>CM053793.1:781294323-782594323 GCA_028749045.1 Cupressus sempervirens | reverse complement strand
TTAGACAATGAGAGATAGTAGGCAGTGGGAGAGGGAGTGAGAGAAGGATATAGATAGAGAGAGAGTAGGGGATGGGAGAGAGAGATTGTGAGAGAGTTGGGGGTGGGAGAATGATAGAGTAGGGATGGGAGAGAGTGAGATAGAGAGAGAGAGAGAGAGTAGGTGGTGCGAGAGGGAGAGAAAGAGGGGGAGAGAGAGAGAGAGAGAGAGAGTAGGGGATGGGAGAGAGAGAGTGAGAGAGAGTAGGTGGTGGGAGAGGAGAGCGGGAAAGAGAGTAGGGGATGGGAGAGGAGAGAGAGTGAGATAGAGAGAGTAGGAGATGGGAGAGGAGAGAGAGAGTAGGGGATAAGGGATGGTGGGATAGGGAGAGATTTTTTTTCACATAGTGTGTATTCACTATATGAAAACACCAAAAAATAGTCATAACAAAAGTTTGGGTCCCTACTGATCCATATTTTTCTTTTTATTTGTTGTGTATTTTATTGTTCCAATAGAAAACATAGGTTCCAAGCTATTGGAAGTTAGCAAACACTATTTGAAAGCTTTTTGAACATTCTTTCATTCTATATGAAGCTAGAAAACACCAAATTCAATCATTGGATACACTATTTAAAGGCTTTTTGAATATTCTTTCAATAGAAAAGGTTAGTGCAGTCCTTTTTAAATATTCGTTGTTATTATATAGAGACAAATTTGATTATAATTTGACATGTTGTTTAATATATAGTGAATTCATTGAAATTTGTATGTTTGAATGAATTGTTATTTGGAAATGGTTAGAAATTTGACAAGTTGTTTAATATATATTGTGTATTCATTGAAATAATTGTAATTTGTATATGTATTTGAATTATTTGTAATTTAAAAATTGTAAGTAATTTAGATGTTTGAATAATTTGACATATAGAAATCATCATCATGCCAAGGAAGAAACCAAAAACTCAAACAACGAAAGAGAGGGAGAGAGATTTGGCAATTAAAAGAGATAAAATGAAACTACTATGTGAACAAAGAAAATTGAAAAGCAATAATAAAAAATTGTATTTCAAAGAGGAACAAGAACCACTGATACAAAGAAACAAAGAGGGAAGAATTGGAAAGATAAAGAGAACGAATGAGACTATTATGCTCAAAAAGACAATTCAATTGTGAAGCTACACCATCTTCCAATGTTGGAGTCATATTATCAAAGATGCTAATTTGTAGATCAGACGATGTACACACTCCATCATGTCATGTTGAAGACACAAAATCAACATATCAAGTAGGTGATATTCCATCTTTTGCATCTTATTGTCAAGACACATGATCTTTAGTTCAAGATACACAAAGCATTAAACCTTTTTTTGATGTTCAAAATGTAGAAGGAATGTAAGAGATTATAAAACCTTCTAGAATTTCTTTTAGAAGACCAAAATATTTTATTGATATTGATACTAACATTTTGAAATCAATGCCTGACAAGATTAGCAAGTGTACTTGTCAAAGAATAGTTAATCATATGTGGAGATTATTCTTTGAAGAATTAAACATTACAGGTCAATGCCAATTATTTTTTGAAATGATGAGGAATTTGAAATATAGGCCTATCATGAAGACTCTTGGGCTAAGAACGATGGATTATTCAAATGAAAAAAGCATTGTAAAGAATCTAATGAGTGCTTATGACAAAGTGAGTTCTAAATCATGCACCAAAGATAGTAATATCATAAGATGAGTACTTACATCGACAATAGTAAGTACCCAAATGAAGAAAGCTCAACTCATGAGAAAGACAAGCAAAACATTGAAAATTGGTAGAGGTACTCTAAGGAGAGTCATGCTAAAGTGTGAGAGATTGGAAGATCTAACAAAAAATGAGTTATGGATTTTTAGCGGTAGACTACCGTGAAAGGATAAATAAATTAGGGAATCTTTGAAATCATTGATCGAAGATTTTTGGACAAATAACACGTGTTTCCCCTAATGAAAGAGATATTGTAAGAAGGAGGATTGGTAGCCAAAATCATGACCCACATGCAAAACATTTTTTGGACTCAACTCAGACACAATTTTTTACAAAATTTATTGGTATGTATCCTCAAATTTGAATAAGTCAAAGATTTTTTGAGATGGGTAAACCTTTTTATGTGAAGATAAATCACACATGCACAACTTGTTGTTGTAGGATACATATTGAATTTTTTAACCATTTTGATGTTTTTAGGCATATATGTGTGTTTTTGCATTTTAAGTTTGTTTTGTAGGATTGTGACATAAATGAGCCACCTAGATCTTAAGGAAATTCATATCCAACATTTTATGTGAAATAGGGGATGCCCAACAATTTTATAAGACATCATGCTTGGATGGTACGTGCTTATTTTGTGATTTTTTGCAATTTTTATCAACTTGTGAACATATGGATAGTACACATGCAATTGGAAATAAAATAGTAGATTACGGAAAATATAAGATAGTGACATATGCTCTAAAAGATGGAAAATAGGGTAAAAGATGTGATTTAGTCATTGAAAAAATTCCAGTGTATGAGTTCATGAAGATTTTTTGTGAAAAGATTATTTATGAGTATGCAAGGCATACACATAGAGCTTGATGGCTAGATTTGCAATTCAAGTTGTGCAAGGATACATTTTCACTAGATACCATTGTTTTAGTTGTAGACTTTGTAGAGAACTACACACTACAACCACAAAATGAAGTGCAAGCAAAGTATTACACTTCTCAATAGGTTTCCATATTTTTAAACATAACATTCATGCATTCACCTACAAGTATAGAGGATGACATGAAGATTTTGAGGAAGTACCATTTTTACATCAACGATGATCGATCACATTCTATGGAGTTTGTACATGGTTGTTTTCAACTATTTAATGGAGATTTGGATAAAAAGGGCATACCATATTGTCAGCACATTATTTGGTCAAAAAATTGTGCATCTCAATTCAAGAATGCATAGATGTTCTATTGGTTGAGAAGGATGCACAGGTTGTTTAGAATTCAATATATGTGGAATTTCACAGAGGCTAGTCATGGAAAGGGAGAGCATGATGGTGCAAGTGCATGCATCAAAAGAGCCTTAGCTCGTGAAGAACTAAAGTACAAAGATGGAGCAATATTGATAGATGCAAAATCCATTGTCCAGTGGTGTAATGCTACAATGGGTCCAAGTAAGGAAGGTGAGTCTATAGTTCATAGATTTTTTTGGTTGATAGATAATACTAACATTGCACCATATGAGGATTATTGCACACTAACAAGATCAAGTAAGTTGCACTCTTTTAGAAGCTCTAATGCAGGTTGATGGAGTATCCACACATGAAAAATGGCATGCTATTGTCCATCATGTACAGAGAAAAATTGGGATGAGTGTTAGTCAACTGAATGGGTGGACAAATGGGATATATGGGTTTTGGACCCAATTGACACCTATCGTCCCCCACAAGCACTAGAAATGGTAGAGATGGATTCATCCATTGACTTTGACCACTTATTTGATCTAGTGCAACCTAGTAATATATATATTTATATGTATATATATATGTGTGTGTGTGTGTGTGTGTGTGTGTGTGTGTGTGTGTGTGTGTGTATGTGTATATATATATATATATATATGTATATATATGTGTGTATATATATATGTATATATGTATGTATGTATGTATGTATGTATATATATCTTTGTAATTTCAATATGTAACTTTATAACTTTTACCTAAGTATTTTTTGAATTAATGATTGCATTTTGTACATTTATCACTAAAGGCCATATTTTTGTTGTTATTGCACCTGAAGACAATGAAGAAGGGAAAAATTATTATTTGTGTCATTATGTCCAAGCCAAATAAAAATTGGATCACTCGGTTATAGATGGTGAAGGTTTAGAGTACCATATCAGTGCAGTGGTTGTTACCAGCGCATGGTTTAGATGATACTCTATGAAGAACCCTAACTTGTGGTTATTCAAGGATTGGCAAACAAAGAGGAAGATTTTTCATTATTCGAACCTTGTTTTCGCATCAGATGTATACTTGATAAAATATTGTGGAAAACCATATAATAAGACTCTTTGGAAAGTTCACGAGTTAGACCACAAGGCAATACTTGAGACATAAAATGTAGTGTAGATCTAGTTGGTTCATTAGATTGAATAGGGAGGGAGGGACGGAGAGAGAGAGAGAGAGAGAGAGAGAGAGAGAGAGAGAGAGAGAGAGAGAGAGAGGGTTGTGCAAGGACACCTTGAATCATAGGGCCCTCACCTTTTCATTTTTATTGTGTTATGCTCCAAGTGAGC
Organism: Cupressus sempervirens; assembly: GCA_028749045.1. Classification (NCBI taxonomy): domain Eukaryota; kingdom Viridiplantae; phylum Streptophyta; class Pinopsida; order Cupressales; family Cupressaceae; genus Cupressus; species Cupressus sempervirens. Next base: position 782,590,026 of record CM053793.1, on the reverse strand, counting down.
CTTGTAAGTAAAATAAGGTTCATTGGACCTAGGTGTAGTAGTTAGGGTATTGGATGTCATTTAATGTCCTTAGAAGAGTCATTATTTTAGCCTAAAAATCAAGGCATACCTTGCCATAGGGAAATGAGTAACCTAAGGGATGAGTCATTAGCTTGGGGGAGGGTCTCTAGCATGGAATTGCTAAGGGATAGCCTAAATAACAAGTTAAAAGTGTTAAGAAGAGCAAGCAAGAAAAATTGCAAAAGTTGCTATACAAAATGCTAATTTTGCAAGAAATTGTGGATTTTCCTTTCAAAAATTCAAGGAGGCTGATGAAAACCATAAGGATGAAGGGGAAAGACCTAGGAGGAGATATAAAGACTTTCCAAACCCTAAAATGAGAGAAGTTAATATCAATGTGTACGGTCAACATGCTATTGCATGATATTTGAAGGCAAAATTATTGAGTTTTTGAGTTTTAAGGTGTTTTTGACATTGTTTTTGTAGATTGTATTATTTTCCATGGTAGATTGGGTTTTTTAGAAAAATTTTGTTTTAGGAAGTTTGGTTTGATTGTCTTTCTTTTCATAGTTGCTCAAAAAGTTGCTTGGCAAATTTTGAGCAACTTCTTAAAAAGTTGTTAAACTTTCAAAAAACTCTTCCCCAAATAGCTAGTTGGTTCAAAAAAACCTTATAACCATTGGGTACAACCTATATTATCCCTTACAAGTGGTTGATAGGTATTATGTACTTATTTTAGCAAGAAATTAGTAAAATTACCTATTTTTCCAACAATTTTTTGTGTTTCAGAGCATTGTACAGACTAATATAGATGTTGGGACATGTGCTAGTGACCCCAAGAGTTAGAGGGGTGAGTTACCTTTCATTTGCACTTGGTTTCATGTTTTGATCCTTTGCAGTTTGCAAGTTATTCAATTTTTACTGAAGGTGCCTAGAAATCAACATTAAACCAAGGGTTTCACCTAGGGCCTTATTGTTTTGGCACTTTCCACCATGGGAATTTGATGCCTCTTGGTAGAATGTAAGACCTATTAGTTTACTTCATGATTTTTCAAGTTTTATAGATGGCCAAGTAAGGAATGCATTTTTCCACCATACCCCAGGTGTATGGCTCCATACATGCACCATTTAGCATTTCACCACAGTCAATATAACCTTTTCTCCAGAGTGATCCAAGGTCTATAACTTTGGATTTGGAATCATTTCACATGCCCCTAGATGTTCCAATAATTATTTTACAGATTGGCAAGTGTGAAAGGGTATTTGTAGTGTAATTGTAGCCCAATTAGGCCTATCAACACTTTCCAAATGTTGTTACAGCGGTGGCTTCTAGTCTCTTCTAGTTTGTGAGGTTTACATATTTTTTATATTTCCTATAAGGGTATTTTAATCTCACTTTAAATTGTGTCTTCATGTGGAGTTTTTCCATATTATGTTCAATTTACAGTTTGAAGGGCTACTAGCCTTTTCAATGGCAAACTGTTGTAACTGTATATCAGTGTTGTTTGGACACAAGAGAATCACTTTATCTACTATATACAAACCTTAATAGGTCTAAGGTGTGTTTTTATTCCATTCCATGGTCATTTTTCTCTTTTGATTCATGTTTGGGGGTATGTTCCCTTATTAAGCTTTTGGAGAATCCTTATGTTTTGGTGACTTTGAACTTAGGAAAACCTAGTGATTAGGTTCCCTACCTTGTTTGGGTTATGATAACCTATGATAAGTTTTTTTTTTTATGCTTATGATAAGTGTCCCAACACTAAACCCTCTTTTTGGGAAATTTGAAGGATTCCAATCTTGTCTAATTGCCTAGTGGCTTGCCTTTTAGAAGCTTCCACCATGCACTGCTGCATCACAACCTATCCTAAGTGAACTATCTAGGATCCTTAGGTGCCTTCTTTGTTGATTCTAGAATGAGTGCTCGTGCACCAGTCATCTACTTGACTGGGACATGTCTGGAAACTGACAATCTCCATTTAAACTCAAGTCTCCATTTAAAGGTGGCAATGAGCCTTTTGTTTTTTTGCTAAGATCATTAATATATTTCGATGAGAACTTTGAGGGATCATGCCCAACTTGAGTATCCTAGCTTCCCAAGTCCTATAAATACAAGGCCATTGATGAATAGGCATTTATAATTGAAACATTTGTGGTGCTAGAATGAAGTGTGTGACCAAATTTTTTACTTACTAATGAGCCAATTTGAGACTTCACTTCACATTGCTCCATGGATAATTCTATAGCACTTTTTGTGTCTATGTACATGTGCACTCTTTCCCAATAGTTGTAGGTTTTGTCTCTTCCTCCTAAGTAATTGGCATACCTTGGATGGCACTAAGATAACCATTTTCTTCTGAAACATCCTTTTCTCTCAGATTAATCTCTCTATTAAGCAGGTTTTCTATATCTTCCTTTGTATATTTAATAGATGTAGCTGCAATTCCTCTGTATATATTCCTCTGTATATTAAGCTTTCCTCCATAGGAATGAGAAGGCATGGGGAGTGAGGCCAACTATTGGTCACTATATTAAAAAGGTAGTTCTTGGCCATGCCACTAATGGGAGTCATTTCAATCTTATTTTAAGAATCGATACCTCATTTTTCTTGAAAGAATAGTATATATTGTTTTCAATATCTTTGAAATATTTGTGTCTAGTAGCCAATTGCTTATTCATTTTCTTTCAATATTAATGGGAAACTAAGGTATTTGGTTACCTAATAGGTCCTAGGAATCTTAACTAGTGTCTTAGAATATTCCTAGATGGACCCATTTGACCTAAATATGTAAAGAGCAAAAATTGCTCAAAAGTTGCAATGTTGCTCAAAAAGTTGCTTGAGCAACTTTTGCAATTTTGGAAAAAAAATTGCAAATGAAAGTTTGGGAGGTTGTAACTATCCATGCTCGGGTATATGAGCATGAGAAACATATTTTAGAAGGTTAGAAGGTTTCCAGTCATATTTGCATTTTTAAGAAACTTTTACAACTTTAGCAATTTTGCACAAAAAGTGCAACTTTTGCAAGTTCATTAGATTAAAAGGTTCTAAAATATTACAAAACAACTAAAAACACCTAATCCTAGGCTATCTTGACCAAAAAATCAAAAAGACCCAATTTTTTCTAATTAGCAACTTTTGCTCATATCTTGCACAAAGTGGCCTAGGTATACATATCTTGCTCATATCTCTCTCACTTTTCATTGTGGGATCGAACTATCTATTTTGTTAGCTCTGGATGGTCAGGTAAACCCTAGCCCCAAGTTAATCATATCCCATTGAGTGCTCAAATATTCACGGGCACGTCAAACTAAAACGTCCTTGAGAATCACTAAATGTCATAGGGTAGCGATCTTTGACGGGGCATATCTTAGAGCTTGTGTGAGGTATGGATGCGATTATAGGTGCTATAGGACCATGTTGAAAAGATCTACAATAACCTCTCTCACTTTTTGGAGAACTTATTCTATTTTGATTTTGCAACCCCATCTCAGGTGATGTTGAAACTTGTAGTATTGGTCAGTACAAAGTTATCAATTGTCAAATCTCCTTCATCGTTCATTGTGGGATCAAACTATCTATTTTGTTAGCTCCAGGTGGCCAGGTAAACCTTATCCCCAAGCTCATCCCATCTTGTTGAGTGCTTGAATGTTCTCCAACATGCCGAACCAAATTGTCCCTAAGAGTCACTAAGTGCCATAGGGCAGCAATTTTTGACGAGGCACATCTCGGAGCTTGCGAGAAGTATGAATGTGATTCTAGGTACTATAGGACCGTGTTGTGGAGACCTATAATAATCTCTCTCTCTTTTTGGAGATCTTATTCTATTTTGATTTTGTGACCCCATCTCAGGTGATGCTGGAACTTGTAGTGTTGGCTAGTACAAAGTCGCCAACTATAGAATCTCCCTTATTGTTCGTTATGGGATCAAAATATCTATTTTGTTAGCTCCTAATGGCTAGGTAAACCTTATCCCCAAGCTCATCCCATCCTGTTGAGAAATTGAATATTCTCTGGCATGCCAAACTGAATCATCCCTAAGAGTCACTAAGTGCCATAGGACAAGGATCTTTGACGGGGCATATCTCGGAGCTTGTGCAAGGTATGGATGCAATTCTAGGTGTTATAGGACCATGTTGGAGAGACCTACAATAACCTCTCTCACTTTTTGGAGATCTTATTCTTTTTTTATTTTGCAACCCCATATTAGGTGATGTTAAAACTTGTAATGTTGGCTAGTACAAAGTTACCAACTGTCAAATCTCCCTCACCATTCATCATGGGATCAAACTATCTATTTCATTAGCTCCAGGTGGCAGGGTAAAGCCTAGCCCCAAGCTTGTCCCATCCTGTTGAGTGCTCAAACATTATCGGGCACGCCAAACTGAATCATCCCTAAGACTCACTAGATACCATAGGGCAACGATCTTTGATGGGGCATATCTTAGAGCTCATGCAAGGTATGGATGAGATTCTAAGTGCTATAAGGTCATGTTGCAGAGACCTATAATAACCTCTCTCACTTTTTAGAGATCTTATTCCATTTTAATTTTGTGATCCCATCTCAGGTGATGTTGAAACTTGTAGTGTTGGCCAATACAAAGTTGTCAACTATTAAATCTCCCTCACCATTCATTGTGGGATTGAACTATCTATTCTATTAGCTCCGGGTAGCTAGGTAAACCTTAGGCCAAAGCTTGTACCATCAGGTTGAGTGCTTGAACATTCTCGAGCATGCCAAACCAAAATGTCCCTTAGTCACTAAATGCCATAGGGTAGTGATCTTTGATGGGGAATATCTCAGACCTCATGTGAGATATGGATGTGATTCTAGGTGCTATAGGACTATGTTGCAAAGATCTACAATAAACTCTCTCACTTTTTGGAGATCCTATTCCATTTTGATTTTGCGACCCCATCTTGGGTGATGCTGAAACTTGTAATTTTGGCCAATACAAAGTTTCCAATTGCCGAATCTCCCTCACCATTCATCGTGGGATTAAACTGTCTATTCTGTTAGCTCTAGATGCCTGGGTAAACCTTATCCCAAAGCTCATCTAGTCCCATTGAGTGCTTGAACATTCTCGGGCACGTCGAACCAAAACGTTCCTAAGAGTCACTAAAGGCCATAGGGTAGTGATATTTGATGGGGCATATGTTAGAGCTCGTGCGAGGTATGCATGCAATTCTAGGTGTTATAGGACCATGTTGTAGAGACCTACAATAACCTCTCTTTCTTTTTGAAGATCTTATTCCATTTTGATTTTGCGACTCCATCTTGGGTGATGCTGAAACTTGTAGTGTTGGCCAGTACAAAGTTGCCAACTATTGAATCTCCCTCATGTTCATCATGGGATCCAACTATCTATTTTTCTAGCTCCAAGTGGCATGATAAACCCTAGCCCAAAGCTCATCCTATCTTATTGAGCACTCAAATTTTCTTAGGCACATCGAATAAAAACATCCTAAGAGTCACTAAATGCCATAGGGCACCGATCTTTGACAGGGTATATCTTGGAGCTTGTGTGAGATATGGATGTAATTCTAGGTGTTATAGGATCATGTTTCAGAGGCCTACAATAACCTCTCTCACTTTTTGGATAGCTTATTCCATTTTGATTTTGCGACCCCATCTTAGGTGATGCAAAAACTTGTAGTGTTGGCTGGTACAAAGTTGCCAACTACCAAATCTCTTTCACCTTTCATCGTGGGATCAAACTATCTATTCTATTAGCTCTAGGTGGTTGGGTAAACACTAGACCCAAGCTCCTCTCATCCTATTGAGTGCTCCTCTTAGGTATGTCGAACCAAATCGTCCCTAAGAGTCACTAAATGCCATAGGGCAATGATCTTTGACGGGCATATCTTGAGGCTCTTGCAAGGTATGGATGTGATTATGGGTGTTATATGACCATGTTGTAGGGACCTACAATAACCTCTCTCTCTTTTTGGAGATCTTATCCATTTGGATTTTGCAACTCCATCTCAGGTGATGCTAAAACTTGTAGTGTTGACCAGTACAAAGTTGCCAACTGTTGAATCTCCCTCACCATTCGTCGTGGGATCAAACTGTCTATTCTGTTAGCTCTAGGTGGCTAGGTAAATCCTAGCCCCAAGCTCCTCCCATCCCGTTGATCACTTAAACATTCTTGGGCATGCCAAACTAAATCGTCCCTAAGAGTCACTAAATGCCATAGGTCAGCAATCTTTAACTGTGGCAATTGGATATGTCATCTCATCCAATGATGGAGACTTATGATATAAGATAAAGGGGTGATCATACACCTCACTTTTAACATGTTATTTTTTTTTAATGGTAATAAGGTCATCCTTGTTTATAAGGTCAAGGAACTTGAGGTCACCTATAAACCCAAGTTGCCTTAGTCCTAATGATTTTTCCTTTTTTGTTGTTTTTGTTAATAAGTTGACTCAATAAGTATTTTGAGAGTCATTACACCTTATATAGGTCCTATGTGTTACCAAAAACAACTTTCTTAATTTCTAGGAAGAGTTAGTGCAAAAATTGCATTTTGCAATCAAAGTTGTTGACAACTTTTTGACAATTTTAGCAATTTTTTTGGAAAACCTTGAAATTAACCTTGTAACCAATCAAACCAATTGGTAATCAGTTGGAATGGATGTCAAATGATGAAAATACCCTCTATGAATTTAGGGGAGGCATAAGGTGTTGGTGATTGTTAAGTTTTTTCTATATGGCAAGGAATCATTGCTGATGTTAAACTTGTATATAGGATCATTGAGTTATTGTCAAATATCATTACTTCTTGTTTGGAATAGAAAACTCGTACTTTTTAAGAATGAAACACCACTTTAGCTACATGTTATCACTGAATGGAGTTAGTGGAAGATGTCAAGGATCTTCTTGGTTGTCTTAATATCCATTTCATGGGTTTGAAACATAATCACTTCCCTTTGTGAAGAGTTGTCTAAAAATTAGCAAATTACATGTTGTTGCAAAAAAAATACAATCATAGGATGTTGGAAGATTGTTTTCACTCATAGGTGTAACGCCCCGCTCGGGAACCCAAGAGAAAAAAACTTAACATGTTACAATGTTTACTGAACTATTTTTTTTTTTGAAGTTTAAACAACATCAAGATAACATTAATGCGGAAGCAATATGAACATACACAACAAATACACATTTGCAATTACAGATATAGTTTCAATTCCTCAAAGGTTCCTTTACGTTGAGTCACATTTAATAATTTTAAATTAATTAGTTTAAGTTTCAAGTACAATGTCACATGGTCATAAAGAAATAACAGACACATAAATCGCATAAGCAAATGCATAAGTATAAACAATACAATGAAAGTACATCCAATCAATAACATCCACTGCACATGTCGCAGGGTATGTGAAAATAGATACTGTACAACATAATACATGATAACATATATACATCTGAAAAGAAGTCTGTAAGATAAAAAATAAGAATGATAAAGGTACATCTTCTGCAACGAACATCCAACAGCTAGCAATGTGGAGGGGAAACCCATATGGTAAGAAGGCACTACCTCCCGACCGCGTGGTTACCTAGTCAGGCTTCCACTCCCACCGTGCAGGGAAGATAATGAACGATCCACATACGGCTGTCAAACATAAAACATTCCTAGGCAAGGTACCCCTAATAGCCAAAACTACCTCATAGGAAACACATACTACTCAAGAAGATAAAATAATCCAAAAGTAAGAACACTCAATCCAATATTGACACCACATAACCAAACATCATACATGAACCAAGTATAAACCAAATACCAAGGTCATAAGACAAAGTCAACAAAAGATAATCACCTTAAGTCAAAAGCCACACGTCAAAAGTACAACATCATGAATCACCAATAATCATCAATGAAAGTAAATAACTATAATAAACACATCTGACAATAGATACACCACCAACAATAAGTACACCACATCCAACAATAAGTACACCACAAGAGATACACAAATCTACAAAGGAGACTCGGGCTACATACTAGGGAATGTCATCACATGGCTGCTTGAGTTACCCTGGACTGATCTCTTAATAAACCCCAGACCCTCAAGCGTTGAGTTACCCAGGACTGGTTACTCTGAACCCCGGACCCTCAACATCACACATATGGAAACTAGAAAGCCCTCTCAAGAAGACGAGGTACTCATCTCATTCCCATCCTTAGTCTATACAAGCACTAAAGGCATGGGTAGATCAAATATCTCTATCTTATCTTTTTAGTGTGTTCCCCCCCCCATAAATTTTACTTACTAGATTATCACTTATTACATAACTTGCATTAGGTTACCTTGGTACTGACCACTTTGGGTCCCGGACCCCTATGCAAGCCACTCCCAAGTCACGTACCTAGACAACCTCTCCTAAGCACATAAAAACACAGTTGTGTCCCATACCACAACACCCATAAAGATCAAACTCGGTTCCTTAACAGGCAACCTGATAATAAGAAGGTTCTCCCATCCAAGTACACATTAAATGCTCCATAAAGTAAACCTCATAAATATAATCTCAATTTGAATCACAAGACATATCATGACATCCAGCCACGAAAAATGGTATAAAAGAAATCTCACAAAGCCTCTGGTGTACTCTCTAGACTGGTCAACATCTAAATGACTCCAAAATCCCAAAGCATAGACCATACAAGCAAAACAACACAGTTTCATAGTCTGGGTTTGGTTTGAGAATACACAATTAAGTCAAAAGTAAAGTTTCAGTTTGGTGTTCAATGTATGTTCAAGTGTATACGATTCTCAACATTACTCATACAATACACCCGTATATTTGTTTGAATTAAGGTTTAAATCTCCAATTTAACACATGTTTCCAAATACGTAAGTTTCTCAGTTAACCCTCATAATTAACCCATTACTATATTTGAATGATTCCATGATTACCCTAATCCAACTTTAAACTCATATTCCAAATGATATAAGGATAACTATCTGTCTAAAACACTAAAATAATAGTTATTTAATTTTAAATAAATTTAATTACAATTAAATTAAAACTCAATATCATTAATTAATAATAAGTTCAACATTTAATTTCATAACTTCCAATATTGTTTAATCCAATTAATCAAATTAATACAATATATATTACTCTTTATTATTCATCTATTAATTATACATCGATTAAATATGTATTACTAAATTTATTAAAAGAATTAATAATTAATTATTTCAATTAGTTATAATTCATTTAATAACCTTGATAGTTTAACCTTTTAAAGCTAATTACAAATTAAATTTAATTATATTAAATATGTTTTGATTTTCATAAACTTAAAAATGAAAATTTATAATAATTAAAAAAAACTTTAATTAAAAATAATATTAATACTTACCTAAGCGATTAAGGCCCGCCGGCCATAGAGTACGGCGCCTGCCGTGCGACAGGCTAACTGCTACCACAGGCAGTGCCTGCGTACAGCAGTACGCCTGCACGCGGTAGTGCATAAAAAAACGGTAAGGGGGGGGTTGGGGTTGGTTTAACCGCCCCTCCCCAATTAATTTTATAATAATTTTTATTTTATTTTTAAAAAATTTATTTTATTAAAAAAAATTAGTTAAACATTTCTTAAAAAGTTTATCTTATTCTATAAAATTATGATTATAAAGAATTTACTAAATACCTTCCTTTTTAATATATATACGATGTAATATATATATATTTTTTAAATTGTTTTTCCACATTACTCTAATAGAGAAAAAACATTATTAACCATCCGAATTGTTAATGTAGAAATTTTCAATTTTAAATTCAAACCTTTTTCGGATTAATTTTCGTTCCTAAAATCTATTGGAGAAAGGACAACATTTATCTTTTCAATCTCAAACCTAATTTCCATAGCCAATAGATTCTTGTATTTGCTGGATTTCTTATTAAATCTTATTCTTATTAAAATACAACCCTCTAAAGTAAACTCAACGATGTATCCATCTAAGTCCATGTACAGATATTTCTCAATCAAGAACAAATATTTGCATACCATAAAAACAACACATGCAAAAGACACAGAGCAAACAGAAACTTGAAGAGTGAAAACCACTATACAGTCAAGCCACGAGATCCTACATGGATCTGATGCTAACCTCTGACAACTAGATACAAATTCCTACCGCAAGCAAAATCTTTCAAGCCACGTAAAATTCTTTTCTTTCCAAACCCTTCAAGTTGCCCTCCATAAACCTGTGTCTGAAAACTTGTCTCCAAAAATCCACCCTTGAAAAATGAACCCTCCAATTTTGATAAGGAGTTCTCTTCCTACAATCGGGGCACTAATTGTGCGTTTACCCGAGAGGTCTCTTGATCCCCCTCCTTAACTCTAAAATCAACATTTATTTATCTTATCTTTCATATTTTCATGCACGTTAAATGGATTATTAAACCTCTTTATTTAATTTCCACTCAACTTCTATTTTAATCAATTTATAACTTATAAATCTCATGCACACTTAATGCTATTAAATATCTTTATTAATTTCACATGTTTAATCTTTTCAATTAATTTCTTTTATTTTCAACTCATGCATAAATCATGCGAACTATAATCTTTATGATAATTAAATATCTTTTCACTTTTAATTTCATTTTTAGAAACTTAATTGATAAAATATTTATTAACTTAAATAACAATAATATTTAGCATTTATTTAAAAATGCACTCTAAATATATTATTATTGAATTAAATAAATATAATCACGTTCTAAATTTAAACTTTAACTTTTATCTCCAATATTTAATTCTCTCTTATTTAATTAATTCATTCATGCACAATTAATTTCCTTTTTAAATTAAAATATTCTTTTATTATTCCTTCATGCATTTTAAGTGAATTATTAAATTACTTTATTTAACTTTCCACTTTACTTTACTTTAAATTAATTTAATAACCTTTTAAAATCTCATGCACACTTTCGTAGAATATCTTTATTAAGTTCACATGTTTTTTATCTTTTAAATTAATCTCTTATATTTAAAACTCATTCATGCGAACTTAAATCTTTTCCATAAATTAATATCTTTTCCTTTTTAATATATTTTGAACGTTTAATTTGATAAATATTTATTAACTTAAATAACAATAATATTTAGCATTTATTTAAAAATGAACTCTAAATATATTATTATTAAATAAAATAAATATTATCATGTTCTAAATTTAATCTTAAAACTTTTATCTTCCAATTCAATTCTTTATATTTAACTAATTTCTCAATTAATTAAATATAATTAAATATTCCTAATATCATAATAATTCTCCATTAAATTAAATTATTAATTTAATCTATTAATTAGACTTAATTAATAGAAAATAGATCAAAGACTCACAAAACAACATACGCATAAAATACTCACGGGTTTAAAAAGGGTAGACAGTCTGTTACGAGTCCTCCTTGCAGGACAAGTATTATAGGCTTATGGCTAGGATTGGACCTGATCATTATCTTCCCATTCTCACCATTTGAGTATTTGTAATAGGGCACGCTCATCCTGGCAATTCAGGGAAGTCGATGCCCGGTACCTGCATCCTGCATAAAAGACGAGCATGTACATGTATATAATATATCTAAACTAAACAGACAATGGCAGGGAGTGGTTCATCGTGTAGATCACGACTAGCAGGTGACTATGACTCCCTCCCTTAACCACATCAAACACGTCAGACAGAAAGATAAAATAAACACGCGCACCATACACATGCAAGTATGGGGTAAGTATCATCAAATGCGTACATATAATAATGCATCTCTATCAATACAACATAATCATCATTAAAGACATCATGTTAACATTTTTATAAAAGAAACCACATTTACTAAGTAGGATCATCAAAATATCATTAACAACACATGAATGAAATCAACTAAGCAACAATTATAACCGATATATTTGTAATTCAAGACATGAAATAATATCATAATATTGTAAATCCAGTATCTCTAAAACTAATCAATGCATAAAATCAGCCTAAGGAATTTGACAATGATAACAGAAATGCGAACTAGGGGTAGGCACTACAATAGGATGTTGAAGAATCTCTTGGAACGATGGAATAAATGACAAACTGAAGTTTGTGAGATAGTTATTAGGTGTTCCTTGAATTGTCTAAGATGTTAGTTTGAAGCAAGAAGTTGATTATTATCCATTCTCAAATTTGCTCATTTTTTCCTTATTGCTTCCCAAGTCTTGAATAAGGAAAGTGATCAAGTAGTTTTGTGAAGTTGGGTAGAAGTTTGTTCAATGTTGTAACCAAGTTGGAACGAGTTTTTGAAGACACTTAGGAAGGTGGAAAAGGTAGCTTGCCTTAAAAGTGTTCTTGCTGGAAATCCACTAGCTTTTGGTGTGAACACTTTGCATCATTTTGGATGCAATTTACATTAAAATGAAATACATGAAATTTACTTAAAACATAAATAAGAAAAACAAGATATATATTATGATAACCAATAATGTCATACACGAACAAACATATAATATATTATGATAACCAATATTGTCATACATTAACAAACATATACTATATTATGATAACCAATAATGTCATATATGAACAAACATATCATATATTAACCAATAATGTTATAAGTCTAATAATGCCATGTATCAAATATATTTCATACATCAAATATAAAATTTCATATATACATTAAATGTATATCGAATATGTCCACTGACATAAAATCCAACATATATGTCCACTAATGCCTATACATGTGTGTCTATCAACTATATCTTCTCCTTCCCATGAGGGGAAGGAAACAAATCCCTAGAAGTCTTTGGTCATTATGTGGAGGGAGATAATGGGGATGATGGGGTCTTCCTCACACGCTCGCTCATCCTCTTGTTTAGGCTCTTCTCTAACTTGTGCTGATACAAACAAAGTAGATATAAATCAATAATTATTATACATTGAAATCAAATATATGTACACACAAAATTAATTATTTTCTTACTGTCATCAAATAGTCACTCTGACGTCCACCACAAAGGCTCACAGATGATCGGGTGTAATGAGGCCCTACAACAATTCAATCAATATAATCACTTATAAATAACATTAAAAATTTTGATACTAACTATTATAAACAACAACTAAAACCAAGAAAATTCTTTTATACCTCAATCAATGGCTCTAAACTAGCCATCACTATAGCAACTCCATGATAGATGAACTGGCGAAGATGAGGAGTCTCAGACCTCAACAACTGTATCTCATATAACATAATTTACATGAAACAAATATAATCAAATGAATTAAATTAACATGAAAAAAAATGTACCTCTACGAAGCTCATATCATGCCTAGGCTTAGAGTCCCTTGTGAATGTCGATGGTCCAGTGGAGAACTGATGCACATGCATAAAATTTTTTTGTCAATCCTTCATATGATTACTTAATAAATATATGTATTAATTCAAATGATTAAATCGATACATACCTCTTGACTTGTCAACAGAACAAAAAATGGGGCTAGAGAATTTGTACTAGGGCCAACAACAATTTTACCTTAAATTTTGAACAATGTCAATACATGCTAATTAATTAGTCATTCACTATACATACAAAATGTGATCAAATTAGTTTATTATAATTATAATCTACCTATGTGTCAATGCCAAATGTGTCAATTAAGAACTCATTAGTGACTAGTCCATCATCTATACTATCTCCAGCATGACTACTAAATGTGCATAAGGATCCACATGATGTGCACATGTGACCGCAATGTACAGAAGGCTCCTCCTCAACTAATGGACTGGTGCAATGAATGAGGGTCTACATCAATGCATTGATAATCCCTAGAGTGTTGGTCTCCACATGTTCCTTCATAACTGAAGGAATAATCACATGCTCACCCTATGGCTTAAGAACAGGTGACCTAACTACATTAGGGTCATGATGTGCCCCTGACCTCTCAAATGATGACCCCCCACCTCTACCTTGAGACTCTAATATATCAAAATAATTGGGGATCTCCCCAAGGACAAATTTACAATACTATTTCTTTAAGAAATACATTGGAACCTCATGATTATTGCAAGGAGGGGCATCAAAGACCATCCACCATCTATCCCAAAAATTATTTTTAATACCATCATATATGCACCAATGGATGGGGAACCTTTTAGTTGTATGTTTAACAATGTCTTGTTTTGCAGGCTTTCTAAACAATGCACAAATGCTACCTTTTTCTATTTCCTTTTTTTTTACATCTTCATATGATAATTTTTTTGCATAATATCTTCTTTGTTCATCCCTCTTAACATGCCAAATATCCAACTAACCACTAACAGAAGCTACATGGGTCATAATGGACTCAAGGGAGGATGCCAATTGTGTTATCATCAGATTGGTTTGTCCACAAGCTTTCAACCTACCAATGAGTGCTTCTAATTCATTTTTTCCTCTTTCTATTTCATTCATTAAATTGTCTTGGGTGCCAAGAAGAGGTCTTCCAATCAGTGGAGGTTGTGGAATTTCTTGCTCTTCTTGTGGAGGGTTTTGATTTTCATCTTGTGGAGGGTTTTGATTTGGATCTTGTGGAGGGTTTTCGTTTTGATTTCGTTGATCTAGCTGGGGATTTGGTAGTTCATTATTCACATTTACTGATAAGAAACCAATTGCAATCTAAATAAATGAACAAATTTAAAACAAAACTGAAAAAACCTACAAAACATTGTAAAAACTTACAAAACAATGCAAAAACATATAAAAAAATGCAAAAACAAGAGTAGAAAACATACTACATGATCCTGATTTTGATCTTCGGTGTTGAGGAGGCATTTTGAGGAGGCGGGTGACAAAATTCTTCAATGTTTCCAATCCGCGTGTGCCCTATTGAGGAGAAACAATGTAAAATAAAAATAAAAAAATGGGTCGCGAGTTTGGTTGCCCATATATAATTTTTTTGAGTTTGCCAAAGCGCACATGCACTATAGCGTGCATGCACTTTGGCTCGGGCTCCACAAAAAAACTTTTATGTGTCATGTATTTGGCACCACAACTTGGTGCACTTACCCATATGCTTGATAAGATATGCCAAATGTTTCTTCTAAACTTAATGCTCTCATTGTGTATGCTTGGTCATCTCAAAATCAACTTTCTATTTGTAACAATTTTTTAGAAAATTGATTGAATTTGTATTGTCCTTGAGAAAACTTGAGTGATTATCTAATAGACTCCATGAAAACTTACAGTCCATAAATTTGAGTGTCACATGCACTTGTAAATGTATGTCATTGTAATTTTGTAATTTGAATGTGCATTTCAAATTTGATTTATGTTGTTGTTGAAAACTAAACCACCATACCCTTCCGCTTAAGGTCTGAGCTTGTGTCAATAAATTTGTATAAAAACCTTTATAAGGGAAAAAAATAATGATTCTTAAAGTTTTAAAAAGCATTATTTTTTAGAATTAATGACTTAAAAGCCTATGTTGTCCATTATAGCTTCCAATGAAATATGAGAATTATGGATGTTATTGAAAACAAGTTCAATAATCTTGAGCATTAAAGCATACCTGTGCTTTAGTTCTTAGCTACAATCCTGGTTAAATATGCTAGAAACTAAGAGTAGGTGGTTTGAGTGTTTATTTCTACATTTAAGATAGGCAACTTAGTGATGCCAATTTTGGATTATTAATGTTTCATAAATCTGCGAGTTGGCTCTCTAGCACGAAAAGTGCACTACCTTAAAGATGTAAAGCATTTCAACAAGATTGGAGCCAAAAACGTTTATGAGTTGCATATATGTATACTATTTCATTGGTACGTGTTTTGCTATTTTGTTAATATGGTTTTGTAAACTTTTCTTGGATGAGTTGAATCTGTGTTGGTTACTTTATAGTCCATACAAGGAAAATGTTAATGAAATAAATGTACATTACATAATTTTCAATTTCAAAATTAATTAACTATGTAATTTTCAATTTCAAAATTAATTAACTATGATTATGGATCTGTGATAGAAGCTTTGGGTCTTTTGTGTTGTTTCTATTTATGTATAGGTCCTTTTTCTAGTGTATGTTTTTGGTTTTGGTTTTTGGTTTCTAGTTCTATTTTTTGGTAAAAATTTATTTCAGGTTCCAAGTCATTGTAAAACTTGGATACTTTTATTGAACTTTGCTACTGGTTTCAAGTCCCTGTAAAACTTGATTTTCATTCTACTTTTCAGTAGGTTTCAGGACTGTTCCTGGTGGTCTTAATTGCCTATCTTTCTTGTTTTTGTTAAAAGAGTTTTAGGGTCCCTTCAAAACCTACTTTTACCATAATCTAAAACTATGTAGTTTTCTAACAAATGTGCATTGGAGGATTTTCAATTTCAAAATTAGTTAACTATGTGGTTTTCTCATGTGGTAAAATTGGATATTAACCAGCCTGACATCTTTTTCTCCATTTACAGTCTCCTCTTAAATGTTCAATATCTCATAATGGCTGTCAACCTTATGCATGATATATATCATGGTCTTTACATACTAAAATTGTACTGTTTTATTATTTATGTATGACAAAAATAGTGCTGAATTTTAATTGTCAGTTATCTTACTGCTTTATATTGTATTTGTTCCAGGCTGAAAAGGAAGGGAAATCTAGAATCATCACATAATATTACTATGATTATGATGAGTGTTAGGGATATCAATCTTAGAAAACTAGTTGGATAATACATTAGATGTTGGTTGACATTTTCTATTGGCATCACAAATGTGGCCATAGTTTCTCAAATGAGCTTGTAAACTAATTAATTACAAAATATCTTTTGGGTACAAAGGTTATGAATAATTTTGTTCTTTCTCTAGCTAATTTTGGAGGCATGAAAATGGATCTACTTGTAACTATTTTTTGTTGTAGTGCTCTCTTGTATTTGGAACTTTCCCACTTTGTGATTTTAGAGATTTTGATATGATTATATATATAGAGTAGACAATTGTAGATACTAATGAATCTCTACATAACGAAAGAATGCACTTTCAAAAAGGATTGTGCTTCTTGCACCACATCGAGTTGACTTCCTACCAACATTTGATACCATACTGGTTAGTGGAAGCTTGTCTCGCAGTGCAAGAGCTCCCTAACTACATATATAATGATTTAGGGAGTTACAGGAAGAATACAAGTAAGAGCATAAGGTGTACGTAGATTTGTGGTGCTCTTGATTGATTGATGCCTTTGTAAAGTGTCTAATAATCCATATTTAGTTTAGACAATTTTTTAAAAAAATCTTTCATGAATTCCTTTTCTTCATGCCATACTTATCAACCTATCATCCCATGTTGGCTTTATCTATAACACTACTAGTAATTAATCACTTGGAGATAGCAACCTTATTTTGATGTCCATTTTGAAACAAATCATCCATTCTAACTTTTGAGGAAACATTGATTTCCTATGGCCCATTTTCCATACTATTGCCAAAACTTTCTTAACCTTGCACTAATTAGCCATGTCAGCTTTGGGCCTGTTGCATTCCTAAAATATTACACTTGATTAAGGTCTTGTCAGTAGGGCACTAAGGTCTCCTCCAACATGTTTCGATAAAAGAAACTTATCAGACATGAGATTTGATAATGCTTGAAATAGAATTGAAGAGAGATGATGGAGATAGTAGATAGTCAAGTGTGCTTGGTTGCTACTCTGAAGAACATAAGATGTTTATGTTGATGTCAAAATGATTGGATTATTACATTTGACATGGTAATTGAGGTGGAATGGAAGTTCTCTTGGAATGCGTTGCAATGTCTTCATTGTCCGCTTAGATCTGTTCCCTAAATGGTTTTGAGACTTGAAATACTCATGAAGAGATTTCTTTCGCTTGCTTGGACTTTGACTTGCAGCCAAATATAATTACACAGATACTCAATATTTTAAAAAATATTATATATAAAATGTAGGTATTTGATGACTTATCTATTTTTCTTGGAAATTTTCCATCTTTGACAATTGCAAAAAATGAATCTGCCGAATCTTGCAAAGTGTCAGCTTCTAGAATTGGTTGACTTTCTAAGTTTTAGTCTATTGACATATCATATCTCATAATAACAGTTCCAACCACATTGAGTCTCCCTTATCATAATAGTGGGTAACATATATATGACACTAATTATGAATCTCCCTATAAAAAGATAGGTCCTAGAATTGTGTGTGCTAAGATTTTAATGATTTGATTCATTGATTAGTGGTCCATCAATCATCATTTCCCAATTGTAGATCAAAGCACCCTGGTTCACGTGGGTGACATAGGCATCCCATTGGAGGAAGTTAGGTTATTTTAATTCCTTGAGCTTCCTAGATGTATACATATAGTCTGCTCCATAGAAAGAAAACCACCAAAAAATAATAATAAACGAATTGAGTCATGCTAATCTATTGTTAATGTAATATAATTATATACATGTCATCATGTGAGTTGATTCTCAGAATGGCTCAAGGTTGTGTAATTCCAAAGAATAATATGAAAAATTTGTGACATGTGCATAGGGTGCAAATAAAATATAGCAAGGTTTGCAAAGCATGTATGTGGACTCTTTCATAAATGTTTCAAAGAAATGTGGAGATATGAACAATGCATCAAGAATTGTTTCATAGGTTTCCTTAAGAGATTGCCATTGCATCTCTAGTACAATGATGACATGATATGCATAAAAAGGATTAGCTTGAATGACTGTAGAAAATTTCAAGAAATCAACAGGTATAAAGGTCAAATGATATCAAAATTTTATCAAATTTGTAGCAACAAGTGCACAATAGTAGTCACAAATGTAAAATGTACAAGCACATACAAGGCATGCTAACTATTGCATAATGTTATAAAATAGAGAGGACATATGCCTATAATTTGACATAATGTTTGTTGTGAAAGCAAAGTATTTAACATAATATTTTATATATTATAATTTATACTACTATCTTTTGGAAAATTGATTGTTATGTCTAAATGTGTATGATTTAAAAATCGACGTAACCAGATAAAGTGCTAGCATTTACACAAACATAAAAATGATGATAAAAAATATGGAACTAAGGGCTCGTTTGGTAATAGGAATACAAGCATAATAGGCATATGTAAATTTTTAAAATTTTGAATTCTTCGTTTGGATGCACCAAATTGAAATTGGAATACGAAATAAAATAGGAATATGTATTCCAATTTTGGCTCAAAAATGAGCTTTTGCGATTCCACCTAAATAGGTGGAATTGAAATATGTATTCCTATTCCAATTTTATTTATTTTAGAAAACATAAATTTTTGGATTCGTGAATTCCCCATCAAATTTTGGCTGAACTAAATAGAAAATAGGAATATGTGCCCCCATTTTCTATTCTAAAATAGCTATTCCTATTCTCCCAGTCAAATGGGCCCTAAGACATCTCATAAAGGTACCAAATCTTTGACACCACTTAGGTACTAGTTGGATAAATAATAATTGAAACTTTTTGGACATGGGTGATGAAGTCAAATGGGCCCTAAGACATCTCATAAAGGTACCAAATCTTTGACACCACTTAGGTACTAGTTGGATAAATAATAATTGAAACTTTTCGGACATGGGTGATGAAGGTAGTCGCTATCTACCGGGCAACATATATGCACTATTATTGAATGGAAGTATGAAAGACTTCCTCTATTTAACACTAGGGAGGGGTGCATATATGTTGCCCCTGTCCGCGGTCATGAAGTTAGGGGAGAACTAAAAACCCAAAATAATAATAAAAAATAACCGTAGAGGAAGGTTGGAAAGAAGAAATATTGCAGCTGTTCTCTTGCGGTGACTCGTGGCAGTGGCTGCTGAGATACACTTGGCGGTTTAGAAAATGATGTTTGTGGAGAACGGGGAAAGAAAGGAAAATTGCATGGGAAGAAGTGAGGGCGTTGCTGCTGCCTCGGGAATTTACTGTGACAAGGGCTCGCTCTGAATTTTAAATCTTCTTCGAATCTTCGCTGTAATGGCTCATCGTGAATTCCCTGTTGTTATGACGCTTTGGAATTGCAAATATTTCTAAAGCGTTTTCAATCTTTGCATACAAGGTGACGATGCTTATTTTTTTGAGGATAGCAGAGTATATATTTGCAGATTAGTGTCTCCTAACTGATCTTTCATTTTTGGCTTCCTGGTTTGCGTAGGGTTTGAGGGCTTTCGAATTTTAGATTTTTTCGTTTAATAAATTTCTGTCTTTGTTCGTGTTTTTACTGGCGTTTAGAAATATATTTGAGTCGAGATCTTTGCATTCTGTCGATCTGCCGTCAACAATTTCATTTTCTGGCGTTTCGAAGGGGTGAGTTTTTCTCCGTGTAACTGCAGTTGTGATTCAGATCTCGTGCGTTTTTCAGGTACATTGAAATGCTTTCTTTAACGAAAGTTTTAACATGTAGACAAAGATATCGATTTTGTTTTTCATTTTTTTTCAAAATAAACAGATTTTAAGCTTAAATTTGAACGTTTGGTTGAAGTTTAGCATGTAATGAGTAGAAGTATGGTACATTGCAACTAAAGGGAAATATACAGAAACGAATTTGAGATATTTGGTCATTATCCACTATTGCTGTTTTTAAAGCTTTTAAACGTGCAGATCCCGATTAATATCTGGAGATGATAAGCTAGAAAGGTTAAATTGACAAATTTTCACTTGATTTTCAAAATGAACAACTTAAGCTTAAATCTGAAATCTTTGTTGAATTTCAGCATGTAATAAGTAAAAGTATAGTGCATTGCAACTGAAGGGAAATATACAGAAAACAAATTTGGAATATTCGGTCATCATCCAGAAATGCTGTTTTTGGCGCTTTTAAATCCGTAGATCCAGAGTAATTTCCGGAAACGATAGGCTTGAAAATAGCTCTTTAAGATGTTTTAAAAGCTCCAACTTGCTGGATTTTGTTTGAGCTAATGATATTTGACGAAAACAGGGGGCTCCAGATTATTGTAGTTTTGAATTTGAAGATGCAGTATAATTTAAGCTAATGATGAGCAGGGGAGATGACTGTTTTCGTTTAGTTTAAACATTTACATTGGAATCGTTAGCGCAATTCAAGCAAAAACGGGCAGCTGAAGTGACTGTTTTAGATTTTTTTAGCTTTTAGTCTAGAGTATTTGAATTTTGGTTTGATCTACAAGATGTTACAAGTCGTGTTGAGTAAAGAACTGTTGGAAATATATGCCTTGAAGATTTTGGTCTTTGATTATTGGAGCTTTAAATTTGGAAATTTTTCTTATATTGGAATCTGAATGTAAAAACATGTACAATGAGTAGGAATTGTTACTCTGAAGAACGGATTGTAATTGCTTATTGAATTGAAGTTGAGTAGTTTGGAAATATGACAGGACTTTACAGAGACAGGGCTCTTTGACTTTGCCCAGAAATTTAAATACACTTGATCTTTTCCCTTTTCATATTCAGGTATAAAAAGAATAGCAGAGAGAGATAACATTTATCCTTTTCCTTCTCAGCTTCAGGTATAAAAAGAAGAATAGTAGAGAGAGATAGAATAGGTATGCATATTTCCCTAGGCCTTGGCCTGAAAGAGCAGGAAGGGAGAAGCGGGTAATCATAAGGGAGGGGTGATAAACAGGCCAATACTCATAGTTTTAGTGGATGGATTGTATTTTGATGTATTCAAGCATTACCAATATTTTAATTGGCTCAATAATCATTATAGTAATACAATTGGACAATACAAACATCACACACTACACTAAGGCTTGAATTCTAGACTAAAATGTTAAATAGTCAAAGTGGATTTGTCTTCTTCAAGCTTGATTTTTTCCTTATTGTGTGATGTTTAAGAGTGATCATTCTTGTTCAACAACACAACAACATCTACATCACCCAACTCCTATTACATAGACTGGAGGTGGAAATTGAACCATGTATGAGAATATTGTTATGATAATTGAACCATGTATGAGAATATTGTTATGATATATGAGGACAATTTGAAGTTGATTGGTCTAAAAGAACAATTTGAAGAAGAGTAGTCTAAATAAGTCATCTTGAAGAGTGAAATCTTCACAAAATCATGACCACCTTGATCAAGATCCACAACAAGAATTAATAACAATGAAAAATAATAAAGAACTTCTTAATGATATTGTTATTAGTTTCATAGAATGATGATCTCATAGGCTCATTAAATCTCATTTATGACTCTCCTAATTGATTTTCCATTAAGAGGAATTGGGTGGTAGTTTTGGACCTGAACATTTTACAATTTGAATTTTTAATTTGTAGAATGTACAATTCATTTTGAAATTTTAATAATTAATTAAAGAATTACATTTTTAAAAAATAATTTTTTTAAAATTATTATTTTAAAGTGAAGTTACAAACAAGGAACCTCTTTAAAGTGAGGTTACAAACAGGGAAACTCATCCCCATGAGATCTGAATTTTGATGGGAAGGATAACAACACAACAACTTAACCATCACAACATGTCACTATTGGCAATTAAAGAATTACATTAATTATATTTAAAATTTCAATTATTTAGTATAATATTGTATAACTAATAAATAATTACTAGTACATAGACCTTCCCAAGAAGAGCAGTGGGGGAGAGGAAAAATAAATTAATGCGGTCGGAAACAACACGGAATCTTGCAAAGGCGTTTTGATCGATCATGTGATTGTATCGCCGTCAAATCTGAAGAGCATAAATAGAACGGCCCACGGTTAGCGTGCGTGCACGTAACAAACTCATACTTATCCTCAACTTCACCACCTTTTTTCCTTTTTACGTTTTACATGAGGCTCAAGAAAATAGGAATAAACAAACAAAAACAAATAGCCATTTATTCATTTATTTATAGCATGAATAATAATAACAATTACTATCCGGTTCCCCGCAAAGACCAGGGACGATCTCGTCCGTCCTACGACGGCCGGGAAAGTGCGGCGATGATCGACACGTAGCACGCCGACCTTGGACGCGCGTCGGTGCGGCAGGGAACCCGGTAGTTAATCGGACACGCGTCGGTAGCAGGGCATTTCGGTCTGTCTTTTTGGAGTTGTTTAGGTGACATGTGCCGGCCGCTGAGCAGGCTTGTCAGGGTCGTTCCAGATTTTTCTAAATATATATCGAATTTTAAAGATGCCAATAATTACGGGCCAACAAATATAAAATATATATTAAGAGCTAGTAGTTTGTTAAAGGCAACAATAATTAAGCCCTAATTAGTCAAATGGGGAGGGTTAATTTCATGTATTGGGCTGCCAACAAAGGCTAAACTGTAAGGGGGGTTTTCAATTTAAGGGCGGACGGGGAGGTTTTAAAGATCAGGAGGTCCGGAGGTTGAATCACGTTGAGGAAGGTTGGAAAAGAAATGAGAGATACTGCAGCTGTTGTTTTGTGGTGACTCGTGGCGGTGGTACCTGAGATACACTTGGCGATTTACAAAATAATGTTTGAAGGGGAGAAAAAAAGGAAAAATTGCATGTGGGGAAGTGAGGGCGTTGCTGCTGCCTTGGAGTTCATTGTGAGAAGTGGGTAGCTATGGATTTTTATTCTTCTTCGATTTTGTTCGAATCTTTGCTGTTATGGCTTGTCGCGGGTTCGCTGGTGTTTTGAGGCTTCAGAGTTGAAGGTATTTCTGAAACGTTTCCAATCTGTGCATTCGAGGTGACGATGCGTAATGTTTGACGATGGAAAAGTATATATTTGCAGATTACTGTCTCGTAGCTGATTTTTTATTTTTGGCTTTGTTGTTTGCGTAGGGTTTGAGGGCTTTCGAATTTTAGATTGGGAAATGTAATTTTGTATTGTTTAATAAATCTTTCTTGTTTTTTTTGGGTGTTTTCACAGGCATTCAGAAACATATTTGAGTATAAATCTTTGCACACTGCCGATCTGCCGTCAGCAATTTTGATCTTGTGGCGTTTCGAAGGGGCGTGTTTTTCTATGTGACGCTGCTGTTGCTGATTCAGATCTCGTACGTTTTCCAGGTACGTTGAAATGCTTTCTTGGACCAATGTTTTCGTGTAGACAAGGAAATCAAGAAAATTTTGAACTTTTTTCAAAATGAACAAATTTTAATCTTAAAATATGAAATTTTGGCTGAATTTCAGTATATGATGGGTAGAAGTATGGTACATTGCAACAGAAAGGAAACATAAAGAAACGAATTTGAGATGTTTGTTCATTATCCAGTAATGCTGATTTTGAAGCTTTTAAATTTGGAGATCCAGAGTAATTTCTGGAAATGATATGCTTGAAAAATGGCTCTTTTAGATTTGCTCAAGCTTTTAAGTTGCTGGATTTTGTTTGAGCCAATGATATTATTGACAATTGAGTGCTTTAATTTATTTAAGTTTTGAATTTGAAAGTACGGTATAATTTAAGCTAATAATGAGCAGGGAAATGGCCGTTTTCGCTTATATTTGCCTGTAAATTGGAACCTTTAACGCAATTTAAGCAAAAACGAGCATATGAACTTAGTGTGTTAAATTTTCAAGCTTTTAGTCTAGAGTATTTGGTTTGATCGAAAAGATATAGCAAGTCATGTCAAGTAAAAGACTGTTGAAAATATGTGCAGAAGATTTTGCTCTTCGATTATTTAAGCCTGAACTTTAGATATTTTTTCTTAATAAAATTTTAATCGGAGCCTTAGCGTAATAAATATGTACCATTTGTGTAGGCATTACATTCTGAAGAACGGATTCTAATAGTAGAGAATTTCGGATTGCTAGCATACGATGGGATCTCAGACTGAGTCACGTGTTATGGTATCTCATAACTCTATCCAGGCTTGTTCACTTCCTGGTGGAGGAAAGATGGGAGGGTATCCATTGGCTAGACAGACGTCCATTTATACCTTAACCTTGGATGAGTTTCAGAACACTCTTGGGGAGCCAGGGAAGAATTTTGGGTCCATGAATATGGATGAATTTCTTAAGAACATCTGGACCGCAGAGGAAAGCCAGGCAATGGCTGCGGCCATTGGGGCAGCAGCAGAGGGGGCAAATGGGGGCAGTCTTCCGAGGCAGGCTAGTTTACAGAGACAGAGCTCTTTGACTTTGCCTAGAACTTTGAGTAGGAAAACAGTGGATGATGTTTGGAGGGAAATTCACAAGGAGAACCCAGAAGGAAATAGCAGTGGGCCCGCAGCACAGCCAAGGCAAGTCACATTTGGAGAGATGACTTTGGAGGACTTCTTGGTCAAGGCAGGGGTAGTAAGAGAAGAGGCAGAGCATGGATGTGGTCAGCAGCCGTTTGGATCTTTTAGAAATGGGTTGGATGGGGAGTTTGGAACAACTTTACCAGATAGGAATGGTGGAGATAGAATGGGCATCGGTAATTCTCTAGGGCTTGGGTTTCATGAGAGAGGGTCTAGGAATGGAGAAGTGGCTAATAGTAAAGGAGGGGTGGGAGGCATACCAGGGCTTTCTCTGTCTCCAACAAATGTTCTTTCTACTCATACTCCAATGGATGGAATGAATCTTGATGCCTTCAAGCATCAACAGCATCCTGACTGGCTTAATAATCATTATAGGAATGCAACTGCAGCTGCCCTTGCTCAGCAGCAGCAACAACAGCATCAACTTCTACACCATCAAGCTGCTGCGGAGGCTGCTGCAGCTGCTGCTTATAATGCAAAAAGAGTCGGTGGGAATACACAATTAATGGCTCAGGGGGGTCTTGGAGGAGGAGTTGCACTAGGGGGTGGAATGGGGAATGGCGCTCTGTCAGCAGGATTGGGAGCAGTTGGGGGCCTTGGTGGTGGGTTGGGTGGTGGTTTTGGACCTCAACCACTTGCACTTGCAGCCGGATCACCTGCAAGTCCTCTTTCATCAGATGGTGTTGGCCCAAGCCATGTGGATAACAGCACAATATCACCCATGACATATGGAGGAATGGATGTTGGATTTAGAGGACGCAAAAGAGGCCTGGAAGGGCCAGTTGAGAAAGTTGTTGAAAGACGACAAAGGCGGATGATAAAAAATAGAGAGTCAGCTGCTAGGTCTCGAGCTCGTAAACAGGTACATATTTCGTACATATATTGCTGTTTCTCAGTGTTTGGGTATTGAGACTTATGTCCATGTTAGATTTTATTTAAAGAACTGCTAGACAATTGGCAACCATTCTTCACATGTAGACTGTGTGAAATGTGGATCAGTTAATTGAACCTTTGTAGTCTCTCTGGTTTTTACTCTCTGCATTTTACTTTTAAATATGGTTCGTAATATTAACATTTTTTCATTTGCAGGCTTATACTGTAGAGCTAGAAGCTGAAGTAACTCAACTCAAAGAAGAGAATATGAAATTGAGAAAGCGACAGGTATTTACTATGTACTTACAGAGCCTACTTATTTTGGCAAAGTTGTAAGGCTTGTACATATAATGTATTTGCAGAGCTACTTATTTAGTGCACTTTAGGCTTTGAGTTGTAGATATTGTAAAAAGGTTAATTGCGTTTCCCTGAGGTTACTTATGTAACCAGGGGGCTTATTTGAGGTGACTGACAGCATATTCATGTGTTGTAAAACAGGAGGAAATGGAAGAACGGCGTAAAAAGCAGGTATAGTAGTTTACACAATAATTAATGCTATATATAATTATATATTCGTTCTCTCTCTCTCTCTTTTGGTCACATCATGGAAGAATTCATGTTTAGTTTTCAAGATCTTTCATCCTACTTATCTGGCCTTATCTATTATTGTTTTTCCTTTTCTTGTTTTCATAAATTGAAGAATTTGTAAGGCATTCAGGTTGTGTTCAGTTGTTTCATCCTTTATTATACTTCATCTTGAATCTAAAGTTGCATTGATGTTGAATTCAGATTCTTGAGATGATGGCTCCCATGGCACAACCGGGAACCAGAAAAAGAGTTCTGAGGAGAATAGAATCTGGACCATGGTAGAGGTTGATATCTGATATGAAATAGTATAATTCAAAGCCAGGATGTTCATCCCTCATTTAGTCTGGGTGCATTAAATTAAAGGTAGATGTCCCAAAACTGACAAGAGGTAATTGCCGAATGGTTCATGTCCGTTTCAGCCCCGAAGTAAAAGATAACTAATTGTCAAGTGTGGTCATGTGGGTGACATTTCCTTGGAGATGGTGTCATCGGCCACAACCATTAAATATATAGAGAGAAGCTTCTTCTGTACATTAATTGAGCAAATTCAGCTAACTTTGTTGGTAGCACCCAACATTAAAAAAGGTATGTTATCATGTCTGTGGTTAGAAATCCCTCACATCATAGCTTAGCTTAAAAGAATTTCTTGTAATTTAATTAACCTTGTTCCTTATGCAAACTTTCTTGTGCAAGTTTGCACACGCTCTGGGATTGGGATCACTCAATTGCGAATTCTACATATTTCTCGTTCTTGTGAGTTTGCATTCTTTATTATCTTCTCTTTCCCCCAATCTTTTCTGGAGTCTTGGTATTCATTATGAATAAGAATTGACTGTAATAGGAGGTTCAAAGTTAAATAGGTCTTTGCAATAATGTAGAAATGGAAGAAATCACTGCCATGTACAAATATACGGTTTTGAAGGCAAGTTCATGATATTATACCATTCCTTCCCTAATGCTTTGGAAATAGAATTTATTAAATTTTCACTCTTAACTATGTTGTTCTTTTGGAAATATCTTTTTAAAAAAAATGTCTTATGATGTCTATGTCGGGGCTAGAATTTTATACCCGTCCTTTATAATCACAGCTTTTTAAGTAGCAGTTTGTTGGATACATGTCAGGGCTTGTTCTGACTGAACAGTTTATGTAAGTAATATCTTTATTGAGCTAATCCTTTAAAGAAAGGCTCGGTGGACTAGTGAAGATATCAGGTTTTTGGTTCTTTTTATAGTTCAATTCCCTCACATTATTTGCAGTATTTCTCCTGGGTTGCCCTAGTGATTTGATGCGTCCAAATTTTTGTTTTTGTTATATTGAATGAAAGAGATGAGAGATTCTTGACTAATATGTTTCCCTAAATTCGCCTTTTTTAAAGCTAACAGTATTCCAAATTCTGATGAATGCCATAATCACCAGGAGGTGAGATTCTTGACTAATATGTTTCCCTAAATTCTCATTTATTAAAGCTAGCTGTGTTCCAAATTATAGTGAATGCTGTATTAATCATCCACTATATTATTTTATCAAGTGAATGTACAATAACATCCAGATAGCATTTCTTGGGTGTCTGCTCTTATGTGTAGCTCAAGGTTGTGCTGTCACTGTTTAAAGAGCAGCATTTTAATTTACTAACATAAGAGCTCTTGTGATTTGATTCATCCAAAATTTTGCTTTTGTTATATTGAATGAAAAAGGTGAGAGATTCTCGACTATCATGTTTCCCTAAATTCGTCTTTTTTAAAGCTAACGGTGTTCCAAATTCTAATGAATGCCATAATCACCAGGAGGTGAGATTCTTGACTAATATGTTTCCCTAAATTCTCATTTATTAAAGCGAATTGTGTTCCAAATTTTAGTGAATGCTGTATTAATCATGCACTATATTATCTTATCAAGTGAATGTACGATAGTATCCTGATAGCATTTCTTGGGTGTCTTCTCTTATGTGTTGCTCAAGGATGGGCTGTCACTGTTTAAAGAGCAGAACTTTAATTTACTAATATAAGAGCTCCAGTTGTAGATATCCAACAATTTTTACATGGATAGAAACTTACTTGTAGATGTCCAGTACAGCTAGTGAGGTTAATTATATATGTAGGCAAAGGAAATGTGAACTTGATAGTAGTTGTAAATTTGTTATTATCCTTGGAAGATAAGAGCCTGTACCAGATGCATACAAATGGCCGAATTTTGTTCCCTTAAGGATATCCAATATTTTGGCCTATCTTTTAACAACTTTGTTAGCACTAAATTTTCTTTTTGATCACTACTCTCTTAACATAGGCTGGCTCTGTTGCAATATATGTTAATCTTTAAGCCTCTTCCGTGTAACTCATTTATCCTCCTCATTAAGCAATGGATTTTGACACTAAATGTTCTTTTTGATATTTACTTTCTTAACAGTATGCTTTGCTATCATATTAACTTCTAAGCCTCTTTTAATTAAGGTATTTTTCTATATGTGATCTAGTATAAGATCTCTTCACAAAATAATGAATTTCTCATTATGTCGTTTTTTTTCTGCACCACTAATCTATACTCTAAAAGTTTTAACAACTGAAATTGTGCTCCGAATTTACTAACACTCAATAGATATTTGTATTCAAGAGAGATATTAATCCAAGAGGAATCGTGTTTTATTAACTTACAGCCATTAACAATTGTGTTCCTCTGAATTTTACAAATGATGTCAGGAAGTCCTTAATTAAAAATTTAATTTTCACATGGCTGTTTCTATTTGTAAGTAGTTTTTGGAAAGACGTAAATGAAAAATTCAGTATATAGATGGCTTTTCCTCCTTAAACACCTTCCAAATGTGGAAACCATGCATCTTGTTTGATACAGGGCAGTTTTATTAAGGAGTAATAGGCAGCACTATTGACGTGCTCTGACAGATGAGGTTTATATATATATATATATACATATTTTTTGTGGGAAAAGTTGGGAAGAATTCGTAAGATAAACATGGTTCAATCATAGAAGTAGTCATGCCCCACTTTTTGGGAGAAATAAAGTTGTTCCTAAAGGTTCTATTGCATGTAGAGGCGAACATGTGGCAGGGAATATTCTTGCGGTGAAGCGTACAATGGATGTACATGAATAAATACTAGTTTCCATGTGGCAGATAGCAATTCTGATTCTCAATGGACCAAGTTATATTCAGGAAGATGACTCTTGAAATCCAAGTTTCAACAAGAAATTAATTTGAAGGGCTGTGAAGATGGGAATTTAAATGGGAATCACCCTCATTATTGACGGATTGTCTTGTTTTTATTTTTTCTTATTACAATGACTTTCCTCTCGGTGGCACCTGTTTACAATGTCGCTAAGGCTAGTTTTGTACCTCTTTGCTTGTTATTCTGCATCTAGTTTGACTGTTTGCACCAATGGTGTTATGCCAATGATGCATTGGTAAACTCTAGAAGCAGGATAAACTAATTCCTGTCGCCATGTTGCATATTGCAATCCTCAGTTGTTTAACCCTCAAGCTGTATTTTTGAGCTTAATTATTGAAACACTTGTATCTTTAAGATCAGTGTTAAAATCAATTTAAGGAATGGCTGTCAGGAAGGGGGTTTTATTGTGGGCACTTCAATCCTTGAAGAGTTCTTGTAGCTCTTTGCTTAAATTGCTCGGCATCTTGGTGTTGACTGTTTCCGCCTGGAGGCCCATGCCTACGACGGATTGCTGAACCGTTCTTCTAAACTTTAGCTAATATTACAATTTACAATCAAAATTGGCTGATTTATAGAAACCCCAAGGCAAGATTTGAAGCCTTATTGAGGGCTGGACCTTGGCAAGGGCATGGTCCTATCCTAAGGACGAGGAAACCTTTGGATGTCACAATGTTAGGATCCACTAATATAAATGAAAATAAGAAAAATTGAACTGAATAGGCCCAAAGTTGTTTTTTAATATTTCATATCTGGTTGGAGTCTATAAAAACATTTATTTAAAAAATTCGTGAGTTAATGTTCGCATCAGATGGGGAAGATTTAGGTTGACCTTTCACGCAAAAAGTTGTTAGGTAATGTCCACGGGAATCTTTCGTTCTTATCCATTTGCTTGAAACCGATGTATAATGTCACGTGCTCTTGACGGTCTCGCTAATATCAAGAATCTTTTGATCAATTTGAGAGACCTTACTCATCACGGATGAAGGGCCACAAGAGATCAACAGCTGCACGGAAGCATAATACTTTGGTTTTCAACGTCAAAAAGAGGTTTCAACGTCTGCATTAAATGTACAAAAATACAATTTCTGGTCTTTCAAAGTACACCAACCTAGGGATACCTTTCGAACAAGATTATGTCGAGCTGTATATTTCTACTTTCTGCAAGCTACCCCGTTTGTTTGTTATGGCGTTTCACTACTTTTGAAATGTTACTAACTTACACGTATATATTTAGCAGTCAATCTAAGAGTGCTGAGCAGCAAGCTGAAAAACCAATCAGAGAACAAAACTATTCGTACAGTGTGGAGGTACATATTTGAAATGTCGTACTTTGTATGGGCTGTGTTTAAATAGTAGAATATTCGAACCTCTTAAGAATATTTTTTAATTTTTTAATCTTATGTTCAAACTTAAGAATATAAATATAATAATATAAAAAGATGAGTGTTAACACGCGTTATCATGTGTTAGCAATTATTGTATGCGTTAACATTTATAGTACTAAACCTATGTCGATTTGCTCTCTCTTTACGAGAGTTCAACCTTATCAATCCATCCGTAGTGGCCTGTCTAGACCAAATTCTAATATTTTATTAATATATCCCTAGTGGTTTCGACTCAACCCTAGTCTTGCAGTTTCTAAAAATTAGAAATGACGAAAGATAACAGTCGTTTATTTAAGACCGACCGACTCTTTAGAGCACGCATTATCTTGATTATGATTGATGCTGGCGATTATTGCATGTTATGCTCGTTGGGGATTGAGTAGAAACTAATTCTATTATTATTAGTTCCTGCCAATTATTAGTTTCTGTATCCAATTCAATTTTTCAATTCAATTGACCAATCTATTCATAAAATATAAAAGATTAAAAGAAATTTTAAATGTTTGTATCTTCTTATAATTTTTCATTATTTTATAAAACACATTTTTCATTCATTCAATTGGACCATACTGTTTTTGGTAAGGAGAAAATTCAATTTTTCTAATATTTTTGAAGTTTTACATTGATGTTTATTTTTGTCATCTGTAAAATGTTATTTCTTTAAATTTACACTTCTGTTTTACAAATTCCAAAACTAATAATAGTGCTCAAACTAATTAGATATTTTGGTAGTTTGAATTAAGTAATCAACAATTTATTTTTTTAAATCAAATATTTTAACTTATAATTGAAAATGACTAGTTCATTTAGATAATATAATTTCTATTTATATTTTTTAAAATAATATAATTATTAATATTTTTAAAATTCCTTTCAACTCTCTCTATTATTTTACCTTTAATTGTCCATATAATAAAATATCATTCTCTTTTTTAGTTCTCTCTTTATATCCTTTCTTTCTAACTATAAATGTCCATTTTTCTATTTTACTAATTATTGGCAGCAACTTTGACAGGAAAGGAACTTTGATGCATTGCGTCTCTTGTTTGTAATGAAATTTGTGTTTGCTTGTTTAATGTTTAGTTTATGGTTAAATAGTCATGCTTCTAGAAATTCTTGTAGTTTTTAGTTTGTTGCTTATATTTTAAATCCTTTGGAGTGACTTAAACCTAGTAAATTTTAATTTTTAAATACTAAATTATAATTTGTTGTGGCATGTCATCATTAACAATTATTCTACTATTCACATTGGTCTTGTGGTTATCCTTAGTTTTTTTGTTTGTAGCTTGTGTGCACATGTTTATGTATGTACATTATTAGATAGGTTGTACTCTCTCTCTCTCTCTCTCTCTCTCTCTCTCTCTCTCTCGCACTTGCATGTACATGTACACACACACACACACACAATCGTACACATGTATTCAACTACCAATTTTATAATCACATATGTAATCAATTACTATTTTATGAGATTGGAAGTTGAATGTTTCAATTCTACATGGGCTAACCATGGACTAATTAATTCTACCTTCGACATTCCAATGTTGAAGGGTATATAATATACATAATATTGAATGAGAGAGCCATAATCATTTATTAATTGATGCAAGTTTATAATATACACAATATTGAATGAGAGAATTGTAATTACTTATTAAGTGATGCAACCTTACATCATTCCTTATACTAAATTGTGTGTACACATGCCATTAGGGTATTTTATGTGAAATTTCTTGCCTCAAGTTTTTGAACCATTTTTTTTGTAATAACTAGGTGTGTAGTTGGAAGGTTGTGCTCATGGATGAAAAATCTTTAGTTCTCATATTTTTTGACAATTGGTTTGTAGTCATTGTTGACCTTTCAGAAAAGTAGATTACTTAGTCTATTATTGGTACAAAAGACCAACTTAGATTTTGAAAGGTTTTAGCACAAAAAACATTTGTATTAAATTGCAAGAAGAAGATTGAATGAAAACATGAGGGGTTCTTATTAATATTTATAGTCCTTAGTGTTGGCCTTGTTTTTCACCTAGGTGAAATCCTTAAAATTCATTGCGAAAATGTAATTTTTTCCATATAAGCAATTAGGGTTTGTTTTTCTCATGATCAACCATGCCCTAGAAAAGCCCCAAATGTTGTGCCCTTTTGTCTCATTTTTATGCGAGAGATTTGGAAAGCCCTAGAAGTTACTGGAAAATGCTTTGAAAGCCCTATTATATCTTATTAAATTCTTATTCTAAGGTTTTTCTAAAATCTTTCACATTTTTCATTTTGCCCTAGCTTGTGACTCAACCTTAACCCATGATTGCATTGTGGTTAGCTTGTGCCCTACATTTTTACTCGTTTGTAATCGTTTCAATAAATCATTACTATAGTCAATCTTTTTCTAGATCAACGGGCATCGCATTCTTGTAGATTCAAAATGTAAAGTTTTCAACCAAAGTAAGAAAGCGGCAGAGTGACACTTATCCTGTGAGACCTAAGGAAATTTAGAAGCCAATTGTTTACAACAGACATTGATCTTCTTCTAGATCAATGGATGTCACATTGTCACAGTTGCAAAGTGTTCAATTTTTTAAAAGTAGGAGAATGCGACATGTCGATGTGTGTCCTAGTGGGGCCATAACAACTTATTGCAACATGCTTTACTGTAATATGCCAGTTGTCACACCTGGATTGGTTCCTAAGTTAGATTGAGCTTTCTTCCTTGATCGTTGATTCGAGTGATGATCGAGGGTTGTTGCATTGTCGCAAGATGAAAGTGTTTGATGTTTAAAGAATGCGAAATTACAATAGATTGCCACGTGCCCTTGTGGGCCCCTTTTTGCATTTAAACAACCCAAAGAACGAGCATCTTTTCAGCCATAGATTTAGATGAAGATCAATGAGTCATATTTTCGTAAGGCCAAAAGTTTAACCAAAGCAAGAATGTGAGATGTTGACATGTGGAATCTATGGGACCAACATGTGTTATGATTTGCAAAAGGATGCTGTCAGCGTAGGTTTCCAGGTGGCGGGTTTTGATTCGCTATGTGTATTGAGTATAGCAAAGATTAATGATTTCTCCCAACTATTAGATCTTTAGATGATCGATGGCTGTCGCATTCTTGCAAGATAAACATGTTCGCAGTTTACACAATGTGAGAATGTGAGAATTTTGCATGTGTCCATGTAGGCCATATTTTGCATACAATCGTAGGTAGAAATCTTGACCATCCGTTGCTTGAGGATCAATAGCTGTCGTATTTTTGCATAATGTAGATGCAAGGTTTTAATGCAAAGTGAGAATGCAAGGTGTTGACGTGTCTCAATGTGCCCAGTGCTTAAAAGAAATGTAATGACAACAATAATCTTTTGTGATTGTGAGATGTGAAAGGATCAACAATGCTCATATTCTCGCATAATGAAAGTGCTTGAAATTTAGCTTAAGCAAGAATACAAGGTTTTGACACGTGTCCCACTAGGCAGAAAGTGATGCAATTTTTAAATTTGAATCACAACCATCAGATTATGCCCAAATCAATGACCATTTCTCAAATTCATGGCATAACATACACAATTTGACTATTGGAGCATTAATAGTGCTTCAAGGCAACCCCATGCGAAAGAATTCAGCATAAAGTCTGTAATTTACTCCATAACCAGTTACAAAGCGAAAGAAATTTGAAGCACAGTGAAGCAGAGCTTAGATTTTGGGTTTTCCACATAGTGAATTATTGCAAACAGTTTGTTTTGCTAAGGTCAAAAAATTTGTGGGTAAGTGCTTGAAATTTTGATTGTCTGAAGATTTATAGTCAAATTTACTAAATTAACAAAAATGCCTCCACGAAGGGGATTTTTCTGGAAAGATAGATTATCAACATAAAAATGTCCATGATAATTTCTTGGAACAACTACCCCTCTCCACCAATGAAACACCCAAAGGAAAGGAGTTGGTTCCTAGAAACCCTAGATTGATGATTGGTGAAGGTTTCTATGACAAGGAAAATGGGTTGAGGGATGTGGAGACAACAATGGGCGGTTTGGAGCTTTTTAGATAGTGGTTTACAGAGAGAAAACATGATACTCCTTTGAGAAATGTATGGGAATTTGACATTGGAAAGTTGGTCATCCCTAGTGTTTTCTTTGATGATGGTTTATTGACAATGTTGGCAAAGAGGTATGATCCTATGCTGAGGGCTGTGAAGAATCACACATGAGATAACCTATTTAGGGTGACAACAGAAGTGATTAAAGAACTTTTCATGCTGAACCCTAACCATGCCTTGCATGAACAGATTGACCTAGAAGATCTACAAGCAAGGTACAATGCTCAGAGGATATACCTTCAAGAAGGGCCACTGCAAGAGCATTTTGTAAGGATAGGGCATCTTTCATTGGTGACATCTCATACCCTAGAGCCCTTATTAAAGAAATACTTTAGTCCTAGGGCACAAGCTCTTTATATATCCCTCTACAAAATCTTTGGCATGGATGAGCAAGATCACATCTTGGGGTCATTGGTTTTTATGATTGCTCAGACATTGCAGTACATGATGAGCTTTATTTTTGACT
The DNA here is from genome assembly GCA_028749045.1 of Cupressus sempervirens. Classification (NCBI taxonomy): domain Eukaryota; kingdom Viridiplantae; phylum Streptophyta; class Pinopsida; order Cupressales; family Cupressaceae; genus Cupressus; species Cupressus sempervirens. The sequence continues at coordinate 782,554,308 of CM053793.1, read as the reverse complement.
TTGCGTCTTACTTGATGGAGGTGATTCACAATGGATTGATTGGCATTAGCAAGGGTTTGAGCAAATATGCAAATCAAATCCACTAAGCCCAAGAATACCTACATGTAGAAAACCTATCACAGAGAAGAAAAAGAAAAGAAGAGACAAGGGTTTGCTCTAAAAAACATGCAAATTGTTCAGATGAAGAAGAGATTGAAGAGAAACAAAGAGAACAATCCTTATAAAAAGGAGATCGAAACTTGTAAAGGGTAACCTATAAGTTACAAAGGGTTGACAAGCCATTTTGCTAGTATTCTTTACTGATGTATATGTCCTTGTATAAGGGAGTTTCTATCTTTTCAAAAATATATGAAACTAGAGTTTGAGAAAAATGGGGAGAAGCTACCAGTTCAACTATGGAGTGCGGACATGACATGAGAGGTCACAGATGCCAGTTTTTTCCGCTTTGGCAGATATTTTTCTTCAAAGACGAGAATTATTTTTGACTGGAGACAACCCTAGGATTCCCCAGCCTCTATTAGAGCTGATCAAACCCAAAGATCATGATAAGGGTTTGAAGGTCAATCATAACTAGGGGGATATTATCCCTTAGTCTGGATCAACTATCTTCAGAGTATATGGTTTCCAAGGGAAACCTCATGTCCTACCATATCAGGTGCCTCTAAACGTGGGAATTGTCAAATTCTTGTGGCAAATAGGAGGAGTTGAAGAGAGAGAGCTGGTGGGAAGATCAAGAGGAATAATTTTTTTAAACTTCTCAGTCATCCACAATTTTCTGCTCAGCAAAGGAGGATGGAGACACATAGGTAAGTTCCTAGATAAATACCAAATGGCTCACTCTCATCCTCGTTTTATTAACCTAAAAGGCTTTAATGATATGTTCAAAGATAGGACTAAAGCTAAATCATATGAACATATTGTTTAGTTTCTTGAAGATATTATGAGAAATGATTTTTCTTTACAAGAACATGAAGTACATAAAGAGAAATGGAAAGTATATAGTAAGGTTTTAGAATTTACTAATGCTTTGGATAAAAAATACGACCCCTTAGTTGACATCAAGTATTAGGAAGATAATATAAATAAATGTATGGCTCATTTTGCTGGGATTATACAAACTCTTAATGAGAAGAAAGAGATATTAATAAAAGCATACCCATACCAAGTCAAGGACATAGAGAAAAGATTGGCAAGTAGGGTAAGCCCAAGATAGTATACTCTACAAAGGAAAGTAGGGTATGTAGTGGCTAGAAATGTAAATATACAAACTGTTCCTTTGTACAAGAGTGAACTTTCAAAGAGCCCGCCCTTAACACCAATTGCTAAAAGGAAAAATTTGGAACAAGAATCTTCATCTAAAGCTAAGGGATATTCCCCTTCATAGACTTCTATTCATATTGACAATAAAGATTCCTTAAGGGAACAATTGAAGCAGACGGGGGGTTAGGGTGATGTTGATTACTACATCAGAGGTAGAGGAGGGAACACTTGAGGAACCTCCAATGCCACTTTTAGCCCTTACTGTGGATGACTTTAAGGGGAAGTAGATTGATCTTGGTGTAGAGTAGGCTACAAGATTTTTTTTGGATGATGATAGTTTTGTAAAGTCTAGGGCTTTTATACAAATTTTATGGAGAAGCAATATTGAAACTTCTAAGGAAAAATGTAAAAAGATGAAAGTAGAGCAACCTAACAGATAAGACTCTGACATAGAAGAGGAGATAAAAAATAACCTGATGCAGTAGTTCAGTCAGATAACCCCTTCAAGGGAAAGATAATTGCTAAAGGATTCAGGGGTGCTGATATTACCAGAATGGGACATTGCCAATGCAATAATTTTTGATCTAGCGAGAAAAGAGAAAGAGACAGTTCAAAATTCGAGGAAGATATAAAAGAAGCTCATAAAGGGGTGAAATACAACAATGATCACAAGGCCTTAGTTATATGGTCAATGAAGAAAATAGATAAGGCTAAAATCCAAGAGGTCTCAAATGCTGAACATACAGGGAGCCTAATAGTATATAGGGTTGTAGAAGTGGACAGTGAGAAGGTGGCCCAAATGTATAAAGAAATGGTTGATTTTGGTGTGGAGGTACCTACCAAAGACAAGAATAAATTTCTTGAGCTAAATGAGAAATATGAAAAAGTGTTGGAGGCATATGATGAGAGGGGAAGAAAGATTTATGAAATGGAGAAAATAATTGCAAACTTGCAAAAGCAATGAGGAAAGAGAAAAGTGGGGAGACAATCCAACCAGCTTCGAATTGTAGCTTCCCTTGTCCCACTACTTCCCCTTGGTCCTATTATGGAGATTCCTAGCACACCCTGACAACCAAAATTTTATACAGCGGATGAACTATATGAAGAGAAGGAAAAAATCCAAGCGTTGCATGTAGAGTTAGATGTGTAGCATGAAGATAGGATCAAAGATACTATCTTGTTTTTAGTGGATAATTGGCCTCTTTTCTACTTCTATCAAAGTTGGTAGATATGTGGAAAAAACTTGATAGTGATGAAGCTACCTTGAGGGAAATATTGAATAAATGGATCAGTAGGGATGATGCCATCACTGCTTTGTGTTTTCCTATCATTGACAGTTATAATCAAGTTGAAAAAACATATGATCAGGCCAATGACCTACTAAATTCTGATAAGAAAAGAGATATGTTGCAGAGAAGATTGAAAATGTATTTTTCAAAATATCTTAGTAAGAATTTTGATCTCTTTCCTCATGTATTAAAATACTTAGGTAGCATAAAGGATAAGGAAAAGTGGGGAAATGAGTTAAAAAAAAATTAATATCAAAATGAATGGTGTACTTAATAAGGAAAACTACATTTGATTTGCTTGGAAAAGTGAAGAATTAGTTTAGGTACAATTATTCTTTGATTCTTTCCATAAAGATTTTGATGAAATAAAAAGGCCGGGAAAGGATGTCCTAAGGAGAGAGAAAGAGATACTGAACTTCAACTAGTCAGATGACACAATTTTTAATAAGTGGATGGCAGATTATTCTTCAGCTTCACAATTGTTACAGGTGACTTCTCAAAAAAGGCTCATAGATAGGGCAACAACCACAGAGGAACAATAGTTAGTTAATACAACTATCCAAACAAATGACACAGAAGGGGATCAACAACTTGCTACAATTATCCAAGTGTCAGAGCCGAGCATAGTAGAAGAAGATAAAGTGGTCCCACAACCTGATGACCAACATAAAGAAGAAGAAGAATCATCAAGTGCAGTGGAGGAACATTAAATTGCCAAAACAAAATTGGCCCCACCATAAAGAAACCAATGAAGGGACCATTCTGTTATCAAGCAAAAGACTACAAGTTTTGGTTCTTCTCAGGTAGTTCTTTGATAGTGACAAGTTTTTCTTATTTGTAATCTTCTTGCCTTAAGGATAGCTGTCATTTTCCCTCTAGACTTGAAGCTACTTGTTACTCATACTATATAAGTGAGTTTGCAAGGCTAGAGGAGGGTCCGTGTTTATTTTTTCTACACTAGTTTTGTAAATTCTAAGTCGGTCCATGCATATCGTGAATTTATTCCAGAGATGAATATGAAAATTAACAATTGCTGGTATATTGGTGTTACTTTATGATAGGGGTAATGACTGAATTGTATACAATCTTAAAGAAATTAATACAAGTACACAAAGATGGTTATTCATCCCACATCTTGTCTCTTTTCTTGTTTCCATCCTATTCTCTAAGACTCAGTAGAAAAGTTTATTAAGTTTTAGTTGTAATTCATTTTGAATTATATTTCAATTTTCTTTTGTTGATAATCTAATGGATTATGTAAATGCTTAATGTAAATTGAAAGAACAATGTGATTGTTAGCAAAGATATGATAAGTATGAGATCTGGAAATGAATACTGATAATCTTTTAACAAAGTTTAAAGATAAGATCTAGAAGCAGGTGCATAATCTCTATGAATTCATAGCCCAATAGATAAGGCATTGGCCATTCTTAGGAATCAATCTAGTTGGGATACTTTAAATAATGCAAAAAATCATATCAATCAATCTTCTACCATTCTGTTATTGAAGCTTAAAATGTTAGCTTATACTTGAGTCATGGAGTTTAGGGTTTGGTGAAATAGCTAATTATACTCTCTATGTTACCATTGAATTATAAGAAAGAAGGATAAAACATCTATTATTTCTGGAGTTCATGTTGAGAGTTTGATCTTTGAATGAATAAGAATGAGTTCCTAGGTAAACCCACCTAAATCTTGCAGAATTCAAAGAGATGAAGATCACAAGGTCTTGTTAGTTGGTCCTTTTATTTTGTTTCTTAGAATACCCATAATGTTTTTTAGCTCATTCCTAGGTTTCTTTGACATTATAAAAGGCAATTAAAATCATTGTTAAATCAGGAGCCAAAACTTAGCATATGCTTAAGTAAAACTATGTTAATGTATATGTTAGTGATATAATTGATTAATCTTAGATCCAAGACCCAAATTTTGCTACAATTTATGATCATGTGCCTTATGTGGTTGATAAGAATCATAAAGGATATGTGAATGTATATATGGGTGATAGGCTTGATTAATCTTAGTTCTAAGACCCGAATTATGTGCCTTATGTGGTAGGCATGATCTATGAGGGGTTAATTGATTTGAAGAAGGGAAGAATAAGTCATTTCAATTTTTTTCTCACCAAGAATGTAGACTACTTTTCTCAGTTTAAATCCTTGGATATAATACACAAGATCCAAGATTACTACGGGGTAGGGGTGTGAATCAATAATCTTCTCGATTCACAAAACTTTGACCAACAAATTAGATCTTTAGATCTTAAACATTAAACCATTCATCACATCCATTCAATGTGAACTTGTGAAACTAGCGATAAGACAAGAAATAAAACATCCACACAAGTAATATATTAACACCAAGATTTTTCACTTGGGAACCCTTGGTGAGAGGAAAAACTATGACGAAAATTAGAATCCATGAGTATTTTGCACTCTTGAAATGCACCAAATTAAGAGCTTAGCCCTGTTAAGAGTTTACAATTATTCCCTATTAGGAGTAAACACCACTATGAGTCACTCGGTTAGGGAATTTGCCTCTAGCTCTATTAAGACTTTATCTTGTGAGGAGTAATTTTGTTGGAGGATTTATAACTCAAAATATTGAGCCACCTGGTTAAAGAAATTACACTTTACACCTCCTAAGATCTTGCTCACCATGTTAAGAGTGACTTGATTAAAGGATTTATAGTTTAGAAGATGTTAGGGTTCAACAAGGTAAGTGAGCATATGGAAATAACAATTATCTGCCTTTTATTTCAAGAATTCATATACCAGTTTGATCACACACACCACTCACGATGATACATGCATATATAATATATTATCATATAAATAGACATCTACCTAAATGTATTACATTTGAATTTCACATTAGGTCTATCAAAACATCTTAATAAACCCTAATTTGTCCTTTAATATGTAGTGCCTCTCCCATTTGACTTTTGTAAGTTGTCCTGATGGATGCAACCTTGCTGATCTTTTGTTGTGATGGATCATGATTGTGACCCTGAGTGGTCTACATCGTTGAGGTGTTTGGATTTATGTTTCTTTATCAGTTGCTTTGATTATGCTTTTGACTGATCTTTGAGATTATGATGTGATTTTTGGTTCACTGAGGTTTGTGCCAGTGGTTACCAGGATCGATGTGGTATCATGAGGTTGTTCTATGATTACCCTGAGATGTGTGCAGAGATTGCACTGTGTACTATTACCATGCTACACTGGATTGGGTTCCTGTAGCAATGGTTAGTCATGTTTTTGACTATGTTTGCTTATGTGTTTTAAATGCCTTTTTAATGCAGAGTAATCAATCATTATTAAATGCTTAAGTAATTAAAATGGATTGTCCATGTTGATTTATTGGGTTATGTGCTGAGGCATTTACCTTGTTATATTTCTGATTAGAGAGATATTTGTTACTCATGTTATGTTTACATTTGAGAGGACCCGAGGGTCAGATGCTGCACTTTGATTCCAGTATCATGGATTTTAGACTACTATGTTGTTTAGTTAATCATATTGCATGATGATGCCATTTTGAGATAATAGTGTGTTTTGTGATGTTATCTGGTATTTGGACATATCTCTTATTATGTTGTGTGATGGATTTAATGCTATGGTTATTTACTTCATTCCTGCGTTGTTATGCTTTATGCGAACGTGAGTGATGTAAATAGATTATTTTAATATAATTAAATAAATGGTTAAATTAGGTGATTTAACGCATTATTGTTTCGGCTATGTTATTATATGCAATTGCACTTGATCGTGTTGTTTAGTGTGCAGGATTATATCCCTGGCAGTGGCACATGGAGTTAGTGATTCAACCGTTCATATTTTACCAATGTCGCCCTTGTATGGTCGACGTATCCTTTATTAAAATGTTTAAATTAAACCTTTTGGTGATTATTAAATCCGAACTCATTTGCATTATGTGATTAGACCAGTAAGCGTGTTCGTGCATTTAGAGGTTCGCATTGTCGCGAAAGTTGTTTAAGGAGATTTATGTGTTTTTGGGTTTTCAGGCTTTTGAATTGTTTTATTTTAATTTCTGGCAGCTTTGCCATAGATAAATTCCTATTTATAGGAATAGCCTATTTTCGTTTGGGTCAATTTGAGATTTAACTAGGTTGGCTGGTTATTTGCCCTAATCGATTATTCACCCGAAAAGTGAATAAATATCCAAAAAAGAATTTAATTCCTCACTTCTCACTTTTGAATTGAAAAGTTGGAGAGTAAAACCCAAAATCCTCTTCATGAGGATTTACTGTTTTGTTCGTTGTGGGAGCTACGGGCGTGGGATCGTCGCGAGGTTGGGCTCGTTGGATCCAGCTCGGGGAAACCTTGGATTGCCGCGATTTTCAGCTACTTCTGCAGGATATTTATTTTATGGTTCAGATTCCCGTTTTGCCCTTTTGGCTGTGAGGTAGGGCTTTCCCGTTTTATTGTTTCTGCTCCGTTTCAGCTTCTGTTTTTGGTAGCCGTTTGTTTGGAGGCTGGGAACTAGTGTTCCCCTCCATTTCTGTATGCTAGTTCTACCCGGTTGGGCAGGTATGAACATTTCTCTATTTTTTTGAGATGAGAGTTTGAGATTTTACGCCGTTATGCTGGTCGTTTTTGCATACAGTGTCTGATTTCATTTATTTTTGGATTTTTGGGGTTTTTGAACCCAAAGGCCAAATGGGTTTTAATTTTGAAGTTTTCCAATTTTTGGGGTTTTTACCTCGTTTTGTGTGCCGCCCTGTTTTCTCGAGTTTTCTTGGCACATTGTGGTTCGTGGACCTGGATGATCCGTTTGGATATCAGTCAGACCACTATTGCACTTTTAGGTTGCATTGGGATGCGTGTTGCATCCGTACTCCCGATGTTGTGTTCGGTTGAGTGATTTTATACCTGGTGTTATGGTTTCCTTTAGACCTTTGCTTTTGTTTCGTGAACGCTAGGATTCGTGTAGAATCCATACTCTCGAATTGAGGCCGATTGAGTGAGTTCACGATGTTTGGTCTTGTTACATCATTGAGATTCGTGTAGAATCCATACTCTCAGATTGAGGCCGATTGAGTGATTTTATGATGTATGGTCTTTTTGGCTTTGGGATTCGTGTAGAATCCGTCCTTCCCGTGTTGCTTTCAGTTGGGTGTTTTCTTTGCATTGTGTTCTCATTCATGTCCTTGTGTTATGATCTTCGTGATGGTGGTGCGCCACACACGAGTACGTACGCGTACATTTGTTGGGTGACTTGCGAGGCTCGATCTTCCATGGATTTGCCGGAAGTTATGATCATTGGGGTTGGGATGGGAGTATGCATGCCCACGGGCACTTGTCGTGGGATGAGCATGGGTAGGGTAGGGTAGCATATGGAGGGGGCTTCTATCTCACAGCCTGGTGACCTTAGTCCCATAGGGTTGGCAGAGGAAGTTTTAAATAAGTGATAATTAAAGAAAATGTGTGACTGATAATAAAACTTAAGATAATAAAATGTGTGTGCGGGGCCCTCCGTTGAGGAGTTGAAACACACGATCCGAGCTTGGGCTTGTCGATGCCAAGCGACTCTCCATGATGTCAGCCCCTACTTAGTAGCCTTTTGAGTGTCTGACCAAGACCTGTACTCTTGCATTGTCTTAGGTTCTTGGTTGCAACCATCATACTGTCTGGCGTGAGTGTTGGCCTTGGATGTTGTGCTTTATGTGTGTTTGTGGTTGGATCATTATCTCCATCAGCACGGCGGGTGTGGACCTATGGGTGCCACGTGGTTAGGAGGCGTAGCTACCTTCACCACTGTTAGGGATCGGTGTACAGAGACGATCTTTGTCCTAGTGCGACTGTTGCTGGATGTTTTCACTTGGTACTTCTGGTTCTAGAGTATGCTTTCTTGTGATTTATGCTTTCATTGGGATTCTTGAATATCATGTTTAGATGATGTTATTTTATTTGGCGCATTCCCTTATTATGATGTTTAGAATATGATTAGATGATGTGATTTGCTTTAGTAGTATATATGTTGCTTACTGCTATTTAGCATGTGATAGGTGATGTTATCTACTATAGGATTATCTTATGTGTTATCACTAGCATGTTAGATTTCCTTGTGCTTATATTGTTGCATGTTTTAGTAGTGACGTCCCTATTACGATAGTACCGACGATTTGGTCGGTGGCTTGGGATGTTATGCGCGGGGGATGGCTAGGACCCACGATGGTCTTATGATGCTATTGACGGTTGGGAGGAACTGCGTACTTAGTTTGGTTGTTTTGTTCCTGAGATGTATTTCTGTTCATTGTGATGTTGCTTTTGTTCTTTGCGATGTTTATTTCAGTATGTGCTTTTCTTTCATGGTTTATATGGATAGATGTTCTTCATTCTGTGTTGTTCTTGCACTCGAGTGTTCATTCCTCGAGCCTTTGTGGATCCGGTACTCCCTGGTGTGGAGGTTCTTTGCTCTATTTTGGTCCTTTTTGCTCCTGGGAGTGTTTTCGTGTTTCTATGGGCGACATTTGTTCAGCATGGTGCGACACTTTGAAAAGTATCGCACGCCCATGCAAACTATGTCATACAACACTGTAAAGTATCGCATGGCTTCTTGAGAAATGTCGTACGAAACTGGAAGAGTGTCGCACGCCTTCTTGAGAAATGTCGTACGATGCTGAAAAGTGTCGCATGCCTTCTTGAGAAATGTCGTACGGCACTGGAAGAGTGTCGCACGCCTTAAAGAGAAGTATCGCCCTCCCTTAGTAAAAAGTGTCGCACGGGTTTTGTGAAAACCCTGCGCGTGCCATCAGCGGGCACTTTTCTTCGTGATCCGATATTTTTGAGAGTGGTTTTGGATACCCTTTTGGGCGTTCTTCGAGCCTATGTTGTTGCATTTTGAATTCAGGAGGTTTCTTTGAAATTCAGTTTTTGGGTTTTTGTTGTAGTCCTTCGGGGTTTAAAATATATCGTTTAAGTATAAGGCTTATACTTAAGATATATTTTAATATATGCGACAAATCATTTGAGATAGGTTTTAGACCTCTCGGAGATAAGTTATGGATTCTAAGAAATTTCTGGGCTTCAGAAATCCAGACTTAGCCAATTTTCAGGGCTTCAGGATTTCAGGCTTAGCCAAATTTCGGGATTCTGCATTTTACCCCAGCTTGGTGTTTTGTTGATGAGTGGTTGTTTCTTGGGCCCTCATCATGTGCGTTGTCTTTGTTGGCTTTGTTTGTGTGTATTAGTTTGGTAGTGGCGTTCGGAGATTCGTTGGTTGCCGGGATTGTGTTGAAGTCTTCCGTTGCGATCTTTGTGATCCCTGTATGATGTTGTCTTGTGCATTCATACTTGTAAAAAAAAAAAAAAATCTTGGCTTGATTTGAATCCTTGTTTCCAAGGATCTCCGGGCAGGGCATTACATCTGGTATCAGAGCCCATGTTCAAACATTGGGATCTCTGTGTTTATGTTGCCCATGTAGTTGTTGCTGGGTTGGTTGAGTGCGAGTGTCTTGGTGAGAACTCGTGATCTTTGTTGTTTTGGTATGTTCTCGTGATGGACTTGCTTATCCAGTAGAGGCAACTAGAGCAGTGTGTGGAGAAGGAAGTGAGTCTTCCTAGTTTTGTTAGTGGAATCGATGTGCCTTGGTTGGTTGGTTGCCTATGTGACCCTTTTTGGATGGAACCACTGATTGGTTTCCATGTGTTGGCTTTAAGTGCTGCTTTTGTTTCTCCTTGTGGAGTAGGTGCATTGTTTCCCTGTTTTCTCCTGATTGTAAGTTGATGAATGAATCTTATTTGTGATTCTTTATTTTGTTGTTATAATGATGAAATGGTTCCTTTCATTGAAATTGAGTGTTTATTGTGAATCATTGCAAAGTAGTAGTTTTGCATTATATCCTTGGGTTAATGACTTAAGTCCCCAATCTGATTGCTTCTTAAGCTTATGTAAAACTGTATTAATTTGATGGATATCTAAATGTTGCATTGCATGGAAATTATTTTTGTCTGCATATGCATGAGGTTACTAATGGTATACTGCTTGATGTGTGTGAGTGTGTTCTCTAACGATGCTAGGATGATGTATTCCTTAGCATTGTGTAGTGATATATCCCTCTTGTGTGACTGTACTCAGTCAACACTTGTAATGTGATTTGTTTGATGCCTTATTTTATTTGGCTGGAGGTACTTTCCTCATGTTGTTGGGCTAGCATTGGTTTTTAGTAATTTCCTCTCTTGGAGTAGTCATCAATTTTATCTATCGCTCTCTTTGTGGCAGTTGTCACATTTGACTTATTGTTGAAATGAGCTCTTTTTGGTACTTACTATTGGAATCGGCAATTCTCCCATTTGGGCTTTTTATTTTGTTTCATGATGACTATTCTGGATGTGTTTTACTGCTACCCAGTTGTGTGTTGTGACTCTATCATGTTCATCTCGAACCTCTAGTAGTACGTTCAAGGGATAATATCATGGAGAACATGCTAGTGTGTCTTTGTTAGATCTAAATTTGTTATTGTAACTAAATGGTTTAAATGGTGATTAAACTTAATGTTATTTTTGAAAGAAATTGAAAGGTATGTACTTGTTCTATAGTGACTCTTGGACCCTTGCTTGAAAATCTTTCAGTTCATTATGCATTAGTGCTTATGTTATGCTTAATTAATGAATTTATGAAAGAAAAGTAATGATGGTTTCAATGTGTGATTTACCTTTCTTTCGATGCCTTATGTTGTTTTGGGCATGTGTGCTCTTGTGTGGATTTGGACATTTAGTCCGTTGCTTGTCTTGGTGACCAAGGCTGTTGGTTTTGTCTTTGTTGTTTTTCAGATCGTAGGTCTTGGTCTCTCTTAGCTTCTTCGTGTTGTAGTCCTTGTCGATATCTTTTCGACACTTTTCAAATGGATTCAATCCGAGTCCGACTATGGGGCTATGGCTTTTGGAGTTGTTGATCGATGTTCTGAGTACCTTTTCGAGTAGAGGCCAATTCAATCATGACATATCGTATTTATGGCCATTGGAGAAGTTTAACTCCTCATTTTATTCATAACGGAAGAGTTATCTTGTCTTCATAATCTACTAGGTACTTGTTGGGGTTCGTGCTCGGGTTTTTGTGTTTCCTATTGCACTGACCCACCCTTGTGAGGTGTAGTGTGGTTTGTGAGCGTTCCTTGTTGTGGATGATGTTGCCTTATCGTTTGGGAGTGACTCAATTCTTTGATGAGTCTACATTCTCCTTTTTGGATGTTGACCTTGGCACATCTCCGTATTCTTTGTCTCTTGAGAGAGTAGGCTAGTGTGGTTATGCCACTAGCTCAGCTAGTGTTCTCTTATGAGTTTGTTGATGGTTGGGGGAATTGTGAGTTCCCTAATGCATCTTGGGCTGATTTTGTGTAGAGGTTGAGAGAGACTCCCTCTCAGTCTTAATACTCTGTAGTATCCTTCTCCCTAAGCTTATATCTTCATGTGGATTGTCCCAGTCAAGTTTTCTCTTTAACTGTGGACTTGAGGCTAGAGATTGAGTTTAGCGGTAGATTGGTTGTAGTTGTCCTAGCATGGTGCTGGAGGGACATGGTATCGTTGGACACATGTTACCATCTCGTGAGTTGGTATGCAGACATTTCGTGATCGTGTCCACTGACGAAAGTCTTTGAACCTTGTAAGAAGGTGATATCTTGTCTAGTTGGGTTGTGTTGCCCTAGTTCCCAACGTTAGTTGAGTTTTTGTGCCTTGGTGAGGTGTCGTGCTCCTACGCTTGGTGGTGAGTAGTCCTTTGGAGTGTGTCCTTTTGTTGGTAAAATTTCATCCTCTTTGTTCTAAGGGTGAGTTTACGTAGATTTCGAAATGATCATGTGTGACATGATAGTATTCTTGGGAAATTTGGGATGGTTATTTCCCCATGATTCCAAATTTTTTTGGAAGTGCTTAGTGTTTTGACCTGGTTTTGTGGTCATGTGGTAGGTGCATGTTTTGTTGGGCACCTGTTGACAAGGTAGAGTGGCTTGTTCCTTACCTTGTATTGTTGATTTTATGGCTAGATGGTTTTTCCTAGCGCATAGAAGGTTCCTCGTTTGAGGACCTTGTGTTTGTGTGACACCCATTCTCTCGTGGTTAACCTATTTGGGGGTTAACACGATGGTTTGAGAATGTTGGAGTGTTTTGGGTTTGACTTGTACGGATTTGTTGAGTCATTCCTATTGCTCGCTTTTGATTTTGTTCTTGGTGTGTTTGGTTTCTATTCTTGGATTGCAGGCTTCTAGGAGTAAGCCTAGTCTTTGGGGGGGATGATGTAGTGCCTCTCCCATTCGACTTTTGTAAGTCGTCCTGATGGATGCAACCTTGCTGATCTTTTGTTGTGATGGATCATGATTGTGACCCTGAGTGGTCTACATCGTTGAGGTGTTTGGATTTATGTTTCTTTATCAGTTGCTTTGGTTATGCTTTTGACTGATCTTTGAGATTATGATGTGATTTTTGGTTCACTGAGGTTTGTGCCAGTGGTTACTAGGATCAATGTGGTATCATGAGGTTGTTCTATGATTACCCTGAGATGTGTGCAGAGATTGCACTATGTACTATTACCATGCTACACTGGACTGGGTTCCTGTAGCAATGGTTAGTCATGTTTTTGACTATGTTTGCTTATGTGTTTTAAATGCCTTTTTAATGCAGAGTAATCAATCATTATTAAATGCTTAAGTAATTAGAATGGATTGTCCATGTTGATTTATTGGGTTATGTGCTGAGGCATTTACCTTGTTATATTTATGATTAGAGAGATATTTGTTAGTCATGTTATGTTTGCATTTGAGAGGACCCGAGGGTCAAATGCTACACTTTGATTCCAGTATCATGGATTTTAGACTACTATGTTGTTCAGTTAATCATATTGCATGATGATGCCATTTTGAGATAACAGTGTGTTTTGTGATGTTATCTGGTATTTGGACATATCTCTTATTATGTTGTGTGATGGATTTAATGCTATGGTTATTTACTTCATTCCTGCGTTGTTATGCTTTATGCGAACGTGAGTGATGTAAATAGATTATTTTAATATAATTAAATAAATGGTTAAATTAGGTGATTTAACGCATTATTGTTTCGGCTATGTTATTATATGCAATTGTACTTGATCGTGTTGTTTAGTGTGCAGGATTATATCCCTGGCAGTGGCACATGGAGTTAGTGATTCAGCCGTTCATATTTTACCAATATCGCCCTTGTATGGTCGACGTATCCTTTATTAAAATGTTTAAATTAAACTTTTCGGTGATTATTAAATCCGAACTCATTTGCATTATGTGATTAGACCAGTAAGCGTGTTCGTGCATTTAGAGATTCGCATTGTCGCAAAAGTTGTTTAAGGAGATTTATGTGTTTTTGGGTTTTCGAGCTTTTTAATTATTTTATTTTAATTTCTGGCAGCTTTGCCATAGATGAATTCCTGTTTATAGGAATAGCCTATTTTCGTTTGGGTCGATTTGGGATTTAACGAGGTTGGCTGGTTATTTTCCCTAATCGATTATTCACCCGAAAAGTGAATAAATATCCAAAAAGGAATTTAATTCCTCACTTCTCACTTTTGAATTGGAAAGTTGGAGAGTAAAACCCAAAATCCTCTTCATGAGGATTTACTGTTTTGTTCGTTGTGGGAGCTACGGGCGTGGGATCGTCGCGAGGTTGGGCTCGTTGGATCCAGCTCGGGGAAACCTTGGATTGCCACGATTTTCAGCTACTTCTGTGGGCTATTTATTTTATGGTTCAGATTCCTGTTTTGCCCTTTTGGCTGTGAGGTAGGGCTTTCCTGTTTTATTGTTTCTGCTCCGTTTCAGCTTCTATTTTTGGTAGCTGTTTGTTTGGAGGCTGAGAACTAGTGTTCCCCTCCATTTCTGTATGCTAGTTCTACCCGGTTGGGCGGGTATGAACATTTCTCTATTTTTTTGAGATGAGGGTTTGAGATTTTATGCTGTTATGTTGGCCGTTTTTGCATACAGTGTCTGATTTCATTTATTTTTGGATTTTTGGGATTTTTGAACCCAAAGGTCAAATCGGTTTTAATTTTGAAGTTTTCCAATTTTTGAGGTTTTTACCTCGTTTTGTGTGCCGCCCTGTTTTCTCGAGTTTTCTTGGCACATTGTGGTTCGTGGACCTGGATGATCCGTTTGGATATGAGTCAGACTGCTATTGCACTTTTACGTTGCATTGGGATGCGTGTTGCATCCGTACTCCCGACGTTGTGTTCGGTTGAGTGATTTTATACCTAGTGTTATGGTTTTTTTTAGACCTTTGCTTTTGTTTCGTGAACGCTAGGATTCGTGTAGAATCCATACTCTCGAATTGAGGCCGATTGAGTGAGTTCACGATGTTTGGTCTTGTTACATCATTGAGATTTGTGTAGAATCCATACTCTCGGATTGAGGCCGATTGAGTGATTTTATGATGTATGGTCTTTTTGGCTTTGGGATTCGTGTAGAATCCGTCCTTCCTGTGTTGCTTTCAGTTGGGTGTTTTCTTTGCATTGTGTTCTCATTCCTATCCTTGTGTTATGATCTTCGTGATGGTGGTGCGCCACACATGAGTACGCACGTGTACATTTGTTGGGTGACTTGCGAGGCCCGATCTTCCATGGATTTGCCGGAAGTTATGATCATTGGGGTTGGGATGGGAGTATGCATGCCCACGGGCACTTGTCGTGGGATGAGCATGGGTAGAGTAGGGTAGCATATGGAGGGGGCTTCTATCTCGCAGCCTGGTGACCTTAGTCCCATAGGGTTGGCAGAGGAAGTTTTAAATAAGTGATAATTAAAGAAAATGTGTGACTGATAATAAAACTTAAGATAATAAAATGTGTGTGCCGGGCCCTCCGTTGAGAAGTTGAAACGCACGATCCGAACTTGGGCTTGTCGATGCCAAGCGACTCTCCATGATGTCAACCCCTACTTATTAGCCTTTTGAGTGTCTGACTAGGACCTGTACTCCTTGCATTATCTTAGGTTCTTGGTTGCAGCCATCATACTGTCTGGCGTGAATGTTAGCCTTGGATGTTGTGCTTTATGTGTGTTTGTGGTTGGATCATTATCTCCATCAGCACGGCGGGTGTGGACCTACGGGTGCCTCGTGGTTGGGAGGCGTAGCTACCTTCACCACTGCTAGGGATCGGTGTACAGAGACGATCTTTGTCCTAGTGCGATCGTTGCTGGATGTTTTCACTTAGTACTTCGGGTTCTGGAGTATGCTTTCTTGTGATTTATGCTTTCATTGGGATGCTTGTATATCATGTTTAGATGATTTTATTTTATTTGGCGCATTCCCTTATTATGATGTTTAGCATATGATTAGATGATGTGATTTGCTTTAGTAGTATATATGTTGCTTACTGCTGTTTAGCATGTGATAGGTGATGTTATCTACTATAGGATTATCTTATGCGTTATCACTAGCATGTTAGATTTCCTTGTGTTTATATTGTTGCATGTTTAGTAGTGACGTCCCTATTACGACAGTACCGACGATTTGGTCGGTGGCTTGGGATGTTACGCGTGGGGGATGGCTAGGACCCATGATGGTCTTATGATGCTATTGACAGTTGGGAGGAACCGCGTACTTAGTTTGCTTGTTTTGTTCCTGAGATGTATTTCTGTTCATTGCGATGTTTATTTCAGTATGTGCTTTGCTTTCATGGTTTAGATGGATAGATGTTCTTCATTCTGTGTTTTTCTTGCACTCGAGTGTTCATTCCTCGAGCCTTTGTGGATCCAGTACTCCTTGGTGTGGAGGTTCTTTGCTCTATTTTGGTACTTTTTGTTTCTGGGAGTGTTTTCGTGTTTCTATGGGTGACATTTGTTCAGCATGGTGCGACACTTTGAAAAGTATCGCACGCCCATGCAAACTATGTCGTACGACACTGTAAAGTATCGCACGACTTCTTGAGAAATGTCGTACGACACTGGAAGAGTGTCACACGCCTTCTTGAGAAATGTCGTACGATGCTGAAAAGTGTCGCATGCCTTCTTGAGAAATGTCGTACGACATTGGAAGAGTGTCGCACGCCTTAAAGAGAAGTATCGCCCTCCCTTAGTAAAAAGTGTCGCACGGGTTTTGTGAAAATCTTGCGCGTGCCATCAGCAGGCACTTTTCTTCGTGATCCGATCTTTTTGAGAGTGGTTTTGGATACCCTTTTGGGCGTTCTTCGAGCCTATGTTGTTGCATTTTGAATTCAGGAGGTTTCTTTGAAATTCAATTTTTGGGTTTTTGTTGTAGTCCTTCGGGGTTTAAAATATATCGTTTAAGTATAAGGCTTATACTTAAGATATATTTTAATATATGCGACAAATCGTTTGAGATAGGTTTCAGACCTGTCGGAGATAAGTTATGGATTCTAGGAAATTTCTGGGCTTCAGAAATCCAGACTTAGCCAATTTTCAGGGCTTCAGGATTTCAGGCTTAGCCAAATTTCGGGATTCTGCATTTTACCCCAGCTTGGTGTTTTGTTGATGAGTGGTTGTTTCTTGGGCCCTCATCATGTGCGTTGTCTTTGTTGGCTTTGTTTGTGTGTGTTAGTTTGGTAGTGGCGTTCGGAGATTCGTTGGTTGCCGGGATTGTGTTGAAGTCTTCCGTTGCGATCTTTGTGATCCCTGTATGATGTTGTCTTGTGCATTCATACTTGTAAAAAAAAAAATATCTTGGCTTGATTTGAATCCTTGTTTCCAAGGATCTCCGGGCGGGGCATTACATCTGGTATCAGAGCCCATGTTCAAACATTGGGATCTCTGTGTTTATGTTGCCCATGTAGTTGTTGCTGCGTTGGTTGAGTGCGAGTGTCTTGGTGAGAACTCGTGATCTTTGTTGCTTTGGTATGTTCTCGTGATGGACTTGCTTGTCCAGTAGAGGCAACTAGAGTAGTGTGTGGAGAAGGAAGTGAGTCTTCCTAGTTTTGTTAGTGGAATCGATGTGCCTTGGTTGGTTGGTTGCCTATGTGACCCTTTTTGGATGGAACCACTGATTGGTTTCCATGTGTTGGCTTTAAGTGCTGCTTTTGTTTCTCCTTGTGGAGTAGGTGCATTGTTTCCCTATTTTCTCCTGATTGTAAGTTGATGAATGAATCTTATTTGTGATTCTTTATTTTGTTGTTATAATGATGAAATGGTTCCTTTCATTGAAATTGAGTGTTTATTGTGAATCATTGCAAAGTAGTAGTTTTGCATTATATCCTTGGGTTAATGACTTAAGTCCCCAATCTGATTGCTTCTTAAGCTTATGTAAAACTATATTAATTTTATGGATATCTAAATGTTGCATTGCATGGAAATTATTGTTGTCTACATATGCATGAGGTTACTAATGGTATATTGCTTGATGTGTGTGAGTGTGTTCTCTAACGATGCTAGGATGATGTATTCCTTAGCATTGTGTAGTGATATATCCCTCTTGTGTGACTGTACTCAGTCAACACTTGTAATGTGATTGTTTTGATGCCTTATTTTATTTGGCTAGAGGTACTTTCCTCATGTTGTTGGGCTAGCATTGGTGTTTAGTATTTTCCTCTCTTGGAGTAGTCATCAATTTTATCTATCGCTCTCTTTGTGGCAGTTGTCACATTTGACTTATTGTTGAAATGAGCTCTTTTTGGTACTTACTATTGGAATCGGCAATTCTCCCATTTGGGCTTTTTATTTTGTTTCATGATGACTATTCTGGATGTGTTTTACCGCTGCCCAGTTGTGTGTTGTGACTCTATCATGTTCATCTCAAACCTCTGGTAGTACGTTCAAGGGATAATATCATGGAGAACATGCTAGTGTGTCTTTGTTAGATCTAAATTTGTTATTGTAACTAAATGGTTTAAATGGTGATTAAACTTAATGTTATTTTTGAAAGAAATTGAAAGGTATGTACTTGTTCTATAGTGACTCTTGGACCCTTGCTTGAAAATCTTTCAGTTCATTATGCATTAGTGCTTATGTTATGCTTAATTATTGAATTTATGAAAGAAAAGTAATGATGGTTTCAATGTGTGATTTACCTTTCTTTTGATGCCTTATGTTGTTTTGGGCATGTGTGCTCTTGTGTGGATTTGGACATTTAGTCCGTTGCTTGTCTTGGTGACCAAGGCTGTTCCCCAAGCACCTATGCTTCTAGAAAACCAAAGCCCAACTTTAACCTTACCAATTGATTCCAAGGATTTTAAACACTTAGTCCCACCTAATCTAAGGTGTTCTATTAGTTTCCAAGTCCTTAAGTGATGATTATCACTCAAACCCTTCACTAGCCTTTATCTAGGCCTTAAACACCAATTAGGTCTCCTAACATTATTTTTCTTAGCTTTCTCCAGAAATTCTCAAAACAACAATAAAAAAGCTTCACTTTCAAATACACATTTGGACACTCTTTATCTTATGTCGAAGTCACATATATTTAGTTTGGACCTTTTGTAAGAAATCAACCTATTGGTGCCCAAATTAGCAGATTAAATTTCCTATGGAATGATGATCCAATTATGGGAATTGCTAATAGCAATTTGCTAATTGACAAGTTCCACTCCAATTGAATATGAATCTCTGCGATTCTAGCACTGCAAACCCAAGGTTGGTAGGCCTAAACCTCACACCCTAGAGGCTTTTTAGTGAAGATAACTTGGGGGACTTAGATGTTTAGGAATTTAGTTAAGAAGTTGATAAATATTTGTTGGTGTGATGTATGTATGTATGGTGGATCGATGATCTTCATTTCTTGAATGTCCTTTCTGCAATCAACATGAAAGATCAAAACAATATTCAAAAGACTAGTGCCTTAATCGATGGAATCTTTACCATTATTTTGTCAATCATTCAAAATGTTTAACGTAACCCACATAAATAGACAATAAATCCCTTCAAGACAAATTGCTATCACTTTAATGATGTATGAATTGTTGAATACTTAAGTAAATTTTAATACTAAGTTTTATTGAATTTAACTCTCCTCAAGAGCCCAAAAAGATGACAATACAGATCAACTAATCAATACAATATTACTATTTTACAAACATTGAAACAATTTACTGCACTAAATCAATTGAACATTCAATTAAAGAAAATTTAAAATTTGATCGGAGGAAAAAATAAATATATGAGACAAAAATGATATCACCAAAAGATCAATTCGAGCACATGAGAACCTTGTATTGAATTTGAAATCTTTCACCACAAATACATGTGTTGCTAGTGCATACAGATAACACAATCTGAAGTAAAGAAGACCAACTTTCTCTATGAAATATATGTATGAAAATATATGATGATGATATCTCCAAATTAGTTCCATATAACTATAGACAACAAATTGGTTATAAAATGAAAAAGTGTGACCCTTTGTTTACAAAATTTATCATAATCGGCCAACTAATAAATAACTATTATATGTTGATCAATCCAAACAAGATTATAAGAGAAATTTTTTTATTGAGATGAACCTAATGTCGATTCTTAAATAAAATCATTGCATTATTTTATATTCTCCTAGAATTTATCATCCTCAAGCATGTTTGCATCGTTGATCACTTCACGAGCCTTAATCTCAATCCCGATCATATGGTCAATCTGCTCACTAGTTCTAGTGATCTCCAGATTGTCATTCCTCAATCCTCCCCGGGCATGTTCCTACATTGCATGGAAAACCCCCATCCATGTTTTGTGATCAATAGTCTTTCCATCTGCATCATGCTAGGATAGAACTCCATGCTTTGTTACCAAATCTTTAGATAACTTGAAATTAGTCATGAACTCTTTTTTATATATATTATGATCATGGATTAATATATCTTCCTTTTGAATGTCTTCCTCCTCTACAAGATCATCCTTTTCATTGACAAGCTTTCTATATTTCTCATTATGTTGGAGAGCCAAGGGCTTGTATGCATTGTACAATTCCCAATCCTACCCTAGCTTGGTCAACAACACCCTGAAATGATTTTTTAATATAGAGCAAGATATTTCACTTCTAATCAAGGATACATCCTTTAGCCTTTTATTTTCTTCTTGCAGTATCTTCAATTCACTCTTCAAAGCATCATCAGGCGATTGAATCTGTTGGAGTTGAGGAAAGCCAACTCCGAAGACGCCAAGATCACCTGCATGCGAACCTGTCAAAGAGAAGCCATAGAAGGGGAGAGCATGGAGCACGGGCAAAAACCCTAAACGGACATGAGAGCCATCATAATGCAAACACAATAAGAAATGTATTTACAATAAGAAATGATGATGTTCGATATCGTTACAATGAGAGAGAGCCCGAATATAAAGAGCTCATGGAAGCTTGTAGAACAAGCTAGAAGATAAGTGTGACAACAAGAAGGGAACAAACTCCCGTGTTGTCACAACATGCATTAAATACGAAATATTAAATAAATGCATGACCTAAGTAAACTTAAGCAATAGAATAAATAATTAAATATTAATTATTTACTCTAACACCCCCCCTTAAGTGCAACTGAGGGAAATGCCTTAAGCTCACAAAGCTAAGATGAATGCATAATGGGTCCCGGCAACGAGGCCATGTTAGGTACCCAAGTACAATGCAAGAAGATGAAACCTCTATAAGCAGGGAAAGAGAGAAAACCACATGGGAAAAACCCTCCCCTAAAAAGAGGTAAGAACCTAGTGAAGAGCTGAAGAAGTCTCCAACTAGGGAAAATGTCCCCTAAATCAGGAACAATGAATGATCATGAAGAAGCAGCATCACTGAAGCATGAAGAGCCGCAAATCTGTCAAACTGCTGATCTGAAGAAATCTCCATGGAAGAAGAAGGCACGAGCCGAGCATGTCTATATGGTAGATGATCCATCTCACCGAAATGCATAGGTAGCCAGCCACTGCAATCGCCTTGTATGTAGGATCAACCACAGAATACATAGTTCACACTATCGAACCATCGAACCACGGATGCATTAGAACATAGCATAACCCCCCCTTAATGCAAACAGGGTGTGATGACAGGCAACTGAGAAGGTGAGCCAAATCTTCTGCAAACGAACCAAGAACGAGGAAAGAGGAAAAGAGGTACAGACACCGATAAAGACACGGTCTAACTGACTCTGCATGGGCTAATGTCGTGGAAGGGACACTCACTTGACAAAGGGAGAATGCCTAAAACAGCAAACAAATAATCCCCCCCATGGTGCTTTATGAAATAGTGCAAGTACACTTGACTCAAAACAACGTTCATGACTCCCAGAATACAAAAGTGACAATTTATCTCAGTGCGAAAAGAAAAAGTGCTTCAAAAAGATAGCTGCAATGATCAGAACTGAAAAGGAGCTGAACCAAAAGAAAGTACAGCAAAAAATAAAGCAAACCATGCCAGGAAAACGATCCTCGGGCCTAAAACACTCAAAATATCAACCATAGAGCAAAAATGCTAAAACTATGATAGAAAGAGAAGAGGCCAAAAGTGAGGAAAAAAGACGACAGTTCTAAAAAGATGAGAAAACCAGCTTTCCAAAAATATAAAGTTTTCCAAAAACAGACATGGGACGCAAAAGATATGCATGCCGGAGTCAAAAATAGGACTTCGGACTTCAACAGAAAAAAAGAGCAGTAAAAAAGTATCAAAACCTAAAAATACCTGCACCAAAATCTCCGTCTCGGAACCAGCTTTCCGGTGCTTCTTTCGGATCGGAAAAATACCTCCGTATGCAAGAGTTATGGCCAAAAAACCACAAGTAGGTCCAAAAGTGAATCAGGAGAGGTGCATGCAAGGGCTGATGCAGTGCTGACGTCAGCAAGTCACGCGATTAAATTTGACGGCTTGGAGGCCGTCGCAGCAAAAAAGGAGTGCCACGTGGCATTGCCACGTGGCAGTACGGATGATGACATGGCAGGCCCACGTGGCAAAGTGCCACGTGGCAGGCCTGCCACGTGTCACGCACAGACTGGTGCTGACTGTGCTGCACAGCTGGCAGGCGGAGGTGGCCGCAGGGGCGACGGAGGCAGAGGAGCCGCCGGCGGAGGGCGGCGGACGGGCGGCGGGCTGGAGAGGCGCCGCCGGTGGAGGGCGGCGGCCAGGAGGTGGCCGGGCCGCGGTGGTTCACGCGCGGCGCTGCCTGCTGCGGTCGCTGCGGGCGGCGCGCGGGTGGCACAGTGGCGGCCCCGTGGTGGCGCGGCGGCGGCACTGCCGAAAATGCGTTTTTAAAAATTTTTTCCGCTCTGCGTCCGTACGATCCGTACGGCAGCGAACCCGGGATCCTCAAAAAATTGCCAAAATTGCCCTGTCTCCAAAAACGAAAAGCTTTATATGAATCCTGACTGCAAACGGCCTTCCGGATCCAATGGTGATGTCCGTTTGGGCCCAAAGTGCTCCGAAAAATTGCTGATCCCCTGATTTGAAGAAAAAATGCACAAACAAACTAGGGTTTGTGACTTCAAATCACGGCTTCAAAATTTCTTCAACGAAGCAGCAGCAGGAAGGCTCTGATACCATGTTGGAGTTGAGGAAAGCCAACTCCGAAGACGTCAAGATCACCTGCATGGGAACCTGTCAAAGAGAAGCCATAGAAGGGGAGAGCATGGAGCACGGGCAAAAACCCTAAACGGACATGAGAGCCATCATAATGCAAACACAATAAGAAATATATTTACAATAAGAAATGATGATGTTTGATATCGTTACAATGAGAGAGAGCCCGAATATAAAGAGCTCATGGAAGCTTGTAGAACAAGCTAGAAGATAAGTGTGACAACAAGAAGGGAACAAACTCCCGTGTTGTCACAACATGCATTAAATACGAAATATTAAATAAATGCATGACCTAAGTAAACTTAAGCAATAGAATAAATAATTAAATATTAATTATTTACTCTAACAGAATCAAAGGTTGGGTTGTTGACCTTCCCATTTTCAACATGCTCTCATACATTTCTCTCCAATTATCATCTTTCAAATGTCACCTTATTCATTTGTGACTTGTTAAACAGGGCCATGTCTACTTGCATAGTTGTTGATTTATTAGGGTCTATCACCCCTACTTTCAATATCATTAAGTGTCCAAAATTTTGATCAATATCAATAATTTTTGAACTCTTATGTGAAGGATAGAGAGCCTATAATAACATTGACCTTTCATCTTCCACAAATTTGGAACCAATGATCACATCCTTCACACCCCACACATCTAGTTTCATATCCTTCTTTTTAGATTTGATCAGACTGTCAAAAATAAAAGATGCATTCAAATCCCATCCTGGTAAAACCATGATTCCTACTTCATTAAGTAGTTGTTTCCCTTTTGTTGGAGTCATGCTCTCTACTTCCTTCTTGATATCCTCCTTCAAGCTGGCCATCAACTCCTTTTCATTTTCTGGAGTGATGTGTTGTACACTCTACCTCAACATCTTGCCTCTGTACTTGTATAACACAAAAATATATTCCTTTAATTTGACAAAGTCATCATTACTCATAGACTTGCTAGACTTAAGGATAATTTCATTCTTTTTAGCATCTACCTTGCAAAGAATTCGAACATCATATTCCAATGCTTGAAGTGCTGGTTTGTCTAAAGTTCTAGTCACTAGAAAAAGGGATTCTAGAAAATTCTATATGTCATTTTTTAATTGCTCCAATTCTTGTTGTCTTTTCTCTTCAAGCTCTTTGTTCTATTCCTGCAACTTCTGCTAAACTTCCAACCATTCCATATTCTTGAAACACTCTTTATCTTCAATGCTCTGATGGACATAGTCCCCCAATTTTTCTAACTTTCTATAGGTATAAATATATCCTTCAGGATCATAATGGGTCCATGGATCCATTGTGTACATATGATATTCATTTTGTAAATTTTTTCCCAATTTTATCATATGCCTTGTTGGCACAAATTGTAAAATCCCCAAAGGATAAAGTGGTAGGGATAAAGGTTTTTTTCCTTTGTTTCCCTCCAAAATATTATTTTCTTGATTTTGACATTTGCCTTACAATTTAGAAATAAGAAATTCTGTCAAGTACTGAGATTGGCAATTTGTATGGCTGTATGGTTTACCCTCAAATCCAAAGACTCTAAAAAAATGTGAAATAATAATATGCATACCAATCACTCCAATTGTTCTCAATCTTTTCTCCTAATCCATTATTCTTAGGTCTCAAAAAGCCTTTTTTATGTCAAGGTTGATGGAAAGGAAATCATGATGCTCAAACAAAGTATACAGGGACTGGACAAAATGATCTTCAAAAGTAAGATAGCAAGACACACTGTATTTATAATGCCATATTGAAGTCCACATTTGAACTGACCTTTCCTCACCATTTGTTTCCCGCACATTTAATTTCAAATTTTCATGCCATAAACCTCTCAATTGACCATAATATAAAACCATATGCATTAGAAAATATTAATGTCTGAAATTAGGGCATTCAACATCATTAAAATTAACAAAAGAAGAATGAATATTGTCAACAACATACTCAACATAATCATAGGACTTAGGCTCTAGCATTTGAATATCAGATGCAAGCACCACTAGTCCAATCTCCATTAGGTCTGGAACTCCCATTCCTCCTACCTTCCCACATGATTGATATGTCATGTCGAGGTTATCTTGAACATGTTAATATTAAATGGAGGATCATCTACCATAGTCAATGGTTTCCTAACAACCTTATGATACATTAGCTTCCACTACATGTAGGATATATTCTACCTCTCATATTCATTTTTCAACTTAATAAATACCAATTTCTTTGTGAGACCATCTGTTAATTTGAAAATCTCATTTAAGGGGTCATTTTAGATCTCCATAAATTTCTCCCATGTATTGTCATAGATACACTTATCATCAACATTATACTTACTGATAATAACCTTCAATAATTTGACATTCATGAATACATTGGAGGTAGTTAGTTTCCTTAAAATAATCTCCCATGGATGACAAATAGGTGCTTTGTGATTTCTCCTAACATAGTGGTATAGGAAGATTTTATAACCCCTTGTTCTAGTCTAGACATCTCCTACCTCACTATATTTCTCTTCTAATTTTTTGAAAAAGTTCTTTCTTCTGTTCTTTATTTCTTCTCAGCATTACCTTTCTTCACTTTCTCAACCTTCCTTATTTGTGTTGAACTAGAACTCTGCATGTTTTTCTTAAAATTCTTTCTTAATTGGATCACTGCAAACTCAATACACTAACATAAAACCTTATAGCTCTATAAAATTCTCTAAATTTACAATGTAGAATGATTTCTTTTTGTATAATGCACTTTATATGTTTGTGCATTTATTTCCCCTCATGAATCATTTCCATAAAGATTTTGATCATTGCAATACAACATAGATTGTCAGGGGTCATTTCCTATCATTACTTCCCTGCCTCATAAAATATATTCAACTATTTGATCACTGAAGCTTCTGGCCAAAAAACATACATACACCTTTGATCGCTATGTCTCAAACCCTAAATAGAAATTTTGTTCTGCTTTTTGAATTTATCTCTATAACAATGGTGATAACTCTATTAGTCATTGCTATATGGAATACCTCTTATCTACGACCTCCCATGGATGATCTCGCTATAGGGTATAGCGATCAAGAGCTTTAGCTTTCATTGTAGGTTCTCATGCTATCGCTATAATACATAGTTGTATGCAAATGATGATCACTTATCACCATGTTCATATTTCTTCATGTGCGATCCACAATCAACTTTGATCTATCGCTATTGGCAATAACAATCACCGTTGAGGTTCATACTACTTTATCGCTACAAAACATAGCAATCAACCAATCTCATCGCTAATCGCTAAAACCAAAACGCTATTTCTTTGGTTCCCGATGATTGCTGAAGGTCATAGTGATATATCTCTCTTTATTGCTCATTGCTTTATTAACCATGTGTCCTCTCCGCATATCGATAGACTTGATCACTAGATGTTATAGGAATATCTCACCCAACTGTTGAAAATGACTCCATTGCCATCACTATAGAATACAATGATACTTGATGCTTCATCACTGTAGCTATAACAAAAAATGAAAAAATCACATCCCACATAATTTTAAGAAAATCAAAACCAAGATCCATTAATAGGGATTTCCATGTGATGAGTAAGCCCTAGGGATGCATTTTGGGACAAACATCTTTGGTTTAGATTATATATTATGATTCCCTGCAAACACAGATAAATGCAGTAAGTGATTCTTTTATTTGATCACAATCATACAATTAACTTAGGAAATGAATACAATCCTTGAAATGATACATAATTTGTAGCATGAAAATAAATCAATGAGACCAACTATAATCAAGGAAAATAAAAGGTGGAAAATATTTATAAAATATTGAGCTCCATCAATGGCTCTAGTTTAGGACATGTACCCCTTGTGGGTGCAATGAGAATTCAGTTATCTTTGGAAGAAGCAGACCAATAGTTAGATTAAGAAAGGAAAAAATAACAACATAAGAAAATAAAAAAAAATAAAAAAGGGAAAGAAAGTTTTGGAGTACACCTAATTTTTAGTATTGAAAGAAGAAAATTTTCAAGTACTAACCATGAGTAGATAACTTTTGATCACACTCATCAATATCTTGCAAGTAATAAGAATCCTTGCCATTCTTACTAGTGATAACATATGGCCCAAGCCACAAAGCTTCAAATTTTCCATGCTTACCCTTGTTAGGGTCCTTTCTATTCCACTTTAAGACCCAATCTCCTCCTTGAAACTTTCTACATTTTTCTTTTTGTAATGTAATGCTTTTACCTTCTATTGTTGCCTAATGTTTTGTTCATGAGGTACCCTCCTATTTTCTTCAAGCTCAACTAATGAATTCAATCTGTCATCTAATGAATCTAACTCCTTCGAACCTTCTTCATTTATGAAATTATAAATAGGAAATAAATTTTGTATTGACATTCTTGTTTGTTTTTCATTTACTAACTCAAAAGGAAAAAAACCTGTGGACCTCTTAACTGTTATTTGGTCTACCCATATAGCCAATTCAACTTAGAATTCCACACCCTTTTATTCTTATCCAAAAGTCTCTTGACGATTTTAAAAATGTTTTTATTGCTAGATTTTTCCTACCCATTCTCTTGTGGATGGTAAGGGGTAGAGTAAGATATAGTGATGCCATAAGTTTTATAGAATTCAACAAGTTCATTTGCTCTAAAATTCATAACATTATCAAGAATAATATTGTGAGGTACTTGTTGTGGTCTCACAATGTGTGCCTCATTTCTCTTAGAAATGGGGATCCCCTAGTATTTTTCTTATCTCCTAGACTCCTAGTCCAAAGTCTGCAATGGTGTCGACATTTACCCAGTCAAGCCTAGTGAATGTGGCATCACATCCTGCATCTGTCTAGTCTTCAAAACTTATAATGGCTCTTGTAGAGAACTACGTGACCAAAGAGAAGTTTGTCAAGAGTGTCACAAGAGAGATAGTCTTGGACCTCCAACCAAGAAATATCAAAAAGGTATTCCATCTTCCTAGGACAAACCAATATATGAAGATTACCTATGATAGAGTAGAGAGATGGTATCAGGAGAATGAAAAAGGAAGCTAAAGAAAAAATTCAATCCTCCTTCTTGATAGATAGAACACAAATAGGCCATAGAATTAGAAAAGTGGACATGACCCGGGGTTATATGAAGGATGACATTAGGTACACAATTGTGCTTTTGAGAATAATCATGGGACTTCCTACAATAGGACACCTTCATACCTGGATGGTCCATTTTATTGATACCGTTAGGATGACAAGGATGCTAATAGACTGGGCTACTATCCTCAGTGATAATATGCATGAAAAACTCATAACTGTGAGAGTCAATCCAAGATTATATATAACATCATATGGTGTACTTACTGGTGGCAAGAACAATAGACTATCTAGAACTTTATAGAAAAGGGAGCATGCAGGATGTTAATGCTTGTCCCTATGTGGTATATCCACAACTGGTGATGAAGAAACTCTTAGAGTAGAATGTGGAATACAAGGCAATGAATGGAAGCTTCATCTTTGCAATCATTAGATTCATAGAAGGTGATTATGCAAAAAGGATGTTAGTAGAATCAGTGGCCAAGATCATAGAGATTGGTGCATACTACATCTAGTTCAAAAAATTCACCTATCTAAGGGTAGCTAATACATTAGAAAATCCAAAGAAGCTTCTAAGATATCTAGCAGTAGGCTAATATTTCTGGAGATGCACACCAACTCATGTCTACATATGATAGAGTGAGAAGACAACACAAAGACATGGGTTTGGCTCATCACAATTGGTACTTTTGAAGTCAAGCAAAAGCAAGACATTATGACTTTTGATTCTAAATGGGATCAGTATCCCTTAGAAGAGTACAAATCCCCTTACCCTTACTTTGACAAAATAAGGATGGTACAACATCTAGTAGGCAAGCAATTTGTACATGAGGATGTGTTAGAGGATCATTGGATGAACACAGTAGATGACTATGATATGCAGATAAGGGATTATTGTAGGATGACTCTATATTTGATAGAGAAGGTGCTAAAAGTGAAGATCTTGCTAAAGGCCATGGAGAAGGATACATAAGATATCTTGGATCCTTTGTATAATAGGGACAACATCTATGACTGACCAATAATGAATGCGAAGATTGTAAGAGATGAAAATGTTGACATCAATCATAGGGCTAGACATATAGTCCAATTGACAAAGGAATGGATAAAGAATCCATTTAGAATGGATTCATTTCCTCAAGCTATACCCCTAAAAGCCACTATGCACCCAATCAAAGGAAAGGGCACATTAGTTATAGTGCCAACCTCCCCTTCTCAATCCCTAGTGAGGCCAAAAATGATACAACAACATGAGAGGGAGGTTTAATACTTCAGGGTAGATTAGGGCATGAATAAGAGGAAAAGATCATGTACAAAGGTGAAGAAGTAGATGACTCAAGAATAAGAGTCAGAACAAGAACATGCACAACTTGAACAAGAATAGCCTCAAGCTAAGCCTATAGCTTAAGATCCAAAGCAAGTGCCTCAATCACCTCTACAACAAGAGCATGTATAAAAAGAATAGGTACAACAAGAGGAGGAAGAATAGAGGGTGCCACTAGTGGCCACACAATAGGAAGAAACCTCCCTCTTGTCTCCTAAAAGAGAAATTATTGAATCAACTATGACACCACCACCTTAGAGAAGGAAATTGAGAAAGAAAAGCACTTTGTTACCATAGGTGCCTGAGACAATCCCATAAGTTGACATAGAAGATGAATAAGGGGAGCATATTGAATATGTCCCTTGAGTCAAAGGACTCACTCAACACAGGAAACAAAGGAAGAGGGAAGAAGAAATTCAACAATGACCCCTCCATCTGATCCTAAAGAACCTATTCCTATATTAACATCAGATGATAAGCAACAACAATGAATAAATGACATGGAGGGTCAAGAAACTAATGTCTTCGTTCTCTCCAATTTTGATTTCATGCTAGTAGGTACTGAGATGGTGTGATAAAGGATAAGAGATACTCCCACGAGTGAACCCTTAGGAGAGGACTAGAATCAAATGCTGCCTTTACCTCAAGGACCTCTTGGCATCCCACCAATGCCATCTCAGGACTTAGCATTTATAGATAAAGGCTCAATGACTCCACTTCCTTAGGCCAAAAAAATTGAAGAATAAGCAATAGAGGAAAGAGAGCCCCATCAACTACATGCTGATGAAGTATTGGAGGAAGGGAAAATACCTGATGAACTTCAAAAAACTCCTCATGTTACAGAGGTTAGGACCTTAGCCCAACCAAATATAGAGACTTGAATTGTAGATCTTTATCAATGAGAAAAGAGTCCAGAAAAGAATCATAAGGGGAAGGGGCTTGCAGTGGAAATGACTTTTTCAGCAAAATACATATCCCTCATGGGCACCACATTGACATGGTTAAAGAGAGAAGTCATGTTCCACCAGAAAGGGTAGCTGGACCTAACAGTCTAGGAGGGAATTAAGGAATTAGTGAAAGCACTTAAGAAGCCTAAGCCACCTATGGATGATGCACAAACATTGGCCTTCGTAATGAAGAACCAAGATCAAGACTTACTTGCACATATAACTATGTGCTAAAATGTTGACACACTTCTATGAATCATTATATCCAATATTGCTCAAGAATGAGATCTCAAATAGCGATCCATAGCTCTCTATTCATGGAGAGAAATGGTTTGTAATGGAGACTCTCAATTTGACCTAGCTTGTGCCCATGCAAGTACACCATAAAATGAGAGATTCAAAGAGGAAAAACAAGAGTACTAGTCTTCATGATCATCAAATATACATGCAAATAAAGATGCACGTCACTCTAAATGATAACAATGCAAAGCAATACAAGAAAGGAAAACTAATCTATGAAAGGAAATAACAATGCAAGATTAATCTATGAAAACAAATATGACTCTAAGCTAATATGAAAATACAAGGATGAAACATGATGATAGAAGCCATAGATGCATGAGAGAAGAAGACAAGAGAAAAGTTGCAATGAAGCTCCAATATCCAAACTCTAAGGTTCAAACCCTAATGCTTAGACTCCTCCAAAATCGCTCTCCAAACCTATAACATAACAATACAATATTCCTCTATAGCAACTAACATCTATTATTCTAATTATGAAATAAGAAGGAGAGGGCTCCTTATATAGTCAATTGTGGAGGTGAGAGGCTTCTCACAACCAATATAAGATAATAAGGCTTGAACCATGTGAGACAAAATTTCATCAATGAGAAAAGATGAGTATTTGACAAGAACGTGGAAATAGGAGATTAAGGAATCCCACTTAGAGCTATGTGCATTTAAGTGTAGAGAAAAAAAGGATTTATTTATTTCTTTTTTTTCATCGTAAGGAGAGATTTAAGTGGGCATTTTATGTAATCAAAAGGGAGCAAGTTCTTTTAATTAAATATAAGCTATTTTATTTAATTAAAAGAGAAGTTTTCTTTTAATTAAATAAGACTTAGAATAAGATGATCAAACATTAGAAAATATTGAAATAATTAAATTAATTGCAATTTGATCAAGGAAAATAATTTGAATTGATTTAATAAAATATTGCAATGCATTGATTTAGGAAATTAATAAATTAAAGAATGAGGCCCCATAGTCTAGGAGACCATTTTAGGGTGCATACATATGCCCCTCTTTCACTAATGTGTGATCATTTCAAGAACACATGTAGTCAAAAAATGTAGTTGAAGTGTGAGGTCAATTTGAGATCACAAAACAACACAAATGTGTGGTCAAATTAGGAACACATGAGGACAAAGAATACAATTTTGATAATAATTTTGTCTTGACAAAGACAAGGTTGTCCTAGGCATAACAAAGATTGATAAAGTTGAATCAAGGATTAAAGTTTGTTAAGTACTGCCCCTGTGATCAAAATCAAAATAAAATAGAGGAGAAATAAAAAATCGATAAATTTGATCAAATCAAACTAAAGATAAGGTTTTTGATCTAAGATGAAAGATATAATGATCACAAAACCAAGGTAGATCATCAAGCATGAAAGATTATGCCCCAAAGTTGAATTAGAAGAAAAGAAGTTGGGTGAAAGTGAATGGAAGATAGAAGTTTGGAAGATGTGGAAAGAAATGAAAAGAAGAAAGAGAATTTTTCTCATGAAAGAGAATGCCTCAAAATCAATCAACTATTTAAGATAGAAAATTTTGATTGAGATCATGAATGAAGATAAGGAAATTAAGATCAAGACATGACCATAGTTGATTAAAAGTCCACAAGAAGGATGAAGGAAAACCATCTCAAACTCATAATGAAACCTCAAAATGCAAATTAACATGAAGTCTAAAATTGCAAGCTACATGAAAATATAAAGGTGTACTTGCAATAGAGAAATTGTAACATAGGATTTTGCATTCATCATTCATTAGAGAATGTTAAGGAAATTATTTTTATCATTGGGCCATTATTAATGGACATTGGAAAATCACACAATCATCATTAGTCACAAGTGAAACTATGAAGATATGAATGTGATTTATATCAAATTGGAATGCAGAAAGATTCTAACATAAGCATCAAAGACATAAAGTTCAAGATGACTCTGATGTTAGCTTACCCAATTTAATGAAGGAAAACCATTCTTGCATCAAGGCATAGATGTTGGGATGACCATAGGAACGGTTGTACAAAATTAGTCAAGGATGATGCCTCAAATCTCCTAAGTGTTTCAAGGGGACAACAAGAGATACTCTAGAGTTTCAAGACCACACCCACAACCGGAAAGAAAATGAAAAACATGCCCCATGTCCCAAGTCCTCTAGCTATGCATGCCAGAGAGACATATTAGAGAAGAACACTCAACAAAAATCAATAACAATAAGCACACAAAGAAAAGATCATGACATAGCTCAAGCATTAAGTGTTTGTGTTTAAAAATTAAGTGTGTTAATTGATATTGAGTTCCAAGAATAAGGATTGAATTCTTGCAACTAGATAAGATCACATGACAAAAATGGGTAAGGCCAAACCAATAAGTGTTGAAAATTTTTTTATGTTAGGGGTTGTACTGAAAAATATAGTTGGGGTGGTGTTGAAAAACACCATTTGCGAGGTGTCCTAAAGACTAACACATCCAAGACACCAAAGCTAATAGAGTTATGCCCCCTAGACAAAGATAAAGACCAATTCCAAATCAAGGAAACAAGGACAAGGAATGATAGAAAAAGGCTAAGTGTCAAGAAAATGTGCTAAGAAATAGGGGTGCAAAGGCCTCAAGCAACACCTATTTCCAGGTTTTCACCACTTGGATTTTATTGCAATTTTTTTCTTCTTTTTGATTTCTTTTATTGATTTTTTTTTTTTTGTATATTTTTGGAATATATAATTTTTTTGGAGATACACCAAAGTGCCTATTGCCAGGTTTTTACTAAGATGATCAAATTTTCAGGACATTTTTTGATTTTTAGAATTTTTGACAATATATATTTTTTAGAATTTTTGAAATATATCATTTTTTTGGATTTTTGAAATATATATATTTTTTGGATTTTTGAAATATATCATTTTTTTGATTTTTTTAAGGATCAATTAATATATACAAAGGATGCCCCTGAGCATCATGGATAGAAATTGTTTTAGGTGCAAGATGTTGATAGGATTAGGGAGCTGCTCTCCCTCTTTTGTAGATAGTAAATAAGCACTGGACCCAAAAGTTGTTGTAATGATGTAAGGTCCAAGCAAATTAGGTTTAAATTTCCCCTTTTGATCTCTCTGTTGTTGATTCTTAGGATTTTCATATAGGACAAGATCTCCCACCTGGAATTCTTTAGGGCGAACCTTTTTGTTGAAGGCTTTGGACATGCACTTTTGATAAACCCTCATATGGTCAAATGATGCTTTATGTTTCTCATCTAGAAGTTCTAACTCTTGAAGTCTCATGGCACAATAGT
Organism: Cupressus sempervirens; assembly: GCA_028749045.1. Taxonomy (NCBI): domain Eukaryota; kingdom Viridiplantae; phylum Streptophyta; class Pinopsida; order Cupressales; family Cupressaceae; genus Cupressus; species Cupressus sempervirens. Next base: position 782,520,379 of record CM053793.1, on the reverse strand, counting down.
CTTCATCTGTAATTAAACCTTTGAGAGAAACTCTAAGTGAAAGAATCTCAACCTCTAAAGGTAACACTGCTTTAGTGCCATATGTGAGGGAAAAAGGAGTAGCCCCAATAGGAGTATGAATACTCATTCTATAGGCCCACAAAGATAGATTTATTTGTAAATGCCAATCTCTACCACTCTTATGAACTGCTCTATGTAGGATTTTTAGAATGGCCTTATTTGATGCTTCTGCTTGACCATTTCCTTGTGGAAAGTAAATGGAGGACCAATGTTGTTTAATCTTGAATCTCTTACAGAGTTGTTTAAGGTCCTTATTTTTGAATTGGCCTTCATTGTTAGTGATAATTTTGGAAGCTACTCCATATCAATAGATGATATGGTTTAGAATGAATAGAGAGACTATCTTGCCCAAGGCAACAGAAAGTGGAACAACTTCTACCCATTTAGTAAAGTAATTAGTAGTAGTGATAATAAACTTGTGTCCACCTCATGAGTTGGGATGAATCTACCCAACAAGATCAAAGGCCCAACGCTGAAACAACCAATGAGAAATAGAAGGAATGAGATCCCTACTTGGAGCATGTATTAGATTACCATGTTTTTAACACTTTTCACATGACTTTGCAAAAGCTACTAAATTAATTTGCATCGTGGGCCAATAATATCCTTAACTAAGCAACCTTCGGGCCATGGAAAGACCATTGGAATGTCCCCCAGAGATGTCCTCATGGATGTCAACTAATGCTTGATTAGATTCTTCCTTTTCTAAGAATCTAAAAAGCATTCCATTTAGACCCCTCCTATACAAATCATCAGAGATAAGGCAATGGTAATAGATGTTTCAGAAAAGGTTTTTGCAATAAGATCAGTTAAAGTTTCAGGTATAATACCATCATGAAGGTATGAATAAATGACAACATAACAGGATGACTTATGATCAACAAGGTTGCAAATAACATGACTTTCTTGGGAATCATAGATAGGGTGATGTAGCTCTTCCACTAGGAATTCAAATCTAGATTCATGTTGCTCTAATTGAAAAGTGAAGCAAGTGTAGCTTTAACATCAATTGCTTTGTTTTCTACTTGAGGGATTTTCTGAAATGTGACAAATGTGAAGTATCATCTCAAGGAATCAACCATCTACTTGTAAGGTACTAGGTTCTCATTTATTGTTGGATATTCATCATTGACTTGGTTGCTTATCGGTTATGAATCCCCATAGATGTGTAGCTTTTTCATTCTCCATTATATGGATTTGTTTGGTTAAATAAGCATTGAAGATCTATCTTAAAAATAACTAGGGAGATGATCAAGTACTTCATCCTTAGGCACCTTAGAGAGGTTTTCACTCTTGCATACGTCCTTTCTTTTTACTTTTTTTGGTTCTAACACAATCACACAGTGGTTTTCGCCATCAAAACTCTTATTCTTATTCTTTTCTTTTCTTTTTATTTTGCAACTAAGGTACTTGATGTACAGCTTTATTATGCTACTAGCCGATTCACTGCTGGAAGAGACTACAGGTTCATTGGCATTCAAGTAACAAGATATCTCATAGTCATTTTGAAACACTAAGAGCTTAGGTTCTTGATAGTTTTGGGACCAATCAATAAGGTCAAGAGGAACAAGGGGTAAGTCAATGACTAGTTCAAGGTTATGAATGTGAATGGTTTCATCTCTGGTGACCGAAAAGTCAGACTCCATGAAGTAACTTCCAAGCTACCCAAATCAAGATTTGTCCTACCAAGAGAAGAATCATCCACTAAGGCAATATGTGAGTTTAAATCCTCTAATCCTACACATGAATCGTTAGCTACCTCAGGTTGAGAACTATAAGAGAGGATGACATCAACATCCTTGTCAACTATGGAAGGCTTTGAGAAAGAATTTCATTCATACTCATGTGAACTCATTTATGAACTTCTATTAGGGTGGTTACACCATGAAGGCTTGGGATGCCTTGATGTGGAATCTTGAATATCATCAAGGGTAACACCTTTTATTTCTATTAAAATCTCTGAACTTGATTCATTTTGTTCCACAATTGCAACTATCTCATGTGTGGGTGCACTATCTAAATTTTCCCAAAGGAGACTAGTGGAAGGAACCCAATCTTCACACATATCTTGCTAATTTTCCAAATTAGGTACATATTCTAGTTCATCTTCACTATTTGAATTCTCAAGAATAGGAGTAATGTTCTTATTATGATTTGCAAATCCTAGGCCAATTGTCTCCTTAGACTTGCATCCAAAAAGAACATGATTAAGGGGTTCGGCTCTAGCATCCAATCTTTGACTTAAAGGGCTATATCTAGGATAGACCATCTATTTGACAAGAGTATACCCTCTTCCATAGGCCTTAGGAGAGGGAGATAAGTTCTCATTATGCATATATTTCTCTTCCCTATAAATCTAGTCTCTAAAAACTACGTCCTCTTTCTCATCTTGGATAGGCACTGATGACTGTACAAATATGTCAAATAATGTCATAGCTAAAGAGGAATATCTCATTTCTTTTGAAGGTTTGCCATAAGATCTAGGAAAAATTGGTAATGTTGTGAGGAAGTTGAGTTGATACCTTCCCATGCAAAGGTCTATTGTTTTGAACTTGTCTCTACATTCATCTAAAGCTACATCAAAATCATCTATGTCTCTATTGAGGGGAACATGAGTACTCACAAAAATGAGCTAATAGATAAATTATTATCCCTAGGTATACAAATATTTGTTCCATTATAAGGGAACTTAACACATTGATGATAGGTAGACAAAATTGCTTTCATATCATGAATCCATGATCTATCGAGTAATATATTGTAAGCAAGGGGACCAATGTCAACTATTTGAAATAAAAGATCTTTCTAAATAATAAGGCCAATCCTAACAGGAAGGACAACCAACCCCTTTGAACTTATTTTTGCCTCATCATAGGCTTTGATAGTGATCTTTCTTTGGGTATCTGTGACTTGTTTAGAATAACCCAATGTCTTTAAAAGACTCAAAGAAAAAATATTAAGCCCTTCACCCCCATCTATCAACATGCTCCAAACATAGGTTTTGTGAATCATGACTTCAATATGGAGAGCAAGATTATGTGGGTGGCTCAAAGATTTATCATCTTCCTCTAAAAAGGTGAATTAATGAGGGCTAGCAATATGATTAACCATGTTTTGGAATTGATCAACATCCAAATTATTGGGAAGATTCACCGTGCACAAAACATCCTCAAGGACTTGCTTATGTCTTAGAGACTGAGAGCTCAAAGATCGAAATTTGAGCTAGGGTTCTTTGTAACTGATCAACAAGACTATAGTTTGACTTAGGGTTGACTACTAGTTTCTAGGTAACATTCTTAGATGTCACTTGCTTTGGCTTACTTGGTTGACTTGAATTGGGTCCTCTAATGATAAGGGGACCTTGACTTCATGTGGTGACATTGAAACTTTGAGATGACACTCTAGAGTGAGGACCCCTTAGCACCAAGATGGGTTTTTCATCAAAGATAGGAGGAGAGTTCATATCTATATTATAACCATAAGAATCTTTATTTCTCATCATGTTGACATTATCTTCTACTACTTCAAGCATATTGACAACATTCTTTGCATTCACATAGGTGTAATTGATCTCAACTTTTCCATTCTTAGGTTTAGAGGTTTCCCCCTTATAATAATTGGTCAAAGGTTCTCCAAATGCTGTGTGATCAGCATTAGTGTTCAATCTATCCACTTGAAGCTTACCATTCTCAATAAGATCTTGAATTATATGCTTGAGTTTCCCATATTTTTCAACATTATGTTCGATGCCATTGTGAAACTTGCAATAGGCTTTCTCATCCCATCACCATGGCTTAACCACGGGTATAAAAAATTTTGTGGGATCAAAAGGATGCACCAAGTTGTGAGAAATACGCTTTTTCAATATCTCATCATATGATTCACCAAATGTTGCAAAATTTTGCCTTTCTCCCTTTGGCCTATCTTGGTATCTTGGCTTACTTCCTTGTTGATTAGCACTAACCAAATGAAGAACACTGCAATCATTAGATTTGGAGGAGTCCACAAATCCATCATTGACCACTTGTTTATTTATATTCCAATATGAATTATTTCCTTTATCTTTGTTCTCGCTACTTTGACCATTATTGCTATTGTTTCCATGTTTAGCCAAAATTCCTTGTTGTACATCCTCAATTCTAAATACGATTTCTGTTAGGAATAAGGTGTCTCAACCTTGGATAATTCCTATTCTTATTATTTATTTTGTAAATATTTTTTTTTCAACTAATGTAATTAAGTGGGAGTGTACATGTCTAGTTGGCATGTTGATGTGTTACTCCACTTGCATGTGTCAACATCTTGAATTGTGTGTAAGGAGATCATGACTGAAATGGTTATGACGGATTCTTATGATGCATAAGAGCTATCTTTGTAAGATATGATGATGGGTGAAGATATGAAGACATGTGGCAATTGATCATTGAGTACTCTACACTTGAGTCTCTATCTAGAAATCGAGGTTTGGGGCATCGGCCCAAATTTTTTTTGGGTTCCTACTTTTTCGAAGAATGGTAAAAACCCTAATATGGTTCTTCTTTGGAAGTTTCCCTAAAATGGAAAGCACATGATATAAGGGACTTTAGGGTTGTAGATAGGAGAGGGTGAAAGTGTATTATTGGTAGTGTTTTGTTGCGACTGGATTTGTCTTTCGTGTCCTGAAAGAACTTGCATTGCAAGTGTATTGTAACTTTTGTGTTGAATATAATACATTGTGCAGGTTTTGGAGGGGTGGGGTTGTTTTACCAAAAGGTTTTTCCCCACTGGCATATCTTTGTGTTTGTGTTTTCTTTCTCTATTTGTTTTTTGTATTCATGGTTGAATGCAATATTGTTGTTTATATAATATCAAATCTAAAATTGTAAGGATTTAAATAGAATTTGCACAATACTTTCCTTAAGGGATTAGTGTAGGAAGCTGTTTCTATGCCTAAGTTTTCTTACAAGTGGTATCAAAGCTTGATCAACTTTTGATCCTAGTTGTTGGGTAGGATTTTTTGAGGTAATCTCAAGTTGAGTGGGAGTTTTTTGCAGAGCATTATGAATCTTATTGGTAGATTGAGATGGGTAGTTCATCATAAAAAAAATTAGAGATGGAAAAATTTAATGGTAGTGTTGAAAGGTACACAACTAGATTGGTTGCAAAGGGTTAGGGGAAATAAATTATGGTAAAATATTCTCTCCTGTTGAAAAGTTGACATCCATTAGATTCTTGTTATCTCTTGTTGCATCATATGATTTAGATATATAATAGATGGATGTGAAGATAGCTTTCCTTCATGGTGATTTGGAGGAATATTTTTATATGTCACAGCTTGAGCACTACATTGTTAAAGGTAAAGAATCTCTGGTTTATAGATTAAAGAAGTCTCTATATAGTTTGAAACAATCTCTTAGGATGTGGTACCTTAAGTTTGATGCATTTTTGTTTTCAATTGGATTTGTTAGATTGAAATTAGACCATTGTGTCTATTTTAGAGTTGAAAATGACTACATTCTTATTGTTGCATTATATGTTCATAATATGTTGCTGTTTGGGAAGGGTAAGGGTATGATTTTTGATTTTAAATCTCAATTGTTAACATAGTTTGAGATGAAAGATCTTAGGGTAGCAAGGTACATCTTGGGTATGGAAATCAGTAGAGATAGGTTTAAAAAAAAGCTTTGGTTGAGTCAGAGTAAGTATGTGAAGTCTGTGTTGGTCAGATTCAACATGGTAGATTGTAGACCATTGTGTGTTCCTATTTCTATGGGAACAAAGTTATCTGTAGATGATTGTCCAAAATCTCCTAGTGAGGTGGAGGACATGAGTATAGTACCTTATGCTAGTGCAGTTGGTAGTATTATGTATGCTATGGTCTATACTAGACCAAACATTGTCCAAGTAGTGGAAATTTTGAGCCAGTTTATGACTAATCTTGGATGGGTACATTGGGATGCAGTTAAGTGAGTATTCAGATATTTGAGGGGTAAATCTTATTACTCCATTTGCTATCATGATAACTCATCTAGAGCCCCACATTTAGTTTGTATTTGTGCATTTGTGGACTCAAATTGGGTAGGGGATATTAACAACAAGAGATCCACTAGTGCTTATGTGTTTATTATGTTTGGTGGTGCCATCAGTTGGATGAGTAAGTGACAACCTATGGTTTCTTTTTCTACTACAGAAGCTAAGCACATGGTTGCTACACATGCTTGTAAGGAATCCATTTGGATTAGGAGATTATGTTCTGATATTGGTGTTGATATAGGACAAATTACAATTTGGTGCAATAGTCAAAGTGCTATTTTCCTTGCAAAGAATCCAACTTTGCATGTCAGAAAAAAGCACATTGATGTGCAGTTTCACTTTGTGAGAGATATGGTGGAAGATGGAAAGGTAAATTTGGAGAAGGTAGATATTGTAATGAATGTTACAGACGCATTGATGAAACCAGTGGGCATAGAGAAGTTCAGATGGTTTCGACCTATAGCAGTTAGTTCTTGTTACATTCCTGTTGCTCTTACAAGGTGTTCACCAAGTGAGAAAATGTTAGGAATAATATGTCTCAACCTTGGACAATTCCTATTCTTATTATTTGTTTTGTAAATGTATTTTTTACAAATAATGTAATTAAGTGTGAGTGTACATGTCTAGTTGGCATGTTGATGTGTCACTCCACTTGAATGTGTCAGCATCTCAAATTGTGTGTAAGGAGATCATGAGTGAAATGGTTATGATAGATTCTTCTAACACGTAAGAGCTATCTTTGGAAGATATAATGATGGGTGAAGATGTGAAGACATGTGGCAATTGATCATTGAGTACCGTACACTCAAGTCTCCATCTAGTGTGCGGGGTTTGGGGCATTAGCTCAATTTTTTTTTGGGTTCTTAATTTTTTGGAGAATGGTAAAAACCCTAATATGGTTCTTCTTTGGAAGTTTCCCTAAAATGGAAAGCACATGATATAAGTGACTTTATGGTTGCAAATATGACAGGGCAAAAGTGTATTGTTGGTAGTGTTTTGTTGCGACTGGATTCGTCTTCCATGTCTTGAAAGAACATGCATTTCAAGTGTGTTGTAACCTTTGTATTTAAGATAATACATTTTGCAAGTTTTGGAGGGTGCAATTGTTTTACCGAAAGGTTATTCCCCACTGGCATATCTTTGTGTTTGTGTTTTCTTTCTCTATCTATTTTTTGTATTCATGGTTAAATGCAATATTGTTGTTTACATAATATCAAAACTGAAATTGTAAGGATTTAAATAAAATTAGCACAATACTTTCCTTAAGGTATTAGTATAGGAAGCTATTTTCGCACCTTAGTTTCCTTACAATTTCAACCATCATGTCAAAAGACTCAAAAACCATCTTCTTAACTTCATACCGTATTTTGAGAATTGTGTTACTAATAGTGATTTCAATCTTCTTTTTTTTAGGGATAGTCCTAAAGTAGTGAGAGCATTGTTGTCTCCATCTTTGCAAGAAAGTGATAAAGGATTCTCCTTGATTTTTCTTTTGTGTTACACAAGTCCAACAGGGTGACAGATCTTGAAAGGTTGTATACAAAGTGTTGAACAAGACTCTAAACAAGCTCTTTCAAAGTCTTAACAGGGGGAGTTATGTTGGTGAACCATTCCATTTCTTGACCCTTAAAACTCCGTGGAAACAATCTCATAAGGTATGAGTATTTGTGATGAAATTCAAAGCTCATGCTATAAAATTGATGCACATGATCACTTGGATCCCCATTCCCATCATACTTGTCATATTGGGGGATCTCAACCTTTCTAGGAAAGTCTTTCATATCAACACTCTTATCAAAAGGGTTAGGAAAAATTGAATCAAGTGAGAAGGAACTCTTAGGTACCATGAATTTTTCCATCATACTCTTCACTTGATTAAACTATTCTTCCAAAGATGGATCTTGCCTCCTAATTCTTTTGTCTACATCATAGTTGTAGGGAACTTTAGCACCCTTATCAATTAAATTCTTTAGGAATCCATCTTTATTTTGATATATATACTTTGTCACACACTCTTGGAAAGAAGGATCTTGTTGCATCCTCATGAAATCTGGAGAGTCATGGTTAAAATTCAAACTACCTCTTCCATACTATGAACCATGGTGAGCACGTTGTGAGGGTTATCTTAAAATCCTAGGAGGTTTTGGTATCCTATAATGATCATGTCTTGAATCTTCTCTTCCTTTAGGGATAGGAGATCATGAAAGTGTACTTGAATGTCTTCCACTTCATGGAGTCTTAGGAGGGGTGGATGGAGGATTTGTTTCCACCACCAACACACATGTTGTTAGATTGATCATTAAGTTGTTGAGCCAAGAGTCTATCTTGATCCTCTTGTGAATTTTTCCTTTCTATTTCTAACAAATCTTGTCTTTCTTTTTCCATATGTTTAAATTGCTCAGCCTTCACAACTTCTTCCTCTAGGAAGGCTTTCTTTTCACACTCAATTGTCTTAAGTCTATCACTTGTGTACATTTCAAATGATTTGAGCGATGAACTTGGTTTTGACTATCTAAACAAGTTGTTATTATATATTGCATTGACACAAGCACTAAGAAGCTCATCATCTTGGTCTTCATGTTGTGATTGGGTTTCTCTATAAGCTTGACTCTTATCTATTTCAATCCTTTGGTGTTCATCTAGATATCTAGTTGAGATAAGAGGTGAGATTGGTCAATTTTCATGAGAGGAATTGTGAAACAAAATTGCATCTCGATATTTTTCAAATATTTCATCAAATCATTCATCCATTTCTTCCCTCTCTCGTAAAGTCATCATATAACCCATACCCATATTTGAATGATAAGGTAGTAAGGGTGGAATCAACACACTAAGGTCACTATTGGGATCAAACCAAGCTTCTGGGGTATTCCTAGGTGATTGATCAAATACGAGCTCTTTTCCCTTACATCTTGAGTGAGTTTGAACTAAGGATAATTGGTTAAAGACTACTTGAGGCCACGTTTCTTGATCTACTTGATATCTTGTTGTAACCAACATGAAAGAAAAGCTACTAGTTGATAGGAAAACCCTAAGAAACATAGGTACCAAATTGGGATAGTAAAAATACTCACTTGTCCAAAAGAGAGATGATAAGATGTAATTTTTGCAATAGGCATAAACCAACACTACCATAGAGGTGCCCACTACTTTAGGTGAATACCCTAACACATATGGATCAAGAGGATGATTCACCCAAATTATAATTAATTGAAACTGAATTTGAATGGAAGTGAATGGACAAGAGATTACTAAGACTCTTCAAGTGTGTTATTAAAGAATTCAAAGGTTGATCTTCTCAACGAGGATGGTTTCTAACTCATCGACTCCAAGCAAGATCACTCATAAAATCAAAGATTACTAATTCAAGAGGTCAAAACACAATAATCCAAGGTGCAAACAAGCTTCTAACATTAGGGTAAGTGACCTTATCTGACCTGAATCAACCAAGGAGGGTTGTAAGTGATAGGATAAAAAATTGAGAAAGGTTTCAACTCGAGAACTCAATTTTTCTTGTTTGTTTTAATTGAAAAACTAGATGCATCAATAAATTTTTATCATAAATCAGGCATGCAAGAAAATACTCAGGGAGTTCAAGAAAATGTCTAAAAACAATGGGCAAGGGACAAAGCAACCTTGTGCATAAAAAAAAAAAGTGTCTTAGTATGAATCTAATCCCTAGAACCACTATAGTATATGTTCTGAAAATGTTTTCCAATCATGCACACAGTCCTAGAAAAGAAAAATTGGGCTGCACTATGAATTTTGTTAATTGTCAACTCTACAACTCTTGCAATCTCAAGTGGGCAAAATCCAATCCCAACACACCAAGGTTTTGACACATTCCTAGAATTTAATCAATCACAGATGCTAAGGAGATCTAACAACCCAACTAAAGACTACACTCATGGAGATTTCTTCAATAAGGATATTTATATAGCAAATTTTTCTACCATAGTAAAAATGACTACTATCGCTTGAGGTTTCTCCATGTGGTTTACCCAATAAATGGAGTGTCTACTATAGTTAACCCTCTCTAATCAAGAAAGACACACAATTGGATCACATGGTGACTTAGTTTGGATTTAAGAGTTCTAAATTTTTGATGTGCCCAAAAGGGAATAGAGCATACTCCTCTAGCCTCTTCACCTCACTCAAAAATAAAAAATAAATTCATTGAGACGCTAATTTGAAATCACTTCACTAAGGTTTGGAAAGCCAACAACAATCACCACCAATGCCAAGAGAGAAAGTACAAGCAAATGTTGAAGACAAACCAAGTGAGACAATGGAATAATATCAAATCTTTCCCTACCTACAAGGGGATCTATCATCAAGAAGAGCTTTACATGTAAGAAAAATTAATTAAGCTCACTCTCTCAAGATCACTACAAATAGTGTTCATAGGGCCTAATTAGTATGTGAAATATGTATGCAAAAAAGCAAATCTAGGTTCAATTTTAGAGCACCAATCGAAATATGAATTATGAAAGCTTGCAAAAAATCAAGCCAAACACATAAGAGGTTCAATTTTAATTCCAAAGTTCAAATGTTATAAAGATGTATAAGAATAGCTCAGATCCAAAGCAATGCACACGTATCACTCCACTAATCTAACAAACTTAGTAAGCAATCCAAGCAAATAACAAGCAAACCAACACAAGATAAATATGTCTTATGAAAACCCTAGGATTTGATCTCAAAATCTGATTTTCAAGAGTAATAATAACCAACAAATAATTCAAATAAAAACTCACATAATGTATTGAACAATGTGAAAATTAAATGCAAGTTAATCATTAAATGCCTTTTTAATTTTAATTTTTTGATTTTTGACCTAGTCAATAAGATTGGACCTATATGCCATGAATTCATACCCAAAACTCTAAATACACAAAAGAGACCCTTGCTAAAAATAGAAACCTTTCCAAAAATGTTAGAATTTCAAAAAAATATTTTTATGTGTGCTCTAGAAACCCTTTTTGCCAAAACGGACCAGTTTTTTTAAATCAAGTGTTTGAGCCCTCATATGATCTCTAAACTTAGAAAAAAAAGAATCAACCCTATTTATAATTAAGAGTCCTTTCCAAAATTGTAGAAATTTTTGAAAAATTTTCTAATTTGTGCTAAAAAATTATTTTCATGTAAAATAAAGAAAACATTATAAAAAATACAAATTATCTCAGAAAATTCAAATTTTTAATTGAAGCTTCTTTGATATGTTGCCAACCTAAAAATAAATTTTAGACCAAAACACCAAGCCATTTGAGAGATATGATCAAATCTTTAAGATCTAGAATTCTTCATCTCGAACCAAATCCACACAAGGGGGTTAGCTCCAAAAATAGCCAAAACTAACATGTAAAGGTGGGTTTCCCTATGGTGGGCACCAAAAATGTGTGTTAAAATGTTGACAAACTTCTATGAATTATTAGATCCAAGATTGCTCAAGAATGAGATCTTAAATGGCAATCCATAGCCCTCTATTCATGGAGTGCAAGGGTTTTAATAGAGGCCCTTAATTTGACCTAGATTTTGCCCATGCAAGTACAATATAAATTGAGAGATTCAAAGAATAATAACAAGAGTGCTAGTCTCCATAATCATCAAATACGCATAAAAATTAAGATGCAAGATAATCTAAATGATAACAATGTAAAATAATGCAAGAAATAAAATCTAATCTATGAAAAGAAATAACAATGCAAGATTAATCTATGAAAACAAATATAACTCTAAGATAATATAAAAATGCAAGGATGAAACATGATGATGGAAGCCATGGATGAATGGAAGAAGAAGACAAAAAGAGAGAAGTTGCAATGAAGCTCCAGTATCCAAACCCTAAGGTTCAAACCCTAATACTCAGACTCCTCCAAAATTGCTCTCCAAACTTGTAGCATAATAATAAAATCTTCCTCTACAACAACTAAAATCTATTATTCTTCTAATGAAATAAGAAGGAGATGACTCCTTATATAGTCCATTGTGGAGGTGGTAGGCTTCCCACAACCAATATGGGATAATAAGGCTTGATCCATGTGAGAAAAAATTCCACCAATGAGAAAAGAAGAGTGTTTGACAAGAAGGTGGAAATAGGAAATTAAGGAATCCCACTTAGAAATATGTGTATTTAAGTGTAGAGAAGAAATGATTTATTTATTTATTTTTATTTAATTTATTTCTTTTTTTTCATCACAAGGAGAGATTTAAGTGGGGATTTTATTTAATAAAAAGGGAGCAAGTTCTTTTAATCAAGTATGAGCTATTTTATTTAATTAAAAGAGAAGTTCTATTTTAATTAAATAAGACTTAAAATAAGATGATCAAACCTTAGGGAGTATTGAAATAATTAAATTAATTTCAATTTGATCAAGAAAAATGATTTGAATTGATTTAATAAAATATTACAATGCATTGATTCAGAAAATTGAAAAATTGAAGAATGGGGGCTTATAGTCCAAGCGACCATTTTAGGGTGCATACAAAAACCATTTCTCCTCCACATGCTGACATTGAGGAAGTAACTTCTAAGGATTACTAGATCAAGGAGATCATGTTGGGAAGACCCATGGTAGACACAACAAAAGTAATGATCACTATGGGCATGAAGGAGGTGTTCAAATATATGGACCAGGATGAGTCCGAGTTGATAGCACTTAGGAAGAAAAATGAAATATTAAGAGGCTATTTGCATGAAATTGTAGGCCTTATAGACCAGGATAATCCAAAGATTACTCTTTCTATGACATTAGAGAGGAAAGGAACATGAACGACATAGTTGGACCCATTTTTGGAGGCATGTTAGCAATGGCATGATAATTTTGAAGAGAAAGGTGTACAAATAATATAGGGAAACTTGAACCTCTTGCAACATATTCAGTGAAGAGTGGATAAGCTAGTATCTATAATAAACTAGGACTTTGGGTTAATGGATGAGGTACATACTTGGGAAAAAGACCTATAGGCATTGACACCAATACAATATCAAAGTATCATAAACTTATAGAAGTATATAGAGCTAAGGAATTGGATAAATCTGATGATTGGATTGAAAAGATATTAGCCAAAAATAAAGTCATGGAAGGACTATATGTGAATATATAGAAGATAAGGGACTCAACTCAAGAGAAAATTTTGGAAGTGGAAAGGTATTACAATGCTGCTTGCCTTGAGATCTTTGAAGATGAGTCCAAATCCAACCTTGTTGTGACACAAGAAGTAGTCCAATGATTCTAAGGAATACTCAAGAATTCTTTGTTAGATGAAAACATAAGACAAGCATTTAAAATTGAAGAGGTATCATTGGAGCTAGATACAAAGCTTGAAGATTTTGTAGATACTCTAATCGAAGTAAGTAACTATCAATAATTAGTAAAGGATAAATATAAAGCCTTGGATTTTATATAGGTTTCCAAGTAATGGAGATAATAAAGAAATTCAAGAGAAAACATCTAAACATCATTTTGGTCTAAAGGGGAAGAAAACCCAGATGTTGGAAGTGCAGTTTTGACACTTAATTTTTTTTGGATTTTTGTAACTTGTCATCAAGGTGTGCAGGTGTGCTTTTCTTAGAGTTGCACCAATAGTTTTGAAGAAGAAGTAGTATGTTGATATTTAACTATCAATTACTAATTTAAAGCATTCAATGCACTGAAAACACAATTTGACAATAATTCAACTCCTAGAAATACCTAGTGAAGGCTAAGCTTCCATTTTTAGAGCTTCTAGAGATTCCTAGAGCATCTTACAACTACATTCTTCTTATTTTCTCATTATTTTATTTTTTTTGTGTCATGTAAAGGCTCAGGCACCCATTAATTGATATAAACAAGGGTGGAGAACTACTTAACACAATTTAGAGAGTCAATTTGTATATAATTAAATTTGCTTTATTAGTTTTTAGCATGAGTTTCATTTTAAAAACACTCTCTCCTAACACAAAGGGAGGAGATGATTTGTTATAAATACATGGATGTAATATGTACTCTAGGCCATTATTTTGGTGCAATAATATATGCTATTGGTTCTCTCATTCTGAGTGTAGTTATTCTTTTCAGAGTGTGTTTTTTTTTTGTGAATGCATGTTTAATGAATAATAATGGAGCCAATTTTTTTATTGTGTTGTTATGATTGTGTGAATTTTTAGTTTTGGTGTTTACCACGTGTTAACGAATTACATTAACATAACAAATTGGAGAAAATATCATCTATTATTCCTCCATAGCTTCTTGTCTCGCATGAGTGCACTTTCCATGGCCTTGGAATTTGATGAGAAGTGAAACATTTTTTGTTTATTATTGAGTTTTCATGGATGATTGCATCAGTGGAATTGAGGAAGCACTGCTCCTATTTTCATTAGTTTCTTACCTGATTATTTTGACAATTTAACTCACAGACGTATTGTTTTCATGGTTTATGTCTGTTAGGAATTTTCCTTTCAAGTTATTTTCTTTAATTTCTTGATATTTTCTTTGATAAATCTTGGTTAAAATAAGAATTGATATAGTTGCATCGATGAATTGCATTCATCATAATACATAAAATACTAAAAATATATCTCTTTTGTGGTTACTTTTTCAAATAGCAGTAGATCAAATAGATTATCCAAAATTGGTTTGAATCATAAAAGGCCTCCTTGTGAATATACACATTTATCTTCAATTGAGCAGATTTCTATAGGTGGCAAGATTGCCCAAAACCTTGAAGTTGATCCTTGATTAGCTTTTCAAGAGAGGAGTTTGAAAGGATCCTAATCATTTAGCATCATGCAAAATGACAACTCAACAATACTCCAAATCTAGAAATAATATTCTCCATCAAAAATTTCATAACTACCTTATGAGTAGACTATCTTACTAGAATGGCTTCAACCCATTTTGAAAAATAATTTGTTGTAACTAAGATCCATCTATGTCCTCCACTTGATTTCTGTGTAATTTCACCTATGAAGTCAATTCCCCAAATTTAAAATGGTTCCTCTGATTACATACATCTCATGGGTAAAACACCATTAAATTTTAATTTACCACAGATTTTTTGAAATTCCTCACATTTTTCGACAAAGTCATAACTATGTTGAAAAACTATTGGCCAAAAGTAACAAGCACTTAAAATTTTATGTGGAGTAATTTTAGCAAAGAAATGACCTCCATATACACCCCTATGCATCTCTATCAATATGTTTTTCAAGTGATAGGGATCCAAACAAAAGAGTGATTTTCCATTTCTATTTTTCCAGTAAAGATTACCCTTAATAGCAATGTATTTTTTAGATTGTAACTTTATAGTTCTTTTCTGACTATCTGTCTTTCCTTCTTTAAAACCAATAGTTCTTAAGAAGAATACAATATCAATATACCATGGAAAATTTCAATGCTTACTTCACAATGATCTTCCTCTATTTGATTCTCTTGGTTAGCTTCCAAGTTTGATTCTGCCTTTAACTTAACCAATCCTTTTCCTTTAACCAGTTTGGTAATTTGTATATCTATATTGAATTCTTGTACCTGATTAATCCATGTGCACCTCTTACTTGTGATGTTTGATTGCCTAAAAATATCCTTCACAATAGCATTAGGAATATATGCTACTATTTGTGCACCTACCAAGTATGGCCTAAAAGACTCTACTACTTTCACCAGGGCATAAGCCTATTTTTCAGGGATATCATAGTTTAACTCAGATGCTTGCAAACTTTTACTAAAAAATGTAATGGTCTACTAATGACCATCTTTATTCTTTTGCAATGGGATTGATGCTATAGTATTAAATGATGCAAAAAATAATAATTGAAAAGGCTTAGAGAAATCAAGAGATTTCAACACAAGAGCCTCTTTGATAGCCTCTTTGATATCTCCAAATTCTTTCAATGCCTCATTATTCGAAGAATTTTTTGCATTTTTTTCATCTTTTTAGAAATAGGCTTTACCAATTCTGAAAAATTTGAAACAAACCTTCTCACAAAATTTATTTGTCCAAAGAATGATTGAACTACTTTTAAATTTTTTGGAACCTATATCTTATATATAGAAGCCACTCTCTCCAGATAAATCCTTACCCCTTCCTTGGATACAATATGACCAAGTAACTTTCCTTCTATAACAACAAAATGACACTTCTTAGGGTTCAAAGGCACTCCATAATCCAAATCTTTTTTAAAGATTTTTTCCAAATATTTACAATGATCCTCTACTTTCTTAGAGAAAGTTGTCAGATCTTCTTGATATACTACCATTATAAAATGAATCAAACCATCAAAAGCTACATCCATATTTCTTTGGAAAGTAGTCCCTACATTTGTTAACCCAAAAGACATTCTTGCATACACATATGTCCCCACAGTGTGGTAAATGTTGTTTTATATTTTTCCTTGTTAGACATGGCATAATTATCTTTGAGAGATGAGATGTTCAAATTTCTAAAATTGACACATAATCTAATATCCCCATTCTTTTTCCTTACTAGGACCAAACTAGAAACCCATGTTGAGTGTCTAATCGGTTTAATAATTCCAACGTCCCTCATCTTGATTAACTCTTCTTTCATTTTAGGAGTGAGAGTAGGGTTTATAGGCCTTTGTCTTTACCTAAAAGGTTTAGCATTAGGCTTGAATGGCACTTCATGCTAGAATAAGTCTTTCCTATAAGCTTTGAGATCATCATATGACAATGCAAACACGTCTAAATTGACTTAGCAAATTGATGATATATTGTCTAATTTTAGAGGTCAACTTCTTTCCTATAAACACTTCTTTAGAAGAGCATTAGGTCCCTAGATTTATCCTTTCAACATCCTTTTCATCTTTAACAATAATCTTATCCTTTTCCTTGGAATATTTGTTATCAAATACTCTTTCTAATGCTACAAATCCCTTAGGAATTTTTTTTTATCTTTAACTGAATGACTCCTTTGCCAAATAACACCTCTTTCCCATCAACCTCCTGCACGAGATTATTAAGGTCTATAATTTTACTTTTATACCTCCCCTCACATGCTAGGAAATTGATGCTGTCTTTGTCATCTTCAAAAACTTGGTAATTATGCACATTATCAGGAATTGCTGGCCTATTTTTTATTTCTTTTTGTGTGATATCCGCATAAGGAATACTACCTTGCATGACTACCAAATTAGCCAAAAAATTTGCAAGAAAATTTTCAGATCTATCTATTCAATTTATGTTAAATGCATCAAAAAATTCAATGGCATCCCATACTTCATTCTTATATTGCTCCATCTTATCCTTTTTTGTAGAAAATTTATTTCTAATTGGAGAAATAATTAGATCGAATCACCAAAAAAATTTAAAATTTTAATACCATGTTTATTTTCTATCCTTAATCCTAACAACAAGGCCTCATATTCAACTATGTTATTAGTACACTCAAAAGATAACAAGAATGAATATTTGAAAGTTTTATCCTCAGGAGAGACAAATAGTATATCTACCCTATTAGCTTCTTTGGAACATGAGCCATTAAAATTCATCCTCCATACTTTATCATGATCTATGGCAAAACATTCACTAATGGGATTCACTTTTTTTAAGGCTTCCTTAGTGATACTTACTTGAAAATTGTTTATATCTATAGGAAAAAAACAAGTCATTTGATTTGGATTGATGTCTTCTACCAAATATGCTAACCTGAGTTTTCTTTCTATCCTGATATTCCTATCATTTACTGGGATAGTTGCATAAGATAACTCTAATTGAATATTTCCTCCTAAAAAATTAGACCATTGTCTAGACAAAAGCATACCATACATAGCAGGAACCTCCACTACTGTATTATTATTTTTATAAACCTTTTTAGGACAAGAAGGAAATCTAAAATCAATATCTTTTATAAGTCCCACAACATGGACATAACTGTTATCCATGGCATAACATTTACCATAAGGAATATCAACATCTAGATTTAAAATTTTCATCACATCAATAGGCATAATATTTACAGTTGCTCCCATATCAATCATGCAATTTTCTACCAATTTATCATTTATGAGAAAAGTTAGATAAAATGGATTGACTTGAGTAGGATCCTTATTAACAACAGTTCCTAGATATATTTCAAGTATCTTTTGAGCATGTTATTTTTCTTCTTTATGACTTTCTACTTCAGATATCAAATTTAAAGCCTCTTTCCTATAATGTGGGAATTTCATAATTTCCATTAGGGGAACAACAAGTTTTACTGAGGTAAAGCTTGAGTTATGAAGGAATTATAGTCATGAGAACTCTTACCAGAGAGATGCTTATCATTTGTTGTCTTTGTAAATTTTGGTTACTCCTCCTATTTATTTATATTATGGTCCTTACCTTTAATTTGTTTGGCTCCCATCTTGGAAAACACCCTTTCCCTTTTTCTCTATTCTTCATTGACCTTCTAGTTCATCAACTTATAATTGGTTCTCACCTACTCAATTGTTGCAATAGTATAAGCTTCTTTCTCTTCTTCAAAAAACTTTCTGATTCATTGGAGTTCTTCATCATCTAAAAATACCTCTTGATTCATTTGATACCTTCCATCTATATAATTTGCTGTGTAGTCATCCTATGATGATTCCTCACCCTAACATGGTCCACTCAATACTGCATTACATCTAGGTTTTTCATCATTGTCATTATTTTTCTCATCCCAGATATTTTTGTGATTACACATTGGTCTGTTATGTGAGACAGTAGGAAAACATCACACCAAGGCTTATTATTAACAAAATGATTAGTTCTTTTGAGAGGGTTTGGAGTCTCCTTGGTATCTATTGGTTTTCCATCTTTCCAAGTGGTATCATAGGGCATATCTTGTAGCCCATATCTATATTTTTGATAAAAGGGTGGTTATTTCTTTTTGGGGGGAAATTATTTCTTCCACTTCTAATATTCATCTCTTTCACCATGTTTAGAATCTTGTCAATCTTATCTTTTTATTTGTTCTATCTAGGAGCCTTAGGATTAAACAACTTAGGATCATCCCTTTTCAATCCTTTTCCTACTAACTTTCTAATGTTTTCCAAAGCTAAAGAAATCTTGAAAGCTTGCTGTAGGGTGGCAGGATTTTCCTTCCTAATTTTATAGTTGATCTTGAGATCCAGAGAATCTATGTAGAAGTCCATAATAATCATGATGAGTGGCCTAATATCTCTTGGAACCTTATTTAGCACCTTATTAAATCTCCTATTAAATTTTAGTATGGTTTCATTCTTGATTTTTTTTATACTAGTTAATTCATGTGAAGCAAAATAAGGAACATTATGATCACCAAAATTCTCAATGAGTTGACCAATACATTCTTAAAATTTTTCCAAAGATCCATGAAGTAAACTTTTGTACCATTCTACTGCATCTTTAGTTAACGATTGGACAAATAACTTCATTAGGACATCCTCATGGGCTTCACTCATTTCCTCAATTACTGCCTTTAAATTTATACGAGTTTATGCTAATATAGCTCCATTCCCAGAGTACTTTGGGATTTTAGTTCTTAAATCATTTGATATAGGATTTTTAAATCCGTATATACCATAAAAATCCAATTTTCTATATCTGTCTAATGGCACAGGAGCCCTAACATTCTAATTGAACCTATTTTTTTTTGTCTATTATTTCTTTGTATATTCTAATTATTGTTCAGATATCTTCCTCTAGGTTGTTTGTTATTTTGTACATTATTGTTATTACCCACAAATGCATTATTATTTCTATCATTATTGTGATTGTATGTGGATATTGTGTATGGTTATCCACTCTATTATCCACACCATTTTCTATTCTTTGTCTAGGGTGATTTTTAGGAAATCTATGAACACCATTCCTCCCTATTCCAAGTCTTTCTTCTTCTCTCTTTGGTCTAGTTTTCTCTAGTGATGGTGTAACAAATTGATTCCTAGTTATTCCAATCAACTCTAGGACCTCACTAGGCTACCTTTTCATGCTCTTGCAGCTCTCTTAGTCCTCATAAACTTTGTAAGTTCTTTAATCATTTCACCTACTCTTACATCATCTTCTTCATCATCTTTAAATTAATTATCTAAAGATTGATTATCTTGGAGGTTTTCATGATTTTGCTGAAAGAAATTAGTCCCTCTTTGAAAAGGGATGTGCTCTTGAAATTGAGTTCCATTCTCAAGATGGTTTTCTTCTTGGATCTAAGTCCCATTAGATCTATCATCAGGAGAAAGGTCTCTTAGTTTTTTAGCCACTTTCCCATAGCTTCCCAATATCATGTCAAACACATTCACTACTCTTCTGTTCTGCGTCTTAGGAGTATATTCTTGGTGCTCACTGGTATGTGTACATCTCCTTCCTTGCATAAACTTCAACGACACCCTTGCAAAAGTATCACGCTTTCGTACTACTACAAACTGATTGTTCATATACCTTTTAACTATAGAGTCACTACCTCTATTATAGAGGGAAAATTAAAATTTTTTCTCCTGGTTTCTTCCTCCACTAGAGTGCACAAACTCCTTGCTCTATATTTTTGATCTTGTAAAACCAATAACTTTTGGGTCACTTCACAATCCTTGATTTTGTAAAAAACTCTCCAATAGAGTTGCCAATTTTTTGGTGCCCAAATTAGTACATTAGTTTCCTATGGAATGATGATACAATTATGGGAACTCCTAATAGTAGTTTTCCAATTGACAGGTTCCACTCCAAGTGAATGTGAACCTCTGCAATTCCGGCTGTGCAAAACCAAGGTTGGTAGGCCTATACCTAACACCCTAGAGGTTTTTTAGAGAAGATAACTTAGGGGACTTGGGTGTTTAGGAATTTGATTAAATAGTTGATAAACATTTGTTAGTGTGATGTATGAATGTATGGTGGGTCGACGATCTTCATTACTTGAATATTTGTCCTTCTTGCAATCAATATGAAAACTCAAAACAATAATCAAAAGACTACTGCCTTAACCAATGGAGTCTTTACCATTATTCTAGATCAATCATTCAAAATGTTTAAAGTAACCCACAGAGACAAACAATAAATTCCTTCAAGACAAATTTCTATCACTTTAACAATGTATGAATTGTTGAATACTTAAGTAAATTTCAATACTAAGTCTTATTGAATTTAACTCTCCTCAACAACCCAACAAGACAACAATACATATCAACTAATCAATATAATATTTTTTTTTTTTACAAATATTGAAACAACTTACTGCACTCAATCAATTTAACATTCAATTAAAGAAAACTTAAAATTTGATTTGAGGAAACAAAATGTATGAGACAAAAATGATATCACTGAAAGACCAATCGAGCACATGAGACCATTGTATTGAATTTGAAATCTTTCACCACAAATACATGTGTTGCTAGTGCATACATATAACAAAATCCAAAGTAAAAAAGATCTACTTTCCCTATAAAATATATTTACAAAAATAAATGATAATGATATCTCCAAAATTGATTCTTATGATTATAGATAGCAAATTGGTTACAAAATAAAAAGGTGTGACCCTTTGTTTACAAAATTTATCATAATCAACCAACTAATAACTTACTATTATATGTCGATAAATCCAAACAAGATTATAAGAGAAAATGATTTATTGAAATGAATCTAATGTTGATTCTTCAATAAAATCATTGCATTTATTTATATTTTCTTGGTATGTATCATCATCAAGTAGGTTTGCAACATTGATCACTTCATGAGCCTTAATCTCAATCTCGATCATTCACTCAATCTTCTCACTTATTATAGTCATCTCTAGATTATCATTCCTTTATGCTCCTAGGTCTTGTTCCTACATCACATGGAAAACCCCCATCCATGTTTCCTGATTGATAGTCATTCCATCTACGTCATGCCAGGATAAAACTCCATGCTCTATTGCCAAATACTCAAATAACTTGAATGTAGTCTTGAACTCCTATGTGTATATATTATAACCATGGATTAATCTATCTACCATTGAAATGTATTCCTCCTCTACAAGATAATCCTTTTCTTTGATGAGTTTTCTATATATCTCATTATGTTAGAGGGCCAAGGGCTTGTATGCATTGTACAATTTCCAAACCTTCCCTAGCTTGGTCAATGACACCTTGAAATGATTTTTTAATACAAAACTAGATATTTCCCTTCTGATGAAGGATACATCCTTTAGCCTTTTATTTCTTCCTACAGTCTCTTCAATTCACTCTTTAAAGCATCATTAGGTGATTGAATCATAGCCTGGGTTGTTGGCCTTATTTTTTTCAGCAGGCTCTCATACATTGTTCTCCAATTTTCTCTTTCAAATGTCGCTTCATTTGTGACTGGTTAAACATGGCCATGTATACTTGCATAGAAATTAATTTATTAGGGTTTGTCACTCCTACTTTCAATATCATTGTTGACATGAAAGTTTGCACCCTTATCTAAAGTTTTTACCTAAAGGCAACCTTGTGTAACATGGAAATAATCTCAAAAGTGTGGGACTTTGCAACTAGTGATAGAGTCTTCAGACAAGATCTGCTTCATTACTATCATGGTGCACCTAGCTACTCTTGAGAGGAAAAGGGAGAAGGAGATGCATGAAATCAAACTACCTAATCTAACTTAAAGGGGGTGATACACCAAATAGTATTACTCAATCT
This sequence comes from Cupressus sempervirens, assembly GCA_028749045.1. Taxonomy (NCBI): domain Eukaryota; kingdom Viridiplantae; phylum Streptophyta; class Pinopsida; order Cupressales; family Cupressaceae; genus Cupressus; species Cupressus sempervirens. The sequence goes on along the minus strand of CM053793.1, from coordinate 782,497,713 downwards.
TATCCCTACCCAAAGAAGTAAAATTCATCAATATAGTCCTTAGATACATAGATTCAATGTCATCTTTGACTCAAAAAGCTTACATAGATTAGAAATCAATGAAATGGTATAAGGAAGGGACTTCACTCTATAACGTTCTAGGACAATAGACATAATAGATAACTAAAGAGTGAAAACAATACATCAATACAAGGTAAAAGATGTTGCATAATATATTAATAGAAGAAGGAGATACACTTGAGAATTATATTCATTCATAGGAAAAAGGGAAATTATAGTAACAGAGCATGAAATACTTCTTCTATAGAATTAGAGAAAATACCAACCTTTGGAAGGGTTACAAATATTGCTTTTATAGTTCAATCATAACTGAGATATTACATTGAGTTCAAACTATAACTAGGTATAGTTGAGATTATAGAGGAGAAATAATTCTTGATCAAAGAAAATCAAGATCAGATACACATACCCATACTATAAGATTTGTTCTTTTACGTGCAAATTTGGTTCTAAATAATGGAAATGGTGGCCATGATCATCTAATTGGGTAGATAGACAACCATAGTAGTGACTAGATGAATGATGCATTAAACAAGCATAGAGAACACCCAAAAAATGGCTGTAAGAAATTGAGGACATACTTACCAATTAAGAGTTGCTAGTTCATGCTCCTAACACAACAAATTAGATATGTCATCAGGTCAACTATAGTCAACTTCTGCTCTGTACGTTTCTACAATCTTCTTGGTTGAATACCCTCTATCATTTTCGAACTCAAAGAAGCAAAACACTTTTTCATGTCAACCTTTAAAATCTTATGATTATTAGTTTATTGTATGGTTGAGGGTGCCCTTATAAGATTCATATGATTAGATGACTTAACAATTATATGAAAAAATTGACCTCTTCATAATATTGTGAGATATAGAAAATATCCTTACAATCCTTTGCCACATTGTAAGATTGTAACCCTCAGCCCTTGTAATAACATCGTAACAACATCTTATCATTTTCCATGATACTCCTACAATGTCATGCCAAGGGATATCATGAGATCACAAACCTTGAAAACTTTATCCTTGATGCTATGATGAACTAGGTTTGATAGAGCTGTTGACATCGCATGATCATGACTTAAATTTTAAAGCTCATCGATGGAGTGCATCGATTGAATTGATCATTCCTCATTCGATGAAATATTCATAATCCTTGAGATGATGCAAAAAGAGAACCTTTGTGAATCTGGTCCAACGTGAAACATGGTGAATTCTCATGTCCCCACTATGGCTAAAGATCGAGCATCTTTAGAAAGCACAGATATGCCAGTCATTGATTTGCTCAAATCTGACAGTGACAATATGATTAAAAACGCTCGACGTAGTTTGCATTCTTGACTAATAAGGCATTGCCAATCTATCAACCCTCTGACACAATCTTCATTTTGTAGCCTACATACTAAATCTAGTCCCACCTTGTCCACATGTCAAACACTCACTTCCTCACTTTGATTAAAGCTTGAGAAACTTCAGAAAGCACAAATACACTAGCCATTGGTCTTGGAAGAGCTAATGGTGGTAATAAACTGAAGACCCTCTCAGTTTTGTCAGTTTATCTGACCAATTAGAATGTGCCACCTTGTCATATATTCTAACACATTTCCAACCTACGATCTTATGATCGCTTCCCCTCATAGCTTTAGAAGCCTCTAAAATCACCTGCACAATCATGTGAACCTCCCTTTGTTGTAAGGTCATAACCCTTTTATAACTTTAGCACTTTTCTATCCTTATGATCTTATGACCTCACGATGCTATGACAATATTGACCTCTTTATATCATCATGGGACCTCCTTTGAGCCTTTACAATCTTGTGATCTCTAGCTTGTCAAAGCATTATAACTCCATCATAACCACAATAGTTTGTTAGACATTCAACACTTACGATCATATGACAAGGGCCCATCATAAGATCACAATTCTTAAAATACTTACTTGCAATGCTAAGACAAGAGAAGATCATGAGATCGTAACCTTAGAAACATACATTGGTGATACCATGACAAGAGAAGATTGTGAGATTGAGAGGATTATTATTTGACCTTACAATGACCCACTAGCAACATACTTTGTAATATGAAATGGAGAATATTGAAGACCTACAACTAGATGATAAAACCCTTGATCATAAGATTGTAACTCTACATGAAAAATATGAAAAATAACATACGACCAAAATATGGTGTGAAAAGGCAGGGTTTAGAAAATTTTGACCATCTAAGCAATCTTGATGCCATGAAAGGTATCTCTGATCAAATTTTGATGATGACATCAAGAAAATGAAGGGGGAGGGGAGGGAAAAATTGGCTAACAGTCATTAAGTATCCAAAAGCTTGGTCAATATCAAAAATTTGTGGCCTCTTATGTGGAGGATAGGGAGCCCATAATAATATTGACCTTTCATCTTCCAAAAATTTGGAACTAATGATCACATCCTTCACACCCTACACATCTAATTTCATATCCTTCTTTCCATATTTGATCTCAGGCTATCAAAAATATAAGATGCACTCAAATCCCATCTTGGTAAAACCGTGATTCCTTCTTCATTAAGTAGTTGTCTCCCTTTTGTTGGAGTCATGCTCTCTAATTCCTTTTTGATATCCTCCTTTAAGCTGGCCATCAACTCCTTTTCATTTCCTAAAGTGATGTGTTGGACACTCTGCCTCAACATCTTGCCTCTATAGTTGAATAATGTAGAAATAAATTCTTTTGATTTGACAAAGTCATCATCACTCAAAAACTTGTTGAATTTAAGGATTCTTTCATCCTTTTAGTGTTTACCCTGTAAAGAATCTAAACATCATATTCCAATGCTTGATGTGCTAGCTTGTCTAAAGTTCTAGTCACTATGTTGGTGTAGTTAAGTATTTACTTATTACACTTACTTAAGTTTTACTTAGGGTAATGCATTGCTTAATTATTTTGAATTATTTTATTATTATTTTTGATGAGACACTTAGGAATTTGTGAACTCTCATTAAGTTATGCAATTCTAATTATGCACATGGTGTCTACAACATAGGAGTATGCATCATTCATTGAGTTGTCATGTTGACAACACAGTTATCCACACTCTTCATTAAGAACATGTCTACACCACTAATTTTCTTGCTACACTATTGTAGGCTTATCTTCACATCATCACACTTAATCTCATGCTTAATGGAGGATAATCCATAGCTGGTGGACATGTGCCTAGTTGTATGACATATCATGATGCTAACTTCTAGGCATTCTAGAAGCTCTCCTGAGGCCATTATATTTAGGCACTCCTAGTGTACTCTTGAATCTAGTTATTGAATGAATATCATCATTCTGATCTACTGTATCTATTTTGGTCTACTATGTACTTGTGTTGAGTTCTTTAGTTCTTGGGTGAATTTTGGCCTAAGCCAAATTCTTACACTGCAATAGGGGAATTTGGTAAATTTTGTATGTCATTTTTTAATTGCTCTAATTCTTGCCATCTCTTCTCTTCAAGCTCTTTATTCCATTCCTACAACTTCTACTGAACTTTCAACCATTCCATATTCTTGAAATTATTTTCATCTTCAATGTTGTAATGGATATAGTGCCCCAAATTTTGTTACTTTCTATAAGTATGACTATATCCTTCAGGATCATAATGGGTCCATGAATCTATGGTGTATATATGATGAAGTGGTAGGGAAAAAGGTTTGTTTCTTTCGTTTCCCTCCAAAATATTGTTTTCCTAATTCTGAAATTTTCCTTACAAACTCCAAATAATCCATTCTATTAGGTACTGAGACTGGCAGTCTATATGGTTTACCCTCAAATCCAAAAACTATAAAACATGTGAAATATTCATGTGCATACCAATCATCCCAGTTGTGCTTAATATTTTCTCCCAATCCATTATCCTTAGGTCTCAAAAAGCTTTTTATGTCAAGGCTAGTGGAAGGAAAAGCTTGATGCCCAAACAAAGTATACAGGGGCTAGAAAAAAATGATCTTAAAAAGTAAGATAGCATGACACACTGTATCTATAATCCCATATTGAAGTCCACATTTGAACTAGCCTTTCCTCACCATTTGTTTCCCACACATTTAATTTCAAATTTTCATGGCATAACCTTTCAATTGACCATAATACAAAACCATATTCATGAGAAAATAATAATGTCTAAAATTAGGGAATTCAACATCATTAAAATTAACAAAATAAGAATGAATATTGTCAAAAACATACTCAACATAATCATAGGGCCTAGGCTCCAACATTTGAATATCAGATGCCAATACCATTGGTCCAATCTCCATTATGTTTGGAACTCCCATTCCTCCTACCTTCCCACATGACTGATATGTCATGTCAAGGTATGTGTTGAACATGTTACTATTAAATGGAGGTCTATTTTCTATAGTCAATGGTTCCCTAACAACCTTATGCAACATTAGCTTCCACTACATGTAGGATATGTTAGAGTAAATAATTATTTATTAATTATTTATTCTTTTACTTAAGTTTACTTAGGTTAATGTATTTAGTTAACAATTGTAGTGGATGAGTTTTTCACAACACGAGAGTTTGTTCCTATCTAAGTCATACTCATCTCCTCACCTTGATTGAGGATATTCCACCTTTTGTGGACATATGCTTAGTTGTCAACCTTATCTTCTAGCACTTTCCAACTTGTTCTACAAGCTTACATGAGGCCTTTATATTCAAGCTCTCTCATTGTAATTTCACATCTCATTTTTATTGTAAATACATTTTTCTTGTTTGCAATATCTTCTCTCTCATGTCCATTTAGAGTTTTTTCCAAGTTCCACCTCTTTCTTCTTTGAATTTCCTTCGACAAGTTATTTGCATGCAGGTGATCTTGGTGAGCTGTGGAGTTGGATTTCATCAACTTCTACATGGTATCAGAGCCTCCTTACTATTTCTTGGCTGAAAGATTTTTAGAGCCATGATTTGGAGACACAAACCCTAATTTGTTTGTGCATTTTTCTTCAATTCGGGGGAAGAGCATTTTTTTGGAGCACTTTGGGCCTAAACAGACGTTTCCCTTGACTTCAGAAGGAACTTTATAGTTAGGATTCATATAGTATTTTTCAATTTTGACTTCAAGCCATTTAGGAAATTTTTTTTGGCCCTCTACATGCAGCCGTATAGAATTTTGGAGCAAAAAATAAAAAAACAAAAATTTTGGGTGCTGCCGAGCGATCACTAGTGCACCATCGTGGGGTCACTGCCGCACAGTCCACACATAGCTAGTAGGCCACTATAGTTGAGTACCCTACCACAATGACATCATGGCCCGACCACCATCAACAGGCCACTTGTCCACTACCCCCATTAGCGGTGACATCACAGGCCACTGCCTCTGTAGCATCTGTGCTAGGTTTTGCCTCCCATGCTCTACCACTCCACAGCCCCACCAACTATTTTTCTTGTGTGGTGTATATTGAACACTCGAAAAGTTTTTGAGGGTGCCATGTGGCATGAATGCCACATTGGCATTTTCCATGTGGACCCTGCCATGTTAGCCACCTTCCTCCCAAATGGCATCCACATGGCACTGCCACATGACTTTTTTTTTTATGATGGTTGACAGGCCATCAATTTTGATCAGATAGTTTACTGACATCATCATGATTTCATATTGCATTAGCACCTCTCCAAGGTCCTTTTTGACCTACTTGTAATTTTTTGGCCATAACTTGAGCATATGGAGGTATTTTTCCGATCTGAAAAAGTGCCAAAAAGTTGGTTCTAAGATAGAGATATTAGTAGGTATTTTCAGGTTTTGATATAGTTTTATTACTCATATTTGCAATCAAAGTCCAAAGTTCTAATTTTCACTTTGGCAAGCATATCTTTTGCATCCCATCTCTATTTATTGAAAAATGTTATATTTTTGAAAATCTGGTTTTGTTATCTTTCCAGGAATGGTGTCATTTCCTTTAGATTCTACCCCATGCTCTTTCTATCATATTTTTGAAATTTTTTTCTCTATGGTGGATATCTTGGGTGTTCCAGGTCTAAGGATCATTTTCATGGCATGAGACCTTTTTTTTTGGGCTATACTATCTTTTGCATAAGCTTTTTTCCCTTTTTGATCATTGTAGCTATCATTTGTAAGCATCTTTATGTAAATAGATTGAGATAAAGTGCCACTCTTGCATTTTGGGTTTAGGAACATTGTTTTGAGATAGTTGTACTAGCGATATTTTATAAAGCACCATGGGAGGGATAGTTGTTTGTTATTTTTTGTGCCCTCTTCCTTTTTTGCCCCATGAAGAGTTAGTGTGACTATGCCTTTATAGGTGTTTGTACCTCTTCAACTCTCTTGTCATTCTTGATTCTTTCTATAGAGGATTTTGGCCCACTTTCTTAGTTTCCTATCATCTCATCCCATCTACATTAAGGGAGAGTTATTTTGGTGTTCTAATGCATCCTTGGTTCGATGGTTCAATAGTGTGAGTTATGTATTCAGTGGTTGATCCTATATACTAAGCGATTGTAGTCGCTAGCTACCTATGCATTTCAGTGAGATGGATCATCTACCATATAGACATGCTTGGTTTGTGCCTTCTTCTTCTAGAGAAGTTCTTTAGATTAGAAGTTTCTTTCTGATGATAGAATTTGTGTTAGGAATAAGGTGTCTCAACCTTGGATAATTCCTATTATTTCCTGCAAATAATGTTGATGTGTTGGAATCTTGAATTGTGTATAAGGAGATCATCACTAAAATAGTGATGATAGATTCCTATGACACGTAAGAGCTATGTCAAAAAGATTCAATGATAGGTGAAGACATGTGGCAATTGATAAGTTTGAGTACTGTACACTCTATCCCAATGGTAAAACCCTAATACAATTACCTTTGAGAGTAGCCCTAAAAGTGAAGCACATGTTATAAGCATTTTTAGGGTTGCAAAGAGGTTGTATGCAAGAAAGTATATTGTTGGTACTATGAGTTGCTACTGGTGTCTTCTGTTGTCACTATTGAACTTGCATTGTAAGTGTATTGTAACTTTGTGTTGAAGATAATACATTATGTAGATTCTGGAGGGGTGGGGTTGTTTTACTGAAAGGTTTTTCCCCAATGAAAAATCTTTGTGTTATGTGTTTCTTTCTCTATCTATTTTCTTTATGCTTGGTTTGCTGAAATATTGTTGTTTACATGATATTGAATCTATAAGTGTAAAAATTTTTAATAGGATTTGCACCATACTTCTCTTAAGAGATTAGTGTAGGAACCTGTTTCCCACTTGAGTTTCCTTACAATTTGCAGCTTCTTCATACTTCAGTGATGCTCTTCATGATCTTCTTTTTGTTCCTATTTTCTAAGATATTCCTCTAGTTGGAGGCTTCTTCAGTCCTTCACTAGGTTCTTACCTCTTTTTGGGGGAGGTTTTTCCCATATGATTTTCTCTCTTTCCCCATTTTTAGAGGTTGCATTTCTTTGCATTGTACATGGATATCTAACATGGCTTAGTTTCTAAGAACCATTCTGCATTTCATCTTAGTTTTTGTGAGATTAAAGCATTCCCCTAAGTTTCACTTAAGGGGGGGTGTTAGAGTAAATAATTATTTATTCTTTTACTTAAGTTTACTTAGATTAATGCATTTAGTTAATAGTTGTAGTGGATGAGTTGTTGAAAACATAGGAGTTTGTTCCTATCTAAGTCATACTTATCTCCTCACCTTGATCAAGAATATTCCACCTTTTGTGGATGTACGCTTAGCTATCAACCTTATTTTCTAGCACTTTCCAACTTGTTCTACAAGCTTCCATGAGGCCTTTATATTCAAGCTCTCTCATTTTCATTGTAAATACATTTTTCTTGTTTGCAATATCTTCTCTCTCATGTCCATTTAGTGTTTTTCCAAGCTCCACCTCTTCCTTCTTTGGTTTCCAATCAATAGGCTATTTGCATGTAGGTGATCCTGGCAAGCTATGAAGTTGGATTTCATCAACTCCTATAGGATATATTTGACCTTTTGTATTCATTTTTCAACTCAATAAATGACAATTTCTTTATGATATCATCTGTTCATTTGAAAACCTCATTTAAGGAGTCAATTTAAATCTCCATAAATTTCTCCCCCGTATTGTCATAGATACACTTATCATTAGCATTATACTTATTGATAATAACCTTCAACAATTTGACATTAAAAAATACATCAAAGAAAGTTAGTTTCCCTAAATTTATCTCCCATGGATGACAAATAGGTACTTTATAATTTCTCCTGACATAGTGCTATAGGAAGAGTTCATAACCCCTTTTTCTACTCCTGACATCTCCTACCTCACTGCATTTTTCTTCTAATTTTTTTAGAGAAGAAAACTTACTCCTAGATTTGGACCCAACAAAATCCATCAGTTTAATTGAGTCCTCATTTGTCTTTCTAGGAAGAATTTCTTCTTCCATTCACTATTTCTTCTTAGCTTTACCTTTCTTTACTTTCTCAACCTTCCTTTTCTGTGCTGAACTAGAACTCTCCATGTTTTTCTGAAAATTCTTTCTAAATTAGATCATTGTAACCTTAGTGCACTAACATAAAACCATACACCTCTATGAAATTTTCTAGATTCAGAATGTAGAATTATTATTCTTTTTGTACAATGCACTTTATATGTTTGTGCATTTATTTTCTTGCATGAAACAATGCCACAAAGATTTTGATCATTGCAATGCAACATAGAGTGTTAGCAGTCATTTCCTATCATTACTTACCTACCTCATAGAATATATTCAAATATTCAATTGCTGAAGCTTCTGACAAAAAAACATACATACAACTTTGATTGCTATGTCTCAAACCCTAAATAGCGATTTTGTTATACTTTTCAAGTTTATCACTATAAAAATGGTGATAACCCTATCACTCATCACTATATGAAAAACCTATTATCTAGGACCTCCGATGGATGATCTTGCTATAGGGTATAGTGATCAAGAGCTTTAGTTTTTGTTGCGGGCTCTCATACTATCACTATAGTACATAGCGATATGAAAATGCTCATCGCTTATCACCATGTTCATATTTCTCCATGTGTGATCCATGATCAACTTCAATCTATTGTTATAGGCAATAGCAACCAGTGTTGACAATCATGCTTGTTTATCACTATAGAACATAGCAATTGACCAATCTTATCGCTAATCACTAAAACTAAATTTTTATTTCTTTGATTCTCAATGATCACTAAAGGTCATAAAATATATCTCTCTTTATCGCTGATCACTATATTAACCATGTGTCTTCTCCACATAGTGATAGAATTGATCACTATATGTTATAGCGATATCTCACCCAAATTTTGAAAATGACCCCGCTGCCATTGCTATAGCACACAATGATACTTGATGATTCATCATTGTAGCTATAGTGATATATGAAAAAATCACATATCTCACAGAATTTCAAAAAAATAAAAAACTAGTATCCATTAACAAGGATTTCCATGTGACAAGTAAGCCGTAGGAATGTATTTTTGGATAGAAACCTTTGGTTTAGATGGTATATTATGATTCTGTGCAAACACAAAGAAATGCAGTAAGTGATTCTTTTATTTGATCACAATCATACAATCAACTTAGGCTATGAATACAATCCTTGAAATGATACATAATTTGCAACATGAAAATAAATCAATGAAACCAACTATAATCAAAGAAAATAAAAGGAAGAAAATATTTATAAAATATTGAGCTCCACCACAACCTATCAACACTAATTTTAGGCCTAATTAGGCCACTTTTACAAAGTAACCCTATGAAATACTTAACCCCAAATCTTCTAACTCTCAATAGTATTGTATTTTGATGTAAATAAAAAAACTTTGAATTTTTTGCGACTACGACTCCATTTTATTGATTAATCACAAAATCCTGACCAAAATATACCTAAAAATAGGGCTTTCTAGAAAGCCCACTTTTGTTCACTTCCAAAACTCAAAAATTTTTCTAACATTTTCTCTTGGAGATAAGTAGTCACTTCCAACCATAAAATGACTCCCTTGTTCAAGAAGAACTTCTACTATTATACTCTTTGCACAAAATCCATGCACTTTCCTCTATGATAGTCACAGTGTAGACCCTCATCCAATCTTCCTAAAAGTTTAATGTTTTAGTATATGATACATGTCATACAAAACCTATTCTATTAGAATTAGTGAGAAAAACTCATAGAATGGCTCTAGGATCCATTAAAACCCGCAAACTTGTGAAATAAAATGCAAATCCTTAATCCAGTCAATACTGTTATGATAAATTGATTGAACAAAAATTAAAAAAGCATTCAACGGTTTAAAGGATCCTTGAATATAGAGTATAAATCATCCACAATAATGATTCAATTAACTATATCAAAAGAGCATACTAAATTATAAAGCAATTACAAGAATAAAACATTTTATTCCATACATTGTTAATAGTTTCTATAACCACACTTCTAATCATCCCTACTTCATGAAATGTGTGTTAGAGGATTTATAAAACTACTTTCCAACTTCCTAAATTTTTCCAAGGTTATTTTTATTCATTAACAATTATAAATAGAGTCAAAACTAATTTAGCCACCCAAAGGCTTAACTGGTTGTTAAATTCATAAATTTGATTTTGAAACTTTATTTAAATTAACTCCTAGAAACTACTAAACCCCTAAAACATGGTATTTGATCCTTTTACCTCATTTATTAATTTATAGGCTGAAATTTACTCTTTTGGTACTTTTGTAAGTCAATTTATAAATCTTAAAAACATTTTTTCTAGGGTCTACTTGTTCTTCCCTTATCTCGTAATTCTCATTTTTTCCCTCCTACCTCTTCATGTTGTTTTTCCACTCTAGGTTGTTCCTTTTCCTTCTCTAAGGATTCAATCCTATCTAGTAGTTGTAGTCTTTTTGTTCTACTATGTCTATCCTCTCCGTCTCTTGCAACCTCAAGTTCTCTCTTCTCCATCTTCTCTCTTTCCAAGGCCTCCAACTCTTTAATCTACTTTGCCATTTGATTATTAGGTGCCATTTTATGAATACCAACACTTACTCTCTTATTTTAATTTCTCTCAAGGATATACTTACCACTATAATACCACTATGATGTAGAGGTCTAGGGAAAGGAAAATGTTTCATAATTTGACTTCAAGAATAGAACAAATGCCTTAAGTTTTCAAGTGTTTTCTTAGCACCTGTATATGAGCAATGTTAGTATGCTAATAGAAACCAAATTTAAATAAAGCTTCTACAAACTAAACAAAATACATAAACTTCAAGATAGACTAAGATGAACTCTCAATTGAGAATATGAGCCATTAATGGACTCTCTCAATGAGAAGCTCTCTTGTTGAGTAGCTTTGTCTAAATAAATAGTATGTATGCTCAAGCTTATGCTTCAAAAAGGGCTTCAAATGGAGTTGAAATTTGGGTGTGAGTGTATGGTTTTGATATAAAATGGCTTCTTAAAATGGCATTATGAATTTACTTCATGGATTGTGTTATTTTGCAAAGGGGAAGGATCCAATTTATAGGCAAGAGGCTTGAGGGATTGAGGGCTAAGATGCAAGGATGGGAAAAAGCTCATGGAGGGCTCAGATTGCATGAGAGGAGAGCACATGGATTGTGCTTCCTTATAGCCAATCAGGGAGTGACACATGTCACAGGGTGAGAGGATGGAAGAAAGGGGAAGGATGAGTCAACAAAGGAGGCTCAAGGGATAAAATCTTCATAAAGACCCTCATAATGGCTTGTAAGAGCAATAAAAGGGCTTGTGGCCTAGTGGGCTTCATAAAATTTTATGGTTGGGATATTTTGAAGGAGATCAGAGGAATTTTGACTTGGGCTTGATTAGGAAGGTTTTAAGCTTGCTTAGTCTTGTACAAATGATTAGAGGATGGATTATGATGGTTTAGGATTAGCTGAGGGATAGGCAAGTGGATGGCATTTAATGAGGGTGGGTGAAGGAGGAGATATTTGTTAACTTTGGCTTGGGTTAGTAAGTCTTAACCCATTTTTAAGGAATGTGACAAGGTTAGGAGAGGATTAGGATTAGGTTTAAAGAAATCTGCTAGAAGAGTCTAGACTTTGGATGAGGATAAAGACTTTCTAGAATAGTCTAGAACTTCCTAGGACGAGGATGAAAAATTTCTAGAAGAGTCTAGAACTTCTTAGGATGAGGATAAATTAGATTTTTAGGAAATAAGTAAAGTTTTATTTATTTCAAGGATTTGGGTTGAGGAGATATTTATTAAAACTTTTTTAATAAACATGAGGATTAATATTTAATCTTAATTAAATATTTTGAGTTGGGATTAGGGGTAGGATATGATGGGATTAGCCTTTAATCAAAATTAAAGAAGGATTAGAAGATTTTGGAAGAGGTTAGTGGTCTTAAGAAAATTGGCCAAGTTTTGGGCAAAAAATAAATTTTTAATTTATTTTGAGTTTTTTGGTCAATTTATTAATTATATAATTAATAAATAAGGAAATAATGTTTAAATAAGATTTAAACATTTTTGGGAGGGATTCCTTAATTAAATATTTTTAATTAAGATAAAGGGATTTAATGGCATAAAAATAAATAAATAAATAAAATAATTAATTAATAAATAAATGATGATGTCATCAAATTTTTTTCAGAAAATAAAAATACTTTATTTTCTAAAGGTTTTTAGGTGTCTACATTTTGCCCCTCTTTGATGTGATGCCGCAAGTGGCATGGCATCAAAGATAAGACAATAAGATGCCCAAGGCTAGAGCAGAAGAGGAGAGAATGGACTATGAGATGCCCCCTCAAGAAGGTAGCAGGGAGAGAAAGGGAGTCTTGATGGCTTCTTGAAAAGTACAAGAATCTCGGATGAGCAAGGAAACTTAGATTGGCAAAGAGAAGGGGCTAAATTAGCTCAAACTCTCACTATGGGAGAATGATAAAGGAGAATCAGATGCACAAGAGGAAGCAAGCTTAAGACTTTAGGGAAGGTGGAGGATGAAGGAGTGGAGCACTATAAAAAGGAATCCAGGATAGGGAGATGGATGAGGGGATTATAAAGCTGATGCAATAGGATTTCAAAGAGTCAGATTGGTGGAAGATGGGTTTCGGAGATCCCTAGGACTAGGATTGTGGATCTCGAAAGATGAGGCTTGGTGGATTGATTTGGATTGGTGGATCCTTAAGACTAGGATTGTGGATCCCTAAAGCTAAAGGTGAGGAGTGATTCAAAGAGATACTGATGCATAAGCTGGGGTAGGAGAGATGGATGTTGGATATGGATGGGGGATAATGGAGATGAAGGAAAACCATTGAAGCTTTTTGAGCAGCGGGATACTTCAAAGAGAAGTACCACCATGTAGTTGAGCACTAGATTTTCTATAAGACTATTGGTTAATTGCCAAGGTTACCAAGAACATCAAGGCCTTTTCACCAACTGTCCAGAGGACTGACAAACTAACTCAAAACAAACACGAAAGGATTGCCCCAGTATCACACATGAATCCCAGAGGAAGTAGTGTGGAAATGACACTGGGTAACCCACAAGCAGAAAAGAAAACAAGAAAAAGACATGATCAAGACCTTACGCTCTGATTGCCGCATTCGCAGTATACCATGATATGGAAGATCGTGCTAACCTTGAGGAGGGAATAAGGAGATTGCTTGGAAAAGATATTTCAAGACCCAACAGGGAAGAGTCCAAATCAAAAGAAAGCAAAAATCCAAAAGAGAACCGTTTGCCAACGAGATGGGTAGGACGAGGTACTAACAGACCAAGATCAGACATGAGGAAAGCTATATCCTGCAAGGACCTATCGGAGAGCACCTAAGCTGGTGGATTTGGATGAGTGATGCATTTGGCAAGTTGAACTAAGAAAGATAACACTTTGGTGATAGGAAATCTAGCTAAAGGATGCATTGGAATAGCTAACCAAGATGTGCGATGGGTGCAAGATGCTGATCAAGGATGAACTGACACGAACACTGGATAGATACAATGGTACTAAGCTAAAGAGGATGTACAAGCTGATGGACCAAGATATGTTACAAATGTACAAGTTTGTTCATGTTTTGGTTTTTGTGAGATGGAAATGTTTGTAAAGGATGGGATGTCTATAATAGGTGATAGGTGGATAGGTAGATGGTTTGCGAAAAGCTTAAGTGAAAATGGGGTTTTGTGTGTGCATGTGATAGTATACAAGCTAGGATACAAGATTATTTACAAGCTGAAATATGGTACAGACTTTGGACAAGATTCGGATATACATGGTATGGTACAAGATTTACAAGGTATAATACAAGCTTTGGTACAAGATTTTACAAGCTGCAGTACAAGATTTTACAAGCTGTACAGGAGGTATTTACAAGCTCCATTAGATTTTGGATATTTGGTTGGAACACCAAGGGAACAAGTAGGTATTTTATGGGATGGTGGGTGAATGGATGAGGGATAGGATAGTGATAGATAATGGATTAGTCTTAGTACACAAGGTGCCTGAATTACCAAGTTTTCACTAAAGTACCTATCCAAGGCGCTTGAATTGCCAAGTTTTCACCATTGGACGCTTATTTCTCTTTACAATTTTTGTTTGTATTTTTCAAAAGCTAGATATACCAAGGATCTTCAAGCATAGAACTTCTTGAGATGAATGATGTTAGTAGGATCATTCAAGATTTCTCCTTCCGGTGTAGATAGCTGATAGGCTCCGGAGCCAAAGGAAGCAGTGACAACATAAGGACCAAGCCATGTAGGTTCAAACTTGCCTTTCTTTTCTCAATCTACTTGGACTTTCATGTTTTCTTTGAGGACCATGTCACCTGGCTGAAAGTGTCGTGGAAGCACCTTCTTGTTGAAATTCCTTTTGAGATGAGTTTGATAGACTGTGAGATGATCATAGGCTTGTTTTCGCTTCTTGTCTAAGAGATCTAGCTGGGTGAGTCGAGCCACTCTGTATTCTTCATCTGATATTTGCCCTTGCAAAGATATGTGCAAGGAGGGAAGTTCAACCTCTATAGGTAGTACCGCTTTAGCACCATAGACTAGGGAGTATGGAGTTATGCCTATCGATGTATGGAAGGAAGTTCGATAGGCCCATAGGGCTGAATTTATTTGTAGGTGCTAATCATGGCCGGAATCATTGACAACTTTCTTTAGAATTTTGAGGAGGGTTTTGTTAGTTGCCTTTGCCTAGCCATTACCTTGTGGGAAATATGGGCTAGAAAAGCGATGATGGATGCTGAGGGAAGTGCATAATTCTTCCATGTTGAGATTTTCAAAGTTACCTCTGTGGTTGGTGAAGATGGTGGATGGGATGCCGAAGCGGCAAACAATGTGGTACAAGATGAACTTGGATACCTGAACTCCTATAGCTGAGACTAGGGGGACTGCTTCCACCCATTTAGTGAAATAGTCTATAGCTGTTATTATCCATTTATATCCATCATATGAGAGGGGTGTGATAGTTCCAACTAGATCAAGACCCCAATGAGCGAAAGGCCAAGGTGGTGCAATAGGCTGTAGATCCTGTGCTGGAGTGTGCACAAGATTTGCATGCTACTGACATTGGAGACACTTTCTGACAAAGTCACAAGAATATTCTTCAATGGTAGGCCAATAGTAGCCTATTCTAAGGATTTGTTGTGCTAGGACAATACCACTCGTGTGGGCACCACAAAGTCTAGAGTATACTTCCTTTAACACTATCGCGGCCTCATTTTGGTCTAAACATTGAGAGAGAGTATCGTGATAACCCTGATGATATAGGGTATTGGCTATGATAACATAGCAGGATGATTTTCAGATGAGGTTCTGGCGTTGGGTACGTGTGAGGTGAGGGGATATGATACCATCATTAAGGTAAGCATGAATCTCATGGTACCAAGGGGATTGGGGACCAACCAAGATACAAGCACAGTTTGAATCCTCATTCGCATAGGCGGGTGTGAGGAGTTGCTCCACTAAAAACTCATACTGTGTAGCTGCTTGGGGAATTTCCAAGAGTGAGCCTATAGTATCCATAGCATCTTCTACTTTGTTCTGTATTCGAGGCACTTTTGTAAACTGAAGCCTTGTAAAATGCTGGGTTAGCTGATCAACTAGCTCTTTGTAGGGTAATAGCTTTTCATCTTTGGTTTGATATTCATTTAGGGCTTGCTTGATGATGAGTTGAGAATCGCCAAAGATTTGTAGCTTAGCAATGTTCCATTCTGCAACTATCTTTAATCCTGCTATGAGGGCCTCATATTCAGCTATATTGTTGGTGCTAGGGAATCGTAGCTTGAAGGATTTTGGAATGTAATCTCCTTGAGGTGTGACCAACAATATTCCTGCCCCTGATCCATGAGATGTGTATGATCCATCAAAATAAAGTTTCCATGGGGGTTGTTCTTCAATTAGATAGATATGCTCATCTGGAAATTCTGTGATCAACGAATAACCATCTATTAGAGGTGCATTAGCTAGGTGATCTGCTATAGCTTGCCCTTTGATTGCCTTTCTATCCACATACTAGATGTCAAATTCTCTAAGGAGCATAACCCATTTGGCCAAATGGCCTGTAAGTGCTGTTCTGGAGAGCATATACTTGAGAGGGTCAATCTTGGAGACTAGTTGGATGGTATGACTTAGCATGTAATGGCAAAGCTTTTGAGTTGAGAAAACAACTGCCAAACAAGCTTTTTCCATAGGAGTGTAATTGAGTTCATAACCAACTAGGGTTCTACTAATGTAGTAGATGGCTCTTTCTCTGCTGTAGTCATCGAGCTGTGCTAGAAGTGCCCCTAGAGCAGTAGGTGTTGCTAATATGTACAAAATCAGGGGATGACCAGGAACTGGTGGAACCAAGATAGGGGGATTGATGAGATACTACTTGAGATGGTCAAAGATGCCCTGACATAAAGGATCCCACTTGAAGTTCTCATCCTTCTTCAGTAAATGTGAAAATGGTGTACACTTATCTGCAAGCTGGGAGATGAAGCGCCGAACATATTGAAGCTTTCCCTGAAGAGAACGAAGCTGTCATAGTGTCTGGGGAGGAGGCATGTCTAAGATAGCTTTGACCTTCTTGGGGTCGATCTCTATACCTCGTTTAGAAACTATAAATCCTAGAAGCTTGCCAGATGTGACCCCAAAGACACATTTCTTGAGATTCAGCATGAGATGATATTTGGCTAACCTATCAAAGACTTTCTCCAGGTCAGCAAGATGATCCATGAAGGTATGAGACTTGACCAAGATATCATCCACATAATCCTCCAAAATGCTATGGATGAGATCATGAAAAATGGCTGTCATAGCTCTTTGATAGGTAGCCCCAGCATTATTTAGGCCAAAAGGCATCATGTTGTAGCAAAAGCTTCCCCAAGGGGTAGTGAATGTTGTCTTATGCTGATCCTCTTCTACAAATTTGATTTGATTATACCCAGAAAATCCATCCATGAGGGACAAAATTTCATGTCCAGCTGTAAGATCTACAATCATATCTATGTTGGGCAAGGGAAAATCATCTTTTGGACAAGCTTTGTTAAGATCTCTAAAATCAGTGCAGATTCTGATGTCACCGGAAGGTTTAGTGACAGGGACCATGTTGGAGATCCACTCTGAGTAGTCGATAGGCCGGATAACCTTAGCAGCTAACATTCTTTCTAATTCAGCTTTGACCAATAATGCCACCTTGGGGTGCATTTTTCTAATCTTTTGTCTGACGGGCTTGATCTTTGGATCAACTGCAAGATGATGAACTACAAGCTTTGGATCAAGTCCTGGCATGTCCTGATATGACCATGCAAATTGGCCAATGTTCTCTTTTAAAGATCTCATAGAGGAGATCAACTTGGTCTTGTGATAGGGATGCAGTAATGAGAACAAGCCTAGGGATCTCTGAAGAACCGATGTTGACTTCCCTAGTATCCTCAATTAGAATAGAAGATATCTCTAGTCAATTATCTTGAGGAGGTAATGCTAAATCCTCATGTTCTGCTTGTGGCTCTAGATACTCTTGCTGAGGGGTTCTCTTCACTGCCTTAGCTAGTCTCAGATTCACCTTAGTTCCAGTTTTGGGTGTATCGAAACTAGGTTGGGGATTTTCTCCAAAATACCCCTTGGGATCTAGCTTGTAGATATAGGCAGAATCTACCTTTTTTTTCTTGTGAAGTGTTTCAGCTCCCATGAATCTCAGAAGTGCTTCCTTTGATGTGAACTCATCAATGTGTATGATACTTGGTTGGTCCCAATCTATGAATTGTGGATGGGCGAGTGGTAGGTCAATAAGGTGGATGGATAGTTCTTTGAGAACAGAGTCTCCGAGGGAGATTTGGTCTAGGATATTGTCGTAGGCTCTCTTTTCAACTTCCTCAGGAATGTCTTCAATTTTGACAAGGTCACAGTGAATGTTTGAAAAAGCATGACCATTCTCATTGGTACCCCCAGTTGTGGGTATGCCAAAGCCAAGACCTGGCTTTGATTCCCATTTGTGTGCATCAATGGGGCACTGCATGCCTCTTTCTTTTGGTCCTAGACCACCACCTTGATAGTTCCATTTGTCAGTGATGCGCTTATGTTCTTGGGGATACTTTTGGCTGAATTGATCAAGGCGTGCTTGATTTCTTTGAGGTGCATCCTTATGTAACCAATTATTGATATCTGGAGTGAGCTCCTCATGAAGAGGGATTTTCGAGGATACAAAGGTTGTTGGGCCAAACTGTTTGTATCGAGGAGGTGGAATCTCCTTAGCTTTGTGATATGTCAGTCATCCATGGGCATGTGGATCAAGTGGGAGTGCCCCGACAAAAAATGCATCCGACAGACTATACTCTCCACAACCCTTGTTATTGATCTTCACGGTAGACAGGGTAGAGGTGAGGATGGTTTTTGGGTCATTACAAGTGTGGGATGAGCTGGTGATGAATGTGTTGATATCAATTCTAGGGCAATGGTTTGTATATGAAGCTTCAACTACATTGCAGTAAGCAAAGGGTTCTGGATCGACATGGATGGTTACCTCAATGCCTTGATGCAAAAATTTGACGCACTGATGGTAAGTGGATGGAACGGCTTTCATGGAATGAATCCATGGGCGACCAAGGAGGATGTTGAATGGTAGGTTTAGATCAATAACATGGCAGAGTGTTTCTTATATGACTAGCCCAACCTTGATTCGCAGCAAAATAGTTCCTTCTGTGGTTCATTCCAAGTTGTCATAAGCTTTGATGGTGATAACCTCACTGATGATATCTGCCTCAGTATACCCAGCTTGTTTTATGAATTTTAGGGTGCAAATATTCAAGGCTGATCCATTATCTATCATTACTCTTTTCATGGAAAAATTGGATACCATGATGGCTATGCGAAGTGGAAGGGTGTGATCTGGCTTGACCATGGGTATGTCAGTGGGTTTGAAAGATAGGGCACATGAGGATGAAAGGTGTCCAACAAGATTATGAAAATCAGTAGCATTGATATCAGAAGGGACACGAGATTCTATGAGAGCACTGTCAAGGATGTTCTTGTACATAGGACTAGTGCAAAGAAGGTCTAAAATGGAGATTTGGGCTGGCATGTTCCCAAGGTGTTCCAAGATATTATACTAGCTTTTTGACGGAGCTGATGGTGCTGGTGAAACTGGTGGGCCTGCAATGTTAAATCGTGCTCTTCGAGTGGTGACTGCACACTCATTGTTTGGTCCTTGGATATTGATAACATTGACAGAAGGCTCTTTCTTGGATATACAACCTATAAGGCTACCATAGTCTATATAGGATGAAGTGTGATCATTGTTCTTCCTGTTAGATTGTGCTGACATATTATGGCCGACATGTTATAACCCTAAAGTGGTTTAATACTTGTATGAAAAGGGCTTAGGGTTGGGTATTTTTCATATGTGGTGATACGAAATTGGTTCTTGCAGTGGTATTGAGCTGTAAGGGATTACGGATTGTAATCAGGTTGTAATCACTGGATTGTAATAAGATTGGACTTGCTGTTTGGTGGACGTAGCCCAGGGATTGGGTGAACCATGTTAAATCTTGGTGCCTTGTGTTCATTTCTGTGTGTTCTATTATTTTTTGTTATTGGTTATATTTGCATGTAGTTTTTATTTCTTACCGTGGTTTATCCTAACAAGTGGTATCAGAGCCAGGTTGTCTTTCAGTTATCCTCTGTAGGAAAGTCTCACGGTTAAGTGGGAGTCTCATAATTGAGTGGGAGCGATGGCAGATGAGGGTAAGTTGAGGGTTGACAGGTTTAATGGGCAGAACTTCCAGTTATGGAAGATGCAAATGGAAGACTATTTATATCAGAAGGATTTATGGAAGCCGTTGGAAGGAAAAGCCAAGAATCAGGGAACTATGTCAGAGGCTGAATGGGATCTTTTGGATAGAAAGGCACTCGAAAGCATTCGGTTATGCTTGGCACCATCGGTGGCATTTAATATTACAAAAGCAAAGACGACAGAAGATTTGATGAAAACCCTAGCGACACTGTATGAAAAACCCTCTGCTTCAAATAAGGTATTTCTCATGAAGCGTTTATTTAATATGAAAATGGTAGAAGGCGGATCTATTGCAGATCATTTAAATGAGTTTAATACTATTACTAGTCAATTATCTTCTCTGGGTATCAATTTTGATGAAGAAATTAGGGCTCTCTTGATTTTGTGTTCTTTGCCTGAAAGCTGGAATGGCTTGGTAATGGCGGTGAGTAATTCTGTTCCTGGATCTAGTACCCTAAAATATGATGATGTGATCAGTGTTATTTTAAGTGAGGAAACTCGTAGAAAATCCTCAGGTGGATCTACATCAGGAAGTGCTTTAAATGCACAAAGCAGGGGCAGAACGACTGAAAGAGGAAGTAACTCTGGAAATCGTGGGAAATCAAGAGGAAAGTCAAAGGGGAGGAGGTCTCAATCAAGAAGACCAAATGATTGCTGGTACTGTGGGAAACCAGGGCACAAAAAGAAAGATTGCTGGACTTGAAAGAAAAATGAAGGAGATAAATCAGATGGAGACAAAGAGGAAAATGTGGTAAGTAAAAAATCCGAAAAGGATGCTTTGCTTCTATCTTTAGAGAGTGTTGATGATTCATGGGTTTTAGATTCTGGTGCTTCTTTTCATGCTACACCTCATAGAGGTTATTTCATTGATTATGTCCAAAGGGATTTTGGGCTTGTTTATTTGGGGGATAATGAACCCTGTCAGATTGTTGGAAAGGGAAAAATTAAGATTAAGTTGCAGAATGGGAATCATTGGCTACTACATGAGGTAAGACATGTTCCAAAACTAAGTAGAAATTTAATTTCAGCAGGGCAACTCGGTGATGAGGGTTATGTAGTTACTTTTAATGATAAAAATTGGAAGGTTTCAAAAGGTTCCCTTGTAGTAGCAAAAGGTGTGAAAGTAGGCACCTTATATCTTTGTACAGGTCATATTGTTCCTTCTATTTTGATTGTTTCAGAGAAAAATGAATATTCAGGAACAATTACTGCAGTTGAGCAGGGAGAACAAATAGCTGCTGTAGATTCTGACACAGGGCTGTGGCACAATAGACTTGGGCACATGAGTGAGAAAGGTATGAAAGTACTTCATTCAAGGAAAGTTTTACCAGGTCTAAAATGTGTGAATATGGATTTCTGTGAAAGTTGTGTGTATGGAAAACAAAAGAGAGTGAGTTTTGTAAAGACAGGGAAGAAAAACAAAAAGGAGAAATTAGAACTTGTGCATACAGATGTATGGGGACCGGCTCAGGTATCTTCCCTTGGTGGCTCTCATTATTATGTTACATTTATTGATGATGCAACTAGAAAAGTATGGGTTTATTTCCTTAGACAGAAATCTGATGTATTTCAAACTTTTAAGAAATAGAAATGCTTGGTTGAAAATGAGACTGGTAAGAAATTAAAATGTCTCAGATCTGATAATGGTGGTGAGTATTGCAGTCATGAATTTGAAGATTATTGCTCCACTAATGGTATTCGTAGACAAAAAACTGTTCCAAGGACTCCATAGGAAAATGGAGTGGCTGAACGCATGAATAGGACTATAATGGAGCGCGCAAGGAGCATGAGGTTGCATGCTCGGTTGCCCTTACACATGTGGGCGGAGGCTGTCAATACTGTAGTATATTTGATTAATAGAGGTCCCTCTACTCCTTTGGGCTGTGGTATTCCAGAGGAAACATGGACTGGTAAGAAGGTGAGTTATTCTTTTCTCAAGACCTTCGGTTGTGAAGCTTTTGCTCATATAGACTTTGAAAATAGAACCAAGCTAGAAGCTAAATCAAAGAAATGTGTCTTTGTTGGATATGGCATTAATGAATTTGGTTATAGGCTTTGAGATTTTGAAAATCATAAAATTATAAGAAGTCGGGATGTCATATTCAATGAAAAAGTGTTGTACAAAGATCTATTGCAGCAACATGAGAAGAAAGAAGATGATTATGTAGTGCTGGATGATACTCCAAAAGCTGATGTTCCAGCCATTCCTCATGATGTGCAACAACTGCAACAACAAATACCACACACACTAGTGAATGTTAGATGGTCAACAAGGCCAATTAGACCTCCACAAAGGTTTTCTCCCTCTTTGTATTCTATTTTACTTACTGATGCTGGTGAACCTGAAAGTTATGATGAAGCTATGCAGGTGGATACTAAGATTCAATGGGAGTCTACAATGAAAGATGAAATGGACTCTTTGCTGAAAAATAAGACATGGGATTTGTGCAAGTTGCCTGCAGGTAAAAAGGCTTTACATAATAAATGGTTTTACAGGTTGAAAGAAGAGGAAGGAGGTAAGAAAAGATTTAAGGCCAAGTTAGTTGTAAAAGGATTTGCACAGAAAAAGGGAATTGATTTTGATGAGATATTTTCTCCTGTTGTTAAAATGACTTCTATTCGTACTGTTTTAAGTCTTGTGGCTACTGAAGATTTGCATTTAGAGTAGATGGATGTTAAAACAACCTTTCTTCATGGTGATTTGGTTGAAGAAATATATATGGCTCAGCCACAGGGTTTTGAGGTCAAAGGTAAGGAGAACTTAGTGTGCAAATTGAAGAAAAATTTATATGGCTTGAAGCAAGCACCTCGGCAATGGTATCTAAAATTTGACAGTTTTATGCATGAGCATGGATATAATAGGTGTCATTCAGATTACTGTATTTATTTTAAGAGGTTGGATGATGATAGCTACATTATTTTATGTTTATATGTTGATGATATGCTTATAGCTGGGTCTAACATGGATCATATTAAGGGGCTGAAATGCCAATTAGCACATGCATTTGCTATGAAGGATTTGGGGGCAGCAAAACAAATCCTTGGTATGAAGATTTGCAGAGATAGGAAGAATAGAACATTGACGCTATCTCAAGCTGATTATGTTGAGAAGGTGTTGCAACATTTCTCTATGGAGAATGCTAAAGCTGTCAGCACACCTTTACCTGGTCATTTGAAATTGACTAAGGAGATGTGTCCCAAGACACAGGAAGAGGAGGATAAGATGTTCAAGGTACCCTATGCTTCATCTGTAGGAAGTTTGATGTATGCTATGGTATGCACTAGGCCAGATATTGCACATACAGTGGGAGTCGTTAGCAGGTATATGAATCATCCAAGATTTGAGCATTGGAATGCTGTCAAGTGGATTCTCAGATATTTGAGAGGAACATCCAATAAGTGTTTACACTTTGGGGGCTCTACTACTGATTTATAGGGCTATGTTGACTCAGATTTGGTTGGGGATATTGATACTCGGCGGAATACTACAGGTTATGTCTTTACTGTTGGTGGGGCAGCCGTGAGCTGGGTTTCTAGGCTACAGAAGATTAATGCTCTCTCCACTATAGAGGCAGAGTATGTTGCTGCTACAGAGGCAGCCAAAGAGATGATATGGCTTCATTTCTTCTTAGAAGAATTGGGACATCCTCAGAAGGATAATTATTTGTTCATAGATAGTCAGAGTGCCATTCATCTTGCTAAGAATTCAGCTCTACATTCTAAGACCAAACACATATAGTTGCAGTACCATTTCATTCAATCAGTTTTGGAGGATGGACAGTTAAAGCTGGAGAAGATACATACCAATGAAAATCCAGCAGATATTTTGACAAAGGTTGTAACAAGGGAGAAGTTGAACTCCTCTTCAGCTTCAGTTGGTCTTTTAGACTAAATGTGAATAAAAGAACAACAGAGTATAGGGTGGTTTGATCCAGTGGGAGCCCCATGTGGTAGTTGTATTGCTACAGGATCAGTCTCCAAGTGGCAGATTGTTGTTTAGTGTGGAGCCTGATCAGTCCCCAAGTGGGAGATTGTTAGATTGTGGTGACTGATTAGGAAAGTACTTGTATAAACCTAAAGCGGTTTAATACTTGTATAAAAAGGGCTTAGGGTTGGGTATTTTTCATATGTGGTGATACGAAATTAGTTCTTGCAGCAGTATTGAGCTGTAAGGGATTATGGATTGTAATCAGGTTGTAATCACTGGATTGTAATAAGATTGGACTTGTTGTTTGGTGGACGTAGCCCAGGGATTGGATGAACCATGTTAAATCTTGGTGCCTTGTGTTCATTTCTGTGTGTTCTATTATTTTCTATTATTGGTTATATTTTCATGTAGTTTTTATTTCTGTCCGTGGTTTATCCTAACACTTCCCATGCTGTTGGTTTGGCTGACGGTTGTTGGTGTTGTTGTTGGTTTGGATAGGTGCTTTTCAAAGATTTTGGTTGTTGTGTGGAGGAAAAGAATTTTGATAGATCTATAAGCCTGCATTGGGAGAGGTTTGGGCACCAACAGTGATTTCCTTCCTGTCAATGAGGTCTTGCACATAGTCTTTCAGTTTCATGCATCTGAGGGTAGTGTGACCTTTTACCCTATGAAATTTGCAGTACTCATTGTCTTTGTACCATGTAGCTTTGGATTGGCTTGGGTCAATTTGCTGGGTAGGAGAAAATTTGATGAGGTTTTTCTTGACTAATTTCTCAAAAATGACATCCAATGGCTCACCAAGGGGTGTATAGTTTCTAGGTGTAGGTTGGATTCTGGGCTTTTGTCCCGCAGCTACATTGATGGCATTAGCTTGATTGCTAGACCCTTGAAAGTTTGTTCTTGGATTGTGGTTTTGATAGCTGTGGTTATTTTGCTGTTGGTAGTTGATAGCTTGCTGATTGTTTGGTTGATAGGGTGGGTTGGATTGGTTGTGAGAAGGACCAACAATATTCACATGTCTGGTGTCAGTGATGCCATTTGTTGCAACATGCTTGTTTTTGTTCCAATACCTAGACTTGTCATTTGAATGTGATTGATTTTAGTTGGCTTCTTTGTAAATCTTGACCACACCATCTTTAATGAGTCCTTGCTCAAGGATCATTCCTTTCTCTTTGATATCTTTGTAGGTCTGCAAACAATTCATGGTCATGTGGTGAGCCAAGCTAGGATGGGCATTGTCAATAAAGATTTTCACCAAATGGCGCTCTGGCAAGGTGCAAGATATGTGAGTGGTAAGGGTTTGCCATCTTTGTAGATATTCGGGAAGGCTTTCTCCACCTTTTTGCTTGGTGTGGAGAAGATCAACTACTGATAGCTTTGTTTCAAGAAGATGGGCATATTGGGCTACAAATGCCTCAGATAATTCAGAAAATTTTTTAATTGTGCCATAGGGGATTCTATAAAAGCATTCAAGAGCTGGTCTGGCCAAGCTTTTGGGAAAGAGACGCAAGAGGAAGATGTCATCGTATGCCACTTCTTGGCAGTGCATGTAAAATTCTTTGATATGTGTGATAGGGTCTCCTTTTCCTCTAAATTTGTCAAATTTGGGTGTCTCAAAATGCTTGGGGAATGGTGTCATGGTAATGGCTCTATCAAATGGGTAAGGGCACACATTCTCAAACTTGAAATTTTTTGGATCATTTCCCTCTTGGATGTTCTTCAAAGCTATTTTCATGGCTTCCCATTCTGAATTAATGGGTGATGGCTGGGGTGCCCTCAATGTAGGAGTTCCTTGAGGTAGGTATGCACTAGATGGGGCCACTAAATATGGATGGCTGTGAGGGATTTGCTGATAGGGATTGTACATTGTTTGGGCAGCTGCATGGTGGATGACGGTTTGTTGAGGAGGAGGTGGAGCATAGTGCTGCATGTGCTGCGAGGCTTGCTATTGATATGGGATTTGAGGTTGGCATTGAGGAACACAAGCTAGCTATGGGATAAATAAATTGCTTTGTGGAGGTAAGGTATAAGATGGTTGTGAAGCTTGGGGAAAGGATCGGGGGGCTTGTAGGGTTTGACTAAGGTATGTGGGCTGCACCCCCATTTGGAATGGCACTTGCAAATAATTGGTGGTTGGCTGGATTGGTGGGTTACCTCCTAGAAGTGGCATTGAAAAGTAGTTGGTAATAAGAGGTAATGGATTAGTTGGTGGTGGAGGTGGTGGGAATTGAAAGCTAGGAAATGGAATTGATGGGGTTTGATAGCTTGGTGGCTGGATTTGGAAGCTTGGTAGAGTGGTGGCGGGAGCTTGGGTCACTTGAGAGCTGGGCAGAACATTGGTAGTAGTTTGTGGGGTTTGATAGCTTTGTGGAGTGAGGGTAGTAGCTTGTGGATTTGTGGCTGATGGCACTAAGCTCCCAAGACCTAATGGAAATGATGGGATTGTGCTTTGGGCTGTGGTGAACAAGTTGGGGGTGATGAAAGGTTGATTACTTGGCCCCATGGGCAACATCCCTATTGTATATTGCTGAGGCTAGCCAAAGATGCTAGCACTGATTTGGGAGATGGGTGGATTTGGAAGGCTGAGTTGGGGAGTAGCAACAACAATAGTGAAGGGCATGAATGGTGAGGTGTTTTGGGTAAAGGGGGTTTGGAGCAGAGAGGTATGAACCAAGGATGGAGTGGTGGTGGCTGGGTTGGCTTGTGGCATTGAGATTTCAACTTGGGTGGATGATGGTATGTTTGGGTCTATTGGATCATATGGATTGGCTGGAGGCTCTTCTTTTGGCATATATTGAGGATAATTTGGATCATAAGAGCCTATGGGTGGTGGCAGATGTCCAAAAAATGGGTGAGATGGATCTAATAATGGAGGGGGTCTTCCAAAGTCAAAGGTTCCTACATTGTCCCTTCAAAAATTAGCCATAATTGTCTCTTTGTTCTTGTCTATAATGGTGTTTACCAATACTGCATTTCCTGGTTGGTTCATGAAAGCTTCAATGTCAGTAGATGATGGCATAGCTTTCTTTGGGCTGAAGGATGACTGAGTGCTCAAGGGGGGTGAGGTTGTTCAATCCAAATGATAGGGCTCCATTGTTTCTTTCTTCTTGGCTAAGCGAGTGATGGGTGGCATGAAAAATGCTCCTAGGGATGAGATGCAACAAATTTTGGTGGATGCAAAAGGGAGGAAGGCTTTTCTATGCAAATAATTTCCTAGGTTGAGGCAAAGCTATATGAAAAAACCTAAGGAGGATTGGGTTGGGGATTCTAACTTTAAATATATGTTTCCAAAGCACAAAAGGTCTGCTTTCCTATGTGCAAGCTTGGTGGTGATTATGTCAACTTAAGGATAGACTGATGATCCTTTAGGAAGAACACGAGATTGACCACTTGTGGATCCCAACCTTTAGCTCAAGGTGATGAGGGATAACAAGTGGCAAAGCTAGATTACCTTAGACAAAGCTTTGTCAAAGGGATAACCTTGGTGAGATTGGTGGTTTTGAAAGATTTTAGGAATGGAAAACTTTTAGTAAGGTGACAACAATTTTTGAAGGCTTGGATGTGAAGATTTTGGATTGCTGGCTAGATGGTTTGGTCCTAAATGAGATGGATGAGCTAATAATGCTTAAGGGGATAACCTAAGATGGCTGAATTTTCTACAAAGATGACTCTAAGGTGAAGCTTATCCAAGAAGGTGTGGCAAAACAAGGGTGTCTAATCATAGAAATCATGCCTAGTTGGTAAAGCATAAGTAGGATTAACTCCTAGACGTTGGCTAAATTTGATGGTGCGCTCTAACCAGCTAGGCCTCTTGAAGTGCTTCGTCAGCAACTTTATCCTCTGCTTTGTGGAGTTTGGCAATTTGAGGACTTGGTGTTAGTTCCTTTCTCTTGGCTGAAAGTTCTTGGTATGCCTGAGATGGTCTGAGTTTAACTTTGTGGAACTTCTGTTTGGACTTGGGTTGCTCTGACATCAATTTTTGAATATGCTTGGCTTTGAGGGACCTCGATTATTTTGCTTCAACTTGTTCAACTTCTGGAATAGGTAGTGACTACACTAAGTGTACCCTAAGCTAGGATTGACCAAGTTTGGAAAACATTCATTCAAAAAATAAAAAAACAAGCAATAGATAGAAACAACCAGATAGAAGTTTTTGATTCTCAGAATGTGATACTTGCGCTGAAGAGTGTGTATGTTTTACAAATGTTTCTATCAGTCACTTCAAACACATTAACACTCTAGATGGTTGTCTACAAGGCTAACAGTTGGTTTAGCTAGGGAGTCTTCAATATACCCAAAGGTATGTGAAGCCCAAATCAGTAGATGAAACCAAAAAGATGTCACACAGCCGAGAGGAGCGGTAACCTACTTCTCCTCTTTCACTTCTCAAGGGTATAAAGTTCCTTGAGGCTTAGCCCGAGTGAAAAAAATCTTGATTCCAAGAGAGGTGTCTTTTGATTCACCTCCTGATTCTTATACTCCACTAGAACGTTGGAGTTGAGGTCGTCCAAGGGATGATGAAGTCCCCAAGAAGGCCTCCTAAAAAGAAACAAGGTTTTGGATCCTAATCTTATGCACCCAAGATGGCCTCGAAAGGTGACAAGGGGAGAGAAGACTTGGATGACCTTGGGCTAAAAAAAACACGCTTGTTCTTTTACCAACTGACTCTTATGTGTGCTAATCTAGACTTTGCAAGCACTCATGTTTAAGAGACAATGTTCAATTCCAACTTGAAGTGCCAACAAAAGTAAATCGATTGAAGAATGCAAACAAGAAGAAGAGTTAGGGTCAAAAAAAGAAAACTCGTGTGCTCGTAAGCCCTCCACGTCAAGTATCAATTAATTTTCTTTAAAGCATTCAAGAGTTGGTGTGGTTTTGTTTTAAGCCCAAAGCAAAGATGTGTGAGACTCGATTTGTCAAGCGCTCACCCAGAGGCCCTCTACGTCAATAGTTGTTCAATTTTAGTGCCCAAACTTGAAGTGTGATCAATTTAATCTAGAGCTTTGGTCATTTAGAGTTTTTGATAAAGTTAAAGCAAACGTTCAAAGACCAAGTGAGTGAGTTAGATTGTAGAACATTTAACACTTTTTTCAAGTAGACCCATCCCCATAAATGGCGCTGAGATTACAACCAATGGTTGAATTGATGGGTGATTAGAAAAGAGGTGAATCCAAGGAACTACTCAAATTGATTTTTGCAAATTTGTATTTAACTTAACAATGTTTCTTAAATGTCCAAAAATCAAACTTTACCTAAATTGCATGTGGAAAAGAGATTTGTTTTGTTCAATTTTACAAGCTCCAAATGAAGTGTTTGATATTGCAATGGTTAATTGATCCTTGGCATTCAAGATTGGATTTTTTGTTTTAATCATGCATTCAAGAAAAATTTAATTTTAATCTATGGCATTCAAGAGTGTGTTTAGCAACATGCATTCAAAGACAAGTGATTAAACATTCAAGTTTTTTTCTTTGAGCATTCAAGATTGAGATTTTGTGTATTGTTTTAAGAACTTTGAAGTGCTTTGTTTTAACCTTAGATCATTCAAGATTGTTTTGGACTCAAAAGTGAAAATGACTCTTTGGACTTTGGTTTTCGTTCAAGATTTTCTGTTCTAGTTTGCATATTTTAAGCCCAAAAATGATATTCCTAGATTGTTTTGATGCATGAAAAACTTAAGAAACATTCAAGATTTTGCAACAAGACATTTGTTTGGAACAAATAACAAAGCTTTTAGGATAATTTTTCACAACCATTTAGGATTCTTAGTTTTCATGAAATTTTTAAAAGAACTTAAAAATATTTGCAAATGAGGTTCATTTTATCCTTGATTGATGCTTTGAGTTTGACTTAGATTTTAGTGTGCACTTAGTGTTGATTTTGAACCTTTTAAAATGGAAACTTGAAGTTCTTTTTAAATTTCCAAAAATGAAGTGTTCCTAACTTTGCATGAATGCATCTAAAAATTTGATGTTGCAAGGATGCAAGTGATTGGATTGGTTTAGTTTCACTTGTTAAAATACTTTTTTTTTTTTTTTTTGCAAATTTTTAATTTTTAATGAATTTAAGTATGATTTAGGGGTTCATTTTAAGCACTAAAAAGAAGTGTGTATGATTTTTCTTCCTTAAAAAAAAAAGGCCAAGATCTCCCACAAGAAGAAGAAGAAGAAGTAGATGGAATAAGAAGAATATAGACAAGAAGAGGAAGAAGAATTCCAAGTGCTTTGTCCACCTATAAGCTTGAAAAATCTGCAAACACTATGAGATTGACTATGAGTTCCTTTGTCTTCTTCATGCTCATGTGGACCTACAAAACCAATTTATACAATCCTACCAATCACAAAAACAAGCAAAATTAGCCAAAATTAGCAAATCACATACAAAACTTGACTAAAAAAGCTAATGAAGATGACCCATGCGGGGTTCCACCGGGCATGCCAAAATGTATATGAGAAATGTTAGTATGCTAATAGAAACCAAATTTAAATAAAGCTTCTACAAACTAAACAAAATATGTAAACTTCAAGATAGACTAAGATGAACTCTCAATTGAGAATATGAGCCATTAATGGACTCTCTCAATGAGAAGCTCTCTTGTTGAGTGGCTTTGTCTAAATAGATAGGATGTATGCTCAAGCTTATGCTTCAAAAAGGTTTTCAAATGGAGTTGGAATTTGCGTGTGAGTGTATGGTTTTGATGTAAAATGGCTTCTTAAAATGGCATTATGACTTTACTTCATGGATTGTGTTATTTTGCAAAGGGGAAGGATCCAATTTATAGGCAAGAGGCTTGAGGGATTGAGGGCTAAGATGCAAGGATGGGAAAAAGCTCACGAAGGGCTCAGATTGCATGAGAGGAGAGCACATGGATTGTGCTTTCTTATAGCCAATCAGGGAGTGACACATGTCACAGGGTGAGAGGATGGAGGAAAGGGGAAGGATGAGTCAACAAAGGAGGCTCAAGGGATAAAATATTCATAAAGACCCTCATAATGGCTTGTAAGAGCAATAAAAGGGCTTGAAAGAGTCATTTATGGCCTAGTGGGCTTCATAAAGTTTTATGGTTGGGATATTTTGAAGGAGATGAGAGAAATTTCGACTTGGGCTTGATTAGGAAGGTTTTAAGCTTGCTTAGTCTTGTGCAAATGATTAGAGGATGGATTAGGATGGTTTAGGATTAGCTTAGGGATAGGCAAGTGGATGACATTTAATGAGGGTGGGTGAAGGAGGAAATATTTGTTAACTTTGGCTTGGGTTAGTAAGTCTTAACCCATTTTTAAGGAATATGACAAGGTTAGGAGGGGATTAGGATTAGGTTTAAAGACATCTTCTAGAAGAGTCTAGACTTTGGATGAGGATAAAGACTTTCTAGAATAGTCTAGAACTTCCTAGGATGAGGATGAATAATTTCTAGAAGAGTCTAGAACTTCTTAGGATGAGGATAAATTAGATTTTTAGGAAATAAATAAAGTTTTATTTATTTCAAGGGTTTGGGTTGAGGATATATTTATTAAAACTTTTTTAATAAACATGAGGATTAATATTTAATCTTAATTAAATATTTTGAGTTGGGATTAGGGGTAGGAAATGATGGGATTAGCCTTTAATCAAAATTAAAGAAGGATTAGAAGATTTTGGAAGAGGTTAGTGGTCTTAAGGAAATTGGCCAAGTTTTGGGCAAAAAATAATTTTTTAATTTATTTTGGATTTTTTGGTCAATTTATTAATTAAATAATTAATAAATAAGAAAATAATATTTAAATAAGATTTAAACATTTTTGGGAGGCATTCCTTAACTAAATATTTTTAATTAAGATAAAAAGATTTAATGGCATAAAAATAAATAAATAAATTAAATAATTAATTAATTAATAAATGATGATGTCATCATAAATTTTTCAGAAAATAAAAATACTTTATTTTCTAAAGGTTTTTAGGTGTCTACAACACCTATATGCTTCTAAAGAACCAAAAACAAACTTCAACCTTATATATTGATCCCACGTAATCAAAGGTATTCTATTAGTTTCAAATCCATCAAGTGAAGGTTATCACTCAAACCCTTCACTAGTATTTATCTAGGCCTTAAATCCTAATTAGGTCTCCTTGTTGGAAATATAAGAGGAGTAACTAAGATGGGAAGAGTGAATTCGTTACTACTAAAATAAATCCTAGATCCCTTAGATGTCAGTATAGAAATGCAAACTTAAGAGAATTAGTGCAGGATAAAGAAGTCCAATTGGAATATGTGAATACAAAAGAGCAGATTGCAGACATATTCACCAAGCCATTACCTAAGGATGCATTTCTATATCTAAGAGGTAAGCTAGGGGTCATTCCCATATCTAAAATTCACTAAATGAAGTCTAGTGATGCATCAACTAGAACCTATTGAAGATCAATCAGTTGGTGCAAGATTAGGAAAGGGCATATTGCAAATGATTAAATAATTAAGGTACATTGGTATTTATAGAATTATTATCTTTGGCATGTGTTGTCAAAGAGGCAGAAGTTTATTATCATATCTTTTAGAAATTTTTGGAACCAAAATAAAGTAAGGAACCAAAGAGGGAGAAGTTTTCCAAAGAAGAAGTTTGCTGAAAGAGGGAGAAAGTTATGAATGAACTCGGTAATAGTTGTTGAAGATAGAATCTAGTGAAAGGAAGAGCTCATATAGAGAGAGGGAGTTCTGAAGTCTAAATTCAAAATTTCATTGTGCTATGACATGTTGTGTTGCCATCAATTCCAAAGAGGGATATTTTTGGATACAATTGATTAATTGTGTATTGCCTTTGATGTTACACAAATATCATAATCATTATCAATTAGTATATACCGAGCTCACTTAGGTAGTGAAATTTTTTTTTTGTGTCTACCCAACATTTTTGTGTTTGCCTAGTTTAGAAAGCAGTGTCTACTAAGTTCACTCAGGTGTCAAAGGAAAGGATGCAGAATGTGAGCGTTAATCTAGCTCACTTAGTTAATGAAAGAAAGTTAGATGGAACTAGTGCTAACCGAGCTCACTTGGTTGCTAAAGGATTTTTGTGAGTTTGTAGTGTTAATCAAGCTTTTATTGGTTAAGAAAGGAAATCATTTCTGAGTTACTTTCTACTAAGCTAGGTTGGCTAATGAAGGATTTTCTTATTTTGACATATTAAGCTTAATTGATTTATCTATTGATTCCAGATGACTAAGGTGATGAATATTAATTATTCTAAGTTGTATTTGAGTTGACTTGACAAAGTGGAAGATATAAGTATAAGGTCAAGTTGTGATTTCAAAGTGTGTGCAAGTATGAAGATGTTATTGAAGAACTAATGATGAGAAGAGGAAGTGAATTTGAAGAATAAGCAGAGTATTCTTGTGAAGCAAAAAAGCCATATTCAATCATGAAGGATCAAGTACAAGCCATAATAGAGATCTGTAATTAGAAAATAAATTACATTCAAATTAGGTCATCTCATTCTTACTCTCTAACCATTGTAGTAGTGATCTAAATCTCTTAACAGAGTTGGCTTAACAACTATTTGCAAATCTTCTAGCAAGGTGAAAGTTCTATTGAATTGTCTAAAGACCTCTAACAAGGCCACTCCCAATAGGGTGATTAAATCCTCTAACAAGGTCACATCTAATAGTGTGTTTTGTAACTTTCAACAAGGTTGGCTCCTAACAAGGCTCACTTCAAAAGAGTGAAAATAGTAACTAGTTGCAATTGGTGGTTTTTCTCAAATTAGGTTTCCATGTTAAATCCTAGTGTCAAATGTGTTCATATTACTTTCTTTTATATGTTGGTAACTCAATTAAAGTAATGGTAATCATAGAAAATATCTAAAAGTTTGTATGTTAAGCATTTAGCGAGCTAATTCAGTTATTACCAAGTTACAACATTTTATGTGTGTTTATCGAGCTTCAACGTTATTTAGTTTCAATTTGCATTTCTGTACTAACATCTAAGGGATCTAGAATTTATTTTAGTAGTAACTAATCCACTGTTCTAGAGTGAGCCCTGTTAGGAGCCAACCTTGCTAAAAGTTACAAAACACACTATTAGGTGTGATCCTATTAGAGGATTTAATCACCCTGTTAGCAATGGCCTTGTTAGAGGTCTTTAGATAATTCAATAGAACTACTATATTGTTAGAGGATTTGAAAATAGTTAAGCCAACTTTGTTAAGAGACTTAGATTACTATTATAATGCTTAGAGAGTAACAATGAGATGACCTGATTTGAATGCAACTGATTTGTTGATTACAGATCTCTATTTTAGCTTGTACTTGATCCTCTGATCAAATATAGCTTTTCTGCTTCACAAGGATCTTTGCTTATCCTTCAAATTCACTTCATATTCTCATCATTAGATCTTCAATAACATCTTCATACTTGCACACACTTTGAAATCACAACTTGACCTTATACTTATACCTTCCACTTTGTCAAGTCAACTCAAATACAACTTAGAATAATTAATATTCATCACCTTAGTTGGAAAGAATCAATAGATAAATCAATTAAGCTTAATATGTCAAAATAATAAAATCCTTCATTAGCTGACCTAGCTTAGTAGAAACTAACTCATAAATGATTTTCTTTGTTAACCAAAAAAAGCTCAGTTAACACTGCAAACTCATGAAAATCCTTTGGCAACTGAGTGATCTCAGTTAGCATTGGTTCCATCCAACTTTCCTTCATTAACTGAGTGAGCTTGGTTAACACTCACATTTTGTATCATTTCCTTTGATGCCCGACTGAACTCTATAGACACTAGATTTTGAACTAGGCAAACACATGAATTCTCGGTAGACACAAAAAACTATCTTCACTGCCCAAGTGAGCTCGACATATACTGACTGATAATGATTATGGCATTTGTGTAACATCAAAGACAATACACAATTAACCAATTGTATCCAACACTCCTAACACTATTTTTCTTCATTTTCTCCAATCAAATTTCAAAATACCAATAAAGAAACTTCACTTTAGATATCCTTTTAGACACTCTTCAATATATGTCAAATTTATATCCACTTATTTTTTACCATCGGTACATAATTAACTTATCAATACCAATTTTTGGCCTAATTAGATCACTTTTACAAGAAACCATATTAAATACTTAATCCTAAATCTTCCAACTCTCAACGATATTGTATTTTGATGTAAATTAAAGGATTTTGAAGTTTTTTTTGACTTTATAACTCCATTTGATTGGCTAATCATGAAACCATCACCAAAACATTCCTAAAATAGGACTTTCTAGAAAACCCACATCCCTTCACTTCTAAAACTCAACTAGAATGATAATATCTTCTCTTGGATTTAACTAGTAACTTCCTAACATAAAATGACCCCCTTGTTTAATAAGATGTTCTATTGCTATACTCTTGGCACAAAATCCATGCACTTCCTTGTATGTCACTCATAATGTACACCCTCACATTCAATCTTCTTACAGTTTTAATGTTATAGTATCATATCATACATATCATATAGATCCCATTATATTAGAATCAGTAAGTGGCATTCATAGAATGATATTAGGATCCATTAAAACTCTCAAGCTTGTTAAACAAAATGCAAATATGTAAACCTATCAACACTGTTATGATAAATTGATTAAACATAATTTTAAAAAGCATTCTATGGTTTGAAGGATTATTGACCTCAAGTCTCAATCATCCAAAATAGTGGTCCAATCAAATATATCAAAAGAGAATTCTAAGTAAGAATATAATATTTTATCCCATTCATTGTTAATAGTCCATACACCTATGCTTCCAATCACCCCCACTTCATGAAATTCTCCTCAAAGGATTTTTAAAAGAATTTTACAACTTCTCAAACTAATCCAAGGTGGTTTGGATTCATTAAAAATCCTAAATAGATTCAAAATTAATTTACTCTAACTAGCCATAAATTCAAAAATTTGAAGTTGAAACATTATTTAAATTGACTCCTAGAACTACTAAACCCACAAAACATAGTATTTGATCCTTTTATGTTCATTTTTCATCATTTATGACTTTATAGGCCAAACATAATTTGGCACAAGTTTTTCATTTTCACAAAATTCAAATCCTATGGTCCTTTCAGGATCATAAAGATTCTTTTCCATCACATCAAAATTGTTTACATCAAAATATATAATAGAATTTAGAATATTGTAATCAAATTTGGTAATTTCATGGACCCCATCCTTGGCCCCTATTTTCATCTTTCATCCATTTAGTCTTTTATGTGCTCTTGCACCACCAACTACTCCCCCTAAAAGTAGTCTTCATTACATCGACCCCTGGCATACTTCTTAGATACTCAAAAGTATCCTTAGATAATGGCTTTGTGAAGATATTTGCAACTTTTTTTTTGATGTCACATAGTCCATCTTCACCTCTTTCTCCTACACCTCTCTTAGAAAATGACATTTTATTGCAATGTACTTAGGCTTGGGGTGCAAGAAAATATATTTGACAGGTTTATGAGATTGGTGTAATCACAACAGATAGTCATTATTTCTATGATCTTCTCATTGATCCCTTCTAAAACTCATTTTATCTAAATCACTTGTGAATAATTACTTTAGGATACAAAATTCTCTTCTTTTTTTGTAGGTTGTGAGATAAAATTCTATTTTTTATAGATCCATGATACAAGTTTTCCACAAAGGTAAATTACTCCACCACTTGAGCTCTTTTGGTCATTAATGTTTCTTGTCCAATCTACATAAGTAAACACTTTTAGAGTAAAATATTCATCATAAGGATATTAAAGACCATAATCAATTGTCTCATTTTAGATATATAAATAATGTCTTTAATACTATTATGTGCATCTCCTTAGGATTTGACTAAAATCTTGTAACAATCCCAAGTGCATGAACAATATATGGTCTTTTATGAATAATATAATGTAGCTTGGAAATTATAAAACTGTAACGTGTCTCATATATTGACCTTGAATCATCATCCTTAGAGAACATACATTTGGTAATCATTGGGGTTCCAACTGGTTTGGAATCTTCCATCCCACAAGTCTTCAACACTTCTTTTATATGGTTAGATTGAAAAATGAAGATACTATCCTTAAGTTGCATCACATGTAAGAGAATGATTTTTAAATTTTTTTTATCTCTCCTCTCGTAGAAATTTTAAATTCCATCTTCATTTCATCTACAAACTTCAAGTTTATGGCATCCCCACCCAAAGGTAATATCATCAACGAAGAACTCAACAATAAACAATCAACCACCTTCCATCTTGAAATATACATTACTGTCTTCACTAGTTTTCTTGAAGCCAATATTAATCAAGTATGAATGTAACGTAACATACCATTCTGTGGGTATTTTCTTCAATCCACCTAGCGCTTTTTTCTACTTGTGAACCATATCTCAATCTTTCGATTGTGATAACACTTCCAATTGTTCAATATAGATTACTTCTAATACACATTTCAAGAAATTAAATTTCACATCCATATGAAGGCTTTAAACTTCATGTAGGTTGTATAGGGTAGTAACATTCTAACACCTTCTAGTATAGCTATTGGTGCAAAAGTTTCACCATAATCTAATCTTTCCTCTTGTGCATATCCCTTGCAAAATATTTTTTTCTTGGATTATGATCACTGCACAATCTTTATGTTAAAAATATTTAATACTCAGAGGGGGTAATTAGTATCATAACACTTTTACACTAAGTTATTATTGCAAAACTTAACCATATGCATCCACAAAAAAAAATACTAAAAATTAAGTACATAATCATAAGAAACTCATAACACCATGATTTTTTTCAAGGAAACCCTTGCCAAAGGAAAACCTTAGTGGCGATGGTAACCATAATTATGTACTAGTATGCAAATATTATGTTAGGATTTTTGACCATATTAGGAGTCATAATTGTTTTCAATACAAAGAGTTTTTTCATTGATATCATATTGTAGATAGAACCTATAAGACTACACTATTAGAGCACATAGGAGTTATCACAAGACAAATAATGTTATCAAAAAGAAGGAACCTTTATCATAAGATGGTTATGTTATCAAAAAATGGAGATCAATTATTAGAGTCTAACAATAATTAGCAAAGCCAAGAATATTAGTGAAAAATTATTTATTGAAAGATTGAGAATGATTAACCCTAGAATCTAAGGTTGAGATCATGCAATTGATGATCAAGTGATATGAGAGGAAGGTTAAAAGAACCTAGGGTTATGGAGAATATGAGAGATGATGAGTATTGAGATAACTACTAGATATAAGAACAAAGAAGAAAAAAAGAGAAAGGATTGATGAACATCATGGATTTGATGAGTTTTAGATGAAGGCGCAAATAGATCATATTATCTTGTAAGGAACCCTAATCAATTTTCTACAAGGTATTCTAAATCCTTCAACAAGGTGGTCACTAACATGACTGTTGAGTAATATTGAACATGTTATCGATGAACTATGAAAGAAAATGATATGATTAAAAATTGAAATGAATTACAAATCTATTAGTATTGATTCATCCCCACTCAGTACCTAACCTCTTTAATTAATAATTCATATCAGAGCCTGATTCTCTAGAGAGAAATCCTAACAACTTGAGAGTAAATATGAGAATATTGAGAGGTACAAGAAAAAAAGGTAGTTAGAAGAAGCTCTGGATGAAACATTTGCATAGATTGACAATTTGAAGAAAATTTTGAAAAAATCATTCACAAAGAGGAAAGAGTTGTTAGAAATATTATAGACAAGTTAGGATAATATCAAGGATCTATTAGAATATAGTACCTACTTAGAAGAAGTTGATGCTACAGTTGTAGATCAAATAGAAAAGAATATAGAACTAGAAGAAAACCTAAATGAAACCCAAAAGGAAATCGAAAGTCTAGCCCTCGAAATGACTGAAATAATTGAAAGAATTAAGGCTATCAAGGAAAAAAGGAAAGCCTATAAATGCTAAGAGAAATATGTGAAAGTGATCAAAGGTAGAGATGACATAATTGCATAGCTACAAGAGGAAAACAAAAAATTAAATGGATATGTGAATAGGACAAATGAAGAGAACATACAAAATTTGAAGAACAATCTAAAAGTGGAAAAGGAAGTTAATGAAATGATTAGGATGTTTGACCTCAATATGTAGAAGATTGATGATCAATTGAAAAAGCAATGAAGATCTAAAGACACAACTACTCTTAAATATATGTGTTGTTGGCCTGATTTTTCACTTGCCTATAATCTTGTTAAAATATGTGAAAATAAAAAAAAGTTATGTTTATCCTTGCTTAGGGTTTCTAAAATTTGAATAACCCTCATAAAAAAACCCTAGGTCAAATTTTTTGTCTTGTTAGGTCATTTGAGTTCATTCAAAATATATTTTCCTTTTACAAAATGGGATATGTGAAAAACCTTGTTATACTTTATATCCCTAAGTCTTAAGCTAATGTTTTATCTTTATATTTCATGATCTCTTATCTTTTAATTCATGATGTTGCAAAGTCTTTATGATTGCAACATTACTCCACTTTGCTCACTAACTATTTTCAAGGTTGCGAACAAGTGAGGTGGTTTATTCTAAGCTTAGCACGGCTTTGCAATGGCTAATGACAGCATCAAGGTTGGATATGTGAATGAGAAAAACAAGGAAGGGTGCATGGTCACAAGTCATTCTTGACTTAGGGAAATTCAAGTGGAGATGTTGTGATAAAGGGAAAATGTTAAGTTTAGACAGCCATTGCAAAGTCACAGGTCATAAAACAATAACGATATCTTAAGTTGAGACTATGTGAATAGAAGGAAACAATTAGAAGAGATGCCAGCACAACATCATGGGAGATTAGATAAACTATGAAGATTAAGCTATGACAATGTGAAAATGTTGTAATGGTTAAGAGTTAACAACAAGCACATGTTCACAAGTAAGTTAAATAAACCTTGGTTTAATGGAGCAAGGCTATGAAAGCTTGTGATCGCACCTTTGTAGGGTCATTTGTTGAGTTAAATGTTTAAGCCATTAAGTAGAAAAGAAAAGAAGGAAGTCAAGTAAAGCCCTATTTGCATGATCGTATGGTTAAGTTATAAAGGTGAGTTCTAAGCTATGAAACTGTAAAAGATGCCCAATAGTTAGAAGAAATGCTTATCGCTAGGTTGCAAAGGATTGATGTAAATTAATAAATTAAGTTGTGATGGAGAGATCAAGTGATCACATAGTTAAGATTTATACTATCATAACATCACTTGAGCTAGTGAATGACTCAGAGTAAAGGCCGTGAAGTGGCGAATGCTATGGATCACACTATCACAAGGTTTACCTATAATTGCCAAATTGAGGTTGCAAACATGTGATGATAAGTTCAAAATGGTTTATGTTAAAAAATAGCACAAGTTAGAAAAGGGTTTACATAATAGTTAAACTTCAAGTGGCGAAGTTGCGAAAAGAGATAACAGTCAAACAAAACAATGAAGTGCATCTTCACAAATCAAGAGTAAAGGTAAAGAAATAATGATGCAAAGTTGTGCACAAAGGAATTGTTACTATTAATCTTAGAATAGTTTTGACAAGTGAGTGTCTATACACTTAATTCATTTACTTAGTTCATTCTAAACACGTAACATATGTGAAGCACAAAATATAAGTTAGAGCATGCCAAGTAAATAGTGAGTGCCAAGACAATCATATGTTGAGTCACTCAAGTGCTGAGAAGAAAACATATGCCAAGTGATTTAGGAGCTGAAAAAGTAGTGCATGTTGAGTCTTTCAAATGCTGAGTGACACTAGTGAAGTCAATATGTGTCGAGCCCTAGGGACTTCAATTGTTGAGTAACATAGTTTTGTCATAGTTGTTTGTATTTGTACAAACTACTATGTAAACCACTTTTGAGCTGACTTAAAGATTGAATGATGATATTTTGGTGATAAGGACAAATCTTAAGTTAGAATTCCTATGTATTACATGCACCCAATCAAGTAAAGGGAAGGATTAAGTGGCAATATAAATGAATCACAATCATTGATTCGTACCTAACCCTAAGTCACCTAAGTCTTCTTAAGGAAGATAAACCCTAAAATTTCTATGAGTGAGAAAGGGAATGAATAAATGATCAAGGAGAGTTTTGCATGCACAAACCAGGACATTCACGATGACCAAGGCATCATGATCTAAATTGTATTGCAAAATGAATTAAAGGAGAATCGAGGAAGGAAACAATGAACAACAAAGAGGCATCTAATCAAGAAGGATCAAGTACACAATAGGATAGAGGTGATATATAATCAAGCATAAGAGTGATAATCATAGGATCAATGCTGAGTCATTCTAATAGGTGAATCAGTTAAATCTCTTAACAACCTAGTCCTAATAGGCTATATTGAAATCCTCTAACAAAGTGCTTACTTAATGAGAGTTGAAGTGCTTTAATTAGGTAAAATTTAAATAGGGTGTTGAAATCCTTTAATAGGGTAAGACCTAGTAGTCTTTGTAAGCATTTAATAGGGTAAACCTTTTACAGGGTAGATCATGGTTCATGGTCAAACATTGTAAACTTCATTGGTTACACTTTATTACTCCAGTAGTAAAGATTTGTGAGTGTCATCCCCACCCCAATTTTACCTTCTCATTGGAGGGTTTCCAGGTAATCATATCTTGTGTCATATGTGTGAATGCTTAATTATTTACATGCTTTAGATGTATATGTTTTGCATTGTATTTTAGTTTACTGATTGAATATCTGAGATGGTTGTATAGTGAATATTTTATGGGTCAAAGTTTAAAGCACTGATTCACCCCCCCAAAAGATTCACCTTTCCTATTGTAATTCCAACAATTGGTATCAGAGAAAGGTTCTTGGAAAGAAAATCTTTGAAGCATTGAGGAAAGATCTTGAAAATGGAAGTCTACAAGTTGCGAAAGATCATTGAGAATCAAAGAATTGAAATACAACTCATTCTACATCAGTTAAATGAAGAAAGAGATAATCTAAAAAAATCACTAAAGAGAAGGAAAGAAATCATCGTTGAGGAAAATGACACACAATACAAATATATGGACACTAATAAGCTATTTGCAAATGGATACTCCAATGAATTTGGTGCAACAATCGCAGATCTAATGGAAAAGAACAAAACCCAAGTTGAAGAAATCAAAAATCTTAAGTTAGAACAAGAATCACAAGCCATATTAATATGTGAGGTGATTAAACAAAAAAAGAAAGTAGTGGAAGACAAAGCCATGATTGAAAATGAAGAAAGAGTTTTGAATAGTAGATTGGAAGAGAGATCACCAGAGATAACTAGGATTGGTAACATGCACTTAGAAACTTTGGGTAAAATGATGAATGCATGTTAAGTTTTTAGGATTTGCTACAAATATAATGGCATTGCCTAGTAATTAGTTATATTTTTTTCATATGCAACATTCTCTCATTTATATTGAGCATGGGTGAATAAATAAACATGCCTATTCAATAAACAAATAATTAATAATAAAAACTTAATTATGTTGTGTGTGTGTATATATATATATATATATATATATATATCAAATAATAAGCTTATGTCTCAAGAAAAATATTACACAAGACAAATATTACACCATTGGTAATATCTCAGAAGATTTCCATCATTAATATCTCACATGATATCAAGAGTATTGATCTCTAGAATATCAGCATATGATATTCATCAATTACTCAAACTTATGGTAAGATATCACAACATTTGATATCAAGAGTCTTGATCTCCTAGAATATCAACATCCAATATTCATCAAGTACTCAAAAACAAGGTTTGATATCACATTTGAGATCAAGACTATTGGTCTCCCAGAATATTGACATCTGATATTCACCAAGTACTAAAAATCATTTAGATATTACATTTGATATCAAGAGTATTGGCCTCCTAGAATATTAATGATATTCACCACTTAAAAAATTTAGATATCACATTTGATATCAAGAGTATTGGCCTCCCAGAATATCAATGATATTCAACACTTACTCAAAACATTTTTAGATATCACATTTGATACCAAGAGTATTGGCCTCTTAGAATATCAATGATATTTACCAAGTACTCTAAGAGTAATGGCCTCCTTGAATGTTTAGATACAAGACATTCACCATTTACTCAATTTATTTTATATCATAATACAAGTTATTTTAAGATCATCACCTTACAAAAAATTCTCCAAATACAAGTGATTGTCATTTGGAAATTGTCACTTCCTCATGATGCACATAGGGGATAGGCCCATACATAGTCATAGTCCTCATAACTATGACAACTTATTGAACATTAGAGAAACCAACTCAACATGGTTTACTCCCTCTCAATTAATAAGATTAGGTTCACTGAAGTGTAACCAAATAGCATTCTCAATCTTCTCCCTCTCTTTCAAGATTTCCTCAGATGAAATGTTATTCTCTCTCTAAATTTCAATCACACTTTTCTCACAATAACATTCTTAGAGGAAAAGATCAAGGCAACTCTTATAGTACATAAAAAAATATTTGTTTATATAAGTGCACATACTAACATATATCTTTGTTT
This sequence comes from Cupressus sempervirens, assembly GCA_028749045.1. Taxonomy (NCBI): domain Eukaryota; kingdom Viridiplantae; phylum Streptophyta; class Pinopsida; order Cupressales; family Cupressaceae; genus Cupressus; species Cupressus sempervirens. Next base: position 782,453,955 of record CM053793.1, on the reverse strand, counting down.
AAATAACCAAACAATGCATACTTATCTAGGTGGGATGAATGTCATTTAATACACATCAACACTCTTTTAATGATAGTGGGTCCCTTCACACTTGTGTGTCACATAAACTGGCATGACAGATGGAGTAGAATTTTATCTTTTCACTATATTTGTCCACCCTTTGATAGTCTTGGCTCATTTTCATTTTGTAGTAATTTCTTCATCCTCAGGATTTAACTATGAAGAAAGGGCTCCACCCTTCCACTTGAAGGCTTAGTGATAGATGCCTAATTTTATTATTGTATTTCTAATATGCAATGGGGTTATCATGGTACTTGTCTTTGTATTCTGCAAGGTAGAACTCCTTTTGTGCAAATAAGACTCTCAATGTGGAGGATTACATTATATGTCCCATCCTTTTCAAACATGACATAGTTTATTCTTGCACTTTAAAAAAAATGAATCTACGATAATTTCTTCCTTTGCTTTCACTATAATGTGAGATTTAGCTTCATTGTTTTATAAACTCTCTTCCATTCAAATATTGGTGTTCATTACTATCTAACAGTTCATATAATGTTCATTTATGTTGATGTTACAACATTTATTTATTTGAAATAACCTCCTTATCAACATTGTTAACATTTCATATGTGAAGGTTGTTGTTGTAGTTGGCTCACAATATCAAATTCAAAAGTGAGTCAACCTCGGCATAGTCAAGGGTGTTTGTTTATCAAAATTTGCAAAAGGGTGTGATGGAATCTTGATTTTTGTATGTAGTAGATTGGGGAATATTTCATGTTTCTTCCTCATACATGTATGGAGGGTGAAGAATCCATTACAAACTAGAAAGATGTGTAGCCTTCTACTTCATCAAAGAAAATGACTCATATGATTTCATGCCGGTGGGAGATGGGATTCATCATAATCCTCTTTGGTCTATGCTGGTAGTTTACATATCCATGTTTCCAAAAATTACTAACATCTGTGCACTATAGTGGTAGATAGGTGAGAGGATTCATTCCTCATTTATCTATTCACTCATTTCAGTATCATTTCAATTTGAGAGCCTTCTCTAATCTATGTACTACAATAACAACCTATGGATCACAAGAATTTTTGTAGTGGGATACCTCTTCCTAGTCATGAAAAACTCACAACCATAGTGCACTCCTTCGCAACATGTTCCTTTAGAATGGATCTTCCTTCTCAGTTATGGTTTCTAAAATTTCACATCTAACTCGGTTCCAGTGAGATCCTTTTCTCTTCATTCATATTGTGTGTCACTAACATCTTTATATTTATAAATATATGTAAGTACATACTCATGTTCTTTTTGAAACACTCTTAAGCTCCATACCAAGAATGAGGTTTACAATAAAGCTATTTATCTTACACCTGCAACCTACTCTAATACCATGCTAAGTTTTTAGGATATGCTGCAAATGTAATGGCATTGCCTTGTAATCAGGTATATGTTTTCCATATGCAGCATCCTCTCATTTATATTGAGCATGGGTGAATAAATAGACATGTCTATTCAATAAACAAATAATTAATAATAAAAACTTAATTATGTTATATATATATATATATATATATATATATATAGATATCTCAAATAATAATCTTATATCTCACATAATAGTATATCTCATATATAATTATATGAATAACCATAAAGTTATCCAATAGAAGCTACAAAACATTAATAATGCCAACCATGAACTGAATGCCAAGGACATTGAGATAAGAACATTGAAGTTGCAGAAGGAATAGTTTAGGAATGATTAGAAAAGGGAAAAGGAGTTTAGTGAAAGTTTCAATAAACCTATTGAAGCCATCAAATACTTTGAACAACTAAAGGGATCTCCTAGATCTAACAAAGACGCATTTGGACTGGGATATACAAGTACTAAAGAAGGAGAATCATCCAAAAGTGCTAAAGAAAGGAGTAGCAAAGGTAATAATTTCAAACCTACTTGTCATAATTGTGGTAAGAAAGGACATACTACTAATGTGTGCAGGGGCAAGAATGTAAATTAGAATGTTAAATAGAAGAGCATGGGTCACTGCCATAAGTGCAATAAACAAGGCCATAAGGCACATGAATACAAAACCCAGACCATGCATACTCAAAGACTTGAAGGATATTGTTATAATTGTCAGAAGTATGGACATAGAGGTTTTGAGTGCAGATCCAACCCAATGTGGTCATCAAACAAGAACATAAAGGTAAAGAACAATGACAACTCTTATAATTGGGATTATAATACAAGGTATAGTTGTCACTACTATCAAGAGTATGGATATATTCCTGAGAACTATATTAAAACACACTTCAGGAGTGACTACAAAAGGAGGTTGAGTAAAACCACATGTTTTAACTATTTGAAGACTGGTCACATCAGTCAATATTGTCCAACAAGGTCAAAGGCACCAAGTTGTGAGTTCAACAAAGGAAAAGGCAAGTCAGATATTGAAAATGTTAGAAATGAGATAAGCAAGATAGAAAAGAGAAAGGAGGATTGTAGCACATCTAGTGTAGATGAGATCACTTCACCCAATGGGTTAGGTAATAACACCTCATCAAATTAAGCAATCAAGAGGTATATGAGACTGATATTTAAAAGTTATACCATACATTAGTTTAAAAGGATTTAGTTTTGAAAAGATTACATAAGCATGAATAAAGATGCAAAGTGTTATTAGAAATAAGGGAAAATCTTCAAGTTTTGTCATCTTTTTCATGATATTGGCGAGTATGAAAAGTACCCTATGATTGTAGATAGTAGTTTTCCACAATCCATTAGAATTCTTTGCTGTGTTTTTTGAGTAGATTGTGTTACAATTTTTTTTGCATCAACGTTTCAGATCACACTCTGTGATCCATCATCAGGATGAGAGAGCTCTCTCATCCTGATGATGGATCACAGAGTGTGATCTGAAACGTTGATGCAAAAAAAATTGTAACACAATCTACCCAGAAAAAATAGCTAAGTACCCTATAATTATCGAGTGAAATGCTAGTGGATGCCGAGCTGATAAATTTGCTAGTTGATGCCAAGCTTGTAATGGTTGCTGAGTGAGCCAGAAATCAGTAGATAATAAAAGAACAAAAAGATAATAAAAATCAAAAATCAAAAAAAGAAATAAAAATAATAATAATAGAGATGAAATAAACCAAAGGGACTTTTTTTAATTTTTTAATTTTTTTATCTAATGCTCATTTAGACATTAATTAAACACTTTCTTTTTCAATTAATTTTTTTTTGTCAACTAACATTTTTGTCATGTCATGTAGGTGATCAAATGACATCCACATTTGGAGTAGCACCTCAAACCCGTAGTATTCAAATTCCAAGGCATTCCTTCAAAGTCAAGATTTCATGATGCCCATGTAGAAGTCCAAGACACTGACTTGGAACACATGGATTTAGGAGAATTCTTAAGAATTTGAAACAAGCCCACTGAGAGATCAACCTTGGTATCCACATTGATCTGTTCCAGGTTGGTGAATGCAGTGTCACATCTAGTGTCGTTGGAATCAGCAGAACTAATCATGACATTGGCACAACATTTTTTTGCTAATGAGAGAGTGGTTACGAGCATAAAAAGAGAGGTTGTGTTGGACCTATGACCTAACAACATTGAAATGGTCTTTCATCTTCTGAGAGTAGACTAGCTCATTAGGTTCTCATATGAAGTAGCTAAGAGATGGTATAGGGAGCACCAACAGGAGGTGTTAGACATAATACAATCTTCTTATCTTATTGAGAAGCCTCTAAGGGAAAATATAATAGGAAAAGTGGATATGACCTGAGGATACATGAAGGAGGATATTGGTTATTGCATTATTCTCTTGAGTAGAGTTATGGACTTACCTGCAGCAGGTCACCTTAGCACCTTCATAGTCAATTTCATTGAGACCATTTGAGAGGCAAAGATACCACTAGACTAGGCCACCACACTAAGTAAAAACTTGTTTGAAAAATTGAGGATGGTAAAGGAAAAGAAGAAGTTTTATATGACTTCTTACATGGTATACCTACTTGCAACAAGGGTGACAAACTATCCTAGTTTGTATAGGAGAGGCAGTATGTAGGATCCCAGGATATTGGTTATTCCATCATTCTCTTGAGTAGAGTTATGGACTTACTTGCAACAGGTCACCTCAGCACCTTCATAGTCAATTTCATTGAGACCATTCAAGAGGCAAAGATACCACTAGACTGGGCCACCACACTAAGCAAAAACTTGTTTGAAAAATTGAAGATGGTAAAGGACAAGAAGAAGTTTTATATGACTTCTTACATGGTATACCTACTTGCAGCAAGGGTGAAAAACTATCCCAGTTTGTATAGGAGAGGCAGTATGTAGGATCCCAATGCCTGGTCATATATAGTCTACCCTTAGCTGGTGAAGAAGAAGCTCTTAGCATCGAGCAAAGAATACATAATCATGAATGATGTATTCATCTTTGTGATCATTTGATTCATTGAGGGAGACTATGGGAAGAGGTTATTTGATGAATCCAAAGCACAAATCACAACTCTTGGAGCCTAATTCATCTAGTTCAAGACATTCACATAACTTAAGGTAGTTGGTGCCTTCATTAATCCTAAGAAGCTCCCGAGATATCCTAGTGACAAACTAGTGTTATTGGAGATTTTTCAATAGATTGAGTTAGCATATGAGAAAATAAAGAGGTAGCAGAGACCTTGCTGGGCATGGCCATTGATCATTGGACCATATTAGGTGAAGAGGAAGTAGGATATTCTATCCTTGATCGAGTGGGAGTGTGAGAACTATCCCCTTGAAGAATACAACTCTTCTTGACCCAATTTTGATAATGTTGGGAGAGTGGAAAGTCTGCTAGGAAAAGACTTACATCATGAGGACGTTGTTGAAGATCACTAGATGAACACAACAAATGACTACAATTTTCGCATAAGGGACTATTGTAGGATGACTTTGTATCTAGCAGAGAAGGCTCTTTAGTTGAACATCCTAGAGGAAATAAAGAAACAAGATTCTAAAGAGTTACTGGACCCCCTATTCAACACTGATAAAATTGGTGAAAGACCCATTATGAATGCTAAGGTTGACTGGGACGTTGTTGAAGATCACTGGATGAACACAACAAATGACTACAATGTTCGCATAAGGGACTATTGTAGGATGACTTTGTATCTAGTAGAGAAGGCTCTTTAGTTGAACATCCTAGAGGAAATAAAGAAACAAGATTCTAAAGAGTTATTGGACCCCCTATTCAACACTGATAAAATTGGTGAAAGACCCATTATGAATGCTGAGGTTAATAGGGAGGAGGCTAATGATATTAATCATCAAGCAAGGCATGTCATTAGAATGATGAAGGATTGGATCAAGAAACCTTTTCCACTTGATCCAATTCTTGATACAGTGATTTTCCATGCACATGCCTACCCAAAAATAGGTAGAGGGAAGAAAGTAACAATTCCTACCTTTGTAGCCCAGTCTCTTATTAGGCTAGAGTTAGTATACTAGCTTGATCGCTTGGTTGGATGTTATCACCCTCCTAAAAGGAAGAGAAAGAATAAAAGAAAGCGGACTTCCCCTCAAAGGATTCAGGCACCTTCCCGATAGCAAGAATAGAGTGCATAAAGGTTTGATGATATTGGAGCTACTCAAGTCCAGGATGAACCTTAGTTGCCTCCCATTGTGTCTAGCCAATCGGAAGAGGGTGAGATTCCATAGATGTCGATTCCTCCTATGTAAGAAGAGCCAACTTCTCCTTTTGTCCCAAAGAAACATAAGAAAAGGATTAAAATTTAGATGAAGAAAAGGCAAAGGTTTAGTAGAGGATTAGTGCTTAATCCATCTATTCTTGAAAGAATTCCAGAGGGAGATGAAGAGGAGCAAGAAGAAGAATTAGAAGAGAAAGAGGAAAAAGTGCCCTTATAGGGAAGAACTTGGCTAGCTAGAGCCATAGAGTTGCAAAGGAGAAAGAGTGCAATGGGTACCCTACCATCCACTCAAGCAAAACCCTTAGAACTCTTTTCTTCAGAAGATGAAGTATAGTAGTGGGTGGATGAGCAAAGTGAAGAGGGAAATGATGTTTTCTCAATGTCAAATTTTGATTTCATGCCCATAGGTATAAAATTGATTGGGGATAAGATTAGGGACACCCCTACAGGTGAACCTCAATAAGAAGACTGGATGTAAATGTTGCTAGATACACAGGGTCCTGATCTTACTCCTCCCTCTCCACCATGAGTTTCAATAGTAGAATGGGGCTCGGTAACTCCTCCACATTAGAGTTTAGAGGAAGAATAGGTCTAGAAGGAGCCATCATTAGAGGAGCAACTAGAACAAAGAGTGATTGATGAAGTGTCAAAGGAGAGAAAAATGGTGAAATATTCTCAATCACCTTCCCAAGACACTAAGGTTCAGGCTACAGGGTCTATTGAGATCGAGACTATAAAAGAAGTGCCCTCCCAATAGAATACAAATCTGAGTAGGAGTGACAAAGGGAAAGAAATTGTAGAATATACTCCTTCGTCATCAAGAGCTAGGTCCTCAGTAGGACACATCCCTAGATGGATCCAAAAGGAAATAATGAGGAGTACCAAGCCTCAATTTTGTGCTTTAGAGGAAGACATTTATGACATTATAGAGATTTTGAATAAACCTGAGTCTCCATCACATGAGGCAACGCCACTGGCATTTATCACCAGCAGAAGGAACCAAGAACTATTTGCACAAGTGGCTCTCCCTCCTAAAGGCACATATGTAGAAGGTCTTGGTCTTGAGGATTATGAATTGAAGGATGTTATGTTAGGGAGGCCTACATGGGATTCAACTTGATTAATGATGACTTTGGGAATCAAAGAGGCCCTTAAGCATATGGAACATGATGAGGCCAAACTCCAAACACTTTGAAGGTAGGTTGAGATCCTAAAGGGATATCTAGCCAAAGTAGTTGGTCCTCTAGATCCTGAACACCTTGAGTAGACTTTGAACACTATACGTAGAGAAGGGGGAGGTGTACAACTTGATCCATTTTTGAAGGCTTGTTAGGAGTGGTGAGAAAGTTTTGAGGAGAAAGGTGTTACTATAATTACAGGGAATTTGAAGTTATTGTAAGCTATGCAGGAGAATGTGAATAAGATCATAGAAACAAGTCATAATAGAACCTTTCATGTTTTATTCTTGTAGAAATACCAAAACAACTCATATCCATTTTTTTTGGTAACCTCTATATCTCTGTAAAGTACATATGGGTCTTGGAAAGTGTGTCATCTGCATTTTGAGCATTTGATAAACCAGGTAAGATATGTATCTATTATTCTACAAATGTACTAGAGACTTTTGGTTGTTAAAGCATTAATCAACTGCTATAATCCTAATAACAAGTCATTCCATAGAAGGGATAGAAGAATATTCCTATCTTTGGATAAAGAAACATTCATAGAAGCATTCAACCTTGGAGGACCTATGTCACTACCAATTGAGATAGAGAAATTGAATGAAAATATCAAGAATCACAAGAGCTTCTACATGGGTAGGGTGATGACCAAACACATTCCTTCATCAAAGAAGGACATTGTAGATATTTCAAAGAGGAAAGACATTGAAAAGGTTATGCCTCTTGAATTATTCCAAAGATATTTTTAGAATGTTGTATTTGGAATCAACAAAGCCTTAGGTTCAGATGGAACCATGAATGCTCTGGGAGCACATTATATCATGGCTTTGAATATTCAAGATGCAAATCATAATTTTTGGGTATGATTTTGTGGACTATATCATTGATAGAATCCATGAGGAGATCACTACTTGTTAGAAAGGACAATGGGAGAATTTTAAATTCCATCACGACTCCCTGATCATGCATTTGATCCTATTCAAAATGTTGATATATTTGATTAGAGCTTCTTCAAATCTACACAAGAATGGGGAGAAAGGTTACCAGTAAAACAAAGGATAAGGGTATGGAAAATGCCCTACCCATATTCTAATATCATTTCATTTTATAATGATTTTTCTTATCTAATTTTGAAAATGATAGGGTTATTAATTGAAAGAATCCCTAGGAGTGTCAGAAAGGTTGTTAAACCTAAAATATGTTTTGATTTTAGAAAGCAATTAAGATATGACTAGGAAAGTGTTTTCTTGTTTGAAGAGTATACTATTATAAGGGTTTTTGGATTCTCTCAGCCACCCCATATCTTACCCAAGTATGTCCCTAAGAGACTTGGGGTTATAGAAGTATTTTGGTAATTGATCTCTTTGAATAGAGAATACTTGGCCAAAGGTATCAAGAATGGGACCTTTTTGTGTAGATGCACTAAGGTAGGAAACTTTGAAATAGGTAAAAATGCCATTGAAGAAACCAATGCATATTTAAGAAATTATAAACTACCAACTAGGCCAACCAAAGCTTAGGGCCCATTCAATATACTTAGACATTCCCTAAAGAGCATGAGAGGGTACAATCTGCCTCCCAGAAAACCTATGTGGGAAGAAGATGTTATTGCTAATAGGTTAAATGAAGATGTCTACAGGGAAAGGATGATCAAATATAGAGACATTGTTAGTTTTGAATAGGAGATGAGAAAAGAAAATCCATTCGTCAAGGGATTCTATCTTGAGGAAGACTACTAGTCCAAATTGAATAAATGTGTGGAGAATTTTAATGAATTAGGATCACAAGTCCCTAAAGAAATTAAAAGGAAGATTGACCCTAAGTATTCAGATGATGAAATTGTTGTTGATTTCATTGATGATGAGGATCAACTTGAAAAAGATTAGCCTAAGGAGGACATTCCTAAGAGTTCTGAGTGGGAAGAATAGAGGAATAAAAGACTAAAGATGGTGGAAGTGCTAGAAAAGGCTCAATAAAAGGCTCTTCAAATTCTACCAAGGGGAAATAAATATTTTGATGATATTAGAAGGAGGTTTTTAGTATCCCACACATTAGAAGATGAGAAAAGAACAAAGAAACTATAGCTGGAAGCTCAAATGATTGATGATATAATCATTGAAGCTCAAGAATTTATGAGTGATGAGAACTTCATCAAATATGATGAATTTAAAAGTTTCTTGTTTAAAATAAAGAAGAATGAATTAGCTCTACAACTGAAGCTAGGATATTCTAATGAAGTGGTTGCTAGACTAGTATAGAAACTACAAGAATATGATCTTGCAAGTGAAGCTCTCACTATTGAAGAGGCAAGAGACTTGGTGACAAGGAGTGGTATGATTGTTTTCCTAGGATGGGATGTCAACTCATCTTTTTTGTTGGACCAAATGAGAAGACAAGATATTTTAGTTTCATTTGAAGATGAGAATCAATATGGAGAGATAAGAGGGTCAAGATATAATGTAGATGCTCAAAGAATGGAAATATGGAGTTTAGCTCTAGAGCATGACAAGTCTACCCTAATGGAGATTAAATAGTCTTCTAGAGGGAACACTATCTTTTGGAATGTACACTTTACTTCCAATGATTAAATATATGAGATGCACACTTCAATAGTATTAATGGACAAGAAAAAAATGGATACTTTGAAGGCTCAACTAGAAGGAGCTTATGAAAAATTCAATAAAATTAGAAGAAGCTATGAAGAATAAATGAAGAAAACATATGTCTTGGAATAAAAGACTATCAAGCTAGAAATGAAGGTTGCATCAGTGAAGAAAACTATCAGAACTAATGCATAGATCCATGACAAAGGTGTGCAAACAAAAGCTCAGACATGTGAAACAAGGGAGGCATTAGGCCATGTAATGGAAATTTATAAGGGGGGTCTAGAAGCAAACAATTATGTAGAAATCAAAATAGTAAAAAACTTGTTGATCCAAAAAATAATGCACTAAAGGTAATTTCTCAGAATGTTTATGGCAGTTATCTTGAATTGTAGGGAGTAAAATATAGGTATTTAGAAAGTATTGTTCTATTATCTCCACTCTTTAATACATGGGGGCCATATACCCCATTTTTTGATAATTTGGTACACATGCTAGCACAGAAGAAAGATTTTCCAAAGATAACCGTGTAAACACCCAAAAAATGATCAACAAAGTAAAGGATCTAAATGGTTTCTTTGGTAGCATGCAACTGATCCAAAATAAGATGAAGAAAATTACTACAGGTACACTCAGTTTAGTATCTACAATTTTGGATTATGATGCAAATATGAAAGGCTAGGTGGAGTGGTCAACTTCTTTTGATGATATCCTTGATAATCCCAAGTTTTTATCCTACTACAACAATGATGCAAGTGCTATATTTGTTTATGACATGATTGATATGCTTTACAAAATAGAAGAAAAAATATCTAAAGTAACTGCTGAAGTCAAAGAAATAAAAGATGCCAAGTGGGCCAAATTCCTAGATGAGTTGGATGCATTTAGAAATGCCACCTAGCTAGATGTAGACACATGTATAGCTATATGGGAGGTCATTGCAGACATCAAAGCCATACCATCCAATGATAATGATTAGCATAATGAAAGGTGTAGTTAAAGGAATAAAGAACAAAGAAAAGTTATGGATGGTGATAGGAGATGAAGAAAAACCAAATTTGTTAAAGAGATACTTTCTGGTAATGCCACTTGCCAATTTTGCAATTGCATCCAAAGTTTTGATCAAAGTACAAATAATGTTTTGTATTGTAACAAATTGATTCATTGAAAAATATCTTTTTATTTGCTTTCCTATTAAATTTTGACAAGTGTCCTCCCATCTAAATATTATTCCAATCCTTCCTATAAAAGGATTTGCAAGATGTGGAGTTGAGGTTTGAAATCTATGCAATTTTTAGTGTTATGCTATTTGCATTTGATCCAGTTAGTCTTTATCATTCAAACTTAGATGAATATCATAAATGTGGAAAGCTTGGTCATATGTCATATTTTTAGAAGTAGATAAATCAACATTCCAAGAAACACACATTTTAATGGTTATTTTTATAGTTCTAACAAATATGAACATATCAAAAAAGAGTATAGTTTAAGAAAAAATATCATTTCACAAAAATGAAACTTTGCAAAGTATTTTTATACATGGAACCAATTTGGTCAAAAAGATAAACATTGTAGGTTGAGAGCCTCACTAGAAAGAAAACCAATAAACACCATGTGTAATAACTAAAGATGCTTTGGACACATAACAATAAATTGTAGATTTAGATAAAAATGAAAATACAAAACCACATAGATAAAAATGAATGTGATGTTACATCTGTTATAAGTATGGTTTTAAAACACAAAACTATAGGTACTAACAAGTTAACACTGGAAACTATAGAGGAAAATAAATAGTAAATCAATAAATAATGAGTAACAATATGAGGCAGATTTGGGTTAAGAAGGAAGAAGGGAAGACATCCATAAACAACTCTTCAAACTCAAGTCAAGAGGATACATCATCAAACAAGCAAGTATTTCTTAGGGCCCTATAAGGAATTTGATAAATTTATTCATCCCTTACAATATAAATAGGATGACTATTAAATTATACATTAGTCATTATATTGAATGTAAATAGTGAAAGATAACATAAAAACTTTATTATTTTTCTAAAATCTTGAAAGTATATATATATCAATGTAAAAGAATGCATGTTAGAATTTAAAAATAACTATTGGTATACAAAATCACTATCAGATAAGAAGAATTTCTATCAATATAAAAGTTACTTTTGAGGAGCAATTATTTCCTAGTTAGCTATTTGTACACTTTTTATTATTAGTAAATACATGTCAAGCCCATTCATTTAGTACCGTACCTTACTAAAGCTATCATTTGAGCAAGAAACCCAAAGAGCTTAGAGTAATTAGCAATGAAGATCTACTAGTGAATCTTACATGAGAAATCAAAAATGCATTTGTGCCCTAGCTTCCAAAAAATATAGGAATTTTATTTTGTTGGACTGTTGAATTTGAGTGAAATATTTTGAAGAAATGACAACTATAGTTCAAACCATAGTAGTTGTAAGCATCAATGACAAGCTAAAATCAAAATTCAACATATGTCTTTTTGAAAGATGTGGGAAAAGATGAGACATGAGCCCTATCCTCACTACCACAAAGGGTATTGTTAATTGAAGATATTAGGACCTTCATTCATAACAAGATAGTTGTATTGGGTTAATGAATACTTGTGAGAAAAAAAGTGCAAAAGAACAAGTTCAAGCATCTTGAAGTATAAGGATTAACACATATAGTCTTCATATCTAAAGTCTTTAAGGAGGAATGGATTAGATATGTATTGAGTCATGTGCATGATGAGCCTTTGTGGATAGGTGAGGAGAAATTGGATAAAATAAAAAAGGATTGTATTCAAAAGGTTATTGGTGTTAGAGTAAATAATTAATTTACTAATTATTTATTCTATTTACTTAAGTTTACTTAGGTAAATGCATTCATTAATTAGTTGTAGTCTAGGAGTTAATTATAAGTTGTTGACAATACGAGAGTTTGTTCTCTCCTAAGTCATACTTATCCTCTCACATTGTTTGAGGACTTTCCACCTCAAGTGGATGTATGCTTAGTTGTCACACTTATGTCCTAGCATCTTCTAGCTCGTTCTAGAAGATTCCTAGAGCTCTTTATATTCTGGCTCCCTCATTGTATTTTTATACTAAAAGAAATTTAGCATATTGTAAATATATATTTTCTTGTGTTTGCATACTTTTTGTCTCTCATGTCCATTTAGGGTTTTTCCCTTACTCCATGCTCTTCCTTCCTTGGCTTCTCTTTGACAAGTTTTCACATGCAGGTGATCTTGGGTGTCTTCAGAGTTGGATTTCATCAACTCAAACATGGTATCAGAGCCTCCCTACTACTACTTCGTTGAAATTTTTTTGAAGCCGTGATTTGGAGACACAAATCCTAGTTTGTTTGTGCATTTTTTCTTCAAATCGGGAGAATAGAAAATTTTTGGAACACTTTCAGCCCAAATGGATGCTACTATTGGATCTAGAAGGCATTTTCAGCTAGGATTCATTTAAAGCTTTTCAATTTTGGAGATAGAGCTCCAGGAGGCAAATTTCTTTCCATACCAGGGTTGTTGTACAGATGAATCTGCAAAAAAAAAAAAAAATAATTTTTTTTAAGGGCACTTTGCTAGCGCACCGCTCAGCAACCACTGTTGTGCCACCATGGCCCTGCCTGCACGCAGCCTGTGAGTGGCCATAGCTGGTAGTGCCATTGCAGTGCCACTGCAGATAGCCCACTACTAGTAGGCCACCCAACCACCTCCTGCATCGGTGGCTCTGCCCATGATTTTCCTCCTTTGCCAATGATTACAGCCCTAGCACTGCTCCACCTCTGACTCACCGCTTCTAACTATTGTGCACTTCATCAACACCATGTGGAAGCCTACGTCAGCAGATCTTCAACCCTATCATCTATAGTCTATATGACACGTGGCAGGGATGCCATGTGGGACCTGCCACGTTAGTCGTACCTACCACATGGCATTGTTTTTTGTTGTGACAACCACCAAGTCGTCAAATTTTTTGCAGTGGATTGCTGACATCGGTATGATGTCATCACTACATCAGCACACCTTTCTTACACATCTCTAGGGTCAATTTTTGACCTACTGTTGGTTTTTTTGCCATAACTTTAGCATACATAGGTATTTTTCTAATCCAAAAGAAGCACTGAAAAGATGATTCTGAGAAAAAGATATTGGTGTAGGTATTTTCAAGTTTTGATGCTTTTTTATTGCCCATTTTTTTAGTTAAAGTTTGAAGTTATGGTTTTGACTCTGGCAAGCATATCTTTTGAATCTCATGTCAGTTTTTTGAAAACTTTATATTTTTGGAAAGCTGGTTTTGTCACCTTTTCAAAAATGTGGTCCTTTTCCTTAGTTCTTGGCCCATGCTCTTTCTATCATATTTTTTGCATTTTTGCTATATGGTGGATATCTTGAGTGTTTTAGGCCTGAGGATCATTTTTCTGGTATGGTTTCCTTTGTTTTTGGCTATACTATCTTTTGTATCAGCTTGTTTTTGGTTTTGATCATTGTAGCTATCATTTTGAAACACTTTTATGTATCACACTGAGATAAAGTGTCACTCTTGCATTTCAAGGGTCATGAACATTATTTTTAAGTCAGTTGTACTTGCACTATTTTTATAAAGCACCATGGGGGGATATTTGTTTTCTATTTTAGGCATTCTCCCTTTGTCAAGTGAGTGTCCCTTCCACAACATTAGCCCCATGTAGTGTCAGTGTGATCGTGTCTTTATAGGTGTTTGTATCTCTTCCTCTCTTGCCATTCTTGGTTTGTATGTAGGAGACTTTGGCCCACCTTCTCAGTTGCCTGCCATCTCACCCCATCTATATTAAGGGGGGGTTATGCTATTGTTCTAATGCATCTATGGTTCAATGGTTTGATAGTGTGAACTATGTATTCAGTGGTTGATCCTATGTACAAGGCGATTGTAGTGGCTGGCTACCCATGCATTTTAGTGAGATGGATCATCTACCATATAGACATGCTCAGTTCATGCCTTCTTCTTCCTTCGTGGTTCTTTAGATCGGCAGTTTGGTATATTTGTGGCTTCTTCATGCTTCAATGATGTTCTTCATGATCACTCCTTGTTCCTGTTTTAGGGGACATTTTCCTAGTTGGAGGCTTCTTCAGTTCTTCACTAGGTTTTTACCTCTTTTTGGGGGAGGGTTTTTCTCACGTGGTTTTCTCTCTTTCCTCATTTTTAGAGGTTTCATTTTTTTGCATTGTATGTGGGTACCTAACATGGCTTTCTTGCTAGGACCCATTTTGCAATTTTGCATTTCTTAGTTTTGTGAGCTTAAGGCATTTCCCTAAGTTGCACTTAAGGGGGGTGTTATAGTAAATAATTAATTTACTAATTATTTATTCTATTTACTTAAGCTTACTTAGGTAAATGTATTCATTAATTAGTTGTAGTCTAGGAGTTAGTTATAGGTTGTTGACAATACAGGAGTTTGTTCTCTCTTAAGTCATACTTATCCTCTCACATTATTCGAGGACTTTCCACCTTAAGTGGATGTATTCTTAGTTATCACACTTATCTCCTAGCATCTTCTGGCTCATTCTAGAAGATTCTTGGAGCTCTTTATATTTGGGCTCACTCATTGTATTTTTATACAACAAGACATTTAGCATATTGTAAATACATATTTTCTTGTGTTTGTGTACTTGTTGTCTCTCATGTTCATTTAGGGTTTTTCCCTTGCTCCACGCTCTTCCTTCCTTAGCTTCTCTTTGATAGGTTTTCGCATGCAAGTGATCTTGGGCATCTTCAGAGTTGAATTTCATCAACTCCAACGATTGGGTTATCCACACAGGGGAAATAATGTTCCCTACATGTGCACAACATGGAGTTAAAAGAAATTATTAAAATGACATTGTATAAAAGAGCTATGCATGTTGATAAGGTCATGGACACATGCACTCATTGTAAGGAAACTTGCAACTAAAAATATAGTTGCTCCCACATAACTCATATTAGATCCAAAATAAATAAACACTTAAAATTCATATGCAAGAGAATAAATAACATACCCACAAAAATATGACACTAGGTATACCTTGAGAAATCCCTATTAAGGGAAAAAATCCATCATTCAAAAACATCCATTACCATGTATTATTCAACAAAAAATACCATTGCAATACAACCATGGAATATTTCAAAGCCATAGCTACAACCAAGAAATCCAAGTGAACACACATGAATTCACACATCTTATGAAACTTAAACTAACTCTTGAATGCCCAAATGGAGGAAACAATTATCTATGACTAATAGTTAGATTGCTTTGCGATTGAAGTGCATAAGCATCCTCTAAATGATCTCAGGTACAACTCCCTGTGCAAGATTTGCAATGAATAAACTAAACTACAATTATAAATGGTTTTAACCTAAAAGAATGAAAGACACATAAACATCCATCCATAAACATGGTATAGGTGGGAAAAACATATAATAAAAAATGTTACAAAGACCATTCATCCAATCCTTACAATACAAGAAAAAACGTGAAAAGAAAGATATATCATTCTTTCCAAGTATATGAATGGTCAAGGTTCACATGCTGAATGATAAATATATACTTTGATGGAGAAGGAAAAGTTAGATCCAAAGAAAATCAAAACAATTCAAAGATTGAGATTGATCAAGAGGTAAACATCCAAATTCAAAGTTTTGTATATTAAAACCTCTTTCTCCTAAAAACACAAACAAAAGATGACACATATCACATTGCCTCTACTTGTAACTTACAAATCAAAAGACTAAATATCTCTCCCCTTGCAATTACAACCTAAATCAAATTAAAAAGTCCCCTTTCTGTAGCACACAGTCTTCAGTTAATAGGTGAAATCCCTCTCCCTGATTAGTTATTGTAACTAATTCTTGTAACTTAATTATTTGACCTATGTGTTGATGTGACCAAAACCATGATTAGCCAATCAGTCATATTCCTTTATGGTTCCAGGCTCTCAGCTCTTTATATTTTATTTGACATTCAATTCCTTATTTCCCTCACAAGTATAATATCAAAATATATTTAAACATGAAATGTGAGGTGATGATCTCCATCTCAACTTGTGCCAAGTGTCACTACTTTGTGGCATACATACATCTTAATTGTGAGGAGGTTCTTATTAGTTCAAGAGACAAGTGTAATAACATCCACATGGCACCCTCATCTATGATCTGTCTCCAATCCTTTTAGTGAGTTTTCATTGGGATTATGTTAGGAATCTCACCATTTTCCTTTATGTTTGAATAAAATTGGGAGCCAGTCAAATAATTGCCTTCAAAGTATTATGTGTTACTCTCATATATATGGAGAACTAACAGATGAGATTTATTTCTCCATTCATAATGTAGACACCTAAATCTAATCACATAAATTTGTAATAAAGTTTAGTCATCTTCTAAAGCATATTTTACTTAAATATTAAATATTAAATTATTTTAGCGCTATCCCCTAATCAATTAATTATAGTCAAATTAATAAATTACTAGACAACCAATAGTCTAATTTAGTAATAAAATCCCCCATCCTCTATTAAATTAAATAAATACAAAACCAATTTAATTTAATCTCCAAAACTCCTCTCTATTTAATTATTTAAATCCATCACCCTTCAACCCAATAGTTACCTAAACTCAAGTCATGGACCAAATATTCCTCTCTTAATTAAATAATTCATTTATTTAATTAAATTTTATGCACCCATAATTCTCCTTTTAAATCAAGTAATCCATTTAGTTAATTAAGCTCACCCACCAACCTTTTCTCTAATAAATCAATCCACCTCCCACATCATCTAGTCAACTAAGCCACCTCACCCACCTTAACTGAAACACATCACCTCCTGTTGCATAAATTATGGCATAATTTATTACCTCTAACTCAAGCCCAAGTCCACTCTCATGCCACATCTCCTCTGCATCTCTCAGTTAATTGAAGCCTATTTCACACCTCACTCAGTTAACTATCCATTAGTAATTCTTATCTCCTTCTCACCCAATTGCTTATAAATTGAATCTCTCTACTCTCACAAATCATCCACCTTCATATGCAAACTTATAATACTATTTTGAGAGCCTAAGTACTATCAAAATACCATTATAATCAAAAAATCCATTCTTTCCTCCATTGTTGAATCCTTCATCCATCTCTCATCCACTAAAGCTTGAAGCCATGCTTGAGCATACATTTCCATCCTTTGGACACATCTACTCATTGATATAGCTTGGATTACTCTCCTTTGGTTTTGATCCATCTTATTTTCTTTTATTGTCTAATCTATATGTTGGTATGTGATTATTTTGCGAATATTTTTCAATTGCTTAATGTTCTTTGCACTCTAATTTTCATAGTGCAGACATAGTACGTCAAGAAAATCTATCATGGAACTATCAAATGATATATTGTGCCATTTAGAATTCTCAAACACACCCTACTAAGATTAGAGATTGAGTTGTGAGTAGAACTTAATAGGCATTTTATCAAATAGTTGGCACACATTCAATGTGTTTGGCAGAGTGTGAGAGTCATGAAGGAACTAGAACATGATTTTTCATTCCATTCAAGGAAGTCTCAATTAACTAATTATATCATCTCCACTCATAGTTGATCTCATCTCTATAGTTTTCATTAGGATTCACATTTTCATGGCTTTGTCAATATTGTGTTCTTCTACTATTTGATTCCTTATGATTAAATTCTTTTTGATTCTATGGGTTTCTCATTGTATCAATATTTTTACCATTGGAGCTATGCACAAGACTAAAAGGGATCTACATTGCACATGATATTTCTTCTTCAACTTTGATGAAGTGAATATTTCCCATTCATTAGTTTTGATTGCATTTTCTCAAATGATTTTCATGCATCCTTCTTATGCCCATGCATTTGGATTTTTTCGCTTATGAGTAAGAGTTGGTAATTTATTTTAAGTCAAACTATTTCCTCATGAGTGAACTGACCGATCTTATTAGATTCATTAGATACCTAATACAAGTGTCTCTTATAAGCCATGACAAAGCCTTTGAGTATGTGTTTAGAGGCTAATGCAATTGCCGATGTCTAATATCCTAGCTACCACTTCGATCATTTTCACTTTTTCCCATTCAATAGATTTAATATTCTTCCCTTTGCCATCTATTATTTACTTATAGTGGGATTGAAGAGGAACTTTCTTTGTAGGCTCCATGAGAAGATGGATCTAAACAAGATTTTCTTGCCTCAAAGAATTGAGCATTTTATTAGAAGATCCACATATTTCTCCTTGATGGGATTATGACTCAGTTTGAAGAAGATTTCCTTCATATTTTATTCACTTCTACACTTGATGAGACTTGTACCTTATTTTTTTACTTATAAAAACTTTGATTGAATATCCATGGCCAGTCCATGACCTTATCTTTCATGACCATTAGCATCCTATACATCTATTACAAGTTTGTTGACAGATTAACATATTTGGAATTCATAATCACATGAGGGAGCTGATTACTTCATCCTAATTTTCATCAAGATCATCATTGAAATTGGGTACTTAGATATAAGCCTTGATTTATTTGGCATCAGTAAGAGCATAATTTATTAGATCCACCATCCATATGAATTGTTCAAGTGTTAGCCACTTATGTGTATGTGTTTTGAGTTACCTTATCAAATGCATAGGGGTTACCACCTTTGAAACTATGCATCTTATTCAATTCCCTTATTACATATGTGGGCTTACAAGGTACTCCACACTTTTGAGCTTATAAGTTTGGGTCTTATTTTTGAAATAATAGCTTGACCCTTGAGAATAGTGCCACACAGTTGTAATGATTATTTTGATAGTCAAGAAATGACACCATATAAAGTTACAAATAATGGAGCTATGGCTTGTCACAATGCCACTTTGGCATACTGAAAGAGTGCTTTAGATTCTTTTCATATATGCTCTAAATTTTCTATCTTCTATCGACTCTTGAGAATAATAATGGACATGGAACCACTATATTTTCTTGATGCTAATTTTATATGGAATATTGTAAATTTCATGCGTGCACCTATGCTAAGAATTCTTCTTGATCATATTGATCAATTAATAGAGTGGGTCTCACTCAAGGAAAAAAATCTCTATGAAGAAAATTCCTATTCTAAACATCTATAATTTGAATCTATTTATAGGGTGCTATCTTGGGTTTTGAACCTTTAAACTTAGACCTATATTCTAAATTCTTGAGTATTCAAACCTTGATTTTGAAAATGTACCTTTGAACTTGTAAGCCAAACCTTTGAGGTTAGAGCTTGAACTCTCGAACTTGTTGTGTTCATAAATCTTCTTGAATTATTATGAACTAGTAGCAACCATTTTGAAATTGGTCATACCACATCATACTCACTTGAACCATTTGAACCAGTATGTACCTAAACATACTTGTGAATACTCTTGGATCCTTCTAAACCTTTGCATTGAAACTCTACACTGAACCAAAAGAACCCTTGAACCCATTTGTACTAGTCAAACCAATTTGAACTAGTTTAAAATGATTCAAGGTCTATTCTTGAACTTACCAATATTTGACTTGAAAATTAGAGATAGAATGCCTTATTTTGATATTTTAAAATTTGGGGTCGATAAGGGTGCTAACACCTATCTTGTGACTCATTTTTTGCCTTTTCCCCTTGCTTCTACAACTACCATTATGGTTTCTTATATAGTAGAAAGCTCCCACAAAACCACCAAGTGGTATCACATAAACCATGTGCTAACACTATGTGCTACCAAACCCCTATTAACCTACATTTAATATTGGACATTTAATTATTTTCCCCAATATTAAATAACTACTTGAAATTATTATCACAATTTTCAATATAACTCATCAAGTATATCCCATGGAAATGTTTCCACCTTGCATGCCCATCTAGGTGATCCTAGGTGAAATATTAAATAATAAAATAAAATAATACAATATAACAATATTATGCAATCTAGTAGGTGAGAATTTACAATGTTTAAATATGAATGAGCAGGAGAGTGGTAGGGGGGTTTTTGGTAGGCAAGAATTTAGTTGTGGGGATTGCATCTAGTTCTCTAGGGAATCTAGATGCTAGGAGTTTTAAGGGTGTTGCAGGGAATGTAGAAGCATAATTTGATAATGGATTATGTGGGAATCTAGAGTAGGAAGAACACAAAGTTCTCTTGGGATTTGTCTCTAGAAGATTTGGGGATTTTGACAATTATCACTCTGATCCTTTGATCGAGATCCCTGCCTCTCAAAGGGAACCACTAAAGAGTATTTTGAAAGGAGAAAATTCTTTAGATGTATGTAAGAGTTTTGAAGGATCACATGTTGGGGAGTAGAAGGAGGATAATGAATGGGTCAAAGAAAGTGGTCTTCTTTGTTTGGAAAAAGGCCAAGAGGCAAGTCTTCTTTTCCTCCCATTACTTGAAAATCTTGTTGGGAAAAAGGTGAGTTTCAATTTTTTTTTTTTGGATTCATTATTAGATTATTCTATTTCTACTATGGATTTAACACTAGTTGGGAAATTACTAAGGGTTTGACCAGATATTGATACCCTTAAAAAAATGATTCAAAGGAAAAGGAATCTCTGAGCTCAAGTGGATATTTTTTTAGCGATGAAAGGTTTTTCTTGTTTTTATTTACTTGCAAGGAGAATTTAAATATGGTTTTATGTGGTTGACATTTTTTATTTGGTAATAGTACCTTAACATTTAAAAAATGGGACCCAAATATGGATCTATTAGATGATTTCTTCCTTACGAATCCGATGTGGGTAAGACTCCTGGGTCTTCCTCTTGAGTTTTGGCATGAAGGGGATAGCTAGTTCCTTTGGAGAACTCATGGCCATTAATATTATGATTGCATCTAGATCTAAACTCCTATGTAAAAGTTATACATCTAAAGGATCTTCCTCAGAAGGTGGAAATTAATTCAAAATTAGGAAAATGGTCTCAAGAAGTTTTTTTGAAGATCTTCCTAATGTGTGTTTCGTTTGTAATAAATTGGGTAATTGGGAAAAAAAAATGTCCTTTGAAACTTTAAAAAAAAAAAAAAAGGTGTTGAATGTGGAAAAGAAGGTTCAAAAAAGGGTTCGGAAACCTAAAGTCTCATATGGAGATGTTGTTTTGCAAGGCCAAAAAAGTGAAGATAGCCTTACATCTAAGGATGATAAAAGGAAGGAATTAGTGGAGGATGAAGGGAAGAAGATCTAGAATAATGAGGAAATTATTTTACCTACTATAAAGGAAACTAAGGAATCTAAAAGATTACCAAACCGGTTGGTTATTTAGTAGAATAATATTGAGGACCTAGAAGAGGCTAAGGATTTAGAGGAGTTTTAAAAAGGAAAAATATTAGAGGAAAGGAGTGGACAACTAGATGAGATTAATATTATGGAGGATTTACTGGATGAAGGTAATCTCTTACTATTGGAACCTCTAAGTGAATAAATGACTCTTAATGGATATGGAATAAATCCTAAAATTGAGGATCATATTACTAAGAAGAAAGAACCAAAACAAAAATAGGGACAAAGTAAAAAAATTGATAAGAAAGTTAATCCTTTGCCTATAGGAGTAGTTATTCATAGAAGTAAATTAGAATTAGGACTTCTAAAAATGAAACCAGATGTTAGAACTCTAGAGAAATTTGGTAGAAAAACTACCAAAAAGAGGAGATAAACTAAAACTTTGCAGAATATTACTGATGGGAAGTAAACAACTATTCTGGATTTTAGCCCTAAAAAGTTATAATGAAAACCATTACATGGAATGTAAGGGGGATGAATAGTATCCATAAATTAGATGTAGTTCAAAATTTTGTAAGACAACATAAACCTAATATGATGGTGATCCATGGAACAAAAATGGATAAAGTTAAAGAAGAAAGTTTGAAATCGTTTAATAACTATTGTGCTATGGCTAGTAGTTTTGAAGGAGCATCAGGTGTTATGCTGATAATGTGGAAGAAGTCTATGTTTGCTAGTACCCTGATGGATGCCAATAAGCACTTCATTGCAGTCAAGATTCAGAGTTTATCTTAGGGTAGCTATTGGTATGTTGTTAATGTATACACTCCTAATAACAAAAGCCCTAGAAAAAAGTTTTGGGATTATCTTTCAAAGATAAGAGTTTAGATTATAGTGGAAAATGGTTATTTCTAGGGAATTTTAATGTTACTCTCTATGAACATGAAAAAAAGGGAGAAATTCTAGTCAACTGGAAGGAAGGCTAGGTCTACTAGAGTTTATCAATAAAGAAGGCTTAATGGATTTGGAACTCCAAGGTATTGACTTTACTTGGAGTAATAAAAGAGTTGGAAATGATTGTAGTCAAGTTAGCTTGGAAAAAGTTCTTATCTCTCCAGATTGGACTAAAGATTTTGTTCATTCTCTGAATGCAATAAAAAAGATTTCTTCTGACCATTTTTTGCTCTTTTTTAAGGCTGAAGCTATTCAATCTATGAAGGATTTCCTAGTTAGGTTTGAGAAAATGTGGATACAAAATCCAAATTTTGATGCATTGTTGGAAGAATGGTGGAATATTAACATTGAAGGAACAACTCTATTTTGAGTGGCTTCCAAACTTAGGAATGTTAAAAAAAGAGTTAGAGAATGGAATAATAAGTCTTTTGGCAATTTCTTTGAGAGTAAATTGAATCTAAAGGTTGAACTAAAAGTTATCCAAGATAGAATTTAGTAGGAAGGTTATTCAGAGGAGCTAGTTCAAGAAGAAAATGAAAAGCTGATTAAATACCATGACATTATTTCTAAAGAGGAAACCTTTTGGAGATAGAGGTCTAGATCTATCTGGCATGAAGAAGGGCATATAAACACTAAATTTCCTCATCTGAGTACAATGAAACATAGAGCTAAGAATCAAAAGGTTTTACTTTCTTTTGGTTTTAAGGGTTTTTTATTAAGATAATTCTTCATCTTGTCTCTACCTCTTCTCTGGTTGTTTTAGTTAATGGGAGTTCTTCTAATTTCTTTATTTCTTCTAGGGATTTGAGACAAGGTGATCCTACTTCTCCTATTCTCTTTACTATTATGGCTGATAGCCTTGGTATTTATATTGGTAAGATGGTTTTGAGACGGGAAATTCAAGGTGTGAGACCTACTTCACATCCTCTTATTTGATCTCATGAATAATTTGTGCATGATACCATTTTCTTAGGGAAAAGCTGATGTTAGGGAGGCTAGAAGTTTGAAAAAGGCTTTGAATATTTATTCAATTGTCTTTGGGAAATTGATAAATTTGAATAAGAGCTCTTTATTTTTTTATCAATACTCCTACTCTTAGAGAAAGGAAAATTGCTAATATTTTTGGGTGTTCTATAGGTTCATTGCTAAGCACCTATCTAGGCCTTCCTTTGGGGCTTAGTCCTTCTAAAACTTTTTGGGAGGATCTAGTTAAGAAATTCAATACAAAATTAGCTCAATGGAAAGGTAATATGTTGAGTCAAGCAGGTAAAGTTACTTTTCTTAAAGCTTGTCTTCAAAGCCTCCCAACTTATGCTCTGAGTCTTTTTAGGATTCCAATTAAATTTGTAGATGCAATTGATAAAATTCAAAGGAACTTTTTATGGTTTGGAATGGAGGAAAAAAAGAGAATGACTCTAATAGCTTGGGAAAAGGTTTGTAAATATAAGAGGGATGGAGGTTTGGGTATAAGATCTATTAGAAGTATGAATAAATCTTTGTTGGCCAAACAAGGTTGGAAAGTGTACCATGATGATAAGGAATGAAGCTAAATTTGGAAACTTAAGTACCTTTATAATGCTCCTACTATGTCTGACTTTCTATCCTACCCAATTATCCCTAGTTCTTCTGCTATCTAGGGAGTTGTCCAAGGTGCTAAACATATTTTGAATAAAGTTTGTAAGTGAAAAGTTGGAAATGGATATAAAGTTAGATTTTGAAAAGATGGATGGCTTTTGGATCACCCTCTAGTAGATGATTTCATTGAAATGAATCCTATAGAAAGATCTAAATAGGTATTTGGGGAATTTATGGAGAATTATTGGTTTGACATTCGTTAGTCAAATATTATTGAGATTGATCAAAGTTTTTCCAGCATTCAAATTTCTTTTAATGCTTGTAGCCATTATCCTAATTAGGAGGATTCAATGGTGTGGGGGATTGAACTTGGTGGTTTCTTCAATGTTTCTTCTATGTTTAGATCTAAGGATAAGGTCAACCCCTCTAGGTGGGCTAGAGCTTGGATTAAGGGTCTAATCTCTAAAATTAATATTTAATTCTGGCCATGCTTCAATTTTTTTTTTGAACCTTGGGTAATTTGCAAAAAAGAGGTATTTAGTTAGTGAATAGATGTTGTCTTTGTAAGATGGATTTGGAAGATAGGAAACATGTTTTTATGAATTGCAGATATAGATAAAATGTTTGGGGTTCCCTCCTCCAATATTGGAATATTTGTTATGCTTAGCCTAATAATATTGATGACTTCTTTTAGAATTGGATATGTCCTATTAAAGGAGTTGAAATTAGTTTTCTCTAGAAGATTTCTCTTCCCCATATTTGGTGCGGTATCTAGAAAGAAAGGAACAATATAATTTTTAGAAATAAAAAAACTCCTGAGTGGGTTGTGGGTCAAAATATTATTAGAGTCATTAAAGAGAATTTTAGATCTTAGAATAAAAATAGTGATGAAGTTCAAATAAGAAGTTTTATGAATGATAAAAGAACTAAGACTAAACAAGATGACCAAAGACAATATGTGAAATGGAGATCTCCTCCTTTGGATTGGTTGAAAGCTAATTTTGATGGATCTACTAAAGGAAATCCTAGAAGAGTGGGGTGTGGTAGAGTTCTAAGAGACCATTATAGCAGAGTGGCGGATGCTATTACTAGTCCTATTGGTCACTCAACTAGTCATAAAGCTGAGGCTATTGTGACTTTATATACTATTAGGATGGTAGTGAAATCTGGATATAGGAATTTATGGCTAGAAGGAGATTCTTTAAATATTGTAAACATGTTGAATAAAAAGAACATGACTATGTGGAGTATTGCCAGAAACATGATGGAAATTAAAGATGTTTTTAAAAAATCTAACAAAGTAATAATAACCCATATATTCTGTGAAGGCAATAAAGTGGCTTACTGGATAGAAAATAAAGCAGTCAATAGGGATGTTAAGATGACTTGGCATGATTACCTCAGCAAGGAGAGTGAGCTGATGACAATTATTAATAATGTTATGACCAATGCTATTGAAGGAAAGATTATTTTAGATTGAGTGATTTATAATGACAAGTGATGATTTTATTGTGAATTGTTTGCATATCTTTAGGAGGTACAATTGTGTCATCATAAAAAGTACTTGACATATTTTAAGGGTAAATTTTTTTTTTGAGACTAAACATACCTCATTTTTAGTTAGAGTTACCATTATTCAAAAAAATTACAAAGAGGTTGTATGATTGGTGGAAAGTCGAGGAAGCAAGAGCTATCTACCTACAATGAATGGAAGGAAAAATATATGGTGTGGGAGATACTCCAAAAGGGAAAGTGATGACATATATCAACAAGTTACATGGCTATAAGCCCCATATCACTGATTATTTCTTCAAGAATTGGATAGAGGAAAGGGATACTCTTTATGGGGTAATAGTGAATTTGAATGAGGAATTCATTAGAGAGATTACTAGTCTTCTAATGAGGGGGCTAAAATTTAGAAAAGAAACAAACATATCAAATGTAGCATTCAAGAATTTTTTGAAAAATGAAGTCAAGGAGAAAAGGCTTATAGAATGTAGACTTCTATGACTTGGACCAAGTTAAGGTAATCTGACAAGACATCTTCTACTACATTCATGAATACTTGATTCTGGATGGAAGATCTAAATGGGTGCATAAATTTTATTTTGTGTTTTTAAACCATTTTTTCCATAAATATAGGTTATCATTCCATTTTTATTTCAGGTTCTCTCTGCTTCATAGTCTTTAGGCCCATAGGAAGAAGGAATCTAGACCTGTGCTCCATGACGGTCATATTTTATTAATTAAGATTTACTATAAAAATAATGTAGTAAAAGTTGAGAGATTGTTGGAAGCATGAATGTTGATGATATTCCTATAGGGGAGTATTGTAGATATGTTCCTATGATGATATGTTACATTCATGACTAAGTTTGTCATTGATGTCAACATAGTAGTCTTCTGTGGTACGTAATAGAAGAATAGTGGAAAGATCAAGTTCATATGGACGACTAGTTGAGTATTCTAACTACCCAAGGTTATGGCAGATACTTCTAAGTATCTAGTATATGTAGTTAATGTTGGAAGAAGGAATTATAAGTCTAGAAGAAGTTATGTAGGTTTTGGTGAAGTTTATACTGAGATAGAGTTTACAAAGGCATGTTCTGGTAAACTTGTTATATCTCTTAGTAGAATTATTATTCAGAGAATCAAGGTTGACAATATGAAGAAGACATATTGGTGATGATGTGGCTAAGTTTTCTCATCATAATGTTGCATTTAGAGAAATTTATTTAAGTTTCAAAGCATAAGATTAATGTTATTACTAAGTGTAACATGTTCTTAGTGTGGTCCTATAATGATTAATTGAGAAGGTCTGACAGCTGACTTAGGGAATTTTTTTATGGACTCAGTATAAAGGAAGGAAATTTTCCTTTATCATGGAGTATGGTATTGTATGGAATTGTATTAGTGTGAAGTGATTATAAGAAAAAGAAATAGTGGAATACGAAGTTGAGTAGAGTAGAGTAGAAGTTGAAGGAAACTTCATTGCTGAGATTTTGTTGAGTGATCTAAGGTTTGATATTTGGATATGAGATTCATGACCTAGCTTACAAAGTCTGACAGTGATTAGTTTGGTTGATAGAAAAAAGGAAAGAAGAACATAATAGTAAATTGCATGTTTGAGTAGTGAGCTCTTCTTGTAGTTGAAATTGCATGTTTGGGCAATAGGCTCATCTTGTATACATTATACCACAGCTCCTAATAGGGTTGGAATCTCCTAATAGTGATTCAAAGTCTCCTAACATGGACTCATATGCTCTAAATTTTTTAATAGACTCCTAACATGGTCCATCCTCTAACAAGGAATATTTATGTTAGTATATCATCTTGTGGGCATCATTCTCACTGGAGTTTTCCCTTTGATCAAGGGTTTCCCTAGTGAACATATTTGGTGTAATTATCTATGTGTATCTTACTATAGTTGTTGTTTACTTGGTTGAATGGTTAATTTTATTTATAGAAGATAAATATTTTAGTTGTCAAATAATTGATTCGACCCCCCCCCCCCCCATTTCAATTATCTTGGTGTCTAGCAATTGGTAACAAAGCATTAGGTCATTGAAGATAAAGTTTAATAACTTTGGGAGATCCATGGTGAGCATGTTTTGGAAAGATAACATAAAGTTCAATGGAATAAATTATAAAAATTGGAAGGAAAAGATGAAGAAAAATCTATTGTGTATGGGTTTGGGATATTAGATCTTGACAAATCAACGAAGACAATCATGCTTTTGTGTAATTGTGCAAATTTTTGGGAAGCCCTATTTGACGTCTTATAAATTTTAACTAGTTGACCCAAATGTTAAAATTCTTTTTGTGTTGCATTGTAGATGTTAGAGACTTCTTATGTTTCAATTTTTCAGTCTTGAAAAATCCATTTGATCAGTTTTCAAATGCAATTCCAAATGCGATGTCTAGCTTTTTACTGGTGTCAGCATTTGCAGATTTTTTGGATCCCCTATTCGTGAGTTCATATCTTTGACCCCAGGATTGGTGAGATTGAATGGATTGTACCACTATGTTTTATTCTAAAAATACTTTAAGTGTGTTAGTTTTTAAGTCATGACAAATCCATATGCACACTTTTCTAGGTCAATTCCATTTGCCAAAATCATTTTCCTGCCATTGTTTCAATCTGCAAAATTTTGAGTAGCCCACTTTGACTGCTCTCCATTTGTGTCCAATTATTTTCCATGAGCCCAAATCCCAGACTTATACTCTCCTTGTGATAGTGAACCAATGCCCCAATTTTTGCCTTCTCAAGTGTCAGTTTACCTAGTTTTTGAAGGAAAAATCGAATGCAATTTAGTGTTTCTTGACATGTTTATCTACAGGTGATTTTGAGTGAGAAAATTTGATGGTTAATATCTATTGACCCTAAATTTTTTTATGAGATGAGATTTGACATGGTGCAAGAATGGAGAACAAAGATTCAGTGTGCTAGATTTCAAAGCCCGATCAGGTGTTTGGATCAATTTTTAAGGCTAGTCAAAGGACCTCCTAGGATGAAATTGATAGTTTGCAAGAAGACATAAAAATGAGTTTTAAGGATTAGTTAGTGCTCGAATTCAATTCCAGTTAGAATCAGATAGTGAATAGATCAATTTGGCAGTTCAGTCATTTGAAAATGAATTATTTTTTTAGCTAGACCCATTTTTGGGGTCCGACTGACTACTTTCAGATTGATGAATTGTCCACATAGGATATACCATTATATCATCATCAGGTATTTCATCAACATATGGAATTGTCAATTCAATAAGAGACTTAGCAATTGCTTTCATAAATACTCTTTTGTTACCATCATCTTTTTTAAAATTAAGGGAGCTTCTTGATCATTTTCTGAATCCAGTGCTTGTTAGTCTAGAGAAAGCATTTGTGTCATTTGATTTTGACACAATGCATAGTTTGAATGATGACAAGACCAATGCATCTCCAATGTCAGATATGGATGTTGCAAATGATGATGAAATAAATGAATGTACCAATCATATCCATAAGTCTAAGGGTCATAAGAAAAGAAATAACAACACTTGAGGAAACATTTTCTATAAATATGTTTGGGCAAGCTAATTCTTCATTTACAACATGAACTTTCTTCCAAGAGGCATAGAATAGTATAGTGTGTTCTTTCTATGACAGTTAACTATGCTGAATATTGAAGATGAAAGAACATATATTGGATACTCCTTCAAAAAACTAATTTATGTATATTGGAGCATTTAGTTGTTGTATATACATTAGTTGCAATATATGTTTCCTTGACATATCTATATTCTTACCATGTCTAGGAGAAAACACCCAGTATAAAAAGATGCATTAGTGAAGGAACCTGCAATAAAGAGCCATGGCAGTCAAAATGAAGCAACCCACACACAGCATAGGAACTCATGCAAGGAAAATAGGGGAGCTAACTAGAAAAGCAACTCGCAGCATAGAGTTGGCATTGGGAGGTAGTGAGGACTCCATTTGAGGGGCAAAATCTATAGGAGAAGCCCCGTAAAGAGGTGCAGATTCAATGGCAAATCGTGAGCAAGAAATTAAAATGTCTCACAAACAAATAAGAAGTATTGACCATGCAAACTGTGTAAGCAGAAGTCCACACTGAACAAGGGCATTTGTTATGATAGTCATTGAATGAATAGGGGCAGTCCATGCCTTTTGGCCATGATTTGAATGAGAAGAAAGGAGTAGCCACAGTGTGAATAGAAGAACCCACATTAGACAAAAGGAAAGCCAAACACATGAAGAAAAGACAATCTTTTCAAAGAGTAGTCACAGGGGAGATTTTATGAAGACTAGCATAGACTGTGAAAAGGAGCCCCACAAGTGGCTAAGATCAAGCTACAGCTTACAACCCAAATGCCACAAAGGGGATAAGTTGTTGTCAAAGAACAAGAGAAATTGCCATGTCAAAAAGAGAGGTAGCGGCAAGATGTAGGAGCCCACATTTTGGAGATAGCAACCCACGTTGTTCGAGACCAATCAAAGTAAAACATTAAGCTACAGTTCAAAGACCAAAGCCATAGGCATGTAAAAGGAGATGCTTGTGCTTGAATAATGGGAATCCGTCATGGGAGGATAAAGAAGAAGTAGGGGAGACATTGCAGTGAAGGAAGAATCAACAAAGGAAAGGTGCCAAAAATACTCATATTTTATCCATCTGTAGTAGAGCAGCCCATGTGGAGGGGTAGAGACATTTGAAAAAAGAAAACACATACAAGGAAAATTCCCAATCAAAGAAATCTCCACACATTGTTTAAAGAAAAAGAGTTGCAGCAATAGAAAAGCTAGTTAAGGGGATCGTTGAGAGGTAGAGGAAACTTCCATGTGGATAAGAAGATAGGGAGAAAGTGAAACCCGTAGACGTACTCATCAATCATGCAGCAAGAAAAAAAGAAATCCTACATTTGAAGAAAAGTCACAGTCAAGGACATGGCAGAGCAAAGCTGCAGGGAGAATTGTAAAGGGGTTTTATCCCACATTGTTCATGTCAGGACCCTTTTAGTTGTTTAAATGTAAAAACACATAATATGAGTACTGTCTTAAGAGACAAGCACTTTTGAAGTGCAGGCTTGCGAGGTGGGACCTGACCTTGATGATGTTAGTTGGAGGGTGATGTCAACATAATTTTAATGAAAATTCTCTAAAGATGACATGGCACCCAAACTAGAGATTTTAGGAGATCGTGACATGTGGCTTTATCCTACGGTGGGTGCAAACCTGCAATAACAAAATGCTCGACTGATAAGAATTGTGAGAATGTAAGATAGTGTCATGTGGTGATGGGTCCCAATCAATTCTGACATGGAGATCAAGAGCAGTTTGAGAGGATGCACCAGATTGTGACATGTGTCAAAATCCAATGGTGGGCACATGCCCGTAAAATAGAGATGCCAGGAAGTTAGAAAATGTGGGCATGCAAAAATTTGACAAGTGGTAGTGGGCTCGAGTTAGGAGATGATGTGACCGACTTTGTCAGCATGTTGAGGTGGCAGTTCAGGCAGTGAATGAAAGGCCAACACATGGTAGTGACATGTAAGTTCTATTTGGATGATGATGAGGCAATCTAGTGGCAATAGACAGGCAAATCATAGATCGACATGTGGCACTAGTCAAAGCTTGGTTGACTCAGATGACTCATTGGGGATAAAAATAAAATATTTCTAAGTTGTCATATTAAAATATTTTATTATTTTCTCAAAGCATGTTCAGAATTTTAAATTAAAAAGGGCCTTTTTCTAAAGTTTATACTTTAGAATCATTTAAATTTTGGCAAATTCAGTTGCAAGCTTGAACCTTCTACTAGGAGGGCATTTTTCAAACTAATATTTAGAGGGTTTCTGGAAGGCTACATATGCAATATTATATATCGCTAGAATCATGAAAAGATAAACTTTCTGATTCTAAGGTTAGTTTTTGCATAGGAAATAGTGTGTTCATGTTACTTGAGGTTTTCTTCCAAATTACAAATCTACAACTGCATTTAGGTATTGATGTTCAATTTTGATTTTTAGCAAGGTAATGACCTAAATATGCATAAAAAATAGTGAAAATGTAGTTGAGATTGAATTGGGTTACTTTCAAATAAGTTAAATTTTGATTCCTTCAGCATTTCATGAAGATATTAGATATTTTGAATGCAAAAAGGTTTTCCATCATTAAGAAGAGGATATTTTCAAATCAGTTACAAGTAATGATGAAAAAAAAATCAAATCAAAGGGGTAGAAAGAAGAGAGAGGTTGTTCAGTTGCAAGAGATTGAATTCCAAGTGGACACATGTCAAGCATAGATTAGATCTAAGAATTCATCTTTCTTTCCTATATCTTTCTATCTTTCTTTCTTTGTAAGGGTTCCAATCTTTGGAGAAAAACCATTCACTACTATGTTACCATGTTTTGGATCTAGTTTTGACATATTCCCATACTGTGATACCACATATTCTTTAGTATAGTTCTCTCATGTGAATAGCAATAGTGTAGATAATATAGATAGTTTAGACATGTTAGGTGTTTTCATGTTTTGATTGCATGCATTTGATTATATTGTTTCAAGGAAATGAATACAAAGGAGAAAGAACTTCATTAGTTTCATTCTGATTCTCATCTCCAGTCTTAGTGAATTTTCAATATTTTATGATCTTTGAACAAAGAGCTTAGGTCATAGTTGCAGTCCCTTAAGGTTTTATGTGATTTTATTGTTTCTTATGACTCAAGGAGTCATGTAAATGCTTCAGAGAATCAATAGGGCTGCAAGTTTATTGAGAAGAATATCATGTAAGAATGAGATTCAGATTGAACATGGATGTCTATTTACAAGGTGAATGGATAGATCATATATCTAAAGATACAAATATGTCTCAGATATCTATATGTATGTGATTAATTCATGGAATTTCCCAATAGATAAGGCATTGATCATTTATAGGATCACTTGTGCATACTACTGCATATTAGGGGTTTTGTTGAATTCAAAATCTTTTAATCAAATCAATTTAGTTTTTCATGTTTTGTAGTGGACTAAAAAGGATTAACCCTCACTCAACTTGTGAATTTCATAGATTTGCATTTAGCTACTATAGATCTATGTCATTTCATGAGTTATTAGGAGATATAAGGGGTTTCTATCTGCATTGTTTAGGTTTAGATTTATGTTTTAAATACACTGGTATCATATTTCAGAACCTGAAGGTTAACTAGCTTAGGTCTGGTAGAGCCTGAAGTGAAGAAGGAGTTATGCCTTAAAGTTGGCCCAAGACTATAGTCAAGTGTATCTGTCATAGGAAGTTGCTAGCCTTAGATGCATTTGTCTGGTTTCTTGGTCATTTTCAAAAATTTTAAATCAGGAGCCAACAGAATATTTGACCTAGTTTATGAAGGAGCATAAGTGCTAGAGGAGATTTTGCTAGCAGCGGTAGATCTTAAGAAGATAGAAATATTGAAGTAGCCCTTCTAATAAGAAGGGAAAAAAGAGATTAGAACATCTTTAAATGTTGGACTTGTGATGAATATGGTCACTATGCATCTAAGTGTCCTAGAAGAAAGAAAAAGTATTATAAAGGAATTTACAAACCTAGAAGAGATAGAGAGTGTTTTTATGAAAATGAAGAAAATGATTCTGATGAACAAGAAGTAAGTGCTAGTGATGATGAAATAGAATTTTAGTTAATAAAAGAGAAAAGTCTAGAGAAAGTAGCTTTGGTGTCAAACATTGAAAGAAATCTGATTGGATAATTGATAGTGGTTGTTCACATCATATACGTGGTGATATGAACAAGCTTGTTAACTTAAAAAGTTAGGATGGAGGCATTGTCAGTGTTGGAAACAATACAACATGCCAAGTTAAAGGTATTGGATCTATAACTCTTGATGGTAAAACTAACACTAAGGATATATATTTTGTTGATGGTTTGAAGCACAATATTTTGAGTATTGGACAAAAAGTGGACAATAGTTATCAGTTCTAGTTCATAGAGAAGACATGCTTGATTAGAGACAAAGATGGAAAGATAATTGGAACATAAATTAGATCTAGAGGTAATGTATTTCAATTGAATCCCACTGAAATGACAAGTTTTGTTGCAAAGGTAGATGAAAGTTGGTTATAGCATAAGAGATTTTTTTATATAAAATTTAATAGTATTGTGAAGACTATTATGTTTGCTATTAGATATTTTCTTAAGATTGTAAGGCCTACTAACACAATTTGTAAGGAATGTGTGTTAGCAAAGCATAACATAACTTCTTTTCCCTGCAAGAAGTTTAATACTACAGCAAAGTTGGAGATTGTACACATAGAATTTAGTGGTCCTATGAAGAATAAAGGATTATATGGTGAAAGGTATTGTATGATTCTAGTTGATGACTTTTCTAGAATGATGTGGGTTGCATTTCTTAAAGAGAAATCTAAGGCATTTAGTAAGTTTAAGATATTCAAGAATAGATCGAGTTGAGAATGAATATGGTATGAAGATTAAATGTTTAAAATTATATAGAGGAGGAGAATTTACTTCAAATGAGTTTAATATTTTTTGTGAAGAAAATGGAATCAAAAGACAACTATCGGCTCTGAGAACCCTAAAAAGAATGGCATTGTAGAGAGAAGGAATAGATTAGTTACAGAAGCAACAAGAGCTATGTTAGCTAAGAATCATGTATCCAAGATGTTTTTGAGAGAAGATATGAATATAATAGTCTACACTATGAATAAAGTGCAAGTCAAGAAAGCCACAAACAAGGCCCCTTATGAAATGTGGTTTGGTCACTCACCTATAGTTAAGTATTTTAGAATTTTTGGTAGTAATTTTTATATCAAAAGAGATAATAATATTGGTAAGTTTGATACTAGAAGTGATGAAGGTGTGTTTCTTGGTTATTCATTGAAAATCAAGACTTATAGATGCTATAATCTGAGAACTAAGACTATTATAGAAAGTGCAAATGTGAGAATTGATAAGAAATTCAAGATACATGAGAGAATAGTTGATTATAATTCAAATGATGATGTTGTTACTAAGCCAAGGAATGATAAAATATTTCTTGAGACTAACAATGATTTGCAGAATGAAGGAA
Source organism: Cupressus sempervirens (assembly GCA_028749045.1). Taxonomy (NCBI): domain Eukaryota; kingdom Viridiplantae; phylum Streptophyta; class Pinopsida; order Cupressales; family Cupressaceae; genus Cupressus; species Cupressus sempervirens. The sequence goes on along the minus strand of CM053793.1, from coordinate 782,419,094 downwards.
ATAATATGATAAAGAATCACTCATCCACATAGATCATCAAAAATAGAGGTAAATGTGTGATGACAAGAAGCAGAGTCAATGAAGAACCATGTTTGATATCTCAAGTTGAACCTAAGAATGTAGATGAAGCATGCAAAGATTATTATTGGAAACAAGCTATGAAAGAGGAATTGGATTAGATAGTAAAGAATGAGACATGGGAATTGGCCCCGTAGACTAGAAGACAAGAATGTGATAGGAACTAAATGAGTATTCAGGAACAAGATGAATGAGCAAGGAAAAGTTGTAAGGAAGAAGGAAAGATTGGTATGTAAAAGCTACTCACAACAAGAAGGAATAGATTATGATGAGACCTATTCTCAAGTGGCTAGAATAGAAGTAGTAAGATTATTCTTAGCCTATGCAACACAAAAGAAATTCAAAGTGTATCATATGGATGTCCACTCAACATTTCTGAATGGAGAACTTTAAAAAGAAGTGTACATAGAATAGCCTGAAGGTTTTTATTTGATAGATGAAAAGGATGTAGTGTTAAAATTGAATAAATTATTGTATGGCTTAAAGAAAGCACCCAAAACCTAGTATGCAAGGTTGGACAAACATTTAACAAAGTTTGGATATAGCAAAGGTATGATAGATAGTAATCTATATTGGAAATTTTTTTATGATGATTTGATGATTTTGGTAATATTTGTTGATGATATCATATTTGGAGTAAATGATGAGAAAAGTGACAAATTTGTTGAAGAGATGAAAGAATTTGAGATGAGTTTGACAGAACAAATGAAATATTTTCTAGTATTATAGATTGTAGAAAATAAAGAAGGAATCTTTATTTCTCAGACTAAGTACTTGAAGGATTTATTAAAAATGTTTGGTTTGGAAACATGTATACCCATTAGAACACTTATGGTAACTGGACACAAGTTATCTATAAAGGATGAGACACCTACTGTTGAGCAAAAAAAATACAGATCTTTGATTGGAGGATTGCAATATCTGACTCACACAAGGCTGGATATAGAAAATGTAGTTGGAATTGTTGCAAGATTTCAAGCTAATCGTAGAGAAGCACATTATGAAAAAGTAAAAAGGATATTTAGATATTTTAAAGGAACATCAAATTTTGGATTGTGGTATGATAGATTTAATGATTTCACTTTGTGTGCTTATACTAATGTTGATTGGGCAGGTAGTATGGATGACAGAAAAAGCACTAGTAATGGAGCCTTCTTTCTTGGAGAAAGATTGGTTTCTTGGATAAGAAAGAAGTTGGATTATACATCACAAAGTATAATGAAAGTAGAATATGTTGTAGTAGCAAATAATTGCAATCAAGTTGTTTGGGTGAAGCTAATGCTGAAGGATATAAGGATAGAGATTAGTAAACATATTGTCATACATTATGAGAACACAAGCATAGTAAATATGTCTAAGAACCCAGTGTTGCATTTGAAGACTAAGAGAATTTCTATTAAGTATCACATGTTAAGAGAGAAATTTGCAAAAAAGAAAATTAGATTGGAGTATTGAGCACTAAAGAGTAGATTACAAATATATTCAATAAGCCTCTTCCTAAGGAGACTTTTGAGTATATGTGCAGTATGCTAGGGGTTATGCCCCTTCCTACATTAGAGTAGAAGATGCAAGAGTACTGTTTGTTTGGATTGAATGCTAATGCTTCTTATATGGAGGAGTATCTATGATGGATAGAGTCATCTAGGACTCTTGTTGGATGTTGTTTTGAATAATGTTTTTGGACACTTGAGCTAGTAAGAATCAATTGTTGCAAATTTTAATAGTTGCTAAAACCTTTGACGTTGACATCAATGGGGAAGAAGTTTGACATGAAAAACATCATGAGGAAAATATCATGAGAAGATCACAAGGAAGAACATCATGTTCAAAAGAAGTACAACATGGAATGACAGTTTGATAGAAAGCATTTTGAGGTATGTCAATGGGGGAGAATGATTGATGAAGAGAATTTGAAAAGAAAGATGAATAGTCATTTATTGCTATTTTTGGAACTAGATATTTTTCATTTATTTTTCCATCAATGCCAAAGGGGGATATTGTTGACAGATTGTTGGAAGCATGAATGCTGATGATATACCTATGGGGGAGTATTATATATATTTTACTATGATGATATGTTACATACATGACAAAATAGTCTTCTAATGTATCTCATAAAAGAACAGTGGAAAGATCAAGTTGGTATAAATGACTGGTTAAGTATTCTAACTACCTAAGGTTATGGGAGATAATTATGAGTATCTAGTATATATAGTTAATGTTTGAACAAGGAATAATAAGTTTGGAAGAAGTTATGTAAGTTTTAGTGATGTCTATTTTGAGATAGAGTTTACAGAGACATGTTCTTGTAAACTTGTTATATCTCTTAAGATAATTATTATTCTAAGAATCAAGGTTGAGGATGTGAAGAAGATATATTGGTGATAATGTGGCTAAGTCCACCCATTATAAAATTTCATATATGAAAAATTATTCATGTTGCAAGGTAGAAGATTAATGTTATCACTAAGTGTAAAGTGTCCTTAATGTGGTCCTATAATGATTAATTGAGAAGGTCTATCAACCAATTTAGGGAATTGTTTTATGGACTCGGTATAAAGGAAGGATATTTTCCTTTATCATGGAGTATGGTATTGTATGGAATTGTATTGATGTGAAGTGATTGTAAGAAGTAGAGAGAGTGGAATATGAAGTTGAATAGGGAAGTGAAAAAGTGAATGAAACTTCATTACCAAGGTTTTGTTGAGTGATATGAGGTTTAATATTTGGATCTAAGGTTTGTGACCTAGTCTACAAGGTTTGGTAGTGATTGGTTTGATTGATAGAACAAAGGAAAGAAGAACATAATAGTAAATTGCATGTTTGAGTAGTGAGCTCTTCTTGTAGTTGAAATTGCATGTTTGGGTAGTGGGCTCATCTTGTATACATTGTACCACAACTGCTAATAGGGTTGGAATATCCTAATAGGGATTCAAAGTCTCCTAACAAGGACTCATATGTATTGAATTTTGTAATAGATTCCTAACATGGTACATCCTTTAACAAGGAATATTTATATTAGTACATCATCTTTTGGGCATCATTCCCACTGGGGGTTTCCTTCTGATCATGAGTTTTCCTCGTCAATATATCTGGTGTAATTATCTATGTGCATCTTATTATGGTTGCTATTTACTTTGGTTGAATGGTTAAGTTTATTTAATGAAGATAAATGTTTTAATTGTCAGATAACTAATTCACCTCCCTTCTCAATTATCTTCATGGACTATTGTTTCTAATAGGAAAACCTTCACCTATAGTGGCAAAGAAGAGAAAATTGGTTGGTAGTGAGCCTCATCAAAAGATAAGTGCTAAGAAAGATAAAAATAATAAGGTTAAAAATGAGGAGGGATTTAGTGATAGCAAGGGCACAAAGAAGGCGATTAAGAGGGAGAAAAAGAAGAAAAATTACGAGGAAGCTACAAAGTCTAAGAAAATTATAGATGATGAGTTTAATATAGAAAGGGGGGATTTTAGCTCTAACCTAGATAGGTACTCTAGAAGTAGGGGTATTTTAGTGGCTAAGAATGAGGGGGAAAGTAGAAAAGAAAGGAACTTGGAGAAAAAGATGATCTTAAAAGCTTTGGGGTAGAATGATGGGAACCAAAGTGAATAACCTACACCCACTAAAAAGGATATGTCTAACATTAAGAGCCTGATGGACATTAAAATAGAGAAGAATTATGAAGGAAAAGCCCCAGTCATTAAGGATCAATGCCTAAACAAGGAGAATCAAAAGGAGATAATGGATCATAAGGGTTTAAATACTGATAACCAACTCCATCTCAAGGAAACTCAAGAAATCACTAATGAATCTGGGAAAAAGTTTGATGAAGAGGTTAAAGATGAAAATAATTTGGTGAAGCTATCTTTACTTTACAAAGCCAAGCTAAAAGTGGATAGAAGTGGACTCCTAGGTCTATAACAAAATAATTGTTCTAAAAAAAAAGGGTGAAATCTAGAGAGATCTGGATCAAGAAAAAATCAAGAGAACCTAACTAGAAAATCAAGGTGGAAATATCCCTAAGAAATTAAAATAGTATGAAATACAACTATGACAAGTGGTTAAAGATAGTGGGCAAAAAATGGAGATGGTGACATCCAACTTATGTATCATGGTTGCTAGTTTAGGGAAAAAGAGTAATGAGGAGACCATGTCAATTGATGCTATTGTGGCCAATATTTTGGGTGGTCTGAGAAAAAGAACAAGATAGAGCATGAAGAAAGCTACTCTTAAGGTGCCTAGTTATACTATATAAGAAATCCTTTAGTATACTATGGAGGCTAGCAAGGAATTAGCTAAGGTCATTAAAGATCTAATTTAGTTGGTGGTCTAGTTTGTAGGTGTCTGGTCCTTGGTTGGGTTGTTGGTTCTGGTCTTCTATTTTTTCTACCATTTTGACCTTTTTTGTATTAACTCTAAGTTCTAGGTCCTTGTAAAACCTAGGTTTGAACTATGTTTAGTATTTTTTATGGTTTTAAGTCCTGATCACTTATCTTTTATTTTTGTAAGGGGTTTCGAGTCTCCTCAAAACCTATTTTTTCCTTAATCTAAAACAATATTATGTAATGTGTGCAACACACATTATCTCAACAATCTCCCACTTGTTGTATACATTGGATAGGGTCAATCTATAGCTACATAAATGAATAATGAAATGGTTCCTCCTAGCACATCCACAATCATGGATCAAAGTACACAATGTGCTCTATCCTGGTACCCACAGTAAAACCAAAGTATCCAATTTCTCAAATATGAATGATCTCACCTCATATTATGCCACTCCTACTAGACATACGAAGAATCCAGTCAAAGAGAAATCCACCCAACCTGTCACATAAGAATTATAAAATCTCAACTGAAATATGAAGCACAAATACCTGATCCAAATGTAATGACATGTACCATAGCTAAAATTGCAACCACAAAAAGTGCCAACCCATCCAACTATTCATAACTCCAAAGGTATACCAAGTGAATGTCACATCCTCAACATATCTAATTTGTAAATTGTAATCACAAGCCTTAAGAGGAATTACTATCACATATATACCAAGAAGCTCCCACTTAGAAGATATTATCAAATCTATAACCAATCCACTTACAACATCTCAAAGAAGTGAATCCATGTAGTATCAAGAAAATACACAACGCAAACTAATAACCTATAAGAAAAACTACCATAAAAAGTCTACAACATTCTTTGAAGTTCTCCAAAACTAACAAAGAAAAGAGATAAGGAACAACCATGTCATCTCTCACATGACATACATGAACACAAACTAGTGATCATAATCTCCAACCAATCTAAAACATATAAGTAAAACTGAATGTCCATGAAGATAACCAAGACCAAAGAGAAACCATGCATATCATACCCTATATCACATTATTCTACAGACACCTCTAGATGTAAACTATTTCAAGTAAGATCTCCTCCATAATACCCCATCTAAGAAGCCATAACAACACCTAAACCATATCATATAACTAATCATGGATGTAAGCTTCTTACAAGAAGATCACACTCATAAAAATTCCTAACCCAAGGAATAACCATTTCCAATCTAAGGAATATGCCCAATATAAACCATCTCCCAAACTCAACCAACATAGAAATAAAATATGCACATGGAGATAACCAATGATAAACCATCTCTTAAATAAACCCTCTAGTACTAACTCATGTACCATATCTCAAGGTCCATATCAATGAAAGATAACTATAAACATAATGTATGTGAGAGAAATAATGAGTTATACCTCTCAAGTGATAAGTCATTGATTAGACTAAGAGTAGGGAATTTGAATGTCCATCAAGATATCTATGTCTCCAACCAAGACTCATTTAAGAAAAAATTTCTATCAAGTGAATATCAGGTGAATGCCTCTTAGACTTCCTATTAAAACCATCAAGTGTCCCAACAAATACTTATCTAAGCCAAGAGAAATTAGAATCACCATCATCTCTAACTATCCATAAGCATCTGTAACCAATCAATCTATGCCAACTCTAGTGAAACATAGCAATATCATGAAGTACCCAACAAATGATCAATGTACTTAATACCAAGAACCTAAACAAAGATTAATGTTAAAGGTCCAACCATGGCCTCTAGAACATAAACATGACAACATGGTTAAACTATATCAAGAAGAGATAACATACTCCATATGAACATACCATAGCATGTCAGAAATCTAAATGCATATCAAGAGTACATACCATGACATAATAATAAAACCATCCTAAATCCAAGAATAACATGCCAAATGAAAGTATAAATCACACCTATTCTTAGAGCCCCATGAGTGCTCAAGATATAAACATTTCCACACACCATGAGGATAAAATGTGCACCATGCAAATGTCAATGGTATTTCTATAGTAATAAGATATAAGACATCCTCCAACATCTTCAAACACTCAATAAATATATCAATGCAAACAACTCCCACTCAACTATGGTACCAAGTCACTTGTGGAATCATAATATTCATCTGTTGCATAAAGATCCTTCATGGATACACACAACCAAAGTGTTAGTAAAAAGTGAAACCAAGATCTTTAAGCCAAGAAGATACAAACCAAAAAAGGAACTAATTTGACACTTCCACCTTATCACTATGGCAAGATCCCATTGAACTGTGTATCCAAGTTATCCATGACATCATGATAAAAAACCATCCTCTAATGATGAGAATCAACGAAGACATCAAACCACCAAATAATTCAAAGTGCATATCGTGAGCTCCTCAAAAGAAATTAAAAAAAATAATCCTCAACCAAGAAGATATACCACCATAACTAAATTAGGAATCCAAAACAATGAGAACCATTGAAGTACCTATGCATCCAATCATGTCATGACAAAATTTATGGAACCATGACACATGCATGGAACTTAACATTTACCTCTCAAAGTGTCCAAACCATTAGCATAAAATAGTCAACCACAATTCTCCACCATGACTATACCTGATAAAAACATTTCATGTCTTCTGCATGAATAAAACCTAGAAAATCATATGACTAAGGGCATAGACAACCCAAATCCAAGATACCAATCTAAATATGAACCAATAATGAAAGGTCAATATGAAAATACAACCCATATCCAAGCCATAAGTACAACCTACAAGTATAGATTTCTTTCAACACTGCACAACTTGTAGGCCCAACAAGTCATCATACATATCTATAAGAATTTTCCTTAGAGAAAAATTACCCAAGATCAAGAAACTTAAGCACAAGCACAACAGTAGACCAAAAAGAGTATGATTAGAATATTGATATGTATTTAATTCAATATGAAAGTACAATAGGAGTGCCTATATATAAAAGCCTCTAGAATGCTTCTAAAATACTTTGGAATCAATAACATGATAAGTCTTACAACCAGACACATGTCCACTAGGTATGGGTTATCCTTCATTAAACATAGGAGTAAGTGTGATGATGAGAGGATAAGCCTACAAAGGTGTAGCACATAAAATTATGTCGTAGACACCATGTGGTAAAATAGGAGTGAAAATAACTATGTTGTCTACATGAAAACTCAGTTAATTATGAAAACTCCAATGTTGTAGACACCATGTACTGAATTAGAGTTGCTTACTTCTGTGTTGTCAACATGACAACTCATAAAAGTATGCAAACTCCTAAGTGTCTCACCTAAGAAATAATAAAATAATGCATAATAATAATATAATACATTAACCTAAGTAAACTTAAGTAAAATGTAAATAGTAAATATGTATTTAGATCAACACCCTCCGTTAAGTGCAACTTAAGGGAATGCACTTAATCTCATAAAATAGGATGAAATGCATAATGGGTCCCAACTACTAGGCCATGTTAGGTACCCATGTACATAATGAAATGAAATAAAATCTCTCATAAAGTGGAGAATGAGGGAAAACCTCATGGGGAAAACCCTCCCCCAAAAAGAGAGATGAAAAGACAAGATGCATGGATGGATGGAGTAATCAAGACCCCCCCATCATGACATACATCAAGTATATACAAAAGAGAAGTAGGTCAAAAACTCATTAGATGAAAAATTCCCCCCCATAAAAGAGAAGAAGAAGGAGACAAGGTAGTTCCCCCCTAAATGTAGAGTGTCAATCAATGATAGCTTCTCCAATGAAGAAATTGATCCATGACCACTTAATAATGTTCCTACCTTTTGGAAGAAATAATGACAAAGGTATAGGTGATATGCTTTCCTTACGTGTAGAAAGAATTTTGATTATGAGAGGTATCTTTGAAACCTACTGAACTATCCCTATGTCGATACTGATGATGGCTCCTTCCAATACTGCTAACAAGAAGTGCAGATTGAGCAAGGATGGATGTAAAACTTGTCCCAAAGAACTAACTATCTTCTCAAATGATAAAGATACCTCTTGCAACTATTTTAAATAAGGATCCACAATCACATAAACCTATGAAGATTGATCATGTAGAGAATGGACATGAGGGTCAGAGTGAGCCCTCACAACAACTGAAGAAGGATCGTCATCATCAAAGAGAAAATGTATATCATGAATGATGTCCCCCAAGTCTACTATGTATGACTTCACAAAAAAACTTGAAATATCTATTATGTAGTCATCCCATGATGTTGGAGTTGGAAGATAAGATGTACCCTATTATGCTGGACCTATCACTGTGGCAATGTATGCATGTGGAAAGTGTTGATGCCATGACCTCTCTCTGCATCTATGAATAGGATCCCACAAATATGAGTCTGCAAAATCACTATCACTGGTGTCACTATCTATTTCCATAGTGTATGAAGCGCGAAGAGGATTAGAGGATAAGCTAGGTGAACTTTCTTGAAAGTGTACATTCCTCTTGAAAAAAATCTCATGAGTCTTAGGATCCATAAGTTTATATGTCTTAACATCGTCTTCATATTTGATGAAAGTACAAGGCCTTGATGGTGGTGCCTTGTATCCCCTGGAAGATATCTTTTCCCATATTGGACAATCGAAGACTCTAAATTGTTTCAAAAGTAGTTTTCTACTGCACCATGCCTCAAAAGGAGTCTAACCATCTAAGGCATTATGAGGAGTCGTATTAGGTATGTGAGTAGCACTGCTCATTGCTTCAACTTCAAGTGTAGGATCAAGAGACTTGGCTTGTATCATGCAACTTTCCATGGACTTAAGAGTTTGTATCCTTAGTGCTACAACATTTGTCTTATGTGGACCAAATGCTGGTGGACTCTAAAGATCAATACCCTCAAGTTTGCAAAAGTATTCAAGTCTTGTGGTCACATATCTACTTTCATTGTCCATCCAAAGAACCTTGATGGCTTTCCTTGATTGTTGTTCAACATGAATCTTGAGGGCTTGAAGCTTATCAACCACTTCATTGTTGTGATGAAGAAAGTAGACCCATGTCTAGTGTGAAAAGTCATCAATGAAAGTAAGGATGTAGCGAGCTTGGCTAACTAATGTCACTGCAAAAGGACCTTCTAAGACCATGTGAACCAACTAAGGAACAACTGGTACTTTTGAAGACATACCTTTATCAAACTTCTCCTCTAGATGCATATCCACTAAAGATGTTGAACATTCACCCTTAGAAAAGTTGATTATAGGTAGACCTTTGACCATGTTTTTTGAGAAAAGTTGTTGAAGATAGTGGAAGGCAAGATGACCATACTACTCATGCCATAATTTTTTGTGTGGATGAGATTGAGTCAACAAGGCATGTAAAGGAGACTTACGCACAAAACAGGAGAAGGAATAAAGCCTCTTGTCATCATTGATTTTCTCAACTACAACCAATGAATCATCTTTGAGACTATGCACCATTAATGGATTTGGAAGGAACTCAACTTTGTTGCCATCTCCAAGGTGAGTGAGTTAGTAAATTGAGAGGAGATTAGAACTAAGGTTTGGAACATAGAGAACATCTTTGAATTTCCCATTTTCCATCTCCACATGTCCTTTCCCTTCAACTTCCATTTTTGTATCACCTCCTACAAAGATGTGTGGTACCTATGATTGCTTCAATGAAGAAAAGTATCCCTTTGAAGAACACATATGATACAAGGTACCTAAGTCAAGAATCCATTCTATTGAAGAACTTGAACTAGCCACAAGTGCTTGCCCTTTTACTTTTGAAGTGGATGGAATTGAATCCTTGAAATCATTTGGCACATTGATTTTTTTCTTCTTGAGTAATTTTTATAACTCATTGATTCTCTTGATCTTGTAATGATGCTCATCATGATTCGATTTCTTAAAATATGAACAAAATAGTTTGTCTTTCATATCATTATTTCCTTTCTTGTTGGAAGATTTATTGCCTTACTGTGAGGAGGAAGCTTGTTGTGTCTCAAATTGTGATTTTTGCTTCCAATTCTTCTTCTTGATATTGCTAGAACTTATGCCACTTTGACTTGATTGGTTCTCATCACTAGCCATCAATGCTTTGGTCTTTAATGATGTAAAATATCCCATATCTATCAACTTGGTTTGTTCAAAAATCAACATTTCTACAAATGCAAAAATGTAGGCTTTTGGAAAGCATTTCCCATGGTTAACTTGTGAGTATTGTAACTTAAAAAAAAGGAAGCATACTCTAAAGGTAGCCTCTTTAGGATGTGATGAATCAACCTATTATCTTTCATTGGATTACTACAATTTTTAAGAAGTGCCCTAAACTCATTGGCTTTTTTGATATAATATTAAATTGCATCAAAATTCTTTGGATCCAAGAGAAGTAGTTCATCCTCAATCTGGTATCCCTTGTCCTCATCCACCTTACCATACAATGATTCAAGTTTTTCCTAAGCAGGTTTGGCTTCCTTGAAACTAGAAATGTGAAAGAAAAGATCTCTATGGACATGACTCTTGATACTTCCTAAATCCTATTGATCTTTGACTTTCCAATCAGAGAGTGTTGTAGCATCAGTAGGTTTGAAAATTGTACCATCAACATAAAGATTTAGACCTTTGTCCATTAATCCACTCCATACAATATCTTTTCATGTAGAATAATTGTGTGAAGTTAGGAGTGGACATTTAGGTGAACCCATGATGTAGAAAATGAAAAGAGCACAAAAGAGAGACACAAAAAACATAGTACACACCCCCCTATTCACTCAATTAAAGAACCCCCCCAAAAAGATGTTTTTGGCACTTTATATGTAGTGTATGTATAGTACTCCACTTGTCAAAATGTATAAAGTGGACTTCTAATTTATTTATATTCAAATACCTTTTGATGCTCAAATCTATCACTAAGCACTATAGTTTAGAGGTACAACAATTTTGAAAAGTAATCAAAGCAATACAATGTAGAAAAGGCCCTAAGTCTTAAAGTGATATTTTTGTCCACACAATCCTATAATCTTATTTTAGATTTGGAAAGTAGACAAGAAATTATGTAATTTAAAAAAAAATGGAACCTAATTTTGAGTCTAGATGAGCTCGTATAGAGCGTTTGAAGTTGCAAAATGCAGGATTAAATAGGTACATTCACCAAAAAATGCAACTTCTGACAAATGCTTGCACCAAAATTAGAAAAGAATAGCACCACTAAAATTTTTAGGAAATTCTACCTAAAATTAAAAAATTTCACCTAATTTAGAGTTCAAATGAATGGGTTATGGCCTTCCAATGTCAGACTATCAAATCAAAATTGCATCTGGAGAGGGGTTTGCACAGCAAACTGCGAGGTTAAATTTGATGATCAAATGGATTTTGTAGTAGTTCAAAAGTGCCTGGAAATGATGGTTAGAAGACCATCAAATTTAATGCTGTGAAATGCTGACATGGGTGAAAAAAAACCCTCTTGATGACATGGCAAGGTTGTATAGTACAAACAATACAAAAATGTACACATGGCAAGGTACGGTATTTGCTGGGAGCATAGGTCTTGCACTGAGGTATCTGCTTGGCTACTTATCTGCTAATGATGTGGGCACTGAGGTATGCCAGCTTGACCTATTGATAGTGGGGCCACTATGGAGGGGTCATTGCTAACATGGCCATGTTGAAAATGCTATCTCTACATGGAGGCTATTGGCAGTCTATTTGGAATTGCCAGAAAAAGTAGCAGCAGATGTTTTTAAGATTACCAGCATTAGATTTGAAGTGTGGCATTAGTGAGAATGGAGACGGTGCTTGAAGAATAGTGTTCATTGCCAATAGTTTAATTCTGGTGCTAGTAGTTGCTTTCACAGTGGCTGAAAGTCTTTAAAATGTCATTGCTAGTTGGGCAATAAAATCCCACATGCATTGCATGCCTTGTTGAAGTGTTAAATAAAAACAATAGCCTGCAATGTTAAATCAAACAAAGGCTACCGATTTGTGAGCTATGATGCACCAGAATGTTAGGATGTGGCTAGGTGGTGTAATGCTTGCCAAAATTTCATAAATGATTAGCCCAAAATTGAATGCAGACCACCAGTGTTGTAGAGCCACCAAATATGAAGGAATATTCTAAGCAGGATGTAGGGTCGAGGTGTCACTGCCTAGTTTTTATACAAAAAATTTTTCTCTACAGGCCCGAAGGGCAAATTTTTTTTTTGAAAATATCCACGAAAAAGTAGATGAGAAATGCGAAGAAAAATAAATATTGATCTAAATTAAATTAAATTGCAGATTAATAGATCATACCTGAAATTGAAAATTGGACCTTCGGGTGTCAATTTGCAAATTTTTTTGCTTCAAAATTGACTTTGGTCTAGCATAGGTGAATTTATAGTTGATTTTCACTGAATTGACGTTTTAGACATAATGGTGAGGTCTATCCTAGATTTAGATGCTCTGAATGACAATGATACTATAGATCTAGGTCGAGGTGTTGAAGCAATGATGGTCTCAAATGGCTATGTGAAGATAAATTTTCCAAGCTCTAATATAATGTAAGAATTTTCCTTAGGAAAAAATCACCTAAGATCAAGGAACTCAAGCACAAGCACAATAGTAGACCAAAAAGAGTATGATCAGAATATCGATATGTATTCAATTCAATGTGAAAGTACACTAGGAGTGCCTGCATATAAAGACCTCTAGAATGCTTCTAGAATGCCTAGCAATCAGCAACATGATAATTCATACAATCATGTAGATGTCCACCAGGTATGGGTTATCGTCCATTAATCACAAGACTAAGTGCGATGATGAGAGGATAAGCCTACATAGGTTTAGCATGCAAAGTTATGTTGTAGACACCATTCGCTAAAATACGAGTGAGAATAATTGTGTTGTCTCATGACAACTTAGTTAATTATGCAAATTCTAGTGTTGTAGACACCATGTGTTGAATTAGAGTTTTTTACTTCTTTGTTTTCAACATGACAATTCATAAAAGTACACAAACTCCTAAGTGTCTCACCTAAGAAATAATAAAATAATGCATTATAATAATATAATACATTAACCTAAATAAACTTAAGTAAAGTTTAAATAGTAAATACATATTTCCACCAACAATATCCAAATCAAACACTAATAACCATATTATTATCAGAAAAATCTTCAATATAAGTTGAGTATATAATGACATCAAATCTTAAATTTGCAAAATATACAATGTCATAAACTCACAAAGGTACCATATTCAATATATATCATAAACCATTTAGATTAATATATCACCAAATAAATCATACCAAACTTGCACAAAATCTGAACCAATGTGTAGAGCTCTGCAAGAGCTTTTCATTGATTATTCAAAGTCATAAAGCTGACTTTGTATGCCCAAGTTATTGTCAGAGTAATAAAGTATTTTCTTATTAATTAAATCATATTGATTTAATTATTAAGTCACTATCTCTAGTTTACTTATGCTAAACTTTGGGCATATAATCATTAATTATTTTATTACTTCTTATCATGCAACCTAGGTTAGACATTTTTAGGGTTCAATCTCCTTTATAAGAATGATCTCTTTTTGTAATTATTGATTGATTCACTTTTGATAATAGCAATCTCTCTTTTTTTTGGTCAATGATGTCTCATCTATGGATCTGACAATCCCAACCTCCTTAGCTTTTTGATTCTATCTTTCTATGATAGGTGTTTGCATGCAGGTGATTCTTGGGAGTTGTGAGGTTAAAATTTCATCAACTTCAACATGCTATTAGAGCTCTAGGTCCTTATTCCCCAATTTTATTTATGAGAGATTTGGCTTGGCTTTCACGTCTATTTTTTTCTTTTCTTTTAGAGGGTTTCATTTTTAAGAAGATTTTTGTAAAGAATCTAGGGGTCACTAATTTTCAGTGCACTTTGAGTCCAAATAGACATCACCATTGAGCTCATAACACCCAAAAACCTCTATTTTCATATAAACTTTGTCCAATTTGGACATAGTTGGAAATTGAGGCAAAAAGTATTGCTCCCAGATTGGGCATGTTTCCCAAGGTGATACTTTTATACTCTTTTACATAAAAATCAAGATTTTTTAGCACATAAATAGAGATTTTTTAGAGAATATTTAATCTTATCTCTTGGTATTCTATTTTTGAAATTCTACTCCAAGCACATCCCATTCAGTTTTTCACTTTTTTGCATTCTCATGGATATCCTGATTATTCTAGGTTTGGAGATCAATTTTGTTTCTTTAGATAATTTTTCATGGGTTGTACCATCTCTTGTATCAGCCTTATGTCTCTTTTGATCTTTGTGGAAATCCTTTTGTAGTATTTTTGTAAATGTACTGAGATAAAGTGTTACTCTATTACATTTTAAGATCTTGCATATCTTTGTATTCTTTTTTGTACTCACACTACATTATAAAGTGCCTTGAGGGGTTTCATGTTAGCCATATTTGCCATTTTTTTTTGTCAAGTGAGTGTTCCTTCCATGACATTAACCTCAAGATGTGTTGATGACACGTGCCATTAGAGGTGTTTGTTCTTCTTTTGCACTCTCGATGTTCCTGGTTCTTTTTTTTGTAGGAGATATTGCAGTTAATTTCAATGTTCATGCCTTACCTCTTTGCATTATAGGGGGTTATGCTAGTTCTATTTCTTTCTTGGTTTGATGGAGTGAGGTATGTATTCAATATTTAATCTTATGTACTAGGAATTGTAGTGGCTAGATACCTATGCATTTCAGTCAGATGGATCATTTACCATATAGAAATTCTTTCATTCCTTTTTTTGGAGGCCATGAAGATACCTTCTATCTTCAATTGATCATCTCTTAAGACTTAGTCTTCTCTACCTAGTCATGTTCTATATAGTGAAAGTTCTTTAGATCACCAGTTTAACAATGTTTGTAGCTTCATGCTTCAGTGGTGTTCTTCATAATCATCTTTTGTTTCTATCTTTTGAGACATTCCATAATTTGGAGGCTTCTTTAGTCCTTCACTAGTTCTTTTAACATTATTTCCATCTCTTATTGGAATAGGTTTTTTCTCATGTGATTTTCTTTATTTCTTCTCTTTTTAGAGATTTGGTTGTGCTTGGGTACTTGATCATGCCTTTATTATTGAGACCCAAATTTACTTTTAGTAGTAGTTTCTAGGTTTTTAGCTACTCCCTAAGGTTGTCTTAAGGGGGTGTTAGAGTAATAAAGTATTTTCTTATTAATTAAATCATTTTTTTTTGATGAATAGTCGCTTCCTTATATTAAAAATTATAATAAAGTTAAATATTCACAAAAAAAGGGATTGGGGGAAACAGGATCATAGGCCAATTGATTTAATTATTAACTTATTATCTCTATTTTAGTTAAGCTAAACTTTGGGCATATAATAATTAATTATTATCATGCAACCTAGGTTAGATCTTTTTAGGGTTTTGATCTAGTTTATAAGGATGATCTCTCTATAATTATTGATTGATTCACGTTTGATAATAGAAATCTCTTATTTTTTCTCATCAAGGAAGTCTCATCTATAGATTTTGCAATTCCAACCTCCATAGCTTTTTTCTTCTTCCTTATGTGATAGGTGTTTGCATGCAGGTGATTCTTGGGAGCCATGGGGTTGAAATTTTATCAACTCCAATAGTTATTTCCAAAATTATGCTCAAAATAATATCATCTAACTTTCAATCTGTTAAATGATGATAAAATGTCAAAGTCACAAAATCAAACCCATATGAAGTTGTAGTAATCTTAATTAGCTTTCAAACGACTATACAAAGTCCAAAATTTGATGTTATGAGTGAAAGTTATGGTCATTTTACCAAGATAACATTTTGACCACTTTCAAAGCGATTTTTTTGTGACAAAAATTATATTGGAATTAAATTTGACGTCATTACGAGCTGAAACTTAAAACCTTTTGCATTTTCTCTCAACATGACTAAACTAGGGCATATTATATATCAAAATTTATGGAAAAAGTAACCCAGATCCAATGGTGAGGTCTATTTCTTTCCCAAGAGGTCATTTTTTGCAAGATCCCCCCTAAAACCCTCATTAAAATGAAACATCTAAAAATTCCTTTAACTAATACTTTCTCATGCCCAAAATCTGCCAACATCTGCTCACAACAACAAACCCAGAACCATTAGACTTATACTACGAAATCCATATATCTTTACTTTTCTTTTATCCTTTCATGCATTCCCATGGATACAATCTAGGGTTACAACAACACAACCATAACTCTAATATCACTTGTAAGAACACTTGCAACAAAAAATATAATTGTTTCCACATAATCTATAATAGATCTAAAATAAATAAATACATAAAATCCACATACAATAGAATAATTAACATACCCACAAAAATATGACATAAGATATACCATAGGAAACTCTCATAGAGGGAAAAAACCTAGCCTCCAAAAGCATCCATCACTATTTATTATTCAACAAAAAACTCCATTGCAATACAACCATGGAAGTTTTGAAAGTCATAGCCACCACGAAGAAATCCATGTGAAGAAGCATGAATCCACATGTCTCATGCCATGCTTCCAACCTTCACAAATTCTCCGTTGGCTAACCTGTGTCACGGATTTTTTTTTTCTTTTTCCCTTCCTTCTACAACTACCATTGTGGTTTCTTATATAGTAGCAAGCTCCCACAAAACCTCCAAGTGGTATTACATAAACCATGTGCTACCAAACCCATGCTAATACATATTTAATATTGGATATTTAATTATTTGTCTAATATTAAATAATTACATGAAATTATTATCACAATATTACAATACAACTAATCAAGTATATCCTATGGGAATATTTCTATGTTGCACACCTATCTAGGTGATCTTGGGTGCAACGTAACATAACAAAATAAAATAAAATAATATAGAAATATTATGAAATGTGTGTAACACACATTATCTCAACACTCATTTTTCTACAATGATTATCAGTTACAAGGTGTACCAATCCAATTGACTCAACAATGTGCCTAGCACTACCCTATGGACAACTCACAGAATAGCCAAGCTAAACAAAGTTTATGATTTATCAGGCATGGTGGTCATTCAATTATCCACGAGTATGGAGTGTCTAAATAAATATTTTATAGATGAAATTAATTTTGATTAATTACCTATTTGTATATATTTTTATGTTTTCTTGGTTTTGGAAATGTGGAATGGAGTAATGAAAGACTTATAATTTATCAATTTAATGACTATATTGAACTATTTGGAGATCAATTTACACAAATCATGTGGGGATATTTCAAAGAATTCCATGTCTCAATGCAATCCCATTATTAGATAGCCTAATAAATTATAGAGAAAGACAATCATCTATATGTTTCTTGGTTAATACTATTATAGGATTCAAGCAATGAAACCTAGATCATCTTTGGTACGAAGCTCTGGCTATCAAGTCACCGATCAAGATATTATCACTTGTGCTGATAATATTAAGTTTTCCAAAAGATGTTACAACCAAGAGATATGGAACATATGAAGAGGCCTATCAAAGAATAAATTCAGAATTAAAGACACCAAAAATAATGAAAAAGAAAGAGAAAATGCTGAAAACACTTATAGGTAAATATGATGAAGGAGAAATAAGTACTATAATAGAAACAATTGAAAAGAAAAAAGAGGGTAAGTCACTACTGCTGCCACCATCCCTACGAAGAAGAAGAAGATATCTAAATAAGAAGAAAATTTAAAAGAGTTATCGACTTTGACTATTGGTCAAGAAATTTAGGAGGTTTAGAAAAGTGATGAACAAGGTAGTGAGATAAAAACTATGGTAACTATCAGAGAAGAGAATGAAGAAGAAAGAGTAGTGTAAATTTATAAAGGAAAAGTATTTAAGAGAAGAAAGTCACAAGAACCAGTAGAATAGGGAAGAACCATCAAGCATCAAATAAGAACTCCATTGGCCACAAGAAAAACATCTAGAAAAGAAGTTAAAAAAAAAGTTGCATCCTAGGGAGAAATATTTGGATGGAAAATGTATAGAATCCCTATGGAACCCCAAAAGATGACACAATATATAGTGGAGACTGGATTAGTTAGGAGAGTCAATTCCTTTTCCTTAACAAAATTATTGGAACAAGATAAGAAAATGATCACAGATACAATCATCAAACATTTTATAATGTACAATAAACATCGAGGAGATGCTATAGAAAATGAGTCAAAAGAATTATATGAGTAAGTATTAGTTAAATAGAACTCCACATATCATAGAGTAGAGGAGTTAAGAAAAATATTTTGAGAAACATATTGCCACAATTATCAGAGAATTATATTGAAACTTTCATGAAGAGAAACAAGAAAACATTCAAAACCAAGATATTGACAACAATGGTTTTAGTAGATGAAGATCACATATTGCACAAAAAGAACAAAAAAGTTAATGGACAAAAATATTGCATGAAGAGAAGAATCAAGCCTATTCATAGGTAGGTACTTTTCATTCTGATGATACTTTTACTATGAATGAATTAATTTCCAATGCACCTAGTGCACCTAATAAGCCATTGGAGAAGGATGAAGTAATAAGTGAATAGATACTAACAAAGCTGAAGAATCTACAAAAGAAGTAGAGAAACAAGAAGCCCTACTACAAGATAAGGTAAAGAAACAAGTTGACAAGATTGACACATTTGTCAATACATCTGTAGAGAAAGAAAATGATAACTTACTAAGACAAATGTAGAAGAGACACAAGGTAATGATGTAGTTAGCACAATTACTACAAAAATTATAGATTTTTCTACTCATACTCTATTTTCAATAGAAGAGCTATTAATAGCTATCCATAAGAAAGATATATTTTTACAATCAAAAGAGAAAAACCTTATATCTATATGTTAAAAAGAAGTACTTAACCCAATTAAACAAATAAATATTGATAAAGAAGCACCATCGAGAAGTCACAGGAAACCAAAGATATTATAGATTAGGCACATGATTCATGCAACAAGGATAAATATAAGGATGATAAATCCTCACAGTTTCCTCAAGATACTAGAAAAGGAGAATCAAGTTAGACAAGCTAGGGAGATGTGCAGCAAAATGCCTATCAAAGGATAAAGATAAAGATGGTGATAACTATGAAATGATGAACATGAGACCAACAAGGAGAAGAAAGATGTAAAAGGAAAGAGGAAAGGATAAGAAGAAGATAATGATTGAAATTATGAGGATCCACAATTATAAATACTAAAATAGGATGTTTTGAAATTGAAGAAGAAAGATAGTGATGAGTTTTCCTAATATTTGACTTATAAGACATAAATAGATAAGCAATGATCCAAAAAACTAAAAAAGAAAGTTCTCACCAAAATGTTGAACTTATTTGACAACTTAATCCTAAAGATGAATGTCAATAAAGAATATTCTTTATAGAAATAGCTCAAAATTGTATCTTAACAAATTGACAATTCAGGAATAGACCTTGAGGAACAGTTTGTATCTGATGCTATGAGGAAGTTTGTGTAAAAATTATCTGCAAAGATAGAAATTTTGAAGATTGAAATTCAATAGATTATTGAATCTTTGAAGGAAATTCTACATAAGAGCACAAAAATTTAGACTACATTATGCAATTTTAATGTATTTATAAGAGATCTCTATGTAAGGATTATTGATGTATAAAGTGAATTATCAAGTCATATCAAATGATTAGAGCCTTCTACATCTAATTTTATGAAGCATTCAATAAAAATGCATGAATTAGTTTCCATAGAATAGGAGCTTATAGTTTCAAAGGAATGCGTTATTGTAAATATTTTAGAACTACAAGGACTAACAACACCACATGTTGATATCATTAAAGAAAATCATACAAAGGATAAACAAGTTGTGCAACCAAAAGAGTTTTACACTATAGTTAGACTTGGGGATTTACCATATAATCTATAGAGACATATCATTAGTCTAATACATTTGAAGGATTCATGGGATAGAATTTTTTAGAACATATTTAATCATTATAAATCTATCATAAATTAGTTTTGAGTGATCCCAACTATGATAACTACACACACACACACACACACACACATATATGTATATATGTGTGTGTGTGTATATATGTGTATATATATGTATGTATATACATATATATATATATGATGAAGTGTGCTCCCCTTAATACTATAAACCATGATAGAAAATAAATAAACAACAAAACATGTGAGAGAAAAAATGAAGTTCTTATTTGCACTGCAAATGTGAAATTACAGAATTCACAGATACAATATGCTAACCCACATGGGTAGATTTATTACAATAATTTGCAAGACAAGCTGTGAACTATCACCTAGAGCTGTTCTAGACAATGTTCAAGCCTTTCTTAAAATAGGCAATTTTATACTACCCAAGAAGGTTCTAGACAATGAAACTTAATACCTAGGGCTAATAGACCCTAAGAATACATATAGCATCAACCAAATACTTCTTTGACAATTATTTTAGATATTTTGGATAGCCCAACTTTGGAAGGCCATAACTCTTGAACTATTTCTCTGATTGGCTATTATAACCACTTTTCAGAAATGCTAGCTCCTAATTTATAGGCTTGGAACTATGCAAGTGCCCTTTCATTGAGTTTTCAAACCACATTTGGGCAATTTAAGGCCTCCAACAATGAGTCTAAATATTTTTTTACAAATGTTTCCACTAAAAATCCACAATAACTTCTCTGATACTTAAGCTGGAGCAATGAGATTTTTTTGGTAGGCTTATAACTCTAAAATGAACCTTCATGTAGAAAATGAGAACATTCTAAGATTGCATGAAAAACTTATTAAAAATAGCAAGCTCCCATAAATAGTAACCACCCTATTTGCTAGTCCTTATTAAAATAGAAAAAGACTAAAAAAAATATATTTTTGGGGTGATGCAAGATTGCTCTTACACCCAAGATGCTCTTGTATCAGACATCCAAGGTAATTTAAGAAGTGACTTTGTCATGTGTCAGGTGTTCAGAGAAAAACCAATATGGTTAACCTCCTCCCTTGCTAGCCATGATGAATCCTCTACTGGTCTCCCTTTCCATTTGACTAGGTATTCCTCATAAGTTTTGTTCCTTGTACTTTTTCCAAAATGATTGTCCATTATCTTCTCAATCTCCTTTGTAGCCAAATTAACTACTGGAATACTCCACTATGCTTATGGAACTTCATCTCCATCACCTCTTTCATAATACTTTGTCAGATCTGAAATATTACATGTCAGTGAAATATTCAATTTTGTATGCAACTCCACTTCAAAGCATTTCCAAAATCATGCCTTTTTATTATCATGCATGGTCTAAACTTCTTCATCTTCATCTTATTATGTGTACCAACTAAAAAATGCTCCTTTCTCAAATGAACCATGACTTCATCTCCAATCTAAAATTCCTTATACCTCCTTTTCACATCTACCTTAGCCTTATATTGTGTATTCATATTTATGATGTGCTTCCTCACCTCCTCAAGGATGTTCTTCAAATGTTCAAAAAATTCTTCTACTTTAGCACTACTTATCTCTTCTTTATCCAACTACCTCAATTCATAAGCATTTTTGGGACTGCTCTCATATACAATCTGGAATTGTTTTACCAGTACTCCTATTGTTAGAATTGTTATATGCAAATTTTTCTTATGGAAAAATCCCATCTTATCCTTTTGGCTTGTCTCTAAGCAAACATCTTAGTAAATTTTTCAAACTCCTATTCACCACTTCTATTTTTCCATCAGTCTATGGATGATGTGATGAACTAAACTTCAACTCTATCTTTAATTTCTTCCACAATGTATGCCAAAAATACCTAACAAATTTGGTATCTCAATCTAAAACTATACTCTTTGACAAACCATATAGTTTCACCACTTCTTTGAAAAATAATTCTACCACATGAAGAATGCCACTAGTCTTCTTGCAAGGAATAAAATGTGCCATCTTTGAAAACCTGTCAACCACTACAAAAATAGAATCATGCCTTTATTATGTCTTCATGTTGACATACTCCCATGGCTTCCTTGGTATAGATAATGGCTGATACAACCATATATTCTACTTCACTTCTTTCACCATCTCACATACTATGTAACTCTATACAAACTTCTTTACATCTTGCTACAACTATGACCAATAATAATTCTCAGCAACCAAAGCTATGGTTTTATCTTTGCTAAAATGTCCAACCAATCCTCCACTATGCTTCTCCTTGATGATATACTCTCTCATTGAACTTCTAGGAATACACAACTGGCTTCCTTTAAACAACATGCTATCATGGATCATGAAATATAACCACTTTATCCTATCAAGTGTAATAGGTTCTATACAAGCCTTCCATGCTTCACTAAAACAAGGATCATCTAGATACAAAGTATTGAGTTCCTTGAACCCAATCACCTCTATCTACATTTTTGTTAGCAAAAATTATCTTCTACTAAGAGAATCTATAGCTCTATTAGACTTCCCACTCTTGAGTTTCAAAAAAAAAAGTATATCTCTTTAAAAAATCAACCCACTTCAAATGCCTTTGGTTCAATTTTCCTTGACTATTCAAATATTGCAAAGCTTGATGATCATTATACAAAAAAACTCCTTAGGAAGAAGATAGAGTCTTCACTTCTTCAATGCTTGAACTATAGCATAAAATTCCTAATAATAAACATAATATTTTCTTTTTTCATCATTTAATTTCTTACTAAAATAAGCAACAGGTCTACCTTCTGGGCTCAAAACAACTCCTATTGAAGTACCACTAGCATCATAGTTTACTTGAAACACCTTGTTAAAATTAGAAAGTGCTAAAATATGTTGCTCAATATCCTTCTATTTCAATAGATTAAAACTCTCATCTGCTCCTACAGTCAACTTAAATTCTTTCCTACTCATTGTTTTAGTCAATGGTCTACAAATACTAGTAAAACCTCCTATGAAATTTTTGTAAAAACTAGACTGCCCATGAAAAGATCTTACCTCTATTGCACTCCTTGGAGTAGGCCATTCAAGGTTAGCCTTCACTTTCTCTAGGGCCATTTTCAGACCTTTTTTTGAAAATAAAAATCCTAGGTACACCAACTCCATTTCTTTAGGTTTATCAACAAATTTTCTTCCCTCAACTTATCGAACGCCTTGAAAATATGGATCAAATGTATAATATCATCCATTCTTGGAAATGGAAATCTATACTTGATTGTGATCTTATTAAAAGCACAAAAATCTATACACATCCTCCATTTGCCATTCTTCTTTGGTACTAATACTACTAGTACAACACATGGATTCAAACTCTCTTGAATCAACCCCTTCTACAACAACTCATGAACTTGTCTATTTAACTCTACACTTTCTGCTAGTGTCATTTGATGCCCTACCCTCTTTGGAAAATTGGCTTCTGGAACCAAATCCATCTAGTGACTGATCTTCTTCATTGGGGACAATCAATTAGGTACATTATTTATTACAATATTAGAAAAGTCTCCAAACATATCTAAAACTTCTACAGGCACCTCCTCTACTTCTTCTTTACTAACATTTGTAATAATAGAAAAACACAAATGCTCATGCTTCATACCTTTGAGAAACTCTTTTTTACCAGTAAAACATATTCTAGTATTACTACATATCTTTTCTTCTTTATCCTTCAATTGCTTCAACTCATGCTTCACTCCATCCTTGGTCAAAGCATAGGTATTTGCTCACCCATCATGTATAGCATGCCTGTCAAACTACCATAGCCTACCCAACAACATATGATATATGTCCATAGGTATG
Organism: Cupressus sempervirens; assembly: GCA_028749045.1. Taxonomy (NCBI): domain Eukaryota; kingdom Viridiplantae; phylum Streptophyta; class Pinopsida; order Cupressales; family Cupressaceae; genus Cupressus; species Cupressus sempervirens. The sequence continues at coordinate 782,394,880 of CM053793.1, read as the reverse complement.
ATATCACATAGTACCTCATCTTGGTAGCTTCTAATCTTGAACTTCTAATGAGGACACAATCCAAGCAAAGAATGGACACAACAAGAAAGGGAAAAATTTATTAACTATTAAAATATGCTAGTACACTTAGTGCAAAGAAATAGACTCCCAAAACATGCCCTATGGGCTTACAATAGCATAAATCTGGAGATAATTTCTTCACCTAGTACCTTCTCTCAAAATCCACTTCGAGCTACCTTTGACAATGCCAGAAATGTCCTTAAATAGACCCCAAAGGGTTAAGGATTAGGAATACATTTTAGAAAGTTCTAGTTTGCATCCACCGCCAAAATGGGAGGCTCCAAAAGTCACTTTAGAAGTTTGTACAAAATTAGAAGAATCCAGAAACGGTAGCCAAACTTTTGAGAGGCATAACTTTTGAATAGTAGCTCCGATCGACTAACCATTTACATTTTTGGAAAGCTCTCAGAGTGCTCTATAGCCCTATGGATAAGCTTCACTTTTCCTCCATTTTTTGGCCCTATACGAGGTCATTTAATGCCTTAAACTTGACTTTGAAGCATTCTTAGGAGGTCTCCAGAAATTGAAAAATTGTGATAACTTTCAAACTGTGCAACCTTTTGACCGTATTCTTTTTTTGGAATGTTCTAAATTAAAATTTTAATCCTCCCTCCAATTTAAACCTTATAATCCATCATAAATATGGCTCACTTACATAGTCCTATTTTTCCAGCATTTACACGTATCCCAAGGTGCTAAAAATACTCTAAACCAAAACATTGATAGTGGAACTACGAGAGTTGGAACCTTTATTTGACCCAAATGGGTATCCAAAAATGAAAACACATGAAATAAAAATTATGTCTATGTAAATTTTTTTTGGGTGACACAGGATTGACCTTATACCTCTGGATGCTTCTACATCAGACACCCAGGGTAGATTGAAAAGTGACCCTATCACTTTATGGATGGTAGAGGAAATCTCTAATGTGAAATCATAGCTATTGATATCCAAGTTGAGTCTTTGATCGGTCAACTTTTCCACTTAACCAGATACTCTTCATATTGCCTATTTCTGGTACTCCTGCCCACACGATGATCTAGAATCTCTTCTATCTTCTCCTTCTCTAAAGTAGGAATTGGACATGGCTCTAACATCAGCTCCACATCTGCAGCATCATCATGATACTTTGTGAAGTCTACAATGTTGAAGATAAGAGAAATCTAAATTCCATCTGGCAACTCCACCTCATATGCATTTCTTGAGTCATGTTTCCTCAAAATTTTGTAGGGGCCAAATTTCTTCATCTTCAGCTTGTTGTAAGTACCTACTGGAAATATTTCCTTTCTTAAGTGTACCATGACTAGATCCCCTACTTGGAACTCCTTATGTCTTCTCTTTTGATCAGCTCTAGCTTTATACTGTTGATTCATCTTGATAATGTGTGTCTGAACCTCCTCATGGAGGCACTTGAAATATTCAGCAAACTCTTCTGCTTTAGCACTTGTCCTCTCCCCTTGCTGCATCGTCCTCAATTTTGGTGTAGTCCTTGGGCTACTTCCATATACAATTTGGAATGGTGATTTACCAGTACTCCTATTTATAGAGTTACTATAAGCAAATTCTGCTTGTGGTAGAATCAAATCCCATCCCTTGGGTTTATCCCAACTAAACATCTCAACAAATTGCCTAGACTTTTTTTACTACTTTTGTCTAACTGTCAATTTATGGATGATGTTTGAAATTGAATTTCAAGTTTGTTCTCAACTTCTTCCACAATGTTCTCTAGAAATACCCCATAAATTTAGTGTCTCTGTCAGAAACTATACTCTTTGGGGTACCATGTAGTCTTACCACCTCTCTAAAAAAAAAGTTTGCAATATGGACATCATCATGAGTTTAATGACATGGAATGAAATGTGCCATTTTGGAGAACCTATCAACCACCACAAATACTGAATCATTACCCCTTTGTGTCCTCAGCAATTCAAGAACAAATTCTATGCTTATGTCCTCCCATGGCTTTGATGGAATAGGCAATGGCTGATAAAGTCTAGTATTGTGACTAAATCACTTGGCCACTTGAAAAACGTGACAACTCTGTACAAAATTCATCACATCTTGTGAAATTTGATGCCAAAAATAATGCTCTCTAAGAATGGAAATGGTCTTATCTCGACCAAAATGTCCTGCCATCCCTCCACTGTGTTTCTCCTTAATCAAATTTTCCCTCATGGAACTCCTTGGAATGCACAATTGACTACCCTTGAACAACATACCATCCCGAATCAGATAGTCTAACCACTTAGTTCTATCTACAGCAATAGGTTCTTTACAAGCTTTCCATGCTTCAACAAAATCAAGATCCCCAGGGTATAGATTCTTGAGTTCATCAAACCCAACTACTTCAACCTGCATTACTGTAAGCAACAACTGCCTCCAACTTAATGCATCTGCAACCCTATTAGATTTTCCACTTCTATGCTTCAACACAAATGTATAGCTCTACAAGAACTCTACCCACTTCATATGCCTCTGGTTCAATTTACCTTGGTTATTTAGATACTATAATGCCTGGTGATCAGTATATAAAACAAATTTCTTTGGAAATAAATAATGCCTCCATTTCTTTAAGGCCTGAACTATTGCATAGAACTTTTGATCATAAACATTATACTTCTTTTATGCATCATTCAATTTTTCACTAAAATATGCAATAGGCTTACCTTCTTGGCTTAATATAGCCCCAATAGCACTGCCACTAGCATCACAATTCACCTGGTACACCTTGCTAAAATTAGGAAGTGCCAACACAGGTTGTTCTATCACCCTCTTCTTTAGCAATTCAAAACATCTTGTAGCTACCGCAGCCCATTTGAACTCTTTTCGATCCCCTCTTATTGTGTCAGTTAGGGGTGCATACATGCCACTGAAATTCTTAATGAAATTCTTGTAGAAACTAACCAGACCATGAAATGATCTCACCTCAGTAATAGACCTTGGAGTAGGTCATTCCAAGATGGCTTTTACCTTCTTTAGATCTATTTTGAGACCTTCAGGTGATACAAAAAACCCCAGGTAGAGTAACTCTTTTTTAGCAAAGCTACACTTCTTCAAATTAATTAATTGGTTCTCTTCCCTTAACCTTTCAAGGATGCTACGAATATGCAATAAATGTTCTTCCAAAGTCTTGCTGAAAATTAAAATATCATCCAAATAGACAATAAAAATTTTTCCCAAGAAAATCTTAAGTACCTCATTCATAAGTCGCATGAAGGTGCTTGGGGTGTTCGTCAATCCAAAGGGCACGACTAGCCACTCTTAAAGACCCTCCTTGGTCTTGAAGGAAATTTTCCACTTATCTCCTTGTTGAATCTGTATTTGGTGATAGCCACTCTTGAGATCTATCTTTGTGAAGTACTAAGCTCCGCTCAAGCAGTCCATAAGATCATCCATTCTTGGCAAAGAAAATCGATACTTGATGGTTATCCTATTTATAGCTCAAGAGTCCATACACATTCTCCACTCTCCATCCTTCTTTGGTTATAGTACTACAGGTACTACACATGGACTTAGGCTCTCTCGAATCAAATCCTTCTTTAATAGCTCCTGAACCTATCCGTTTAGCTCCTCAGTTTCAGTAGGAGTCATCCTATGAGTAGCCTTGTTAGGAAAACTAGCTCTAGGGATTAAATCTGTCTGATGACTGATTGGCCTTATTGGTGGAAATCCTTCTGGAACATTATCAGAAATGACATCTCCAAACTCACTTAATAAATCTAAAACTTCAAGTAGTATTTCATTACTACCTTCCTTATCTTTTCTAGGAATCAAAGCATAGCACATATGCTAATGTTTCATGCCATGTAAAAACTTTTGTCCATCAACAAGACATATCCTAGCACTATTGTATACCTTTTCACCTTCCTTTACATGGGCTTTAGTTTTTGGAAAACTCCATCCTTTGTCAGAGAGTATGTGTTAGCATGACCATCATGTACTACATGTCTGTCAAATTGCCACGGTCTTCCCAACAATAGATGGTAGATATGAATTGGAATAATATCACAGAGAACTTCATCATGGTAACTCCCAATTTTGAACTTCACTAAACATTGTTCACTTACCAAGACCTTATGATCATCCTTCACCCAAGTGATTCGATAGGGTTGGGGGTGTTTCTCCCTCTTGAGCTTCATATTAGAGAACATCTCTTCTGAGACCAAGTTGTCAATGCTACTACCATCAATGATCACATCACAATATTTATTCTCACATTTGCACTTGGTACAAAATAAACTCCTCCTTTGTCCTAGTTCAATCTCACCACTTAGTAGGACCCTTTCATTTAATAAAGTGTCTCCTTTTTTTGCATCCTCTGAATGTCATGATTGTGCATCCTCATCCACATGAGCAACCCTAGCTTGGCCCTCAACTCTCCTATCTATCCTTCCTTGTCATTGAGGGAATTCAAAGGAACGATGACCTTGTTCATTGCAATGGGAATAAGTACCACAAAAACCTCCTCTTCGTAAACCTTGTCCACATCCTCTACCTCTTCCTCTCTAATCTCCAATATTTAGATCACGAGAGTGGTTGAAATCCTCATTCCTTTGGTTCCTGCTAGTACCCACATCTTCATTTTTCCTTTGGGTCTCATTTCAACCTCTAAATGACCTACCACTGCCCCTTCCTCCTTGATCACACCCTCTTTGTCTTCCTTTGAAATTTTTATTTAGCTTCTCTTAAACTCATAGGGCAAACTGGTATGCCTCTTCAACACTGGTCATTCTTACTAGACGTAGTTCCTCCTGGATGCTAGGTTGTAATCCACTGATATAACAAAGAACCTTCTCCTTATTTACTTCTACATGCCCTGCTCTAATTAGAAGTTAGTAAAACTCCTCCGTATATTCCTGGAGTAAACTTTTTGCTTGCTTTAACCCATGCATCTTCTTAAATAAATCAAGCTCATAGTTAATAGGAATGAACTGCTTCTTTAGTTTGTCCGCCATGTGATCCCACCTTGTGATCTTCTCCTTTCCTCTTTTATTTCTTTTCAATTTAACCTCTTGCCACCAAATTTTGCATGGCCTTTTAGTTTGGCCTTTGCAAACTTAACTCCATCTGGATCCCTGATATCCTCATACTCAAAATACTCTTCTAGTTCATTGATCTAGTCGATCAACTCATTTGGTTTTAGATTTCTTGAAAATACACCCACATCAATTATAGGTCTTTTCCCAAACTTAGTAATGGCCCTAAAAAGCCTCTTCTCTGCCTGATTTAGAACTTCCCCTTCTGGTCCAATTTCTTCTCCTTCATTGTCATCCTCACTTTTGTCACTTGTAGCAACATTTTTTCCTCTATGGAGCTCCTCTTGCAATGCTTGAATCTACCTTTGGAGGGCTCTAACCTCCTCAGGATTAATAGCTCCAACCCTTCCACCATGCTCTCTTCATGGAGGCATCTTCTTAACTCAAACCCACAACCACACAGTCCTGGTGCAAACTGCCTCATAGTCGGCGCTCTATCTACACACTCAGGAAAACCCGCTCTAATACCACTTGATGGGGACACAATCCAAGCAAAGAATGGACACAATAAGAAAGAGAAAATTTTATTAACTATGAAAATATTCTACTACACTTAGTGCAGAGAAACATACTCCCAAAACATGCCCTATGGGCTTACAATAGCATAAATCTGGAGATAGTTTCTTCTCTCAAACTCCACTCTGAACTACTTTTTACAATGTCAAAAATGCCCTATAATAGACCCCAAAGGGTTAAGGATTAGGAATATATTCTAGAAAGTACTAGTTGTCATCCACCACCAAAATGGAAGGCTCCAAAAGTTACTTTAGAAGTTGGTACAAAATTAGAAGAATCCAGAAATGGTAGTCGAACTTCTAGGAGGCATAACTTTTGACCTGTAGCTCCGATCAATGAATCATTTACATTTTTCAAAAGCTCTCAGAGTGCTTTATAGCCCTCTGGATAAGCTTCATCATCTCCCATTTTTTGACCCTATACAAGGTCATTTAATGCCTCAAACCTGACTTTGAAGCATTCTTAGGTCTCTAGAAACCAAAAAATTGTGATAACTTTCAAACCGTGCAACCTTTGACCTGATTCTTTTTTTGGAATGTTCTAAATTACAATTTTAATCCTCCCTCCAATTTACACCTTCTGATTCACCATAATTATGGCTCAATTACATAGTCCTATTTTTTGGCATTTACATGTATCCCAAGGTGCTTAAATACTCTAAACCAGAACACTGATAGTGGAACTGTGAGAGTTGGAACTTTTATTTGAACCAAATGGATATCCAAAAATGAAAACACACGAAACAGAAACTATGTCTAGGTAAATTTTTTTTTGGGTGACATAGGATTTCCCTTATACCTCTAGATGCTCCTGCATCAACTTCACTAAGCATTTCTTAATAACCATGACCTTTTGGACATCTTGTACCCAAGAAATATAGTATGGACGTGGGTGTTTTTGTCTGTTCAACTTCAACTTCATGACCATCATTTCTCACACCAGATTGTCAGTACTTCCACCATCAATGATAACATCACAACACTTATCTTCACATCTACACCTTGTACAAAATAAATTCCTTCTTTGATTAGGTTCATTCTCAACACTCAACAAGACTCTTCAATTAACTAGGACCTCTCCTCTTTTAGCATCTTTAGAATGAAATTATCTTCCATCTTCATCAACATTGAAACTCTGGCCTAGCCTTCCTTTCTTTGATCCATCCTTCCTTGGCCCTAGGTACATTCAAATCCTCTATGCCCTTCTTATCTATAGTGAAAACATTTTCTACAGAAGCCTCCTCTTCCAGATGCTTTTCCTCTACCTCTTCCTCTCTAATCTCTAGTTTTTTTACTATGGAAATGATTGAAATTGTATCCCCTCTAGTTCTGGCTACTACTTCCAACCTCATCCTTATTTTTCTTATCATCACTTTGACTTTCATAAGATCATCCACTATTCTTATTATCAAACTTCTTGCTTAGTTTCTCCTAAACCCTTAAGGAAAACTGATATGCCTCCTCAATACTGGTCACTCAAACAAGAATCATCTTACATTGAATGCTCGGTCATAACCCATTAAGATAATGGGTAACTTTCTCCTTATTAGCTTCTACATGGCCGATTCTAATGAGGACTCCATAGAACCCTTCAATAGACTCTTGAGTAGATCTTCTTGCTTTCTTCAACCCTTGCATTTTCTTCAATAGATCAAGCTCATAATCCATGATAATGAAATATCACTTTATTCTAGCTACCATCTAATCCCATCTAGTAATTTTGTCCTTTCCTCTTTTATTTCAATCCAACTGGATCTCCTGCCACTAGATCTTTGCATGACACTCAGTTTGGTCTTTGCAAACTTGACCCTATCTAGATCTTTAATATATTCATATTCAAATTACTCTTCTAATTCATTGATATGGTCAATCAATTCCTCTAGGTTGAGATTTCCTAAAAATGTGGGAACATCAAACTTAGGTCTTTTTCCAATACTAGAAATGGCCTTAAAAAGCTTTGCCTCCTCTAGGTTAAGAACTTCCTCCACTATGTTCAGGTTTGTGTTTCCTTCTTTTTCTCTTTCATCCTCACTTTTATCATCTCCAATGGCAAGATTCATTCCTCTACAAATCTATTCTTGCATCGCCTACATTTTCCTCTAGAGGGTTCTAAAATCCTCAAGTGTAACACCTTTGACTCTTCCACCATGCTCTCCTTACGGAGGCATTTTTGTGCTTCTACTAAAACCCTAGTGCAAACTACCTCACAATTGATGATCTGTATATATGCTTAGCCAAAACCATGGTCTTGGTGCAAAATGCCTCAAAGCTGGTGATCTATCCACACACTCAAGAACTCTAGCTTTGATACCACTTGATAAAGGGTGCTCCCCTTAATACCATAAACCATAATAGATAACAAAAAAATAACAACAAATGCAATAAAAAAAATAGACTTCTTATTTACATCACAAATGCAGAATTATAAAATACACAAGTGCAATATGCTAACCCATATGGGCACCTACATTACAATAATCTGCAAGACAAGTTCTGAACTATCACCCAAAGTTGTTCTAGACAATGTTCATGCCTTTCTTAAAATAGGTAATTTTATGTCACCTAGGAAGGTTCTAGACAATGAAACTTAATACTTAGAGTTGATAGACACTAATAATACATATAGAATCAGCCAAATACATCTTTGACAATTATTTTAGATATTTTGGGTAGCCCAACTTTGGAAGGCCATAACTCTCGAACCATTGCTCTGATTAGCTATTATAACCACTTTTTGGAAATGCTAGCTCCTAAAGCTACAAAATGAGAATTATGCAAGCACCCTTCCATCAAGTTTTTAGACCTCATCTAGGCATTCTAAGGCCTCCAATAGTGAGCCTAAAGATTTTTCTACAAATTTTTTTACCAAAAATCTACAATAACTTCTCTGATACTTAAGCTGGATTAATGAGTTTTTTATGGTAGGCTTATAACTCTAAAATGAACCTTCATGTAGAAAATGAGAACATTCTAAGCTTGTATAAAAAATTTATTAAAAATAGCAAGCTCCCATAAATAGTAACCATACTGTCTACTAGTCCTTATTAAAATAGAAAAGACTAAAAATAAAAACCTAGGATGTTTCTGCATATATATATATATATATATATATATATATATATATATATATATATATATATATATATATATAATTTGGCATATTAGTTAACATGAACAACCATAAAAAAATGAGAGAATGAAACAAAAAAAAAGTAACATTTCTCCTTTGGCTCTTTCATCCTGATGATGGATCATAGAGTGTGATTCAAAATGTTGATACAAAAATTGTCACACAATTTTCCTAGAAAATACAACAAATATTTCTAATGGATTGTGGAAAACTAATATCTACAAAAAAAAAAGGAATAAAAAAAGGGGAGAATAAAATGAACAAAAAGAAATACAAGAAATACTAAGGAGGAGACAAAAGATAATGAAAGGGGAAGTAATGATGATATGAAATGACATAGGGGATAGGAGGAGGTCCAAGTGGAATAAACTTAACTTAAATATACTAACACCTTGCCTAGAGTACACATGGAATCCAAATAGAGAATTGCAGCATAGAGACCATAGAATTCATAGATTTACTGATTGATTTGATAAGTTAAGCAAAACCAAAATGTATAACTGTGAGGCCTTCCAAGTTTTGGCCTTAAAAAAATTACAACATAAAATTTCAAATGCATTTATTTAGTTTTTTTCAACTCATCATTCTATTCATACTACCTATTCTACTTACTTTCCTCCATCAAATCCAAGTATGTATATGTTTTAATTACTTTAAAATAACTAAGAGGGGGGTGAATCAATTATTCAAGGTCTAGATGTACAAAATTAAACTTTTTTACAATTTAGTGAACTCATAAAACATTCATACCTATGATGCATTCATTTTTTATTTACTAAAACTTATATGTTAATGTCAAATCATCTTGCAAAAATGTAAAGCATGAAACACAACACATTCATTAGCACACTTGAAAAAATGATTTACATGGAAACCTAATTTAGGAAAAAACACTAGTAACATGCTACCCCTTTTCACTCTTTTGAAGTGATGATCTGTGAAAGGCCAATCCTGTTAAAGGTTACAATACACACTGTTAAATGTGACCCAATTAAGGAATTTCAATCACCCTCTTAAAAGTGAACCATTTTAGAGGACTTTAGGCCATTCACTTGGAATGCCATACTATTAAAGGATTTTTCAATGACTTTTAGGTCAACCTTAATCCAAAGGATTTACCCTAGATTGATACAATTGTTAGAGAGTAGTAATAGAGCTTTGATTTGATAGAACTTACAACTTCACTTGCAGCTTTTCTTGGCATTCATACTTTGCAGCTTTGACAACGTGTTCACCCTTTAAGCATTCATCTCCTTAAGCCTTCTTGCTTGGTATTTCATTGCAGACTCTTCTCTTGGGTCACTTGATGAAGAAAATCCCTTAATTCCTTCTCCTCCTTAGGTTCTCACTCATGAAACCAACCTTTCTAACTCTTTTGCTTCATGACTAGAAATTCCTATATAAAAGAAATTATAATATTTTACTACTCATTATCCATCATCAAAATTAGGGTTTTGGATGGATTAGGTAGGATACAATGTATCTACCCCATATCTTGTCTTTTCTAAAAAATTCTCTTAGAATCTATTTGAATTCACCTAAAAATGGTTTATATCAAATTCTATGCCACCAACTCATCAATATTATCTTCCTCATGGTTCACAAGTTCCAAGAAAACAAACTCTTTAGCTTAGATTTGGTTAATCTTTGATCTTTATCATAATGTAGTAGCTTGGAATTATCAATCTTCTGATGCTCAACACATACTGCATCACTCAACATCAATTGTAAAATCACTCAACATCAACTAGATTTTATTGGTGCTTGACATCAACTAAAATTTACTCTGCATCAACTGTCTTGCTTGGCATCCACTAGAATTTTCTTTCACTTAGCTCCAATTGTCTTTCTACTCAACTTGCACTAAGTTTTCTTGGCACCTACAATCCACTTGGTCAAGCTTGGCAGACAAAATTTATTTAATTTGTTCTTCTAAACATTCTAAGTGTAGCTAGGCATTTTGTAATCTTAAGTAGATCATTAATACATAATGTCATCACTATCTTAACTGATCCTCATACTTCATTACAAAATCATGACAACCTTTCCTCTAGGTGCTTTTGTTACATCTTATTGATCAAATCCTGCTCATCAATCAACTAAGTGGTAGTACTTGAATCTTGTAAGCAATTGTCTTTCCAAAAAATAGCAGGTTTGACATTAATGAAAAAATAATGATTGAAACACATAATTTTATTTGATAATCTCCTTCTTATCAATCTCTTTTCCAATGATCTTTTCAATCAAATATCAACATTTATATACCCAACTAAGCCACAACTCAACCAGTCAAGAACTTAATTAAAATATGTCTATTCTTGGAGATGTAAACCATAACCTAAAAAATGGGCATAAATTTTTCATGCACTCTTAAGGATAGGTCCAAACACATGTTAGGAGTCAGCTCCCAATTATGCATGATGCCACATCATCATGGAAAATTGCACCAACAAAAACAACATGCCTTGTAGGATGAAAATAACAAGAAATTGAGACTAGAAATGATGACACAACACTCAAGAAATATGACACATCAACCTTTGCACTCTTAAGATAAGGGCAGAAAATAGGTCTTCAACAACATGCTAACTATACATAGCATGTAAATCAAGGTAGAAACAACTGCAACACAAGCAACAAATAGGTACATAGAATAAGAAATGGTTTTTTGGGTAATGCAAGATTGTTCATTGACCCAAGGTGATCTTGCATCAAACACCTAGGGTAAGTAAAGAATTGATCTCTACATGAGGCATCCTTGATGCTCTAACCTAATTCATAAATATCTAACTCAACTTGTGTTATCTATGAACTATCTTCATCTTCTTTATATTCTCACTGAATAAGGTATTCCATGTAGTCTTTTCCTCTAGTTATTTTTCTTATTTTGCTATCCAAAACCTTCTCAATGATGTCATCTTTCTTCTTAGAATAATCTAGGTTATATTTTAATTCCTAATCTTCTTCAAACTACTTAATGATGTCTACAATGTTGAATAAAGGTTAAATATCCATGTCTCCAGGTAATTCAACTTCAAATACAATTGCACTATCAAACTTTGTTAAAATTCAAAAATGACCAAAATCATTTCTCCTTAGCTTACTGTAAGTACCAACTAGAAATCCATTCTTCTTCAAATGAACTATCACTTTATCTCCAACCTAATTTTTTTTTTTTCAATTTTCTCCCTTTATCTTCTCTTTTTATTATATCCAAGGTTAGTATCCTCCATATTCTTTCTCACTTAGTCATACAAAGCCTACATGAAATATTCAAATTCTTCAGCTTCAACACTTTTCTTTACCTAAGTAGTAAAATATCTTAATTCAACTATTTCTTTAACATTCAATTCATTAACAACCTCAAAAGGTGTCTTTTTGGTTCTCCTATTCATTGAACTCTTCTTGTGGTAAAATCATATCCTAATTACCTAGTTTATTTCCAACCAAATATCTCAACAAGTTACCCAAACTTCTATTCAAAACCTTAGTCTATCCATCAATCTGGAGATGAAATATAAAACTAAACTTCAAATCTATATTTAATTTCCTCCAAACTGATCTCCAAAAATGACTAGTAAACTTGGTATCCCTATGTGAAACAATAGTCTTATACAATCCATGCAATCTCACTATCTCCTTGAAGAATAATTCAGCCACATGTATTGCATTAGATATCTTCTTATAGGTTATGAATGAGCCATTTTTGAAATTTTTTACACTATTACTAGAATAGAAACCTTACCTCTCTCAGTTCTAGGTAAACCAAGAATAAAGCCCATACTTTTATCTTCTCAAGGTTTACTAAGTATAGGAAATGGTGAATATAGACCCAGATTTTGACTAACTCCTTTTTCTGTTTGATAAATTGTGCAACTTATAACCATTCTTTGTACACTCTTATAAATATGGGGCCAAAAGTAACTATCAAAAATATACTTCACCATCTTAAAAACTTTAAAATGTCTAGCAAGTTAACCACTATGTTTCTTCTTCATGATATTATCTCTCATAGATCCTTTAGGCATGCATAATTGAGTTCCTTTAAAAAAAATTTCTTCCTAAATGAAACAATTAGTCCAGTTATTCTTCTTACTCATCAATGGGTTCTTACAAGCTTTCTAAGGTTCTACAAAATTAGGATAAATCTCATACAAATTTTTCAAATTATCAAAATCAAGTACTTAACTCTCATTTCTGTCAACAAATTTCTTCTTTTTCTCAAAGCATCAACAATAATATTTGTCTGTCCACTTTAATTTTTTAATACAAAGGAAACCTTTTACAAGTACTCAACCCAACTCATATGTCACTGATTATACTTGTTCTAACTTTCCAAATACCAAAAATCTTTATGGTTAGTAAACAACAAAGAATCTTTAGGCATCAAATAATGTCTCTACTTCTTTAAAGTTTGGAGAATAACATAGAATGTTTGAGCATAAAATGAATAACTTTTTTTAGCATCATTCAACTTCTCACTATAGAAAGATACTTTTCTTTCTTCTTGATTCAAAATAACTCCAAGGGCACTTCCATTGGCATCACAATCAACTTGAAAAACTTTAGTGAAATTGGGAAAAACAAGTGTAGGCAATTCCTCCATTCTCCATTTCAATGTTTCAAAACTCTTATGTGGTCCACGTGTCCATTTGAAATTCCTTTTGTCACCTCACATAGTTTCTATCATAGCATTATATACTTAATTGAAATTTCTTATAAACTTCTTGTATAAACTTGTCAATCCATAAAATGATCTAACTTGTCAAACATTCTTAGGTGTAAGCCAAACAAGAATAAATTTTACCTTTTCAAGATCCATCTTCAAACCATCAAATGACAAAACCAAGATACACAATCTCCTCCTTCATGAATGAACATTTCTTCAAGTTAATCAATAAATTCTCCTCTTTCAATCACAACAATACTTGTTTGATATGCTCAAGGTGTTCTTCTTTAGTCTTATTGAATATCAAAATTCCATCAAGATATACAATCACAAATTAACTGAAGAATTTTTTCAAAACTTCATTCATCAGCCTTCTGAAAGTACTAGGTGTGTTAGTTAAACCAAAAGGCATAAAGAATAGTTTATACAACCCTTCATTTGTCTTAAAAGAAGTTTTCCATTCATCTCTTTCTCTAATTTTGATATGATGATAGCTACTTTTCAACCCAATTTTGGTAAAATACTTTACTCCACCTAAACAATCCATTATGTCATACATCCTAGTCAAAGGAAACCTACACTTGAATGTGATCTAATTAATAGCTCTATAATCAATGTACATTCTCCATTTCCTATTCCTCTTTGGTGCTAATACAACAAGTATTGCACAAGGACTTAAAATTTCTCTAATCAAACTCTTTTCAAGAAATTCTTGCACTTATCTATTCAACTTAACATTTTTTAGTAGGTGTTAATCTATATGGTGCTTTATTAGGAAAAATATATTCAGGTATCCATGTCATACAATGACTAATACTTCTCATAGGAGGTAATCCATCAGGTACATTATCATAAGTAACGTCTTGCAATTTCACCAAAAAAAATTCAATCTCAGGTGTATGTTCTAGTTCATCTTGTTTCTCAATCTTTCTAGGAATCAAAGAAACAAAAACATTTTCTTCTTTCACATCTTTAGCAAACTATTTTCCTTCAATCAAACATACTCTAACTATGGTACAATACTTCTCATTAGGATTATCTACTAAAGGAAATAAAATGTTCTTCTTCCGATCAACCTGAATAGTATACTAATTTAGTCTACCATCATGCAAAGCTTGTCTATTATACTACCAAGGTCTACACAAAAGAATATGACAACAATCCATAGGCATAATATCACACAAGACTTCATCATGATGATTTTCAATTTTGAACTTAACAAGACATTGCTCACTTACAATTAATTTATGCTCCTTTTGGATCAAGCAACATGATCAGGCTTAGGATGTCTCAATCTCTATAATTACAACTAAAGCTTGATAACCAAATTCTTAAATGTCAAATTATCAAAATTTCCACTATAAATGATTATCTTGCGATATTTTCCAATGATCTTGCACTTAGTGTTGAAGAAACTTCTTCTTAGAATAGGTTCTTCATCAACTTCCTCATTCCACAAAACTCTTCTTATCATCAAGTTCTCACCCTACTTAGGTTCATTAGGTATTTTAGCAACTTCTTCACAAGCCAAAGTATTCCTACTTCTACCTCCAATCTTCTTGCAATAAATACTACATTTGAAACATGTACCTTTAAAAAAAATCTCTATTCTCTCTTACCAACATTATTATTCCTAGAGTAATCAATATAAATACCTCTAGTGTAATTACCTCTTTTCCTAGTATGTTCATTCCATTCTATCTTTTATTTATTTTACATTTCATTTTTAGATCTTCTACCTTCTCCATAGGTTCTTCCTCAGCCTCTTTGAAATCTTCCACCTCTACGTCATTGTATTCGATCATATTTCTTTGCCAATCTTCTTTAACTTTTATAGTTTACTAATATACTTCTTCCACACTATCCATCTTAACATAACCTATCTCATCTCAAAGTGTCATCCTCAAATCATTTAGTTATCTAGCTACTTTCTCAACTTCTCCATCCACACTTCCAGATCTAATATCCAATTTGTAGAATTCCTTAGTATATTCCTTCACACTTATGTTCTTTCATCTTATATTCTACATTCTTCTCAATAGGTTGACTTGGTAATCTATAAGAAGGAAATTTTTCTTCATTTCCTCTAGCATCTTTGTTCATGTCTTGATCTTTTCTTTTCCTCTTTTCTATCTTTTAGTCTACAAGTGATCCCACCAAAGTGAATCATAGCCCTTCAACTTTGTGACTACAATCTCTAACTTCTTGTTATTAGGATGTATTTCATACTCAATGTATTTATCCATCTTAGAGATCTAGTTCAAGATTTCATTAGTCTCAAGTCTTCCATTGTAGCAAGAAACTTCAAATAATAGATCTAGATCTAGTCTTGCTCAACTTTAGGTTGAGAATTAGGATTCAATGTTGCTTCTTCATCATCACTAACATCCTCAAAATGTATACCTCTTTTCTAGGATATCTCCATAGCTTCAAGTCTTGCTTTAATTTTCCTCAACATTTCCATTATGTTATTGTCTTCTTTTCCTTTACCTTGAACCATCTTGACACTCATTCATTCAAGATTGTAACCAACTGCGAGTGTAGGTCACATTTTAGATCTACCACCTTGCAATCAATCCAATTAATGTTCTTGATGATCGAAGCCACAAGAAAGAGCTAGGCTTTGATTCCACCTAGCTTATGGGATATGAGGAGGTCCAAGTTGAATAAACTCAACCTAAACCTACTAACACCCTACTTAGAGTACACATAGAAACCAAACATAGAATTGCAACACAGAGACCATAAAGTTCATAGATTTACTAATTGATTTGATAAAATAATAATAATTAACATTTCTAATCATGAGGCCTTTTGGGTTGTAGCTTTAAACAAAGAATTACAACATCAAATTCTAAATGCATAGTCTTTATTTTCCTTCAAATAATTATGCTACTTCATATTGTTGGATACTACAATTGGAACAAGTATTGTGTTATCATTGATGTCAAATCTATTGGTGAGACAATTTTCTATATTATCTAAATTCCATATCTATTTGATTGATGAAGAGGATTTGAAAGTTTGTTCATAAGAAAAGCATCTAGAGGAAAGGTTGAGTTATGAAGAGGAAACTATAAATGGTCATTTGATTAGTTAGACTTTGACAAGACAAAATGATTGTTTAAATTATGTTGATAAAGGAGAAAACAAAAATGTTCAAGCCTAGAAAGTATGAGAAAAGATAGATCACTTTTGTAGGCTTGACCGAGTAATAGAGTAAAAGACTAAGGAATTTTGATGAATATGTTGAGTGATGCTATTAGCAATAGAGCCACAATAAGTGTCAAGAAAATTTAGTTTTGACTGAGCATCACTATTGACTAAGTGATCATGTTGATGCCAAGAAAGATATCTTATAGAAACCAAGTAACTCAGTGATGAATGAGCATCAACATTTAGTGTTTTCCAATGATTTTTTTAAATCTATTTATAATGAATCATAATTTCTTGCTGACTAAGTTGAAGATAAGGATTGATGAGTTGGATCATTTAATTTCAAGTGAGGATTAAATCCTCTAACAAGATCACTCTTAAAAATGTGATTAAATCCTTTAACAATGTAATATTTAATAGTGTGTATTGTAACCTTTAACTAGGTTGGCTCCTAATAGGGCTTACTTCAGAAGAGTGAAATTTGGTTACATGTTAGTGGTGGTTTTTCCCAAATTTAGTTTCCACATAAAATTATATTGTCAAGCTTGTGTGGATGTTATTGTGATGCTTTATTGATTTAAGTGTACATTCTACAAATCTATTATTTTAAGAACAATGGCTAGCTAGTTAATGTTGCATATAGTTTATAGCAGAGACCAAGCAATGAAATGATAAGATCTGACATTGTTTAAGTGTTTTTTTGTTCAATTGGTACATCTAGACCTTGGATAGATGATTTCCCCCACTCCCCCACCTTTGAGTTATTCTAAATATTCTAACAATTGGTATCAATGCATTGGTGCTTGTAGAGACAATTTTGTAGGTACTCAGAGCTAAAGACCATGGCATCGAAAAGAGAGGTACCAAAATTGAACAAAGAAAACTTTCCTTGTATGGTAAAAGTTGATGGGACTACATATAGCTAATATTGGTGATGTTGTAATGGAATTTTTGGACAATGCATATGTGGACATAATGAGAGACCCTTTGATTGCTATATAACTAAAAGAAAAGAAAGAACATGGTCATTCAATGCTAGAGATTACATCAGCCCTAAGCTATGTTGAGTTTAATGACCTTAAGGAATGTAATAGTTTAAAGGAAACGTGGGATAAAATGAAGACCATCAATGGAGAAGATGATAATGTCTTGAGGTTCAAATCATAAAGTCTGAGAGGTAAGTTTGATGAAATGAGAATGACAAAATGTGAGAACATAGTGCAATTTTGCACAAGAATCAAAGAAGTTGTCAATGCTATTAGAGGAGCTAAAGGAAAGATTGAAAATTAAATAATAATCAACAAGGTATTGAGAACTCTACTTCCTATTTATGCTATTAGGGATTCTATAATACAAGGACTAAGATGTACGCTAGGTAATAACCTAACTTTGGTATTTGTAGTTTCTAGAATTATTACTTTTGAGATGGCAGATTTTGATAATTACGCTCCTACTATCGAATGCACTTTGAAATCTCAACTGATTCTTAGAAAGAAAGGAAAGTGAAATCATGTAAAAAATGATAGTGATACTTTTGATGATGAAATTAATGAACTTGAGGCACTAATATCTAGGAGATTTGGAAGAGAAAAATGAAAATACAAAGGTAAACTTCCCATAATCTATTTTTCATGCAACAAAGGTGGACATATTGCTGCAAGGTGTCTTGGTAGAGAGGATGAAAGAAAAGAGAGATAGTATAGATGAAGGAGAGATGACCTAGAGTTAAAGAAGAACAAGAATTATAAGGACAAAGGTAAAAAATCTTGTTATATTAATGAAGAATAAACTAATATTGAAGCTAAAATTAATGATGAAGAGGTAGTCTATGTTACTATGAAAGAAGATTCTAATGAAGATGAAAAAAAATCTTTATTCTCTTATGTGAAGAAAAGTGATATATTTATAATTGAAAGTGGTTCCTCTAATCACATGGCTGATGATAGAAGTAAATTTGAGGACATTGGACCCTAAAAGGGTGGCTATGTTAAATTTGGTAATGATGTTCCATGTATTGTGAAAGGTAAAGGGATAATTCAACTAATTGATATATAAGAAGGGAGCACCAATGAGTGTTTTACAATTGCTAGTCAATTCTATCAAAGATTCAAAAATTCAAAAATATAGAGGCCCCTATATTTAATGGCGGCATCCTTAATCATTTATCTCCCCTTCGATTATCCTCCAACTCTAGCTAGCAGCTATGGATTGACTCTTTTACTAGGTTGAAGGACTTAACTATAATATGTTGAGTGTTATATAGTTAAACAAATCAAGGTATGGAGTTGAATTCAATCACAGAAAGGCCAAAATATTTGATGTGGATGGTAAATTGATTGGAAGTGGTGATCAAACAACATGTAACTTATTCTACCTAGACTTATTTGATGAAACATTTTTGTTTGCACAATATGAATATATTTGGTTATGGAACAAAAGGTTATGTCATGTAAACTTTAATATTTTGGTTAGCATTAGTAAAATTAAAAGTGTAACAGGTCCTAAATTAAAGAAACCTGACAATGCTATGTGTAAACATTGTCAATTGGGAAAAATGACAAAGCCTAGTTTCGAGAAGAAAACATATTCATCTTATAACATTTTGGAACTAGTTCATACTGACTTATGTGGACCTACTGGAGTTCAAAGCTACCACAAAGAGCATTTGTTGATGACTACTCTAGAAATATGTTTGTTATGTTTCTTAAATAAACATCTGACACTTTTCAATATTTTAAGTGGTATTTGGCTAGAGTTGAAAAGGAGATAGGGAAGAGTCTAAAGTGTTTGAGATCTAACATAAGTGGTGAATTCATTTCCAATGAGCTAAACATATTCTAAAATGACAAAGGAATCAAAAGAAAGATTTCCATAGCTAGGACTGCTCCTCATAATAGAATAGTAAAAAGGGAAAATAGATAAATTATGGATTATGCTAGAACAATGATAATATAAAAGAATGTGTCACATAAATAGTGGAGAGAAGTTGTAAGTACAACTAGTTATACTCTAAAAAAAGTTCAAGTCAAGAAAGGTACAAATGCTACACCTTTTGAATTATGGTATGGATATGCACCTAATGTAAAATATTTCAAAGTTTTTGGAAGAAAGTGTTGCATACTTAAAGACAATAGGAATGAAATACTTGATGCTAAAAGTGATGAAAGTATATTCATAGGATATTCAAAAAAGAGAAAAGCTTATAAGTGTTTGAACTCTAACACTAACAAAGTTGTGGAAAGTGAAAATGTGAAAGTTGATGAAAATACAAAGAAAATTAAAGTTGAATGTAAGATAGAACTTGAAGATTATAGTTCATTGATATATGTGAATGATAGATCTTCAAGTACTCCATGTGAACAAGAGATAAAAGCTACAAATCCTTGGTAGACTGGGAATAATAAGTTGTAACAACCATTTCCCAAACAAAAAATTGTGGGTGTTGAGCACAAGATAAATGATATTGAGTTACAGATAGAGGACGCTGAATAATAGGAAGGCAATGTCAAGTGTGTAGATTCTGAACCATAACTTGAACAAGAAAGAGATAATGAGCTTGAAATTATTTTACAAGATGAACCTATTGAAGAGAAAAGAAAGAAATAACTTGTGTTAGAAAAATATGTGAGAAGACACCATGCACCTAAAAAAATCATTGGATATAAATATTATAGAATTATGACAATAAAAAAAATTAGAAGTGATACATACTTACTTTGTGATTTTGAGCCCAAATCTATGAAAGATGCTTTTGAGAATGAAGATTGGATACAAGATATGAATGAATAAATTGAATAGGTTTAAAAGAACAAAGCATGGTCTCTAGTGCCTAGACCTAAAGACAAAAATGTTATTAGAACAAAGTGGGTATTAGGGAACAACTTAAATGAGAAAGGTGAACTCACAAGGAATAAAGATAGATTGGTATGTAAAGGATATGTGCAAGAGGAATATATTGACTATGGGGAAACATTTTCCCCTAGAGAAATATTAGGAGTAAGAATACTGCTTGCATATTCTTCTCATAAAGGATTCAAGGTATATCAAATGGATGTCAAATTTGCATTTATGAATGAAATACTACAAGATGAATTATACATAGATAAACCTAAAGAATTTTTGGATCCTAACAAGAAGAAAATGGTATTAAAATTGCACAAAACTTTATATTGTTTGAAACAAGCCCCTAGATCATGGTATGAAAGACTACATAATAATTTGGTGAAGATTGGATTTGCAAGGACAAATAATAAGAGTAATCTATATTTGAAGACTAGAAAGAATAATGAGGTATTGTAATCTAAATTTTTTTTTGATGATATCATATTTGGAGAAAGGGAAGCATTATGAAAAAAATTCTCTGATGAAATGAAAAAGGGATTTGAAATGTCAATGTTTGGTGAGATCAAATTCTTTGTCGATTTACAAGTATATCAAATGAAGAAAGGTATTTTCATTACTTAGTCAAAATATATCAAGGAGATGCTAATTTTTTTTGGAATGAAAGATTCTTAACCAATGGGTACACCTATGGTTATCTAAGAAAAATAATTCTTTTGATGTGAACTAGACACAATACATATCAATAATTAGTAAACTACAATGTGTTATTCAGATTTGATATTTTATTAGTTGTTGGGATAGTTGCTAGATTTTTAGCAAGTCCTAAGGATAATCATATGATGGTAGTAAAGAGAATACTGAGATATATGAAAGAAATAGAAGACTATGGATTATATTCCAAGAAGAATGATAAGTTTGAACTAAAGATATTCACTGATTCTGATTGGGTAGAAAATATTTATGACAGGAAAAACACAAGTGGTGGTGCGTTCTTTCTTAAAAAGAGACTAATTTCATGGACAAGCAAGAAACACAAATGCATTTCCCAATCAAGAGATGAAACTAAGTATGTGGCAATAGCAGTAAATTGTTCAAATATCATTTGGATCAAACAATTATTGAAAGATATTAAGGAAGAGATTATTTATCTAGTGGTTATCTATTGTGATAATACAAGTGCTATCAATATATCAAAGAACCCTGTTATGCACACAAAGACAAAACACATTTCTATCAAGTATCATTACATGAGAGAGCTAGTTTAAGAAAAAGAAGTGAAATTGGAATATATGAACACAAAGGAGCAAATTGTTAACATATTCACTAAAGATTTACCCAAGGATGCTCATGAATATCTTAGAGTTAAATTGGGGGTGATTCCCCTAAAAAAAGCTACTTAAACTACAAGGAAGGATTACATCAAATGTGCTGATCAAACTATCTTATGAATTTGATGTAGATAGTTCAACTTTAGGAATTTCCTAAGTTAGTAGTGGAGAAGGAGAATAGTATAACATGTCAGTCATACGAGGATGATAGATGAAGAATTCAAACCTAACATGTAGTTATCTACATAATCAAGATGTATGAAGAAAGAGACAATGACTTTGGTATTATTGTCAAAGAGGGAGAGATAGAATATAATATTAGAGGGAGAGATTTTAGTATTAAAGAGGGAGAGATTATCTTCAAAGAGGGAGATTCAAGAAAGGATAAATTGGATGTTGGTAGATACATGCTAAGTAAGAGGGAGTTCATAAAATTTTAAGAGGTGTTGCATCAAAATGAAATTAAGGATATTAATAAAAGATCTAATCCATTGAGAGTGTTACTTGAAGTCTATACAAATTTTGGATTGTATGGTAACCTGAAGTATTTTTGCAAAAAAAATTGTTGAGGTGTCACCATCAATGCCAAAGAGGGAGATTGTTAGAAACTACAATTGGAAAAATTATTGTGTTTTCATTGATGTCAAATCTATTTGTGCAACAATTTGCTATCTAATCTAAATTTCATATTTATTTGACTGATGAAGAGGATTTGATAAGTTGTTCATAACAAAAACATCTAGAGGAAAGTTTAAGTTATGAAGAGGAAACTACAAATGTACATTTGATTAGTTAGACTTTGACATGACAAAGTGATTGTTTAAATCAAGTTGATAAAGGAGAAGACAAAAATGTTCAAGTCTTAAAAGTATAAGCAAAATTAGATCATTGTGTAGGCTTGACTGAAAAATAGAGTAAAACACTAATGAATTTTGATGAACATGTTGAGTGTTGATAGTATCAACTAAGCTACAATAAGTGCCAAGAAAATTTAGTGTTGATCGAGCATCAGTTTCGATCAAGTGATAGTGTTGATGCCAAGAAATAAGTTTTCTAGCAACCAAGTAACTTAATGATGGCTGATTGTAAGAACTTAGTGTTGGCCGAGGAACAAAATTTTCTCTATTTGCAAGGAATAATAATTTCTAAGTGACTAAGTTGATTTCTTGGAATATGGAAAATGTGTTGAAGATAAGGACCAATGAGTTAGATCATTTGACTTTAGGAGATGATTAGGTAAATGACCTAAGTGATGAATTCAAGGAGAAATTTCTAGAAAAGAAGAGATAAACATAATGATGATTAGATACATTGTATCTAATGGATCAAATCATGAACCCTAAGGTCTATAGTGTTGATTAAGTGAAAAAAGAGTAGAACTACCTATTTAAAGAGGTACATAGGAAAAATTTCTATGTAAAAGAGAGAGTGTAGAGTGTAGGGAAGCTCTGCACATGTGATCTGATTAGGATAGTGAATTAACATAACTTAAATGATTAAATGAACAAAGAATATTAAGGTAATGACTGATAGAAAGAGAGTATAGAGATAGAAGACAAAACACAATTGATAATGGAGTTTGCCCATAGGTTAAACTACATCTTTGGGTCCTACTCTGATAGGGTGACCAATTCAATTAGCTCCAATGTTAATTACAAGTGTTTACAAGATCTTCCTTTCAAGAACAATAGAAGAATTATTTTCCCATGTGCATGAATAATAAACAAGCCTTCAAGTTCATAATCTTCTTCTCATCACCTAAATGAATTTCCATAGCCTACTATCCCCATTTTATACATAAAAGTAGCCATAATTAGGAAAACATAAATAAATCCCCTATTTTTAAATAATATCTTCATCTTCCCCTTTTAACCATTTTATGGTTTTTATTTTTCATCATTATAGGGGTTTATTTGTAATAATTAACCTCATTTAAATAAGGTTGGTAGGTTAGCCACCATTGAAATAATATCAATCCTGCTCTTCACTATATAATAGTCAATGTTGTAGTGGTTTCCCTTTCATTTAGGAGGCCGATGGTTGTGAGTTCAACTCCCATAGGCCATCATTTTAATAGGAAAAATAAAATTAACAATTTTCATTTTAAAATATAAGGAGCTCCTATTTTGACAAAAGAAATCAACTAACCAATTTTAGGAGGATGTTAGGTGAATGAGGATTTTACAACCAAAATCAATTAACCAATTTTTTTAGGATGTTATGACATCATGCTGATGTTATCCAACCCAAAATTTTACCTTAAACTTCAAACTATCATAACTTCGACACACAGGCTTCATTTTTGATGAAACAAATCTTGTTGGAAAACTCTTGACAAGATCTTCAATTTGAAATGCATTATTGATCACTTTTTAGATGATTATTTTTTCACCTTTTCATGACCTCTATATCTAGTTTGACCAAAATCTGACCACCTGTAACTTTGTCATGTAAACTCTGATTTCATCCATTCAAGTCATGCTAGAGTTAGAATTTCAAACACTGTAATAATGTCAATTCTTGGAGCATTGAGGAAATTTCAATTTCACTAATTTTTATCCCCCAAATCAACATGTGGAGTTCCAAAGAGTTGGAGCTATTACTAATGTTGTTGACTGGTGAATCTAAGTGAAAGGATTAATTGAGAAGAAGTGAATAGTGATTGCTTGAAGGGTTCCCAAGTGAATCTGAGATTGAGATGACAATGAAGGCTAGATAGTGAATTAGTATTAAGAGATAAACAAAGATCTAAACATGCAAAGTGAGTTTTAATTAACAGATCAGACCTACTAATACTTTCTAACTATTATGAATAATATTTTAAACCCTTTAATCAAGGTTGACCTAATAGTCATAAGGACCTAACAACCTATGTAAATCCTTTAATCGAGTGAAATTCCAATGAAATTTTCTAAAGTCCTCTAACAAGGAAATTTGTAATAGGGTGATTAAATCATTTAACAAGGACACATTTAACAATGTGTACTAGAACATTTAATCAGGTTGGTTCCTAACAGGGATCACTTCAAAAGAGTGAAAATTGGCAACATGTTGCTAGTGGTTTTTCCCAAATTGGGTTTCCATGTAAAATTTTAGTGTCAAACTTGTGTGGATGTTATTGTGATGCTTTATTGATTTAAATGTCCATTTTGTAAGTCTTTTACTTTAAGAACAGTGGTTGGTCAGTTAATGTTGCAAATAGTTTACAGTAGAGACTGATTAATGGAATGATAAGATATGAGATTGTAAAAGTGTTTGATTATTTAATTTGTAAATCTAGACCTTGGATAACTGATTCACCCCCTCCTCTTAGTTATTCTAACTATTCTAACACTTACTACTTATTCGACTTACTTTCCTCCATCAAATCTAAGTGTTTATATAGCCAACTAAGGTACAAGTTGGCTAGTTAGGAATTTAATTAAAATATAGGTCCAATCTTGGAGATGTAAACCATAACTCAATCAATGGGCATCAATTATTCACATGCTATTAAGGATAGGTCTAAATACACATTAGGAGTTGACTCCCAACTATACAAGATGCCATGTCATCATAGCGAACCAAACCAATAGAAATAACACACCTCATAGAATGAAAGTAACAAGAAATAGAGACTGGAAAGAATGACATAGTACTCAAAAAATATGACACATCAACCTTTGTGGTCTTAGGATAAGGACTGAAAATAGGTCCTCAAAAACATGCTAACTACACATAACAAAAAAATCAAGGTAGCAATGACTACACTACAAGCAAAAAATAGGTTTAAAAAATAAGAAATATTTTTTTAGTGGATACAAGATTTCTCATTGACACAAGATGCTCTTGCATCATAAAATAATATATATTTTTAAAAAGGTTTTGAAAATAACATCATTTTTTTTCCATCAATACCAAAGGGAGAGATTATTGGTAATACATATAGTTTTTTCATTTATGTCAAATTTCAAATGGAACCTATAAGAATACACTATTAAAGTATGTAGGAGTTATAATAAGATAAGTCATATTATTAGAAAGAAGGAAACATTATCAGAAGATGGTTATTTTATAAAGAAATGGAGATTAGCTATTACAGGCTGACAATAATTGGTAAAGACAACAAAATATTAGTGAAAATCTATATATGGAAAGATCAAGAATGATGAACCATAGAATCTAAGGTTGAGATTATGCAATTGATGATCAAGGGGCCAGAGAAGAAGGTTAAATGGACTAGGGTTATGGAGAATATGATAAAGGATGAGCATTGAGAATTCTAGAGAAAAGAGAAATAGGAAAGAAAAGTAGAGAAATGATTAATGATCATCATGGAGCAAATGAGGTTTGGGTGAAAGAACGAAAAAGTAAAATTATCTCATAAGGAATCATAATTTATTTTCTACAAGGTATTCTAAATCCATTAAAAGGTTAGTTAAGAATTTTTTACAAATCCTTGAATAGATATGTGTTACCCTAATTGATAATGTTACCTGAAACTAATGCTAATGATGAACAAGATCAAGGAATGGATCAATGAAAGGTACATAGAAGAATATAACATATAAATGAAAGGTAGGTAGAAGAATTGAGTCAATTATTATGTTGGCATTGATCTCAAGCCTATTGGCTTATTGATTTATATAAGTTTCCATATAAATCTAAATTATAGAATGTTGAGTAGAGAAATGGTTGGTAAAGATAGAAGATAAAATAAAGAAGTGATATTAAGTGTATGAGCTCAAATGGACAATTGATGAATTAGTCTTTAACATGGTAATATTGGTTTGATTATTTTACATGATTTTATGAAGTGTTAGGATGATGCACAAGTTAGTTACATTGGACAGTAATAAAAGAATGAAGTTGTGAAGTGCAAAGGATAAAGAATCAATGAATGCCACCAAGCAATAAATAGTGGTCAGTAAGAAAAGGTATTGTTTCATTAAAGTAAACCAAAAATGTGTTAATCCATCAAGGATGTAATAGTGTCACTTCTCTTAGTGTTAACCAAGTGAATAATTATTAAGCTAGGAAATGAAGTTGTGTAGTTAAACAAGAACACATGTCAGTAAAGAAGAATAGTTTTGAAAAAAGTGATTGAAGGATGCCATCGAGTGATGATCTAGATTAATCTAGAAGATTCTAAGAAAGGAACAAAGTTAGTTGGTGAAATAAATGGATGGAACAATTTAGGTACAAATATATGGTGAATATTTAATAATTGGTTAGAGATCCAAAAAAAGTTTGAGTTCCAAGGTGTGAGCAAGATGACATAATTCATAAAATGTTTTTCCAAGTGATAGATACATTGAATGTGAGTTGAGATTTGATTGAATGGATGACATTAATTCAAGGAATCCATCATAATCTGATTTGGCAGAAAAAATTATCTATATAAAGGATAAAAAATAAGGTTGATGTTGATGTTGCTGACAGTCGAGTGAGTACAAAAGAGTCATCAACCAAAAAAAGTTGTAAGAAAGAGTGAATCAAGTGCATGATAATGATGATATGTAGTTTTTGTATTGATAAACTAGAAAGAAAGAGTTTGAAGAAGAGAAAATAATAGATAGGAAATTTAAATAGGAAATGGTAGTTGCACACTTTATCATATTATTTCACTCTAACTTTCTAACCATTGTAGCAAAAAATCTCTTAATTGAGTGCATTTAACAACTCTATTTATGAATATTTTGTAAGATGAAATTTTAAAAAATGTAATAAGTTATTTAATAAGGCCAATCATTGTAAGGTTGATAGATTTAATTGATCTTTTGTGAAAATCCCTTAATAGGGTGGCATCTAGAAACTATGTTCATAACCATTGACATGGTTGGCTCTTAAACATGTTCACTTTAGAAGAGTTAATCATTTGTGATTCTCATAGTGATTTTCACCCAAATTGGGGTTCTATATTAAATACTAGTGTCAAGTTGTGATTAAATTCTTTGCATGCTATTTTTTGATTTATTTATGCATATGGTTGTGGTAAGTTGAATACATAGATTTGATTAATAAGATTAGTTGCAAAGAAGGTGTCAAAGTTAAAAATTGGTTGAAGGACCTATATATTGCTGATTCACCCCCCTTCCCAAAGTTATCCAAAAATTGGTATCATAACATATGGTTTTTAGATGTAAAAGTTTAGACCAATTGAACTAAAGATTTTAGGAAGTTTAAGAGAGACATACCCAAGTTTAATGAAGAGAACTTTCCTAGATGGAAAAGCATGATAAGGTTATACATATCTAGGATTGGAGATTGTGCATTATATTTTTTGGAGAATGAATAAAATCCACCACCTCTTGGACCTATGCAAATTGAGTAGATGAGAGATAAGTAGAAACATAACACTATAATGATTGAGACATATTCTTCCCTTACTGATGGTGAATTTGATGATATCAAGAACTATGATACAACAAAAGAAATATGAGACAAACTTTCACTTAAGTATGAAGTTGATCAACATGTACAAAAGGAAAAGTTTGATAGTCTTAGAGAATAATTTGATAATATTTTTGGCATGAATTCCTAATAAATATTAGTGGAGATATTGCTAGTATGATTTGGGAGATGATTGAGTTCTTATGTGTTCTGTTCATGACTTAGGTTTTCATTGATGTCAACATAGCAACTTTTGTAGACAATTTAGGCATAGTAGCATATATAGTCTTATTCAACAAGGGCAGTGGTTGTTGAGTTACATTAAATTGGGTTAGTAGTATGTTTTTGGATGTTCATAGATGATACAACAATGTACATGAAATAATTTATGGATTTTTATGCGAGTTAAAGAAGTTTTACAGAGAAGTAGTTTCAAAATACTTTACAAGAAATAATGTGTTGTTCATGTTGTATCTTTTTGGAGAGGTTGAAAATTGTTCAAAAAGCTTTGATTTTGGTTAGAGGAATGTTCATAATGTTGTGTTTAAGGTATAAGAATATGAGGATAATTTTGTGATGGTCATTAAAGTGAAACATGTTCTATGTTTATTGCCAAACTAACCATGTTATGTAATTGATGTAATAAGTTTTGTGGAGTGTGGAACCTAATTGTAATATCTTATGATGGTCCTATATTATTAATTATATATTGGGAAAGTATTAAGGAAGAATAAATTAGTGATTAGGACTTGATATAAAGGAGAGATGATTACTTGGTTGTAATTAAAGCATATTTGGTTGTATATAATACAAATATAATGTTATGTGATCTTTGACTGTGAATTTGTAAAGGTTAAAAAAGAGTATGATGTTGACGATATGTTGAGAATTTAAAAGGAATGATATTGGAAAGATAATTTTTAATTTTGATCAGTTCAATTTCTTGGATATGTATTCCTAATTTGTTTAGTGAGAATAATTATAAAACAATTTGTATAGTGGGTTTAGTTGACTTCCTATTAGGTTCTTATAGGGTTGGAATATTCTAATAGAAATTCAAAGTCTCCTAATTGGGATTCAAATGTACTAATTGAAATCATTTGACTCCTAACATGGTCAAATCATTTCACAAGAAAATTCTTATATTAGTACATCATCTTATGGGAATCATTCCCACCAGGGTTTTCCCTCTAATCAAGAGTTTCTCTAGTTAACATATCTTGTGTCTCCTTGCATGGTTATCATCTTATGGTTGTTATATATTGTGTTACATGTTTTATTTATGTTAAAGTTTGTAAAAGTTATATAAAGCATATAATTGATTCAGTCCCCATCTCATTTATATTGGTAGACTTTACTTTCTAACAATTAGTATTAGATCATCAAGTCGCTAAAGAGAAGGTTTAACAACTTAAGGAGATCCATGGCTACATTTAGGAAAGAATGTCTGGAATTAAATGGAGTGAACTATGACAACTAGAAGGATAGGATAAATAGTCACATTCTATGTATAGGAGTGGATTATAGGTTGGTTACAAGGGAAAGAAAGGTTGTGATGGAAGAAAATAATTTAGAATCATTTTCTCAAGATGACAAAGATCTATTCATGTGACAATATATATACTAGAGAAGCATTGTTGTCAACTCTTCTAGAATCAAAGGATGTTGAAGTCAAAAGCTTATGCCTTACACATGAAATTTGGATTAAGTTACAAAATTTATTTAAAGGTGAAAAATTTGCAAAGAAATCTTGACTTTAGAATTTGAAGAATTTGTTGGATAATGCTAAGATGATGGAAGATGAATCTATTAGAGAATATTTGGTAGAATGTCTAAGATTGTTGTAGGAATCAAGAGTTATGAAGGAACCATGACAAAATAAGTAGTATGGAAGATATTGAAATATTTGACCCCTAAATATGCATACAAAGTTGAGATCATTGAATAAATTATTTTTGTGAAACCAAATTTTATTAGAGAAATATTACTTGAGAATTTGTAAGCATTTTAATATAAGTTGAATAAGAATTAAGGAGTAACAAGGATAGAGACAAAGTTTAGTGTACAGAAAGACATAGATAAACTTACAAGGTGTGTGAGCACTAGTGGAGATTATGCTAGAGAATGGACAATAAAACAAGAAGAAGATAAGAAGATTGATTAAGGACTTTCATTTCATATGAAAAGGGAACCTAAAGGTAAGAAATTTTTTTTTTGTTGGGTTTGCAAAAAATTGGGTAATTTTTCATCACAATATTCTAATAGAGAAAAGAAAACAAGACTAAGGAAGCCTTGTTGGCCATTTTTTCCCCCATTTAGCCCATCATGGATAACTGATCTGGGAGATATTCAATGGGATTTTTTCTTTGATGGGGGTTATCATCACGCTAAGATTGATAGCTAAAATTTTGAGTTGACTTTATTTGTTCTTTAACCGAGCTGTAGTTTCTTCTTTTGTTGAGTTAGGTTAGTTTGTTCTTGTTGGGTTGACTCATGCTACAGTGATCAATGGCTCTCATATTTTTGTGATTCATCTTCCCATCCTCATGAGAACATGAAATGCTGCCACACATCATCATTTCAAGATTTCTTTATGCTACAAAGTTTCTATGAGGTTTTGAAATCCGAAATTGTGCCACATGTTTCTATTCTAGCATTTCTTCATGCTATAGTATTTTCTCAATACTCCAAAGCTTGGAATTGTGTCACATTACCATGCATCTCCATTATGATGTCTCTTCATAGTGTGGTGGCTTCATGCGGCTCTAGAGTCCAAAATTGTACCACATGGTGGAGGGTCCCATATTTCATGTTATATGCTACCCTCTTTGCTAAGATCCTTTTATCTGATCACTCTTGCAATTTTGCATCACTTCCTTGGCCCTTGGTGAAGATGTAACAACCATTGGATTTGACGCATCTCTGGGATCTCCTCTCTACATCTTAGCCATCTATTTCAAATAGAAGATCTACATCGATAGTGATGATTTAATCTATCATTGGGGGAAATTCTTGTATCATCTAGGCCATTCATTTCAAGGGAAAATCTACATTGATGACTATAATCCATTTTCAAGGAAATTAGATTCCCCCCATGGTCAACCCTAGATTTTGTGGATGGATAACACATCGTGTTATCCCTTCCTATAGTTTTTTTTGCCAACAGCCATGATGCACTACTAGAGATAGTTCTTCAATGCTGAGCTACTTCTTGGACATTGTTTGTACAACACCATTCCACTCCATGACTTTTTAATGCATGAAATGATCAAATCTTTTGGGATTTGACCTCTTATAGCTAGGTGCATTTTTTTTTCTCTTCTTGTCACTATTAGCAGTGATTGCACTTCATGATTAGATTTTCTTCTAATTCTTAGTTATTGCTCTCCTCTATAACTCAACTTCATTGTGGTTGGAGTTTAAACTTCAACTTAAATTAGAGTTATGCATGAACTCTTTAAAAGGTAGTTGTAAATATATTTTCAAGGTTCCTTTCTGCTTATGTTTTGTAGCAGTGTTATGCTCTGCAACTTTTCCCTTCCATTAATGAAATAGATCCACTTCTTACCTCTTCTTTCCATTCATTATTTTTACATGTTTAATGCCTTGTTGTGGATTTTTCCCTTCTATTTTCTTAGATTTACATGTTGTGTTTAATTTACTTGTGAAGTGGTGTTCTAAAGTTTGCCCTTCCTTTGTGCATTTAATTTTTGTTCTCCTTCTCCCTTTTCCACTTTAGTGTTAGTGTAAGTGCATCCTGATAGTAAGGAAGCTAACCTTCTCTAGAGAGGTAACCTCGAAGAGAAATTCCCACACCCTAAGGTTGTTTCCATGTTACACAAGGTCACTTGAGGCGCATACCTCGAGCAATGGTGCATAATTTTGTGTTAATATTTTTTTGGCACGCCTAGTGGGAGACAAATTTAGCTTCATCAGTCCTTTGGTTATCTAGTTTGAATATCCATTCACTAAGAAATTAGGTATTTTTATTGTTTCCATCAACCTTTTGAGGCACTCATTCAACACCATGGTGACTTTATGCATCTATCAATTTCAACAGACCAAGTGCTAGTATGATTTTTAGTTCTTATGTTTCCTTAGGATATCTATGACATTGTTTTCTTAGATGCCTTATCATGGACCCACTTCATAGAGATACCTCCCACTTTCCTTGATATCATGAAGAGGATATTCCTCAGCCCTCCTAACCTCTATATTTACCACAATGTAGTTATGACCAACATGATTACCTAGATCACTAGGAGGTTGATTTTACTCCAACCCATCATGTACTTTATGGTCATGAATATGTGAAAATTCCCCCCTCCAAGTTTATCATAGTCGAAGAGTTCCTAGAGTAGAAAGAGATAAATAAATAATCAATCCCACATGCTTATTCCTCCTTAGGTTTGGTCTCCCCTAAAACATCAAATAATCAACCCATTCAGTCTTCCATAGAACCCTATAATGATCCCAAGACCAAGGTAGGAGAGCTTTATGATTGCATAAATAATTTGGGCCTTGTATTTTCTAACATAAATCATTTTTTTAATTCATTCATAATCCTTATAAGGATACATACTATGGGGATTATGCTTATGTTATAATCATTATGAATTCTTGGCTTATTGATTTGCATAATGAGAAGGAGATGTGGGTGAATGACCCTCATGTTTGTAGCATGGTGTTTGAGGCCCTTGATATTACTGTTGAGGCTCACCAAGACCTCCTTAGGTTGCAACAAGAGGAAGAAATAAGAAAAATTAAATTTGAGGAGGAGGTAAGGCTTGAGCTTGCCCCAATGCAAGAAGAAGAAACATTAGATCCTACAAGGAAAATTTTTTCTAGCTTTAGACAAAGAAACCCACCTCAAATTTCCACTTCAAGCTGCCCTAACCCTTAGTCTATGCTTCAAATGCCTCCACATGCTAATGATGGTGAGGTCACACATAATTATTGTCCCTTCTTCATTATTGATAAAGTGGACATTCCTTTTCCCACATCAGAGATGAAACAAGAGAAGCTATTAATTGAAGAGCATGTGTTGTAGTAGGGGATTAAGGAGGAGAAGAATAATGAGGTTATTCCTATTCTTGAGGGATTTTTTTTGGCTTTTGAACATGGGGTAGAACCTTAGGGCCTATTGCAAAAGGAAGACAATCCAAACCATGTATTATAGTAGGAAGTCATCCATGATATGGTGGATAAAGAAGCATTGCCTAGGCTATCCCAAGTACATGAGGTACAAGTTGCTTCTGATGAGGCAACACATAATGTAGAGGAAGAAATATTGTTGCAGCAACTAGAAGCACAATGAAGGCAATTTGAGGCAGAGCTTTAAAAGTGGTTAAAATCCCAACCATGAGAGTATGAGGAAATTATTGTAAGGGAGTGTTGGTAAACATATTTTTTATCTCAACTTAAAACTCTTAAATGTCCAACTTGAAACAATATTTGATCACAAATAGTTGGAAAGCCAGTTGTGGACGAATTGGCTTCCCTCTGAATTGGTAGGTATAGCTCCCTAAAATGGATTTGCAATGAATTATGTTGTCTTCCTAAATTACTTTGGGGGTGTGTTCTTAACTTGAGAATAGAAAAGGTACAACCAAGCTAGACCTAAATATAATCTAACTCAAGTGAATGGAAGTTTCTAAATACCAAAATGGTTTTATGTATTCACACATCTTATGAATTCATAAAACTTATCTAAATAATAGCTAATACTCAACTAAGTGAATTTGAATCTAAATTGTGATTAATGAATTGAAAATGCTAAAGGGATTTCTCTTGAATGAAAAATAACAGCACCTATTACATTGATTCCTTGCTTCAAAACAGGGGAGGTGAAACTCTATTTTTCCTTCATTTTGACTCAAACAAAAGAGAAAATGTAAACTAAATATAACAACAATTGGAACAGAAAATGATTGACATAAAATACCATTCATTTGTCTCTACAACAAAAAGTACTTCACATCAAAAATTTGCGGACCTTATATTAATCTTTGAATTCCATACATATAGAGTTTTTGAGATGACCGTTACAATAGAAGCTTAATCAGTTCATCTTCTAAAAATGACAAATGACAAGATGCTAGTTTTTCATATTACAAAATTATAAAAGAAAACATAAAGAGGGCATAATATGAATCATTTAGACTTCTTCCCCTTTTCTATTTTCACTCTATATGCCTTAACAACCACTATTACTAGAATTAGCTCCTCATGATTGGGCACATGTATATTGGCAAACCTCAAGAGCCATTTTGAATGTTTCCTTGCTAGGACTTTCACAAAACTCAATCGATTCAGAAACTTCACTACAGGCACATGTATACAACCACTGTGTGTCTAGAGTTCCCCAATTTTGTTATGACTACTAGAAGTCAATCTACATAGATTATCCAAAAATTTAGAAAAATTATTTTTCATTACATTTATTCCAATGATTGCCTTTTTCTGGCCACTAGTTTGTGAATTAGTGTGTAGCACTCACATGAGTTCAAATCCTCTATGTTGAGTCTTCTTTGCTTTATCCTCTATTTCTTTGAGTCCCTTTTCAGCTAGCTAGATCATTTCTAGCTTGAACTAAATGCTTTGGAGCCATTCAAATAGAGGTTCATTTCCTTTCTTTAAAATCTTTTCCTCAACTACTTCTTTTGCTTTCATGTGGATGATCATCTTTGGAAGAGAGATGCAGTCATCACATTTGACCCTTTCTCTAGCCAGAGTGTTGCTATTTGATAACAGGTTATCCTTTTCTATTTCCAATCTAAGGATAGCATTACCAATTTGTTCTATGATTGAAACTCCTTCTGATTTGAGTTTATCTATCCATTCTTTCCCAATTTGGCTGAAATGTCCATCCTCCTGAAGTTGAGAAATGAGGGCTTACACTTTAGTAGTAGTAGGAGTCTAGGTTATAGACACAATAGAGATAGTTGCTAGCAGAGTGACTAGTTTCCTGATGAACTTGTTCATTTCTTTTATCTTGACTTTCATCCTAATCTTTGATAACTTAAGGCTCTCTAATTTTCCTTCTATTACTTCATTACTTGACCTCCACAAGCCAATTTTTGTGCCATGTCTGGCTTCTCCAAGAACAATTGAATGTAGAGTGAAATCATCAGGCGTCATGTCCTCGATTCTCCCTCCTTTTTTTGGCTTGGCTATTTCCATTGTCAAATGACCTATTTCAAGATCTTGCCCAAGTATTGACAAAGTCTTTTGCTTCTTAACTTTTGTCAATGTGGACCCAGAATGAACTCCGAGAGATACAATATCTTTCATGGAAGCACTTTCATCATCTCTTTCTCTTCCTTTCAAAAGTATCTTCCAACCAGGAATCTATTCCTATAACTTTGGAAGCCTTTCTAGGTGATTCAATATTGAACATCTTTTTCTTAACTGGATTTATTCCTACAATAATTGAAGAGAAATGATACTTTCAGTATTTAGGGATAAACCTAAAAGAAGTCTAGCCCTATTCCACTTCTAAATTTTTCTTTGTTGCTTCATCCAACTTAGTAGACTCATTGCTTCTACTCTTTCCATCCCCTAAGTCCACTATCTATATAGGGGAACCACTTGGCCTTAAAATTGAAGCACTTACTGATGGAACAAGACTATGATGAGGAGATGGGACTGGAGTAGTATGCAAGGAAGGAATTGGGGTAGTGTGAGGAGATGGAACTGGAGTGGTATGAGGGGATGGGTTTGGAGTGGAGGCACTATCCTTTGGCTCTTCTGTCTTCTTCTCTTCAGTACTAGCTTGGGTTCCTATGACTAGGAGAGAACCATCATGACAAGTTTTAGCTATAGGGACATTCTTGTCCAAAGGTTGATCACCTCCTCTTGAAGGTTGACCTGGCCCTTGAGTGGAAGCTATGGTCACACCTGCTATAACACTCTAAGATGAAGTAGGCATTGCACCTATTTTATAAGCTTGAGTGGTTGCACATTTACTCCAGCTCTTCCTAGTTGTCCACTCAACCCATTTCCACATTCTCTTGATGATTCTAGCCATCACGATATCAAGATTCTCTTCCACATCCACAAATGGCTTGAAACTAATAAGAATCCCCCTTAACTTAGTCAAATAGGTATTGCTATACATATTTTGACTGTCATCCTCTAATCCTTCAACATTTAGATCAATGTCATATGTCTTCACTTGTTCCACCATGAGCATGGTGAAAGTACAATCTTGGCTCTCCAACTCATCCTTGCAATCTGCCCAATAATCTCCTATAGTGGTGACATGCTTGATCACATTCCCAATTTGTAACACTTCTCTTGCATATCTGTTTGGATCAGACATAGGTCTCACCACCTCATATTTTTCCAACTTATATTTAGTCTTGAATGCCTTGAGCATATTCTTAGCATTAGAATGAGAATCACAACTATAAAATCCAACCTTCATAGGGAATTCATACCCTCTTCTCCTCAAGGTTGCACTCAGCACATTCACCTAGATCACTTGCCTCATGATCTCTATTAGCACAATCATATCACTTAGGTATCTGGGTAGCTTTAAAGGAAATCCATCGAAAGCTACAAGACATAAATATGAAAAGGATGAGAACTGAATAAAATAGCTACCAAACTGACTGATGGCTACCATTTCCTCTAGGCTAAACCTCCTCTCTAGGAATCTTTGGAGTTCCCTACAAATCCTCATTGTAAATGAGTCATTAACTCTGACATATTTTGCATAGCTATTCTATAATTGTAAGCATGGAAAAAATTCATAACTATTTACATCATCAGAGAGGTTCTCTTTTCTGTGAAGACCTGGACACAATTGTAGATAAGTTAACATATAAATTAGAAAGGATGACATGTAGAAGGTATTGTAAAACTTTGCAGCACTGAGGGCTCTAGACAGATGCTCACTTACCTCATAGGCCCAATCCACATAATGTGTATCTAAATAGATGATTTGTACCAAAAAGAAATATTGTTCAACAAAATTGAGTGCTTCTACCTCACCTTTCAATCAATGTAAGAGAACCAAAATGTCTACAATCTCAAGCTTGAGATTAGTGCCAAAAATAGTCTTAGGGACCTTAATCTTAGCTCCCCATGGTTTTTGGAACCAGGACCTCATGATTTCCTTTCACCACACCATTTTCTACAAAGAGAACTCAGACATGGCTCCTCCTATTGTCAAATTAGAAAATTCTTCTCACTTTGGAACTCAAAGGAAATTTACTATAGTTTCCCAATCAATCAAGATTAAAACTATATGGTTAGCCAAAAAAATTTCTCTGGTGTTTAGGTTGTAGTGATTTATACATTCAACAATTAGCTCAGAAGCTTGAACTACCACTGGAAATCCAACTTCTTCCACTAGCCCGCTTCTTGATGGGGTCACAACCCAAGCACAAAATGGACACAATAGGAAAGGAAAAATTTTATTAACTTTGTAAATAAGCTAATAAATTTAGTACAGAGAAAATAGACTTCAAAACATGGCCTATGGGCTTACAATAGTATAAATTTGGAGATAATTTCTCCTTTCAGTACCTCCTCTCAAACTCCACTTCAAACTGCCTTTTACAATGTCAAAAATATTCTTAAATAGACCCCGAAAGGTTAAGGATTAGGAATACATTATAGAAAGTGCTAGTAGGCATCCACCGACCAAATAGAAGGCTCTAGATGTCACATTAGAAGTCGACGCAAAATTAGAAGAATCTAGAAATGGTAACCGAACTTCTAGGAGGCATAACTTTTGAACCGTAGCTCCGATTGACGAACCGTTTACATTTTTGGAAAGCTCTCAAAGTGCTCTATAGCCCTATAGACTAGCTTTGCTCATCCCCCATTTTTTGGCCCTTTTTGAGGTCATTTAATGCCCCTAGCTTGACTTTGGAGCATTCTTAGGAGGTCTCCAAAAATTGAAAAACTGCAATAACTTTCAAACCGTGGGGCCTTTTGACCCGATTCTTTTTTTGGAATGCTCTAAATTACAATTATGTTCATCTGGCCAATTTACACCTTCTAATTCACCAAAATGATGGCTCAATTACATACTCCTATTTTTTTGGCATTTACACATATCCCAAGGTGTTCAAATACTCTATCCTAGAACACTGATAGTGGAACTGTAAGAGTTGGAACCTTTATTTGACCCAAATGGGTATCTATAAATGAAAGCACATGAAACAAAAATTGAGTCTAAGTACTTTTTTTTTTGGTTGACATAGGATTGCCTTTATACCTCTGGATGGTCCTGCATCACTTCCTCAGAGTTTCTCTATTATAGCGTGAATTGGTTCCATCCTTAGCCTCCTTTGAAAATCTTGCATGTTGAAGAAATAGAGTGAAGTGTCTGTAACATTCTGCAATGTTGACTTAATTCCATTCAGCCCATCGAAACTAGTGAATCTAGTTTCCATTTTATCTAAGATAGAGATGAACTAAAACCTTAAAATTGTAAGTAGTGCAGAGAATAGAATTTAACAAGAATATGAGCTTTGAAAGTGCTATACAATTCAACAACTTAAAAATTCAATAAAAAAAGTAGTATTTTGAAAATTTGTTATGTTTCTCTCTATATAGATATCCTAATTCACCCGTTGATCTTCAAGATCTGTGCCACATGAGTGAATTAAAGGATAAATCCATTAGATTAGTGAATGTAGGAGTTTCTAATGGATTTTTTCATGTCTTTTTACTATTCTCATTGGCCTAATGGTAACTTTCTTTTATTACATAGTTACTCTCCCATTTTTCACCAAGTTCTAGAGAATTAAAAATGCAGTGCTCTGTGAGGAAATATCCCAATTAGATTATGCTCAAAATAATTTTCCAAATGTGATTAAATCATTTCCATTACAACTTTTAAGTATCTTGTGATGAATTTATGTGCTTGACATGCATGCAGAATTGATTTTTCAATAGATGCAAAAAATTGCCTTCCAAGGTTGGAAACCCACTGAGGAGAAAGCAACTTCTATTTTTCCACCTTTGCCTTTATTTTCACTTTATCCTTTAAGTCAATGTGCCTCTAGGTTTTGTAAAATCTCAAAAGGGCTATGAAAATGGAAAAGGAACCCACTTGCTTTTCTCTCTCACAAATGCCTTTATCAAAAAATTGACTTCATGGATCAAAAGCCCACTATGGAGAAGTTACTTCAGAGTTTTCTGCTAAATATGATTTTGAGCACTATAATGAACCCCAAGTGATTCCCAAGGTGAAATACTATAATTTAGGGATGATCTATCCATAAAAAAACTCATATCCTTCTTGCTTTAGCCTATAAACCTCATTTGTTGATCTCTACAAAAATTTTCCTTCACGAGTTGAAAACCCATCGAGGAGAAGGCAATGTTGGATTCTCTGCAAGCTTCATTTTGTTTATGTGCAAATTATGCAAAGCTACAAACAAGTTCACTTTCTGAAATAACTTTGTGAAAATCATTATAAAACACAAGAATCTCCATTAGATTAGGTTCCAGACTACCCACAAACTCATGACAACAAAGAAAACCCACCTGGTTATGTAATGCAAGAGAAGGGAAAGGTGGAAAAATCAATGGAGAAACTTTTCACGTAAGTAGAAAGAAATAGATTTGGATAGACCTAGACCAGACTAAGACACAAAATCTTTTCCACTTTGCAAAATGGGGACAGGATGAAAAGTGGGGCAATAGGGAGCTATTTGCACAAAAAGAAAGGTGTGAGAAAGAACTACAAGTGAAGCTAATGAGAATGTTGTCTGCTAGAAAAAAGACATCAAAGGAGGCACAACCTACTCTTTCTTCCATATCACAAGAGCCTACACATGTGAAACCCCTTGTTTGCAAGGATTCACATGGGTAGAGGAGGAACATATGTTTTAGCCACAACATGAAGAAACACACACGTTACTATCCATACCATTAGAGACAACCCTTGCTGGGTAAGAGGATTTAAGTGTTGCAGAGAAAAACAATGTGGTCAAGGATGATTCCTTGGACCAAGCACCATCAAGAGGATACCCCATGAGACGTCTTTCTTTGTAACAATATATGTTGCCCCCAATCATGCTCATTCCAAACCATGAGGAAGATCTTCACAAGAGGGAGAAAGAGAGTCTTTCTCAATAAGACAATGCCCCAATGCTGGAAAGCTTCTTTATTTTCAGCATTGGGAAAGAACTCGATGCAACGATGTGCTTGTTGTGTTTGCTACTATTTTTAGCTACCCACATGCATGGAAGGAGAAATTATCTTGTGAGGAAGGGAAGCTACTTCAACAAGCTAGTTAATGGCTTCATTTGATTTTTAGTTTTGTAAATTCCTATACATAGTAGGTTAGATGTTTCTTGCTTTCCAAGGAGTGCACAAGAACAACTATTCCCTCCTATTTATAGAAAATTTTATGGATTTTCTAGTTGTAGAGGCAAAATTTTGTGAAGTTGTAGGTGGAATGGCATCTTGTTCTTTTGGTGACTCCATTCTTAATGGATTTCTTAAGACCACTAATCCTATGCTTAGCAGCAAAGCATCCCCTCTCAATTGCAAATAATGTTGACCATTTTTTCCATCCATTCAACCCATTATGGATAACTGATCTAAGATATCTTAAATGGGATGTTTTCTTTGATATGGGTTAGCATCATGCTAAGGTTGGCAACTAACATTTCAAGTTCACTAAGTTTATTCTTTAACCAAGTTGTAGTTTCTTCTTTTGTTGTGTTAGCTCAGTTTATTCTTGTCAGGTTGAATCATGTTGCAGTGATCAATGACTCATATTTTCATGAGAAATCTTCTCATCCTAACAAGAACACGATATGTTTCCATTATTAATCATTCATGCATTTCTTCATGTTGTGGAGCCTCTACAAGGCTTCAAAGTCTAGAATTGTGCCACATGTCTTCGAGTGTTAGGGTCCCATCTTCAAATATTAAGTTACCCAATATGCACAT
The DNA here is from genome assembly GCA_028749045.1 of Cupressus sempervirens. Lineage (NCBI taxonomy): Eukaryota > Viridiplantae > Streptophyta > Pinopsida > Cupressales > Cupressaceae > Cupressus > Cupressus sempervirens. Next base: position 782,353,846 of record CM053793.1, on the reverse strand, counting down.
GCATAAATTGATGATGGAGACTCGTCAAAAGATTAAAAAATTGTCATCCATTCTGTTAAACAAAAGAAATACATCAACAATCCTCACACTTTCACATCAAAGCTCAAAATATTCATGAAAACATGAGATACTTCCACGTGTCTCCATTCCAATATTTCTTCATGCTATAGTGTTTCCTCATTACTCTGGAGCCTAGAATTGTGTCACACTACAATTTATCTCCATTTTGACATCTATTTATATTGTAGTGTCCTTGCGAGGCTTTGAAGCCCAGAATTGTGTCACATGGTGGAGGGTCCCAGCTGTCATACTATGCACTTCCCTCTTTACTAATATCCTTTGATCCGATGGATCTTGTATATTTTCATTGCTGCCTTTGCCCTTGGCAAAGATGCAACAACCGTTGGATTTGAGACATCTCTAGGATCTCCTCTTTGCATCTCAACCATCCATTTCAAATAGAAGATTCGTATTGATGGTGGTGAATTAATCTATTTTTGGGGGAGCCTATTGTTGCACCTAGGCATTTCATTTCAATAAAATATTTGCATTGAAAATTATTATTTATTTTCAGTGAAATTAGATTCCCCCCACGGTCAACCTTGCATTTTATTGACAAACAACACATCATGTTATCCCTCCCCATGATTTTTTCTACCAGTGGCCATGACATTCTACCGGGGCTAATTCTTCAATTCTAAGTGACTTCTTTGGCCTTGTTTGTATGATGTCATTGCACTCCATGCCTCTTTAATGCATGAAATGATAAAATCCATGGGAATTTGACCTCTTGCAATTAGGTGCATCACTCACTGATCTTCTTGTCACTTCCAACAATGATTACACTTCATGATCAAATTTTCTTTTGATTCTCAATTATTGCTCTCTTATTCAACTCAAATCCATTGTGGTTATAGTTTAAAATTCAATTTTAATCAGAGTTATGCCTGAAGTTTTTAAAAGGCTGTTATAAATATGTTTTCCAAGTCCTTCTTTACTTGTGTTTTGTAGTAGCATTATGTTTTGCAACTTTTGCCTTCCATTAATGAAATTACTCTACTTCTTACCTCTTCTTACCATTTATTATTTATGAATGTTTATTGCTTTTTTGAGGATGGTTCCCTTCTATTTTCTTGGATTTACATATTGTGTTTAATTTATTAGTGTTGTGTTGTGTTGTTAAGTTTCTCCTTCCTTTAAACATTTAATCAATTCCAAACCTACATGTGAATTCTTAGGAAATAGGATAGAGTCAAGATCTGTGTATTGGAGTGTTTAATTGATGTTTTGTGTAGTTGTGGGAAGAGTTGTAACCATGTTCTATCTTAGTGCATCACACCCACCCACCCCCCCACCTTTCCCTTTCAACATTTAATTTATGTTCTCCTTCTCCGTTTTCCTCTCTAGTGGTATTGTAGGTGCATCTTGATAGTGAGGAAGTCACCCTTCTCTGGAGACTCAACCTCAAAGAGAAAATCCCACACTTGGAGGTTGTTTCCATGTTACACAAGGTTTCTTGAGGGTCATACCTCAAGCGAGGGTGCATACTTTTGTGTCAACAAGCCATATAAGTCAAACTTTACATGAAATTTTTTCTATGTTGATGAAGATATTGAATTCAATTGTAAGGCCAATAATTGTTTTAGAAATTGATGATGAGGATGATGAACTTGTATTTGTTTCTATTAAAGAAGATAGTCCTACAAAATAAGTGAAAGAAGAGATAATAGAAGAGAAGGCCTTAGTATCAGATGTTTAGAATAGAAAGTCTAGTTGGACTATAGATAGTGGTTGTTCTTATCATATGAGTAGAGATATGAATAAGCTTGTCAAGTTTAATAGTTATGATGAAGGAATAGTTAGAGTTGGAAATAATGTACCATGTTAGATTAAAGAAAAATTATCTATTACACTTGATGGAAAATAACATTGAGGATGTTTATTTTTTTGATGATCTTTAATATAGTCTTTTGAGTGTTTGGAAACTTGTGTCTAAGGGACATCTTTTGCAATTGCTAGAGACAATTGATGATGATAAATGTAAGGGAGAGATTGTTAGACATAAGTGATGCTAATGAGTTACAAGGTGAAAACTAAGCTATGAGTTGTATGTAGAAGAGTTAGATCAGTTCTTGTATTATCCTTGATGTCATGATGATTGACAATACTAATTCATGTAAGTTGCAATCATTTGAAGAATGTGTTTTTGAATGGAGAAATGAATGATAAAGTTGAAAGATAGAATGAATAAGTGATGTTGAGTGTGTGATATTAATTATTCAACTAATGAATTTTTCCATGGAAAGAGAGTATTGGTTTGATTATTTTATATTATTTGATGAAGAGATTAAAGGATGCACAAGCAAGTTGTTTTGGTCAGTAAGAAAGGAAAAAAGTTGTAGTGAAAAGAAAAGGAAATAATAAGTTACACCAAACTAGACATGATGATGCATAAATTAATGGAAAGGAAGGTTAAGTAAAGAATAAAAAATTGATTGAGAAAGTATAGTGTTATCCAAAAGAAGATATACTCGAGCAAGAATAGTGATAACCGAGCATAGTATCAACCGATTGATGAAAGTCTTCGATGTAGAAATAATGCAAAAAGAGGGACACTTTGTGGAAGATTAAGTAAAGGATGATATCATGCAAATATCTAGATTGTTCTAAAAGATTCTAAGATAAGGATCAATTCAGTTAGAAAGAACAACATTTGAAATAAATAAGGCAAAGATCAAGTGGTGACAATTTGATGCATGTTTTGTGATCCAATGTGAAGCACAAAGTTCGAGGTTAGAACATTTTTTTGAAGTCTGTAGATTCAATGTATCTAAGCTAGAAATATTGATGAACAACTATGATTAAGTAGAAAAATTATATGAACTTGATGAAGAAACAAAAAATTATCTATATGAGTATAAGGATTAACCACAGTCAGAAATAACAATTACATGCAAATATAAACAATATAAAAAAATATTAAATCACATAAAAGAGAACACAAGACACCAATATTTAATGTGGTCCACCCAAACCCTAGGCTACGTCCACCAAACAACAAGTCCAACATTATTACAATCTAGTGATTACAACTTGATTACAATTTGTCATTGCTTTCAACTCAATACTCCTACAAGAAGTAATTTTCACATCACACGTGATGAAAACCCCTAACCCTAAGCTCTTTTATACAAGTATTTTTTTCCACTTTAGGGTTATAATTAATTAGTATACATTGGCACAAAATCCTAATAAATAATTATGAATTACGTACAGAACTTCCTAGATCAAACATGATAAACTAATGATCTCCAACTTGGGGACTGATCAAGCTCCACATTAAACAATAATCTTATACTTGGAGATCGATCCTATATCAATATCACTACCACATGGGGCTCCCACTAGATCAAACCACCCTAGACTCCATTGTTCTTTTAGTATGTTTAGTCTAGAAGACCAACCAAAGATAAAGAAGAGTTCAACTTCTCCCTTCTCACTATCTTTGCAAACATATTTGCTAAATTATCATTGGTATGTATCTTGTCTAGTTTTAACTGTCCATCATCCAAAACTAACCAAATGAAATAGTACCACAACTATATGTCCTTTGTCTTTGAATGTAGAGAAAAAAATTTTACAAGATGAATGACACTCTAACTATCTATAAACAAATAATTATCCCTCTAAGGGTGTCCCAATTCTTCTAGGAAGAACTGAAGCCATATCATCTCCTTGGATTCCTTTGTAGCAAAAACATACTCTTCCTCTGTAGTGGATAAAACATTAACCTTCCGAAAATGAGAAACCTAGCTCACTGCTGTCCCACCAACAATAAATACATAACCTATAGTACTCTTCCTGGTATCAATATCCCTTGCCAAATCTAAGTCAAAATATCCCTAAAAATCAATAGTAAAGCCCCCAAAATATAAACACTTATTGGATCTTCCTCTCAAATATCTAAGAATCCATTTTACTACATTCCAATGCTCAATTCATGGATGACTCAAATAATTTCTAATGACTCCCACTGCATGTGCAATATCTGGCCTTCGTACATACCATAACATACATTAAGCTTTCTATAATTGAAGAATAAAGTACCTTAGACATCTTATCCTCCTCTTCATGTATCTTGGGACACATCTCCTTAGTCAACTTCAAATGGCTAGGTAAAGTTGTGTTGACAACTTCAACATTCTCCATAAAGAAACTTTGCAACACCTTTGCAATATAAATAGCCTGAGATAATGTTAATTTCCTATTCTTCCTATCTCTACAAATCTTCATACCAAAGATTTTCTTTTTCTACCCCCAAATCTTTCATAGAAAATCAATGTGCTAACTATTCTTTTAACCTCTTAACGTGATCCATGTTAGACCCAACTATAAGCATATCATCAACATATAAATATAAAATAATGTAGTTTTCATCATTCAACCTCTTAAAATAAACACAATGATCTAAATGACACCTACTATATCCATGCTCATGTATAATTTTAGATACTGTTGTTGAGATGCTTGGTTCAAGCCATATAAACTTTTCTTCAATCTATACACTAAGTTTTCCTTGCCTTTGACCTCAAATCCTTATGACTATGCCATATATATATCTCTTCATCCAAATCACCATGAAGAAAGACTATTTTAACATCAAGTTGCTTCAAATATAAATCTTTAGTAGCCACAATACTTAAAATGGTATAGATGGAAGTCTTTTTTACAAAAGGAGGGAATATCTCATCAAAAGTAATGCCCATTTTTTGTGTAAATCCTTTTACAACTAACCTAGCTTTAAATCTTGTCTTACCTCCATCCTCTTCTTTGAAACTATAAACCCATTTATTCTATAAAGCCCATTTACCTATAGGAAACTTGCATAAATTTCAAGTCTTATTTTTCAGCAAGGAGTCCATTTTGTCTTCCATAGTAGACTCCTACCAAATTTTAATATCCACCTATACAACTTCATCATAACATTCAAGTTCACCAATTTTTGTTAGTAAAATAGGGTACAAAGAAGGAGAAAATATGTTTGGAGGTCTAATTAGCCTTGTTGACCATCTAACATTCAATGGGGTGTGTGGTATTTGTTACTATGGTTGTTATAGATCATGAGAAATTGCTAGAACATCATCCTTTAGAGTATTATCCAACACTACATAATCATCTTCTTTCTTCTCTTGTTGTTGCAATAGATATTTGTACAACACTTTCTCATTGAATATGATATCCCTGCTTCTTATAATTTTATGATTTTCAAAATCCTAAAGCCTATAACCAAATTCATCAATGTGATATCCAAAAAATACACATTTCTTTGACTTAGCTTCCAACTTGGTTCTAGTTTGAGAATCTATATGAGAAAATGCTTCACAACTAAAGGTTTTGAGAACAGAATAACTCAGCTTCTTATTAGTCCATGCTTTCTCAAGAATACCACAATCCAAAGGAGTAGAGGGACCTCTATTAATCAAACATATAGTAGTATTGAAAGTCTTTGCTCACATGTTTAAGGGCAACCCTGCATGAACATTGTGCCCCTTGCACACTCCATTATACTTGTGTTCATGTGTTCAACCACTCCATTTTCCTCTGGAGTCTTTGGAACAATTTTCTATCTATGAATACCACTAGTGGAGCAATAATCTTCAAATTTATGACTGCAATATTCACCACCATTATTAGATATTAGAGATTTTAATTTCTTACCAGCCTCATTTTTAACCAAGCATTTCATTTTCTTAAAAATTTGAAATATATCAAATTTCTATCTAAGAAAATATGTACATACTTTTTTAGTTGCATCATCAATAAATGTAACATAATAATGTGAGACACCAAGTGATGATAGATGAGCTGGTCCCCATACATCTATATGCATAAGCTCTAATCTCTCACTTTTTTTTTCCTTCCCACTCTTCACAAAACTTACTCTTTTTTTTTTTCCATACATAAAACTTTTGTAGAAATCCATATTAACACATTTCAAACCTAGTAAAACTTTCTTTGTATGAATTACTTTAATACTTTTCTAACTCATGTGCCCAAGTCTATTGTGCCATAACATTGTATCAGAATCTACAACAATTGTTTGTTCTCCCTGCTCAATTGCAACAACTATTCCTAAATGCTAATTTTTCTCTAAAACAATCGAAGTAGAAGGTACAATATGAGTTGTACAAATATATAAGGTGCCTACTTTCACACCTTTTTCTACTACAAGAGAACATTTTTAAACCTTCCAGTTTTTATCATTAAAATTAACTATATATTGGTGTAAATAAGTATTTACTATTTACACTTTACTTAAGTTTATTTAGGTTAATGCATTATTTTATTATATTACATTATTTTATTATTTAAGCAACACAATTATTCGCACTCCCATTTTAGCGCATGTTGTCTACAACATTAATTTGCATGCTACACCTTTGTAGGTTTATCCTTACATCATCGTACTTACTCCCATGCTTAATGGAGGATAACCCATATCTGGTGGACATGTGTTTGGTTGTATGATTTATCATATTGCTGACTTCTATACATTCTAGAAGCTCTCCAGAGGCCTTTATATATAGGAACTGCTAGTGTACTTTTATATTGAATATTGAATGAATATATTATCATTTTGATCATACTCTCTCTTTGGTCTACTATTTTGCTTATGTTTGAGCTCCTTGGTCTTAGGTGAATTCTTCCCTAAGGAAAATTCTTACACTACACAACCCTCATCACCGAGTTTCCCTACTAAAATTAAATTCCTACTCAGCCTTGGAACATCTCTTACCTCATGTAGTAGTCAATGATTCCCATTCTACAACTTAATCTTAACTTTTCTTTTTTCGACAATCTGACAGGGTCCATTATCCTCCAAATTAACAAGCCCAAAATTTCCTTCGACATAATCAATAAAATAATCTCTATGAGGTATAGCATGAAATGAAGTACCAGAATCCAAAATCCATGAATCATCAACACTTTCTAAAGAAAGAAACAAATCATCCTCTTTGGAATTGTTACTTACCATATTTGCCTCCTTATTCCCTTCTAGTTTATCTCCTTTATTGTTCTTTCCACTCCAACAATCTTTTTTCTTATGCCTTAGTTTACCACAGTACACTAGTAAATTTTGACCCAATTTTTAACAAATTTTGGTCAAAATTTTGACCCATGTTGGTCAAAAGTGTGACAATTTTTCTAGTCAAAATTTTGACCAACCTTCTAGTTGGTCAAAATTTTAACCCACTTTGGTCAAAAATTTGTTATTTCTTCTAACCCTAATTTTTCATTATTGTTCAAATTTTCAACCAATTCCTAGTGGAAAATTTCAAGAATTCATCAAAATTTTGACCAATTTTGGCCCATCCCACGACCAAGATGCCATGGTCATGACCAAAGGATTGGTCAAATTTTTGACCAATTCTTAGTGGAAAACATTCAAGAATTGGTCAAAATTTCAACCAATTTTGTCCCATCCCATGACCAAGATGCCATGGTCATGACCATATGATTGGTTGAAATTTTGATCAAATCTTGATAAAATTCTTGAAGAGTTGGTCAAAATTTTGACTAAACTAATTTTTAGTAAAAAAAAATACAGTGGGTTGCAGTGATATTGATTACCATCAATATGGTATGTAGCTACTATAGAAATTTGCTACATGTGTGAATCCCCCAATGAATAACTATTCATGGACTCTCTCTTAGATCATCTTCTTGAATCACTTGACTAGTGCAATATCGAAAGAGGTTTGGCAACATTTGCTATTCTATGGCATGTCTATTCAATGATTTTGAAGTTGATCTAATGATGAGCCCTCATTTAGCATTAGGTGGCTCTTTGGCACTCTAGTAATTTGTTATGAAACTATTATGGCTAATGGGAGATTTGATAATGAAAGCTCCTAGTGACCCTTCAATAGAATCAATGTCGATGCTTAAGAAAGACATGTTTTCCAAATTTTGAATATTGGCATTAGCATCCTTTCTATTGGAGGGCTATGAAGCATCTTGATTGCTATGCAAGGGCTCCCCAAAGTCATCTCTATGCAACTTCATTGGCACAATTTGCAAAATGGTTTGACATCGGTAGTCATTCCAACATGTATTATGGTTGCTTGGAAAGTGATTTGAAGGGCAAGCCATCATCTAGCAGTAGGGCTACTTATCACAAGTGATAAGAGATCTTTTGTTATTGAAAGCTCCCCATGGCCATCAAACAAAGCCATTTCCAAGAATGAGCAAAGGATGAATGTAGTACCAGATTCCAAATGAAATCAATGACATTAGATCTATAAGAGTAGAGTGAAGTAGAAGCCTATTCACTATGCATGACTTCGTAAAGAAGCTTTTCTTTCTCACTCCATCAACACAAATTTGAGATTGTGGTTTGACAATAGTTGTTGTTCTAGTGTGTCATTGCAGTGATCTAGAAAGTGATGCTAAGGGTGGAGCTTGCATCTAGCACTTGGGATGTTTGTGTAAGCTAGTAGGGGAGCTTTTATTGTGCAAGCCTAGTTAGATAGAGAAAATTTATTAGCACCATCACCAACCATAGATGAATTGTAAAGAAAAGAGTCTAAATACATGAACCATTAGGGGCATCAAGTTTGATATTCTTAGGTAGGCCCTTCAAAGAATCAACCACCATAAGGATGCAATGCAGATCTTCCATGAAAGCAAGGTTTTAGAATAATGGAATCATTGTTGTGACAATCAAAAAAATTTAAACTCTCATTGGATCACTGCATCCATAGGTTAGGTGTCTTCATTGGGATGATGTATTTGCAAGACATGTGTCTTTGTGAGACTATTATGCTCATAAGTTGTAGGCTTTCACTTGATTGCAATAAGAGTTCATCTTGTTGACAAAGGTGCATTACAATGGTAATAATTTATCATGCTAACATTTAAGAAGTTCATTCAAAGGATTTACAATAAAGTATTTTCTTCCTATTTATAGATGCTTCCTAATTATTTTCCTAAGGCACTGCAAATGGCCCTAAAAGAACCTTAACTTTTTCCTACTAGAAAAGTATGGAAACAACTGATATGGAATCACATCAATAGAACTTGGAACAAGACTAAATGAAACTTTCCTAAATTAGATATGCCCAACTAATGTCAGGTGAATGCTACCAATGCAATCCAAAAAATGTAGTAAAAGAAATGATATTATCAACATCTATTATTTTCTCATACTACCACATTCCAAATGCATTTTCACCAAGAAAAACTTCTTCAAAAGAAAAAGTCCTAGTTGACACTAAAATACCCTCCTCACAAAATTATATATAACAAAATTTGATCATATTATAAGAAATTTATAAATTACTATCTAGAACAATGTGAACTAAATGTCATTATCTTTCTAGTAACCTAACAAAATCAAATTCAGAATAATAAGGATAACAAGGAATAAAGATTAAGTACCCATCAATTAGAATGTTGTAAATAAAGGCATTTTTCTTGATTACAACCACATTCATTTCCTTGGTGACTGCTAGAGCACTCTCCATCCTTCCTACCTTATAGCATGCCTTAGGCAAGGTTCCATATGATATTTCATCAAGCTTCAAACCCTCACTCTTCATCTTTGTAATATACTCAATAGCTCTACCAATATGACATATGAAAGGATGAATAACTAGGGCCAATGGCTCACCCAGCTACCCAAACCACCCCACAAGAGTTAACACAATGGAAGAAAACACAAGGAACAACAACCAAAGGAGGGAGAAGAATGAAATTCTTTTATTGATTCTTCCAATATTCAACATACATGCCTAGCTATAAGGCCTTCTAGGTTATGACCAATTACAAATACATTCACATTCAAAGATCCAACTACAAATTTTCACTTTTAATTTTGCTCTCCAATCTACTCTCCAAAAACTTGCCTAATTTTAAGCCTCAATACTCTATATATACTTGCCAAAATAGCTTACAAACCATTTTAGAACATTACATAATAGAAAATGGTCTAGAGAAATCCCAAGAAAAGATCTTAACATAAATGTTGTGATCAAAATAAATCTTTCAAGTCAGCTCACAAAAATCACATCCAAATACTAACACTAGCCATATACTGGGTAACTCGGTAAATGAAGGAGTGTTACAATAACTCGGCACCAACTAAGTGCTAGAGTAACTTGGCACATGAAGGAGTGCTATAGTAACTTGGCATGAAATAAGTGCTATCATAACTCAGCACATGAAGGAGTGCTACAATAACTTAGCACCAACTAAGTGCTATAGTAACTTGGTACATGAAGGAGTGCTATAGTAACTCAGCACCAACTAAGATGAACAAAAAAAATGAGCAGGATAAAAAAGAAACCTAGGATGCTCCTGCATCATACAACTGGGGTTGAAAGAAATGATTCTATTAAATCATTGAGATGTCCCAACTTGAGCTAAATTCAACTCAAATTGAGAAATCCATGAAGCATCTTCAATAGGTCTATTCTTCCACGTTACCAAATATTCATAGTAATATTTTCCTCTTGTGCTCTTGCCAACTCTCTGATCCAATATCTATTCAACTTCTTCAATCTACTTCTTAGGATAATCATCTGATACAACAACTTCATCCTCTAACTCATGATACTTATACAAATCAGCAATATTGAATAGAGGAGATATATTCATGTCATCAGGTAACTCAACTTCGTAAGCATTACCATTGTCAAAGTTCTTCAAAATCTTACAAGGTCCAAATTTCTTCATCTTCAGCTTACTGTATTTTCCAACTAGGAATCTTCCTTTCTTTAGATGAACCATCACCTCATCACCAACTTGAAAATCATGGTGTCTTGTAGACTGGTCAGCATTCTTCTTATACTTATGATTACTTTGTTCCAACCTCAACTTCACTTCCTTATGCAAAGACTCCATAAAATCAAAAAATTCTTCTCCTCCAGAGCTTCTCTTTTCTTCACCAACAAAATCTCTCAAATCTGATATACCTCTAGGATGCATTCTAGTAACAATCTCAAAAGGTGTCTTCCATGTACTCCTATTCATAGAATTATTATATGCAAATTTAGCTTGTACCAATACCATCTCCCAATTACTTGGCTTATTCCTAACTAAACATCTTAGCAAATCACCCAAGCTTCTATTCACAACCTCTATTTGACCATCTATTTGTGGATTGAAGGTAGAACTAAACTTTAATTTACTACCCATGTTCTTCCATAAAGTCTTCCAAATGTAGCCAACAAACTTATTATCTTTGTTAGAAAAAATACTTCTTGGTAATCCATGCACTCTCACAATCTCCTTGAAGAAAAGTTTAGCAATATGCTCAACATTTGATGTCTTCTTATATGGTATGAAATGAGCCATCTTAAAAAATCTATCCACTACAACAAACATAAAATCATACCCTTTCATTGTCTTAGGCAATCCAAGAACAAAATCCATATTGATATTAGTCCAAGGTTTCTTAGGAACAGTAATAGGTGTATACAAACCAATATTTTGACTCGCCCCTTTTGCAACTTGACAAACTCTACAAGTCTTTACAAATTTTTGAACATCCTTATACATTTGTGGCCAATATTACTTCTCTCTCAGAAAACTCATTGTTTTATCAATTCCAAAATGTCTAGCCAATCCACCACTATTCTTTTCTTTAATCAAATTCAACCTCATAAAAATTCTAGGAATATGCAACTTAATTCCTTTGAACAACATACCTTCTTAAATGAAATACTCATCATACTTATGTAATCTGTTAGATTTGGTGCTCTGCACTCTCTCCACACCTTAAAAAAAATTAGGATCAGCATCATACAACTCTTTCATCTCATCAAAACTAAGAACTTCAACCTTCATTTAAGTCAACAAAGAATGTCTTCTACTCAATGCATCAACAACTTTTTAAGTAACTCCAATCTTATGCTTAATGACAAATGTAAAACTCTGCAAGTAGTCAACCCACTTCATATTTCTCTAATTCAATTTCTGTTGACTTCCCAAGTATTGTAAAGCTTTATGATTAGTATACAACACAAACTCCTTAGGCATAAAATAATGTCTCCACTTCTTCAATGCTTGAACAATAGCATAAAACTCTTGATCATAAACATAATATTTTCTTTTAGCATCATTCAAATTTTCACTAAAGAGAGCAATAGGCTTACTATCTTGACTTAATATAGCTCCTATTGCATTTTGTGTCACATTCAACTTGAAATACTTTGTTGAAATTAGGAAAAGCTAATACAGGTAATGCAACAACCTTTTGTTTCAAAGTCTCAAAACTCTTATCAGCTCCATGTGTCGACTTGAATTCTTTTTTGTCTGCCCTCATTGTCTTAGTCATAGCATTACAAACAACACTAAAATTCTTTATAATTTTTTTGTAAAAACTAGCTAAATCATGAAATGATCTTACCTCACCCACATTCGTAGATGTAGGCCATTCAAAAATTGCTTTAACCTTCTCAAGATCCATCTTCAAACCATCAGCTAAAATTATGAATCCCAAATACACAATCTCCTCTTGCATAAAAGAACACTTTTTTTAGATTAACCAACAACTTTTCCTCTTTCAACCTCTGCAATACTTGTCTAATATGCACAAGATGTTCTGCCTTAGTCTTACTGAATATCAAAACATCATCCAAATAAACAATCACAAACTTACCCAAAAATCTTTTCAGAACTTCATTCATCAACCTCATGAAAATACCAGGCACATTAGTCAAACCAAAAGGCATAACCAACCATTCATACAAACCATCTTTTATCTTGATAGTAGTCTTCCATTCATCACCTTCTATAATTTTGATCTAATGATAGCCACTTTTCAAATCAATCTTGGTAAAATACTTTGCTCTACTCAAACAATCCATTATGTCATCCATCCTTGGCATAGAAAACCTATATTTCACTGTTATCTTGTTAATGGCTTTGGAATCAATACACATTCTCCATTCTCCATTCTTTTTAGGTGCTAATATAGTAGGTACAACACATGGAATCAATCTTTCTCTGATCAAACCTTTCTGAAACAACTCATGCACTTGTCTATTAACTTCATTCTCTATAGATGTCAATCTATATGGTGCTTTGTTTGGAAAACTAGCTCCAGGAATCAGATCTATACAATGACTTATACTTCTTCAAAGAGGTAAACCATTAGGGATATCATCAACAATAATTTCTTTATACTCATTCAACAAATCTACAATTTCTTTCAGCACTCGATTAATACTACTAATTGTCACTCAGTCACCACTGACTGGCACTCAGTTAACACTATTTTCTTACACTTGATCTTCATTGGAAAATCTTAGTTTTCTTTGAGTTATAGATAAATAGACTTACTTATTTTTCATTTCCTTTTCAAATTGCATTAACCATGCAAAATTTTATAGTAGTATAATTAACCTGATCTGAACTTTCAATCAAAGGTAGCAATGTTTGTTTCTTCCCATTTACCTAAAGAGTATATTGATTCAATCTTCCATCATGTACATCATATCTATCATATTGCCAAGGTCTACCCAAAAAAATATGACAACAATCCATGGGCATAATATCACATGAAACTTCATTAAAGTAATGTCCAATTTTGAACTTCACAAGGCATTGCTCACTTACCAATATCTTATGCTCATCTTTGATTCATGAAACATGATAAGGTTTGGGATGTTTCAACATTTGCAACTACAACTTGGTAACCAACTCTTCTAAAGCTAGATTTGTAGAACTTCCACTATCAATGATCACTTTGTAGCATTTTTCAGCCATCTTACATCTTGTCTTGAAAATACTTCTCCTTAAAATAGGTTCCTCATCACTTCCTTTATTACATAAGATTCTTCTCACCATCATATTTTCTCTAGCCTCAAGTCCACTTGGTGAACCCTCATCATCTTCTTGAATCACAACATTTTTGTTACCTTGCCTACTTTCAGAGGATCTACATTCAAAAGATCTATGCCCCTCTTTACCACATCTAAAACAATTACCATGAATTCCACCTCTAGAATAGGAATTACCTCTTCCTTGGTAAGAATTAGTGCCTCCTCGATAAGAATTACCACTTTTCCATTTGGTCTTGCCTTTGTCATCATTCTTCCATTCAAATTTTTCTTTATCCTACATAGAACTATCAGATCTGCCACTTTTTCCATAAGATCTACCTCTGTCTCTATAGAATCTACCACCTCTACCTCTTTTTCTTTGTTCATGCTTCTTTGTCAAGATCTTCTTAGCTTGCAAGGCATATTGATATTTTTCTTCTACACTTTCCAACTTCACAAACTTATTTCATCTTGAATTCTAGATCTCAATCCATTAATGTACCTCACAATTTTCTCAACATCATCATCCACATGTCTAGATCTGATGTCCAATCTGTAGAATTTCTCAGTATATTCTTTCACTATCATGTCCTTTTGTTCTTTACATTTTTCACCATGTTTGGCCAAGTTCTTATCTTCTACTTTCCTCTCCTTTATCTATTAGTTTACAAGTGCTCCCACCATAGTGATGCATAACCTTTTAGCCTAGTGACTGCAATCTTCATCTTTCTATAATCAAGAGTGTTTTCATGCTCAAAGAACTTCTCCATATCATAGATCCAATCCAACACAACATTGGTATCCAATTTTCTATCATAAGGAACAACTTCTACAATAGGCTTTGAATTTTCCCTAGACAACACTCACAACAATCTTTCCTCATCTTGATCTTCTTTAGGTTTTGGATTATGGTTTGGTGCTGCTACTTCATCATCACTTACATCATCAAGATGTGCTCCTCTCCTCTGGGCTATCTCCATAGCATCTAATATGGCTACAATTTGTCTGAACTGATCCAATATAGCATCATCAACATTTCTTCCACCATGGACCATTTTTACAAATTAGGTTCCTACAAGATCGTAACCCTCTCCAAGTTATAAGTCAAATCCATAGATCTGCCACCCTACAAGCAAATCCAAATCAGGATTCTACATGATCCAATCTCCACAAGGATGAACCTAAGGCACTAATACCAATTAACATAGGCAAGGATGAATAAGTAGGGCCAATGGCTCACCCAGCTACCCAAAACACCCTGCAAGAGTTAACACAATGGAAGTAAACACAAGGAACAACAACCAAAGGAGGGAGAAGAATGAAATACTTTTATTGATTCTTCTTATATTCAACATACATGCCCAACTATAAGGCCTTCTAGGTTATGACCAAATACAAATACATTCACATTCAAAGATCCAACTACAAATTCATACTTTTAGTTCTGCTCTCCAATCTACTCTCCAAAAACTTGCATAATTCTAAGCCTAAACACTCTATATATACTTGCCAAAATGGCTTATAGATCATTCTAGAACATTGCATAATAGCAAGGCTAACTTAATAATGGTCTGGAGAAATCCCAAGAAAAGATCTTAACATAAATGTTGAGATCAAAATAAATGCCGCAAGTCAGCTTGCAAAAATCATGTCCAAATACTGACACTAAGCATACACTAGGTAACTCGGTACCAGCTAAGTGCTATGGTAACTCAACACATGAAGGAGTGCTATAGTAACTTGGTACCAACTAAGTGCTATAGTAACTCAGCACCAACTAAGTGGTCTAGTAACTCAACATGTGAAGGAGTGCTATAGTAACTCAACACCAACTAATTGCTACAGTAACTCAGTACCAACTAAAATGAACAAAAAAAATGAGTAGGATAACAAAGCAACCTAGTATGCTCCTGCATCACAATCTCATCAATAGATGCATAACCTTTCATTATAGTGGTGTATGCATGCTCATTTGGAGATACCTTGGCCAATGACATGTCATCAATAATCTTGAGATCATTATCCATCTACATTGAAATAGAATTTCAATGATCTATCAAAGGCAATTTAATTATTTTCCCATTTGAAACAAAAGAGGAAATTTGTGGCAATCCTAAATATAAGATTAATCATTTGTCTCTTGCATCACAGGAGAAGATATCAATACTCAATGATGTAAATATTTGGTACTTGTTTGCTATAACCTTGAATTGTAGGTTGACTATATTACACTCTAACACCATTGTGTCCCAAATAATCAAAGGTGAATGGGAAATTACGTACTTATTTTGAACTAAACCATATAGGAGGACATAAACATTTGTATAGTAGCAATGTAGCCACATCTCCTCATCTATTTAACTATTTTTAAAGCCATCTTCATATCTTGAGAGCATTTTTCATTTGCGTGATCTTGCTAGCCTATAGGCTAAAGAGAACCTGCAATACTTCCCCATCACATGGAGATTCATTGTCCTCCAAATAAATATGCATATCACTTCCAGACTTTCCTTATTAAGAGGAAGTAAAATGCCATTTCAATCAGGATAGAATAATCTTGATCAATATTTCATTTCAAACATCAAAAGAAAAAAATCTTTGAGCTTTATAGAAAGACACAAACATAGGATAATAAACAACAAACTATATCCATTTTTAGAAGATTATATTTTCTCAATAGACTCAAGACAATATTAAGGATTCACAACATTTAAGCACATGTTTACAAACTCCAAATTAGGAGCATAAATACCATGCAAATTAAAAAACCAAGTTTAAACTTACCATGAAGGAAAGAAATCCTACTAGAATGATGCACCCATGTGTTCACAGTAAACAATAATAAGTTAATCACAATATTGGCACAAAAATGAACTGTACTTGATTCCCCAAATTAGACACATACAAAATTCATTTGAACATAATCATTTAATAATATTGAATCAAAATTAATATATACCTTGAGACAAACCATGTGGGATTCCACATTTCTAGATGAACTAGACAATACACAAGTAAAGACAATAATAAAATTTCCAAATAAATTAGTAAGATTCTAGAAAGCATAAAAATAAGAAAAGTTTGTAACAAATTAGATCATGCAGAAAACCATTATAAAAACTTACAATCACTCATAGATATGTATATCCTCTTTTGAGTTGCAAAGTACCCACTTGGTGTAATCATGCTACAAGGGAGGTGAACAAAAAAGTTGTAATTAATGCATCAATTTATTGTGAATTCAAAAAACTTGAAAAATGGAATCAACTATTATTAAATTACATTCGTCAACAACTAATTTTCACGTACAAGGATGTCACATTTCATAGGAGAAGATAAGAAAGATACCTAATTCTTGGAGGCTTATATGGGTACTCAAGTGCAAATTTAAGTTTTCCATAAGATACTCCTCATGATCAAATTTAAAGTGAACCATGCATGCTGTAAGGAATATGATAAATACTAAATATCTTTGCTAAATAATGTTCAATATCTAGGGCAATAAATGTCTACAATTAGGCCAAGCAACAAGAGAGTATAAGCCATATAAAATAAGCCCACAAAAAAAGAGCATGAACAATGTATAGGTGCATGTGCTCAGGCAAATACTAATTACAAGACATAAATAGAGAAATTTGAGCAGAACAAAACCCATGTGTCAATACCACATTTTGTTCCCAAAACCACATTATAAATATAATAGTAAACCAACATAGCAAATTACAACACCATATCTATGTTTCAGTTCATTAGGATATTAATTGCATCATTTAGCCATACATACAACATGATACACTCATTTAATCACATGCATGGAACATATTTCCATATCAAGGAGAAAATATGAAAATGAAGGAATCATAAAAAGATAATGAAAGAATGAATCATCTCTTACTCACCATTATAGACAAGGAAGTAGCAAACATGGGTACTGAAATAGCCACCCCAATGATTCCAACAAACAATTTTTTTCTTGTGCCAATTTGTTTTAATTTTCTACAAATGTCAATAATTTCATTTGGGTTGGAATTTAAGTCACTATTTACCATGGTATTGTTCCCCTTAAGTTGTTGTTTATGTTTCCTATTTGTATTTTTTTTTATCATATTCACAAATGTTCTTTGTTGTCAATACTATCATTTGATCATGTATTTGCAACATTTATAATGGGTCAAACTTTATTTAGCTGAAAGCATGAGTAATAGTTATTGGCTATCTATTTCATTTTTCTTACCACCAAATAATATACCATCCCCATCAGATCCAGATATGTTAGAGATTGGAAATGGTAATATGTTAGAGGTTAGAAATGGTAATATGACTAGATATATCAATTATTGTTTCATAATGGCCTTTGGAGATTTTGTAGAGTAGGTAAAGTATTGTATTTTGGTTTAAGCAATGAATTTTAAGACCATGCTCTAGGCAAGTTGAATGGTAACTTGACTAGGAGTAGTCATATAATAGAGAAGAAAAACTTGTAGACCCAGTGACTGAATGAGCCAAACCAACGGTTCATGGATGTGTGTGAGAGTCCTAATAATAATTAATATCCTATTGGTAAATGAAACTCTTGTAATATTTATCAAAAATTCTAATTTTATCTACCTCATCATGTCTACCTCCACAATTGACTGCATAGCCCACTTGATCACCTCCACACTTTTGGCCAATTCCAAAACCCATTCCAAAACCATGGAAATTACATCCATATTTGACTTATACCTATGTTTGGCATCAAAAAAATCCTCTCCAATAAATTCCATCACCATATTCACAAATTCTCTATCCCAAAAATTGAACAGCCACTTCAACTATTGGACCAAAACTAGTCTAGAAAAGGCAGCTTGCTACCTACAAGATAGAAATGTAAGTGTCACTTCCATTTCCACCACTACAATTAATAAAAAAAAAGCACCGTATTAGGGAAAAAAGAACACCTATCCTTCTTATGGAGGCCCTCTACATAACAACATATTGGCTTTGGAAACCGTTGGTGCAAGCTTATAAGGATCATCCAAAGAGGGCATCACCCTTGAAGCACATAAATATTGTCATATCAGAGACAAATTGGTTAAGGGAACCTAGACCATCTCCATGAAATTTTGGGTCATGATTAGCAGGTTCTTATGTCATGTTAGTTTAGGGATTTAGTTATTTCATATCATATTCAAGTTAAGGTCATGTTGACAAATTTCTTGTTTTAAGCATTATGGGTCATAGTGAGTCAAAAGTAGGAAAATTACATGAAAGGGAATAAATAGGGTATAATTTAGTATTAAAAGGTCTTAATAAGCTTTCAAACCTATTTAGGGTGTCTAGGAAGCATGAGAAATCATAAAATGCAAAATATACAAAAATGTGTAAAATTGTCAAAAAATGCAATCAACAATTTGTGCAAAATGAAAAGTGTTAGAAGGTGAATAGGAATCCACTTGAATTACCTCTAAGAGGAAGTGAAAGGTCTTTTTTTTGGTTATAAAAAATTACATATTCATGTATAAGATAGGGGGAGAATGTGCAGAGAAGAGGAACGCAGTGTTTTTTATATGTTTGTGAAATAGAAATCAACATTTTGGTGTAATATTGTTGTTATACTGGCATTTAATTTATAATCCTTCTATCTTCTTCTAGAATTCATGGTTGTGATGATAGAAAAATTCTTATTCATGGTGAAGAGCATCATACTTCTGTGGTGGATTGAACATTTTTCTATTATCATTATATTATTACCAAGTATGCATTACTTGTTGTTTGCACAATAAATTTCGTATATTATCAAAATATGGTGTGATAGTGAATGCATGTTTTTTTTTTCCCATGGAAGTAGAGAATATGGTGAAAGGTTTTTTTGTTGTTAAGATGGTTGTAGCAAGAGTCTACACCATAACTCAATCCCCCATAAAGTTATGAACCTAAATCAGCAAATTAATGTTATTGTAAATAAAAGCACTGAATCAACATTCTAAAGGAACTGTGACAAAACTTTTATGAGAGCTGCATAGTATTGGAAGGTTAGTAGGCATCCATGGGATGTTAAGAAACATTTTTTTATAGTCTAGAATAGCTAAGATATTGAAGTTTCAAGTCAGTAATTATACTCAACAATGAAACCCTCACTAAGGACGGGTTTGAAAGCTAAATCATCTACTCAAAGACAAGGAGCCCAAGAATCAATAGATTGAAGATTTTTAATAAGGTAATGATAACTTCAAGTTCATTGATGGTGTTATTTATGAGTTTTAAGAGTTTGTAACATGAGTATGAGTTTTAGGTCTATTAACTAGAATAGGGCCTTCAGGTTATATACACTATTTGATAGTTGGAAATCTATAATTTTGGAATTAAGTCAATTTCAGTAATGGGTATCTCAATCTACCTTTAGTTTTGGTAGATTTGGATTTATTACCCTAATATCAAGGTAGATTTATAAGGGAGAGTCCACATAGGAAGAATTCATGAGAATTGATGTTTTGAAGCCCACTTAGGTGTATAAAACTTTATGCATGTTTGGAATCTCATTTTTGTTGATGAATTTAAGCCTTTCGAAGTAGTTTGGATTTTTGTGAAGGTATGGATAGAGGCATTTGGAATAGGTGAGATGGTATAAGGAATAGTCCAATCATTTGGTCTCTAATCTTGGAGAATCCTAAGGGATAGCATATGATATGCTTAGGTAAGGTTGGAAGAAGCCTAACCTAGTAGCTTGAGAGTTTGGTAATAAGAAACATGATCATCACCTCCTCCTTGCATCACAACTTTAGTACTATTTAACATCATAATAATATTGTCATAGTAGATAGCTGACCACAATATTTAGAGTATATTGTAGACACTTAAAATTGTCCCAAACGCTGTATTAATTCATTTATATTTCCTTTGACATTATAATTAATTATTTCTTAATTAATTATATTTGTCATATTCTTCTACTTATTTAATTTAATTTATTTAATCAAATAGGTTCATTTCCCTAATGTATTCAAATTTAATTTAAATGCATATGCTCTAATGTATTAAATTTATTTAATGCATAGTGCTCCATAAATCTCCTTTTAAATAAATTATAATTTATTTAATTCCCTCCACTTTATTAAATTCTTTAATTTTGTGATTAAGTTAAATATTATTTAATTTAATCATAATCCCATCATAAAAACCTAGTCTACACCCATCACTCTCATCCTTCTAAGCCCATCCATTAGTTAATCTCACTTTATTATCCTAAACATCTTTCTAAACACCTTTTATCTTCTAAGTGTTTGCTCACACATGTGTGAGAAACTCATGATCCAATAGAGCTTCCACTTCATTATTTTATTTAAACCTCTTACACTCTTACACACCTATCCCCCTTTCCTTTCTCCAAGGTTTCTCACACGTGTGAGCAACCCTTAAGCCATCACTTTCATCCAAAAGGCTTATGTTTACCTCTACATGACTTGTCCCCTTAGTCCATGTGTCTACCTTGTGGCACCTATGTGGATGCCACATAGATGCCACCTCCCTAAGGCCTCTCTCAAACCTATAAATAGAGCCCTTGTCTCAAAAAATTTTCATCTACCCCATTTGCATTGTTATTATGCTAGTGTAGCTTTTGAGTTTTTAGAGAATTATTCTTAGAGCTAAGCTTTGGTAGTTGTTTGCATTGTTTAGATTTCTAATTTTTGCATTAATTTCATGGTAGTATGATATTGCTAGATTTTTTTCTTCACTACATTCCATCCACATTCATATCCATGGAATCCTTTGAGGGTGGCTTACTCATAGCCATTGTTTGAAATTATTTCACATACATTTTAGTATAGATTTACATTTGCATATTTGCATTCATTCATATCGGTTTGAAGGGATTCATTCATAGTTGTGTTTGGGAGAGTACATCCACATCCCTCACACTTAAGCACACCAAGAAGACCTCTTATGGGTGCCCTTTTTGAGCTACTTTGAGGTTGTGTGAGGACTCTTGTTTATTGGTTGCATTAGTATTAAAACACAATATTAATTAGTAGTTTTCTTGATTTCGATATTATTATATGCATATGCTACTAATGTTTTATTGTTTACACATGCTCTTG
Source organism: Cupressus sempervirens (assembly GCA_028749045.1). NCBI lineage: Eukaryota > Viridiplantae > Streptophyta > Pinopsida > Cupressales > Cupressaceae > Cupressus > Cupressus sempervirens. The sequence goes on along the minus strand of CM053793.1, from coordinate 782,331,939 downwards.
ATAGAATAGGTTTTCACACATACATTTTGACATGCCTGGTGGGACCCACGTCCCTTCTCCACTATCAAATCGCATGAAGACTTTGTAACTTAATATCAAAAAAATTGCACATTATTGTCTTTGTTACGATGCAGTGTTTTCTACAAAGATGCTTTGTCATCTATATAGATTGGTGTCTCCATATAATGGCATCTCCACTTGTGCCTATTTTAACTTGTTAATCCTGCAACATTCTATCATCTTCAAAAAAAATTGATGTCTCTGAACATCACTCTTCCATCTACATTGCAGGTATGTAGCAATTACTATTGTGGTTCTATAACATATGCCCCATTTTGATCGAAATGGGGACCCCCTAGTTTCTTTTTTGTCTGTTTGGATCCCTAGTTCAGGGTCTAAGTCATTTTTAGGTCTTACCTAGCCCCCTAGTTCATGTCAAGGTCCTGAACTAAAGAAACGAAGAGGTTTAAAATTGAAAAAAATTAAGGGAACAAGTCATTATTGTGAATTTGGCACACCAAGTGAACCTTCCTAGGTGTACTAGTGTGCCAAAACATGGAGATAGGCATTTTGTGCATTATTGATGCATAGCTACACAATTGCACACCTGCATAGCTACATCAAATGTATTAAAAATCTACTTATTGTGGGGGGGAGGGGAATACCCTAAATCCTTAGCTCTTCTTACTTTATTTTGTCTTTGTCTTCTCTAAATAGTCCTCAAACAGTAGCTATGCACCTAGTTTGGTCTAGCTTCTCCTTGCTCCACTTAACCTGTGCAAAGACAATATAAAAAATGTTAAGAAGATTAGGTGTGCATCAATGCACCTCCTTGGGTGCATTGATGCATACCATTTCACACTTTTTTCTTATATAAAACTTCAAAGCAAACCTAAAAAACATTAAAACATTACCCAAATATTGGGTGCACTGATGCACACCTAAACGACTCTCAAAGAGTTAAAACAATGTAAAGATATAAAGACATACTCCAAAAAGGGGATGCATTAGTGCACCTCCCTAAGTGAGCTAATGTGTACCTATTTTATGGTTTAAAAACTTAAAAAAGAGAGATCTTCACCCTAAAATGAGTACACTAGGTGCAATATATCATTTGCTTTTGCATTCCAAGTGTTAAAATTTTAGTTTTTTGTCATTTTAAGATAATCAAGTTTTAGGGTTTTTTCTTATGCCAGCTTAGGTTATTTTTTATTCATTTTTCTTCATGTCCTAGACTAATAGACATACCTTTTATGTAGATACAATGACATCCTCCTCATCTCCCTTTGGCGAGAAAATGACACTCAAACTAGTAGTGTTGAAGTTCCAGGGCATTCCAACAAAATCAAGGTTTTAGGATGACAACTCGGAGATTAGAGATATAGATTTGGGACATGTAGATTTGGGATGATTCTTGAAGATATGCAATAAATTGAATAAGAGGTCCCAAATGATCTCCACACTTATTTAATCAAGGCTTGTCAATGCAGCATCACATCCAGTTTTAGTGCAATCTTCACAACTTTTTATTACACTATAGAACATCTTCTCCCTGAGGAGGGGGTTGTAAAGAGAATAATAGGAGAGATCATTCTAGATCTCCAACCCAAGAACATTGATAAAGTGTTCCATCTCCTAAGGGAAGATCAATTGATCAGGCTAACCTATAAAAAGAAAAAATATGGTATCAAGAACACATTGAAAAGGCTTTTGAAATTATTCAATCATCATACCTCATAGAGGAGAATCCTCTGGGAAAGAAAATTGGAAAAGTGGACATGCCAAGAAGATATATGAAGGAAGATATTCGATATTTGATAATACTCTTGAGTAGAGTTATGGGTTTTCCAGTAGTTGGACACTTGAACATCTTCATGGTGCACTTTATTGAAACAATAAAGAAAGTAGAGATGCCACTAGATTAGGTTTCCACTCTCAATGAGAATTTGTGTGAATAGCTGGTGACTGTGAAGAAAAAAAGGAAATTCTACATAACATCATACTTGATGTACTTGTTGTCCATAAGGGTGAAATATTATCTAGGGCTCTAAGAGGGGTAGCATGTAGGATGCTAACACATGGCCATATATTGTATACCCTCAACTAGTGAAGAAAAGGCTTTCAAAGAAAAGCAATGAATACATAATTGTAAATGATGCCTTCATATTCGCTATAATTTGATTCATATAAGGGGATTATGCAAAGAGACTATCAGATGATGTAGTCGCACATATATTATTGGTTGAGGCTTATTATATCCATTAGGACATTTACATATTTAAGGGTAGTGGGTACAATAATTAACTCCAAGAAGCTCCTGAGGTATCCCAGTGACATACTTGTTCTCCTTGAGATATCTTGATAACTCTCGTCTACATATGATAGGGTTAGAAAGCAACATAAAACATGTTGGAGGTGGCCTATGATGGTAAGACCTTTTCAGGTGGATCGATACCAAGATATCTATTCTTTTGAGTGTGAATGGGATCAATATCCCTTGGAAGAGTACAATTCTTTGTGGCCTTGTTTTAATAGTATTGGGAGAGCAAAATATTTGGCAGGTAAAACATTTCAACATAAAGAAGTCATTGAAGATCATTAAATGAATGAAACAAATGACTACAATGTCTGTTAGGAATAAGGTGTCTCAACCTTGGATAATTCCTATTCTTATTATTTGTTTTGTAAAATGTATTTCTTGCAAATAATGTTGATGTGTCAACATCTTGAATTGTGTATGAGGAGATCATCGTTAAAATGGTTATGATGAATTCCTATGACATGTAAGGGCTATGTTACGAAGATTCAATGATAGGTGAAGACATGTGGCAATTGATAAATTTGAGTACTGTACACTCTACCCCAATAGTGGGGTTCGGGGCATTGCCCTAAAATTTTTTTTGGGGATCCTATTTTCTCAGAGAATTGTAAAACCCTAATAAAGTTACCATTGGGAGTAGCCCTAAAAGTGAAGTGCATGTTATAAGAATTTTTAGGGTTGCAAAGAGGTGGGATGCAAAAAAGTGTATTGTTGGTATTGTTAGTTGCTACTCGTGTTTTCTATTGTTGCTATTGAACTTGCATTGCAAGTGTATTGTAACCTTGTGTTGAAGATAATACATTGTGCAGGTTCTAAAGGGGTGGGGTTGTTTTATCAAAAGGTTTTTCCCCACTGGAAAATCTTTGTGTTATGTGTTTCTTTCTCTATCTATTTTCTTTATGTTTGGTTGGCTGAAATATTGTTGTTTATATGATATTGAATCTATAAGTGTAAAATATTTTAATAGGATTTGCACCATACTTGTCTTAAGAGATTAGTGTAGGAAGCTATTTCCGCACCTGAGTTTCCTTACAATGCCTACATTAGGGGTTTTTGTAGGATGACTTTGTATCTAGTATAGAAGGATTTGAAAATAAAGATTCTATTAAAAATACTGCAACAAGATTTAGAGGAGTTACTTGATCTTTTGTTGAATAGGGACAAGATTGGGGAAAAGACTATTATGAATGCTAAGATTGATAGAGAAGAAAACTCAGATATTAACCATAGGGTGAGGCACATCATCAAAATAATGTAGGATTGAATCAAGAAACCATTCAAACTTGATCTGATTCCTAAAATAGCAATCTTCCATGCACAAGCCCATCCAACCAAAGGTAGAGGGAAAAAGGTCACCATCACTACATTTACAGCTCAATCGCCAATAAGGCCAAAGACAGTGCATCAACTCGATAGGATGGTTGGTTATTATAGAGCTCAAAAGGGTAAAGATAAGGGTAAGAGGAAGATGAATTATCCTCAACAAGCCAAACATGAAGAGAGAGAAATTTTGGCACCTCCACAACAAGGATAGGAAAACATACGAGGGCTAAAGAATGTAGAGGCCCCACAAGCCCCAGAGGATCCCCTAGTGCCTCCAGCTACACCAAGCCAAGAAGAAATAGAAACTAAGGTATAAGGGGTGTCCCCACCTTGACAAACAAAGAAAGCCTCCCCCTCCATGCCTAAAAGAAGGATGATTAAGATTCTGATGAAGAGGAGACAAAAGGTGATCAAGAAAGTGATTCCTTTTCTATCTATCTCGAAACCTATTCTAGAAGAGGTAGATGAAAGTGATGAGGATGAAGAAGATGATCTGCCTTTGAGTTAGAAGACTCAGATAGCTAGATCCATAGAGCAAGAATGGAGGAGAAGTTCCACAATCACAACATCATCTATCCTTGATGAACCCATGCAGACCACTACATTAGAGGATGAAATAAAAAAGTGGATATATGAGTACGATGTGGAGGACATTGATGTCTTTAAGATGTCAAATTTTGACTTTATGCTAGTGGGTACTGAGTTGGTTGGGGAAAAAATTAGAGACATGCCAACCAACCAACCTCAACAGGAGGATAGGAGTCAAACACCCCCTAAACCATAAGGACCTAAGGTAGTTCTAGAATTCTAGCTACAAGTCACATTTTGTGTAGACAAGGGATCAGCTACCCCTCTTCCTCTCGATATAGAAAGTGAATAGGTCCAGGTAGAACATCAAGAAGAGCCACAACAAGTGTCCATTGAGGAAGTGTCAGAAGAAGCATGGGAAAGTGAATAACCACAAAAAACTTCTCAGGACACAGAGGTGAGAATTATGGGCTCTACAAGAGTAGAGACTACTGGCGAAGAGCCTTTGTAAAGGGAGAAGACCCTAGAAAGGAGTGATAAGGGGAAGAGTATAGTTGAACAAACTCCTTCATCCTCTAAAGGAAAATCCATGATGTAGCATATTCCAAGGTGGCTTATGAAAGAACTAATAAGAAATAAGAAGCAATAGTTCACTACTGTAGAGGAGGATAGAATGGAATTGATGGAAGTTCTTAGGAAATCTAACTCACCTCCAAAGGATGTGCAAGCACTAGCCTTTGTCATGAGTGATCAGAGTCAAGACCTTTTTTCACATGGCTATCCCTCTTCCAGAATCAAATTTTGAAGGACTAACTCCTAGGGATTATAATATCTAGGAGGTCATGCTTGGGAAGCCAACCTTGGAAACTACAAAGCTGATGGTTATGATAGGGATGAAGGAAGTTTTTAGAAGCATGGAACAAGATAGGGCAGAATTCATAACACTTCTATGATAGAAAGATATCCTTAAGGGATATTTTAGTGAAGTGGTTGTGCCTTTGGATCCCATTAACCCCAAAAAACTCTAAATGCAACAATTTAGAGAAGGCATAGGGGAGCCATGCAATTGGACCCATTTTTGAATACTTGTCAGCAATGGCATGAATGTTTTGAGGAGAAAGGTATACTAATTATCCAAGGGAATCTTAAGTTATTACATGTTATGTAGGAGAATGTAGATAAATTGGTAATAATTTTGAACTAAGATTTTGGCTTAATGAATGAGTTGCATACTTGGGGAAAGGATCTAGAGGCATTATAGGAAATTAAAAGCCAAAGGTATCAAATCTTAATGGATGTATATATAGTTGATGAGCTAGATAAGATAGATGATTGGATTGAGAATATAGAAGATACTAATAAAGTAATGGAATCATTACGTGCAAAGATTCACGAGCTTAAGGACCAAGCCTAAGAGTAAATTTTGGAAGCTAAGAAACACTATAGTGATGCATGTTTGGACTGTTGAGATAATGGGTGTTGCACACATTGCATGATATTGTTATATTTTATTACTTTATTTTATCATGTAATGTTTCACCTAGATGGACGTGCAAAATGTAAAGATTCCCATAGAATATTCTTGATGAGTTGTATTGTAACATTGTGATAATATTTCATATAATTATTTAATATTGGGGAAAAGAATTAAATGCCCAATATTAAATGTGGGGTTAGTGGGTTAGGTAGCACATGGTTTATGTAATACCACTTGGTGGTTTTGTAGGACTTGCTACTATATAAGCAGCCACAAGGGTAGTTTTTGTAGAGTAAGAGTGAGAAAGGCAAGAGTCAAGCGAGACAACGCTTGAAATGTTAGCCAAGAGAGCATTTGTGAAGGTTGGAAGCATGGCATGGGATGTGTGGATTTATGCTTGTTCACATAATTTTCTCGGTTGTGGCTATGGCCATGAAGGCTTCCATGGTTGTATGGCAATGGTATTTCTGCTGAATAATACATGGTGATAGATGCTTTTGGAGGTTAGGTTTATTTCCTTAATGAAGGTTTCCCAAGGTATATCTTGTGTCAAAATTTTTTGGGTATGTTGTCTATTCTCTTGTATGTGGATTTTAATTCTATGTTTATTTTAGATCTATTACAGGTTATGTGGAAATGGTTATATTTTTTGTTGCCAAGTTTCCTTACGATTGGTATCAGAGCCTAGTTTTGGCTTGGTCATGGTATATATATATATATATATGAATAGGAAAGTTCACAACTTGTAGATCCAACAAGTCATCATACATATCCAAACTAAACACTGATAACCATATCATCATGAGACTAAACTTGAGTATGCAATGACATCAAATCTTAAATCTCCAATGCCATAAACTCACAATCTTACCATAGTCAAAATATACCATAAATTTTTTAGATAAATATATCAACAAATAAATCATGCCAAACCTACACCAAATCTAAACCAATGTGTAGAGCTCTCCAAGAGCTTTCCATTGACTACTCGAAGTCCAAAATCCAACTCTGTATGCCCAAGTTATGCCCTAATCCGTGCTCAAAACAAACAACATCTGCCTTTAGGGCTCTTAAAACCTAAAAAAATTTCAAAATCATACAACCAAACCTATACCAAGTTGTAGTGCTCTAAATTAGCTTTTCAACTCCTATAAGAACTCTAAAATCCGATATGCTGAGAGAAAGTTATGGCCATTTTACTAAGACTATCTTTTTACCATTTTCACTGGAATTTTTCATTTTTTAATTTTTTTTTGTGACGAAAATTCTAACAGGATTAAATTTGACGGCCATCATGGGCTGAAACCAAAAAACTCTTCCATTTCCTCTTAACATGGCCAAACTAGGGCATATTATATATCAAAATTTATGGAAATGTCGACCCAGATCCAATGGTGAGGTCTATTTTTACCTAGGAGGTCATTTCTGCAAGCTCCCCCTAAAACCCTCATTTAAATAAAACATCCAAAAAATCCTTTTGTCCAACAATTTCACATGCCCAAATCTTTTAACATCCCATCATAATAGCAAATCCAAAACCCTCAGATTTGCAATAAACAATTCATATATCTTGCTCTTTCTTTTATCCTCTCATGCATACTAGGTGCTTATGCAGGTCAGGAAGGCACCGGGGAGATTTGAACCCATGACCATGCCAAAACCAGGCTCTGATACCATTTCTAGGGCCCATTTTTCATTGCACCAAAAGCCATGACTATTAGTGAACATGGAACACCACATAATTAACCACCTGTGGGCAGGGGAGCGCATCACATCACCCAACATGGACATTTTTGAAGATGATACACAAGATAAATTAATACCTATAGACGTAGAAGTTCAAAGATTTTGAAAAACTTTTGATGATGTTTCTAATGATGAGGATATATGGTAAGCATTTAGAATAGAGGAAGCTTTGTTAGAGCTTGATATAAAACTTAGGGATTTTGTTGAAACCTATATAGAGGTGGATAACTACAGGCAAAAAGTGAAGGATAAATATAATGCCTTAGATTTTCTGGATGCAACTTAGGTCACTAAGATAATAGAGAAATTCAAGGGAAAATATCCATACATAGCTATGGGATAAAGGGGAACAAAACCTAGATGCAAGAATTTCAATTTAGACACTTGGTAAAAAATTTCATTTTTTGGTCTCTAAGGTGCGCTACTACAGTAGGTGTGCTTGCAACGGTGTCTTGGAAGATTTTGAAGAAGTTAGAGGTGCACTGACAATTAACTGTCATTTCTAAAATTAGAGCTGTCCATGCATCAAAAATGCATTCTGAGAACAATTTAACTTCGACAGACACCTAGTAAAAATGGAGCTTCTATTTTTAGCATTTTAAAACACTCTTGCATTAACTGAAGGCTCTATTCTTCTTATTTTCTCTTGATTTCTTTGTTTTAAGACATGTAGAGGCTCTTGCATCCAATTAATAATATAAAAATGAATGGAGTCCTATTAAGAACCAATTAGAGAGTTAGTTTGTACATAATTAGATTTGTTTTTAATTTAGAAGCATATGATTGCATAAAGATATCTCTCACTCTCAACACAAATTGATGAGATGATTTCTTATAAATATAGGATTGTAATATGTAATCAGGGCCACCATTATTTTGCAATAATATATGCTTTTGTTGCTCACATTTGGAGTGTAGTGATTCTTGCCTAAGTGTGTCATATTTTTGTGAATGTATGTCCATGGAATGTGATTGAGCCAAAAGTTTATTGTGTTATTTCTAATTGTGCAATCTTTTAATTATGCTATTTTCCATGATTTTATGACTTCCACTAATGTATCTAGTTTGAGAAGAGATCACCCATTTTGTTCCTGCATAATTTTTTGTTTGACATGAGTGCACTTTCCATGGCCTTGTGATTTGATGAAAATTGAAACATCCTACAGTTTCTAAATTTCCATCGATGATTGCATAACTGGAATTGAGGAAGTGCTAGTCCTATTTTCATTAATTACCCACCAATTTCTTCAAAGTCTTAACTCATAGACATGTTGTTTCTGTAGCTTATGTCTGTTAGGATTCATTTTTCATGTTATTTACTTAAACCTCTTCTCACCCTACCTTTGTTATTTGCTTTAGTAACCCCTTGATAAATTAGGAATTCATATTAGTTGCATTATTAAATTGCATTCATCATAAAATAAAAAAATACAAAAAAATAGTTCTTTTTGTGTGTTTTAATCTTTTGAAGCAACAAACATATTTTACATCTTATCCAAAGTTATCAAAACTAGCATGAACATTCACATTTATCTTTAATTGAGTAGAGTCTAGTAGGTTGCAAATCACCTAGAACCTTGGAGTTGATCCCCAAGATTGACTTTTCAAGAGAGGAGTTCAAAAGGATTCTTACCATTAAGCATCATGCAAAATGACAACTCAACAAAAGTGGAACTAAAAGGAGGGCCTCTTAGATTTTCAAAATAGAATATATTTTTTTTAAAAAACTTCATAGTTCTACACTTTTTACAAGTTCTAATTTTTTTTTGAGTTTTTGAGATTTTGAGGTATGCTGGTGTGCTAGGTGCACTGGTGCTCTAGGTGCATTGCTAAACCTACTGTGTTGGTGTGATGGTGTGCTAAATTCTAAGTTGTGCCTCATTTTATGATAAAGTGTACTTCTACAAAGGTGAACTTTTTCTAGAGTTGATGCAAACTAGAGGATTTTGATCTAGAATCCCCATTTCAACAAGCTTTAAGATCTTTACCAAGTGCACATGAGTTCCTTGAGCTTAGCCATTTCCATAAACCTTGTAGTGACAAAGGAATCCCTCAAATTCTACCACTTCCTTTTAAAATTTTTTCATCTTCTTCAACTCTACCTCCACCACAACTACCCAGTGTACCACCAAATATTACAATAGTTCCACCTCCACAACAACCACCCCTAGGTCCACCAAATCCTTTGATGACCTTTCTTGCAAATGTTGTAGACTCACCCATCAACTTGATAGGTGAACTTAATGATCTTCCAAAGAATCCTGAGAAGTTTTTCCAAAGGTTCATCTATGGAGAGATAGAAATTGCTAAAGATCATGTCAAAGTATTCAAGAAAATTTGCAATCAAAAGCAGATTGCTAATGAGAATGTGGTTCTTCATTTATTCCCCTACTCTTTAGGGGAAGTTACCTTCAATTGGTATGTTAATATGCCACCTGGATGTATTAGAGATTGGACTACTTTCAAAAAATTATTCTTGGAACAAATTAAAACTTTCAACAATCTAGTTGTGATACATCAACAATTCATATCAATAAAAAAGGATCTAGCTAAGGTAGTATCATGCTTCAATCATTACTTTCATATGGAATACCACAAGTTAGAAATGCTATACACTATACTATTTGAAGCTATTATTCAAATTTATTTGAACGCTATGGACCATCTCACTACTATTTTCCTAAGAAGACTTCCAGCCACAGATATCAACACATTGGACAAAGTCTTTGCAGAAGTGATTACCTTCACTAAGCAAGCCAATCCTAATGTAGGAGGATTGATGCTTCCATCTCAAGCTATTACAAAAATGCCAACATACCCTATCAGAGTGCCCATGATACCTAGCTAATTCATATCTATGAATCTAGTTCCATTATAGTAGGTACCTACTCTAAAAAATATTGCTTTAACATATCTAGGGTATAAACCTCCTAAAGCTGCTTTCTTTAAACAAAAGGCAACAACTTCCACTGAGATAGATAATAGTTTTTCCTTTGAGTTTGGTCAAATGAAGAAGATGATGTCACAAATGAATAATGAGCTAACTCATTTAAGATTATTACAAGGATAGAATAAAAACTTTCAAAGAAATAATATTGGTCCTTACAACAACAATAGTTACAATCAAAATTACAATAGGAATTTTAGTGGAAACAACAACACTTGAAACAATAATGCAAGAACTAATGCTGGGGGAAACAACTTCAATCCTCTTGATAATAACAATGGCTTCCAAAGAATGAATAGATAGTAGAACAATCATTTGAATAATGGAAGTATTCCTATAGATAAAAATAACAACAATGTTCAATATACCAATATCAATCAGTATGACGATGGTCAATATTATAATGGGAATCAAGAGATGAATCAGAATTCACAAGAAAATAATAATGTCCCTCCCATATAATTTAATGCTATGCTAGTAGAATCTTATGATTCTACATAGAATGTATAGGTAGAACAACCAACTATCGAAGAATTCTCTTTTCCATTTAGTCAAGAACCAAACCTTCAACCTGAAGAGATGTTTTCTTTTTGCAATGACAATCGAAATACATACAATTAAGAAATGGAAAAGAACCTATGATGAATTGGGATTCTTCTAGCACTACAACCAACTCCTCCAAACCCAAAAGCAAGTAACAATCTAGTACCAATTAAGCCACCATATAAAGGACAACAAAATTAGAACCAAGGGAATGTACCAACAGTTTTGAAAAATCCTACTTGGTCTACTAAAAAGTATAGTGTGGTGGAAGATTTGAAATGAACAAAGGCCAACATGTCCATATTTGACATGTTATGAAACCATCCCCAACAATGAGAAGCACTAATGAAAACTTTGGATCATACAAAGGTACCCCATAATATGAATATTGTTCCTTAAAAGATAGTATCTCAACAAATCAATGGTTTGGAAGCAATGCCAACTTTGTTTAAAGACAAGGTTGAGGTGCCTACTTTTCTACTTAGCATTAGGATATATGGGAAGAATCTTCATAATTTACTAATTGATTTAGGAGCCTTGTGTAATGTAGTGCCACTATCAATTGCACAAAGGCTAGGAGTCACTCCCTAGCCTTCCAATTGAATAATAATACAATTGGATAAAATAGAGGTGAAAGTCATCGGTGTGTTGAAAGATGTTCAGATACAGTTGATAGTTGACTCTTGAATTCAAGATGTCATCAATATACATGTGGTTGATATTATAGAAACATATGGATTACTTCTAAGAAGAGAATGGATGAAATTCCTAAGAGGGTTGTTTTCTATGGATTTCACTTAGTTATAGTTACCATGGAAATGGTTGAACAATAAAATCAAGATAGATGTAGAGTCAAACAATGATTACAAAATACAATTCTTTGAATGAAGTGACATTCTTACAATTAGGTATGGGCTCTTACAAAGTGATGGCTTTTGATTCAACTTCAACCAAAATATCAGATGATCAAAATGAAAAGTCCAAGATTTCAATCCCAAAGCAGGAGGTTGTAGCATAGGTCATAGACAACATCGTGGCTAGTTTACAATGTTTAGGAGAAGAAGTTGACCCCATTATTCTACTCCTCCTAGGATTTTTTTGATTGCATACAATTAGCCATTTGGAATTTGAATGTTCATCATGCCAAGAAGTAGTTACCAAGGTATTAATGTAGATGATGAGAGTAAAGAGTGCTGACATCCCAAAAGATGACCCCGTAGAAAATCAAAGTCCTATAAACATATTTGAATCTATTGAAAAGATTGGAGAAGAATTTGAAGATTTACATTTTTCATATGGTGATACCTCTTCAGATAGCAAAGGTTTGTCTTCCCCACCACCAAGAATGATAAAAATTCAAAGAAGAAGATGCTATGCAAAAACTCAAGGGTGGACATTAGTAGTCATCCATCCTAAATCCAAAGTTGATGAAATTAAATAATTGATAGGGGAAATTCAAGATAAACAAGAAAAACATACACTCCCAGTATCAAAGAATAACAATGGAAAATCACTAAGTCCACCCCACAAAAGACTACAATGGGTACCTAAGAGACAATCCTTCTAGGCCCAAGTAAAAGAGAAACTGGGGATGAATAAGCATAAAGTTAGAAAGCCTAAAAAAGATCCAATTTAGACACTTAGCTTTGATGGTTCCAAATGCAAGTTAGGAGCTGGCATAGGTATTGAGTTGATCAACCCAAAAGGTAAGTCTTTCTATGCAACATATTGATTACAATTTAGATGTCCTAATAATGCTATAGATATGAAACATTGATATGAGGACTTCTTTTTGCACTGGAGAAAGTAATTAAAACACTCATAATTGAGGGAGATTCTCAATAAGTTATATGACAAGTGAAATCATTATACTCTTGTAATGATAAGAGGTTGCTCACTTATAGGAAAAGAGTATGGGATTTAATAGATGATTTTGAAGCTTTGAACATAAAGTCCATTCCAAGAAGAAAAAATATGGTAGTAGATGCTCTTGCTATCTTAGCAAGCACATGATAACCAGTCAAAAGAATAAAATTGAAGTGATTTTCAATTGAATTGGTTGCTACTCCATCTAGTCTAGATAATATCACAAAATTTCAACTCTTTTGGAATGATCAACAAATACTAGAATTTATCATGTACAATGGCACTTTAAAGGGAAAGAAATTGATGACACTCCAGATGAAAAATCTAAGGATGATGCACTCAAAGATGAAGATGAGATCCTAAACTTGAAGACCAACACCATTCCTAAGTGGATGGTTGAGTTGGAGCACATTTTTGATCATGATGAATCGACAATTAATAGAAGAATGGTCAAAGAAAAGGGAATCGAGGAATGTGACTCATATAACTTAGGTACTGATGATGATCCTAGAATGGTAAGGACATATAAAGCATGCAATACACAAGAAAGGGAAGATGTGCTTAAATTACTTTTAGAGTATAAAGATGTCATTTTTTTGAGCTATGTAGAGCTAAAAACATATGATCCTGATATGATCCTAAGATTATTACACATGGAATTCTGTTGAAACTAGATATAAAGAATTTCTGTCAAAGGAAAAGTCCTATTAATCCTATCATTGAATTGCTAATAATGAAGTAGGTTAAGAAGTTACTCAATGCCAAGACCATATTCCCCATTTGCCATTCTACATGGGTGGCTAAGTTGGTTCCTATGCGGAAAAAGAACAGAGAGATTTGTCTTTGAGTGGACTTTCGTAACTTGAACCTTGCAAGTCAAAAGGGCAACTACCCTTTGCATTCACTGGATGAGGTCCTACAAATCACAAATGGTTCAAAACTAATGTCTTTCTTGGATGGATATTCAAGATATAATCAGGTAATGGTTGATGAAGAAGATAGGCTAAAGGCAGCCTTCACAACTAAATGGGGAACTTTCGCCTATAAAAAAATGCCTTTTGGGTTAATTAATGCAGGGGCTACATTTCAATGTGCCATGGATGAAGAATTTAAAGGATTGATAAACAAGTGTGTAGTCATCTACATGGATGACTTAACTAACTTTTCAAAGGATTGAAGCACTCATATTGTTTACTTAAGATAGTTATTCAACAGATGTCATAAATATGACATATCCATCAATCTTAAGAAATGTTCATTTCAGGTTACTAAAGGAAAGATCCCAGGTCATATCATCTCTAAAGAAGGAATCTCCATTGATCTTGATAGAATTGAAGCTATTTTGAAGTTATCACCACCTCACAGTCAAAAATAACTTAAGTCTTTCTTTGGTAAGATAAATTATGTGCAAAAATTCATAAGTGGATTTGTAGAGATAGTCCATCCCCTTAATGATTTACTCAAAAAGGGGGATAAAATAGAATAGATTCCAAAGATCAAGAAATTATTTGAGGATATCAAAGTGGCCATTTCCATGGCCCTAGTATTGGTGAGTCCTAACTATGAGCTAGCTTTCAAAATATACTCTTTTGCTTCAGAATATTCATGTGTAAGGATCCTTACACAAAACAAGGAAAAGGAAGATGAAAGACCTATTGCTTTTATGAGTTTCCCTATGAAAAATGTAGAGTTGAATTATTCTAACCTTGATAAACAACCTTTTGCTTTAATTAAGATGGTAAAGAATTTCTATCATTATATACTAAGAAGCAAGGTATAAGTGATTGTGTTTGATCCAATAGTTAATACATTATTGATGCAAAATGAACTTGGTGAAAGACAAGGAAAATGGATGGTGATACTGCAAGAATTTGATTTAGAGATCCAACCCATTAGATTAGTTAGAGGTCAAGAATTATAAAAAATGATAGCTGATAACTAAATTGATGATGAAAAGAAATTCAAGTTTAACTGTGAAATAGATGTGGAAGATTACAAGAAGATTGTAGTATCTCAAGTTGATATTGATTAGCGTGTAGTAACGGATGTGTGGTACCAAGATACTATTTTTTATCTTTTACAAAATCAATATCCGTATTGGATGAATAGTTCATAGCTTAAGGGACTTAAAATGAAATGTGAATCCTACATGCTACTTGATAGAAAATTATACAAAAGGAACTTTGAAGGGATCTGCCTGAAATGCTTGGGACATGAGGAAGTAAAAGAAGTTTTGGAATGATTCCATGATAAGTATGGTATAGGGAATAGCTTAGTAGAAGAAACTACTCATATGATTTTAAGATCAAGTAATTTCAAGCTCATGATATTCAAAGATACTTTTGAGCATGTGTATACTTGTCATATTTGTTAGACTAGTGCTAATAGGGAAAGACCTCTTGTGATGCCATTACAACCAATATTTGAGATACGCCCCTTTACAAAGTGGGGGCTAGATTTTATTGGTCCAATCAATCCACCATCATCAACTAGACACACTTTTATTCTCATAGCCATTGATTATTATACGCGATGGATAGAAGCAAAGATATTCAAAAGCTGCATTGCTAAGGTGGTAACAAACTTCTTGGAAGAACACATTGTTACTAGAGTTGGGATGCCATTTTCTCTAGTGTGCAATAATAGATCAGCTTTCACATTAGTATTCTTAACTCAATGGTCATTGGAGAATCATATAATTATCAAGTTCTCTTCAAATTATTATCCACAAGGGAATGATGTAGTGGAATCTTCAAATAATAACTTGATCATAGTAATAAGATGTTTGTTGAAAGAAAATCCTAAAGATTGGCATACATAGCTCAAATATGCTATATGGATAGATAGAGTAAGGGTCAAGAATGCTTTAGGATGATCTCCATATTTTCTTCTTTACAGACAAGAGCTAGTATTCTTGCTTAATCTTAGGATTCCTATTTTGAAATTCATGAGTGGGTATGTAGAAGATGCTGACAGAGTACAAATCAGATTGATGAATCTCCTAGAGATGGATGAAAAATAGACAACTACTTTGGAGCATATGGCTAAACATCAAGCTATCATCCAGAGTTGGTTGGAAAAGAGAACCATCATAAAATCCTTTAGAATTTTGGACCCTGTCCTACTTTGGGATAAGGCAAAAGAAAAGTTGGCCAGCCACACTAAGTTTCATCACTTTTGGATCGATCCTATCAAATCACATAAATTCTTGAAGAAAATACTTTTAGGATCAATTCATTATAGGGGGAATTGGTTTTATTTCCAATCAATGAACAATTTTTGAAACATTACTTTGAAGCCTAGAAGACCAAAAAAAAAAAAAAAAACATAGATAGATTTTGTTAGTAAACCATTTTGTCCTTCCAAAATTAAATACAAAGAATGACTCAAGATGCCCAAATAGAAGAACAATTGCCACTAAAAATTGGAAATACTAACATGAGATTGATAGCTTTCCTCTAAATTGAGAGGTACAACTCCCTCTTATAAAGATATTCAAAGAATTTAAATAGCTAGTTATGTATTTTACCATAAGACACAAAGTCTTTCTAGCATTTACCCATCACTATGGGATAAATACAATTATAAGATTTATAAATTGTAAAATGAAGAAATAAAAATGAACAAATAGCCACATGACCACCTATCTAGTTTCTCCTATCATAGGGGAAGTGCAAAGAAACATTATTTTATTTTGCTAAATATGAATGATAATACAAAACTACACCTAAAACATGAAAGAAATGACTGTATAATCATTTTCAATCCAAAAAAACCATATTCAAACTTTAGAATGTCATATATGAAACTCTCTTTTATTCCAGATGCATAAAAAAACAATAATGATATTATTTTATGTATGTCATTATAGTCAAACAACAGAAAAATGGAAATAACACTTCTATTCTCCCTCCTTGTTACAATCACTACACATCAAAATTGTATTCTCCCTTTCTTGTAGCTGTAGAACTTCCGATAAAGAGAAGAACCATCACTACATTTGAATCTTACAATAAATAACATCTTTGGATTTTCTTTTGGTTTCTATAACCGTTTATTGAAAATTAGTTTAATCATTCTCATGAATAATCTTCTTCTTATCACTTTAGAATTTTAATAGTTGATCCATTTTAAATTTTTATCAATTATAACAAATCTATTTACTAAATTTAAAATGAATCCCATGTGCATTCTTGGATAGGTGGCATATGCTGGTAACAAACTGTTATCATGATCTTGTAACTATCATTGATATACTACTTCACTTAAAGAGTCATAACTTTTGATCCTCTATAAATTTTACAAAATGGCATGGAGAGAATTTAGATAATTAGGTTTCCTCAAACATATCCGAAATTCAACTCAATCCAATACTTTAATTGAAAGTTGTGGGCCCTACAACATGACTATTTTTCTGACTGCAACACATTTGTATTTGCTGATTCATTGACAGACCTACATACAATCCATCATAACTTTTGACCTTGGACAAATTTTGAAGATCCCTTTAGTGAATATTTAGAAAACTTTATTTTCTACAACATATCAAAAACTAAGAAAAATCCAATACTGGGATAAAAAGTTATGCTTCTTGCAACATGACTGTTGCTTTCTTTTTGTTGATAGAAATCTATGGTTACGGGATGTATTAAAACTATAATAGTATATGCACCAATACCTATGCATTAATCACATGTTGAAGATTTCTTTTTGTACATCTCATTATCCACCATCACCTTCTACTTTTGTTTGAAGTGAGACTCTTTTATCAAATAATTTACATATCACTCTTTATTGAATCTAAACATGCTCAAGCCTCAATGAGGTTTCTACCACTACACCTTGCCAAGATGATCATGACATGTTTGGAGCTGTGATTTTTTTGAGGGTTCACTCAAGTTGTATCTTATAATTCAATGAAATAGTGTCCATTGATCTGATTCTAGAAATCTAACCTGAGCTTTGAATCTTGATCTTGAACCTTGAAGCTTGAATTTTGACTCTGTAGACTCAAACACAAACTTGAAGTTGAAGTTGAAGTTGAAACCTTTGGTTCAAATTCAAGTTCAACTTTGCACAGGTATGCTACACCTTGGAATGTATTCACAATTCAGCCTTCTACAAACCTGATCTTAAAATGAAATAGCATTTGTAGTTCTTAATTTGATGGTTCCACCTTAGCATATCTTCATAACTCTATCTTCTTCATAGGTTATATTTCATAGACTATAATTAGTGATTAAAAATCGAACAAAATTTACTTTAGGGAGTTGACTTGAAAGTTTAGAATGTTGTTGTTGAAAGTAGGGTAAAAATTGGCTCTGACTAGGGATGTGAGCTATAAGGGATGCAAAGAATCCAACAATCTCTGGTAGAAACTAGTGCCTAGCCATTGGGCAATAGAGTCATGGGAAAAAAGAAAGGGGGCTACTTATAGAGAGAGAGAATAGGGGACAACACCAAAACAACCAAAGAAACCAACAACACAACAACTAAATAGCTACACTAAACACCACCAAAAACACAAAGAGCAAAAAGATTTACAAATTTACATAGGTGAAAAGAACTCACCTCTAGACCAAAGCTAAGGAAAAACTTACACAAAGCCATTCACTGGATATGAGAAGAAAGAACCCTTCTTGAACAGTAAGTTGTACTAGTATGGCACAACCCAACACTTCCATTTGGCAAACTCATCTCCTTGGTATCTTAGACTGATCACATGTAGGAACCTTGTCCACCAATCATCAAGTCCAAAGAGCCACATCTCATCATAAAAATTCCATTTGGAAAAGAATTTTCAACCGTTTTTTCAACAATCCACTAAAACAAAAGTTGCTCTAAAATTTTCAAGCTAGGGATTATGTCATTTTTAGTACACATACCCTTTGGATCAACACACAAAAGAGGTTTTTTAGAATTCAAAACACCCTCAAGATAGAAGTGAGCCTTTTCAAGCATAGGGCCAATCTCAATTAGAACAAATCCATCATCCTTTGCTTCTAATAAGTTCAAAAACTCTTTATCTAAATTAAAGGAATTTGAAAGGCTTATACCTAGAGTTTTCATGAGAGCAATTCCTTCCTTGCTTATTGATAGAAAGTAGGACAACACTTCTTCATTGTGAGATAATGTGTTTGTTGAAACCTTCAATGGTCTTTGTGGCTCTCCTTGTAGTATATTTGTTTCAGCATTCTCCATGTCAAAGGTAAATAAATAGTCTTTCCCACATGGAGGTGATTTTTGCATTTTGAAAAGAGGGTTTTCTCTAAGAATTTCATCTTCATGAAACACCATTGGTAGATATAGCAGGTTAAGTTCATTCCAAGTATACTTATCATCCAACTCTTCAAACATTGTTTTTGTCTCACTGGCTAATCCATCCATTGCTTGGAGAGTGTCTTCTTTACTCGAGCATGTGAGAGGTTCTTCCACTTGGGAACCTTTGTTGTCACAATGTGATTGCCTCAGATTCATGAAGCCTACCTGCCTAGGGTCTAAACTTAGGCTGCAATTCAGCTTTTGAACACATCATAGGAATATAGAAGTCCTCTTGTGTGTCAAGTTGTGACCATTCTTCCTCAGAAGAAGGGAAATGAAATAAAAAGGCTTCATATTCTACCTCTCCATAAACTTGAAAGATGCCTTTAATTCTTTCCTCATGAATCTTTCCTTTGTCATACTGATCTAACATGGCTTCTTGATTAATGTTGATTGCTGAAACTACATTAGAAAATTCAATAGAAGAATATTCAATGATTGGGTCAGAGGTATCCATTGGTAAGCTTGTATTTAACTCATTTTCAGCCAGCTCTTCCTCTAGAGGAGGCATACTTAGATGTTTCATAGAATCATCTGATTGGGGAGTATGCTCACTATTATTCTCATTGTGTGAACAATAGAACCCTATTATATTAGAAGAACTATTTTATTCAAGTTTGACTTCTTGAGAATCTTCATCATCATATTCAACATGCAGATGATGTGATCCCATTGTATGGTGACAATTGTTTTTAGATAAAGGAGGTATTACCAAATCCTCTGCACAAAAGATTGATGTAATTTAACAATAAAAAATAGAGGGTGTTGGTTTTAATTTTTTGATAAAAAGCCTTCTTATCTTGGGTTTTTCCTCTAGATGATATTGTTGTTCATAGAGGAAAACTCTTTTCTGTAAAGGTTTATCACTTGCATGCTCATTTTTTAATTTCAAATCTAGACCAGAGACTTTTACAATGCTTTTTTGTTGAAACCAACCAGATAAAAATAAATCATCTTCAATTCTTATAGTTTCTTTCTTAGCAATTTCAAAGTCACATACCTTACTTCTTTTGAGATGAAATCAGACTTCTGGATGTAATGCTGCAATAAAGATTGGCAATAGGTTATCTTGGTTGGGCTGGTCAACTTGTGGGATCTTTGCCAAGGTTTGTGTGAATCAATCCACAAAGATTCTTATTTCTTCATTTTCTCCTCTCTAAATATTGAATAGTTGGCATAATAGGTTGCCCACATTAACAGTTGGTTTAAATCTCACAAGAAATTTATTTTCCAGCACATGCCAACTAGTTATGCACCCATCTTCCAAATGCTGAAACCAAACAATGACATCATCAACAAGAGATTTAACAAATAGACAAACATATACATCTTCCAAAACACCAAGAATCCCATAGGCTATTTTGAATGCTTGAATGTGGCTATCTAGATCTTGATTGCTTCTTCTAGCATACTTAGGAAAATATTCCTTTGATCTAGGAGGCATGAGTGTGAAATGAGGCTGACCAAAAGGACCAAATTGTAGCTGCCATGATTGAGTCACAGTCAAGGCCATGTTTGTACTAGACTTCTTTTACCAAAAAGATGAGAATCACCAACCTCCATCCTTTGGGAGGTAACCTTTAGATATCCAAGTAAAGGAAAGCACTAGAAATTCACTTTCTTTCCCTAGCGGAGTCACCAAAAATTGTTAGTAAATAGTTTTGTCCTTCCAAAATTAAATACAAAGAATGACTCAAGATGCCCAAATAGAAGAAAAATTTCCACTAACAATTGGAAATGCTATCATGATATTGATAGCTTTCCTTTGAATTGAGAGGTACAACTCCCTCTTAAAAAGATATTCAAAGAATTTAAATAGCTAGTTATGTCTTTTACCAAAAGACACAAAGGCTTTCTAGCATTTACCCATCACTATGGGATAAATACTGTACAATGAAGTAAGAGAAATGAACAAATAGCCACATGACCACCTATACGGTCTCTCATATCATAGGGGAAGTGCAAAGAAACATTATTTTATTCTGCTGAATATGAATGATAATGCAAAATTGCACCTAAAACATGAAAGAAATGATTGTATAATCATTTTTAATCCAAGAAAACCATATCCAAACTTTAGAATCTAATATATGAAACTCTCTTTTATTCTAGATGCATAACAAAACAATAATATTATTTTATCTCTGTAATTACAGTCAAGTTGCAGAAAAATGGAAATAACACTTCTATTCTCCCTCCCTGTTATAATCACTGCACATCAAAATTGTATTCTCCCTTTCCACTACGCCTTGCCAAGATGATCATGACATGTTTGGAGCTGCAATTTGTTTGAGGGTTCACTCAAGTTGTATCTTGAAATTCAAAGAAATAGTGTCCATTGTTTTGATTCAAGAAATCTGAACTAAGCTTTGAATCTTGATCTTGAACCTTGAAGCTTGAATTTTCACTCTACAGACTCGAACATGAACTTGAATTTGAAACCTTTGATTCAAGTTCAAGTTCAACTTTGCATGGTTATGCTATAGATTGGAATGTATTCACAATTCAGCCTTCTGCAAACCCAATCTTAAAATGAAGTAGGATTTGAAGTTTTGAATTTGATGGTTCCACCTCAATATATCTTCATAAATCTATCTTCTTCATAGGCTATATTTCATAGACTATCATCAGTGATTAAAAATTGAACAAAATTTACTTTAGGGAGTTGACTTGGAAGTTTAGAATGCTGGTGTTAAAAGCAGGATAACAAATTTCATTTTTGCAAGTGTGTTTCTTTTAGTTGCATGTTTGTTTTCAGTTGTGTGTTTGTTTTCAAAGTTGTGTTAGTCTAGGGGGTAAGTACACTTAAGATTTTATCTTGACAAATCTTACTAAGTACCCTTTTGGTTCTAATTTCAAGAAGAGTTATTTCTTTGTCAAAACATTTTAATAATTTTGTGTCTTATACCAACTAAATAATGGATGTTACTTGTAGTAATAGGGGACTTTCAATGTTCAATTCAGGATTATAGATCAACAAGTTCACAACACTTCGCAAGAATAAAGATTGATTGACTTAGGTGTTGTTGAATTAAGGTTGAAGACAACAAGGGATGATCCAAACCCTATCAATTCAAATATAAGGGTCTTGTTGAAGGAATTTCTAGGATCATTGTTTGGTGTGAGAGTTTCAAAAAAGATCTTAAAAGAAGAATGCAAGGGATGCTCACAAAAGATCAAATTCAAGAAATGGCACTGATGTCTTGGCCAAACAGTCTAAGTGTGGTAAAGATATAGAAGGAAAATATAAAAGAAAGAATGGTGTTAAGAATGAAGGATTCTAAAAGGTCTAAAAGATAGTCCAATTGTCTAGATATGCACTCATAATAAGCTATCCGATACCAAAAATATTGCTTTATCAAAGAATCAAATGGTGACACTATGAACTAAATGGAAAAATAATTCAAAGGATTAAATAAAAAGTGACAACTTTCTAAGATCTCTCAAACTAATTCTCTCATTTGGTCAAACAAAGGATCGATAAACAACTTTCATGGAGATTCCTAATGAATGAGCTAGATGGGGTGGAAGATTGTTTCTGAGTTGTCAAATTGTTTTGATAGACTACATTTTGAGATGTCAAAGGAAATGAATAGATGGAAAACACACTAAACTTGGAGCTCAAATATTTTGAAGTTTTTGACTACAAAGAGACACAAAATATGCTTGGAATGTTCAAGATTTAGTTGGTGTTTGACACATGTTGAAGCAATGTTTGTTGATGAAGAAATGCCTTTGTCATTTCTTGCTTTTGTTGAGGCTATTTTTTGTTGTTCCATAATGCATGCCCCAATTTGAGTGAAATGGGGACCCCCTACTTTCTTTTTTGTCTTTTTAGATCCCTAGTTTGGGGTCTGAGTCATTTTGAGGTCTTACCTAGTACTCTAGTTCAGATCAAGGCCCTGAACTAGAGAAACCCAGAGGTTGTAAACTAAATTTTTTTATGGGAACAAGTCATTATTGCAAATTTTGGCACACTATGTGGACCTTGCTAGGTGTGCAAGTGTGCCAAAACTTGGAGATAGGCATTTTCCACATTATTGATGCACAACTATGCAGTTGTACACCTATAAAACTAAGCCAAATGTCTTCAAAATCTTTTTATGGGGGGTCCACTCAATGCTTACCTTGTCTTGCTTCATTTTGTCTCTATCTCCTTAGAACTCTCCTCAAACTATAACTATGCACCCAGTTAGGTGTGGCTTCTCCTTGCTCCACTTAACCTATGTAAAGACAATAAACAAAATGTTAAGAAGATTAGGTGCACATTAGCGGACCTCCTTGGGTGTGCTGATGTGCACTATTTCACACATGTTGCTTATATAAAACTTCAAAGAAAACCTAAAAATCATTAAAGCACTACCCAAAGATTGGGTTCTTTGATGTGCACCCATACCCCTATTAAAGAGTTAAAACAACGTAAAGACATACAGACATACTCCAAAAAGGGGGTGCATTAGTGCGCCTCCCCAGGTGTGCTAATGTGTACCTATTTTATGGTTTAAAAAATTGAAAAAGAGAGGTCTTCAAACTAAAATGAGCACACCAAGCACACCTATTAGGTTCACTAGTTGTGCTATATCATTTTCTTTTGCATTCCAAGGGTTTAAAAAATACTTTTTTGTCATTTTCATATAATTAGGTTTTAGGGTTTTTTTCTCATGTTACCTTAGGGCATTTTTTATTCTTTTTTCTTCATGTCCCAAAATAATGGATGTAGCTTTTTATGTAGATACAATCGCATCCTCCTCATCTTCCCTTGGTGAGAAAATGACAACAAAATCGGCAGTGTTCATGTTCTAGGTCGTTTTGACAAAATCAAGGTTTCAAGATGACAACTAGGTGATCAATGATACAGATATGGGACATACAGATTTGGGAAAATTCTTGAAGATATTAAATAAACTAACTAATAGGTCCCAAATGATCTCTGTAATTATTTGATCAGGGGTTGTCAATGTAGCATCACATCTAGTGTCAGTGCAATCTTAAAAACTTATTATGACACTTGCAAAATATTTTATCCCTGAGGAGAGGGTTGAAAAGAGCGTAATAGGAGAAATTTTTCTAGATCTCTACCCCAAGAACATTGAGAAAGTGTGCCATCTCCCAAGGGCAGATCAATTCATCAGGCTAACCTATGAACAAGTAGAAAGATTGTTATTAGGAACACATTGAAGAGGCTTCTTAAATCAATCAATCATTTTACCTCATAGAGAAGACTCCTCTGGGAAAGAAAACTAAAAAAGTGGACATGAAAAGAGGATATATGAAGGAGGATATTGGATTCTTGGTAATACTCTTGAGTATAGTTATGGGTTTGCTAGTAGCTGGACACTTGAACATCTTTATGGTGCACTTTATTGAAACAATAAAGGAAGCAGAGATGCCACTAGATTGGGCTTCCACTCTTAGCAAGAATTTGTGTGAATAGTTGGTGCCTATGAAGAAAAAAGGGAAATCCTACATGAAATCATACTTGGTGTACTTTTTGGCCACAAGGGTGATGGATTATCTAGGGCCCTACAAGAGGGGTAGCATGCAGGATGCTACCACATGGCCATATATTATATACCCTTAGCTAGTGAAGAAAAGGCTTTTAGAGCAAAGCAAGGAATAATTTTTTTTAAATGACGCCTTCATATTTTCTATAATCTAATTCATAGAAAGGGATTATGCAAAGAGACTATCATATGATGCAATGGCAAAGATATTATTGGTTGGGGCTTATTATATCCAATTCAAGACATCTACATATTTAAGGGTAGTACATACAACAATTAACCCCAAGAAATTACTGAGGTATCCCAATGACAAACTTGTTCTCCTTGAGATCTCTTGGCAACTCTTGTCTACATATGATAGAGTTAAAAAACATGAAACATGTTGGAGGTGGCCTATGATGATAGGTCCTTTCCAAGTGGATCGATACCAAGATATCTCTTCTTTTGAGTGTGAATGGGATGAATATCCCTTGGAAGAGTACAATTCTCGATGGCCTTGTTGATAATATTGGGAGAGTAAAATATTTAGTAGGTAAAATATTTCAAAATGAAAAAGCCATCCAAGATCATTGGATGAATGCAACAAATGACTACAATGTCTACATCAGGGATTATTATAGGATGACTTTATATCTGGTAGAGAAGGCTTTAAAAATAAAGATTTTGTTAAAGATACTGCAATAAAATTTAGAGGAGTTATTTGATCCTTTATTAAATAGGGATAAGATTTTGGAATGACCTATTATGAATGCCATGGTTGATAGAAAAGAAAACTTATATATTAACCATAGGGCATGGCACATCATCAAAATGATGCAAGATTGGATCAAGAAACCATTCAAACTTGATCAAATTCCTAAAATAGTAATCTTCCATGCGTAAGCCCATCCAACCAAAGGTAGAGGGAAAAAGGTCACCATCCCTACATTTATGGCTCAGTCACCAGTAAGGCCAGAGATGGTGCATCAACTTGATGGGCCAGTCACTTATAGTAATCTTCCATGCGTAAGCCCATCCAACCAAAGGTAGAGGGAAAAAGGTCACCATCCCTACATTTATGGCTCAGTCACCAGTAAGGCCAGAGATGGTGCATCAACTTGATAGGCCAGTCGGTTATTATAGAGCTCAAAAGGGTAAAGGTAAGGGCAAGAGGAAGAGGAATTCTCCTAAAAAAGCCAAACATGGAGAGGGAGAAATTTTTGCACCTCCATAGCAAGGAGAGGAAAACATACAACTGCCAAAGAATGTAGAGGCCTGATAAGAAGAAATAGAAATTTAAACTAAGGTAAAGAGGTGGTTGGACCCCTAGTTCTGCTAGCTACACCAAGCCTAGAAGAAATAGAAACTAAGGTACAAGAGGTGTCCCCACCTCAACAAATAGAGAAAACTTCCCCCTCCATGCCTAAAAGAAGGAAGATTAAGACTCCAGTAAAGAGGTGACAAAAGGTGATCATGAAAGTGATTCTTTTTCCATTTATCCTCAAATCTATTCTAGAAGAGGCAAATGAAGAGGATGATCTACCTTTAAGTTAGAGGACACATCTAGCTAGAGCCACAAAGCATGTATGGAGGAGAAGTTCCATGATCACACTATCATCTATCCCTAATGAACCCATGTAGACCACTACATCAGAGTATGAAATGCAATAGTGGATAGATGATCAAGATGTGGAGGGCATTGATGTCTTTAAGATGTTAGATTTTGACTGGGGACAA
The DNA here is from genome assembly GCA_028749045.1 of Cupressus sempervirens. Taxonomy (NCBI): domain Eukaryota; kingdom Viridiplantae; phylum Streptophyta; class Pinopsida; order Cupressales; family Cupressaceae; genus Cupressus; species Cupressus sempervirens. The sequence goes on along the minus strand of CM053793.1, from coordinate 782,305,648 downwards.
AATTAGAGACATGCCAACCAATGAATCTCAATAGGAGGATTGGAGTTAGACACCCCTTGAACCACAAGGACTTGAGTTAGTTCCAAAATCCTAGCTACAAATCACATTTTGTATAGACAAGGGGTTGACTACCCCTCTTCCTCTAGGTATAGAAAGTAAATAGGTCTAGGTAGAACATCAAGAAGAGTTACAACAACTGTCCACCGAGGAAGTGTCAAAAGAAGGATGTAAAAGTGAACAACTGCAAAAAACTTCTCAGGACACAGAGATGAGAATTGTGGGCTCTACAAAAAGAGAGACTATTGGTAAAAAGCCTTCACAATGGGAGAAGACCCTAGAAAGGAGTTATAAGGGGAAGAGTATAGCTGAAAAAAATCCTTCATCCTCTAAAGGAAAATCCCTAATGCAGCATATTCGAAGGTGGATTAGAATTGCAGTAATAAGAAATAAGAAGTAATAGTTCAATACTGAAGAGGAGGATAGAATAGAATTGACAGAAGTTCTGAGGAGACCTGATTCACCTCCAAAAGATGTGCAAGCACTAGCCTTTGTCATGAGTGATCAGAATCGGGACCTTTTTGCTCATGTGGCTATCCCTCCTCTAGTATCAAATGTTGAAGAATTGACTCCTAGGTATTATTAGATCCAGGAGGTCATGCTTGGGAAATTAACCTTGGAAACTACAAAGCTAATGGTTATGACATGGATGAAGGAAGTTTTTAGAAGACTTGAATAGGATGGGGCAAAATTGATAACACTTGAGTGAAAAAATGAGATCCTTAAGAGATATTTGAGTGAAGTGGTTGGCTCTTTGGATCCCATTAACCTTGACAAAACACTAAATATAATAATTTAGAGAAGGGATAGGGGAGTTGTGCAATTGGATCCATTTTTGAATGCTTATCAACAATGGCAGGAAAGATTTGAGGAGAAAGGTGTACTAATTATCCAATAGAATCCTACGTTATTACATGTTATGCAAGAGAATGTGGATAAGTTGGTAACAATTTTCAACCAAGATTTTGGCTTAATGGATGAGGTGCATACCTAGGGAAAGTATCTAGAGGCATTACATGCAATCAAAGGCCAAAGGTATTGAATGCTAATGGTCGTATATATATATAAGGAGCTAGATAAAATAGATGATTGGATTGAGAATATAGCAGATAGTTATAAAGTAATAGAATTATTACATGCAGAGGTTCACAAGCTCAAGGAACAAGCCCAAGAGCAAATTTTGGAAGCCAAGAAACACTACAATGATGCATGACTGGACATTTTTGAAGATTATGCATGGGAAAAATTAATACCTATAGAAGTAGTAGTTCAAATATTTCAAAAAAATTTTGATGATGTTTCTAATGATGAGGATATCTGGCAGGCATTTAGACCAGAGGAAGCTTTGTTAGAGCTTGATACAAAACTCAAGGATTTTGTTAAAACCTGTATAGAGGTGGATAGCTACAGGCATAAAATGAAGGATAAATTTAATGCCTTAGATTTACTATATGTGGCTTGGGTCACTAAGATAATAGAGAAATTCAAGGGAAAATATCCAGATATAGCTCTAGGATAAAGGGGAACAAAACCCAGATGCAAGAATTTCAATTTTGACACTTGGTAAAATTTTGCATTTTTTGGTCTCCGAGTTTTGTTACTACACCAGGTGCACCAAGTATGTTATTGTGCTTGTGTGCTAGTGTGATTTTTGCAATGGGATCTTGGAGGATTTTTAAGAAGTTAGAGATGCACTGATAGTTAACTACCAATTCCAAAATTAGAGCTTTCCATGCATCAGAAATGCATTCTGACAATAGTTTAACTTTGACAGATGCCTAATAAAGATGGAGCTTCTATTTTTAACGCTTCTAGACACTCTTACATTAATTGAAGGCTCTATTCTTCTTATTTTCTCTTGATTTCTTTATTTTAAGACATGTAAAGGCTCATGCATCCAATTAATGATTTAAAAATGGATGAAGTCATATTAAGCACTAGTTAGAGAATTAGTTTGTACATAATTAGATTTGTTTCATTAATTTAGAAACATATGATTGCATAAAGATATCTTTCACTCTCAAAAAAATAAAGGAGATGATTTCTTATAAATATAGGATTGTAATATGTAATCAAGGCCACTATTATTTTGCAATAATATAAGCTTTTGGTGCTTGCATTTGAAGTGTAGTGATTCTTGCCTACGTGTGTCATATTTTGGTGAATGTATGTTCGTGGAATCTAATTGAGCCAAAATTTTATTGCACTATTCTTGGTTGTCCAATCTTTTAATTCTAGTGTTTGCTACAATTTTACAAATTCTATTGAAATATCTAGTTCGAGAATAGATCACCCAATCTGTTCCTGCATAACTTTTTGTCTTGCATGAGTGCACTTTCCATGGCCTTGCAATTTGATGAAAAGTGAAACATCTTATGGTTGCTAAATTCCATCGATGATTGCACCAATGGAATTGAGGAAGTATTGCTCCTATTTTCATTGGTTACCCACTAATTTCTTCAAAGGCTTAACTTATAGACACATTATTTTTGTAGCTTATGTCTAATAGGATTTATTTTTCATGTTATTTACTTAAACCTCTTATCACCCTACCATTTTTATTTTCTTTACTAACCCATTTCTAAATTAGGAATTCATATTATTTTCATTGTTAGATTGTATTCATAATAAAATAGAAAAATAGAGAAAACAGAGTTCTTTTTGTCTGTTTTATTCTTTTGAAGAAACAAATAGATTTTACATCTTATCCAAAGTTATCAGAACCATCAAAGGCCTCCTCATGAACATTCACATTTATCTTCAACTAAGTAGATTCTAGTAGGTTGCAAGATCACCCAGAATCTTGGAGTTGATCCCCAATATTGACTTTTCAAGAGAGGAGTTTGAAAGGATTCCTATTGTTAAGCATCATGCAAAATGATAGCTCAACAATTACTTGTCTTATGAAATTGTCATCTTTAACATGTAGCCTGCATTGTGATCTGTGTTGTTGGCGGACTAAACCCTATGTATCATTAGACTATTGTATCCACTAATTTACTCTATTGTTTTCACTTGAGAATACTCCTAGAACTCTGTCATCTACATTATCTATCATTTGAAAAATTTGGTATCTCTAAGACTAGTCTATCATCTATGACTATAAAAATATCAGTGAAAATAAAACCATACTACTCTGTGTTTTGTTGTCTACGTGTTTCAGCATCTGTGTCATCTTGTTATCTATGATGTCATATCATCTATGCTTGATATTTGTTGTCTCCACTTTTTGATAGATTTGACTTATATTTTTTTAAATACTGAACTCATTGTTTGGTTGATCTACAAGTATTTCTAAGTTATTTTTCATTGCAAGAGACAAACTTTGGGATATTCTTAGTGATTTTAATCACTTGGAGATTTGTAGTGATTTTAATCACTTGGAGATTTGTAGTGATTTTAATCACTTGGAGATTCGTAATGATTTTAATCACTTGTAGGATTTAAAATGGTAAATGAACTTGCATGAACTAATCATTTGTCTTTGGAGTGCATCTTGCAACTAATATAAAAAAGCCTAACACAATCTTGAATGTATTAAGGTAACATGACACACTCATGAATGATTTAAAGAAATTTACACATATTTCTTTAGAATAAATGATGTTCAAACACAATGTTGAATGTCTTAATGAATGAATAAGCTTTTCATTGGAATGTATGTATGGAGTAATCAAATACAATCTTGAGTGCCTTAATGAAATTGACATGCTTTCATTGTCATGAATGGTTAGACAGTGCATACACTCTCGAATGCCTAAGGTTGAAGAAGCTTGATATGAAACATTTAGACTTGGTGCTTAAAATGAATTCACTCAATCTTGAATGACTTAAGGGAATTTGTTCATTTTTAGTTATTTGCCTATGTTGAAGATGATCAATTTACTTTATGTTGATGAGTCTGACCTTTTATTATGTTGATGACACTATCAAGTTGTAAAGAACAATGCATGCTTAAACGCAAGTGTCTTCAAAGTAGATAGAAAATATAAGCTTCATTAAAAAAGAACAAGTGTCTTTTAGACCCTGAGGCCACTTACATATTCTCTCCTTGCACCTTTTGGTGACCTTGGGTGAACAAGAAATAATTTCTCTTGTTTATTTTTAGGAGGCCTACTTGGGGATTTCATCCCCCCTTGGGATGACCTAAACTCTAGCATTTTGGTGGATTATAAATATTGAGAGGTGAATCAAAAGCAAACTCTCTTAGAAGAAATTTGTTTTCAATGTTCACTAAGCCCCAAAGAACTTTATACTTTTGGGAAGTGAAGGTGGAGATTTGGGTTATTATCTCCTCCCAGCTATGCATCACTATTCTCTTTCATATACAAATTTGGGCCTTACGTACCTTGCATATATCAAGGATGCCCACTAGATAATCTTTGTACATCCTAGTGGCAGCCTTATTAGGATTGTTGATGTCTTCAGCATGCTTTCTTGTTTAAACACTCAAAACTAATACCAAACATCAAACAAGTCCAAAAATGAGTGAAATGGTGAGCTAAACATTCAGTGAGTGAAATGGTTGTAAGTTGATCCTCTTGACCTATGGTTATTTTCACGAGTTTTTATATTTGGTCTAGTATTTGAAAGTTATTGGGTGTTATAGTCATAGACATTTTTGCAAAATTTGAGTGCTTGGTCTTATAACTAGGTTTTTTTTGTTCCTACCATGACCAACAAATTCAAATCTAAGAAAGTGAAATTATCCAAACCATTTTCCTACAAAGAAAGGAAAAAGGTAGCACATAGTGATAAACAATTCTAATATGCTATCAAAGACATCAAGAAAGAGGAAGTTGAATAGGATTGTTATGAAAGAATCTTATACAATGATAAACTTCAAAATTAGTTTTTATTCTTTGGAGTGAACTTGAGATTTTTGTTTCCAGTGAGAGAAGATTGATTTATCCACATAGTGACCATATGACCCACATTTTCCACATCAATTCACTTTCAAAATTTCTAGTCCTCCATTTTCAAAAAAAATTCCTCTAGAGAGCTTGATCATTTGAGCCTTAATATTTTGTCCTAAGAATATCTTAGTTACAAAAATTTCAAGATTACAACACTAGACCTTTATCCATAAGCACAATTTTATCATAGTTACACTCACTCATTTGGGATCATAAGTCCATCTCCAAATAGTGGGTAATCTATTTGGTATCCTATCTTGCCCAAAGACCACTTTTCCATCTTTGGTAGGAGAAATATAATTTTATCCTATATCACACTTGGTTTGCCAAATCAAAAAGGTATTTTGTTTATATTTAGGTTGTTGGAACTTTTATCATATAAGGTTCAATTGCTCTCTCACATTTTCTTTTTCTTCGACAACCTGCCACCCATTGGTTTTGTTACAATTGTATGGTACAAACACAATTTGATAGATTAATCCTATGTCACAATTTCCAAGACAACAAGAGATGCGAAATCCTTTTCCTCTATGATCAACTTCATTGGGGAACACAATTCCTCCTAGTATGAACTTTGGTATGCCTAGCTCAAAATCCACACAAGAACCATAGAAACACCACTCTAGAGAGTAATTCACATGATGATGAAGAAGTGTACCAAGATGAAGATCCCATTGAAAATAATGGTATCCCTAGTGATGTCCAAACATTTCGTGCAGATCTATATAATTTGGAAATGTTGGAAAAATATATTAGGGCAAACAAGACAAAGATCTTCCTAAACTTGGTTAAGGATGGTGTTAATGTCCCAACAAGTTTTGATGAGAGCAATTTGTTTAAACAAATTACCAAGGATGGTGCTCCTATGTAGCCAACTCTAAACATAGCCAAAACATCTGGCAAGGAAAAAAGAACCTATGGTGAGAACTAGTTCCATACCTACCTCAAGTGCTTCAACACAACCAACATTCCAATTAAGTGTGGAACATATTCAACAAATTATTAGTGCTATGCCCAAAACTACTACACATGCTAGCATTTTGTAATCAACCTTTACAAGTCCAACTGTAGGATGCTTAAACATTGGGAAAGTACCTATACAACAGATGGCAATCCCAACACAATTGATATATTCCTCTTATTTGCAAATGCCAACAAGTATAATGAAAACACTTATGCTAATTCCAAAGACTACATATCAATACATTGGTCAAAGTGGTGCACCGCCACCTCCACTACCTCATAATACATTTGGGAATCCATACAACTTTGGAGATGGGTTCATCAATTCCCAACAATCACCAATGCAACCAAACTAAGATCTAACCCAACAATTGCATAAACTTTGAAATTTGATCCATAACATGAACAACAAAGGGGTGAAGGATTTCTCTTTTGAGGAAATTTGTCCCTTTCCATTTTACAGATCTATTAACATGATACCATTTACACCAAAATTTGAAATTCCTAAATTTGATAAATACACGGGAGAAAAATGTCCTGTCACACATCTCAAGGAATTTTTTTTTCTTATGTCAAGAAGTGGTCTATAGTGAGGATTATTTTAAGAGGCTCTTTACATGAAGTCTTGGAGGCCCCACACTTGAGTGGCTAATGAATTTACCCAAGGTTTCCATCACTTCCTTCAATGATTTGATGGGAAAATTCATAGCACAATATTCTTAATACAATTAACATCATGCGTCATTGAGTGATTTGTGCAACACAAAACAACAAAATGGTGAAACATTTTCCAACTTTCTATAATGGTGGAGGCATCTTGCTAATCGCATGCCATACAAAATTGAGGAGTCCAACCTTGTGGATATATTCATCAAGAATTTAATACCAGAGATGTATTTCCAAATGAAGATGGTTAGTCTTGAAGACTTTGCCACATTAGTCAAGAAAGGAAAAAACATTGAACATGGACTCTTAGACAAGGGTTCCATTAAACATTATAGCTCTTCATCCTCAAACAATGACATAAGCAACAATAGTAAAGCCAAATTTTGGTCCAAGAACAAAGGTGTTACCCATGATGGGTTACCGATGTCAAAAGTGTACAAAACCTTTAAGGTGGAAAGAAAAACAACAACAACTATCGTAACTGAAACAACAACAATTTGAACCATGACAATCAAAATCAAAATCAAAACAATAATAAGAACAATCAACAATCTCAAAATCAAACAAAATTCTTTCCCCACAATAACAAAAATAACAATTATAATCATGATTATGATTGAAATCAAAAATTCACTATCTTTCATGAACCCTTAGATGCCATATTCCAAAAGCTAGTAGATCGTAATTTGATGGTATTTCCCAACAAATGGCCTTTCAATGAAAATCAACCCAAATCTAAATGGTATAGGAAAATGAATATTGCAAATACCACCTCATCAAAGGACATGACATAAAAAAGTGTATCAAACTCAAAGTTTTCATTCAAAATCTTGTTGATGATGGAGATATTGAGGTAGAAGGAGGACCACCCTCTAAAAATGCTAAACCTAAGATATTTCAAAAGTCATTTGCTGACCATAACAATGACAATAACAACAATGGAAACAATAATACAAACAATGTCAATCGAGCTTCCACTTCTAATGCACTACAGTATGACTATTCTACTAACCACTTATTAGGATTTGAATCCCCGTGTGGTAAAATAAGAACAAACATATATGTGGTTTTGACTCCATGTGTGGCTGCATTGAAGAATTGGACACTAATGTAAATACCCTTGACCCACAAGTAGCTGATTGTGATGCAACCACTCGGTGGGGAAGAATTACTTTGTAAGTTTCCACTCCCAATCCCACTACTCCATCTATAAGGCCCCTTCCCCAGTACCATATTATAAACCCCTAAATAACATGAATATGGTCAAACCTAGGAAGCCTAAGGAGGTGAGATGTCATATCTTTGTCTCTCATGCAATGTACGTGAATTATAGACTATTACCATGCACCTTATGATAGAATGATGATAAGTAGGTTCTAGGATTTAGGTATGTCATGATTGGCATCCTTCTTATTAATATGGGACCTAAGACCTTATTAAGACTGATATACATTAAAATCATTATTGTCATAAGTACCGTATCCAAAAAATTTCTAGGTTGGTAAGCTAAGATCCTATGGAATAAAGACTCAGGATGTTATAACTTAGAAAACTATGCTGATGGGTTCATAGTATGCTATGATCTATTAGGATAGTTGTTTTAGGAGGCCATTATGAAAAGATGAATTGTCACCCACCATTCTCAGTACTAATAATAATTATAGGTAGAAATTGTTATCCATTTATATAAAGGTCTACTCAGTAGAGCTTGACATAATGTAAATATAATAAGTCAACTATTGTACAAGTAGTATTAGGTGGATAGGCTATAGTGAATGATGATTAAGATGAAAACATAATATATTGACTAAAAAATATAATGGGCTTACCTAATGACTGATTTTGATCCTATGCAAATATGATTATGATCTATTAGGATAGTTTTTTTAGGAGGCCATTGTGAAAAGATGAATTATCACCTGCCTTTGTGAGTACTAATAATAATTATAGATAGAAATTGTTATCAATTTAGATAAAGGCCTACTCAATATAGCTCGGAATAATGTAAATATAATAATTCAATTGTTGTACAAGTAGTATGAGGTGGATAGGCTACAATGAATGATGATTAAGATGCAAATATAGTATATTGACTAATAGATATAATGGGCTTACCTAATGACTGATTTTGAACCTATGTAAACACAATTATGAAAGAATCTTCATTTCCTAACATTATTGATTTTAGAGACATATGCCTTATCATGTAATATCTCATAATGATAATTAGATAGTGTTAGTAATCAAACTATATTTAATTGAATAAAATATACTAGTTGTGATGATTACATTTTGGTGGTTTTGATATAAGGTATGTAATCGGAACTAATTTTCATGTTGGCTGATTTAGCAATATAGGCTCAACATTTCATCATTTTGATAGGAAATGGATGATGATGTGATGCAAAATGTTAAATTGATTATGATGATTTATGATTAAATGTGATGTGCAAGTTTTGATATTTTAATGTTTTGAAATGATTAAGTAAAGGAATTCCATTGAATTATGTTAATATGGATTTTGTAACATTTAAATTCATATGCATTTATGATATGTATTTTATATGACCTCCTTGGACTATTGATGCTCAAGTTTAGTTTGCAAGAATTGGAACCATGGAAATTTTTGGGGCAAACAAGGTCCAAACCTATGTGAACATAGTTTAGCCAAGGTAAATCTTTGGAAGATTCAAAAGTGTCATTGTGATGTATTTTATTTTGTAAAGGTAAGCTCAGTGGTGTGTGAAATTTTTATTCTCAAAGATGCATTAGGGACATGCCATGATGATGTGGAATGTTCTTTTATGTGTTACTTGACACTTGTGGACTTTGTGTGTTAATAACATGTTATCTAGGGTTTTTGTCATGGTGGTATTTTACCCCAAAACTAATTACCTTGTTAATGATTAAGTAAACCCACTTGACAAGGGGTAGGATGGGTCACTATCAAAGGAAATTTGAATTTATACTTGACTAGGGTTTTGAATAGGTTATTAGGTGGTCCCAAAGTGTCTTTTGTGTGAAAATGAGCTACCCATATGATAGTATAACATGTTAGGGACCTAATTTTGACCATGATATTACTTAGACAGCCTAGGGGGCCCCTTTACCAATGCCTTCTTCCACCAGTTCGAAAATGGAGTTGTCGCATGTGTTCTCTCCAATGTTTCCACTAAGTCAAATATAGAAAACCTAGAGGGAGACAAGTTTGTAAGAGGAAGTGCTTTTTGCCAAAAATAGATAGTGGAAAAGCCTTTTTAGAGAGTTTTGGACAAACTAGTGGGTTGTTCACCCACTCTAAATTTAGAGATAGTTAGGGTTTTGAAGGGAGGCTAAGGGAGCTCTTAATCAACCATCATTGCCATTAGCTTGGGCCAAGGTTGGTGTTCAAACCATGATCATTTTTATTTTAGCATGGCATAATGAATCTGCAAGCATGGAGTGTTGCTAGGGGATCATGTATTGTTATTTTGAATCTTTGTATTATGTTGTGGTGGTGTGATTGTGCATTGTGTTTCATGTAATTTCCTGATTTTCTGTCTTGATCTCCTTGTTTTTTATTTGAATCTCAAGTGTTAATGGGTGTGAAGGCTTCACTCACCCTTCGGGAGGTAAAGAGAAGTCCAAGGTGAAGGGGTTAGTTAGGATTGAAATATAGTTGAGAACCTTAGAGTATGGTCTCCATTGTATGCCATATTCATTCATATCTTGCTTTGAAGGTGATAAGGGAAATGATGGTGTAGAAGGGAAGTTTATGGAGTATGAGTTTTCAAGGATGCTATAGTTGATGGTAGTATGTTTGGAGGATATTTGTGAAAGCTCCAAAAGGGCATATAATTTGTTGATTTGTGAAAGCCCCGAAAGGGCATAGAATTTGTTGATTTGTGAAAGCCCCAAAAGGGCATGAATTTTTTTTATTGTAGATATGGTATGATATGGAAAGTATCCTATTTGAAAGCACACCTTCATCCTATGTTCAAGGTTCCATTGGTGAACCATTGTGAAATACTCTTGAGATGGGATTGTTCAATTTTGTAATGTGATGTTTATGCATTTGTACGATTGTAATGAAAACTAGTTTGAATCATGCTTCCCCTACATGGTGGGTGGCTTTATAGAAGCCTAGGATGGGAGGTGGGCCTTCATGGTTTCTAGTTTTTGTGTTGTTTGCAAATTTGTGAAGATGGATTCCTTGAAGATCTTAGGGTTTTACCCTTTGGCTATGTTGAAGAACTAGGTGTTTGTGAAGAGATAAATCGTTTCCATGTCATCTCATAATGTATTGTGATGTTAGGTTTCCATTTTTGTGTTGTTGAAATGTGAAAGGGGATTCCCTTCATATTGCATATTTTTGTAAATGTGTAAAGTGGAGGTTTGAAAAAAAATTTAAAAAAATAAAATAAAAATAAAAAAATATATATATAGTTGTTTTTGCAAGAGAAATATTGTAGCACTATCATAGTTGTGTAGGAAGGAAAGAATCAACTCATGTAAAACATTTCCTATGGAAGCTATGTAAATCATCGCCTTGCTTTTCCTCTAGATTCTTGTACTCAATCCATAACTAAACCTTATGAAATCTTTATGTAAGGGGTATAAATGTAATGAGTCAATGTATACTTGAGTGAATTAATTTTATGGTTCTCTATATGTATTTTGATGGATTGCAAATTAAGTTCTGAATAGTTCATATGTATGCATAGATAGTGATTCATCATGCTTCAAAAAAAAAAAAAATTATTTGTGAGAGTATTCACCTTTTAGAAGGTTTATGACTAATTAATGGAATATAGACAATGTGTACATTTTGAGCCAATGAATCTACATATTGCATAGACATAAGAAATCACATTGATTTATCACCAAATAAACTACCTTGATGTCATAGAATAAAATAACTCTTTGGAAAATGTATGAGAATGAGAAGTTAATCCTTGGCTATTATGGAGCAATAAATATTTAGTAGACATATTCCTGGAATCTTCCTTATAGATTATCATTAAAATAATCACTTCTACCTAATGGACAAGAAAAAAATTGATGGAAATAACTAACTAGAGGATAAAAACATGCCTATTCCCAATTAAAATCTCAATAAAATGTCATCCCTTTAAGGATAGTCACGTGGGTGGGAAGAGGTTCTCTTTATATAAAAATAAGAATAAACAAAAAAAAACTAAACATCAATGAAAGAAATCAAGGACTTAGGCACCATCTTCAAATAAATTTAGGGAAGTCTAAGACTAAGTTTGGGATGGGGATAGTAGTCCCCACACCCCCTAGGCATCCTCACCTCCTAGCAACCTTTTTGGGCACATGGATTAATGGCTTGGTGTTTGACCTTTGTTCTAACATAAGTTCAAAATCCCCTAGCTTAGGTGCCATCTTTTAAAAGGGAGAGTAAAGCTAATGTGTAAACATGTATAGTGGGCCCCATTCTACCTATCACCATCATATCCTTGGAAAGAATAGATGTGTGCTTGGAAAATGTCCCATGCTAGTAAACTTGCCTTAAGTTTTGTCTTAAGTCACCTCCACATTGAAAGGAGGGGGAAAGCGCCCACTCTAGGGTGTAGATGCATAATCATGGGGAACCTTCAAGGAATAGAATAGAGGTAGGATTAGGAAAGTAGGAGGTAAGTGGGGTAGTTAGTGATGTTTAGGGGTTAAAATTCTTTAAAAAAAAATTCATGTGTAATGAAAGTAAGTAAGGAGTTGGGAAGTGTGTGAGGTGGTAGGCAAGAAATAGGGATGGAAAGTGTTTAGAAAATAGGTGAGTTGTGTGGTTAATTATGGTAAAGGGGAACAACTATAGGGAATGTACTTTTATTTAATGGATTAATTATTTATGTTTTCGGTGTAATAAAGTAAAGTGTTAGTAGGTACAATAAACATTCTATTTAGGATTAGGTAGTAAAGTGGTAGAGTTGCTAGTAAGGAATATAAGTGGGGATGTATTAGGAGATGAAAAATTAAATTGTAGCTAAATTTATTAATAATTAAAATTATAGTTGAATTAGTAAAGTAGAACGATACAATTTAATTGAGTGAGAACTTGGTTAATGGGGTAAGTGTAGATAAGGTAGTAGTAGTTAGTTGTTAAGTTGATCATGCCCCTTAGTTAATATGTAAACTTGAAAATCCAATCAAAGCTATATAATTGATAACTACCAATAAGGTTCTAGAGAAATTAAGATTAAAATAATTAGTATATATACACACTATTCCAATAGTCAAAATGATGGTATAGGATTAGTTAGTAGTTTAATGTGTAAGAGTTCATTAAAAAATTGTGTACCTAAATAAAAGAAAATAGAAATAAAATAAAATAATCAAATAATCAAATAAAATGGAAAGGAGATTGGCCTAAAACATAATAAGTTAAGAACACTTTATAAGTGCAAAGATATATATATATATATATAAACACACCTACCCACTCTTGAAAATTATTAAGTTCTTGAAAGTTATATGGATGTAGGATTGGCGTTTAAATTATCATTCATAGATGATTTGAATTATTGCAACTACAATGGTACAAAATTTTACTTCACATTCATATATGTAATGTTTTACTACTAGGGTTGGATGTAGAATTGAGGTAAGAACATCACCTAGCTCCTATGTTATAGCTTAGATTTCAACTAATGATAGTAAACTAATCGGTCTCCCTTAGAAATGAAAGTCTAGAATTTTGTATGAAAAAAATTCTCCCACATCAACTATAAATAATAATCTCCAACTCAATGACTGAATAAAGTAACATTCCAATATTATCAAAGGATGTAAATTGTTATATTCCCAACACCCCATAGTTAGATAGAATACTCATAATAGAGTGTAGGTCTATTTATGTGCTATCCTTTAGTTCACCTTTAAAAAATAAAGTAAAAAATTATTGGTTGTGTTTTGCCTTGTAAATCTTGGCATGACACCATCAGTTCCACATTTTCCTTCTGCACTATCCACTTCACAAAGACCTACTTCTTGCTATGATGTATTATCCTAGTTAGGGAAGACTCCTACACAAATATCCATTCTAGAGCTTCTTACCACCTGACCTATCCATAAAGAAATTCTAGAAACTACTCTTTTAGAGTCTCGTGTTCCTAAAATAATTAATGCATCCCAAGCCACTGTCATGATTGGAAATCTTGTTGTACAACAACACGTTGTCTTCACAGATAGATTTGCAAGGTCCTAATCAACACCAAAAATTTTCACTCTACATGGAAGTCCTAATATGTGAGATAAAATAAAATGAGTCCTTATAGATAATGCATTTGGTTTGAACCTTTGTACATTGAAGATGATCCATTTCTTGGGGCTTCCAAAAGACTTCCTAGATATTAATAAAAGGATAACAATCAAAGCATATGATGAAGGAGAAAGAGAATCAAAAGGAGTTATCATACTACCACAAAAGGTTTTGCTAGCTGTAATAAACACTGAATGTCATGCCCTAGATTTGGACTTGCCATTTAACATCTTGCTTGGTCAACCTTGGATACATACACTCCAAGCAATACTATCTACATATCATCAATGCTTGAAATTTCCCCACCAAGGAAGAGAGGTCATGATTCCAAGTGATCCTTTACCTTTTTCTTTTTGTAAGAGATTGGAAGGTGCCCGAATTTTTTTTTGTCTAGTTAGTGAGTTTGCTAAGTTTATACCTAGATCTCTCACAATAACAAAATCCTCATATATAGTAGTACTAGAGTTATCCAATATTGATTCCAATTCCCATAAAGGAAAAGAGAAGGTTGAAGATATTAAGGTCAATACTATAGTGAAGAAGGTTGCTTTTGCTGAACAAGGAATGGGAGAGTATAAGTTTGAAAATGCCTTGTGTGTGTTAGTCGTATATAGAGTAACCATTTCCCAAACTTTCTTGTCAAATCCCCACCTTCATTTATTGAAACCTTTCCCTTGTTGTCTATGTATTCATCATCTCTTGAAGTGATTGATCAAAGTTATAAACACTCGCAGTCATGGTCCCTTCCTTTGAACCACTTTGAACCACTTTGAACCTTAGTTCGAAGTAGTCCAAAGTACTTCAACATAAGATTTCATTCTAATGCTTTTCTTTGGCAAGAAATTTTCATTGATGCAATGGTGCTTTCTTTTGAACTACTTTGAATCACTTCGAACCTTATTTTGAAATATTCAAATTGGTTCACAGTATATATGATTGACATTTTCAAATCTGGGAGTACGGTGTGCCACCATCACACAAGGAAATTTATGATCTGGTCAGAGAATTACGAGTTAAAGGACATTTCTATTTCTAAGGAAGGAAGCCATCATTATTGGGAATGGGGTAAATATTCAACTCAAGAAAATGATTAAATTAATCATTACTAATGGAGCCGAAAAGGGGAAAATCATTAAAAGAAAAGGTCATGTAGCGAGTCTTTCGAACGTGTGAAGGGTAATGAGAGGTGATATGTCATTAATGCTTAATAATCATCCTATGCTCCCATACAAAATCAGTTCCTTTTTAATAAAAACTAATTTAGTTACCTTTTTAATTATCATGCAAAGAATTGAAAGTGAAAAGAAGGAGCTATTAAAGTGGATAGAGAAAATTATTGGGTTTCTAGCGGAGAACAGGTGAGAACTTAACAATCTTTGTTTTGTTTTGCAACCTATGTATTTTCAAAAAGTTTATCTGTTCAAAGCCTTGCTTGTTTAATTAAGAATAAGATCAATTTTACATTTCCTCAATAACACTTCTAGTCTTGAATGTAAGAAACCAGTTATCTATGATACAAATTTAGAAGGGGTAAAAGTAGAGGATTTGTAGGAAAAATTCATAGAATATGTCAATGAGGTTAATGGGTGTATGGAAGTGTTAACAAGTGAATTAATCGAAGCTGTCACCTTTCCCCCTTCTTTCATAAGTCTTGAACTCCTAAAACTCTATATTGATCACTATGATGTGACAAGTAAGAGTATAGTAAGGATGGAAACACCATACTCTCCATCACAAGAGAAACTATTGCTTCTATTTTGTGATTGACAACAAACACCTTCGCTACATTTTCACCCACTCAAGCTTTGGCTGAATACCGTGAGACTCCTAGCCAATTTCATAACACATTTGCTAGAAAATGGACTGAAGTCAATTATGGAGGAGGGTCTAGGTTGCCCAAGGTCATTACTAAAGATCATATGGAACCCCATATACATGATCTAGTTGTATTATTACATGAAGTGAAGGGTTCAGCTGATGTATTCTTGTTTGAGGAATGGATGTATAGATATGTTGAAATTATTTTAAAAGGTGAGTAGTGGATGGATTGGGTAGAAATCATTGCTAGTTCACTGAGAACCCAACTTAAATGTGCCAAAGAATCTAGAAAGAGTTTCTATATGACCTCATATTTGACCTACTGCATGGCCTACACATGTAACCTCACCTCTCTTCCCCATGGAGTGTGGAACAAAGAAATAATTTTTTTTCAATATTGCCTCTTGTTGCAAAAGGATAAAGTTCTAGGAGATTTTTGCAAAGTGCATGATGTTTTGATGGAGAACGTCTATATGTCCTTGAAGGGAACATAGATGCCTAGGATTTTCCTTGAAGCATAGAGGCTAGTTCAACAATATGGGAGTTAATTCATCCGATTCCCCAGGTTCACATACTTAAGAATTGGTTGGTTTGATGATGAACCTGTGAAGTTACCTCAATATGCACTATATTATTTTGTTTTGGCTGAGTTATGCATATAGCTCTTTTCCATGGTTAAAGATAATCTTCCACAAGAGGATTGGAAAATATCCTTTCCTATCAAATTGGGTTTGTTAGTTTGTAACAAAATGGATAACACTTCCATCATTGGAAGTAATATGCTTGGATTCAATCTTGGCTTCTAATCTAGTAGGAGAGACTTTGATAGTAAGGGGTATGCAACCCAAATCCTCAACCTTGAAGTTAATCCTTCAGCCTCTCCACATTTGGAAGATCTTTTGAGGGATTGCAAAAATGAGGAAGAAGTCTTAAGGAAAGAGCATTCGAGACTAACCCTGCAAAAAATCAATTTATTCATATTGAAGTTCAAAATAGAAGGAATAAATGATGATGGTTTGGACATAATTGAACCTAGTTGGAAGGAGTCAAGTGAGATGAAGTCCCTAGCTATTGACTAGAGCAAAGATGAAGAAGATGATATTAATCTGAGGGCTAGGTTCATACTAACCTACATAGATGACTAGTTACAAAGAAAGAGCTGAGAAGTAATACATTGATTCCAGATAAAAGGAAGAAGTCTCCCTCTCACTTGCAAATTATAGTTCCAAGAAAAAGGTCCCAATCCAAGTTGGAAGCCTTGAAACAACTTAAGGCCCAAAAGTAGAAAATGACGTCCTAGGGATAGGATTTAGGTGATGGACCAAATTTTTTTGATGGAGGGGACAGTGATATACAATTTATTGAAGCCCTCAAGGTGGATCAACCTATGTCTTTAACTCTGACCAAAGATGCTCAGATGATGCCTATGAACCCTACTATTCCCTCATGGCTATCAAATTCCATCAACAAGAAAATGAGTGTATAGCTAGTGTCCACACCAGTGAAGAATATAGTCACAAGGTATGTGGCTAGAGGTTCTAAAGAAAAGAAGGTAAAAATGGATGCTTATCTTACTAAGGACCTAGTGACTAGGAAAATCACTACAGAGGTGGCCACTTATAAGAAAAAGAAGGAATCTAGAGAGATTGATGATGAGGGGTTCAAGGTCACTTCTATTGAACTAGGTACC
This sequence comes from Cupressus sempervirens, assembly GCA_028749045.1. Taxonomy (NCBI): domain Eukaryota; kingdom Viridiplantae; phylum Streptophyta; class Pinopsida; order Cupressales; family Cupressaceae; genus Cupressus; species Cupressus sempervirens. The sequence goes on along the minus strand of CM053793.1, from coordinate 782,288,280 downwards.
ATCAACAGGAGGACATGTAATAATTTCTTTAAATTTTTCATGGATCATGTGCTCATGCAATTGGAGAAGGATAGCAAGGAAAAGAAAGAATTGAAGGGGATGGTAATAGCCATGGCTACATACATTGATTCCCTGATTAATCTTGAAGCCTCACAAATTATCTAGATTCCACAGTTGATAGATCACAATTCTATTGAGAGTTAGTAGTTGATGAAGCAAATGTAGAAGGGGAAGTTGCTGACTGACATCATGAAAAATTATGCGGATAGCATAATAAAAGAATGTAATAAATTCATTTATGAGTTTACAAGTGTTTATGCAGAAGGAGAGACGTTGCTAGGGGAGATTCAAACCTTGATTCTAGGATGGGAGACAGAGCTAGGGTGTTGCGAAGTGGTGGTTTTCTAGGTAACAAAGGTTGAATGGTTCAAAGTCTTCAAGTTCCTAAATGAGAATCCTATGAAGAATGTGGATCCTTGTATGCTATTTATCCTAAAAAATAATATGAATCGGAAGAAATTGATCTATAAGGAAACCATCAAGGAGATACAAGGCATTGAAAATAGGATCACAGAGATGCATGAGGAACTTGTAAAGGACATGAAAATTGTAAATGTCATAGGCATCTTGCAATTTGATGAAGGAAACATGGATGCTAAAGTGTTGACAAAGAGTTTCAATGAAGTAGTGGAGAAAATTAGAGACAGTGAATTGCCAAGAAATGATGACTTCACTATGCTAGCTAGCATTGAATCCATGTTGCACCTCAACAAGAATCTGATGCCATGACAGAGTCTCAAAGTGAAAGAGTACAGGTGGCAGAAAGACACATGTAGAGCCTGATTGATAAGCTTGAAGAATCCTCATTCCCATGCAACATAGGAGTTCATGGCCACATTTCAAAGCTGGAAGTTGGTGCGTCAAACCATTGGGGAGGAAGAAAAAATTGACGAAGATGTTGGAAATTGAAACTGTTGCCTTTTGGCACCTTTTCATTTTTGACAACTACTTTTTCATTTTATAACAATGTCTTGTATTAACCGAAAGGGCTAGGTTTTGATGGTGGCTCTCTTCAGATTTGAAAACTATAAATGCTAGTGCATTTGATTGGTTTTATTTTTTTTAAGGGATAGATAGAAGTTAGATGATATAAACTCCGTTAAATGGATAGTTTGAAAACAATGATCAGAGATAGTATATGAATTTTTGTTTTTAGAAACTTAGTTTAATATCAATATATGAAGGATTTTGGATTTGATTTTGAAACTTGGTGTTTAGAGCATTAGATCATTATTACTTTGTGAATGTGGTTTAACAATTCAAAATATCTTGGTCATTTTTTCTTTTTTGTAAATTAATTTAATTTAATCCTTCGTGATTCATGTTGGTTTGGTGAAAATTCATTCTTTGAAGTGCATTTCCTATGCATGTGAGTTTGAATTTATTTATCTTTGAGAAGTTGCATTGATAATTACCTCACTACTGAAGAGTAGTTGAGATATCCTTAGGAACTTTTAGGAAAAAGTGTGAAAGTGACTTTAAATTCATTGTAAATCTGAGGAGGGAAATGTACCTTAGGAAAATTCAAAGAGAAAGTTAAATCAAGTAACACTTTCTCAACTGTTGTGAATATTTTGTTCTTTCCATAAAATTGGGCATAGAGTAAATTTGATAAATTGTTAAAAAGGACAATCTATTCATCAATATATTTTTGGCGACTCTATTAGGGAGAGTCCCTTTGAAAGAACCTAAATCCTGAAGAGCAATGTATAAAAATGGTTCTTCTACATAATGAGGTCTTCCTTGTACTACAACCTAACCTTCAATTTGAAGATATTCAAGAAGACATAATCTCAAACTTGGCTACAACTGCTTGGAGATTATGTAGAAGAGGTCAACAATACCAATAAGTATTGGTTGTTTTGGAGAGAGAAGAAGAAAGAGCCAAGTTTTTGAGAGGAGTTCCAGAAGTTCAAGAAGTGGTGATCGTGAATAGATTAGCCCAAGCACTAGTGAGACCTTGAAATTATAACCACCTAGAATTGGCTACCCATAGATACACAAGGTGGGGAAAGAGAAAAGGGGATTCTTGATGAAAACTTTGAGCCATTAAAGAACTTGAAATTATTACCCAAATTTGACAACCTTAAAAGGAAGATTATCAAATCTCAAAATAGGCCTAATTCACCACCAAAGCAATCTCTATTTTCACCTTTAGTACAATCTCCACTTCCCTTGAGCATGCTTATTCCTGCTATTATCAACATCCAACCTCTGCAAGTTATACCACCACCAAACATGGTCGTAAATCAACCATGGGTTCAAAATATAGGACCACTAAACTTAGGTGTAAATCTTGCCCCATTACCCAAAGGAGCCACTAAATTATTGCTCAAGTTCAGTGGCAATGGCAAGATTTCCATAGAGGATCACTTGAGTGCCTTCCATTCAGGTTGTGCTGTAATAAGTGTTCCCACATAGGAAGTTGTTGTAAAGTTATTTGTGTGGACATTAACTGATGTTGCCATAGATTGGTTTAATCACCTTCCTCATCATTCCATTACTAGCTGGGATGATATGAAAAATTCCTTTGAATATAGATTTAAGGCTCCCAAAATGAGAGTTCCCTATTTTTCCAACTTAGCTAGATGAAGAAAGAAATGCATGAACCCATGAGTTAATTTGTAGCTAAATTTAATAGACTTATTCAAAGAATCCCCACTGCATCTAGGCCTAATGCAGAGAATTAGAAGTCTTTCTTTATTAATGTCATACATCCTGACATAAGCTTTCATCTTATAAAAGATGCATGTGCTAATTTGGGTGCTTCCCAGAGACTTGCTATCCAGTTGGAAGATGTATATATAAATGTAGGGAAATGGAAATGAGAGGTTCAGACACTGGGAACACCTTCTTCTTCAAACTCCACTAATCCCATTTTGCAAAAACTAATGAATGATGTTACAATGATGAAGAGGCAACAAAACAAAATTCATGATTCCTATCAAGCCCCTTACTAGGATATACATAGGCAGCCACCATCTCAAAATTTTGTTAAGAACCCCACATTGAATCCTCCTCCAACAAGATTAAAAATCAAAGAGGCTCCCAAAGAAGCAATATGTTCATTTCATATGACCTTTGATCATGATGAGCAAGATTGTCCTGAGTGGCTTAATTGTATTCAATTAGTGAAGAATGCTATTGTCGCAGAACAAGCATCTAAAGAACCAAATTTACAAAATGAAAATTTAGGCACTTATTTCCTGGAGTATGAATTAGATTCAGAAAGAGGAGGCACTATGTTCACAACCCTACAAAATCCTACATGCATAGTAATGACTAGAGGATAGAGAAATCAAAAACCTTACCCAGGTAATAGTTTGAATATGCCCACTTCAAAAGGTAAAGAACCTATACATACCGATTCAACAAAAAGGCATTGAACCAAAGATCTTGACCCAGACAAAAATGACAACTAGTACTTCAGCTTTTAATATTGTTGAACTTGCAATTCCTCTTCCATATCTATTTCTCCCACTAAGTTCTTGAAGCTCAACCCTAAAGAATTAAATAAATTGGTTCAATATGTAAAAGGTAGTTTTGCTAATAATGCACAATTTGCATCTGATACATCAAAAAGTTCAAAAGCTTGGAATGAACCTATTTTTGTTTCTGAAAGATGTAGAATGGACTCTCCTTATGGTGACATAGTTGCAAATTCTATTCAAAGGGAAGAAGATGAGAAGGAGCCTGACCCATTCTATATTTCATTGCTATTGAATGGCCAAAAGCTTAGTAATTGTATCATTAATTCTAGGGCATTGTATAACATCATGCTTAAAGTCATCGCTCAAGCCCTTGGCCTGGAGTGTACCAAAACTTTTGGTTTTTGCTACTCTATGGATGGAAAAGAAGTGCCTTTAGTTGGTCAAATAAAGGATGTATAAGCTATCCTATACGCTTGCCTTGAAAAAAGAGTAAAGCTCACAATTTTCGTAGCTGATATTCCAGCCAGTTATGGAATGCTCCTCAGTAGAACTTTTTGTATAGATATGGGAGGAGAGATCAAATTAGATTGGTCGGAAGCATACATCCCTATGGGAAACAAGTGGGTGAAGTTAGAACCTAAACCAAAGAATAAGTATACAATGGTACCTTTAGAAAATCCCAAAGCATAAATATTATTCAAAGAATGCCAATTTGGAAACTACATGATCCTATCGGAGAAGCAATGCAAGGTGAGTGAAGTGATGAATCATGAAGATACCCTTTGGACTCTTGAATTGAATAGAAGTTGTTCAAATTAGGTGCTGGTGTTGTCCTTAGCTCACCCTTAGGAGATGTTTTATCTTTTTCTTTGAAATTGGATTTTCATAACACTAATAATATTGTCGCGTATGAAGCATTTCTTTTGGGACTACAATAGGCTAAATCAAAAGGAGTGAAATAGCTAAAGGTGAGAGGTGATGCTAATCTTATCGTGAAGTAGGTTAGGAACCAATTTTCTATTAAAAATGATAGGCTAAAGCATTATCAAAATTTAGTTTGGGATGAAATTGAATCATTTGAAGCATTTTCTATTAAATTCATTCCTTATGCTCAAAACACCAAGGTTGACTCTTTGGCTATTTCAGCATCTCTATTAATACCTCATCCAAAGTTTAAAAGTGGCACTTATAGGATTGAAATGATCTACAGACCTAGGGTTCCAGATAATGTTAATCACTGGCAGGTCTTTAATGATGATGCTCAATTAAAGGAGTTCATAGAGTGCACTGGGGATTTCACTGAAATTTTCTTTGAAGGATCTGAACATGATGGTAAGTCAATTGGAGTAGAATCAACAGAATCTAGGGAAATTATCCACCTCAAAGGAAATAGGATTCCTAAAGGCCTGGTATCTTTAGAACACCTTTTTGGTAGAAACGATGATAACGCTTTAAAGAAGGATGTTGATTCTAAGGAAAAGAAAGAAGAACATGGCAAGATTAACATTTGAACTGAAGGGAATCCTAGATTGATTTCTATCAGTAACACCTATTTTGTAAAAGAGAGAGAAAAATTATCTGAACTTTTCATTCAGTATCAAGGTGTTTTTGCATGGTGGTACAAAAATCTGAAAAACTTCAAAAATGGTGAGTTCATACATCACATACCGTTGAAGCCAGGGGCTACCACCTTCAAAAAAAAGCTTAGGAATTATAATCCCAAAGTGTCTGAAGCCATTTTTAGAGAATTAGAGAAAATTTTGAAGGCTCGTATAATATATCCCATACATCATTCAACATGGGTAGCCAATATTGTTCTTGTGAGGAAGAAGAATGAAGAAATAAGGATTTGCCTAGATTTTAGGAACTTAAATCAGGCAAGCCTCAAGGATAACTACGCACTTCCCACCATGGATCACATCTTGCAGATAGTAGCTAGATTTGAAATAATATGTATGCTTGAGGGATATTCAAGATACAATCAGATCAGCATTGCACTAGAGGACCAACATAAAACAACTTTCATTACCCCATGGGGCACATTCACCTATAACCAAATGCCTTTTGGATTAATCAATGTAGGGGCTACTTTTCAAAGGTCTATGAACTCCTCATTCAAAGATTTGAGGGACAGGATCATTGTGATATACTTGGATGATCTCACAGTGTATTCCAAAAAGAAGGCACGTCACTTTGAAGATCTAGAGAAGGTACTCAGTAGATGCAGATAGCATGGTATATCCTTGAATCCCAAAAAGTCGATATTCTTTGTAGAAGAAGGTAAGCTTCTGGGGCATATCATCTTTCAAGATGGCATAAAAATTGCCCTACCCACTAATAGAAGTGATCTAAAATCCTTCTTTGGTCAGATTAACTTCTTGAGAAGTTTTCTCCCAGAATTCTCTAAAAAAGTGAGACATATGTTACATATGATGAGTGAGAAGCATCCTTTCAGATGGTAGGAAGAGGGAAAGAAGGCTTTCAAAGATATCAAAACAGCCATTGCAAATGCCCCAATGTTGGTAAGTTCAAATTTTGAAAAGGATTTCATCATCTATTGCTATGCTTTTGAACATTCTTTATCTAGTATTCTGACTCAACAGGATGATGAAGGTAATGAAGCTCCAATTGCCTTTATGAGTGTTCCACTAAAAAAGCATGAATTGAATTACACTCAAATAGAAAAAAATGCATTTGCAATGGTGAAAGAATTAAAACAATTTAGGTATTATTTCTTACATTCTCATTCTATCATGTATGTACTTGAAATAACAATCAAAAGTATTCTAACCCAACAAGAAGTAGGAATGAACAAAAGGGTAGTATGGGTGGCTAAGGTGCAAGAATATGATTTGACTATTAAACCTACTTCTTTGGTGAGGGGATGGGGTTTTTGTAAATTAATAGCTGAAAATAAAGATATGTCTTTTGAAAGACCTGAAGAAGCTCCTACCATTTTGCTAGTCAATCTAACAGACCCTTGGTTCTCAAACATCACATGCTTCTTGACATACAGAAAATGTCCCCCTAACATTAATCATAAGGAAAGGAAAAATCTTATATTGAAAGTTGCGAAGTATGTAGTTTCAGCTAGTGTTTTATATAAAAGAGGAATTGATGGGACCTTCCTGAGGTGTGGAGATACAGAACAACAAGAAATACTACTGAAAGCTTATCATTCAAAAGCTTGCGAAGGGCACTTTTCATCCATAGTTACTACTTTCAAAATCCTCAAAAATTGCTTCTATTGGCTAGGCATGTTCAAGAATGCTTATAAATATGTGAAGAATTGTGAAAAATGCTAGCTTTTTACTAGATGCCCCCAATTGGCAGCACTAACTCTAAGGCTCGTAGTTATTGATGAACCTTTTCAACAATGGGGTATTGATTTCATTGGACCTTTAAATCCCCCATCTAGCATCAAGAATAGCTATATAGTAATAGCAATAGATTATTTCACAAAATGGGTGGAGGTGATCCCAACTAAAAAGGTAAACTCCCAAGTGGTGTGTGATTTCCTGATGCAACATATTTTTGTCAGATTTAGAGTACCTCAAAAAATAGTTTCAGATAATGCCACTTATTTTTCATTTGAGGAGATATCTCTTTTCTGCTATGAGCATGGTGTATCACTAGCCCATTCATCATATTACTTTCCATAGGGAAATGGGCAAGTAGAGTCCATTAATAAGAACTTGATAGCCATAATCAAAAAATTGGTGTCTGACAATTCGTGAGATTGGCATAAAAGACTCTATGAAGCATTATGGGCAGATCAGATTACACTGAAAAGAGAAATTGGTATGGCTCCATTTGAATTGGTATACGAGATTGGAGCCCAAGTGTCTCTACCCCTAGAGTTATTTGCTGCAAAGTTGCAATTAGTCATTGAAGATCAATTCTTCAAAGTCACTAGAGAAAAGGGTAATGTACCTTCATAAATTGGAGAATGAAAGAAATAAACTGGTTGACACATTACAGAGCATCAGATGAGGATAAAGCATATTTTTGATAGGAGAGCCAGACCACACATTTCCTCAAAAATGATCAGGTACTTCTTTGGGATAAGAGAAAGGGAATCGAAAGGAGCACATGGGAAATTTGAGTCTCTTTGGAAAGGCCCATTCTTCATTTCATAAATTGTTGGCTTAAATACTTTTTGTTTGAAGTACCCAGATGGAACAATTCTGCCTTTTACTTATAATGGGCAAGATTTGAAGCTCATCAAATTCTAAGTGTTGTAGTCCCCTATTGTGTACATAGCCTTTTTGTTGTGTTAGGTTTTCCTTTTCCTATCATTTTCCTTTATGTTAGCTTAGTTTTGTTTGCTTTCCTATTTTTTGAGTTCTCTATGTATTCCACATACATAGTCCCTAGTTAGAGCCCCTATTAGTCATATATAGAGTCGTCATTTTCCACACTTTCTTTTCAAATCCCCACCTATCATTTATTGAAACCTTTCCCTCACTTTCTATGTATTCATCATCTTTCAAACTGATTGGTCAAAGTTATAAATACCCATGGTCACGGTCCCTTCCTTTGAACCACTTTGAACCAGTTTGAACTTTAGTTCAAAGTAGTTCAAAGTAGTTCAACATAAGATTTCATTCTAATGCTTTTCTTTGGCAAGAAATTTTCATTGATGCAGTGGTGCTTTCTTTTGAATTGCATTGAATCACTTTGAACCTTAGTTCAAAGTAGTTCAAAGTGGTTCACGATAGATATGAGAGGCATTTTACAATCTAGGAGTATGGCATGCCACAATCACACAAGGATAACACTTCCATTATTGGAAGCAATCTCCTTGGATTCAATCTTGAATTCTATCACAATAGAAGAGACTTTGACAGGAAGGGTATGCAACCCAAATCATTAGCCTTGAAGTTAATCTTTTAGCCTCTCCACATTTGGAAGATCTTTGGAGGGACTGCAAAAATGAGGAAGAAGTTCTAAGGAAAGAGCATTTGAGACTAACCCTATAGAAAATCAATTTTTTTAGATTGAAGTTCAAAATAAAAGGAATAAATGATGATGGTTTGAACATAATTGAACCCAACTAGAAGGAGTCAAGTGAGACGAAGTCCCCAGCTATTGACTAGAGCAAAGATGAAGAAGATGATATTAATTTGAGGGCTAGGTTCATACTAACCTACATAGATGACTGGTTATAGAGAAAGAGCCTAGAGGTAATACATTGATTCTAGATAAAAGGAAGAAGTCTCTCTCTCACTTGCAAACTATAGCTCCAAGAACAAGTTCCCAATCCAATTTGAAATCCTTAAAACAACTTAAAGCCCAAAAGTAGAAAATGACATCCTAGGGATAGGATTCAGGTGATGGACTAGATTTTCCTAATGGAGGGGATGGTGATGTCCAATTTATCGAAGCTCCCAATGTAGATCAACCTAGTTCTTTAACTCTAACCAGAGATGCTCAGATGATGCCTATGAACCCTGCCATTCCCTCATGGTTGTCAAATTCCATCAACAAGAAAAGGAGTCTACAGCCAATGTCCACACCGGTGAAGAATATAGTGACAAGGTATGTAGCCAGAGGTTCTAAAGTAAAGAAGGTAAAAATGGATGCTTATCTTACTAAGGACCCAGTGATAGGGAAAATCACTGTAGAGGTGGACACTTATAAGAAAAAGAAGGAATCTGGAGATATTGATGATGAGGGATTCAAGGTCACTTCTATTGAACTAGGTACCATCAACAGGAGTACGAGTAATAATTTCTTTAAATTTTCCACTGATTACATGCTCACACAATCAGAGAAGGATAGAGAGGAAAAGAAAGAATTGAATGGGATAGTAACAACCATGGCTGCATACATTGATTCCCTAATTAATGTTGGAGCCTCACCAATTATCTAGATTCCATAGCTATTTGATCCCAATTATGCTGAGAGTTAGTAGTTGATGAAGCAAATGCAGAAGGAGAAGTTGTTGATTGACGCCATGAAATATTGGGTGGATAGCATAATAAAAGAAGGTAATACATTCATTTATGAGTTTAGAAGTGTTTACAAAAAAGGAGAGATGTTGCTAGGGGAGATTAAAACCTTGATTCCAAAATGGGAGTTAGAGCTAGGGTATTGCTAAGCGGTGGTTTTCCAAGTAACAGAGGTTGAAAGGTTTAGAGTCTTCATGTTCCTAAATGAGAATCCTCTAAAGAATGTGGATTCTTGTATGTTGTTTAGCCTAAAAATAATATGAATTGGAAGGAATCTATCTACAAGGAAACCATCAAGGAGATGCAAGGTATTCAAAATAGGATCACAAAGATGCATGAGGAACTCGTAAAGGACATGAAAATTGTAAATCCCATAGGCATCTTGCAGCTTGATGAAGGAAATATGGATGTTGAAGTGTTGACAAAGAGTTTCAACAAAGCAGTGGAGAAAATTAAAGATAGTGAATTGCCAAGATTCAATGACTTCACTGTGTTGGATAGCATTGAATCCATGTTGTGCCTCAACAATAATCTAATGCCATAATAGAGTCTCAAAGTGAAAGAGTATAGGTGGTAGAAAGATGTGTGTAGAGCTTGATTGATGAGCTTGAAGAATCCTCACTCCAATGCAACAAGGGAGTTCATGGCCACATTTTAGAGCTAGAAGTTGGTGCATCAAACCATTGGGAGGAAGACAAAACTGATGAAGATGTTGGAAACTGAACTGTTGACTTTTGGTGACTTTTCATTTTTGATAACTACTTTTTCATTTTATAATAGTTTCTTGTATTAACTGAAAGGGTTGGGTTTTGATGGAGGCCCTCTTGAGATTTGAAAACTATAAATGTTGGGGCATTTGATTGGTTTTTTTTTTTGAAGGGATAGATAGAAGTTAGATGATATAAACTCTATTAAAATAGATAGTTCAAAAATAGTGATCAAAGACAGTATATGAATGTTTTTCTTTCAAAGACTTTGTGTATGGAAGTTTAATATTAATATATGAAGGATTTCATATTTTATTTTCAAACTTGATGTTTAGAGCGTTAGATAATTATTACTTTGTGAATGTGGTTTAACAATTCAAAATATCTTGCTCACTTTTTCTTTTTTGTAAGTTCATTTAATTTAACCCTTTGTGATTCATGTTGGTTTGGTGAAAATTCATTCTTTGAAGTGGATTTCTCATGCATGTGAGTTTGAATTTAATTATCTTTGAGAAGTTGCATTGACAATTACCTCACTACTGAAGAGTAGTCAAGAGATCCTTAGGAACTTTCAGGAAAAAGTGCAAAAGTGACTTTAAATTCATTGTAAATTTGATGAGGGAGCTATACCTTAGGAAAATTAAGAGAGAAAGTTAAATCAAGTAACACTTTCTCAATTGTTGTGAATATTTTTTTCTTTCTATAAAATTGGGCATAGAGTAAATTTGATAAATTGTTAAAAGGGACAATCTATTCATCAACAGTGTGTTGAACAACTGCCACTCTCCCCCCAATCCTTTGGAAAACCTTCCCAAATACCACCTTCTACAAATAAGAATACTATGCATGTTAATAAGATAACATTCAAACTTTGGGGTTCACCTAGTGATGAGCACTTGGAATCTAATATCTTAGATTGTCTATGTTTTGACAAAAAAGATGAGCCCATGGAATTCCCTAAAGATAAGTATGTTAAGGCTCCTCCCATCATCAAAAACATGGGATATCAAAGCACTAGCCTTGGACCTAAAGAAGATGGAATCAGACAACCCCTTAAGGCTAGAAGCTATCCTAAAGGACATGGTTTGGGCTCTATTAAACCCAAGGTGTCCTTTGTCGACAAGTATTGTATGGATGAACCTAATTCTAGACTAAAGAGGAGGAATTCTTCAAAGTACCCTTCCAATACATTGAGGATGACCTAGATAATCATGTCCATGCCATTACCATAGCCAACCTTTCATCTACCAACTTACCCCTCACCAACCTCGACATGATAGACTAGGACCTTTAGGACACACCACCAGCTCTTGATATCTGTAACTCTAACAAAGTAGTGATGGCACCCTTCTACCTTAAGAATTTCCAAGATTATGAACATGAGATCCAATAAAATGAGGAAGCCTACTTTGGTAGCCAAGTTAACTCTCTTAGTACCAAAAGTGAAGAATCAAATTTTTAAAAAAACATAGAAGAAACATCTTATAGTGAAAAATCTTTTGGAGCACTTTTGGATGAAGAAAAAGACAAAATAAAAAGATGTATCTTTTGGTGAAAACCTCTTAGAGGTGCTAGAAGAGGGAGAGACTAACTTGTCATTTAGATATTTACCACCAAAAATGTCATCTATATTGAATGAGGACACAATTCTAGTTAACTTGGGTATGGTCGATAATCCACAAATCACCTACATTACTACTAATCTAAGTCATGAAGAACAAAAAGTGATGACTAAGCTCCTACAAAAAGGAAAAATCAATTTTGCATGGACATACAAAGACATGCCCAGTTTAGACATGGATTTGGTTATGAATCACTTAGTAGTACATCCAAAGATTAAACCTGTGAAACAAAGGTTGCATAAGATGCATCCTAAGGTAACACTTTTGGGAAAGAAAAACTACAAAAAATGCTAGATGAAAAATTCATCGGACCTATTGATTATCCTGAGTGGGTTTCCAATATTGTTCCTATTTGGAAAGCATTTGGGGGCATCCACATCTATTTAAATTTTTGAGATTTAAATCTTGCATGTCCTTAGGATGATTTTCCACTTCATAACATAGACTTCATAGTGTATTTGACAACCAAACATGAAATGTTGTCTCTAATGGATGATTTTTCTAACTATAATTAGATCAAAATTGTAGAAGAAGATCAACATAAAATGATATTTACTATTGCATAGGGAATCTTTTGTTACCAAGTCATGCCTTTTGGTTTGAAGAATTTCAACACCATCTATCAATGCATAATGACTACAATCTTACATGATATTCTACATGTCATAATGGAAGACTATGTTGATGACATTTTAGGAAAATATAAGACATGTGATTCTCACATTGATGTTCTCATCACCATTTTTGAAAGGTTGGAGAAATATAAAGTGCACCTAAATCCACAATTTCTAGTCCCTCCAATTGCAGGACAACCATTGATTCTATACATTTTTGCGAGTTTAATTGCCTTAGGTGCCCTTTTGGCATAACTAAATGAAAAAGGTAATGAGCAAGCCATATATTTTCTTAGTGGAACATTAGTTGGCTATAATTTGAACTACACTACTATTGAGTGAGCTTTTTTGGTTGTAGTCTTTTGCACTTAGAAACTATGCCATTATATGCTTAATCATAATACTCATCTCATTGCCAAGATAGATCCCCTCAAATATTTTCTATCAAAAGCTTGTGTCACTAGTCAAGCTATGAAATGGGTCTTAATTTTAAGTGAATTTGACATTGTCTATAAAATTTGCAAGGCCATTAAGGGATAAGTAATTGCAATTTAGCTTGCTGAAGCTCCTCTTCCAGGAGTCTATCCTATTATAACAAATTTTCCAAATGAAACAATTATGACTATTACCTATAGTACATAATGGAAACTATATTTTGATGATTCCTACACATAAAAGGGATCGGGGGTAGGAATATTGTTTGTTACACTGCAAGGAGACCTTATTCCTAAGTCTTATAAAATTGCATTCCCTTGCACAAACAACATAGTTGATTATGAAGGATTAGTAATAAGGCTCTGTCAAGCTATCAGGTGGAATATTAAGAGCCTACTTGTCTTTGGAGACTCTCAATTGGTAATTAGGAAAGTCTCATATGAATACCAAACAAAGAATGAAGACTTTTTGTGATATCATTAGATAGTTGAAGATCTTAAACAACACTTCATTGAGATAGTCTTTTAGTAGATATCAAGGACTAATAATAAAGTAGCAAATTCCATGGCCACCATTTCCTCCATGATTACCATGCCTGAGTATAGTCCTAAGTGTGAGTTTCTTGTTGAGAATCTTTTTCTTCCTACTTATGAGAAACCTAAATTAGAGCTAGTGTGTGAGATTTTTGGTCCTAAGTCTCCATGGTACTCTAACATTTTTTCCTACCTTCATCACAAAATGATCCCCATAGCCCTTTCCATGAACCAAAGTAAAACCTTCATTTGTCATATTACCTGATATACTATCCCAAGTGATACCCTTTTTAGAAAACACTTTGATGGAACCCCCTCTGATGTCTCAATTTAGATGAAGTCAAAATGGTGTTAGAAGAGGCTCACCAAGGAATTTTTGGTGCCTATTCTATTGGCCTTATGTTAGCAAAAAACTTCTCATAATGGGTTACTATTGGCCTACTATGGAAATGGATGCCTATCATTTTATGAAATGATGTGTTCCTTGTCAACAACATGGAGATTTGATACATGCCCTGCCCAAGACCTTAAACCCACCATCACACCATGGCCCTTTTCCTACTAGGGATTTGATCTTGTTGGTCAAATATATCCAAATTCTACAAAATGGCCACACGTATATTATTTCTACCATTGAGTACTTCACAAAGTGGGTTGAGGCTATTCCTTTAACCTAAACCTCCAAAAAATAGGTTTCAAAGTTCATCTTGAACTATATTATCTGTCATTTTAGTATCCATCAAGACATCATGACTAATAATGAAACTCCTTTCAAAAATTAGGAAGTTGCCACATTTTTGTAAGAAATTTGAAATCACCCAACATTTTTTCACCAAATACTTTCCCCAAGGCAATGTTCAAGTTGAAGCCACCAATAAAATCATTTTGAAAATCCTAAAGAAAATCATTGATGCAACTAACCATGACTAGCACCTCCAAATTTCTCTTGCCCTTTAGGCCTATTGCACCTCCACCCATACCCCCATAGGAGCCACTCCATTTTCCCTTGTGTATGGTTTTGAAGCTATCTTACCCATCAAAATTGAGCTCTCTTCCCTTAGAATCTCTCTCAAGAATCTAATGTCCAAAGAAGAATACTGAGTTTCTTGCTTGCAAGAGCTACAATTCCTTGATGAGAGATGCGTCAATACCCTAAACCACCACCACATGTATCAAAATCACCTTCAACTCTAGTTTAAAAAAAAATTTAGACCTCAAGAATTTGAGGTGGGTGACTTAGTCTTGCAGCATAACATGCGAAACCTCTAGAATCATGAAAAGAAAGGAAAATCAAAGCTAATTGGCTAGGCCCATTTATCATCACAGCCAAATATGGTTTTGGGGCATATTAGATTGCCACTTCAGAGGGAGATCTGATCCTTGAGAATATAAGTATCCAACATCTCAAGTGTTTCTATGCTTGAGTCCTGCACTTCCTGTATAGTGTTGTTATAGCTCCACAAAAATAAAATAAAATCAAAAAAATCTGAAAACTCTCCTAAAGAAATGACTAAAAGGAAGAAAGAGTTCTTGGAAAAAGTTGTAAGGTCCATTATCTATAAAGCTCATCTCACTTTAGCACATTTTCCCTCATTTCATCCCACCTTTGTGTAGAAGTCCTAGTTAACTTGTGCTTTTCATGAATCTAATAAAAGACCTCTAGTTCACAAGGCATTTTCCCATTTTGTGTTTGTCCTAATCCCATTACACTGAGCTATTTTGCACAACAGTGACTATAATAAAATGTAAACAAAATCACCATTTGAGACTTAACAATTTGAGAACTTTTTCTTTTCATAGCCCTTTCCAACAAACATTTGTAACAACAATATCAAACAAACAAATTTTCATAGGATGAATCCTTCCTATACATGGCATTACAACCTTCACCTTTGGGACTTAATGTTCTTGTTAGGAATTGTGGACTAAATGATTACTTGGTCATGTGGTCTCTTTTTGGTTGATTTCATTTTGTGTGTTAGTAGTAGCCTTTTACAATGTTCCTTGATCTTCTATATGTTGGTATCACCTAAATGGATCCAACTAACTACATGTGTCATTTGTGGTATGATCTATTTTTGATGCTTTAGTACTTTTATGTTAGTTTTGAGTTATGGTTATGCATTGCTCACTAGGAGTAATTGATTAGCACACTTTCCACCAAAGATCCCTAAAAAAGCTTTGGGTGTGCCTAGACCTCTCCAAGGCATATATGACATTTGTTCTATCATGACTATGCAAACTACATCTATCATCCTAAAGTATCTATTATGTTGAGAGTCTAGTCCATGCAAAGGAATCTTTCCATCTATGCTTCTATAGCATATGGTGCATAACTCCTTTTTCAAAATCAAACTAGGGTGTGCTTTCCCATATAAACACAAATGAATCCCTCGGTATCATGTAGTTAGGATACATGTAGTATAGGATTTCATTATGCCCTACTTGAGACAAAGGTTCTATTTATTTCACCCCTCCTATGCTAAGCTACTTGATTCCTATGAGTGAAAATTTTGGCACATGTCCATTCATTAGGTTCATTCAAATTACAGTTTTATATTTCATATTTACCTTTAAGTTTGCATCATTTCACTTTGCATTCATGATTAGTGTCTTTTTCTATTAATGACATTTTCATTTAGGTTACATTTATTGTCATATTAGTACATTCATTACATTAGGCATTTTA
This sequence comes from Cupressus sempervirens, assembly GCA_028749045.1. Lineage (NCBI taxonomy): Eukaryota > Viridiplantae > Streptophyta > Pinopsida > Cupressales > Cupressaceae > Cupressus > Cupressus sempervirens. Next base: position 782,272,235 of record CM053793.1, on the reverse strand, counting down.
TTCATTATTAGATCTTTCTATTCATTACATTAATCTGTTAAGTACATAAATTATAACTAGTACATTTAGTGACATATACATTAGGATACATCTCATAAATCATATAGTAAATCCATAAATATAAAATAACAAAATGCGTACATCTCATATATCATCATACAACCTACATCATCCACACCTTAGTCATCATATATACATCATAGAAAACATAACATCACACACATCATGCATCAAAATGTCAGTAACAATATCTTAAACATCACATGCATAAGCAACCATCATCCATTTATATCTAGGCTCATCAAATCATGTCATATATATATCAAAAAAAAAGTGTCTATGTATAGTCTGTATACATAATAATCATGTAGTATATTGTTCATAATGCATTGTCAAAAAATCGCTACATCTGCATCACTATGTCAAAATTGATCATTGTAAAAAATCATGTAGTTGGCTATGAGGGCCCTGCCTCTCTTGTACCCCCACCTCATGGAGACCTACCCTATCAAACTAATAACTCTAACCCTTGATGGCCCTTTGTGGTCCATTAGTTGGCTACCTCCTAGAACTCTGGCTAATGATACTCTATTGGCAAGGTATCATGATAAAATGACCTATAGTAGGTTGCCTCTTGCATTGCTCATGCCTCATGCTAGTGTGCAGTCAAGGCCTCCTACATAACCATCAACATCCCCCTAGCCTATACCACTTGTTGAGTGATATTGTGTTGACCATGATACTCATCCACCTACCTTTGGTGCATCTCCCTCTCTACTCATAGGGTGGCCACCTCCTACCATAAAGTGTTTGTCTTGGCTATCTCTTCCATCTCGGTCTACATAGTAAAGTTTCTAAACTCTCCTACATCTATCCTAGCCTACAATGCTGCTAAAGCCTCTTGGGCACTGTCTGCCCTCACTTTCTCTACCTATAACTCAACCTATAGCTAAGAAACCTCTCTCTAGAGGCTATCCTACTCAACTCTATTTATATCTGCATCATCTAGTTGAGGTGGCCCCTGTGGTGCTTGTACCTATGGCCCTTGCACTAATGGTGGCCCTATTGGTCATGGTCCTCTCCTCTAATGGACTTTGCACCCTTGAGGACCTAGTTGTACCACCTGCCTTGGTGGTGGCACTACCATTGCCTGTCCCCCATCCCTTGCACCATCTCCCTCACCCTATGCCTACTTTTTTGTTGATGAAACTCTTAGTACAATGATTCGGACTATTTGATGGTCCATCCACAACCGTGTGTATGTAGGTGTCATCCTTGCATCTACTCAATCATGTCCATGCACCTAGGGCACTAGCTGCATACCTTGCCATGATATCCTGGCCAATCTTAGAGTGGTCCCATGACCCAATAATCTCCCATACTCTTAGGATACCATTAGATATAGGAATCTATGAGGCACAACATTCTAAATTGACCTAAACTATAGCTACACCCTAGAGGGCATATATCTCATCATAATATGTATGATCTAACCAATCAACTAATAGTCTATTTGTGTTATCAGAGGTAGAGCTGATCCTCACTATCATCCTCTCCCCCTATTGTTAGTTTAGTCTCCCACCACTCACTACCACCATATAGCATCTAGTCAAACATGATGATCTCATCCAAACATCTCCTCCAAAATTTAACTGACTCAATTGAGGTATACTAGATTAGTGGCCTATATCGACATTCATAAGGTTCCCTAGGCTATCAAGTCTCATGTCTCGTAATAGGGCATGACACAGCTATATGCTCCCATGACCACACCATTAGCAATGTGAATCCTAGGCCTAGGATCTACTATGTACTATAGGTGCACATGTGAAAATTATGATATAGCTCGGCCAAGATATTATGACCCTAGCAGAAGACCACTCCATCATCCTGTAATAAAGTGCTCAACACTCATGTCTAGCCAATTGAAAATATGCTTAGCATGGTTTGACACAATCATCCATATCAGTGATGCTAGATAGAGAGCAAGCTATGGAAACCTCTACTCTAATGCCTCCATGATTTCTAGATGGGTAGCCTCTACAGTTGGTACCAAAAGCACTCTTGTAGGTAGGGATTTTTAACCTCTAGTACATACTGTATATATCTCTCACAGATCCACCTCCTACCATAGAGTGTTTGTCTTGGCTATCTCTTCCATCTCAGTCTACATAGTAAAGTTACTGAACTCTCCTACATGTATCCTAGCCTACAATGCTGCTAAAGACTCTTGGGCACTGTCACCTCTCCAATTGGTAGATGGAAGCTCAAAGTTAGTGTATTCCACCACTCTATAAGTGTTGATAGTTGTGCTAAGTGTGCCCTCAGACCAAGCCACTCGTGGATGTGCTCCAAATTGCATAGTCTCATGTGAACTCGCTCTACCTCAATGAGTGTGTCTCCTAACACCATCATTGCTAGGTGGTGGTCTTGCGACCAAAATTTCATTGTCACCATTTGTAGCATAGACATGAAATGGTCAGTCTATCATCTATTTTCCTATGCTTTTTGCTTATCTAAGCATGGGGAATCCTACCCTATTCACCCCTTTGATCATACCGACACCCAATTCTGCCAATTTCTCTAAATTGGTGAAGATGCCAATCCACTTAGACATGGATTGAAAATGATGCCAATCCATGTAGCCATGGATTGGTGGAGATGAAAAACTATGGAGATGCAGATCTGGCATCTTTGGTGGCTGTGAAGACACCAATTTTCCTATCAATAGTTGCTTGAATGTCATTTTCTGAGATGATGACATAGAGATCATCATCTCTAACCTCATCTCTACACCTTCTTTTCCCCACTTTGGAATCTACATAGATGATAGGATGAAGCCTGTCATTTTTGAATATGATAGGAAAAATCCTACCATCTCTATAGTGCCCTAAACCTAATTTTTTCGTCTACAAAGATGATACAGTGGAGAACTATCATCTCCACCTTGACCCCATTTTCTCCCCATTTAATGCACAATAAATGTTAAAATTAAATGTGTAATCAAAAATTTGACAAGTAGGGATGGTTGACTTACTAGTGGACCCATCTTGGCTGCCCTCTAGTGCTCCTAGATGTGCTCTCCAAGCTATAGTCTCTCAATCAAATCCATCATTTGCTCTAGTTCTACGCTCTCTAAGTATACAAATGACTCTTCCTTGAGCCCCTGGGAGGCTTATATAGGCCCTCTAAGGTCCCTTTTTGAGCTTGTGCCCTTTCCTTGACCATGTCAAACCTTATTTTTCCTCAAGTCATACAAAATGTTTAGGTATGTCTTTTTCCTACTATTTTTTTTCTTCTAGAGTTCTTTACATGAAAATTGTGCAATTTTTTTTTTTTCTCTATTTTTTGTGAGGGGGAACCCTCCTCCCCTATCATCATCATGACACAACTCTTAGGACTCCTACCCTCTCTAGGGCAACCTATATTTTTTTCTTTGATATAATGTGATTTTGACATCACATCAAAGAGGGGCAAACTGTAGATGCTTAAAATCATCTTAAACACTATATTAATTCATTTAATATTTTTATTGATATTATATTTATTTATTTATTTATTAATCACATTTTTCATATTCTTCTACTTTTTTAATTGAATTTATTTAATCAAACATATTCATTTCCCTAATGTATTTAAATTTAATTTAAATGCATACCCTGTAATGTATTAAATTTATTTAATGCATAGTGCTCCATAAATCCCATTTTAAATAAGTTCTAATTTATTTAATTCCCTCCATTTTATTAAATTATTTAATCTTGTGATTAAGTTAAATCTTATTTAATTTAATCCTAATCCCATCTTAAAAACCTAGTCTACACCCATCACTCTCATCCTTCTAAGCCTATCCATTAGTTAATCCCACTTTATTATCTTAAACACCTTTCTAAAAAACTTTTAGCTCCTAAGTGTTTTCTCACATATGTGTGAGAAGCTCATGATCCAATAAAGCTTTCACTTCATTATTTTATTTACACCTCTTACATACTTTTCCCCCTTTCCTTTCTCCAAGTTTTCTCACACATGTATGAGAAAACCTTGAGCCATCACTTTCATCCAAAAGGCTTATGTTGACCTTTGCATGGCTTGTCCCCTTAGTCCATGTGTCTCCCTTGTGGCACCTATGTGGATGCCACATAGATGCCACCTCTCCAAGGCCTCTCTCAAACATATAAATAGAGCCCTTGTCTCAAGCATTTTTCACCTCCCCCATTTGCATTGTTATCATGCTCGTTTAGCTTTTGAGTTTTTAGAGATTTTATGCTTAGAGCTAACCTTTTGTAGTTGTTTGAACTATTTTAATTTCTAGATTTTGCATTAGTTTCATGGTAGTATGATTTGTTAGCTTTCTTTCTTCACTACATTCCATTCACATTTACATCCATGGAATCCTTTGAGGGTGGCTTACTCATAGCCATTATTTGAGGGTATTTCACATGCATTTTAGTATATATTCACATTTTCATACTTGCATGCATTCGTATCAGTTTGAAGGGATTCATCCACAGTTGTATCTAAGAGAGCACATCGACATCCCTCACACTTAAGCACACCAACAAGGCCTCTTATGGGCATCGTTGTTGAGCTGCTTTGAGCTTGTGTGAGGACTTTTGTTTATTGATTGCATTAGTATTAAAACACAATATTAGTTAGTACTTTTCTTGATTTCAATATTATATATGCACATGCTACTAACATTTTATTTTTTACGAGTGCTCTCAATAGATTAAGTTTTCACACATACATATATTATTACTATTATAATGGTGTGCATATTATTAATTCTATATCAGACATAAAAAGTAGTACTTGGTACCTAGATCACTCTCAGTTGTCTATTGATAGGCACATATTTTTTAATTTGATGATATACCTAATCCTTTGGAATTCCTTACTTTATATTTTGCATAAGGTCATCTACATAATATCATTTTGTATGTAGGAGAAAGAAGTAAAAAATAATTGCTTTTGTTGTTTGGCAGGTTAGTGTGGATATGATGTTGAGAAGGTACTTTAATCAAATGATTTCACAACTTATGCTCAAATAATTTTTCCCTCCTTTTTCAGTCTAAAGTTGACAGAGAATGTTCTTGTTGGTGCCATGAACAACTAATATTATTTCAAATCAATGTGGCTTTAAACATGAACTACCATGGGACCAATAACACTTCACATATGAGTATCATTTGGTATAAAACTCTAAGTTATGGTACATGTATCTCATAGAGCCCTTGAGTTGATTAGGAAATTCAACTTCTAGAAGAAACATGAAATACAAATGAAACATGTGGACATACTTTGAATGGCTTGTTGACAATCTAGTCAAAATCTGATAAAAATTGATGCTTATGTGTTACTACATAGATGAATTAGTTTTCTAGTTTGAGTGCTCACCCAATGATTGTGTTAAAAATATTCCACTATGACAAGCCAAAATAATTGTAAAACAACTAGAAATTGAAAATTTTCATACACAAAAAAATACTCAATATTTTGTTTGATGTAATATAGTTTGTAGGCCTAGGATTCTTTTGCATCATATGAGGAGCTCTAGGATTATAAATGGAACATTATCCAATATACTTTTAAGTTGCAAGTTGAAGCTAACCCATTATACAAACTTCAGTTGGAAAATCTATGATAGAACCCTTCATGCAAGAAAAGCTCTCTAAATTTATTATAAAAGTGGATATCATATTCCCAATCAAACATTATCCAGTTAGATAACCTAGATTGGGTTAGGAAGAAGAATTATGAACAACCATTGTTGGCTTCTAGGACCTTAGCAAAGAATAATTGAAAGATCATTACCCATTCCTCCTTAGGGACAAAAGACTTCAAATAATAATAAGACTTAAAGATGTTTTCCATTCTTGGTGGATAATTTTTATTTAACTAGACTTAGGTAAGAGAGGATGATCAGTATAAGATATTATACACAACAAAATAGAGTGTATATGCTCATTAGAGAATGCCCTTTTTCCTACCTAATGCTAGTGCTACCTTCTGATGGCCATGGACACTATTTCAAAGGCTAATAAATGAGAAAGTCCTTGTGATTTTACATAGTACAATTTTAGTTTCATAAATGCAAGATGACCACATTATACATCTATGTTTTCTAACATATGTAGAGTTGGATGTAAGATAATCTTGGCTTCTCTAAATTCTAAGAAATATAATTTTGTTGTTCTTTATGTCAAATTTCTTGAACACATTTTTGAAGATATTTTTTCTAGTGATGTTGAATGACTTGATGCTACTCTATACCTAACTTTACCAAGCAACAAAAATAGCTTGATTTTGACATGACTAGTCATTTGGAAGATGCTAAAAACCTAAAGGGTCTCTATGCTGCTAAGAAAATAAGTTTAATGTTGTAGATAGTTTAATACAATTCATCAATGAATTCCTCTTTCAATTTTTTTTTGACAGAGTTCTACTAAGACGTATTGAGCCATACAGATCCATTGACCTACTTGGAGATTCCAAGTGAGGATTGGAAACTCTATTTTAGTTACACCTATAATTAATTTGCATATCAAAATACTTGAAGATGGAAAAAATGAGACACCTTGATACCAACAAGAACAAGTAGAAGCAAGAATTTATATAGGGAGAGTGAAAAATGTGGAAAGATCAAAATTTTGGTAAGTCATTTATACCTACCTACCTATCATTGTCCTAAAGTATGTACACTAGGTATAAATGCTTTGTTCATTGATGTAAGAAATCCATATGTATACTTTGAAGATTCAAGTGATAACATAATCAAAACACAAAAAATTGCGTAGGTCCAATTAAAGGATAAAAACTTAATGAAATCATTTCTTCATTTATAAATGGTATCCAATATTTTAGTGTATACACTAGTAAAAACATGCCCCAAGGTATGAATCTCTAGTCTTTCACTTGGAAATGTGTACCTATCATAGTTGGTCATGGGACTATCATCATTCACCAAAAAGTGTCATATCATTTTTAGGACAATCACATTCAAAACTTACATTAAAGATACAAAGTAACCTTACCTTAGGTATTAAATACATCTTTTGGTTTCTATTAAAATACACTTGAAATTTGATTTGAAAAGTTTAGAAATATCATCTCAAACTATGATAGGTAATGAATTACTTGTTATGATGTGGATTTGATTATTGGAGTACTTTGTAAAGGTTTTTTTGATCTTAATAGTGTTTATGGAGGAGCCTTAAGATTGTTCTAAAGGATGGATGGAAAATGATTTACCAAATTAGTGATGTTATGGTGATTGGTCAAAATTAGTTCTAGTGACTGTCATAGTTGGACACAAAGGAGGAATCACACTAAGAAAATGAAAATGAGAGCATCCACATGAAAGAACACCAATACATCCAATTTATTATTCCATCAATATAGGAAACAATAGATGTCCAAAGCCCGTATCACTTGCATGGCTAGACCACTGCAACCAGTAGGACAAGTTCCTAAAACAAGTTTGCTTTATATTAGATAAAATTATACAAAAAAAAGAAATTAATGAGGGAAATTTATGAGATAGCCTTATAGGTTTAAGTCTAGAATAGATGAAAGACCCTCTCTTGTAGAAAACATAAAAGAGCATGGTTACTTACATGTGGCACATTCGTCACCTTTGTATCAAAGAAAATTGTCACACTTTCCATCAATATAATCCCCATTAAAATTATAAGAATTGGCACATTGAACATAAAAATATAAGTATATTTCATGACAAAGTTCATGATATGGAGGGAAAATCAACTCCCCTGAAAAGAAGATTAAGTGGATTTAGAACAGGGATAAGCTAGTGTCATTCCTTGCAAGAAAAGGAGCTCTTTTATTTCAAATATGCAAAAAATTAATTGATGAAACAAGAAGAATAATAATTGGATAGAACATGAGAGAGAATCGAAGATATAACATAATTGATAATACCATTGAAGCTAGGAAACTAGATTGGTCTACAATTTTCAAGACAAGCTCTCCATTTTCCATCAACAACAATTTGCAGGTAGTGCAAAAAAACTTTAGACTAAAAACATAATTATCATTAAAATTCTAATTTAATCTTGAGAGCAACATAATCCTTCCTTGCCACAAAACTTTATTGTCTGCAATCAATGTATGCTTTATATTTTCAAAATAGAGAAGCATAAGCTCTTGATAAAGGATCAATGGGAATGATTTAACTAATCATTAATGCTAATTCAAAAAAGCTTCCACCTATGTTTTCTTTTCATAATATCAGTTGCATTTGGTAAGTCCTGAATCTATGGTGTAGTCAAGGTATTCAATACTAAAAATTGCATCACATGCTTTACAATGGCTATGTTAATAGGCAATTTGATAGGTAGGTAGTACTATAGAAATTTATAAATCATATCCATCATTGTCCATTCTTTTTAAATGTTATCACCACAACTTAATTGTTTCTTATGTGTTGGCCCTAATACAAGTACCATCTCTCTAACAAACTTAGTTATCATTGAAAAATGTTAATTATACATGAGTTGTACAAAAAATGCAAAGAACTTAAGTGCAAAAAACATCCAAAATGTCCTTCCAGGGTCTGCACTTGTCCTTTCCATAAAACATGGTCACATTATCCACACTTCAACTTTTGTACTTTGGTTAAAGATTAAATCGATGTCTATAATAAATCTATTGTTTCCCTACTCTTTGGAATGAAAATGTTTCACAAGCAAATATTTTTCATACATCAAATTGATGACAAGAAAACCTTCTCTTAATTTTACTATTTAGAGTCTTCATAGTCAAATATTTAAATGTGCAAAAGAAATCAAATATCAACCAAAAAAGGCAACAATGGATTACTTCTTAATAGTAGCTTAGAATGTATAGTGAAATAGAGCTACTGGGAATGGAGAGATTTAGATAAACCTAAGATATTTGCCATGAATATAAGTCGCAAAACATATTCACCCAATAAAATTTTGGAAAATAGTAGACACTATCCTTTAGTCTCGTATATAAAGGCTACCATGTGTTTGAGGTTGAGAAAAACCATGTTAAAATAAAGGATGGAGTCATAGTTACTATTGGTACAGTTTTGATGGCCAAAAATTCTCCTCTTAATCACAACTTGGTAGTTAATGCTCACTAATCACCAAACATGACCTATGTTATTAGATTGAAAGTTCCCAAGCGATCAGTCAAGTTACTTGGAAGAAAAATATTACTCTAACAATTATTGCATTCTATAAATATGTACTAAAAACCTTATTAAGATGTACTCCTCGAATGAAATTTAAAAACTCTCTTGTTTTAATGGTAGAATGATAAATTTAAGTGTAATAGAAGAGCCAATTGGTGGGACACATATTATTTGTATCACTATGTTAGACTGGAAAAAAAATAAGATTTTGATGTCCTAATTGTGGGACTAATTTATCCACCAGGTCATGAAGTAACGACCACCAATGAAATCAAGGAGATTGAAAAAGTGAAAGAAGTTTGTAATTGGATGAATAGCTTTGTGTTCTCTTCAAGACCATCTAAGTCTAGTTTTAACCAAAATTCCAAGGCTAGCAACACGCCTCAGGAAAATGATGGTGCTCAAGCTCTTATTTAGGGGAGTAGTAGTGTTGTTACAAGGGATCCATTATTGGAAAATGTAGAGAATATTTGTGATGATAGGAGACCTATGGAAGGGGCTATTGGTATTTTAAATAAACAAGAGTCCATTTCAACATGCGAGGCTATTAAGGTAAAGAAGGAAAGCATTCAAAGTAAATGTGATAGAAGTCATGAAAGATAATAAATAATGAAGAAATAGGAAAGAGACTATAGGAATTGAATTATTGGGTTCATTTCAAGGATATGTAGATTGATATCTGGCCTCAAAATTAAGATCAAAATTATTAAATGTTTCCAAAGCTAATTGCACCATTTGCAAATAAAAGGGAAATGTAGAATACTTTCTATTTCAATTTTGGATAAGTTTACAATTAGTCACTTCTTACATTAATACCATGCATTGGGTTCTAAATCATTTATTCATGTCTTTCAAAAGGTCTCTTTACCTTCCTTAAGATATGTGTTAATTGGTTTATTAACACTGCATACTCTTCTTTGAATGGATCAATGATTATTACAAAGATTTATAATCTCTATAAAGATTAGTACCTTACCTATTGGGCAATAAATGCAAGGTGAATCAACAAAATAGGTTGATTGGAGAAAATAGAGACAAGCCAAAAATAGAATGCAAAATCCAAGCAAACAAAGAGAAAAAAATTCTACCTCAAATATGCACATGGTAAGTATTTTTACCTTGGGCTACTATAAAATGATCATAAAAATCCATCAATAGACTAAGAGAAATAGACACCTATGTAAAAAATATGATGTATTTGTGTAGCACCTACAAACTCAATAGACTGACTAAACTGACATATGTGAGATGAGAAGGATTTCTAAATAATAGATCACACTGTATATGAGCAATGTTAGTATGCTAATAGAAACCAAATTTAAATAAAGCTTCTACAAACTAAACAAAATTCATAAACTTCAAGATAGACTAAGATGAACTCTTAATTGAGAATATGAGCCATTAATGGACTCTCTCAATAAGAAGCTCTCTTGTTGAGTAGCTTTTTCTAAATAGATAAGATGTATGCTCAATATGCTTCCAAAGGCTTCAATGGATGATTGTGGATTTTTGGTGTGGATAGATGGCTTTAGTATGGATTTGGCTCTCAAAATAGCATTATAACTTTACTTCATGGATTGTGTTATTTTGCAAAGGGGAAGGATCCAATTTATAGGCAAGAGGCTTGAGGGATTGAGGGCTAAGATGCAAGGATGGGAAAAAGCTCATGGAGGGCTTAGATTGCATGAGAAGAGAGCACATGAATTGTGCTTCCTTATAGCCAATCAAGGAGTGACACATGTCACATGGTGAGAGGATGGAGGAAAGGGCAAGGATGAGTCAACAAAAGAGGCTCAAGAGATAAAATCTTCATAAAGACCCTCATAATGACTTGTAAGAGCAATAAAAGGGCTTGTAAGAGTCATTTATGACCTAGTGGACTTCATAAAGTTTTATGGTTGAGATATTTTGAGGGTGATGAGAGCAATTTTGACTTGGACTTGATTAGGAAAGTTTTAAGCTTGTTTAGGCTTGTGCAAATGATTAGAGGATGGATTAGGATGGTTTAGGATTAGCTTAGGGATAGGCAAGTGGATGGCATTTAATGAGGGTGGGTGAAGGAGGAGATATTTGTTAACTTTGGCTTGGGTTAGTAAGTCTTAACCCATGTTTAGGGAATGTGACAAGGTTAGGAGGGGATTAGGATTAGGTTTTAAAGACATCTTCTAGAAGAGTCTAGACTTTGGATGAGGATAAAGACTTTCTAGAATAGTCTAGAATTTCCTAGGATGAGGATGAAGACTTTCTAGAAGAGTCTAGAACTTCTTAGGATGAGGATAAATTAGATTTTAGGAAATAAATAAAGTTTTATTTATTTCAAGGGTTTGGGTTGAGGAGATATTTATTAAAACTTTTTTAATAAACATGAGGATTAATATTTAATCTTAATTAAATATTTTGAGTTGGGATTAGGGGTAGGAAATGATGGGATTAGCCTTTAATCAAAATTAAAGGAGGATTAGAAAATTTTGGAAGAGGTTAGTGGTCATAAGGAAATTGGCCAAGTTTTGGGCAAAAAATAAATTTTTTATTTATTTTAGGATTTTTGGTCAATTTATTAATTAAATAATTAATAAATAAGGAAATAATGTTTAAATAAGATTTAAACATTTTTGGGAGGGATTCCTTAATTAAATATTTTTAATTAAGATAAAGGGATTTAATGGCATAAAAATAAATTAATTAATTAATTAAATAATTAATTAATAAATGATGATGTCATCAGGGATTTTTTTCAAAAAATAAAAATATTATTTTCTAAAAGATTTTTTAGGTGTCTACATTTTGCCCCTCTTTGATGTGATGCCGCAAGTGGCATGGCATCAAAGATAAGAAAATAAGATGCCCAAGGCTAGAGCAAAAGAGGAGAGAATGGACTGTGAGATGCCCCCTCAAGAAGGTAGCGAGGAGAGAAAGCGAGGCTCGATGGCTTCTTGAAAAGTACAAGAATTTGAGATGAGCAAGGAGACTCAGATTGGCAAAGAGAAGGGGCTGAATTAGCTCAAACTCTCACTATGGGAGAATGATAAAGGAGAATCAGATGCAGAAGAGGAAGAAAGCTTAAGACTTTAGGGAAGCTGGAGGATGAAGGAGTAGAGCGCTATAAAAAGGAATCCAGGATAGGGAGATGGATGAGGGGATTATAAAGCTGATGCAATAGGATTTCAAAGAGTTAGATTGGTGGAAGATGGGTTTGAAAGATCCCTAGGACTAGGATTGTGGATCTCGAAAGATGAGGCTTGGTGGATTGATTTGGATTGGTGGATCCCTAAGACTAGGATTGTGGATCCCTAAAGCTAAGAGTGATGAGTGATTCAAAGAGATACTGATGCATAAGCTGGGGTAGGAGAGACGGATGCTGGATATGGATGGGGGATAATGGAGATGAAGGAAAACCATTGAAGCTTTTTGAGCAGGGGGGATACTTCAAAGAGAAGTACCACCATGTAGTTGAGCACTAGATTTGCTATAGGACTATTGGTTAATTGCCAAGGTTACCAAGAACATCAAGGCCTTTTCACCAAATGTCCAAAGGACTGACAAACTAACTCAAAACAAACACACAAGGATTGCCCCAGCATCACACATGAATCCTAGAGGAAGCAGCGTGGAAACGACACTGGAGAACCCAGAAGCAGAAAAGAAAAACAAATGAAAGACCTGATCAAGACCTTACACTCTAATTGCCCCATTCGCAGCATACCATGATATGGAAGATCGTGGCAACCTTGAGGAGGGAACAAGGAGATTGCTTGGAAAAGATACTTCAAGACCCAAAAGGGAAGATCCCAAATCAAAAGAAAGCAAAAATCCAAAAGAGAGTCGTTTGCCAACGAGATGGGTAGGACAAGGTACTAACAGACCAAGATCAGACATGAGGAAAGCTATATCCTGCAAGGACCTATCGGAGAGCACCGAAGCTGGTGGATTTGGATGAGTGATGTGTCTGGCAAGCTGAACTAAGAAGGATAGCACTTTGGTGATAGGAGATCTAGCTAAAGGATGCATTGGAATAGCTAACCAAGGGTTGTGCGATGTGTGCAAGATGCTAATCAAGGAGGAACGAACATGAAAGTTGGATAGATACAACGGTACTAAGCTAAAGAGGATGTACAAGCTGACAGACCAAGATATTTACAAGCGGGCTAATCAAGATATGGTACAAGCTAACAGACCAATGATAGGTATGATACAGATGGATAAAAAGCTCAGGATGAGAGGATAGCGGGATGGTTCAATGTTGTGCAAGATGAAAAAGCTAAGGGTGGGGTGATAGCAAAAGATATGGATTTGGCAGGATGCATCCAATGATGATGAGAGATTTTGTGACCAAGGATAGCTAGAGGAGTAGGATGAGATGGCTGGATAGGATGGTAGATAGCTAGGATTATGATGGATATAAAGTGATGACATTGGGTTTGCATGAGGATAGCCTAGAGCTAGATACCAATGACAAGGGAGGATGGACAAGACAAGATATCCAAGGAATATAGTGCCCCCAATCAGAAGATAACATGCGAAAGGAGGTCTTATGATGGATGTGATAGGATTGAACCTAGGATGGAAAAAGCTGAAGGGGCTAGGGAGAAGGATAATAGCTGAGATGATTGGCTGAAGCTGCATAAGATTAGTGGATGGTGTGAGATGGAAGCTGGAGGATGGAGGATAGGTGGATAGATTGGAAGATGGAGTTGGATGTCAAGAGATGACCAAAAGCATGAGGGTGATAGGCTAAGTTGGGGATGGCGGGATTACGCATGATGCTTGTTTGCCAAGTTTTTATCATGGTACTTGTCCAAGGCGCTTGAATTGCCAAGTTTTCACCAGTGGATGCTTTATTTTTCTTTTCTTTTTTGACTTTTTGACTTTGGACTTAGCTGGAATGATTTTGGCTTTCTTCAGCTATTTTGGCTTTTTTGGGATTTTTCACTGGCTGTTGGAATGTTCAATTTTGTTGTAGCTGTTGGTACACCGGATGTGTGATTTATCCAATCGATCGGATTAGATGGGATTGATGGTAGGAGATGGAGGGATGAAAATGCTGGAAAGGAGCATGAGATGGGGATGCTTGCAAGAGCAACGTTGGCACATGTTGGGACAGGTGTGAAAAGAGCATATGGGGGATAGATGGTAGATGCGGGTGTGATGGAAGATTTGTGGAAGCATGCTTGGGGATATAGGCACCCAAGATGGAGTTAGGAGATGGGGGACATGAGTCACTAGATGGTGGATTAGAAATGGTGGATGCCATTATGCATTGGGTTTCAACTTTTTTCTTGGGGATCCACATGGTTTTGGATTTTCTTTTCATAGGCTTTTGCATTGTTTTGCATTCTTTGATTGGATTTTGCCTTTTTGGAGTATGTCTTTTAGAATAGACATATGATTGCCTAGGATGTGGATTTTTAGCTTTATGCATTTTGAAGTTGGCATTTACATTGTTGTGGTAAGCTTTGGGAAGATGGTTAGGAGAAGCTTTGTGAGATGGAGAGGATATGAAAGAGCATGTAGGGGGATGATGATGGATGATGTGCCCTGATATGTGCCTTTGTTGATCTTGCATAGGAATGGATGGAATAGGATTTTTATGATGGCTAATAGGAGGATGGAGGATGGTAGATTTTGGGACATAGGGACCCAAAATGGATTTAGCGGATGAAGGGGGGATATGGCAGGTTGTTTTGGGTTGCAAAGATGGTGGAGGGGGGATGACATAAGATTTCTTGAAGGAGTGATGGGAGGCTGGCATGGTGGGCTTGGAGATAGGCTTGGTTTGGGGGTGTGGTGTACCAACACCTTTAGATGGTGAGCCTTTGGATACATATCCAAGACCATGAAATCCTAGATTTTTTTGTGCAATAATAGGCTCTCTAATTCCTTGCTCTTGTGGTCCTAAACCTTGACCTTGATAATGCCATTGATTGAGCATTTGAACAAGCTGAGGAAACTTTTTGCTTGCAGAAAATGGTAGAAGTGATTTATTAGGTGTATTGCAATGGGGAGATACTATTCTTAATTCTTCTGCTGAGAGAGGGCCACCGTGGATGAATGTAATTGAACCAAGAGGGTAGATTATAGATGGTGGAATAGCTTGGATAGGTGGTAAGATGGAAGCATGGAGCGGGGGAGATGGAAGGATAGGATCTTGATGTAGCTGGTGGGATGACAACATATCTTGTAGTGGAGGAGATATGGCTCGAGGTTTTGGAGATGGAGGAGATGGTGACTGCACTATGGATGGAAGACATGGTACGATGATATCTTCATTTATGCTTTGGGGGATGTCAACATGCTTTTGGGCAAGATCTTGATAGGATTGGTTTGGAGTGGATGGTGCGATAGGAGGTGAAGGGATGGATTCTTCAAAGGCAGCGGATGGATAGATGGGAGATTCAGTAGTGGAGATGGGTGAGTAGAAGATGGATGCATAAGGGTCATTACGAGAGATTTGGGAAATGCTTGGAGGCGATGTGGATAGGATTTGGAGGGATTTGATAGGTGGTAGGATTTTGATGCTTGCGGGAAGTGGAAGGATTTTAAGAAATTTGATGGATGGTATGGGGATGATAGCTATGGGAGATGGAGGTGATATTATAGATGGGGAAGCTTCATTACTGACTACTTCACATGGTTGGATTAGATGACATGGCTTATCGACTGTTGGAGGCAACTTTTCTTGTATTTCCTCTAAGAGATTCCTTGGAGACTCATGCGTCGAAGGTGGAGGTGGATTGATAGGAATAGCTAGTGTGATGGGGGTGGAAGATTGGAAGCTTGGTTGATGGGGTGATGGAGGGGAAGCTGGAATATCAGATGGCATGACTAGATAGTTCGGAATAACTCTTGGATTTTGGGGGATGCTTGGGGGAATGTTTCTAAGGCTTTCAATATACCCGTCATAGTCAACAAGGTTTTCATCATCATTAGAATAGGAGGTGGCGGGAGCAAGGACAATGCGACCAAACACATCATGATAGGATTGGTACTTCATGCTTTGATGATGAGTTTGATGGGGATGGGGTCTTGCATATGGATGAACACGGAAGCTCATGGTTGGATTTGGGTTAAGCACAAATTTTGGATTGGCTGATGAAAGATTTCCTAGGGAGAATCAAAGCTGTATGACAGACCTAAGGAGGATTGGCTGGAGATTTTTGGCTTTCTTGTGGGTGGAAGATTTCAAGGGTATGCTATCAAAAAGTGAGAGTTTTTCTTTCCTATGTGTAGGATTCGTGGTGATTGTGTCAACTTAAGGATAGACTAGTGATCCTATCGCATGACACGAGATTGACCACTTGTGGATCCCAACCTTTAGCTCAAGGTGATGAGGGATACAAGTGACAAAGCTGGATTACCCTAGACAATGCTCTGTCAAAGGGATAACCTTGGTGAGATTGGTTGATTGGTAGGATTGATTGGATAGCAAAATCTAGCAAAGTGACAACAACTCTTTAAAGGATTGGGTGATTTTGGATTGGGTTGCTAGCTGGCTGGAGGGATGATTTGGACAGACTTTGGATTTGGGATTGTTCTAAGGCAAAGAACTAGATAGATTCGGTTGCATCGGGGGAGCTTGGATGATTTTCTAATAAGGCAGTGACTACGCTAAGTATGCCTTGAGTTGGGAGATTTTTGCTTTTCTGGGATTTCGACCAAAATTGGCAAACATTCATTCAAAAGCTATGAACAAACAAGTAGACAAAAGTTTTGAGCAAGCATGTCAAACACACCAACATCTTAGGAAGCTTTCTACAAGGATGAAATTTGGTTTAGCTAGGGAGTCCTCGATATATGCAAGGTACGTGAGGCCCAAATCCGTAGATGAAACCAAAAAGATGTCACACAGCCGAGAGGAGCGGTAACCCACTTCTCCTCTTTCACTACTCAAGGGTATAAAGTTCCTTGAGACTTAGCCCGAGTGACAAAATTTTGATCCCAAGACAGGTGTCTTTGGATTCACCTCCCGATCTTTATACTTCGTCGGAACGCTAGAGTTGAGGTCATCCCAAGGGGTGATGAAATCCCCAAGCAGGCCTCCTAAAAAGCTAAGACAAGATTTTGGATCCTAATCTTATGAACCCAAGATGGCCTCAAAAGATGACAAGGGGAGAGAAGACTTGGATGATCTTGGGCTAAAAGACATAATTCTTTTCCAACTGACGCTTAAGTTTTCTGATCTAGACTTTGCAAGCACCCATGTTTAAGATACAATGTTTATTCCAACTTTGAAGCGTCAACAAAAATAAAATCGATTGAAGAATGCGAACAAGAAGAAGAGTTAGGGTCAACAAGAAAGTAAACCCGTGCGCCCGGAGGCCCTCCACGTCAAGTGTCGATTGATTTTTCTTTAAGGCATTCAAGATTGAGTGTGAGTTTATTTTAAGCCCAAAACAAAGGTGTGTGAGATTTGATTTCAAGCACGCACTCGGAGGCTCTCCATGTCAGTTGTTGTCCAATTTTAGTGCCCAAACTTGAAGTGTGATCGATTTAATCTAGAGTTTTGATCATTTAAGAATTTTGATAAAGTTAAAGAAAACATTCAAAGACCAAGTGAGTGAGTTAGATTGTGGAACATTTAACACCCTTTTCAAGTAGACCCATCCCCATAAATGGCACTGAGATTGCAACCAATGGTTAATATTTGATGGGTGATTAGAAAAGAGGTGAGTCCAAGGAACTACTCAAATTGATTTTTGCAAATTTGTATTTTAACTTAACAAGGTTTCTTAAATGTCCAAAAATCAAACTTTACCTAGATTGCATGTGGAAAAGAGATTTGTTTTGTTCAATTTTTAGAAGCTCCAAATGAAGTGTTTGATATTGCAATGGTTAATTGATCTTTAGAATTCAAGATTGGATTTGTTCTTTTAATCATGCATTCAAGGAAAATTTGATTTTAATCCATGGCATTCAAGAGTGATTTTAGCAACATGCATTCAAAGATAAGTGGTTAAACATTCAAGTGTTTTCTTTTGAGCATTCAAGATTGAGATTTTGTGTGTTGTTTTAAGAACTTTGAAGTGCTTTGTTTTAACCTTAGATCATTCAAGATTGTTTTGGACTCAAAACTGAAAATGACTCTTTGGACTTTGGTTTTCATTCAAGATTTTGTGTTCTAGTTTGCAAATTTTAAGCTCAAAAATGATATTCCTAGATTGTTTTGATGCATGAAAAACCTAAGAAACATTCAAGATTTTTCAATAAGACATTTGTTTGGAACAAATAACAAAGCTTTTAGGACAATTTTTGGCAACCATTTAGGACTCTTAGTTTTCATGAGATTTTTTAAAAGAACTTTAGTGTGCACTTAGTGTTGATTTTGAACCTTTTGAAATGAAAACTTGAAGTTCTTTTTAAATTCCCAAAAATGAAGTGTTCCTAATTTTGCATGAATGCATCTAAAACCTTCATGTTGCAAGGATGCAAATGATTAGATTGGTTTAGTTTCACTTGTTAAAAGATTTTTTGTTTTTTGCAAATTTTTAATTTTTCAATGGATTTAAGTATGATTTGGGGGTTCATTTTAAGCACTAAAAAGAAGTGTATGATTTTGCTTCCTTAAAAAAAAATGGCCAAGATCTCCCACAAGAAGAAGAAGAAGAAGTAGATGGAATAAGAAGAATATAGACAAGAAGAGGAAGAATAATTTCAAGTTCTTTGTCCACCTATAAGCTTGAAAAATCTGCAAACACTATGAGATAGATTATGAGTTCCTTTGTCTTCTTCATGCTCATGTGGACCTACAAAACCAATTTATACAATCCTACCAATCACAAAAACAAGAAAAATTAGCCAAAATCAGAAAATGACATACAAAACTTGACTTAAAAAGCTAATGAAGATGACCCATGCGAGGTCCCACCGGGCGTGCCAAAATGTATATGAGCAATGTTAGTATGCTAATAGAAACCAAATTTAAATAAAGCTTCTACAAACTAAACAAAATTCATAAACTTCAAGATAGACTAAGATGAACTCTCAATTGAGAATATGAGCCATTAATGGACTCTCTCAATAAGAAGCTCTCTTGTTGAGTAGCTTTGTCTAAATAGATAAGATGTATGCACAATATGCTTCCAAAGGCTTCAATGGATGATTGTGGATTTTTGGTGTGGATAGATGGCTTTAGTATGGATTTGGCTCTCAAAATAGCATTATAACTTTACTTCATGGATTATGTTATTTTGCAAAGGGGAAGGATCCAATTTATAGGCAAGAGGCTTGAGGGATTGAGGGCTAAGATGCAAGGATGGGAAAAAGCTCATGGAGGGCTCAGATTGCATGAGAAGAGAGCACATGGATTGTGCTTCCTTATAGCCAATCAAGGAGTGACACATGTCACATGGTGAGAGGATGGAGGAAAGGGCAAGGATGAGTCAACAAAGGAGGCTAAGAGATAAAATCTTCATAAAGACCCTAATAATGACTTGTAAGAGCAATAAAAGGGCTTGTAAGAGTCATTTATTACCTAGTGGACTTCATAAAGTTTTATGGTTGAGATATTTTGAGGGTGATGAGAGCAATTTTGACTTGGACTTGATTAGGAAAGTTTTAAGCTTGTTTAGGCTTGTGCAAATGATTAGAGGATGGATTAGGATGGTTTAGAATTAGCTTAGGGATAGGCAAGTGGATGGAATTTAATGAGGGTGGGTGAAGGAGGAGATATTTGTTAACTTTGGCTTGGGTTAGTAAGTCTTAACCCATGTTTAGGGAATGTGACAAGGTTAGGAGGGGATTAGAATTAGGTTTTAAAGACATCTTCTAGAAGAGTCTAGACTTTGGATGAGGATAAAGACTTTCTAGAATAGTCTAGAATTTTCTAGGATGAGGATGAAGACTTTCTAGAAGAGTCTAGAACTTCTTAGGATGAGGATAAATTAGATTTTAAGAAATAAATAAAGTTTTATTTATTTCAAGGGTTTGGGTTGAGGAGATATTTATTAAAACTTTTCTAATAAACATGAGGATTAATATTTAATCTTAATTAAATATTTTGAGTTGGGATTAGGGGTAGGAAATGATGGGATTAGCCTTTAATCAAAATTAAAGGAGGATTAGAAGATTTTGGAAGAGGTTAGTGGTCATAAGGAAATTGGCCAAGTTTTGGGCAAAAAATAATTTTTTTATTTATTTTAGGATTTTTGGTCAATTTATTAATTAAATAATTAATAAATAAGGAAATAATGTTTAAATAAGATTTAAACATTTTTGGGAGGGATTCCTTAATTAAATATTTTTAATTAAGATAAAGGGATTTAATGGCATAAAAATAAATAAATTAATTAATTAAATAATTAATTAATAAATGATGATGTCATCAGAGATTTTTTTCAGAAAATAAAAATATTATTTTCTAAAGAATTTTTTAGGTGTCTACACACACAACATATCTCATCCTAAATCTCTGAAACCTCTTGGATGAAATTAGTACCACCTTGAGCATTATTGATCTTAACTTCTAGAATATTTTCAAGCATACCAATATCCTCTATTTCTACACTATTTTCATTTTTCAAATTGGAAGAAATAAAACCACAAATTGGGCATCCCTCATATAACTCATGATATGGATAATTTTGTACTAATGAAAATAATGAATCTATTTTCTAAGTATTAGCTTCCTAGAACATAGGATCATTCTTTGTTCTAATATTCTTTTCTTCTTTTATTGATAAATCTTTAGACTTATTTCTCAATTGGAAATCAAATTGAAGAATAAAGAACATTTGTAACCTCAAAATTCTTTCTATTTTTTAGAACTGTATTGTAGAAACAAAGAATTGAGGTAGACACCTTCTCCATAGAGGGAACCATCATCTGATGATTTTAAGTACTAGTTTGGGATATAGTCATCATAACAGTTAACTTCATTGGATTCCTTCATTAGATTATTTCCCTTCTTCATTTTTGATATAGTTCCCAAAAATATCCTACAATATAGGGGTGTCTACTTGATTAGAGGGTTCAAAAACATAATTTATTCAAACTTTAAATGCTCCACAAAACACACACTATGCTTGCATTCAAATAAGGGCATTTATTGATACATCCATAGATTTTATCTCCAAACCATTCAACAGTTCCTATATGGCTCTCTATATTTCTCATTCCAATTATTCTTCTCCATCAAAATCTTCATGAGATTTTAAATATTCTTATTCATGTTGAATGTATGATAAGGATTAGATGCTTGAAAATTCATATTCTTTTGCTAGACAACATCTTTAACTTCTATTCACTAATTGAAAGTTGATCGATATCCTTGAAGCTAAAGGACTCCAATGGAAAATAAGATATCTTCCTTTCTATATTAAAAATCACTTGACTATGTAAATATATGGTTAAGTAAGATGAGATAATAAAAAAATGATATTCTTCTTGACTGTGTAACCATAATGTCATTGAGGTAATTCTTCTTTAGAAGAACAAAAATCATCTATAGGATAATAATACACGTTGATGGAATATTTAATTATACTTATAGACTGCATTCCAAACATTTGTAATTGAATCTGAGAATTCCTCCTAAAACTTATTGAACATTTTTACCAAATACTATTAAACTTGTTGAACTTCTATGTTGGATCTTTCTTGTGTGATTATAATATATTTTTCCACTTCACTAATTCATCTACATTAGACACAATGAAACATAAATGCATATTGATTCATCTTAAGTTCAATGAGGATTTTAGTATGGTAGTGATTTTACAAGGAATGATCTTGAACATGGTTGATTTTAGTAAATTAGGAATCCCATACTTGTTAGCTAGAATGGGGTTTTTTACATTTTGATATTTTCAATTGTTAACATGTGAACTCTATTGGAATTGAGTTATTTGTTTGTGATAAAGGAAAGAATAAAATCATATCTAGTCTTATAATTTATAAATATTGACACTAGTATTATTCCTACAATACATCTTGATAGATAACTTGACTTAACTCCTAAAAGTACATTCCTACAATATTATTCCCACCAATCAAGTCTTCACTTAGCTCCTAAAAAATATTCAGACTGAAAGTTCAATTTCATTAGTATATTGCCTAAGACAAAAACTTGACCAATTTCTATATATTAGAAAATGATTTCCATAGTTATTCCCTTCGATGAAAATAAAGCTTCCCTTCTTTACCTTTTTCCCACCTTTTAGCTCAATTTAGGATAAAAGTATATTTCCCCAATTTCAAGCAATTTCTAAATATTCATAAATGACTACAAGTATCCTATGTTGCCAAATCAGATGTTTTACCTACTAAACCCAAGTATGAACTGTTCCAACTGGATCTGAATTTAGACCATCTACACATATTATGACCTTTTTCCACTCTTCCAAACATGTAAAAGGTGAATAAACTCTAAAACATGATGTGATCTTCATTTTCATTCATTTTATGAATACATTGGATGGAAAATGCAGTGAAGAATAGTTTTTTGGACTAGAATTTTAGTTGAGTGATAATACAATGTCACCTATCTTAAAAGGTTATTGAAGAGTTAGTAGTGATGGCGCCCTATTTTTTGGCAAAAAATTATGGCCTTCATTTAAGAGATGATGAAGATTTGATGAAGTATTATGGCCTCATATAAATCTAATTTTAAGAACAACATTAGTAAACATTTTGTGACCCAATTATGGGTTAATATGCTCATTGTTAAAATTAAAAGTAATTTAAAATGTTATCAAATGAAGGCTACCTTTAAACATCACATACTCATACACTACTTTCTCTGCTAATGTCCTTGAATAGTAATACCAATTCTAAGCACCAAAAGACAAACAGGAGAAATTAGTTTAATAAGGTTGGAATATGGATATAAGTTTACAAGTCTTTCCATGGTATACAAATACAAATTAAATGAGCTACCTTGGTTCGGATGTAGTAATGAAGGTTGTTCCAACAGTCCTCATCAACTATGGTTTGTGAATTTTTGTTGGGGTCAAGGTAAATGGTGCTGATAGAGGAAGTGAGGTGTTTAGAGAAACTATCAAATGACTACTAGAAACTAGAACATTAAGGAGGGCTATAATTACCTAATTAGAAAAAAGCTAAGACCAAAGACTAACATCTAACTATGACTGTATTGGGATAAAATGTGCTTACCTAAGGAAGGATTTTTTCTCATGGCTAGCACTACAAAATAAAATCCTTATAGTTGATACATTCAAAGAAAAAGGATATGCAGGTCTAAGAAGGTGCATATTATGAACCTACAAATACTCTCACCAATGTTGGAGCTAGTTATATAACAAACTTGGATGGAACTCAACAATACCAAGGTCAATCCTAAGCATGTTTCAAGCTTGGCCCATTAAAAAATAAGGACTATTTGTATGGTGGCTTGTGGACTGTGACACCATCTATTATCATATGGGAGTTATGGTAGGAGAGAAATAGATGCATTTAGAAAAATGAAAGGATAGGATAGGAACAACTTACCAACAAGATGGAGGCTGCCATTATCAAGATTGTGAACAATAGAATATTGAATATAAAAAAAGTGGTAGAAAAGATGACTTACTAGGATGAGAGGTAGATGGATTGGGTTTAAGATTCCTTGGTATGTTAGTTTGAGCTTCACTTGGTTTTGAGAATAATATTCTCTACAAGACCAACCACATGAAGGTGGAAGCTCATCTAACCTCAACCCCTCCCCCTAACATCAATCTAAATTACCCATTATCATCTAATTACATACTTCATTTATTCATTCATCCATTTATAAACTATAACTTTCAATCAATACAATCACATAACATTCATTAATATGATATAATATTGATTAATACACAATATTAATCAAGACTTCATTAACACATAACAGTATTCTTTAACATGAAATAAAAATCAATTTTCAATATTCATAGATAATTACTTTAAAAAAAGTTCTTTCATTATCCAAAAAAAGTTTATCAAACAAGGTTTATCAATTAAGAACATTTTTAAAAAATCATTTCTTCTTTGTGTTTTTCTTAGCTTTGTTAACAAAAAGGTTGATACAAGCATCAATATCTTCCACATTCTCCTCCTCTTGTGGAACATGTAATGTCAAATTATGATGTCTCCTCCTATTTGGGGGAGCAGAAAGCTGCTACAGTAAAGGGGGCTCTATTGCAAGAACAAGTAAATGGGTTAAATTGACATACTTTTTTACTTTTTTTAACTGTTACAAGTATTTAATTAAGTAGTACAACATAACATGCATTTTTCTTACTTGACAATGCTACATCATGTACATTAACATTTTGATCTGCCTCCATGTCAAAATGATGAACACTTGGAAAATGCTCCACTCCTTTACCATGATGCCCAACATGCTCTAAAATATTTAAAAAAAGGTTACACACCAAATTGCAATTGAAGATGTTAAATTGTATTTATAATTGCATAATTAATTTCCAATAGAAAATTAATACCTCCACCACTATAATGCACATCATGGCCTTCATCATGAGCAGGTATTGTGATAGGATATGAAGGCTGTAGTGAAATGTTATGTGCATTGTTATGCAGTCAATTTATATTAAAAACTAATACCAAAAAAGAAATTTCTCAACTATTCAATTTGATTTACTTTTTGTTTGACTAGTTTACCTATGTCTCACTTGGTGCATAGATTCTTGGACAAGGCTTTCAAATTCTTGGTGTAGGCATGCAACCACGACTTTATAGCCTTCCTTCAAGACAATTTTTTTTATCTTCATCCATGAGCTCCACATTGAATTCTGTGTGCTATTTTTTTGCTTAATATTGTTTTTGATTAGATAAACAGGTTTTATAGGGAACCTGAAACCCAAAAGTTAGTACATAAGAAGGTTGATAATAAGCATGATAGCCCAGCCAAAAATGTATAAGTTCAAAGGCTGAAAATAAGCATTAAGCCCAGCCAAAGGAAAGAGTACTGAGAAAAGACTAGGAAAAGGAAACAATCAAAGTCACAGCTAAAAGCCAGAAAAAAAAGCCAAAAGATAGTGATAAACAAAAGAACAGGCAAGAGCTATTCCTCGTTCTTTCACTCCAGATCATGCATCACCTAAGCAGCCTCAAAGGCTTGTTGATTCTCCTTCATTTCCATCTATTGCGCCCTTTGATTCCCCTGGTCCTAAGAAGGAGTGGAGTTATCCTTTGTAGGGCCATCCTCTGTTCTGGCCTCGTCCCTCTCATTTCCATCCTCATCATTGTGCATTTCTCTGTCTTTGATCCAGCCCATGAGAGAGATTATGTTGTTGTTGATGGAGTTTAATAAGGAAAACATCTAATTTGCAAGGTTGTGATTGTATTTTTCCAGATTCTGTATCCTCTTTTCTGTGAGAGTGAGCCTATCAGCCGAATCCATCCTCCTATTGACATCCATTCCTTTCCTATTGCCTCAATGTGTTTCACTTGGTCTTTAACCTCCTCAAGCTCATGGAAAATCCATTTGATTGATCTAAAATTATCAATCATGCTATTACGAGCATTATTTAAAAGGTTCATCCCTATCTCCCTAGCTCTGTCTGAAATAGCCACAATCATCAGATCAATTAATTCTTCCAGCCACTGCTCTTCTTGATTATCCATGAGCATTTGGGGATTCATGGCCTCCCTAAAGATTCCCATTTTCGTGGTCTTAACATTGAAGTTGATCCATGCTTTCCTCCTATAATTGGTTTGCACTTCCCCTTATGCATACCCATCTTTCTCCTCTTTTTGCTCCTTGGGGTGGAGATGGATAGGAGAAAGAGGCAGCACAGACACCTCCTCATATTGAGAGTGTACATCCTCCAGACTCTCCCTCTTGTGCTTCTTCCTTCCACTGTCCTCCTTTGTTTCCTCCTATGTCTCCTTCACCACCTCCTTAGACTCCAGACCCTCCTCATCATCACTACTTCCCTCCTTAGCCTTCTCAGCCTGCTTCTACCCAAGATCCCTAGGGTTTTTTCTGCTTGAAGTTATGGGGGAGGGGGATTTTTTAACATGGTAAGTTGTTGCTTTCCTTGAAGAGGAGGTCCTTCCTTTCTTAGAATTGAGGCTCTGAATATCATCCAAGTCAGAGGAGTAACTAGAGCTTCCAAACTCCACAATCTCTATCCAAGGGGGGCATTGCTAATAGTATGTGCTTTGAAGTGCTCATGGCTAAGTAGCAGCAACCCCTCATGCAGAACTGAGTTTGCAATGGGCTTCTTTTTGAAGTTGTCCATCACCTTACTCATAGAGGTTAACAAATAAAAAGGGAAAGAAATTTTGTCTTTCTTCCAGAAATGATTTAAAATAACAAAGTGGTGGGTTCAGGCTCTATCAAACCTTGGGTCCAAAGTGATATGCTCAATAATAGCTTTTAGAACATACCTCCACCGCTTCTTCATGGAGTCAAGGACATAGTAGGTGTCAATTTTTTTCAATTCCTTCAATTCCTTCTCACTCTCCACAAAATCCCTAACTGCATTGGCTGAGAGCTTCTTATCCCTAAAGAATTTGAAACCCTTGATAGGGATCTCGGTGACAGCTGCGATCACCTCCTCTGTTATCTAGAAGTTGATGCCATTCACCTTTACCCTACAATCTTTCTAGGACTCCACCATATTGTTGGTCAGTTCCTAATCAAAACTGTGTATCTTCAAGAGATACTTGGTTACCCCACCCTCATCTAGCTTTTCCCAAACTTTTGGCCTGCTTCTCCATTTCTTAAAGTCCCCCACCAGCTCCTTTCTACATCTCTTTCCCACCATCTTCGCACACTACACACCCACTTTACTCATAAGCTTTTCACTATGAGTCTGGAATGGATTGTTGAGATTAAGCAAAGAGCAGAGAAAAATAACTCTATTGTTTCCCCTGAAACAATTTCAATAAACAACCCACAAAGCATGGCAATTAATCAATGAAGGATATCTGCATTTATGAATTCCCAATCTTCTATTATGAAAAGTACCCATATATCTTAACCCTTTCATATTCATAATTACAACTTGATATCTTTCGTACTTCCTTGGATTTTATCCAAGTCAATTTGACACTTGACGTCCATTGGCAAAGAAGTTCTAGGAAGCCAAGTCATTTTTTGGTTTGTGCCAACCCCTATATTTGCCAACTTGTCAGCAACTGGGTTTGCTTCCTGGAAAGTGTTAGTGACGTGAAATTTTTTGAATTTGGCAAGGGTCTCTCTAGTCTTATTGATAAGATTTGCAATTTTCCAAGATGGATATGAATTTCCATTGATGCACTTAATAATGTTATTCGATTCCCTTTCTAGCCATAAATAGGTGACCCCAATTTCAAAAGCCATTTTAACAACATTGCATGTGACATTGGCTTCTGCAAAATGATTTGTTTGGAAACCCAACAGGAGAGTGAAAGCCACAATACTGTCTCCATTTTCATTTCTAACCACACCTTCACTACCCAAGGATCTAGGGTTGCCCTTGGAGGCTTCATCAAAGTTGGCTTTGTGCCAGCCTTTAGGGGGGAGGATCCACTTGGCTTCCTATCTTTTACCTTCTCCTTTTTCTTGCCTCCTATCTCAAAAGCTCCCCCCTTCCTCACAAAATTTTTTTCCATTATGTTACTGAAGATCTTCCTTCCAACAACCAAAGCCATCTCCTCCCTATCTCTAAAAATTTGGTTGTTTCTCTCCTTCCATATGCTCCAACAAAAATGGGGTAGGAGCCAGAAGCTGATTTCTTTCAATGCAGACCTGTTGAACATACCTTGCCATTGGCAAAAAAAGTCCAAGAGGTTGGAAGGAATGCACCAGCTGTGGTCAAGGTCCTTGGTGAGGAAGTACCAAATTGTCCTAGAGTAAGAGAAAAGAATGAACAAATGATTGCCTATCTTTGACTCATCTTTGCATAAAACACATCTATTGAGCATGATGTGACCTCTTTTAATGAGATTTTCTTGGGTGAGATTTTGTCCTAAAATGCTAACCAAAAAAAGATCTCAACTTTTGGCGTTAGTCTCGGGAGCCAGGCCCTCGACCAAGGGGGGGACACTTTTGTACTCCATAAAGTAGAGTACCCAGAGGCAACCGAATAGAGCCCATTGGCATTATCCCTCCAAACTAGTTCATCCTTGTTGGTGCTGAGGGATAAGGAATTAAGCATGATCATAATTGGTTTAAGGTCCTCTGAGATAATAGAAAGGTCATTCCATCCCTATTTAGTCCTATAGTTGTTGACTTTGTGCCCAAAAATGTTGATGCAATCATTAGCCCAAACACCATAGCTAGGGTTATTAATTAGGGAGCCCTAAGAAAGCTAGCTGTCTAACCAGAATAGAATGTTCTCCCCATTTCCCTACTTCGAGGAGACCTTAGAGTTAGCCAAATCCCTAGCTTTTAAGAAGCCATTCCAAACAACTGAGCCTCTGGGGATATCCTCACTAAAAAGAGTGAACTAAAAAGAGGGCCTTTTTATATACTTGTTCACACAGTGTCTCTCCATTCCCTTGTGCTACTAAAGATGTGCTAGATTTGCTTTGCCAGGAGGGCCTTGTTGATATGAGTGAGCTTCTTGATTTAGGGAGACAAACTTTGTCCCAAGCAACAAGGGGGTACCTTTTATTCCTTTCAGTTCCCATCCATAAAAAATCCCTTTGGATTTTCTCCATCCTCTTGGCATATTTTTTGGGTATGGTGAAAAGGCTCAGGGCATATATTGGTAGGTTTTGAAGGATGGATTTAACTAGTTGACATTTTCCAGCTTGGCTGAGAAAGGCTCCTTTCTAGCTAGCCAACTTCTTATTGAACCTATCCAAGATGTCGTTCTAGAAGGAATCAGAGGGGGATGTGCCCAAGGGGAGACCAAGGTAGGTAGAAGGAAGCTTCCCTACCTGACATCCCAAGGCTCTAGAGATTCTCTTTTATCTTTGCTCCAGAGTGTTGATAAAGAAAATAGAGCTTTTTTCCCAATTGATGAGCTACCTCGACCCTCTAGAATAAGTGTCTAAAGTTTCTTTCAAAGCCTTGGCCTCCCTGACTGAATCCTCTCCTCCCATAATGGTATCATCAACAAATTTCTGATGCATGAAGGGGGTGCATTTGGAAGAAGGTTTAAAGCCTTTGATCCTCCCTTCTTTTTTTTTCCTCTCCATGAGTCTGCCAATACATTCTGTCAAGATGATGAAGAGAATCGGTGATAGAGGATCCCCCTAACAAAGGCCTCTAGTAGGTTTGAAGAAATCAGAGGGGGATCCATTCACTAAAATAGCTAGAAAGGGGGTGGTGACCAGCTAGGAAATTAGCTTGCATGATTTGACATCAAAGCCAAAAGCCTTCAAAACCAACTCCAAAAAGGACCAATCCACTCGATTGTAAGCTTTAGACATGTCAAGTTTGAGTAACATCCCTTCTCTCTTACCAACTTCCATAGAGTGAATCACTTCATGCACCATGATAATTGAATCTAAAATCTATCTGCCCAGGACAAAACCAGATTGTTGTTGAGAGATAATTAGGAGGAGAAGTTTAAGTAGCCTCAAAGTGAGCACCTTAGAGATGATCTTATAAAATGAGTTACATAAGCTGATGGGTTTGAACTTATCTAGAGTGTCAACCCCTAGCACTTTGGGAATAAGAACTAAGAATGTGGAGTTGATTTCCTTCAGAATGCTTCTAGCTCCAAAGAACTCCTAAACTACCTTAACAACATCCTTCTTAATGACATGCCAATACATTTCAAAAAAGAAGGTAGGAAAACCATCAGGTCTAGGCAATTTATCCACCAGAAGAGAAAAAAGAGCTTCTCTCACTTAAGAATCAGAAGGAATGGCCCAGATCAGATTACTATGGTGTGGTTGGAGGATCTGAGGGATACAAGAGACATGTCATCCTGGTCCACCTTAGAGAGAAAAGGATCCCAAGAAAGAAGGGAGGAGAAGAAAGAGATAGCTTCAAGTGAAATATCATCTTCCTTAGTTAGCACACCCTAATCTTTCTTCAGGCCAAAAATCCTGTTGTTAGCTCTATGTTTAAGAGTGGATAAATGGAAGAACTTTGTGTTTTGGTCTCCTTCCTTGAGCCAATTGATTCTAGATCTTTGCCTCTAGAACTTTTCCTCTTTACTAATGCTATCATGTGAATTAGACAGGATGGACAGCTCTTCTTCTCTACTCGAGGCATCATACCTATTTTCTTGAATGGAGGCTTGGATGGAAGAGAGATTAGAAGAAAGATCCTCTTTCATAGAGAATAAATGACCAAAATCTAACTTATTCCAAGCTTTTATCATCCTTTTAACATTACTGAGTTTTCTAGCTACCCTAAACATAGCAGTGCCTTCCACATCTATGCTCCACCAGCCCTTAATTCTCTCTAGAAGGTCAGGGTGGGAGGTCCACATTTTATCAAAATGGAAGGGAGGAGGTCTAAAGGGGTCAAAAGGGACAATCAAGTGGGAGATGGGGGAGTGGTTGGACCCAATTCTAGGCAAAAGAGCTAATTTTCAAGAAGAGGATTGCAGCCAATCAGGAGAAATGAGGGCTCTATCCAATCTAACCTAAATACACTCCTTGCCTAAGTGTTTATTGGACCAAGTAAAGTCACCACGCATAAAGTCTAGATCCAGAAAAGCCAAATCATTGATGAAGTTAGAAAGATCATGCTTGCTATCCCAGTCTTGAGGCAGACCACCATTCTTCTCCTTATCCAGAAGAGGGGTATTGAAATCTCCCATAATGAATTCTTTTTTCAAGTTACTATTCTGAACCAGCCCTTCTACTCTGGACCAGTAGGATTTTCTTTCTCTCTTATTCTTGGTGGCATAAATGTTGAGCAAGAACCAAAATTAATTGGAATGAATATTGTACACTTTACAAAATAGAATGTTACTTGCATTGGAAATCGATTCCACCCTGAAAAGTTTTAACTTGTATAAAGTTAGCAGGCCCTGAGAGGCTCCATCAGAGTCTGAAGCCTCACCACTCATCATGTTACTGAACTCTATGTTTCTCAAAGAATCCTTTTTCATTTTTGTTTCTTGGATCATCAAAATATTTGGGCTCTAGTCTCTAATCAAATTCCTAATGATTTCCTATTTATGGGTGCCATTTAGGCCCCTAATATTCCATGAGATGATCTTCATTTTTTACTCTTGGAAAAGTCCTTTAGGGTGCTTTGGCACCCATTCGCCAAACGCCTTCTAGTCTCATCTTCTCTAGACTCCCTTTCTAATTTCCTACCTACTTTGGTTGTAGAGCCCACATCTGGTTTGTAACTGCTCCTAGTCACCATTGGAGAAGCCTTGCACAAATCTTCGATTTGGTTATTCCTAAGTATCTCTCCCTTCTTTTTGAACTTCAAGGATCTAGAAGCCTTATTCACATTCCTTGGGGTGCTGTAAAGATCAACCCTTTGGTCCTGATCTTTCATCAAGTCCTCCTTATTTCCTTTTTTGGTCACTGCATCTCTAGTACAGACCAAGTTTTCCTCTGGGTCCTAGAAGATGATAATTTCCTTATTTTCCTTTTGCTTGATCTCTTCTATGGAGCCTAGAATTGGTTGTTCCTCTTTGGGGAGAAGGTCCAAACCAACCTCCTAAAGACCTTTTTGTGAGACATCCTTAACTTCCTCTTCTCTAGGCTTGGGGGTCCTTTCCTTGACCTTATCATCCCCTAATAGTTGGGGTTTAGTTAAAGGTAGAGAGGAACTATGTCCTGACTTGAGTAACTCTCCTTCTTTACTTGTCTTTCCCTAAGGTTCTAGGTTTGTGCTCTTTGGGGTTTCAACTACATACTGGGTCTCCATAGACAGGTCCTTCTAGCCTTGAGCAGTGGTCTTCTTTTTCCAAACTTTCTTCATCCTCAGCTGAGAAGAAGAAGCGAGATTCTTCATTCTAGTCATCTTAGATTTCGGGCACTGAAAAGACTTGTGACCAATTTTTAGATAGTGAAAAAACCCAAAAGGAACACTTTCAAAGTCCAGCTGCTAGATATGGGTGCCAAGTTTGGACTAAAAACAAACCACTTTGAGCATATCCTCCCCTTCCCTCACTCCAACGTAGATCCCCGTATAAATCAGCCTACTCTTTGAAGTAGTGATTGGGTCAATGGAGAGAAGCTCTCTGAAAGAGCTGGCCACTCCCTTGAAGACATCCTCATTCCAAAACTCCAATTGTAACTCTGAGAGTCTAACCCATACCGGAGCTTGTTGGAGGAATGATTTATTTAATTCCAATTGGGATGACCATCTCTGAAGCATGAGGGTGGCCCTTCCAAAGCTCTAGGTACTTTCACACAAAATGTCAGCCATGTCCTCTTGACAGGTGAACTCAAAAGAAAGAAAACCCTTAACCATTGCTATGACACTGACCAGACCTTTCAAGCTCCATTTTTTTAGAGTGTAGGCTTGGAACACATCAATATTTGGTCTAATAAACATTCCAACGAGCATTGAGGACATAGAGGCAATGTTGTGATCAACAATCTCATCTGGAATAGTGATCATGCAAGATCCCTTTTCCAGACCTGACACAACATTAACCGGAGGGAAAGAGGATTTACCTGATGGCTTGACTCCAAAGAGTGAGGCCCAAAGCTTTGGGAGATTGCATAGAATGTCCTCCCATGGGTCCCCATCTCCTAACAACTCCTCGATGCCTGCCTGGATCCCCTCCTGCATGCCTGGTGATCGAGGTCCGCCTCCCTATGAATTCTTGCCTGTCTCCAGATTTGAATTTTGAACTTGTGCTCCCACTCCCAGATGAGATTTGAATTTTAAATTTTGCTTAATATTGTTAGTTTTTCATGTATGGTTTGATTAAAAAAAATTGTTTGCAAAATTATATTAAAAAATAAGAAAACTTCCATTGATGCTACATGCAAGTCGAGACTAAAGATTCATGTAGCTACCAGAGCCAAGTTTGTGTTGGCCAACCTTTTCTCATCTTACTTTTGTAGCCATTGATGTGTCCTACAATCCATGAACAATTTGAAACATGTTAGATTATATATTTACAAAGATTACTAATTAATGCATGATTACATTATACTTAATACTATCATGACATGCCTTCTTTTTCCATGTGCTGGTTCATTTCCTTTATTATCATGTAGCCTTTTCTTCTTTGCATATTCTATTATTTCATTCCACTCCATCGATGGAATCATAGGATGACAATCATACTTTGGGTTATCCTTTAAACCCCTTCTATATTGATCCCTCACAACCTTTATGTCTTGATGCTCTTTTCAGAAGTAGGGAGGTGTCAATTTTTTTTTTTCTAAATAGGTTTTTTTAAAAAAATTGTTATAGAAATAACTTTAATATAGTACAATAAATGGAAGAAAAGAAAAATATTGTAGCAATGATATGAAACTACATACCTTTTATGTATGATGGGTCCAAATAGCCTCAATGTAATATCAAAAAGATGATCAAAGAAAACATTATTTCCTACAAAAACATAAAGGTATTATTAGTCCAAAATGAGTTATGTATAAGTAAACTTAAATTATAGTTTAAATAATAACAATTTTAAAGCACCTAGAAGCTTTCATAATTTTAACAGAAAGATAGTTTTCTTGTTCAGAAATAATGTCCTTGCAAATGAACCAGTACTAGTCACATGGACTACTATAGGAAATGGATTAGCTTTAGTAGTACTGTGTTGGAAATATAAATGAAGTAACTAAGAGGGGGGGTGAATCATTTACTAAAAAAACATATCCATAGATCCCTTATATATCTTAAATAACTTGATAATGTTGTCACTTGGTAAACATTCACAAAAATGATGTAACTCGGTAGATTAACTTGATACTGATCTTTAAGCATTCACAATTATTAACATGCATGCAAAAATAACTAACATGAACACAAGAGATGCCAGATTTAATGTGGAAACCCAATATGAGAAAAACCACCAAGTAACTAGCTAAAAAACACACTGTTAGGTGTGACCCTATTAGAGGATTTATTCACCCTACTAGGAGTGGCCTTGTTAGAGGACTTTAGAACAATTCAATGGAACTATCCACCTTGTTAGAGGATTTACAAAATGGCTATTAGACCAACTCTATTAAGAGATTTAGGAATTACTGCTATAATGGTTAGAAGGTAACAATGAAATGACTTAAATAAGATGCAACTGATTTTGCTGATTACATATCTCTATTCTACACCATTACATCCTCCTTGATCAAATATAGCTTTGCTACTCCTTAATGATCTTTGATCATCCTTCAAAATTCACTCTTCACAATAATTAGTCCACCTTCACATTCATATCACATAAAATCCATTACACTTAAATTTTGCAACTTGACCTCTCATATATACCATTCAGATTATCAAGTTGGCTCAATTACAAGTTAAAATCACCTTTAATAATTACTATAGTCAGTTGGAAATAATACTTCAAATAATTAAGCATTAAATCATAAATTAACAAATTCCTTTACTAGTTGACCCTGCTCGGTAAACATTGCTTTAGAAACAATTTCCTGCGTTAACCATCTCAACTCAGTTAAAATTACAAATTCTATGAAATCCTTTGGCTGCTGAGTGAACTCGGTAAGAACTAAATTTATTTCACTAACCATGAGAGCTTGATAAGAATTGTATTTCCTTTGCTGACCATGAGAGCTCGGTAAGAACTATTTTCTGTCACATTTTGTTTTGATGACTGAGTGAGTTTAGTAGACACTAAATTTCCTTTGCTAACCTTGAAAGCTCGGTAACAACTATTTGCACAAGGTAAAGTTTGAGAATGCTTGATAGACATTGTAAATCTTCTTGCAAACCAAATGATCTCGGTAAGAGCTAATAGATGACTTGTATGACATTTTTGTAACATCAAAGACAACACATAATTGGATAATTATATCCAACATACTGGTCTTTGTTGCTCTATCAACTGAAGGTCTATCTATTAGTGCACAAAATAGGTACACGAGTATAAAACCCACCCAACAAAAAAAAAAAGCATGATTAGCACATTACAAAATATAGAAAAACAAAGTTTTACCAATTGTAGTGGGCATAGATGAGGATTTTTTCATGCTCCTTGTTGCCAACAATGCACTTGGCAATATTAGACCATCGACTGAATGGATCAACTTCAATAGTACTGGTCTCTATTGCTCTATCAACTGAAGGTCTATCCATTAGTGCACAAAATAGGTACATGAGTATAAAATTCACCCAAAAAAAAAAATAATGCATGATTAGCACATTACAAAATATAGAAAAACAAGGTTTTTCCAGTTTTAGTGGGCATAGACAAGGATGTTTTCATGATTCTTGTTGTTGAAAATGCACTCGACAATATCGAACTGCCAACCGAAGGAGGTGTCCACACTTCACTATGAGTTGAAGAATACAATATTGTTAGCAAAGACATTTACAATGGATAAAGATCAAATGAGATACTAGCTAGAAGTGTCCAAAAATAAAAGTTAAGTGTTATAATATTGATGAAAACAAAGAATGTTACATTAGTTTTACTTTCAACATTAGATGTCTTATTTCAACACTTAGTAATTGCCTTAAATAAACTCAACGGTTTAATAATACATTAATTATAAGTAATCTTGTACAAAAAAAGTGTTACTTACATGAAGGTTGTGCACTACAACCCTCACTATGTTCACCATGTGGTGTTACATACTTTTTTAGAAAAACACATAATATTTTAGATCATGATCTATAAGATACTATAAAATATAAATATTTATTAAACTTCTATTATTGATTTAGATTAATTACTGCTTACCTTCAAAGAATCAAACCTACAACCCAATTCTTTTTTTAGTGCCTCTTTCTCCTCACTTGTGTCACACTTGATGATAATGTTAACAATTTCATCACTATATCTTTGTTTGAGTTGTTGGGACATGAACATAAGGTCATCACTAGGGGCAATGTCATATAGAAATGATGCCTATATTTCAGATTGCATTTGATCTACTATTACTCTAGCTTTTTCCTATCATTTGTGACATCAATATTAGTAAAATTCTATCAAAATAAGTCCAAAGCCATAAATAAAATACCATAATAATATGACATTTGTTTCTATATAATTTAAACAATTATAATAATTAAGGTTTACCTCCACTAAAGAAGGTGTGTGAGATGGTGCATCCCTACCTATGCATGGTGGTCTACTCATGTTGCCTATGAAAAAAATTAGTAATTCTTAGCAATCAACAATGAAATGAAAGTATATGACATGTTGTGCTTAATGTTTATATCTTCACATATAGTTTTGAAAAATTTGGTGTAACTAATGTGTATATTTGCAAAATTCAATATAAATAAAATTCCATCAAAATAACTCCAAATCCATAAAGAAAATAACATAATAAATTGATATTTGATTATAT
This sequence comes from Cupressus sempervirens, assembly GCA_028749045.1. NCBI lineage: Eukaryota > Viridiplantae > Streptophyta > Pinopsida > Cupressales > Cupressaceae > Cupressus > Cupressus sempervirens. The sequence goes on along the minus strand of CM053793.1, from coordinate 782,235,754 downwards.
ATAGCTTGAATAATTAAAATAATTAAGGTTTACCTCTACTGAAGAAGGTGTATGAGATGGAGACCCCACTTATGTGTGGTGGTCTATCCATGTTTCACTATGAAAAAGGTTAGTAATTCTTAGCAATCAACAACAAAATAAAAGTATTTGACATGTTCTACTTAATGTTTATATCTACACATATGGTTTTTAAAGAAAATTTGGGTGTAAGTAATGTGTATATTTACAAAATTACTCCAAAGCCATAAATGAAAGAACATATTAATATGACATTTGTTTCTATATAATTTGAACAATTACAATAATCAAGGTTTACCTTCACTGAAGAAGGTGTGTGAGATGGTGCATCCCTGCCTGTGTGTGGTGGTCTATCCATGTTTCTCTATGAAAAAGATTAGTAATTCTTAGCAATCAACAAGAAAATGAAAGTACTTGACTTACCAAAAAAAATATTAATAATAAAGTAGATTGTATATTGGAGTTCATATTAATTGGAGGTAATTGGTTTAAATTTTATACTTACCAATCCCATGATAGGGAATTTTTTTGTATCTACATGATTCAAATTGTAATTTATCAAAAGCTTTTCCTCTGCACTTATTGATTTTATCGCACATACAAAAATATGATTTCCCTCATGTATCTCAAATATACAATTCATCAACTAATTAGTTGACATGGGTCAAGAACTATTTATAAATCCTGCAATATTCCCTATTTCTTTTGGCCTTCCATCAATATACATAGCGAACATTTTACTTTGATCAATTTTTTTGCATTGTATATAATTTGGTGACAATGCATACCTGCACATACTTTTTTTATTTGCACAATCTGCATCTAATTATTGTAATTGTAACAAGGTCCTACATACTCAATTAATTCAACAACTTAATTGTAATAGACCTTTATGCCATCCATGGAAAATAGGCCCAAACCATGCAATGAAGATGAAGCTATTGAATATATCCTTTCATTAATAGAAAAATTAGTGTTAACTAGAGGTAGTTCCTTGGGTATCCATTCTTTCTAAAGATGTGTGTACCTTAAGGGAACCTCCCTATCACCTTTTCTCTCATTATCATAAGAACATGACCCCCCTCAACAAGAAAAAATTGCATTTTTTCATTGAATTCTCTTTTATTCTTTTGACCTTTAGTTGATCTCTCTATTTTAGACCTACTAGATGTTTCACTTTTGTCTTCTATTAATTAATTTTACTCACTCAAGGAAGATAGATTAGACAAAGACCTATTTGGTGATAGGTCTATAATCCATATAATGAGACACATTAGGAAAAAAGTTGATGTTGATGGTAAAGAGAAGATATGAAAATAAAAAATTGTATCTATAGGGTCTATTAACATATACCTATCGATCCATGTGACTTTATAAGATCCTAGTCAAAGGTGTTGAATAGCCTACATATGTAAATCATTTATCTTAAGTTAGCAAAAAATCTAGTCTAATTAATGTGTCTATCTAAAAAAATATTGGACATGTACTTAATGTTTATAGCTGCACATAAGGTTTTGAAAGAAAAAGTTGGTCACATTACTTATCAAATTCACCCATATTGTAATGAATGAAAACTTGTCTACTTACAATACTCTGTGAACTACAAATTACATAGAAGACAAAATTTACATGATGCATTCATCAAAATAAAACAAATTTCTATAAATAAAAATCATAACCCCATCATACTTGACATTGATTGTATCTTTGTAGACATTTCATTAATCATGTCATTGATCATCATCATCACCATCATCACACCTGTCACTTTGATCATCATTGTCACCACCACCATATTCATCACCATTATCATGACCATCATCCCCATGATCATCATCATCTTATCAGCATGATCATGATCATGATCATCACCAATATCATTAGCATGAGCAGAGTCATCATCATCTTCTTCTTCATCATCATTGGGTAACACTTATTCGTGATCATCATTTACTTTGTCTTGTGATTCTTCAGTGTCTTCTTCTTCCATCACATTATACTTTACTTGACTTTCACTTATATCATGTCTAACAAGTGACCAATCTGGTTTATGTGGAATTCCAAAGTAAAACACTTGCTCTCATTGGCTCGGAAGAACATAGGACTCATCTCCAACTCTCAAATAACCTTGTATTAATAATTCTAAATCCACTATCATGTTCAATAATAGTCCTATCAGGATCATTTTAATTTAGCCTTAGCCTATAGCATTTTACAAAAAATAGAACTAATTTGAAGGAATTAATGTCACACTCAATTATATCATCCAAAATACCATAGTATCAATTTTCATATTGTCAAGTATATATGTCAATTCTAGATGAAATATTGGCAACCATGAATACTACACTTATCGTAGAATCACAAGTTTTTTTCATTTCATTTGAATTTTTTATGTAAAATTTATGGCCATGGTAGTACATAGCTTTGTGATGTTTGACCTACAATTATTCAAAAATGTCAAGATTATTTGCATCAATCTATGAGTTGATATTAAAATTATGGTTCATGATTAATAATCTTCTGTGTACCTTTGTATCTCTTAAGCCATATGCTAGACTAAGTACCATTGACATAACATTTGGATCTTCATTATGATGAGCTTCTTTAACCAATGATGCAACAACATCCCATGTTAATGAGCAACAATTTTTTTGAGATTGTTCAATCCATACCATCATCCAATCAAAGATTGTTTGCAATATACAAATGTATTGCATCCCACTCATGGCCAACTATAAAAAAAAAAAAGACCAATTAGAATCAATTAATATTGATGATGGATAAGAATTAATTAACTACAAAAAATAAACTTATAAATACCTCTCACTCTCCTCAATCTACCTTTTCCTATTAGGTACTCCCCTTCAAATTTGTCAATAGAGTTGGGATTCCAAATGTGATTTACATGGATATTTACTACAAACTTGGAAGATATTCACTAATATACACCAAGGTCTAATATACCATATATCTCTCTACCATAGAACCCTTAGGATGTTCTCTTTGTTGAACTAAGCCTTTTATTAATTTCAAGTGTCTCTCAACCATCCACATTGACCTAATTTGTACAGGTCCACACAATTCAATCTCCTCAGCTTGATGTATAAAGTACTGTTCTTGAGCATTGAAAAAGATTGAAGGTAGACACTTTTACATTTCACACATAAGCTGTTGAATTTTTCTCTTCCAATATTTTATATCTCTTTATCAATTTCTTTAGATGATAACCACATAAAAGAGATTCAACATGCAAGAACATATAAATGAGATTTTAGACAAAATTATACAATATATTTTAAATAAAATTATACAAATCTAAGAAAAAACACTTCTAACCTCATGTATTTTCTAAGATCATATATAACTTATTTAATACTATTGTCAAACTAGTGTGGGAGGGATAAAGGTAGGATGTACTACAATCATTAAAAAATGATCATTTCAATATATTATTACATAATATAATAGGTAGTACATTTAATTTACAAATATATTATAAATAGAGAATATGACTTACCTTGACAAATGTATGCCAATCATGTGTTTTCAACCCTAGCCCAAAATCACCTTTCTTTGATACAAAAGTGCTTATATTTGGAGTAAATCCTGTGAGAATTTTTTTTATGACTTCTTTTAATGCATCACTTTGTTACTCCATTAATAAACAAGGAAGAGAACTCGTATTTATGTGGTCTTCATTGCTATTTGATTCAATGAAAACTTTTACTGCATTATTGGATTCATGAATGTCAGTATAAATTTTTGCAATTTTTTCACTATCACACCTTTCATCCAATATTTTTCATAGTGTCTCTATTACATTCTTTCTAATATGCATAGCATGAAACAAATGTATGATTGGGAGATTCTTGTAGTATGGTAACCTACTAAATTGATTAGGATAACTTTTCATTCCTCTAGGAAGTTGGTCATTGATACCTTAGTGACCTTTACGAGCATCAATTACATCATTACTAAATATAAGACAATATGAAAATATAAATTTCAAACTTTAGACTACAAATTGGACATTACCTTGATGATTTAGTCAATTATATTTCAACTTTCATAGATGAGGTGTCATTCTTTATGGCCTTGATGTTGTCTCTTCTTTCTTATTAAAAAGATGTTTTTCAATAATTTGATACTTATGATTATTATGGAGAAAGTGTCTAAACTCATCAAACACCTACTTTCCTAAACTTCTTGAATGATGAGATTTCATCTTCAGACCACATACTAATGTGTGAATTTTATCTTTTTCTAAAGACATAAAAAATCATGTACAATTGGATCATGTACAATTATCATGTGCAACTTAAGAATACAACAATAATGTGTAAGCACTTGTTGATATTCCAGTTATTTTTGTTATTAGTGACATATACTTATTTAGATTGTAAGTTCATACCAAGCATATTGTATAGTGAATAATATTAACCAAGCTTTTCATTTTCTACCAAGTTCTATAGTTGCTACCGAGTCCTTTGGATATATTTTAGTTTGCACTAAGTAGGTACTACTAAGGTGATGATCAACAGTGTAAACCAAGCATCTTAGTGTATATTGAGTTTACCAGTGCAAATTGAGTTGTGTAGTGCTTACCAAGTTTGTAGTTGATGTGATGTGAGTCTAGTGTTAATTGAGCTACTTAGTGTTAACTAAATGACTTAGATTATACTGAGCTCAAGGTGATAGCATTGACCAAGCTATGTAGTGTGAATCAAGTGATTCAATTTATATGCAGAGTTTCACAATATTTGTTGAGTCACAAGTGTAGACCAAGTTCAAGACTACTTAAAAGTGATCAGTATGGATCAAAATTCTACATCTATAGAGTGCATGATGATGTTGAGTATTGATAGTGGATGTTGAGTTTTAGAACCTCAGCAAGTCAGTCTTTAGAACTTGAGTTTTCTACGCTTTGGCTAACTTTGTAATATTTGTGTAAACTTGTATTGTGGTTGACTTTGTAATTGTGTAATTGGATTGGTATATATGTAATGAATTTTATCACATCCAAAACATATAGAATAGAAATAATGTAAACATTAGAGAAGAGAAGAAGAGAAAATTAAAAAGGCTACAATAGTATATGGAGCAACAAAAGTTTAGCTATCATAGCAAGGGAATTTGTACACACAAAAGAATCTCATTTAGCAAACCAAGTTGTAGATAAGAGATCAACTACTACTTCATCCTAATAGGTGGATTAGACAAATCTTTTAACAAGATAGACCAACAGTCTTATGTAAATCTCTTTACCAAGTGCATACTTCATTGTATGTTTGTAAACCCTTTTGCAAGGTAGACCTAATAGTTCTTATTGCTCCTAATAGGGCAGATCATTAGAAGTGATCATAATAAGTCTTAAAAGGCCAACTTTATACTGTAATACTAAATCTTGTGGGTATCATCCCCACCCTAGTTTTACTTTCTATTTGGAAGGTTTTTGGGTCACCAAATATTGTGTATTAAAGTGTTGTACATGCTTTCATGTTTTCAATTTCTCATGTATGCAATTAGATTAGAATATACATAAAGGATTAATTGCTAATCAAGGATAAAATTTTATAAGTTATTGATTCACCCCTCCCCTCTTAGTAACTTAGCCTATTATAATATTTTCAATAGTTGGTACTAGAGCTTTGTGATTCTCGGAGATAAGTTTAAAATCTTGAGCAAAGATCAAAGACAATGAAGGTATTCAGACATGACAAGGCTATTGATAATGAGAAGCTAGATTTGAAATTGGTTATTGGATAAATTAAGAAAGAAAAAGAGAAACTCTCTCAATCCCTGAAAAGAAAAAAAGATCTTCAAATCCAAATGAATGATTCAGTCCACATTGAAGAAAGAATTGAAGACATTCATTCAAGAAATTCAAATGAAGCTAATGAAGCAATCAAAGAACTATCAAAAAAGAATAATACTCTTCAAGAAGAAGTAAGAAATATAAGAAGAGAGCAAGAAATTTAGTCAGTAAGATTGTGTTAAGTCATGGAAGAGAAAAATAAGATAAGAGGATATAGAAGAAAAGAATAATGAAATTTAGCACCTATCCCTTCAGCAAGCAAACTTCATTGATTAGCTCACCAATGCAAATGAAGAAATCATGAATCTAAAATTAGAGAATGAAATATTGCAAAATGATTTAAACATTGAAAGGAAAACCAATGAAAGGATGATGAAATTTCGAATAGACATGAATCAGTTGAATGAGCAAAGTCATTGCAAAAAAAAAGGGAAAGAAAGAATTGGATACCCAAAAGAAGGTGAATCATCTAAGAAAGGAACTCAAAAGAATAAACCTACTTACAATAAATATGGTAAGATAGGTCACACATTAAACAAATGTTGGAGCAATGGGAAAGAAAAATTAAATAGAAAATATTAAAATTATAATTAGCATGGTCGTAGAGCTAATGAATGCAAAGAAAAACCAAGATTTGAAGGAAAATGTCACAAATTTAAGAAGCATGGGTACAAGTCATTAGAATAGAAAACTAAGATATTGAATCTAGCATAATATATTGTGAAAGCTATATTTGGTTGGGACTATAACACTTGGTGTAGATGTCATTACTGTGGAGAATTTTGACACATTGGAATGAATTGTAAAGTATCACATGAGGAAAAGAGATACTACCAAAAGATGTTTCATTTGTATAGAACTTGGTCATCTTGCTAAGAACTATATGAATTCTGGAAGAATTGAAGATGAAAAGAAGGCAAAAGCTAATAACATTAGAAAGCAGATGAGATGACAATGGATTCCAAAGTCTATCAGAATGCATGTCCAAGTAATGATGATCAAGTCACTCAAGAATTGGGTGACTACATAATTTCCACTTGATTTATCAAAGGGGAACTAGAACTAGGCTTCTAAAGAAGACATCTAAATCAGTTCAAGTTGACAGGACAAAAGATCCATAGCAGCATTCAAGATGCAAAGGGATCATTGAGTAAGAGGTACCAGTTACTACCAAGTTACCTTCCTTACCGAGCAAGGATGGGTTATAGGCTCTACTGAGTGAGGTTAGGAGTAACTAAATTTTATGCGGTTACCAAGCCATGGAAGACCCTACCAAGTATTAAATACAAGTGAAGTGGATGATAGTTTTTCAATTTGATCTAACATTCATACCATACATTTATGGAAAATTTTGATAAAAAGGGTAAAATTGAAGTCATTTCTCACTACAAATTTTTGAGAGTTATTTGTGCAGAGTAATTTTAGAGCATTCAAGTGATTTGAGTGAATTGTTACCAAAAGTTTTTGAACTCTCTCAAACCCTACTAAGAAAAGATGGAAGCTACTAATAGCAAGGTGAAAAGAGGTTCAGATATGTTGGTTTGAGGTGTGGAATAGAAGGTGCCAAATTTTAAGCTTACTCCTATAGTTGTAGAAACCCTAGATCTGAGTGGAGCACAATCTCAAATCCCTCCAAAGGTACTCTTAATCAACGACATCCATTCTCATTTCAAATGTGCAATTCAAGATATTGGTACTTTGGAAATGAATGAAACCCTAGGGAAACTATGTGTTAATGACATGTTGAAACCTAAACACCAACATCTAGAAGTTAAAGGTTTAACACATATTCCACATAGGCCACAAGATTCTCAAATTAAGTGGATAAGATACATCCTAAGTTGTGTGCACAATGGTTAGTTGTGGTTGGAGCAACAAATTTTGATCACAAAGAAGATGATCCATAGGATCACCGGTCTCCCCATGTTAACAAAAGCTAAAATGATGAAAACCCTAAGTTAGGTTGAATTGGAAAAGAATACCCTAGCTAAGTGGGATGCAAGGGGAATGAAAATACATAGTGTGACTAACATGGAATTGAAGTTTGGCATTCACATCATCACACACAAGATATATAGCTCTAGTAGGTTGACTAGTATGTCATGTGAAGCTCTGGACTTGGCTTATAAGGTAGTCAAGAATAACCTTTCTCTTGACCTTGTCAAGCTACTATTGAACCAATTCAAAAAAAACATGGAGAGCATTAGGACTTCAAAGAACAATCCATGTAAGTTTGACTCACTCTTGACATGTTTATTTTTCTATGTTCAAAAATTCTTCCCATCAAAAGGTATTGTTGTTTCGAGAAAATATGTGCCAATTCTTTATCAGATTAATGAATACATTGTTGAAATGGGAGAGAATTATGGAAGTATTATAAACAAATATTTTGATGTATTTAAGGAGAAAATAAATAACATATTCTAACTTCTCAAGAAATTAGTTGAAGATTATAAAGATGATGTTTGTTTTATGGTAGATAGTGACAAAGTGTATATTTAGGAAATTAGGCCAAGAATTGCATGGGTAAAACCTCTAGGATATGAGGTAAATATTGATGAAACAAAAGACATTATTGAGGCATTAATAAATGAGCTAGTTGATTGCAAGGTTGCTTACTTTAGCACCTGTGATGAGGCAAAGGCTAGAATTGACTAGAGATCAAGCTTCCTTAGGTAGTTAACAAGGGCAAAATGAGGATTGCCAAACTGAAAACTAGTTCTACTCTTCTGTTAACTAAAAAAGGTGGGGATGAAGAAGTAGAGGATGAAGAAAAATTAGAGGAAGAGGAGACACTAAAGAAGAAGGCTAAGGTAATCATTATCAAACCTACCAAGACATCCACTACTGTGTTCACCAGAAGATCCTCCAGAAAGAAAGCAGATAAAGAAGGAGGAGACATAATTTTCAAGAGGTCTCCACCCATATTTGAGGAAAGAATGAAAGAATTGGAATTAGGTTTTGGAATTAAAATATTCAAGGCATTGAAATATAAGACTAGGACTACTAATGAATAGAAGTAGATTGAAGATATATTAATATCCATGATGGGTAATTGGAAGTACTCACCTAACTAACTTACTCAGTAGATTCCCAATGCTTTAACAAATAAAATTAAGCCAAGATGGGAGCATGCAATGGAAAATGCAAAAGATATACATGAGAAAACCTTAAGACAACTTATGCAAAATTTGAATGACAAGGAGGTGAAAGAATCTTTGAAGAAAAATGAAGTAAAGTTAACTGTAAGATTCAATATTTGTCTTATTTTATTGAATGAAATAGAGCATTTTGTGAAGAACACTACAAATACATGGAAGAATGTCTATCTTCTTCACAAACCAAGTGATTTTGTTGTAAGTATAAGTGATAATGATGATGAAGATTAGGAGGAGAAAGATGAAGAGAGAGATGATGGGAGGTGACTCACTTTGAAAATGTAGATGATGAAGAGGAATAGGAGCAGGAGGCTACCAAGGAAGATGCACAAGATGTTGAGGAGACTAACCTAGTTAAGATTGTTACAATGATCATAGCCTCACTTCCTCATTCTCCTAGCAAAAACATTGATAATATAAAGCATGGAGACAACCTCAACAAGATTGATTGTGACTAGCACTGCAAGCACAAGCACTCAGTCAATCTCTACACTAGTCCAACTTAGTACATCACTAATAGTAGTGCCCAACACTTCATCTACTGAGTTGCAAGTTCTAACCTCTACATCAATTTTGGCCACATTAGGTATTCCTGCCACCAGTATTTCAATGATTGCAATATCCATTTTTGTAGTAAGTCCTAGCATTTCAATAATTGTTTCATTCCAAGTACACAAACAATAGGTGCAAGGATAGTTGAGAACAAGCCCTGACTGAGCACAAAATTTTGTGGTAAAGGAAAAAAAAAGGAAGAGGATATAGATCTTGATGAGAAGATGGTCATTCCTAAATGGGATATCTCAAATCTAAATCTTGATCAGATACAAACTTTTGGTGAACTACTTCAAAAGAAAGCCAAGCAGGAAAGGCTAAGAAAAGAAAGAAACAAAGAGTTTAAGATCATTAAGGATGCTAAGAACATTCTAGTACAGGCTTTAAGTATAGAGGTTGATACTTATCAACCAATTTTGTATCAGTTGGTAGAGATAGTCCATAAGTATAGTGAAGATTTGGATGGACATGATAAATTATTATAGAAAGTCAAGAAAAAGTTCAAGAATAAAGTTTGAGAACTTATTGCTCAAAAAATTGCCATTCATCAAGTCAAATTGTCTACTATTTTAGGCTCTCTAGAAACCTCTTGTATTAATGTATCTTTACTTTTTGGTAAGTTATGTGATACATCAATTTTCACAAAAGAAATAAGAGAGAAATTATCAAAAATTGACGAAGATCTGAAGGAAAGTGCACAACAATTGTAGCTTGACCTGAATTCTAGCTTTTCTCACTTCAATAAGATCATATTTATAATAGATATGTAGGCAGAACTACTCAAAGAAGAGGTAAGAATCAAATCAAGTTTGATAGATATTTAGAATATGATTCTCCCTAGTATGGATGCACTGTAGAGTACATTGCACACTCAAAAATGCTCATCCATGACAATAATTTCTTTATTGTAGACCACATGATTGAATTGTTAGCAGAAGTGCAAGTTGCATTGCACACATGTAATGTCTTATAAGACAATTTGGACAAGAGTTTGACACTTATCCTGAAGGTACACTCAAACTTCTTGTCACATTTTGGCATTACTATGTAAATACATATAGCATAAATCTTTGGCATTAATGTCAAAAAGGGGGAGAAGATTGGATAAGATGTAAAAAGAGAAGGGAGGAGAAAATTGAAAGGAAATTGTAGAATATAAAAGAAAATTTATATTGTATGTATAATATACTATATATTATGTATGGGGGAGAATTACCATGTACAAAAATGTATCCTTTACAAGACCAACTTTGAAAAATCTCAAAAATAGTATCCTCTATTGAGTTGGAGACATAAGGTGATGAATAAAGATGTTGTTGAACATTCTTGAATTCAGTTTTAACTGATAAGTATATTTTTCACTAATGCCAAAGGGGGAGATTGTTGACATTTCATTCATGCTTGTTATTAGTGACATACACCTATTTAGATTGTAAGTTCATATTGAGCATATTGTATAGTTAACAATATTAACCACACTTTTCAATTGTTATTGAGTTCTACATTTGCTACTGAGTCCTTCAGAAAGATTTTAGTTTGCATTGAGTAGTTACTACTAAGGTGATGATCAACAGTCTAAACTAATCATCTTAGTGTATGCCAATTTTACTAGTGCAAACTAGGTTGTGCATTTCTTATAGAGTTCATAGTTGATGTGATGGGAGTCTAGTTTTAACCAAGTGACTCAGTTTATATCGAGCTCAAGGTGATAGCATTAACTGAGCTATGCAGTGAAAATCAAGTGATTTAGTTTATATGTTGAGTTTCACAGTATTCATCGAGCCACGAGTGCAGACCAAGTTGAAGACTACTTGAAAGTGATTAGTATGGACTGAGCTTCTACATCTACAGAGGTCATGACAATGCTAAGCATTGGCAATGAATGTCGAGTATTAGAACCTCACCTAGTTAGTCTTCAAAACTCAAGTTTTGTACATGTTGGCTAAATTTGTAATATTTGTGTAAACTTGTATTGTGGCCGACTTTGTAATTATGTAATTGGTTTGGTATATATGTAATTTATTGTATCACATCCAAAATATATAGAAGAGAAGTAATGTAAACATTAGAGAAGTGCAAAAGAGAAAATTACAAAGGCTACAATAGTATAAGGAGAAACAAATATTTATCTATTATAGCAATTTTATTATACACTCAAAGGAATCTCATTCAGAAAACCAAGTTGTAGATCAGAGATCAGCTACTATTTCATCCTATCAGGTGGATCAGTCAAATCCTTTAACAAGGTAGACCTAATAGTCTTGTGTAAATCTCTTTACTGAGTTCATACTTTATTGTATGTTTGTAAATCCTTTTGCAAGGTGGACCAAGTAGTCTTTATTGGTCCTAACAAGGAAGCTCATCAGAAGTGATCATTGTAAGCCTTAACAAGCCAACTTTATACTACAATACTAAAGCTGGTGGGTATCATCCCCACCCCAATTTTACTTTCTATTTGGAAGGGTTTTGGGTCACCAAATCTTGTGTGTTAAAGTGTTGTGTATGCCTTCATGTTTTTAGTTTCTCATGCATGCAATTAGATCAGAATATACATAAAGGATTAATTGCTAATCAAGGATAAAATTTTATAAGTTACTAATTCACCCCTCCCCTCTCATTAACTTAGCCTATCATAATATTTCCAACAGTACTATAATAGACCAAAAATATGTAACATTAATAATATAACATACCACAAAAATGAGTTAGCCCAGGGACAACATGTATTGTCCATATAAGAATTGGATGGAATTTAAATTGTCCATCATGTATATATCTACAAAAAAATTGGACATGTTGTACTTAATGTTTGTATTTGCATATATGGTTTTGAAAGAAAAATTTGGTGTAACTAATGTGTATATCTATAAAAAAATTGGACATGTTGTAATTAATGTTTATATCTATAGATATGGTTTTGAAAGAAAAATTTAGTGTAACTAATGTGTATATCTGCAAAAAAATTGGCATGTTGTACTTAATGTTTATATCTACACATATGATTTTGAAAGAAAAATTTGGTGTCATCAAGAGTTGAATTGTTCTATGAAAGTCCTAGTTGATTCATACTTGTCCAAAAATTGTAAACTTTCTATTATATGTTTTGATGGATTGGTGCTCACATTAAAATTCAACCCTTTCCCTCTACGTGATTTAGTTTGTAACACAGATCTTTTGGACTGAAGTTTATTCTTGGACTAGAGCTTTTATCCATCCATAAATAGCACCATCAACCTCCTCTATATTATATCCTTGGCCATTATTGATAACTCTAAAAATCAGCAATGTAGGTGTCCACTAAAAAATATTGTTCAAACTAAGCCAACTTCTTAAAATGATGTTTAGGGTAAAATTTTTCAATAAGCCTCTTATTGAACTCTTCATAAGAGGTACTCTAATCATGTCCCATTATGATCATTTTGTTGTGCCACCAATCATAAGAAATAACAACCAAGTGAATAACAACATATTTAAATGGCCTCATCTTCTAGCATGGGGATAAACCAAAAATAGGTATATATTTTTAGAACCCATGTTCTTGTCATTGTCTTGATAGACACATCATAGTAGAAGAGGATCAATTTGCCAATCTTTTTTCTGCAAGTCATTTTTATATGGTCTTCAACTCTATAAATTAGTTAGAGGTCCTGATAATCTCTTAAAGATTTCTTAGGTTGGACCTACACTTGACTAATTTTTTCCAATCTTGAATGAAGTGATCTTGAAAACCATTTTATGTAGGTTCATTTTTAGCTTGTGTGTGGACTCTAGGAGACATATAGGCATGAGAGGTCTACTATTAGTTATTCTAGCATGTTGATTTGTAGTGTTGTTATTTAGTGAATTGGTCCCCTTGTCCATTATTTACAACACTATTATTGTTATTATAACTATGGCTATTATCTACCAATGGTCAACCATATCCATGTACCAAAACTGGAGCCCAAATTGGCAACTTAGATGAAAATTTAAGCATAATTTAAATACTCCATTACAGTTGCAAAAGGCAACACCGAGGCTTTAAAATCCAAAATTAATCACCATGATCTAACTAAAGTAAAAGTATTATGACAAGTTACACCTTGAAAACTTACTAAAAATTAACATGCTCTCAAAGAAGTTTGTCGAACACCCCAAAGGTCAAGAAGTTTCTCAGACAACCAAGATTGGCAACCAAAATGTTGTGCACAGTCTTTACAATACTTTCTCCAATTTTTCCAACCCATTGAGAAGGTTTTCATCATGATTTTAAAGGTTCCCACATTGGTTTTGTAACTATTCCAAATAGTTAGAGCATTGCATACATGAATTTGCAAAATCTTGCAAAAAAGTTGCTCTCGGTAAGAAAATGTTCTCATGACAACATGACAACATTTTAACAACTTTTTCCCAAATTGGAGTTAGACCTCAAAACTTATTCCAAAGACCAAGTGGGTATATAATATTCATTTAAGGACCTAAAATAACATATCCAAGGCCATGGGAACCTTAGTAGACCATTTTAGCCTTTCTAGAACCTAAGTCAGCTAGTTGACAACATTTTTAACTTTCTAGCAACTTGGCCATTTTGGGTCTTGCCAACTCTCCTAAACACACCTAATGACCAAATAGGACCTCTTATTAGACTAGTTATGTGGCTAATCATCACTAAAAAACAAAATAAGGAAGCCCTAGGTTGCATACTAGCCTACCTAGGTGCTCCTATACCACCTATTTATATTGGTTGTGCCTTTATTGTTAGCCTTTTCTATGTTTTCAGCAATAAATTCCAATGGATAATTTTTATGATTCTTCTTCTATCTACCCACTATTATTCAAGAGAAACAAAAATTTATAACAAAAAATAGACTAGATTTCCAATCATACAAAAGATAATGCAATCAGTTCCAAATATGAATTGTCTATATTGATATCCTTATTGATTAAAGCATCTTAATTTTGTTGATCTTCCCCCAACTCCTTGTAATCCACTACATGTTTCAAAATTTGATATATTATCAAGACATGGTTAAAAATGTGAAGTTAGGTCTATTTACCCTAAAGGGTTCTTTCCTTAGTGCAATTCCTAGAAGAGTGATTTACCTTGTATTCCTTGAATAATAGTTGTTTGTATAAAGTGATGTGTGTTTAGAAAACATGCGATTCAAATAAAGAAAACACATCACAATTTTCTTTGCTACTCTTTATCTGATTATCCACCACAAGACATATCACCCATTTTCGATGTTGCTAATTTGAAAGTATACAAAGGGGACAACAGTAGCATAGATTCTTGTGACAACAACAAGGTAGATACTAAGGTGGATTGGATAAAGGATCTTCCACCAAAAAAACCATTAAAGTTGGAATGCATTTAGGCACCAAGATAGTCAAGAAGACTAGGAGTAAGACATACAATGAGTATTTGGTGAAATGGAAAGGTTTTTTTGAAGTAGAAGAAACATGGATGACTAAAGAAGACATCATCAAGCATTGCACAAACCTTCAATAATTAGCAACTCAAGGGAATTGAGTTTCTCAAATGAGGGGAGTATGGTGTAGGGGCCCTAGGTCCTAATTAAGGTAGTTAAACATAGAGGAGAAGAGTGTCAAGGTCAATAAGTGTCCAAGTTGACACAAGTTAGTTATATTTTCTTTTTGTGCATTTTTGACATTTGGATTGCATGATTTCTAAAGTTTCTAGAAAAGTGGGGTGGTGGTCAATGGGTGGTCAAACATGGGAGTTGAAAAAAAATCATCAATTTTATGTTACAAAAACTTTTTTCATATTTTGGGTATAATTAGATGACCTTGGTAAAGTTCTTGTGCTATGTTTTTGGAAAAAAATGCAAAAAAATTTATCATGCAACTTTTCTTGCAAAATATGGAAGCTCAATAGTCAAAGATTTATTTGATGAGATTTATGATAGATGAAGTTGAAAAGATAGGGGAAGCATTTAAATATTTTTTTATCTCCCACCTTAAAACATTAATGACACCCTATAGGGATTTGGGAATGGAATGTTTTTGAAAGTAACTTTGTATACAGTCAGCAATATTATTTCTAAGCTTGGAGTATTGTGTCAGTAAGTAATTATTTTGATGTTTTAGAAAGTTGAATATGTATATTGTGATGAGGGAATATCATGTTGGTTCGAATACAGAACATGTTGGAAATATAAGAGAAGTAATTGAGAGGGGAGGGGTGAATTAGTTACTACTAAAATAAATCCTAGATCCCTTAGATATCAAATATAAAATTCAGACTGATAAAGCTGATTATTATTGATACTTAATAAGAATACAAAAATTGTTGTAACTTAGTAAATGTAGACTGTGTTTAACTTAGCATATCTTAAGATATTTTCAATAATTTACTTGCAAGCATGAAATAAATAACATGAACACATATGACACTAGAATCTAATGTGGAAACCCAATTGGAAAAATCACCAAATGTAAGTAGTTACTATTTTTCACTCTTCTGAAGTGAGCCCTATTAGGAGCCAACCCTATTAAAGGTTAGAAAACACATTGTTAGGTGTGACCTTGTTAAAGGATTTGATCACCCTATTAGGAGTGGCCTTGTAAGAGGTCTTGAAACAATTCAATGGAATTAACACCTTGTTAGAGGATTTACAAATTGTTCTTAAACCAACTTTGTTAAGAGATTTTAGATCACTGCTACAATGGTTAGAGAGTAACAATGAAATGACCTAATTGAGATGCAACTAAATTCTTGGTTACAAATATCTGTTCTAGCTTATACTTGATCCTTCCTAATCAAATAATACTTTTAAGCTCCACAAGGATACCTACTTATCCTTCAAGTTTGCTTCCTCTCTTCTTATCTCTTCTAATTCATTCAACTTGCATAATTTAAAATCACAAATTATCCTTTTACTTATACCATCCAAATTGTCAAGTTGGCTCAAATACAAATTAGAATAACCAATATTCATTACCATAGTCAGCTAGAATCAATACATAAAATAATTAAGCTTTATGTGCCAAAATAAGAAAATCCTTTGGCAATTGACCTAGCTCAATAGAAACTAATTCTAAAGGGATTTTCTATGTTAACCAATAGGAGCTTGATTACCACTATTGGATACAATTATTAAATTGTGTGTTGTCTTTGATGTCACACAAATGTCACATCAGTCATTAGATAGTGTCTACCGAGCTCAAAAGGTCAACAAGGCAAAGGATAGTGTCTACTGAACTCAGAAGGTTAGCAAGGCAAAGGATAACATCTATTGAGCTTAGAAGGTCAGCAAGGCAAAGGATAGTGTCTACCGAGCTCAGAAGGTTAGCTAGACAAAGGATAGTGTTTACCAAGCTTTCAAGGTAATCAAAGAATTTTAGTTCTTATCAAGCTCACTTGGTAATCAAAGAAAATATGATAGAAATGGTTCTTACCGAGTTCACTCAGTCATCAAAGGTAATTTGGAAGAAATGGTTCTTACCGAGTTCACTCGGTCATCAAAAGTAATTTGGAAGATTATGTTCTTACCGAGTGAACTCGGTAGCAAAAGGATTTTAAGGATATTGTAATGTTAACTGAGTCAAGAAGGTTAACTCTAGAAATTCCTGGAAGCAGTATTTATCGAGTAGGGTCGGTCAGTAAAGGATTTCATTGTCTTATGAAATAATGTTAATTTTTTTAAGAGTAATATCTGTAGCTGACTGATAAATAGATTATTGATAAATGTAACATGTAAATGGGCCAACTTGACAATCTGAATGGTATAAGTAAGAGTTCAAGTTGTGAATTCAAAGTAGTATGATGTGGAGGTATGATTAGTTAATGTGATATGAAGACTGATTACTATGGAAGTGAATTTGAAGAATGATCAGAGATCATTGAGGAGTAGCAAAGTCATATTTGATCAAGGAGGATCTAATGATGCTGAATAGAGACCTGTAACCAAAAAAATTAATTGCATCTTGTTCAGGTCAATTCATTGTTGCTTTCTAACCATTGTAGCAGTGATTTCAAATCTCTTAATAGAGTTGGTTTAACAACCATTTTGTAAATCCTCTAACAAGGTGATAGGTCAGTTGAATTGTTATAAAGACCTATAGCAAGGCCACTCCTAACAGGGTGATTAAATCCTCTAATAGGGTCACATCTAACAGTGTGTATTGTAACCTTTAACAAGGTTGGCTCCTAATAGGGCTCACTTTAGAAGAGTGAAAAATTGGTGACTAGTTGCTTGGTGGTTTTTCCCATATTGGGTTTCCATGTTAAATTTGGTGTCTCTTGTGTTCACTTTATTTTCAATTACATGCATGAATTCTTGAAAAGAAAGCAATAGTTTAATTTACCAAGTTTCAGCATTTGTTTACTGAGTATAAGCAATAACTAGATCATTAAGACATCTAAGGGATTTGTGGATTAATTTTTGTTAGTAACTGATTCAGCCCCCTCTCAGTTACACTATCTTTAATCCCAACAATTGGTATTAGAGCTTTTGGTGCTTATAGGAAAAGATTTCAAGGATCTAAGCTAAAGATTAGGATGTCTTACAAAAGGGAAATTCCAAGACTTAACAAGGACAACTTCTCAGTATGGCAAGGATTGATGAGGCTTGATCTAGCTTCCATTGGTGATACAGGGTTGTAGTACCTTGATGAAAAATATGAAGAACCTTCTAGTACATTATCTATCAATGATGTTGCTGAAAAGAAGACTCACAATAACATGATGATATATATAGCATTTTCTCTAAGTTATGAAGAATTTGATGACATCAAGGATTGCTAAATTGCCTTTGAAATGTGGAACAAGCTGAAAGAAATCTATGGAGGAAATGATAATGTAAGAAGAGCCAAAGCAAAAAGTTTGAGAGGACAATTTGATCAAATGAGGATGAGAGAGGATGAAATCATTGCAAAGTATGTTGAAAGAGTTAAAGCATGTGTTAGTGAAATCAAAGCATCTGGAGGAGATAGTTATAAGTAAAGTTCTTAGAACTCTACTTCCTATTTATGCAATCAGAGTCTCTGCAATTCAAGAAAGGAGATGTGAGGCAAATCAAAAAATAAATTTAGAGGCCATAGTTGGAAGATTGACTATATTTGAGCTAGACAACTATGACAATTATGTTCTAGCTGCCAAGAATGTTGAATCAGCATTTGAAGCCAAGCTTTCACTCAAAGAAAAAGGGAAAAAGATGTAGGAACCACAATCAGAAAGTGATGAAGAATCTGAACAAAGTTTAGATAGTGATCTTGAAGTGGTTGAAGCTTTACTGGCAAGAAAATATTCAATAGGCAAAGGAAAATACAAAGGTAAATTTTCTCTAATCTATTTCTCTTGTGAAAAAATTGGACATATTGCTGCTAGGTGCCCAAATAAGCAGAACAAAGATGAGAAAAAAGGTCACCAGTACAATGGCAAGAAAGACCTCAAATCATTCAAGGATAAAGGTAAGAAAACATGTTTTATGGCTAAATATTCTAATGACTCTGATGATGAAGAAGAAGATGAAATTGTCTACATTGATGTAAAAGATGAATTTGATAATGATGAGGAAATCACACTAATTTCTCATATGAGAAAAAATGATACATGGATCATAGATAGTGGTTGTTCTCATCACATGACTAGTGATAAGACTAAGTTTGAATACTTTGAAGACTATGAGGGTGGCAGTGTAAGATTTGGTAACAATGAACCTTGTTGTATTAGAGGAAAGGGAAGAATCTCACTAACCAAGGAACTTGTATGTGATAATGCATATTGGGTAGAAGGACTAAAGCACAATTTTTTGAGTGTGGCAATTTTTTGAGTGTGGCACAACTACTCAATAATGGATTCAAAGTAGAATTTATGCATGGAAAAGCAAGATTGCTGGATGGCAAAGGAAAGCTGATTGGATCAGGCACTCAAACAAAAAGTAACTTATTTTATCTAGAACTTGGTGAATATTCATGTTTCATTGCTCAAATTGAAGAAAGCTAGTTATGGCATAGGAGGTTGTGTCATGTAAACTTTGACAACTTAATAAAGATCAATAAATTTAGGAAAGTAAGAGGTATTCCTAACATAAAGAAACCTTAGGTTGGTCTATGCAAGAATTATCAAATTGGTAAAATGGGAAAGACTAGTTTTAAAAGAAAGAACTATCAGACTAAAGAAGTTATAGAAATTGTGTGTACTAATTTGTGTGGACCTATTGGCATCACTACTACATCTGAGGCCATTTTCTGACCATTATTGGTCAAAATTTTGACCCACATTTTGACCAAACTTTGACCAACTTTGACCAACTCATTGTCAAAAAAATTTTGGTCAAAAGTTTGACCAACCTTCTGGTTTGTCAAAATTTTGACCAATACATTGGTCAAAAAAATTCAATAGCCATAGTGCAAGTTTTGCCTAGAATTGGTCAAAATTTTGACCATTGAAGATTTAAATTTTGACCAATCAAAGTAGAAATTTTGACCAATGATGGTAGAAAGTATTGGCCATGAAAGGTGAAAATTTTGACCAATGAAGTTAGAAATTTTGACCAATAAAGGTCAAAAAGTTTGACCAATGAAGGTAGAAAATGTTGACCAAGAAAGGTAAAAATTTTGACCAATGAAGGTCAAAAATTTTGACCTATGAAGGTAGAAAATGTTGACCAAGAAAGGTAGAAATTTTGACCAATGATGGTTGAAAATTTTGACCATTGAAGTTGGGAAATGTTGACCAAGAAAGGTAGAAATATTGACCAATGAAGGTAGAAGTTTCGACCAATGAAGGTAGAAATTTCTACCAATGCCTGGGTGTAAATTTTTTTTCAAGGCATTCTATAAAATAGTTCACATGCTTTGCATATGATATGAAATTTTGCATGCATCCTGTAGTCTCTCATCCGACTGATGATGGATTACGGAGAGTGATCTGAAATGATGACGCTAAAAAACATCACAATCAAATCCAAAATGAAATTGTATTAAAATTGGATTGTGGAAATTTGATATTGTTGATTTTGCATGCATGTCTACCAGGACGATCACAACTCAAACAAATATTTTTGTTTAAGTTGTGATTGTCCTGGTAGACATGCATGCAAAATCAACAATATCAAATTTCAACAATCCAATTTTAATACAATTTCATTTTGGATTTGATTGTGATGTTTTTTAGCGTCATCATTTCAGATCACTCTCCGTAATCCATCATCAGTCGGATGAGAGACTACAGGATGCATGCAAAATGTCATATCATACAGAAGGCATGTGAACTATTTTATAGAATGCCTGAAAAATATCATCAATAACTAATAAAACTTTCATAATCACCGATAGTAACTAATATGCTTCTTTATTAATATGCCCGATACAATAACCAAAATTGGCAACTATGCACAGGAAGCTATACGCTAAAAGGAAATCATTTAGGAGATACAAAATTTGAACAACCATATGTTAAGATTCTACAATTTGTATCACTTGCTTGAGTTTGACAGTTGAGATTAAGTTTGTCATCCTCCCTACAGTATGTTTCGATGGCCTACAAATCCACAAAATTTCCAGTGTCTCAAATTTGTAGAATAAGAATTGTTTTGTAGCGAATGGAAATGATTGACGATAAATCATCATATAAAAAGACTTCCGTGTGAAGCATGAATAGCAAAGGAAATGAATATGGGTGATAGGGAAGAGAATTCAATAATAGAGGCTTTTAACTTTAGTTATATAGTCATGATATGGGTAATGCACAACTACCTCTTGGATTCACGTTCCATCCCACAGATGAAGAGCTCATAACACATTATCTCATTAGAAAAGTTTTAGACAACAATTTCACAGGAAGGGCCATTACTGAAGTGGACCTCAACAAGTGTGAGCATCAGGGAGGGTTCAATTCCCTCCTTTATTATTTACTGTGCATATAATCCCACACACCCATTTGATCTCGAATGATATGTATTGAATGCTGAGTGTTTGTGCTAAGTGCTTGAAAACCATCCATTTCATGCCTTCATCTATACACAATGTCTTTCTAGTTTCTTTCTACTCGCACACCCATTTTATTTTATATGATCTTCTAAAAATTGTGTCACTTTAAGCTCTCAACTATTTCCTCTTGATTGATCATCTCATAATTGTTGAATGAGAGCTTTAGGATAAGCTATAGGCATCCATCAAAGCATAAAGGATTTTTTCAGATAGTGTAGATGAAGTAGTAGCATTTGTCTTGGGAGACATGCTTGCAAAATGGAAGTATAGCTAAGTCATGTGAACTATTTGACAAGATGCTTGAATGTAATGTTCCTCCACAATGCTCCTGATTTTCCAATTTGAATATTGCCAATTTTTTAAACACAAGTTAACTATGATTCAATCACCTTTGATTACTGTATCATCTGTATTAAAAGAATCACCTTTATCATATGATGTTGGTGTTGATCATATGCAGGACTAAACACTTTTGAATAACATTTAGTGGTCAGAATCCACCTTAATGAAGGCTGTACCCAAGATTTTCAAAGTAGATTCAGGTGCTGAGAATGAAAAATCACTAAAACATAGCTATTTAGGAGCTTGGAAAACCTTAGGAACAGTCTATTATAGCTTGCAAGACTAGACATGACCATCTTCATCCTCACATCTAAGGTTTATCAAGCCAAAAAAAGTGTGTAACTATTGAACAAAATCTGAAAATGTTTTGCTTAAATGGTATACTCTCAATTAAGCATCTAGTTGTTATATGTTGTTAGTTTTTCCTTGGACTAAAAACTTCAATGGAAAGATAAAACTTAGTAATGGAGTCATGTTTCCCTAGCACACGATCCAATTCATCATTCAATGCAAGACCCTGACCAAGAAGCTCCTCGTTCCATGACATGCATCTTGTTCCATGACATGCACCCTCCCATCAGCGTATCCAATCAAAATTATTGTTCCTAAAGCACACAAACATTGAATAGCAGTAGATGAATGCATGAATTCCTGAATATGATTACCCTGGCAATCCCACTGCACAAGCAATCGATTTGCATATCCAGTCCAAACCATTTGATTGCTTGATGCTACATATCTAGTCTAATACATCTTGACACTTTCCTTAATAGAGTTTACACTATTGTTTGTTGTACATATATTAGATTACAATAGTAACATCATAGAACAAACTGCGTATAATAAGACACCAGATACTTAAATAGTCCACACAAGAAGGCATCAAAAGCAATAAAACACAATTTAGAGAGGTTCACAATGATGAGTTAACATGCATGGTTTTCCTATATGCAATATTGCACTAATTGTTCATAGTAGACAAAATATATGTGCATTGTTAGGCATCTTTTGCCTAACAAAGCCTACTCTTAAGTTCCCGTAATAAAAAACTGTATGGTATGCACTCATGAAAATATCTCTAAGAATCTTGAAAAAAAAATCAGTGTTTACAAAAACTTACTCTAAATCTATGTTTGCAAATAGAAAAGAAAAATTACATGGCACAACATACCATGTTGGACCTAGTGGTGGAGGAACATCCACACCCACAAATCTGCTTCGGCACCTAGCCGCAACACCTTCACCAACTTTCAGAATGTACTGCTAGCCACAATTGCCATCTTATTATTTATGTAGACTACAGAGTTCCATGCTAATCAAGAATTTAAAGAAGTGGCTATTCCAAAATTGGAGATCCTAAATCAATATATGCTTCCTGCAACACCCACATGGAATGGATTAAAATATTTCTAAAAATAGTGAAATTAAATATGATACAATACATCCATTTAGAAAAATGAAACATATACTGTGAAAATTAAATAGAGATCCTAGTGCACTTTTCAGTTGTCTTAGCATTGAAACATATATTGACAATGAGTATGTGATTGGGTCATATAATTTCAATCTTATTTCTAAGAGTAAAAATGCAAGGGAATGTTAACTTTCAATTTATGGATAGAAGGACAACTTGTTAATAAAATTCTAGGATAGATTTGGAGAATAGTATACAAATATGATTTATGAATAGTAAAAACGATTTGTAAATGGAGTTTAAGGTTATATTTGGATCATAATATATAAGCATGAAGTATTAGCCATTGATCTATTGACACATAATCTTTATGATAGATATTGACTTGTACATAAGGATATTATTCAAAGGTGTGCATCTATGTATTAAATTTCTATTTTAAAAAAAGAGGACTATGCCCATGTATTAGACCTTATTTGATGCAATTTGATGAATTAGTGTGAAAGAGGGAAGTTGGGACTTGGTGTGAAGACAAAGAACCTTTATTTGGACTAGAAGCACACTCTAAAGTTGGGAGTTTGATCCATCAACCATATCACGGTCATTTTCCTTGTAGACCAAGCCTAAACTTGCTAATTAGGCCTGAGTGCATGATTGGGTTAATGCATGCTAGATTGGAGTCAAGGTTCCAAAATTTGGAGTCTTTTAGCACTTTGAAAAGGGTATTTGAAACTGGTCTTAGATTTCCATTTCCTTTGTAACAAAATTAAGTGGTTGGTGAAAAATAATGTTGAGAGACCTAATTGCCTACTAGGTCTGTAGTATCAATGTTCATTATTTGTTGGCTGCAGAGATTCTAATCAGTGGTATTCCTTGTTTGGATCATTATGAATGTGTCTTAAACCATCTTTGGTGTTTGGAAGTCATGAAGTCTCAAAATCCCACTTTTGCTACTTTGTGAAACAAGCCTTGCATTCTTATTTGGGTGCTGACAACAGTCAAGCTACTCATAAATCTGATCACTATTTGGTATAGTTTTCTTGTGTTAGATTGTTTCTAGGACCCTAATATTGTTAGAAGGTTTGAGGGGGTTGAAACCACTTTGTTTTAAGTTGAGTGTGGAGGGAGTCTTGCTTGGTGCAAGGGAGAAGAAGTTGGGGTTTAGCCTAATGTGGAGTATTGGGTTATGAAACCTGTTGGATAGTGGTAAACAACAATATAGTCCCTTTTGATGTGAGCCAAAAATTGAATAACCCTATGGTGCTAAGGAAATTTGGAGTAGCAACTTGATTTTTCTTGATACCTCCAAGGTGCATAGACTTGTTTGGTGCTTCCAAAGCACTGCCTCTGCATCATATTGTGTAGCCTGTACTCTTGAAAGCCTCTCATCCACCATTTTTTTTGACTGAAGGCTTGTTGGTTGCAGTCTAGGGGGCTTCAAATAATTCCATTCTACAAAACCAAAAGAAAGGGAAAAAATATGGTTTTGGAAATACATAATATTTAAAAAACCAACTCCAAATCATCACTCTATAACCTAAAACAAATCCAAGTTCATGTTTAAAATAACTATTCATTCCTACTAGCTTTTTCAAGAGCCTTAGATATTCATGAAGATAACCCATAGGTTTTGGTTATAGACTTGTTGGCTACTGTTTCTTTACCTTTAGTTTGGGACCTGCTAAGAACCATCAAACCTTAAGGGCATAGTAGTATAGAATGGCCCCCCTCCACCTTGTCCATAGCTGTGATGAGTTATATTTGAAAGAGGATCCCTACCCCCTAAATGGGGTGAGAGGGAGAATGCAAGACAACTATTATTGTTAGTGTTATTCATAGATTTCACTAGGTCTTATCACACAGACCACAATGCTTCAGCACTGATGTAAAGAATATAGCCAATATGCTTATGATTTCATTGCAAAAACTTCATCTGACTTAGAGAATTTCATACGTTAATCAATGCAAGTTAATCAATGATTTCATTGCCAATATTGTGTCAATGCAAATATAAGACAATTCTATTTTAAGAATTTGTTTACATGTCAAGTTAAAATTATAAGAAACATGCATCCAATACATGATACAAACCTACATGGCCAATACAAGGAAATAAAGAACATAATGATATTTTCCCAAGATAATTGACTTCATGTCCAAACATGCATGAAGAAAAGTTATAATACCAGCTACTGCAGAGCTGCAAATCAATTTAAGTTTTTGATTAGCAAGACACGAAACAAGTAAATAGAAGAAGAGTGCAAAGAACCTAGTAGGCAAATTATATAGATAACAAGCTGCTAAAGTCCCAACATATCCAAATCAATATAAAACAAGTGCAAAGAGTGAAGCAAATTGAATACAAGTAGATGGGTTTAGAAGTTTGCAATTTTGAAATCTTGCTTCAGGAATGCAATATGTAGGTACTTACTATGACAACAAAAAGCGGTCTAAATGATATGGACTCAGTGTTAACAACCCTTTTCCTAAATGAACCAAACCTTGAGCAATGTGGACCTGCAATATATCTATTTATGTCAAATTTCCTAAATTAAGATTTGTTAGACATTGTTAAACTTAGAAAATAAAATTGCAGCATCAACATTAATAATTGGCAATATAGCATACACAGAATAAAAGGCTGGGATCTTTGTAATAATAGCTCGATAGATTTCATAGCATGCTAGCTCATTAATCATTATTTGTTCTAGCACCAATTAATCCTAGAGCTAGTCTTGCAGCCTATAAATACATATTGTTATTTAGATTGTCAAATTTTAACCAAATTCATAAGAAAAATCTATCTGGTGGAAATTGGAAAGATTAAAAAGAAATATTATAATGAATACCACTCACCATAGCAACTTTTGAATCGGTATCATGACTAATCCTACTCAAAGTATCCATCACATTGACCTAATATAGATGTTTACATGTCAGATTTCAACAATAAACTTCTATCACATAAATAATCAAGCAAATTAAGGGGCCAAGAATTGAGTATTTAAACAAACGGAAGGAAAAAACAATGAACATTACTTTTGGATTTGATATTGACAATAGGCCTAGAGCCAATGGGACTGCTCTCCATACTGTAGGAGATGCTCCAAAGAATGAATGGCCATTTCAAGTCCTAGTTCTTTAGCCATTGCAACTAATGCAATTCCAATTGAAGGAATATTCTTGAAGAACTACAATAATAGTTGGTTGCTGACTGAGAACAAGCCTTGGATAGACACTAGTCATATTAAAATTAATTTACTTTGGGATTGAAGATGTTTGGTGATCAAATACATATGGGGGGATTAGTTATGAAGTGTTTATGCAATTATTTTGTTCTGGTGATATGGTTAGAGGTCCAGTTGAAAATGCCCTAGATTAGTGACCCCAAAACCAAGGGTTTGGTGGGAAATGTGTTGTGTAAAGGGTAGAACCCTAAAATATTGAAAATATTTTGTTTCTCAACCCCAAGAAGGACTGTTTCACCCTTTGGAATCATAGGGTTGAGTGGAGTTGTGGGTTGCTGTGTAAAATTGGAGAATTAGGCCTAGTGTCGATAGGCTATGGGTATCGAATATTGGGTATGGTCCAAAAGAGTTGATATTGAAACATAGGGAGGATATATAGATCCAAAAATGGTATCTTAATCAGGTTTTAGTTTCCCTAGTTGTTTGGGAACTATTGGAGATAAATCCAAATTAGTGACTGGTGAGGGCTACTAGCTTTCAGGCTAGATATGAATGTTGGGTAAGAGATTAGTTGTCCAAAATGAATGGATGGATGGAACATGGTGGAAAGGCCATGAAGAGATGATTCAAAAAGGAAGAATGAAACTTGAAGCCTTGGAAGAAGTTATGGTGTTTGGGAAACTCTAAGTGCACTTGGGGTAGCCTGGAAGGTAAGTCCTTGAGGGGACATTGGAGTAAAGAGTTGTTGCTAAATGAATGGATTTGCTATCTCATATGAAGAAGATGGATACCACACACCACCTTTGCATCATAGACTAAGAGTGCATTGCACTTTTTATGGCACTTGGGAATGTAGTTTCTTCATGTGATGCATTGGTCTTGGGGATCAATCTCAATTGGGTGTCAATGTTGGGATTTCTCAACAAGAAGTAATGGAACTGGTTGGGATTCATTGGAGTGACCTTGGAAGATATAAGGATGAAAGTTTCAAACATTTAGGTGTTATTCACCATTTAACTAGTCACTTTGTGTCCCTATTTCATCTAGAGATTGATTGGAACAAGATTCTTAATAAGGATTGGAGCATTGATCAAATTGGTACACTTGAGATCATTTCTTGGAAATCCTTGGTGAAGGAAGGCTCATTCCTTTAATTGTGAACTTATTGGTTGGTTGCAAACTAGCCACACCACTTTGTAGTTTTCCATAATAGTAGAGAGTTGGCAAGTTCTTCTTGGCCAAGGCGGGGAGAGTTCATAGTCTTAGACTCATGCAGGCCTTCTGAGGCAATCTGGACTGAGGCATTACTCAAAATTCATGCTAAGGCTATAGGCCACAACTATGCTTCGAATAGAGTGTTGAAATTGGTGATATTAGAATGTATTTCACAAATTCATGTTATGGGCAACAGTAGTCGTGGATCATTTTAGACCTACCACATGTGAAGTGTCCATTTTATGTTAGTTTGAGTTTCACTTGGTTTCAAGAATACTATAATATTCTTTAATTAACAAGGCCAAACATGTGAAGGTGGAAGCTCATCTAGCCTCACCCCCCTCCCTCTAACATCAATCTAAAGTACCCATTATCATCTAATTACATACTTCATTGATTCATTCATCCATTTATGAACTATAACATTCAATAAATACAATCACATAACATTCATTAATATGATATAAAATTCATTAATACACAATACTAATCAAGACTTCATTAAGACATAACAATATTCATTAACATAAG
Source organism: Cupressus sempervirens (assembly GCA_028749045.1). NCBI lineage: Eukaryota > Viridiplantae > Streptophyta > Pinopsida > Cupressales > Cupressaceae > Cupressus > Cupressus sempervirens. The sequence goes on along the minus strand of CM053793.1, from coordinate 782,207,581 downwards.
ATAAAAATCAGTATTAATACGCATCATTCATACATAATTACTTAAAACAAAGTTCTTTCATTATCCAACAAGGTTTATCAAAGAAGATTTTTAAAACATCATTTCTTCTTTTTGTTTTTATGAGCTCTCTTAAGAAAATCACTCATAGGAGCATCCATATCTACATCATTCTCCTCCTCTTCTAGCACGTGTAATGTCAAATTATGATGGCTCCTTCTCTTTGGAGGAACATGAGGCTGCTACACTAAAGGGGGCTCTGTTGCAAGAACAAGTGAATAGGATAAATTGGAATACTCTTTTTCTTTTTTTAACTATTACCAATCTATAATTAAGTACTAGTACAACATAACATGCATTTTTCTTACATGATAATGCCACATCATGTACATTAACATTTTGATCCGCCACCATGTCAACATGTTGAACACTTGGAACATGTTCCACTCCTTCAACATGATGTTCAACATGCTCTGAAATATTCAAAAAAATATTATCATGAGAGATGGATTCATTTTGAGCACTGCACATGAAATATGAGTCAATAAATTTGACTTAGATACTCCACAGTTAAATCATGATAGCAATATCACAATATTTACTCTATGAGATTTGTTAGAAGAAATGATTTATCAAAGTATAGAGTTGGAAATCATAATCAACTAATGATCAACAGCTTAAAGATCCCTATTTTAAAATAATGAATATGTTTCAGCAACCAGAGATAATCTTTAAAGTAGTGATGTTAGAGAAATAAGAACAAAACTATGTGAATGTTCCAAATCATATAATAAATTGCCTTGCCAATCTATAAACTTGGTTGTCATTTCTCAAGAATACCCTAAATACATAATACAAGAAATGCAAACTACTATGATTTAATAAACAACAAATAGCCAAGAGAAAAGTCTCAGCTCAAACAAACAAAATCTCATGTACACTGCAATGGAATTAAGCAGCAACACAGAGACACCTTCTAGTGATGAAAACTGTAGTTATGGATTTAAAATATTTATCATTAGCAAAGCTTCTTATGATTTTTTCCATGATTATTTTTAAAGATATGTGCTTTTTCAAATCATACATTAGAATAGCCTCACCGATTTGAAGACCTGATGGTAATGGCTCACAAACTAATATCAATACTTTGTTTTTGATATACAGTAAAGTAATATTTGGGTTGCATTGTGGAAGTCAATGACTATGAGTAAAATGTATTAAGGCATATGATCATATATTCCAAAGTTAACCAAATTGACATTTTTTCCAAGTGAATGAAATAGGATATGTCCCATTTCTTTGTAGAGTTTAAAACTATTTAATCTACAACCACAATTAATCAAAATATTTTTGGCCTTCTCCTGGCAGGGTATTCTCATATAATGTATAGGACCATAACTCTTGCAATCAAAAAAGTTACACTTAATGCACCTGTTCATCATCAAAACCCAATTTTTCTAATTGAAAACTACTAATAGAAGCTCTTCATTTAGCTTAGATTGCAGAAGAATCTTCCTACCTAAAATAATTCAAACAATCTTCCTCTGTGAAGTTGCTCTCAGGGTAAATTCAACAAGGTTTTGCAACCAAACCAACTATGTCATTTTATTCACATCTGTACTGTAAACTTGGGAGCATCCTCTGCTAAAATAGCACATGATCCTGAGTATGATTGTTGCTTCTTTCAAATATTACTTAACCCAAATTAGAAAAATAGTAGACAGCAAGGAGAGATAACAGTTTTCCTGAAATCATGTTATATTTTCATTACCATTTTCTTCATAGTGATTACAGTCTATTATCCTCTTTCAACTATGACCAATATTTGAACTTAGATGGTGTATATTCAAAAAGACTCTTGATGACTATAAAGATACACACATCTTAAAGACTAGGAAGTCAAGTCTCTCATGTCATTTGAGATGCATATTCTTGATAAGACCATGCTTCGACAATAAATGGAAGGAGAACATTTCATATTTCTGATTGCATAATTAATTTCCAATAGCAAATTAATACCTCCACCACTATAATGCACATTATGGCCTTCATCACAAGCAGGTTCTGTGGTAGGATATGAAGGCTGCAATAAAATGTTATGCACATTGTTATGTAGTCAATTTATGTTCAAAACTAATACCAAAAAAGAAAAAGATCAACTATTCAATTTCAATTTCTTTTCATCTAAGCAATTTACCTGCGAGATATCATTTGGTGAACTAGATTCTTGGGCAAGGCTTACAGATTCTTCGCATAGGTATGTAGCCACAAATTTATAGCCTTCCTTCAAGGCAACTTTTCTATATTCATCTGTGACCTCCACATTGAATTTTGTGCCTTGTATTTTTTGCTTAATATCATCAATTTTGTATGTATGGTTTTGCTAAACAAAATTGTTTGCAACATTATATTAAAAAAAAATATTTCATATCATTGCTCCCACTTACAACTCGATACTGGAGATTCATATAGCCACCAGAGCCAAGTTTGTGTTGGCCAAACTTTTCTAGTCTCGCTTTTGTAGCCACGGATGTGTCCTGCAATCTATGAACAATTTCAAACATCTTAGATTATATATTCAAAAATATGAATAATTAGTGCATGATTACAATGTACTTAATACTATCATGACATACCTCTTTTTTCCCTGTGCTGCTTCATTATCTCTATCTTCACATAGCCTTTTCTCCCTTGCATCTTCTACTATTTCATTCCACTCCATTGGTGGAATCATAGCTAGACGGTCATACTTTGGGTTATCCTTAAGAGCCCTTCTATATTGATCCCTCAGTCTTTATATGCTTTGTTGCTCTTTTGAGAAGTAGGCCATTGTCAAACATGTCTTTTCCAAATTTCTCTTCAAAAGATGCAATGAGCTGATTTTTTAATTCCATGGTTTCTAAATTCTACCTTTTTAAAAACAAATAGATTGTTAGATCAATAGCTTTAATATATTACAGTAAATGGAAGAAAAGAAAAATTATGTAGCAATAATATGAAACTACGTACCTTTTACGTATGGTGGATCTGAATAGTCTCAATGTCATATGAAAAAGATGTTCAAAGAAAACATTATTACCTACAAAAACATAAAGGATTTATCAATCCAAAATGAGTAATATAAAAATAAATTAAATTTACACTTTAAATAAAAATAATTTTAAAGCACCTGGAAGCTTTCGTTCTTTTAACGGAAACATAGTTTTCTTATTTAGCAATAATGTCCCTTCATATGAACCAGTACTAATCACACGAACTACTCTAGGAAATGGATCAACTTCAGTAGTACTACTCTCCATTGGTCTATCAACTGAAACATTGTGACAATTAAAGCAGACACCAAATGAATTAAAGAATACTTATGGATATAATCAAATTGAAGAAATTGACTAGCAAAAATCTTTTTTCCTCACATTCCATTAAGGATTTAATTCAGGATTTGCTTTCCATTTATCTTATTAATAAGATCACATTTTTGGAAAATCATTCATTCTAGACAATGTACCTTCATTTTGTGAATATATTTGTAAAGTAATCTCTCAGGCAACAAAGCAATTAGAGTTTCTAGTGGGTACAAATAAGAGACAACCTAACACCTATTCTTTGGAAGAAGTAATGGCAGTTGCACAACACCATGATGCAATAGCTGGTACTTCGAAACACCATGTGGTCAATAGTTGGTACATTGTCAAAAACATGATGTCTGATATTGGACTAGATAGTGTGGGATTTGTTTCTATGAAGCGGTTGTGGTGCAGAACACCTAACCAATGAGGCAAGGGAACAAGTATCTATGAGGCAAGAGAAAAAGTACCTATGATGTAGGACACCTTGCCACTCCATGAAAGGGAGAATTCAAGTAGTTAGGGTGTTGGAATAAAGAATTGGTCCATACTTTACTAGGTAGCCCATGTTTTGTAATAAAGGCTCATGTATGTAAGGTCCATTAGCACTTTGGTGTGTTTATAAATGAAGTGGCTCAATGGGACCAAGAGGCCTTAGAATAGGGTGTTTGAGTCAATATAGGCCAATTTTATGGTTTTTGAACTTTTTGAGTTCATTAGGTAGTTAGATTTGAAAAAATGCAAAAAGTTGCATATAAAAGTTGTTGATAACTTTTAAAAATGTTGCTCGGTATTGTTTAAAAGTTGTTATTGTTTGTTTTAAGTAGGGGAACATATACTTGGTTGTTCCAACAGTCCTATAGGACTCTATATATATCATGTGTGATTGTAGAAGGTGAGGGAGATCAGGTTGTAGTCGATGCTTGGAGAAAATGAATAAAAAACCTCTAATTTATTGGTAATTTTGCTATTACAGTGGGTTGTACGGTTCTATACAGTATTTTTATGATTGCTAAGTGTGTGGATTAGTTGTAGGGGTGTGTTCATAATTTTTTTGGCTTTGATTTGACATAAATTGGATTTGGGGTTCGCAAGTTATCAGCATTTTAGTAACAAGGGGTCTGAACAGCCCTGTTTTCTACGGCCTTGTACATATGCAGCCCTAACTTGCAAATCCACTAGTGGAAACCTCTAAAACTGAGGGATATGCAAGTTAAGGGACCTACAAACATGATTCCAAGAGTTGGAGGCATGCTAAGAAGGGCAAGTATTTTTCCTAGCAGGCCCTAGGTCAAGCAAGACCATGTGCTTGACTGGTTTTTGCAAGTAGAATGGTGACAATCATATTGGAAAGCACTATTGACCAGTGACCAATGCCATATTACCATTCCAAATAAAATTTCCAAGAATTTTTTAAAGATTCAAGGACACCTTTTGGTTTTGAAATCATTGACATGATATAGTTTGGAATTGTAGTAAGGACTGATTTTAGGAACAAAATACTACTAGCAATGAACAACCATCTAGCTTTCTATCTTGGACTAATTGTATGATATTTTTCCAATGAGATGACTTTCTTACCCCTTGGAAGAAAGGGATTGCCAAATATTTTCTAGGAGTTTCAGTTTACCACAAAACCAAGAGTCCTTTAGATTTTCACCCTCATAAATTTCCCTATATTGAAGAAGAAAATATTATTTATCCAGATTAATTTTTTTTCCTTGAAACCTCGTAGTATTCCTTTAGGGTCTCTCTAATGCATTTGGCCTACTTAACGGACCTTTTACTGACCATCAAGGCATCATCCACAAAAATATTATGGCGCATTGAAAACTAATTATGGATACTAATACCTTCTTAAGGTAGTTGTTGGTGCTTATGTAGAATCAATATGCTCAACCCTTCAGCTAAGATAATAAACAAGGACAAGGACAACAAACCACCTTCTCTCACCCTGTGAGATGGGGAGAAGAATCTACATGGATTTACATTTAGTTTAACCAAAATTTTGGCTCTTGAGATACAAGACATAACCCACTTTGTCCATTTCTAGTAAACCCAATTCTTACCATTACATATCTAAGAAAATTCCAATTAACCCTTTTGTATGCTTTCAAATTATTCAATTTTAGGATCATAATGGGGCTAACTTCAACCCTGATAGATTGTAGAACTTCATGGGCCACAAAACCTCCTTGTTGATTTGAAATAATAGATGAAATAACCTTGGCTAGTATAGAGGCAATTGCCTTGGTGAAGATCTAGTATATTGTATTGCACAATGAGATTGGTTTGAAATCTCTAAAGGTCGATGGTTGATGACACTTTGGAATAAGTTTAATAAATGTAGTGTTGAGATATTTCAATATGTAGCTATAGATTCTTGACTCCTCTAGCACCCTCCAAATATATATGCCCATGAGAACCCAACATTTTAGAAACAAATGGGGGCTGAAACCATCTGGGTTCAGATCCTTGTCAACCACTAGAGAAAATTTTATTTTTATAATTTCATCTAGAGAGAAAGGTTCTATGAGCTTAGAGATTTTTTGGTTAGAGAGAAACTTAGGAATTCAATCTGACACCTTATTAGTATCTTGGGATGGAAAATCTTGAACATTCAATATCCCTTTAAAGACCAAAAATATAGAAAGAAAGGTTCCATGAGAATAGAGTTTTGTTGGTCAGAGACCAACTTCAGAATACAATCTAGCACCTTATCACTATCGTTGAATGGAAAATCTTGAACATTCAATAGAGTGGATATTTTTACAAACAATTGGTTCATCGAAATGTAGAGATGAATTTTGGTTATCAACAAAATAATATCATTTCTTATAAACACATTTAATATCATAATGTAAGTAACTCATAGCTTCATTATTCTTATTCAAGAATATAGTAGGGTTTTGAGAAATAGAGATAATACATTTTGAAGCTACTCAAGAAATTTTGCAACTAGGTAAAAATGAGTAGAATATGTGTAAATCACCATAATATCAAGATAATTGTTAATATTAGACACACTGTTATAATAAGATTATAACCATTTAAACAATATTCATTGTTGTAAATTGAGGAAAATGTTTGAAGTATAAGAAACACTAACAAAAGTAGCTATTTGAATTCCATAGTCAACAAACAACTTACAATCAATATCACCACTCTCAAGGAGATCTAGTCCAACACCTTGTTTTGCAACACCAACTACACCAACTCCAACAATGGGAGCCCTTTCTTCTAATAGAAGTCTGGTTGAAAACCTTAAGAAGACAAATCAAGTCTTGAGTGAAGAAGTCCTCAAGTTGCAAAGGCAGGTACTTCAATTATTCAATAACATTTTCATTATATAAAAATGTAACTCTATTCCATAACACTTTGTAATTCAATATGGGGCCTAGAGCACTGGCCTCATTTTGTTATCAGTGCCTAGGAAAGCTATGTAGCTTCAAGATCTTAAAAATTAGCATGCAAAGAACGCACAAGAAGCCCTATCTTTTGGTGTGGCAGAATCTTGTAAATGCAAAGCTACAAAAGAAGCAATCAAATCCTTGAGTGAACAAGTAGATTCATCTAGAATTCAAGCATATTCTATAAACTTGGTTTTCGCATTGATTTGCTTTCAGAAAATGGTTGGGCACTACTATTATTTGTCACTTAAACTTGTTATACCCCTTTCTTACAAGAACCACTGCTGAGGAAAGAATGTATCTGATAGCATGCTTTTTATTACAATATTTTCTAAATGTTGGACTTGGGATGTTAAAGGCAAGCCCAACTAATTGCAATATCAATATTCTTCATTATAAAAACTATGAGTTTTATGGAAAATTATCTTTTTTTCACTCTGGCCATTCTATTTATAGTAGCTGGCATAGATATTGCTATTTGTTCCAATTAAGTCTTAATAGTTGAAATATTTCAAGATTTGAATTTTTCATGCATTTGAAGGAGAAGACTGATGGGCAATTATTCCATTGTATGATTCAACACTACAGATTTAAGTTTCCTTGTGTTGATTGAGATGACAATTTAACAATGCAACTCAATGCTTCTTACGACACTATGACTAGCATCTATAGATCATATATTCATCAGGTCATTGCACAAATGCTCATATATATGCTTGTAGACTCTGCATATAATATATCTAACCCTGTTCTATGCTAGGATCAAAATGTGATTTTTCTGGTCAATAAGATTGTTTCCTCAACTAATGTGAGAACTAGTTATGCTTCTTATGGCTTTTATGAACAAGTACTATTCTACTCACTACTCATGAAACATGGGTCAATGAGTTTTAATCTTTAGGTGCATTAGAAGTCTAGTGGAAAACTTCTAGGGGAGGGTATGTCATGGTAAAAATTGGATGGTTCATACTTGTATAAGGTGTCTTGACTAGCCAGAGATGCATTCCAATGTCCAGGATACTTAAGCTCAGGAAATGGTGAACCAGAACCAGAAACTCCTGGCTTTGGTGATACTAGTTGACTAGCAGGACTCCCTAGATATAGTTGGTATGCAGCTTGAAGATCACTTGTAGCAACATAACATGATGTTGTATAAGGAGAGCATGAGAAAGTCACACCATTCTCCTTATTGACAATTTTTACATCTAATGAAGATGCAAGTAATTGAGCAAAAGGCACATCTAGGGATGATGGAGTTGTGAGATGAGCTAATTCGGGTGGGGGAGTTAATGGAGCAGTTGAAGGTTTAGTAGTAAATGTTGAGAAAATAGGATGTGATACCAATTGAGTCTCATGTGCATATAGTCTTGTAGCAAACATGGTTGATGTTGGTCCACCAGGTGAACAAACATTGGTAGACAGAGACAAGAAAACATTTGGTGACTGAACGGTAGAAGGATTGCCTGAATTTGTAAATGAAGTTGGGGAAGAGGGAGGTGCCAATAAGGATGGATTTAAACCTGTGGGTTGATTAGCAACACCAGCTAGTTGAGATCCATTTCCTTGATCAGCTGATGTATTTCCTTCTGGAGTACGTGATCCTGGCACAATCCAACATGCTCATTTCTGTGATCCAAAACATGATTATCCTTTCCAACAACCTATCTTCCATCTTCTATGTTGTTACATGCATGCATAATAGGATTCAGAATGACAAACTTGAAAACTTGGGACAACATAATTTTTGAATCAAATAACCATGAAACTTATCAAACAACTATAAATAGAAACTAAGAACCTAAAAGCCTATCCCTGGTAAGGCAATGAATAATAGTATTGGGATGACCAAGACCTAGTGGCCACAGAACTAACATTCTGGGAAGTTCTACTGGAGAAAAAGAGAAAATGTCTCAAAGAATCCATGAAGTTATAAGTACATTTTCAAAAAATGATTTATAAAATGCCCACATACAACCAATTTAAATATTCAAGAAAGTAAACCCAATAAAGGGATTTCAAGATTGATTTTCTTTTGGTAGGTAAACCATTAGAAGTCTAGTGGAAATTATAGCTTTAGTCTCTAGTGACCATGGATGGATTGGTCACCAAAAGGGCTTGTAGCTCAGTGGTAGATCATCCTAGCATCAACCTAGTGGTCCTCAGTTTGACTCCTGGCTAGTACATAGAAAATTTTACCTTGATATCAAAGCCAAGGTAAAGTAGACTGAGGCCAGGATAGGAGCCCCAAGCACTTCTAGTTTGGATGAAAGGGAATGTAGGAAACACCTGAACCATATTTCTAGATCTTATATTTTGAATTTTCTTAATAGGTTTCTATGTATAACCATCGTCTACCACTTATTTTTGTTACCTATGATTATAAAGTTGCTCAAGAATACTTATTTCATATCCTAGGTTGGCATGACAGTGTCTTTGAGGGAACTCAATGCAGGAATTGAAGAGAGAAAGCTATATTCACATGCATGGTGTGATAGGGGTTTTATTCTTTAGTGAACTTATCTATAGTAGAAATGTTAAATTAATAATAATAAATTTGTAAAAAGTAGGTAGCAGCTTTGGCAAAGTCTACTCAATCAATTGACCAACAATACATGAGTTTTTCAAAAAACTAAATACAAAAATAGTGTATTAAAGATACCATATTTTTAGAATTCATGATATATTGTTGTTTATGTTTATGATAAAATAATGTGCGATTTTTAATCATCTATGTTTAGGATAGCTTTCAATGGTCCATGATCTGTTATCACAGTGAGAGTTCAAGAATATAAAAGTATCGATGCACATACATCATAGAGAAACATAAAAGACAAAATTAAAATATATTTTTTAAATGATGTTTCAGTTTACTTTTGGATTCAAAACTTATAATGTTTTTTCCATGTGAATCTGAAATATTAATTCAAAAAGTAGCACAATTTTATTTTCATAAATGCATATATAAAAACGTCTTAAATAGTAGGTTGAGTAGAAATATATGCAAAATGATTTTTATTTAATCTTTTAATAAATCTTTAAATAGAGTAGAAATTTCTCAAATAGTGATCAAATGAGATATTTTTAACAATCAGATTTTGCAATAGTTTATAAGGATTTTATGAGTAGTTAGTTCACAAGAATTCATCTCTTATGAATGGAACATATAGCAATCATTGCATCTAAGTAGGGTATACAATATCCAGTGACAAAATCTTACCTACATAGTACAATGTATGTATGTATGTATGTATGTGTGGTGTGTGTATGCAGGCTTCTGTAGACATCATTTAAGCACTGATATGCTACTTTTTTGTTCATAAACTTGTACAAATACATTAAAAAAATACCAAAACAAGGTTTTACTAGTTCTAGTGGGCATAGATGAGGATGTTTGCATGGCCCTTGTTGCTGACAATGCACTAGGCAATAGTGGACCGACAACCAAAGGAGGAGTCCACACTTCATCATGAGTTGAAGAATACAATATTGTTAGCAAAGACATTTGCAATAGATAAAGATCAAATGGGATACTAGCTAGAAATGTCCACAATAAAAAAGTAAGTGTTATAATGTTGATGAAAACAAACAAAGTGCTACTTACACGAAGGCTGTGCGCAACGACCATTACCATGTTCACCATGTGATGTCACAAATGGCACAAATGTCTATACAAGTACACATAAAATTAGAGATCAAGATCCATAAGATAGTATAAAATATTCATATCTATTGAACTTCTATTATTGCTTTAGTCAAATTACTGCTTACCTGCAAAGATTGGATTCTATGGCCCAATTCGATTCTCAGTGCCTCTTTCTCCTCACTTTTGTCACCCTCGATAATAATGTTAACAAGTTCATCAGTGTATCTTTGCTTGATTTGCTAGGTGATGAACATAGGGTCAGTACTAAGGGCGATGTTTTGTAGATATGAAGCTCGTATTTCAAATCGCATTTGATCAGCGATCATTCTTGCTTTTTCCTATCATTTGTGACATTAAATATTAGTAACATTTCATCAAAACAACTCCAAAGCGATAAAGAAAAGAAAATAATAATACGACATTTGTTTCTATATTAACATTAAAATTTACAATATTTAATGTTTACCTCTATTGAAGGTGTCTGAGATGGTGCATCCATATCACCCTATGAAAAAAAATAGTAAGTCTTAAAAATCAGCAGCAAAATTAAAGTAATAGACTTACCAAAAAAAACTATTAATAATAAAGTAGATTGTATATGTAAATCATTTGTCTTAAGTTAAAAATTTAGTGTAACTAATGTGTATATCTAAAAAAATATTTGACATGTTCTACTTAATGTTTATATGTGCACATATGGTTTAGAAAGAAAAGTTTGGTCGTACAAGACCCCATCATAGTTGACATTGATCCTAGCTGGACATTTCATTGATCATCATGATCTTCATCCATGTCATCATCATCATCATCATCATCACCATCATCATACTTGTCACTTTGATCGTCGTTGTCACCATCACCATCTTCTTTGCCATCATCACCATCTTCATCGCCATCATCATCATCTTCATCACCATCATCATCATGACCATCATCACTATGATCATGATCGCCATCAACATCATCATCATCATTATCACCATTATCGTTAGCATGATCAAAATCATCACCATCTTCTTCATCTTCATCACTAGGTAATTGTTGTTCCTTATAATCATTTACTTCCTCTTCTGCTTCTTCAATTTCTTCTTCTTTGATCACATTATACTTTACCGGCCTTCCTCTTGGGTCATGTCTAACAACAAATGACCAACCTAGTTTTTGTGGAACACCAAAATAAAACACTTGCTCGCACTGGCTTGGAAGAACATAGGGCTCATCTTCGACTGGCTCAAATGACCTTGTATTAATCATAGTAAATCCACTATCATGTTCAATAACAGTCCTATCAGGATCATTTCAATTCAGTCATAACCTGAACCATTTGACAAAAAATAGAACTATTTTGAATGAATTAAAGTGACACTCAAGTATATCATCCAAAATGCCATAGTATCAATTTTTAGATCGTTGAGGATGTATTTCAGTTCTAGATGAAATATTGGTGACCGTGAAGACAACACTTATCTTGAAATCACACGTTTTCTTCGTTTCATCTAACTTTTTTGTGCAGAATTTATAGCCATGGTAGTACATAGCTTTGTGGTGTTTGACCTACAATTATTCAAACATGTCAAGATTATTTGCATCAATTTGTGAGTTGATATTAAACTTATGTGTGATAATTAGTAATCTTATGCGTACCTTTGTATCTCTTAAGCCATATATTAGATCAAGTACCATTTGTGTAACATTGGGATCTCCATTATGATGAGCTTCTTTAACCAATGATACAACACCATCCCATGTTAATGAGCAATCATTTTCTTGAGACTGTTCAATCCATACCGTCATCCAATCAAGATTGTTTGCAATATACAAGTGTAGTGCATCCCACTCACGACCAACTATAAAGAAGACAATTACACTAGTTAGAAACAACTTATATATATTGATGATGAATAAAAAATATTAAACTGCAAAATAAAATTTATAATTACCTCTCACCCTCCTCAATCTATCTTTCCCCATCAGGTACTCCCCTTCAAATTTGTCATTAGAGTTGGGATCCCAAATGCGATCTACATGGATATCTACTGCAAACTTTGGAAGATATTTAGTAATGTACACCATGGTTTAGTATATCATATATCCCTCTATCATAGAACCCTCAAGACGTGCTCTTTGTTGAACCAAGCCCTTCATAAATTTCAAGTGCCTCTCAACCATCCACATTGATCTAGCTTGTACAGGTCCACACAATTCAATCTCCTCAACTTGATGTATGACGTAGTGTTCTTGAGCATTGAAAAAGGTTGGAGGTAAACACTTTTGCATTTCACACATAAGCTGTGAAATTTTTCTCTTCCAATATTTTATATCTTTTTTGTCAATTTCTTTAGATGATAACCACCTAAAAGAGATTCAACACACAAAACCACATAAATGAGATTTCAAATAAAATTATACAATAGATTTAAGAGAAAAAGCTACAAATATAAGAAAAAACACTTCTAACCTCGTGTATTTTCCAAGATCATATATAACTTGTTTAATACTATTGTCAAACTGTTGTGGAAGGGATAGAGGTAGGATGAACTAAAATCATTAAAAATGATCATTTTAATATATTATTAAATAATGCAATAGGTAGTACATTCAATCTTACAAATATACTGTAAATAGAGAACATGACTTACCTTGACGAAGGTATGCCGATCATGTGTTTTCAACCCAAGCCCAAAATCACCTTTCTTTGATAGAAGAGTGCTTATATTTGCAACAAATCCTATTGGAAATTTTGTTTTTTTTATGACTTCTTTTAATGCATCACTCTGTTGCTCCATTAATAACCAAGTAAGGGCACTTGTATTTATGCAGTCTCCATTGCTATTTGATTCAATGGAAGCTTTTAGTGCATGATTGGATTCATGAATGTCGGTACAAATTTTGGCAATTTGTTCTCTATCACGCCTTCCATCTAACATTTTCCATAGTGTCTCTGCTACATTCTTTCCAATATGCATAGCATCAAACAAATGCACAATTAGGAGATCCTTGTAGTATGGTAACCTACTAAATTGAGTAGGATAACTTTTCATTCCTCTAGGAAGTTGGTCATTGATGCCTTGATGACCTTCACAAGCATCAATTACAACATTATTAAATATAAGACAATATCAAAATACAAATTTTAAACTTCGAACGACAAATTGGATATTACCTCGACAATTTAGTTGATCATATTTCAACTTCCATAAATGAGGTGTCATTCTTCATGGCCTTGATGATGTCTCTTCTTTCCCATTGAAAAGATGTTTTTTGACAATTTGATACCTATGATTATTGTGGAGAAAGTGTCTAAACTCATCAAACACCTACTTTCTTAAAGTTCTCGAATGAAGAGATTTCATCTTCGGACCACAAACTGGACATGCAAATTTTTCCTTTGTCTGAAGACCTACAAGATCATGTGGAAGTGGATCATGTACAATTATCATGCAAAACTTAAACATTTGATAGTAATGTGTAAGCACTATAAAAAACCAAAAATATGTGATATTAACAATATAACATATCGCAAAAATGAGTTACCCCAAGGGCATCATGTATTGTCCATACAAGCATTGCATGGAATTGAAATTTTCGATGTCCTATCAGTGTAGAGATGTCATACATAGTGATGCCATTTCATAACTTCAACAACTCATCAATTAGGGGCTCAATATACACATTCATATCTTTAACTTAGTATTTACCTAGCAATTGAATGAATATAAACATTACATTATTATTATGACCATTTTCATGCACTATTTATAAATTAATTTAGATAACTATAAAATGAAAAAAATACCTGAGACAATCATTGACAACATTATGTGCTCCCTCTTTATGGACATCCAAGGAGGAATGTTATTGTTAATAACAAAAATAGGCCACACTAAGTAAATAGATCTCATATCTCCATATGGATTGACACCGTTCGCTGCCAATGAAAGCTTTAGATTACGAGGTTCTTCTTTAAAGTGTAACCATGTTTCTTCTATCTCTTTAAATGCAAAACCATCGGTAGGCATTCACATAATGTCATCCTGAATTCTATTGCGTGCATGGTAATCCATAAATTTTGCCAAGGTAGCGCACATAAATAACTGTTGAAGATGTGGAATAATGAGAATGTATCAAAGAACCTTGTGAGGCACTTTTTTTGTTATTTGATCTGACCGATATCTACTACTATGACAATCAGGGCATTCTGCTACAAATTCATATTGTTTATGATATAGAATGTGATCATTGGGACATGTATGTATTGTTTGATACTTCATTCCAGTCTGATCCATAATGTTAGATAATTCTCAGTATGAACGAGGCTAAATGTTTGATGGTGGTAACAAAAACTCACTAATCAACCTACAACAACAAATATGCATTGTTAATATAATGAATAGTAATTGTATGCTAACATTGAAGATGACAAAAATGACATACCTTAGCATACGTGACATTGCTACATTGGATATACCATTCATAACCTTTAAGTTCACCAACAACACTATAGTCGAGAGTAGAGTTGTTTGGGAGCCTTCGTATAAGGGCTCGTGTGCCTTCTCAAGTAAAGGTATATCAAGACCATCTTCATCATCATTATCAAATTCACTAGTACCATCATTGTGAGCCTCTTCATCACTTGCCCCAATACCATCTTCTTCAATCATGTCCTCTGGTACATTATCATCTTCTTCCATGAGAGTGTTATCCTCAACTTGGATATTCACACCTCCATATTCCTCCAGTAGGAAATCCACATTCTCAATGGATGAAAATTGTGGCCCCCTTCAATATGACCATGTTTCCTACAATGACTCTAGGCTGTTGTGATTGGAATTCTTCGAGTCTTTAAGCCTTTACACTTCTTGCAAGGACAATAACATTTATTAGGTTTTCTTCAGAACTGAGCCCACAATGCAGCCATTGCCTCATTTTGTTTAGCATTCATATTGTTAGGCGTGGTCTTTCTTCATAGAAAAATATATCTGCAAATAAATTGGACATGTTGTGATTAATGTTTATATCTGCACATATGGTTTTTCTTGATTAACATTTTAAAATGTAACTAAAATGATCCTATAATTTCTAGAAGGCATAGATGTTTGCAAAATGTGTAGTACCACCCTTCTACCAAAAAAACACACCTAGTATATAATAATGGATAAGATCAAGACAACAATAATACTGGTCCTTCTGTTGATATGCCTTTTGAAGGTTGAATAAGGTCCTGATTTTGCTAACCCACTCTGTTTTATCTGCTATACTTTCTACTTTCAGCACAATTGCACTATGTGCTAGAATAGAAAGCCATGAAACAAAGATCAACAACCATTTGAGTATAGAAGGTTCCAATATAATATACAAATATGTGCACTTGCAATTTGAAACTTGAACCCTAAAAAGACACACACCTTTTAGTACTATTTTGTATGAAACCTTGTTGTTGATTTTGAATGTAAGACTTATAGCTATAGCATCATGACCATTTGCCTTTTTTGAGTTTTTAGAACTTGATTTAGCTGGAGCTGGATAATCAGAAGTACCTTCATTAATTCAAAGACATTAATTCATTAATAATTTTTGTGGTGCTTGCTAGATAATCAAGAAAAAAAAATACTCCATATAAAATTACACAATGGATAAACAGACAGAAACAGTCAATCTCATTTTTTCGTTACTTGATTTAGAATTTTAAAGGTTCCAATTACAAAACAATTTTTGTATCCTTTGGGGAACTTTTGAAAAAGACCAAAAGCCTTTACAATCACAAGAGATCAACTTATAGTATACTTAAATGTTAGTAAAGATCTGCATTGTAAAGTTTCCTGGAAGTGACTGGTGCACATTACAATTACTATGCCACTTAGGCACCACAATATTACCACATAGGCACTATGATAAACTTAACCATTTCTATTGGTTGGAGAGGCTATGGTTAATTAAAGTATATTTTTGTGAAGGAAGAAGGTATGCTCATCAAAACCTTATTAGAGTAGCAGGAAATATATTAGTAAAGTTTGCAATAAATCTTCATGTGAGAATATTTTCCATGAAGAGTTGGGTTGCTAATAACTTCATAGTCCACATGTTTAGTTGATGGTATAAATAGCTATGTAGTTTGTACTTTTATCCATCTTAAGCCAGGCATTACTTTCTTATGTCAATCATATTTCCTGAATTGGGCATAGTAAGTCAGCAAGAACAAGGCACATCAAAATCCTTTAAGAGCACTCAAAAGTCTTAGCACTAATTGGTGGATACTTGCTGTAACACCTTGGTCATCCATTACTATTTTAAGAAAGATATTGGCAAATATTCTAGTTTGATGTGCACCAATATGAGGAATGAGAAGATAAGGAATCATATTAAGAAGTCAAATGATATGAAGGTATCATGTTGATACTAATGATAAATGAATTCAATCAAATAAAACATATTCATATGGAATTATTGACTAAGACCACTCTTAAAGAGGAGAGATCCACTTTTAGAGTAGGCCTCTGGCGTTCATCATTTACCTTGACATCCTAGTAGGTGCTTCCAGGTCTACCAAGACACAAACAAATATGTTGCCATGCATCCTCTTTTGAATAGGGTAGCCAAAACCATATGTCTATAAAGGGCTTTCACAAGCCCACATCTTTGATATATGGGATATTTAGGACTTCCATTTGGCCTATAAGTCGGGCATTCTTAATACATAAAGAAGAATGTCTAATCACTTGAAGAAGAATAGATACATATATACTTGAAGGTGCTTTCCCATGATTAGCTTCTCTGAGAATGCTCCCACATGCATGGCTAGAAAATCTCCCCAAAGTGTTGGAAGCATGCAGTTGAATAGAAGCATGTTGTGTATTAATTGATTTAAAGGTTTTTCTTTTCTTCTAATTTTCTCCATAAGTTGATATTCCTTGCAAGGATGGAATTGACTGCACAATATCTGAAAGGCAATTCTTTCGACTACTTATTTTTGGAGTTATGTCAGATGTGTTACCATGACAAGTTAAAGAATCTAATGTTTGACCTATAAGATGTATACCTCATGGATTAGCTAGATGATATTTAGTTAAAAATAGAAGGCATACAATAGACACAATTGACATGCCCAACCCAACATGCTATCATTTTCCATCTCAAAAGTATAGTGAATTAAAAATAGAAACTTGCATGCTGGGGGGATCATGTGAAAGCTAGTTGCAAAGCTTTTGAATACAGTTGATGTTTGACCACCAGTTGAAGTCTTAACAAGAGAAGACCTTAACTGTTGAATGGAATTCCTATGCACTAATGATATTCTTGTTGTATATGATGAACTAGTTTTCCAATGAGTAGAATGTGATGGGAGCCCCTCCTTTGGAGAATCTATTACTTTTCTTAGATGATTATCCTCCATTGATGGATAACCTAAAGTGTCTCCCAGAGGCAATGGAGACTTTGAAGAAGTGAGATCATGGTTAAAATAATACTTTGTAGCTGATGATAGTTTATTAAAAGATTGGATCCTTGCAAGGTTTAGTGTGGATGTATTGAATCCATAATTGTGTCCACCAACTGGGGGGCTTGAGCCAGTCTGCCATACATTCTTATGATTTGGTTCAAACATCAACCTAGTTTTAAAAGGTGACCTTCCAATAGAAGTTTTTCCAATATTATTAATTAAGGACAACTGAGAGTTTCTATCCCATGTAGTTAATGGACCATACTTTCCTCCTTGCTGAATACCCTACACAACACTTAGATGATTTGATGGTGAAGATTCAACAAGAAAATTATGTTTTGGTAAATATCAAGATAATGGCATTCCCTTGTCAAACTCAAATACATCATCTACTAGAGATGAAAATCTTGACTGCAAGCACCCTTGGCCCTGAAGATTAGAATCTGTAAATGCATCAAGATTAGACACAGATTCTGATATTAAATTTGAAATTTTTGTTATCTCTTTCTCTAGAGATTATTGCCCATTGTCTAAAAGGCTCAAGTTCACCTTATGATTCAACATTTGCATTCTTCTAATATCAATCTTGTTGAAATGAAACATGTGGATGGAACTAGAAAGAAGACCAAATCTACTTGTGGAGTTTTGCTTGGACTCCAAAAGGGTAAAAAGAGGCTTGAAATCCATATCCAATTGTATTAGGAGGTAATAAGAATTTCCATAGTTTAGAAAACCCATGAGCAGTAAGTTTGAGCCTTTAATTATTCATTTAGGAAGCTTAATTGTAGCCACACCTTTTTCATATAGCTATAATAGGAAATATAGATAAACCAAAGCCATTAAAAAGCATGTAAAAAGATCTTAGTATGATTCTATTTCAAAAAAACATCTATACACTTTTCATACAGAAATAATGGCAAAAACTAGATAAGAAATAAGTTCATAAATGCTCTATCTTGTAAAAAATATTAGCAGGCATACAAAAATTAAAAAATATGGTTTCTTAGATAACCTATTAGAAGTCCATTTAATGGACTAAATGGAACATTATGTTTCAATAAAAGATTTTTTCACAAGTATTCAACAAGTCTCGAAAACCCAATGCACATCTCTATACCCAATTTGGATCTTGCATCCCTATATAGCCCATATCCAATCCTCAAGATGAGCATACATGTATACCATGTTCCTTGAAATCAACCTCGAAGAACATTCTATCTTTAAATGGAAGTGTATTATAAGGGTTATTGGTCAACGTATGATCTTTCCAATGAATGAGAACCATGTACTTGTCTATTATCTAGATACTAGAAATAGAAGTACATGACCTTGCTCCCCACAAAGATGGCTTGCTTCAAAGTTACTCTAGACTTCTAGAATTGCATTGTGAGACTAAAGCATCCCTAGGTTAATAATATTTTGCATTGCCCTTACATCTCTGCCTAGTGCAAGTTCCTTTGAATTGAAGTTACACTAATGAATGAATCACACAATACACTCACTCTTCACAAGATTAGTTAATGTCAATGCTAAGTAGTGGTCATTCTACTCGAGTCAAACACTGAATAGCTTTTTCGATAGCATGCTAAGCTTGAAAGGGAAAAAGAATGTCAGTTCAGATTTGTTGAGGAATTGTTGGATTGTTCTTTGTTAAATTGTACCTCGTTGGCTCAACTAACTCCTAAGCACATGTTTATTTCAGCTTCCAACTCGTACCCACTCCCAAACCTTGTCTTTAGTTCCAAATCTTCATGTTTGAAAGCTATGGTTTAAGAACTTAATCATATCTGAAACATATGGTAAACATAAATCTTCAACAAAGATGTATCCAAAGTTCTATTACAAATTACAACAATGACAAAATGATCCTACTTTAATCTAGTGGGAACATTATAGTTCTAATGGAATGGTATTTATATTAGTAAAGATAGCCTAAATTTTGTTTGGATTGAACCCCAGAATCTTGGCTTGAACAACAAACTTGCAATCAATTCTTCAATTAATTCAATTAGTCTATATTAAGCATTCAATCATCCTGAGTGAATAAAGAAATATAAAAGACAAGAAGACCATATGATTTAGATTATTGGGTATTCTTATTTGGTCTTTAGCTATAAACTCATGTTTTTTTGAAATCTTAACTAGTGCTATGTTTATGCCTATTCTTGGCCTAATTTTTTGATAAAATTTTAACTAGGGTATTGGAGAAAGAAGAGCTGATCAAATTTTAGAACTGCGAGAAACTTCCCCAGAGGGCTTGAAGGAGGTAGTTATATCTTTGAATGTATTTAAAAGTATTTTTTGACAAATGAATTTATGTGGGAATATCTTTGCTAAGTAATACACTAATTTTGTTTTGCAGCTCCATGATCTGTAGATACAAAACATGTTCAAGAGTACAGCTTAGCAAGTCTTTGGTTGAAACAAAAAGAGTTGTTCCTTGTGTTAGGCCTTATTTTCTGTAATATATGACATCTTCTATGCCAAAAATTGGCACTCATTCTCAGAGTATGAGGAAAAGCTACTTTTTCCCTTAAAATGATAGACAGAGGATATAACTTCTAAAATTTAGGAAGTGTGAGATACTCATCCTCTAATCATATGAGCAACATGAGTCGTGTATTTGTAGATACCTCTTGATGCTTCTTGGAAGCTCATTCCACATAATTTCCATGAGCTAGAGGGTTCTCTGAAGTCCAATTGAATATGAGAATTATTCTTAAAAGATACTGTGTTCTCTTCAGACTTTGGAGCTTTAAGTGGTAGCTGAGAAATTGTCAAAAATTACTAATTCAGTTCCATGGACTAAGAAGGTGTTGAGTTCTAGATTGGGAAAGAAGACTAGGCACAAGGTCTACATGGAATACTTGATCAAATGGAAGGGAAAGCTAGATATTGAAGCTACATGGATACCAGTGACCGATTTCAAGAAGAAGGGAATAGATCTCAACTTGATTTCTCCCACAGTCCCATGAGGACTTCTTTTGTTGGGGAGAATGGTGTAGTAGCACTCTAGGACATGTCAAGGTCCTATTGAAATTTTTTTGTGTTTGGCTCTTTGATGGGTCATGGTATCTAATAATAGATAAATGAAATCTCAAAGTGATATCCAAGTGCATCTTGGCATGTTTTCTAAGTCAAAATTCAAAAGTTGTGGAAAAAGATGTAAAGTTGCATTCCCTAGGTAAAAAGTTGTCAATGGGTCCAATTGTCTCTAGGACTATAGTATATGATCTAAGGCCTAGAATGGATTGGAATAGAGTCTAGAATCATGTGAGATTGGGGAACCATTTGGTAAGGTTCTACACACCTAGGCTAAAAGGAACCAAACATTTCCAAAAGTTGTCAAGAAATTGAAAAGTTGTCAAGTTGCAAGTTTGACAACTTTATGTGAAACTTTTGTAACTTGGTTCAATATTTTACCAATTAGTCACCCACTCCCAGAATTTAGTTTGGGGAAGGTTTAGGAAGGCTATTTAAGCCCATCCAAGCTAGTTTGTACAGTTGGATGTTGTGTTTTTTAACTAGAAGCAATTGAATGCTGAGCAATTTTGACTGTACAACTATGCAATGGTGAACATCCATGATCATATTGATTGAAATTTGAGTTATTTTACATTTAGTAGTTAGAGTATGTGGTATTGATATTTTGTAAATAATTCTGTGTATTCTTGATAAGTTTTTTTGGGTTAATACTTATTATTTTGTACTCTGCTAGTCATTGGACAAACCTAAGCAGTTTCAAAAGAATGGAGTCTAGATTCATTTCTTGTGGTTAAAAATGCATGGAATTATGGGAAATGAAAGTAGACTCTATTTAAATTATGTCATTTTTTATTGGAATAGAGGAGTTGCAGTTTGCTATTGTTACCAGCCATCCCTAGGCGTGCCCTAGAGCAACCTGGCTGGGTGGTTGACAGAGAAATGTGCTTGGACATTGTAGGACTGGATTGAACTTCAAGAAATTAATTTGGATTGTGTTAGGGGAATGTATAAGGAGTATGCAATATCCTTGGTAGGAATTGATCAAACCATTTGAAGGGGTATTAAAAGCATAATTCAAGACTAGTTTGTATAGACCTAAATACCCATGGAAACCATCACCTTTGGGTTTGATATATATGTTTCCTGCCTTGTAGGATAGAAAGGTCTTCTAATGAGCCTATTAAACATAATTGATTTCTATTGTGAGATTTTCAAGATTTTAATTAAATTGACATTTCACATTATTTTTCAGCATGCTATAATGTTGTACATTATACTCGGCTGAATGAAAACTTCTCTATTATTTTCTTCATGTAAATAAAGCCAAGACAATTTGTGTATTTGTGGACACCAAAATTTTTCCAAAACCAATTCCTAGCCAATTAAATAAATATTCATTTAATTCCCCTACCTTAATTAAATAAATTTGCATTTATTTAAGTACTTTTGCCTTACCCTAATTTAAATAAACTAAGGTTTATTTAAATCATAACCTATTTCCACTTGCATCTAACCCCTTTCACTTTAATTAAGTATCTCATTTACTTAATTAATTCCCTCCTAATCCCACTAGGAATTAAATATTGCTAATTATTTAACATTGCTTTCTTTTCCTAATCATCCTAGCTAATCACCTCTTGATCCTAAGTGTGTTCTCACACATGTGTGAGAGATGTTCACACTTTCCTCATCCCTCATATCTTGCATGCCTCTTACAACCTTTTCCCCCTTCACATGTTCAAACCAAGGTGTCTCACAAATTTGTGAGAAACTTTGAGCCTCCACACCTCTTACACATGTCATTGACCCATCACTTCCAAAGGTGTCTCACATATGTGTGAGGAAACATGATCTTACACACCTCTTACACCTATCATTGACATGTCACCATCAAAGGTTTGTCACACATGTGGGAGCATATTGCCCCCTTTGAATGGTCAAAACCCTAATCCATGTGGAGTCTACTTGTCGTCCACCTCACTGACACCTCATTGATCCTGAGAGATCCTAGCCATCCATCTTGCATTCAATCTTAGCCATCCATTGCATCCTTTTTCCTATAAAAGGAGAGCCCTCTCCTCATTTTCTAAGGAAGCACCTTCTACCTAATTGTTATGCTGTTGGATTTGTGAGCAACCACATCCCACAATAATGAAATCATCTACACTTGATGGTTTCATGAGGTTTGCATAGTGCTATTTTGTTGTTCATTTACATGTCTTCTTTCATATTTTGAGGTTTTGCATGATAATGCAGAAACATGCATTAGTTGCTTAATGTGTTTTCCTTTAGTTAAATTTTTATGCAACACAGTATTGTTCATCAGTATAGATTTTATCTTGTGAAACATCTGCATAACATCATGAATTTGATTTTTCTTTCTTGTAATGTCTTCCAAAGGCTACCAATAATAGAAACTATTAACCTCTTTTTTTCAATTGGCCCTTTGAGCATTTAGAGGGATGAAGACTCTATTATTGATGAAGTTTAATATTCTAATCACTTGTTCACCTTTGCTCATCCATAAGAACCCTAACATTGGCATGATACCCTCAAAATATCTAGCATAGTTGGCTTGATTGCATAGTAATAGATTTGTAGGTTATTCTAGTAATTGATTTTATTATTTTGAAGCAAACTTTTTCTAAGCTTCATCTAGATTGATCTAGTAAGATGCATAGATGTGTATAGAATGAATGTTGTAAGTATGGATAAGTTTGTAATTATACATAGGGATAGTAGATGCAAATTAGATAGGGATACTCAACTTTGTTATAATAGATATTCCTTTTGACAATTTTGGAATTTGAATTGTCTAGAGTTTAGAAATGATAGGGGTAATACCTTGGATTTCATCTAAGGGTTATTATTGGAGGGAATTTTTGTGTCCATTGATTAGATGTTTATAGTTTTGTGTTCTATTTTTTGACTCATCAAATTTGTTTGCCTTGCTTTTGGATTATTGGTATTTATGAATATCTTAGGAGGTTGTTATAAGCACTAGTTTGAAAACTCAAGTTAGGGAACAAAGCAAATGAGAAATGTCTAGTCCAAAAAAAGGTAAACATTGTATAGGGCATATAAATATATTCAAAACAAGACAAGAAAGCAAGCAATCAAAGCGCAAATTACAATGACTAAAGATTTTGTAGAAATGGGGTGGATTATTCAGAGTATGATGAGATCAAATGCCAATTTATAAAACAAAACTTCAACTCACCATTGTAATGTTGGGAAGGAGACTCTTCAACATTTCTAGCTATTATTTAATCCTTTCACGCCACCTTCTTTCAATGGATCAACTTTGAAGCATTCACAAGCTCTCCTCTGCTACAATCAACCACCAAAGAACCCAAGATGTCAAACCCTATTGGTGTTGACGCTATAAAACCCTTTTGGTGCATACTCCTAGCCACAAAATGTAGTGATAGCAAATGGTTTAGTGCATGAGTTATCTTCTAGGTCACGAAACAATAAGATTAGGGTGGCAAATGACAATTTTTTCAATTTTTACATAGTGCATGATCCCATGTTGGTCAAAATCTCGACCAACACGGGCTCACATTTAACAAAACTCATCACAATTCGACCAAATTGACCCCAATTTATCATATGGTCGAAAGTTTTGGTTGAAAATTTGGCTTAAATGTACTAGTGCATTGAAAGTTATACTCGTGAAAAATTCTTCATTCTATTTTTTGATGATTATTCAAGAATGATGACCATCATGTACCTTAGAGAGAAATCAAAAGCATTTAAAAAGTTCAAATGGTATTTGGCCAGAGTAGAGAAGGAAATAGGAAAAAGACTAAAATTCTTAAGGTCTGATAGAGGTAGTGAATTTATTTCACATGAGTTCAATAACTTTTGCATTGAAAGAGGAATCAAAAGATAGGTTTCAGCACCTAGAACTCCTGAACAAATTGGAATAGCAGAAAGAAGGAATAGATCTATCATGGATTGTGCAAGAACCTTAATGATTGAGAAAGGCATTGCTATCAAATACTAGAAGGAAGCTATTAGCACTGCAGTTCATACCTTGAACTGAGTATAGCTGAAAAAGGACTCATTCAAAACACCCTATGAGTTGTGGTATGGCTACAAACCCAATGTAAGTTATCTAAAAGTATTTGGAAGCAAATGTTACATTTTGAAAGAATCAAGAAAAGATAAATTTGATGTAAAAAGTGATGAAGGAATATTTTTGGGATACTCTTGCAAAAGAAAAGCATATAGATGTTTGAACTTATCTACTCACAAAGTTATAGAAAGTGCAAATGTGAAAGTTGATGAGTTTGCGGAAAGAACAGAAGAAGAAAGCAAAAAAGAACTTGAAGATTATAGAAGATTCATTTACATTGAACCTGATATAATTCCAAGTATATCTATTATTCAGGAATCCTCAACTCCAAAATTTCCAGTTACTGAGTCATCGAAAGTTCAAATCGAGCAAATGCCTCCCGAGCTATAAGAACTTGAGTTGCAAACAAAAGCTATCGAGTTAGCATCTATCAAGCCCAAGCAGCCAGAATTAGAACCAGAAGTTGAGAGATAGAAGGATAACAATGCAAGTAATTCAAAAGGAAAGGAGCCTATGTTAGCCAAATATGTCAGAAAGCATCATGCACCAGATCAAATCATTGGTGATAAATTAGAAGGAACAATGACAAGAAGTAAGTTGAAAGGCACTTGTTTACTTGCTGATTTTGAACCTAGAAATGTCAAAGATTCACTAGAAAATGAAAGTTAGATTGAAGCTATCAATGAAGAGATAGAACAGATAGAGAAAAACAAAACATGGACTCTTGTACCTAGACCCAAAGATAAGAATGTGATTGGAACAAAGTGGGTATTCAGAAATAAACTAAATGAAGATGGTAAGGTATCAAGGAACAAAGCTAGACTAGTATGCAAGGGATAGTCTCAAGAAGAAGGTGTAGACTATGGAGAAACTTTTTCTCCTAATGCAAGATTGGAAGATGTTAGAACCTTACTTGCATATGCTCCATTCAAAGGATACAAATTTTATCAAATGGATGTCAAGTCAGCATTTCTTAATGGTATATTGGAGGAAGAGGTTTACATTGAGTAGCTTGAAGGTTTTATTGATCCAGACAAGAAGGACATGGTCTGCAAATTGCATAAAGCATTATATGGTCTGAAACAAGCCTTTAGAGCATGGTATGAAAGATTGCATAACTATCTTATTTAGATTGGTTTTCATAGAACTAATGACAACAAGAGTTTGTACATAAAGGAAGGACTAGATAATAAGATTGTTTTGGCAAAAATATTTGTAGATGATACTTTGTTCATAGGAAATGATGATCTTTGCAAAGAATTTTCAGAACAAATAAACAAGGAATTTGAAATTTCAATTTTTGGTGAGATAAAATTCTTTGTTGGTCTTCAAATTCAGCAGAATAAGAATGGCATCTACATCACTCAATCTAAATACATCAAGGAGATACTGAAAATTTTTGGTATGGAAGATTGAAAACTCGTTGGGACTCTTATGTGTACTGGATTAAAACTCGCCAAGGATGATGAATCAAAGAAGTGGATCAGACATTATATAGATCTATGATTGGAAAGTTGCAATATGTAGTGCACACAAGACAAGACATTGCCCTTGTAGTAGGGATTGTAGCAAGATTCTCAAAAAAACCAAAAGAAAATCACATGATGGCAATCAAAAGGATCATGAGATACTTAAAAGGAACTAAAGAATATGGATCATGGTATAAACTTGGAGGAAAATTGGATTTAAAGGTGTTCACTGATGCAGATTGGGTAGGAAATATTGATGATAGAAAGAGCACAAGTGGAGGAGTTTTCTTTCTTGGAAAAAGGTTGGTTTCTTGGACAAGCAAAAAGTAGAATTGTACATCTCAATCCATAGCAAAAGCTGAATATGTTTTAGCAGAATTAATTTGCTCAAACATTGTGGGGTCTAAATAATTATTGAAAGGTATGAAGCAAGAAATCATAGAACCATTTGTTATGTTTTGTGATAACAAAAGTGCAATTAACATCTCCAAGAATCCAGTGATGCATTCAAAAACCAAACATACTGCCATAAAGTATCACTTTGTTAGAGAATTGGTGCAAGAAAAGGAAATAAGATTGGAATATGTGCATACAAAGGAACAAATTGCTGACATATTCACAAAGCCTTTACCTAAGGATGCATTCTTGTATCTAAGAGGTAAGTTAGGGGTCATTCCCCTATCTAAAGCTCACTAAAATATAGTTTTAGTGATGCATCAATAGGAACAAAATTGAAGATCTATCAGTTGATGCAACAAACCAATGAAGACATTGCATATGAATCAGTACGTGAGGTACATTACTATTTGGTTTTTTGGAGTCGTCTTTGGCGTGTGTTGTCAAAGAGAGAGAATATATTGTCAAATCTTTCTAAAATTTGCAAATAATAAGAATTTGTGTAAGAGGGAGAGATTATTATGAAAGAGGGAATTTTGTATTCTGACATCAAAAGACTTGTTTTAAAATTTCATTCTATGACATGTTGTGTTGTCATCAATGCCAAAGAGGGAGATTGTTGGATAGAATTGTTCAATAGTGTATTGTCTTTGATGTCACACAAATGTCACATCAGTCATCAAATAGTGTCTACCAAGCTCAGAAGGTTAGCAAGGCAAATGATAGTGTCTACCAAACTCAGAAGGTCAGCAAGGCAAAGGATAGCATCTACCAAGCTTAGAAGGTCAGCAAGGCAAAGGATAGTGTCTACTGAGCTTTCAAGGTAATCAAAGAATTTTAGTTCTTACCGAGTGAGCTTAGTAGACAAGGAAAATTGTCTTCACTAACTAAGTGAGCTTGGCATGCCTTGAATATCAACTAATATGACATTTGTGTAACATCAAAGACAACACACAATTAATAATTTGCATCCATCAATCTCCCTCTTTGACATTGATGGAAAAAAACCATGTCATAGCACAATGAAATTTTGAGAACAAGACTCTCTCTGTCAAAAAGTTTCTCCCTCTTGATTTTACACAAAAAACTTGTCCTCTAGTATTCTCCCTTTATGGAGGAACTACTTAACTTCTCCTTCTTGGAATTACAAAATTTCATTAAGATATGACAATAAACTTCTCCCTCTTTGACAAAACATGCCAAAGACAATTCTAATTAGTTTTAATGTATCTTGAGTATAGATTCATCTACAATATGTCCTTGTTAATGCTCCATCAATTGATTGATCTTCAACTTAGTTCCTATTGATGCATCACTAAACTTTATTTAGTTAGCTTTAGATAGGGGAATGGCCCTTAGCTTACCTCTTAGATACAAAAATGAATCCTTAGGTAATGGCTTGGTGAATATATCTACAATTTTTTCTTTTGTATTCACATATTCCAATTTGATTTCTTTGTCCTATACTAGTTCTCATACAAAGTGATATTTTATAGCAATGTGCTTTTTTTTGGAATGCATCACTAGATTCTTTGATATGTTCATTGCGCTAGTGTTATCACAATACATGAATATTGGCTCTTTGATTTCAACCTTCATTCCTTCTAACAACTATTTGAACCAAACAATGTTAGAGCAATTTATTGTTGTCGCCACATATTTTGCTTCTGTTGTGGATTGAGATGTGTAGTTTTGCTTCTTGCTTGTCCAAGATACTAGCCTTTTATCAACAAAGAATGCTCCATGGCTATTTCTTTTTCTATCATCCATATTTCTTGCCCAATCAACATCAATAAATACTTTTAAGTCAATATTGCCTCCAAGTTTGTACCATAAGCCATAGTCTTCAGTACCATTTAGATATCTCAAGATTCTATTTATTTCCATGATGTGGTTTTCTCTAGGTTTTGCTAAGAATCTTGCTACTATACCTACTACTAAGGCAATATCAGGCCTTGTATATACTAGATACTGTAATTTCCTAATCATTAGTCTATATAAGGTCTGATCTACTTCTTTGGAGTCATCATCTTTGGTAAGCTTAAGTCTAGTACACACGGGGGTTCCAAATGGTTTTGAATCCTCCATTCCAAAATTCTTGAGTATCTCTTTTATTTTGATGAATAGTCCTTTTCTTATATTAAAAATAATAATAATAAAGTTACATATTCAAAAAAAAGGGGCTAGGGGAAATAGGATCACCCCGCAAGTTCATACAACCATAGGTTGGAAATTAACTTCATCAAAAAAAACTTATAGAAAACATAGAAATCCTGATTCTGCCAGCACAGTGCCAGCCAAGGGAAGAGGATCCTTATCATCAGAGCCCCAACCGAGGGTGAAGTGAGTAGATAGCTTAGGGGGAGCCCATCCATCATTAGTAGCAACAACATTATCTTCGTCTTTCTCTCCCTCAGGCTTGGGAGGAGATATGGCTAAGTCTAGCCAAGGAAACACCCACTTGGGGTCTGAGTGTGTAGAAGGCCAATTGGTATCATAAGTAGCAAGAGGATCTATTGGGGACCACCTCAAACTAGACCTCCTAGGAGGCAAGGCAGAGTGGTGCCAACCACCAGATCCTCTAAAAGAGCAGCATCAACCAAAAGCACCACCATTGGGAGAGTGATGTGGCTAAGAGTGAGGTGTGTGTCAGTAGCGAGAAAAATTACTATGTCCTCAATGATGACCATGAGGAGGAGTATGGTTTCCAGATGCCAAATTTGGCAGAACATGAGCTATCATATAGGGGGCACTTCCCCAATGAGCTAAAAGCTCATGTAAGTAAGCCACCTCTAAAGCTACTTTATCTATTTGTACTTGAATCTAGAACATGACATTGTTATAAATACATGCTTTAGCATACATAGCCACATTAATGTCAACTATGTTGTTAGCATAAATAATTGCAATATGATCTTTCCAAATGGTAAATAAGATCTCCAATTTGAAAGCATGCCAAATCTATGCATACTTGAAGGGTATCTAAGTATTATCACCTAGAACAACCATATGCCAAGAAAAAGGTTCTAGGTGGAAGGAGCAAAAGAGATCATGGATCCAACACAAGTAACACTAAGCCCATCTACAGAACCAAAAAATGTGCAAAAAAGTCTATCGTTGACCACAAAAAGGAACAAAAGGGTTAGGAACTACCAGTTGTCATAGCTGGGGGCCCAAAGGAAAGCCTTAGAAAATAATACATTAGGAAAAATGCACAATTTTTGGTTAAGTAATGGTGTGCCACATAGTGGAGAACCTATGACTCCAAGTACAGTGAGAAGATTGCAAATGCCATCATTTTTTGAGAACATCAACCATTGGTAGGTGAGGAACTAGCCACTAATAGCCTAGCCTAGGCTTATAGCTAGTTATTAGTTTGTCTAAATAACATTTCTAGTCCTTACACCAAGGACAAGAGCATTGAATGCCCACTTTATGTAATAAATGTGGCGGCACCCCATACACTAGAAGATCAAAAGTTTTCCAATCTGGATGAGTGAGCCAAAATTTCACTTTCATGTCCTCCCATGACTGTAAGCTCATAGTAGCTCTAGAGAAAAGATATTTAGGGGTCCTTATGCCACATTTAAAAAAATGCAGAGCACTAGCCCCATGCACCTTAGCTATGGGAACACCTTGGATAGAAAATAAGGGTGACCACCAAAGATTGTGCTGGTTCATGGAGAGCCCATCTCTAAACCCATTGCCAAACTAGTGAAGCTAGGGCTTAACAACTTCCCAAGCTTTCTAAATACACTTGGGAACAAAAGTACCCTAAATCTAGATAGGTTCAGTGGTAACAAGAATGGTCTAAAATTCAATCCCCTTCCAAGCTAGTTGGTGAATAGGAAAGCCTAAAGAAATGCAATGTTTTAAGAAAATCTTCCAAGCTTCATTGCCAAAAAGAGCTTGAATCACACATTTGGCACATAAAGTAGTACCTTGCTTCTAGGTGGACAACAAGCCTAGGCAACTAGATTCTTTAGGAATACAACTTAAATTGTAGGTGACTCTATGAAAGCCCTAGTGAGAAGTGATTAATGCCTAGAGGAAGTCACATAATAGGCACTCGAGTTTGAGGTAAAAGGCCCCAACAAGAAGAATGATATACATGGGTGGTGGCCAACACTTTGGAGAAAATCTTGAATTTTCCAGCAAGGGAGAGAGGTTTGGTGATCCAATACTCTAGCTTCTTCTTTATTCTATAAAGAACCGCATTCTAGAGCTTGATAGATGAGGATTGGCATGGAAAAGGGATGTCTAGAAAATGAAAGACTTCCCCATGCTGAACGCATTTCCATTGATATTGTTCAAGCCAAGAAAGATGCAAAAGGGAAGACTACCTATAGCAAAGGGTTTTGTGCCACTAAATAGCAAACCCTAAAGCAAGACAAAATGTGTCAAGACATTGCAAAGTAGAGGCAATATTTTCTTCATCCTCTATGAGGGTGAGGAAGGAGTCATCTATGAAATGACCATTCACATGCTAGTCAGGTGAATCTAGGAGGGAAATACCCTAGACCCTCCTTTGTGAGATGGCATTTGTGAGCAAATACACAAAACCTTCTGCTACCAATACATATAAAGTGGGCACCAATGGGCATCCTTGTTGAATTGAATAACAAAGCCCAAAAGCTTGAGACTGATAACTATTAATGGAGATGCAAGTAGAGGCATCCCCAAAAAGCATCTAGACTAACTATAAAAAAGTAAGGCCAAACCCAAGAGCCTGAAGCATTGCAAGGATGAAAGGCCACTCAATTTGGTCATAAGGTTTGGAAAAATAAATTTTGAGAATGATGGCCTACTTCTTGGAATGTCAAGCCCATTCCATCCCTTCCCACACAACAATTATATAATCTAGGATATAATGGGATTTGGTAAAAAAAATTTTTTTAGGGCAAATGATCTAAGGAAGAAGATGATGGATTTTAAGAGAGAGATCCTTGGAAATGATCTTATAGGAGACATTCAACAAAGTAATAGGCCTCCAATTGCATATGCTTTAAAGTCATCTACCTTTGGTATGAATTTAATATTCCCCTTTTTTTAATAATATTGCCTAGAGAATGGGAATTGTAGGCCTCAATGTAAACCTTATGCAGGTCTAGTCTAATCTCATCCCAAAATATTTTGTAAAATTTACAAAGGAAACCATCACAACCAGGGGCCTTATTTTCTACCATGGGGAAGATAGCTTCCTTAAGGTCCTCTAAAGTGATCTTCTACTCATAGAATGCATATTATTTTGGAGTGAGTCCTTTAGAAGTGATAGCCAAACAAGCCTACAAGGCTTGGTCCTAGGCTATCAAGGGACCTTAGGTTGTGAAAGAAATTTCATAGTGGTAAATGAAAGCTTGGAGAATGTCAGAAAGCTCACAAAAGGTGTGTTGACCCTCCCAAATGTGTTTGATCCCCACCATAGAGTGGTGAGCCCTTGACAAATTGAAAAATTCCTTGGAATCTTGATCACCAACCTCTAACTAGTAAAGGCAGGCTTTGAGTTGAGCTCCCTAGGTAGTATAATTGTCTGCAACCTACTTCTAGTGGTGAAGTTTGGCAAGCTGAACCTAGAGATCTATATCAAATAGATTTATGGCAAGAGCTTTAGTGGCCATAGAAATATCTTTAGCAGTGGCCTCATAGGATCTCTTGCAGTAAGTGGCTAGTTTCCTCCCATAAATGAAAAGAAACCTTGTAGTATGGGTGATGGCATCATTCCACCACTAAATTCACCTAGCATAAAAGTGGGGCCTAGGTTCAAGGTTCCAAGTTTGTAAAATATGAGCAACAGTGGGTGGATGGGACAACACTAAAGTATTAAGGTAAACTTTGGTTTTACAATTACAAGGAGGGGAAGAATGGGAGGTAATGGAGAAATGGATGGGAAAATGGTCCAAAAGAGTCATTTCATGAAGTGGAATGATAGGTAGCAAACTAATGTGAGAAAAAGAGAAAAAGGATTGAGAAAAAATCATAGAATAGTCCAACCTTATAAGGAGCTTGTTAGCTCCCTCTCAAAAGTTGGACCATGTGTACCAGATTCCATTAGTTTTGTGGTGATGAAGATAGGGATCAAGAAGACCCAGCTTGTTCCACATGTGAAACTAGGCTTCTCGCTCTCCAGTTGACCATTGAAAAGGCAAAAGGCTCATTTTATCAATAGCTAGCTCAACCATATTTAAATCTCCATAGAATATCCAATTGGTAGGTGGCAAAGAATTAGATAGCCACCTCCACAAGTATGAGCACTCAATTGCTTCATTAGGGGCATAGATATTGACAATGTCAAAAGAATGATTTTGAAAAGATAGTAAAATCCAAACAACTCTTTGCATGGGGTCAAAACCATGGAAAATAATAAAAGGGAAAAGCTAAGAGAAGAGAAGAGTGACTACACCACCTCAACTAACTTTATGCTAAGAAGAAAAGCTAACACCATCTGGCCATATCACACGACAAGCTAAGTTGAGAAGAAACCCAGAGACTTTGACTTCTTGCAGGCACAAAATATCAGTATTGCCAAGCCTATGCTTGGTATCATGAACATAATATTTTCTAGGGAGGTCTACTAGCCCCCACACATTCCAAGAGAGAAAATTCATTATAAACCAGCATGCATATTCTCCTCATCCTCAAGCGAAGAAAAAATATTATGCAAGAAAGTGGAGGATTCAAATGAGGGGTCACCCAAAGTGATGTCTCTTCATTTATCCCCAGTGATAGAAACTATATTCTAGCCTTTAGGGCTGTGAGAGCAACAAAGAGATGGAGAGGAAATCATAGAAGCTACTTTAGGTGCACAAACCCAAGTAGCTTGAGAATCTCTTTGATATACTTAGATTGAGTTACATAGATACCATTTTTGCTCTGTTGTATCTGCAATCTAACAAAGAATTTTATTTCACCAAAAATGGACATCTCAAATTGTTTATTCATTTTTTCTAAAAATGCTTTGCATAAGTCATCATTTCCTATAAATAGAGCATCATCCACAAATATTTTTGCCAATACAATCTTCTTATCTAGTCCTTGTTTGATATATAGACTATTGTTATCATTTGTTCTTTGAAAACTAATTTGTTTCAAATAGTTATGTAATCTTTCATACCAAGCTGTAGGAGCTTGTTTTAGACCATATAGTGCTTTATGTAATTCGTAAACAATGTCCCTTCTGTCAAGATCAAAAAAACCTTATGGCTATTCAATACAAACTTCTTTATCAAGAATTCCATTCAAGAATGCAGATTTAACATCCATCTGATATACTTTGAATCCTCTATGAGTTGCATATGCCAGTAGAGTCCTAAAAACTTCTAATCTTACAATGGAGGAAAAAGTCTCACCATAATCAATACCTTCGTCTTGAGAATAAATTTTACATACCAACCTTTCTTTGTTTATTGACATTTTTTCATCTTCATTCAACTTATTTCTGAATACCCATTTTGTACCAATCCCATTTTTATCTTTGGGCCTAGGAACAAGAGTCCAAGTTTTATTCTTTTCTATATGTTCTATTTATTCATTCATAGCCTCAATCCAACTTTCATTTTCCAATGCATCTTTAACACTTTTAGGTTCAAATTCAGCAAGTAAAAATGTACCTTTTATTTGCTTCTTGTCATTGTTCCATCTTATTTTTCTCCAATGATCTAATTGTAATACCCCAAAATTGGCTCATTGCCATGATACCAATTCTGGTCTAGTTTTGACCAATCCTAAAGACCTATTCCATTAGGCAAATTCTTATTTGGCTACTCGCTACTTGACTTAATTGTTAGATGTAGAAAACCCTAATCTTCATTTTGCATGCTTATTATTTAATTCTTATAGTATTTACTCATATTAGTCACATTAAACCTATTTATTAATATTTAATTTAATTACTAAGTATTTATACTTTAATTAAATTAAATTATATCCTAAACCTAATGTACTATGGAATTAAATTTATTTAATTTAATAAATGTGCCTATTTTAATTAATTAAACAGAATTATTTAATTAAATGGAGTACTTACTTCTAATTGATTAAACAAAGTTATTTAATTAAATGGGAAGCCATTCCTAATTAATTAAATGAAGTTATTTAATTAAATAAGAAAAGTCTCTCTAATTAATTAAAAGATTATTTAATTAAATAGAAAAGGTAATTATGAGACTATATCTCATTTTATTAAATTAAATATCTCACCAAAATCTCTCTTCAGCTCAAAAAGGGAAATTTCCAGTTCACTATTGATCAAAAAAGAATTAAATTAGTTAACTCCTTATTCTACTCAAATTAAATCAGTTAACTCCCTTTAATTTGGGAATCTTCCTTTATGATTGAACTTCACCTTTAATCATGACCGTTGATTGAAATCGATCTCAATCGTTGATGGATTCTAGGAAAGTCTATTTAAGAGACCCTCATCTCTTCATTTTGAGGGAGGATGAATTAGAATTTGTATTGAATTGCTATTGAAATTCATACTCACATTTGCTCACATTTGCTCACATTTTTGCATACATCTTGCATTCTTAGTTTAAATTCATTTAGCTTAATATGCATAGGTTAATCTAGTTTTTCTTTAATTGTTCTTAGATTAGAATGCATTTCTCATTCTAGATTAATTTGCACAATCATATAGATTAATTTCATTTCTTAAATCCTTCATTCTTAGAGGGTTTGGTTGCTTAAACACCTCAAATCTAAGGATATCTAACAAGCAATTTCCTTTAGATAGAAGGCAACAGGTTGCCTTGTCAGCTGATTTTCAGATGAACAATCCAATGTTCATCCTAAGATGAATTCGCAAATAAAGACCGTGTTGAAGTGTGTGTGTTAGCAGAGGCCGCATATTCATGCATACATTTCTGGCACCCATCGTGGGGCAGGGAAATTCAATTTTTTTGGCCTCTTTCTATTTTTAATCATTTTTTTTGTTCTCTGTCCATATTATTTCCTACAGATTTAGGAATCTTTGTGCAAGATTGTTTACTTTTGTGTCAACATCTAGAATCTTCGCGTGAAGATTCTTTCTGTATCGTGCAAGAAAGTGCCTGAGCGTGAAAAACTTCATGTGGCACATGCTTCTTTGAGCGGGCTATAATAGAATTTTGCGTGGGTCATAAAACTTCTTCGCGTGGACTGTTAGGAATTTCGTGCAAGACTCTACTAATAGATGCTTTTTTTTTTCCATTGATTTTCATGTCTTTTTTGTTTTTTTGCTAACTGCTCACTATTTTTGGTTTTTCTATGTTTTCTAATTTTTTGGAACAGCATAATAGCAGTTTGCGAGACAATTGGAAAAGCGTGATAAAGTTTCTAAAAATAGGTAAAACATCTACTAAGCGCATTGCGAGGATTACCAAGTAATTCTCTTTGACTGATAACACTTCATTTGGATCTAAAAAGAACATCTCTCATGTCAAGCTTGTGTGTGTTTCCTTTCATGTTCTCATTTTACAACACATGCATAATTTGATACTAGGTTGTGATCTCTATTAGTTTCATCTAGTAGGCTTAGTTACTAGTGATAGATCTAATTAGCTATCTTGGCTTATTGGACTCGCTAAATCTGCCAGCACCTTGTTTCACCCTATGGTTGCAAGATCAGTACCATGTTAAAGGGGAGGGGTCTATAGGAAAGAAGTGTTAAATGCTCCACTATGCAACCCTTTTGTGCTTTCTAGAACTCACTAGTTTCTGAGTTGTGGACTCATTTTGGCTTGTGTGAGGGGTTAAATGTTTGACATCTTTGGACTCACCTTGCATTAGTTAAAGTGTTAAGTGAACCACCTTGTGCTCTTTGATTACTTTTGGATAGATTTGCTTTTGGGAATTAACATCTGTACACACATAGTAATTAGGCCCCGTGAACACTATTCATGGATCTTGAGGGAGTGGGTTCCTAGTGAAACTCCTCTCTAAGACAGATTCCTTGTAGGCGGGGAGGATACTTTGAGCATCTCGTAGATAGATGAATCTTCAACTTGTTTATTGAGGCATCCTTTCTCCAGAGAGGTTGATAGATCACTGGAAGTTGATATCATAGATTTTTAAGAGATACTCTTAGTTTAGCATGTCAGATTAATCTATCTACTTTGATTGGGCTAAAAGAGAAAAGGTGTCAAGACCTTGAATCTGGAAGCTAAGTCCCCTTGTGGTACACTATTGTGAGTTGGTCACCTCTAGAGAGAGTTAACCATAGTAGACAATCCCTCTATAGGGCAAACTGTGTTGACTGAACCTCGAGTGCTAAAAGCCATTTTTGACATGGTAGTGACAATCGTTATATAAATGTCCTTATGGAAGAAATCTCCATGGGTGTGGTTCATTATGGGTTGTCAGATCTCCCCAGCAGCTCTTGAAGATTAAGTTCTTGGACTATGTTGAAACCTCAATGCACCGGGATTGGAGGTCACCCCTGTGAGTCATAAAAGTTGCAGAGTCAAAATATTACTAAAAACCTTAGAGAGGCCAACTTTTCACTTTCTAGGGATGTATGCATAATTGCAAAACTCTTTGAAAACATACACAAATAGCTCTCCTAGGGATTAGCACAAACTAAGTCACTTGATTTTTCATGTGCAAGGTTGCTTTTGCCCTTACTCATTGTTTTTAGATATGCTTGAAATCACCTACTTGTTGTTCTATGTGCCTAGTTACTAAAATGAGAAAAATTTGTCAAAATCAGTTGCTGACTAGTCTACCTTCTCACGTGAAATCATTTTGGTCTTGTGCAAAATCATTTGGTCCTCACATAAAATCATTTTGTTCTTGTGCAAAATTAAACTACTGTTATGAGTCTTCACGTGGCCCTATGAACTTCTTCACACAAAATTAAATTACTATCACGGACCTTTGCGTGAACCAGAAAACTTCTTAGCGTAGTCTATGAAACTTCTTTGTGCAGCCTGTAAAGGTTTTTTGCACGAGATCTTGTGTCAGCATTACCAATTTGGGTCTATTTTAGCTGTCTATGGCCTGCACGCTATCTTTTTTTGTGTCCATTTATCGCTCTCTGTCTACAAATAGTCCTGAAATAGTGACACTTTGTTTAACTAAAGACTTGTGTATTACACCTTGACTAGTCTCATCTCATAAGTAATTTTTTTGGTCTTTGTCTTAATGCTTGTCATACTTTGTGTCACATTGGTCATAATCTCTGGCTGTTCTAGCCTTTAAATTAGACCATTTGTGCCTTAGTGAACAACATTCTTACTATTATCTTGTCCTTTTTGTGACTCAGTCTTAGTGTAGTCCTTGTCTAAGTTCTAGCTTTTTGTCCTTGTCTATGATTGTCACAACCAGAAGCGGCAATGTGTTTTATCCCTATAACCTTAAACGTGGTCATGCTAGGGGTTGTAACTGTGGAAGAGGTCAGTTACCTTCCATTACACAATCTGTATCTAGTTTAGCTAGTGAGGCATCTTCACAATCTCCCTCACCTGCTAGGTCATCTCAAGTTCAATAAT
The DNA here is from genome assembly GCA_028749045.1 of Cupressus sempervirens. Taxonomy (NCBI): domain Eukaryota; kingdom Viridiplantae; phylum Streptophyta; class Pinopsida; order Cupressales; family Cupressaceae; genus Cupressus; species Cupressus sempervirens. The sequence goes on along the minus strand of CM053793.1, from coordinate 782,169,356 downwards.
CATTTTCCAAAAATTTGCAACAAATTAGGAATCTTTTTTACCAAGAGGATACTGAGACACGTAGAGGTCCTACATTCCCAAACACAATGTATGATCCTTTCTCTATAGACCCTTTTGAAACACAACATACAAAAATTGAACACGTTCCTATAATGACTAATCATGAACCTGAACATGGTAGTCATAGTCGATATCAAGAACCACCTAGGGATGACAAAGAGAAAGAGAAAGACTATGACACTGATGAGGAATAGGAAGAGGTAGAAATCCTCCCTAAACACATAGCAAAATGTCAAAGAGAGAAAAACTTTTAGAAGGTCATGGGAATCCTAATCAACAAAGAGAAAGAAAAATACTTTCTCAAACTTGCCCAAGAGGGAGCAAAATTACCTTCTCATTTCAATGTAGAAACCATTGTCAAAACTGAAGAAGAAACTAAGACTTCCAAACTCCAAAAACAATTGAAAATTATGCAAGACCAATTGGCTTAGATGATGCAAGAGAAAGAGAAACCCACAAAGACATACACATTGGATGCTCTTTGTTCATTTCCATTTGACAAAAGTATAAACATGCTGCCTTTCCCACGAGGCATAGAACTACCTAGATATGACAAGTACTTTGGTACTACTGATCCCCAAGATCACTTGCAAGAATTTGGTACTCTATCTATGGAGTTTATACACAATCAAACATACCTCGTGCATTTATTCTCTAGAAGCCTAGGTGGTCAAGCTTTGTAATGGTTCTCACATTTACCTCCTGGTATCAAGATGTTTGACAAAATTACCAATTCATTTGTTTAGAAATATTCTCATAACATACAACACCCTGTCAATATTCAAGATCTATGCAACCTTACACAGAAGGTTGGTGAACATTTCCTCACTTTCCTCCAACAGTGGAGACAACTATACACTAAGTATTTCTGTATAATCCTAGAACCGAAGAAGCTTGACATTTTCACTAATAACCTCTTACCTAATTTCGGGTATAGAGTCCAACTACAAGGTCCACGTACCTTTGAAGACATGATTACATAGGCTATCTGCATCAAAGAATTTATGGTCAAGAAAGGTGAGCTCACTCTTCAAAGAGACACAAAACAAGGTTCCACTTCCAACAAGGATAAAACCAAACATGTCAACAAGAACCGAGAAATTATACATGATGGAGTTGTTGACAATATCACTCCCAAATTGGCTAAAGTGGCATTTAATCTCACAGATTGCCTCAAAGAGGCCAAACATGCTGAGAAGCCTCCCCCTGACAATAAGATGTGTGAGAAAAAATTGAAAAACTCATGGACAACATGACCCAAGTGAGAGTATACGCCTTTGGGAGAACCTTTGGATGTGGTTTACAAAACATTGCTACAACACAAGCTTATTTCACCAATGGACAACGCTCGTCCCTATGATCCACAACTACATCCACCATGGTGGAATGAGACCTCATGTTGTGAGTATCATCAAAACAAGGCACACAAAACCAGAAACTATATAAACTTGCATCATAAAGTTTAGGACATGATTGGTGCTGGTGATCTTGTGGTAGATGGACATAACAAAAACTCAGACCACAAGGCCTTCAAAGAACCTTTCCCAGCTTATGAAAAAGGAGAGACTTTGAAACTAGAACACTACAATAAGGTCAACTATACTTATTCCAATGATGACAATGTTATTCACATGGTTGAACCTATAGATTCTGAATATTGTGACGTTATTACCATTAAGGGCAAGAAAGATAACGAAAAACTCAAGACACCATTTGTCTTGAGGGGCACTACTTTTAATGAAATGGATAACCCTAGTCCCTATGATCCACAACTATGTCCACCATGGTGGAATGAGACCTCATTTTGTGAGTATCACCAAAATGAGGGACACAAAACCAACAACTGTATAAACTTGTGTCATAAAGTCTAGAACATGATTGATGCTGGTGATCTTGTGGTAGATGAACATAACAAAAACTTGGACCACAAGGCGTTCAAAGAGTCTTTCCCGACTTATGAAAAAGGAGAGACTTCGAAACCAGAACCCTACAATAAGGTCAACTATACATATTTCAATGATAATAATGTCATTCACATGGTTGAACCTGTAGATTCTGAATACTGTGATGTTATTACCATAAAGGGCAAGCAAGATAACGACAAACCCAAGACACCATTTGTCTTGAGAGGCCCTACTTCTAATAAGATGGATAATGCATCTTTGCAACACTGTGCTAATGTTGTTACTTGCTCTTATGCAAAGTTGGTGCTCAAAGGCCCTGCACCTCCTACTTCAAATCTTGAACAACACAAAGGCAAAGCCCTTGCTAGTCCATCCGGTAAAGGTGCAAAACACACAACAAACTTGACTGCAACTAGTTATAGTGTTCTCGATTAGTTGAAATGAACTAATGCTCAAATTTCCATCTTTAAGCTACTTAAAATCTCACCTGCTCATAGGAAAATTTTGTACAAAGCCCTCACTGAGGCAAACATTCCTCAAGATCTTGATCTTGAGCAATTTCAATCCATGGTAGGTCATCTAACCTCACCTTATCTTATGACCTTCTCCAAGGAGGATGATAACTCATTGAATCATCCACACAATCAGCCTCTACACATTGAGGTTATGATCCACCAGACACATGTTCATTGGGTACTCATTGACAATGGCATTGGCCTAAATATTGTCTTTTCTACTTTGCTTAGACAATTGGATTATTTTGAGAACTTTGTTGATCCTCGATGAAAGATCAGTATTAAAGCATATGATAAAATGGAACAAAAGTCACTAGGTCTTGTGATTTTACCAATTTGCATCGGTCCTGTTGAAAGGGATGTCACCTATTAGGTGCTTGACATTCCCTTAGCCTACAACATTCTATTGGGACAGCCATGGATACATGAGATGCACACTATGCCATCCACATACCACCAATGCATCAAATTCCCATTTCATGGTTCTGAAGTCACTATTCCTACCACTACTAGCTACACCTACAATATGCTCAAAGCTGCTGAAACTTTCATCCCTACTAACCATGAGTCCACTGATTATCATGACAATAAGTTAAAACAAATTGAGCAGTAATTTAAACTAAAAGAAACTGGTATGGGAGAGTACCACATGGAATCAGTGCTATCATTAACATCTCTCCTAGAGTCCCCTCGACATTTTGGGAGACCCTCAGAAGTCATTTGTGCTGACACCTCAGACCAAGTATAATGGTACTTTCATTAAGGCTACAGTTCCCTTAGAAGATGAAAGTGAAAATAGAGCCATTGTTGCATGGCTTTACAAAGAAGAGGCTCCAGTGGACCTAACAGAAAAAGCTCAAGAAATCACTCCTAAGAAATATGGACCTAGTCTTAGGCTTATGAAGTGTTTTGGTTACAAGGGAACTGGCCCTATTGGGTGCAATAACAATGGCCTAATTGATCCTATCAAAGCAAAAGCTCAAAGTAATAGTGATACAATTGGCATAGGGTTTAAAAGGGTCCCTTTCCATTTGGGAACAAATCAATTCATCCCCAAACCTAAAAGTTCATCTGAAAATGAGTCACAAGCTAAGTTAGATACTCAAGAGGAAGAATCAGATGATGAGGATTCCTACCCTCATCCTATTCCTTATGATCTCACTAAATTCTTTGTTGAGCCAGATGACTTTGTGCCACGTGTTAGCAATATGGATGATACTAGTGATTCTTCTAAGGACAATACTAACCACTCAAATATCATTTAGAAAAGGGAGAATCTAGTCAGTCATGCCATATTGAGTATTTGTGTAAGAATCCAGAGGCTGAAGGAGAGTATGTCCCTATCACTGTTGGGGAGTTCTATAGTCTCTCACCATGTAGCAGCGATTCTCATGAATATGAGTTTAACTCTCTTTTAGAAGTGACTACTAATAAAGACATTGACTAGGTGCATGTGAATGAAAAGTGAATCAAAGTGGGTGAAATTTCTAGGGTTAGGTCACGGGGATCTGATCCAACTAGTGTCCTAGAGTCATCAATTCCTAACGTTAGTATTTCAAAGCATTTGAATACACCTGTGGATGAGGTCGCCGTAGGTCTCGAATTGTTGGTCCATGCACTTAATGACTATACTGTGAACACAATTGAACTAGCCACTACTCTCTCACTCACACATCTCAAGCTTATAGACTAGAACCCCAATGCATCTAACAAAGTCCCCACATTCCAAAATGACTATGCTCTCACCTATTACCTAAACGCTATTGAACCTGTAACATCTTCCACCAATGACTAGAGTATCAATATGATTGAGGCCAACATCAAATATCTCAGTCACATAATTAAAAAGAAAAAATGCAAGAGGTCTGATGGTGAAAACCACATTGTGGCAGTGTTGGATCCCAAAAAAGTAAAAAAAAAAGATATATCCAAGGGTGAAAACCTCTCTAAGGTGCCCACGGATGAGATATTTGATGTCCTTCCTACTCACTTTTAGGAGAGATCATTAGTGTTAATAGAGTCGATGTAGCCAATTAACCTGGGCATAGAACAACATCCTCATGTGATGCATCTAGCGCAGTCATTATCACCTGAAGAGAAGGAATAATTCATTGCCTTTTTCAAGGAAAAGAAAATAAATTTTGCTTGGACATATTCTAACATGCTAGGATTGGATCCTGATCTTATCATGCATCACTTGTCCATAGCACCAGGCATCAAACTGGTTAAACAGAAGCTTTGAAAAATGCACCTTCACATTGCATTGCTCGTCAAAGTTGAATTGGAGAAACTTCTAAAGGCTGGTTTCATCCATGAAATTGATTATGCTAAATGGATATCAACTATTGTTCCTATTTCCAAGCACGATAAATCTATCAGAGTTTGTATATACTTTAGTGATCTTAACTTGGTATGTCCTAAATATGATTTTTCACTCCCCAATATTGATATGATCATAGACATGACGACTAGATATGAGATGTACTCACTTATGGATGGTTTTTCTGGATATAATCAAATAAAAATTACACTAGAAGACCAAGAGAAAATGGCTTTCACATGTGCATGGGGAACCTTTTGTTGGAATGTGATGCCATTTGGTTTAAAGAATGCTGGTGCTACATATCAATGGGTTGTTACTACAATTTTTCATGACATGATGCATAGAACCATGGAGGACTATGTTGATGATACCTTGGTCAAAAGTGCTAAACACAATATTCATCTACAAGATTTGGGTCCCATCCTAGATCGTATGGGAAAATTTAGTCTTCGGCTCAATCCTAGGAAATGTGCATTTGGTATCACATCGGGGAAATTGTTGGGATATATTGTTTTTGCAAAGGGAATTGAAGTAGATCTAGAAAAAGTACAAGCAATAATGGACATGCCACCACCTCAGAACATTAGTTAGATGAGAAGACTATAGGGAAGGCTTCAATCTATTTGTAGGTTTATTTCATAATTGGCAGATAGATCACAACCCTTCACAATGACCTTACATAAGGGTGTGAAATTCAATTGGAGCTAGGATTGTGAGAAAAGCTTAATACAGATCAAACAATATCTTGTCAATCCACCAATCTTGATGCCTCCTATGCATGGGAAGCCTTTTCTTTTATACATTTCAGCCACGGAAACATCTTTGGAAATCCTGTTGGCTCAGGATGACAATGACAACAAAGAGATAGCTATTTATTACTTGAGCCAAACATTGGTCTCTTATGAGAAAAACTATAGTATTATTGAGAAAGCTTGCTTGGTAGTTGTTTTTGCTTCCTAGAAGTTGAGACACTACATGCTTTCCCACACTACATGGCTTGTGGCTAAAATAGATCTATTAAAGTACTTGTTTAGTAAGGCAGCTCTCATAGGAATATTGGCTAAATGGGTCATGATACTAAGTGAGTTTGACATTCAATATGTTGAACACAAAACTATAAAGGGATAGGAAATTGTAGACTAGCTGGCCAAGACACCCATACAATGTCTTCTACCAATGAACATTGATTTCCCAAATGAGTCAATTCTGACACTGACACACCATACATGGGTTATGTTCTTCGATAGGTCCTTCACAGAACAAGGATCAGGTGCTGGATTACTCTTCATTACACCATAGAGATACTCATTTCCCAAAGTGTACAAGATTATGTTTCCTTGTACAAATAACATTGCTGAATATGAAGCTTTGATCAATGGTATGAAAATTATAGCTGAATGGAGAGTAGATCAGCTAGGCATCTTTGGTGACTCTCAGCTTGTTATCAACCAAGTAAATGATGTGTATCAAACAAAGGATGAGAAACTAATTCCTTACAAATGCATGGTTGATGACTTGACGAAGTATTTTGCACACATCACCTTCCAACAATTTTCACACGTAGATAATAAAGTGGCTAATGCAATGGCCACTCTGGCCTCCCTGCTACAAATACCAAAAAATGATCTTCGACATGAGTTCTTGGTGGAAGCGTTACACTACCGAGCCTATGACACACCTGATTCCAAGATGATCTATTCTATTATAGGACAAGAATCATCCCACTACCATCACATCTATTCCTACCTTCATAATCAAACCATTCCAGAAGGTCTGACCTAGAATGAGAAACATTACCTAATCTGTAATGCTTCACATTATGTCATTATTGCTGATGATCTATATAGGAGAGGTCTCGATGGAACACTCCTTAGGTGTTTAAACTAGACAAGTCCAAATGTGCACTAATTGATATTCATGAAGGCATTTGTGGATCTCATTCCAATGGCCTGACACTAGCTTGCAAACTCCTTTGTGTTGGTTACTACTGGCGTAAAATGGAGCAAGAAACTATTAAGTATGCTAGGTCCTACAAGTAGTATCAGCTACATTGGAATCTCATTCATGCTCTAGCCAAAGAGCTGATTCCCTCTACTACAACATGGCCATTTCAAAAATGGGCCTTCAACTTGGTGGGTCAGATTAACCCAACCTCTTCTAATGGACATAAGTTCATTATCATGGCTACAGATTATTTCATGAAATGGGTAGAGGCAGTCCCTCTCATAGTTGCTGATGGAAGAACTGTAGCACTTTTCATCACAAACTACATCATCTATAGATATGGTTTACCATCCTCAATCATTGCTAACAATGGAGGACAGTTCAAGAATAAAGACCTCAAGGAACTGTGCAAGAAATTCAAGATCACACAACATTGGTCTTGCATTTATTACCCCCAAGGTAATGGCCAATCTGAGGCATCCAATAAGGTGATCCTCAAAATTCTTCATTTCACAGTCAGTAAGTTAGGGAGAGACTAGCATCTTCAAATCAACCCAACCCTGTGGGCATATAAGACAAGCATTATAACTCCAATGGGCACGACTCCTTTTGCATTGGTGTATGGGGCAGATGTTGTGCTTCCAATAGAGGTCAAGATTCCTACCTTGAGAATCTCTATGGAAGGCCTTATCACTAATGATGACTATAGGATAGGTTGGCTTCAAGAGCTTGTGTTACTGGATGAATGACGACAAGTGGCATGTGATCATCTACGAGCATATCAACAAAGAATGGCACGAAGCTATAATCAGAGGATCAGCCCACGTGATTTCCAGTTGGGTGACCTTGTCCTGAGAGAGAACCCTAAGAATCAACAACAATGAATGCAAAAAAAAAAGTTTGAACCAAACTGTCTAGGTCTATACATCATCATTGCAGTATATGGATTTGGTGCTTATCAACTTTCCACAATCGAAGGAGAAGTGCTTAAAGAGCCTATCAACACTCTCCACCTAAAGAGGTTTTATAGTTGATTTAATCTCATAACACTCTCTATACATATCTATATGTCCTGAAAAAAATCTAAAAATTGGAAAAAGACCTGAAAAAAAATTGTTACTCTGGTGAAAACCTAGCAATAGGTGCCTTGGTAACACCAAAAAAATTGGAAATCTCAAAAATACAAAAAAATCAGAAAGAGAAAAATACAAAAAAGAAAAAAAAGTAGTGCCATTGATGAAAACTTGAAAACAGGCATCATGGTAGCAAAAAAAGGAAATCTTGCCAAGAAGGTAAAAACCTAGTAAATAGGTGCCTCTTGTTCCCAATGCTCCATCTTGTAGCACATCTTTTGGCTACTCTGTATAGTCACTTTCATGCTTTCACTTTCCTAGTTTCCTACTTTCTACTAATGTATCCATGGATTGAGTCTTGTCATAGCTCGAGGGCATCCCCCCTTAGTGTCACTCTTTTTGAGATTCTCCTCATAGAATCTTGTTTGTGAAAGTCACCAGTGGTCCTCACTGCGTCTGCCTCCTGTTTCCAGTGTCACTCTCTTTTTGAGATTCTTCTGATAGAATCTGCTTTGCAATAGTCACCAGTGGTCCTCATTGCATCTACCTACTATCGCAAGTGTCACTTTTTTGAGATTCTCCTCATAGAATCTCTTTCACAATGGTCACTAGTTGTTTCAGTTGTGTCTACCTACTATTGCTCGAGTTATGTCTCCAAATTCCTTTATGGAAGATCTCTCTTGCATTAGTCACCAATCATCCTGGCTGTGTCTACCTACTATCACTCAATCCTTCTTAAGTTCTTCATCATGAAGATTCCTCTTTGACCTCAATCACTAGTCATTCTAACTACGTCTGCCTACTGTTGTCACCCTACTGAAGAGATTTCTTTCAAACGTATTTTGGACATTGACACTTGACATCAATCCCAAAACATTGAACTCAAAAATGATATACTTATTTGGATATGCTGAGCTTTTTCTTTGTTTTCTTTATTTTTGCTTTATCATATCTCCTCAAGCAACTTGATGATTTCATCTTCGACTAGAGAAGTAATGTTGGTGGCATGATCTTTTCTTGGCTTTCTGTTTGTGGTTTAGTGCCAACAAGTTGATATGTTCCTATAAAAGGGGTGTCTACTATAAGAGCCTCCATCTCGTATTGGAATGGCCGTGTGTACCTCGACTCCTTTTATACAGATACGTCAATGACATTGGTTCTTCTCCTTGTTTGTTGGAGTGAACTCTTCATGCTATAGTACATACTGATACTCATCCTATTAAGTGAACATATGGGTCACTGTGAGTATATCTAGCACACTTTTGTCTCAGGTTATGAATGCAAGGGTTGTTGCGGACAGTATAAATACTGAGTACTTAGCATAAGATGGATTTCTTGTGTGTTTGGTGGGCCTGTCATGCAAGCAACATTCAGGTCATCCTAGCGTTTATGCTCTGATGCTTATGTTAACTTGCTACATTAAAAGGGACAAATTTTTTTATCATTCTAGCTTCTTGTGCCTCAAATGCTTACATTTAATTCCAACAAACCAATAACGTATGTTATATTCATATTTTCATGATTGCAATGTCAATGGGAATTGTATAACATACGAGCTTTATTTTATATTTGGTGATGATTAAATATCGAGGCTTGGTAACCAGACCTAGGGTTGCATTTAATAGTCTTGTATTACACACTTCATTTGCATAAGAACACAATTTGATGGACATTTTTTTCATACTCTACATGCGTTAGATTCCTTCATGGTTGTACAAGCATTTGGTTCATTGATTCACACTCCTCAATGGAATACCTATGATTGTCAAGCAAAAACAAGCAACACTACGTGAGATGTCAGTTCATACATATGCATTTTATCTAAGTACAACATACATCTCATGTACATCAAAGTAAAACAAAATAGACAATGACATGTACACAGGAATACTTGACTCAAGATCTCATATATATATATATATCAAAAGAATGGGTCAATACAAAAATGGGCACTACCTAAGCGCAATCGATCAAAAATGATACATATGGTGTTGTCACACCAATTGATACATAGCCAGGGATCAAAATCAAAGATCAGGCATAGAGCATCTAACTCTATCCCAAACCCTCACCTTTAGGAGGAGCAAGGGCAGTAGGTGGCAGAGGCAGCGGTGGCATTTCTGGCCTGATAAGAGGTCATGCGCCCCCAGACTCTTGCGCATACTGAGAAAATTGCTATGCCTGAAGTGTCTCATTAGGTACTGCACTCGTATATGCCACATAATAATATGCTGCCCAAGCTGACTAGAAGTAGATCTCATCCTACACTAGCTCTAATCTCCACTCTACAGTCTTGGCGCGCTCTCTCCAAAGTTTAGTGTCTTGTTGTCACTCCACCAGCTGTACATCTCGGACTGCCACTGTAATCTATAACTCTCCCAACTACCAAGAGGCCTAATGAACCCACTCTTGATACTATCGTACCATGTCTTGCACCCCACCTACTAGCTGATCTGGCATGTCCTCATCTACCATTTCTGGTGCCTACTGCTGTGGAGGTGCCTGCAGCTATGGTGGCACCTGCTGCTATGGAGCCTCCTGCTAATGGGCCTCCTCCTCTGTCCTCTGCTTATAGCACTAACTTTGTCCAGTCCCACTACCCCCAGCACTTGGGCCTGATCCCATCTGACATGGGGGAATCTCCATTTGTTGAACTTGGTGCCAGACTCGTGACTACTGCTATGGCTGAACTAGCAGCTATGGTTATGCCTACTATTGCTAAGGTGCCTATCTCTCTGCCTGCCCTATCATCCCCACTAGATCTGTAAAATGTGGGAATGGATGGCTAATAAAAAATGCCTGATATGTAGGCATCATCTCAGCATCTACTACCTCTGGCAGGTAGTCCCACTAAACTGCAGCTAAGCTGTGAATGTTTATCATGGATAGCCTTGGATCCATCCGTGCTGGCCAACCCCACTCAACATCCTTCTACAACTTGGCATAGGTGCAGTACTTAGCAAAAATATCCTATGGTCATCCATACTACTGCCACACCCATGATATCAAAAATCTCTCAATAACTGATGTCATCCTGCCCGCCAGAGGTCGAGAACTAAACATCCATGATAACTCTCTAGGAGCATCGTCCTAGTCCTCTGTCTCTCGCCAAGGTCACCATACAATAGACACCAAGTCATCAAGACATATCCTCCACTACTCTGTCTTACCTAGGTGGGCCTAGGTAATATGCCCTCAATATTTGCAAATATAGGGCTCAATGGGCTCTCTAGCATCCTCAAAAATTGGCCTGCATATGAGAAGATGCTCCCAGGCCCAGATCTGCAATACATAAACTCCAGCTGCCATGGTCTTCTTCTCATGGAAGATGACCTCGTGCATCTAATGGAAAAGGTGAGCCAACATGCACTGACCCCACCCAAAAATCTTAGGTGCCTCTAGCATCCTATGGAACATGACTCCCCACCAACACTCCAAACCATGTTGTCCTCTGTCAGGATATAGGAAGCAACTCAAAAATATAGCCAGCACTGATACTAACCTGTGTGTGGGTCCATAAGTTTGCATTAGCTCATCTTAGCTGATAGCCCTACCTCTCGGTAGCTCCCTCCAAAATATAATGGATAGTGCCTCTATCCCTACTTGGGGAACTATATCGTAGACAACCCGGGTGCCATGGAAAGGAATCTACAAAATCCTCTAGATGTCCTCTAGAGTGATGGTCATCTTGCCCATCAGCAAATGGAATGTGTTCATCTCTGAATGGAAATGCTCTACCAAGGCAGTGAGAAGGTCGTGATTCACCATTACGGCTAGAATCTAGCACAAAGAAGACAAACCCAATCAAGCAATGTGTGCTCGATTAACATCATCAAGACTTCGCAATAACTCTCCATATGGTGAATAGTGTGACCTGAATGTGACATCACCAAAGACCTCCTGCACGCACAACAAGAAACAACAAAAAGAACCAATCAGTATCAAGACAAAATGATGCATCAAAAAAAATTAAAATGCAATTTTTGAGTGCAAAAATCAAGTTTTACACATGATTGTCATGGAATTTCGTGCAAAATTCATAAAATCTCGTGCAAAATTCTATCAATTTTGCACAAAAACATTATTTCTTCATGCGAAAAAAGAGCTCTCAGTGCGAAGAAAGAACTGTCCTTTTGAGAAAAGATATTTTTGATCGAGAAACAAATCACCTTGCATGAAAAATCTCTTCCTTCGTGCGAAACATAATGTCTCCTGCGCGAAGATCCTCCTTGCCACATGCGAAGAAACAATGAACCCTATTTCTTCATGTGAAGAAAGAAGATCTTCGTGTGAAAGCCAATAGGTCTCGTGCAAAGAAAGATTTGACCCCCTAAAAATAAGCTAAAATGTGCAATAAATGACCTTGAAATGTGTAAAAGTCAAAGTACGAAGGAGGGCAATCGATGACTCACCAGTGGTCCGTAGTCTACTGGGTAGCTGTGACATCTGGAGTGCTCAAATCGATGATGTCTCATGCTAACTACCATGTCTCTCTTAGAGCTCAAATCAATAGAAGACAAAAAGCACAAATGAATTGAAAATGACCCCTTGAGCCCTTATATAGCTGTTGACCCAAATTTTTCAAAGTGCTTGGAATTGCGCAAAAATTACACCAATGGCTAATTGGACCATTCTGGATCAAATTTGAAATTTGACACACTTAAGAGCCTCAAAAATGTGTTTTAAAATTTTGGGGACCAATGCGATCGAATGCTTGTGCAACCCAAATCTTTCTGATACTTTGTGATTCTTGGAATCCTTTCATCTCTACATTCTCCATATTTTCAAAAATTATTTTCAAAATAGTCAACTCAAGTCAACTGTGGCTAAATCTAAACAACTTTTGGTCAAACTTGGTCTTTGCAACTTTGCAATCATTTCAAATCAATCTTGAATCTTCTTTCGATCATTTTGACCTCTTCATAATCTCAAATTTATTCTATATCTCATGATATACTGCTTCAAATCATATTTCTAGTGTGTCATCTTTCAATTTCGCTCTTGAGGGGGTAGGATGATTAACATCATTAAATACCTATTGCTTGGGGCATCTCATCACTCGAGACATCTTGTTTCCTTCTATCTAGCATCTTTGCTATCTATCTTATCTTTTCATCAATTGATCAACCTTTTAACAACTCTTCTTAGAGTTTGATGGATAGGTATTGGGACAATCTAAACCCTCACTCTTGAGGATCAAGCCTCGTTCTAGGGATGATTCTACGAATCATGATTGGAACTTGTTATCTTTTATCAATCTTAGGTATCTAGGTGTTCTATCTGGATCCTTGAAGGTTAAGCTCCATTATGGAGATAATCTTCTAAATGCTTTCAATCTTAGGTATCTAGGTGTTCTATCTAGATCCTTGAAGATTACGTTCTATTCTGGAGATAGTCTTCTAAATGATATTACTCTCGAGTATCTAGGTGTTCTATTTGTATCCTTAAAGTTTAAACTTTGTTCTGAAGAAACCTTTTAAATGCTTATGAATTTCAAATATCTAAACGTTCTGTTTGGATCCTTAAAGATTATGCTCTATTCTGGAGATAGTCTTTTAAATGCTACCAATCTTAGGTATCTAGGTGCTCTACTTGGATTCCTTGGGATTAAGCTATGTTCTAGAGATAGTCCTTAAAAGCTTATCAATTGGTCTTCATATCATCAATTTTGGAACCAATCTCATTTCTTGATCCTCGCATCATGCTTTTTTTATTTTCTTTGAATTGAACATGTTGCTCGCACATTCATTCAAAGAGGGACAAAATGTAATACCCCAAAATTGGCTCATTGCCATGATATCAATTTTGGTCTATTTCTGACCAATCCTAAAGACCTATTCCATTAGGCAAATTCTTATTTAGCTACTCACTACTTGACTTAATTGTTAGATGCAGAAAACCCTAATCTACATTCATCATGCTTATTATTTAATTCTTATAGTATTTACTCATATTAGTCACATTAAACCTATTGATTAATATTTAATTTAATTACTAAGTATTTATACTTTAATTAAATTAAAATATATCCTAAGCCTAATGTACTATGGAATTAAATTTATTTAATTTAATAAATGTGCCTATTTTAATTAATTAAATAAAATTATTTAATTAAATGGAGTACTTACTTCTAATTAATTAAACAAAGTTATTTAATTAAATGGGAAACCATTCCTAATTAATTAAATGAAGTTATTTAATTAAATAAGAAAAGTGTCTCTAATTAATTAAAAGATTATTTAATTAAGTAGAAAAAGGTAATTATGAGACTATATCTCATTTTATTAAATTAAATATCTCACCAAAATCTCTCTTCAGCTCTAAAAGGGAAATTTCTAGTTCACTATTGATCAAAAAATAATTAAATTAGTTAACTCCTTATTCTACTCAAATTAAATCAGTTAACTCCCTTTAATTTGGGAATCTTCCTTTATGACTGAACTTCACCTTTAATCCTGGCCATTCATTGAAATTGATCTCAATTGTTGATGGATTCTAGGAAAGTCTATTTAAGAGACCCTCATCTCTTCATACTCACATTTGCTCACATTTGCTCACATTTGCTCAAATTTTTGCATACATCTTGCATTTTTAGTTTAAATTCATTTAGCTTAATATGCATAGGTTAATCTAGTTTTGCTTCAATTGTTCTTAGATTAGAATGCATTTCTCATTCTAGATTAATTTGCACAATCATATAGATTAATTTCATTTCTTAAATCCTTCATTCTTAGAGGGTCTGGTTGCTTAAACACCTCAAATCTAAGGATATCTAACAAGCAATTCCCTTTAGATAGAAGGCAACAGGTCACCTTGTTGGCTAATTTTTGGATGAACAATCCAATGTTCATCCTGAGATGAATCCACAAATAAGGACCGTGTTGAAGTGTGTGTGTTAGTAGAGGCCACATATTCACGCATACACTGATCAGGTGCATGATTACCTCTGACATATTTAGCCAATATATGTTCTTTGACTTTTGAATGAATTGTATTATGTTCATTTTGAATCTCAACTTTAGGCTCGGGTCCTTTAGAATCATTATGCATTAACTCGGTAGCCTCTGAATGTAACTCAGGTCCTTGCAATTTGGTTTGCACTTCCTACAAAAATAATTGTTGGAGACTTTGAGAGCTCGAGAGATGAATTCTCCTTTTTATCAAATGTGTTTGGCAATGTATAAGGTTCATAGTAAACAAGTCTTCTGTAATATTCTGGCTCCTTTTTGCTTTCTTCTTCACTCTTTTATGAAAACTCATCAATTCTCACATGTATACTTTTTATGATTTTATGAGTGGACAAATTTAGACATTTATATGCTCTACTTTTGCAAGAATATCCTAGAAATATACCTTTATCGCTTTTTACATCAATTTTTTCTTTTCTAGATTCTTTCAGGATATAAACATTTGTTGCCAAATACTTTCAAGTAAATTATATTGGGTTTGTAGCCATACCATAGTTCATAAGGAGTTTTGTTAAAGTCCTTCAACTGAACTCAGTTCAAAGTATGAACTACAGTGCTAATAGCTTCCTTCTAGTGTTTTATAGCAACATTCTTTTCAATCATAAGTGTCCTTGCACAACTTATGATGGATTTGTTTCTCCTTTCAACTATTCCATTCTGCTCAGGAGTATTGGGGTTGATACTTGTCTTTCGATTCCTCTTTCAATGTAGAAATTTTTGAATTCATTTGAGATGAATTTACCACCTCTATCTAATCTTAAACATTTTAATATTTTTTTAGTTTCTTTTTCTACTCTTGCTAGATACCATTTGAATTTCTCAAAAGTTTTTGATATTTCTTTCAATTACATAACAATCATCATTCTAGAATAGTCATCAACAAAAATAATGAAATTTTTTTCTCTACTATAACTTTCTATTCCAATGGGTCTACATAAATCAATATGCATAATTTCCAAGACATCTTCTGACTGATAGTTTTTCTCTGAAAACTAGTCTTTCTCATTTTACCAATTTGGCAATTTTTGCATAATCCAACATCAGGTTTCTTCAAACTAGGGATACCTCTTACTCTTTTGAGTTTTCTTATCTTTGCCATGTTATCAAAGTTTACATGACATAGTCTTCTGTGCCATAACCAACTTTCTTCTACTTGAGCAATAAAACATGAGCAATCACCAAGATCAAGATAAAATATTTTACCTTTTGTTTTCTTGATTGTTTCAATCAGATTTCCTTTGTTATCCAATAGTCTTGCCTTGCCATTCATGAACTCTATCTTGAATCCAATGTTGTTCAACTGTGCCACACTTAATAAATTATGTTTTAGTCCTTTAACTTGAAAGGCATTATCACATACAAGTTTATTGGTTAATGAGATACAACATTTTCCTTTAATGCAACAAGGTTTATTGTTTCCAAACCTTACACTACCTGCATCATAGTGTTCACAATATTCAAACTTAGTTTTATCTCTAGTCATATGGTGTGAACATCCATTATATATGATCCAAGTCTGGTCCTCGGATATTGATAACATTGACAGAAGGCCCTTTCTCAAATATACAACCTATAAGGCTACCATAGTCTATATAGGATGAAGTGTGGTCATTATTCTTCCCATGCTGTTGGTTTGGCTGGTGGTTGTTGGTGTTGTTTTGGATAGGTGCTTTTCCAAGATTTTGGTTGTTGTGTGGAGGAAAAGAATTTTGATAAATCTGTAAGCCTGCATTGGGAGAGGTTTGGGCACCAACAGTGATTTCTTTCCGATCAATGAGGTCTTGCACATAGTCTTTCAGTTTCATGCATCTAAGGGTGGTGTGACTGTTTACCCTATGGAACTTGCAATACTCATTGTCCTTGTACCATGCAGCTTTGGATTGGCTTGGATCAATTTGTTGGGTAGGAGGAAATTTGATGAGGTTTTCCTTAGCCAATTTCTCAAAAATAACATCCAATGGCTCACCAAGGGGTGTATAGTTTCTAGGTGTAGGTTGGAATCTGGGCTTTTGCCCTGCAGCTACATTGATGGCATTAGCCTGATTTTTAGACCCTTGAAAGTTGGGTCTTGTATTGTGGTTTTGATAGCTTTGGTTATTTCTTTGTTGGTAATTGATAGCTTGTTGGTTGTTTGTTTGATATGGTGGGTTAGACTAGTTTTGAGAAGGACCAACGATATTCACATGTCTGGTGTCAGTAACCCCATCTGTTGCAACATGCTTTTTTTTGTTCCAATACCTAGACTTGTCATTGGAATGTGATTGATTTTGGTTGGCCTCTTTGTAAATATTTACCACACCATCTTTGATGAGTCCTTGCTCAAGGATCATTCCTTTCTCTTTCATATCCTTATAGGTCTGCAAACAGTTCATGGTCATGTGGTGAGCCAAGCTGGGATGTGCATTATCAATAAAAATTTTCACCACATGGCATTCTGCCAAGGTGCAGGATATGTGGGTGGTAAGGGTTTGCCATCTTTGCAGGTATTCGGCAAGGCTTTCTCCACCTTTTTGCTTGGTGTGGACAAGATCAACTATTGATAGCTTTGTTTCAACAAGATGGGCATATTGGGCTACAAATGCCTCAGATAATTCAAAAAAGTTTTTAATTGTGCCATAGGGGATTCTATAAAACCATTCAAGAGTTGGTCCAGCCAAGCTTTTGGGGAAAAGGTGCAAGAGGAAGACATCATTGTATGTCACGTCCTGGCAATGCATGTAAAATTATTTGATATGTGTAACAGGGTATCCTTTTCCTCTGAATTTGTTAAATTTAGGTACCTCAAAGTGTTTGGGAAATGGTGTCGTGGTAATGGCTCTGTCAAATGGGTAAGGACACACATTCTCAAACTTGAATGTCTTTGGATCATTCCCTTCTTGGATGGCTTTCAGAGCTGTCTTCATTTTCTCCCACTCTGAATTGATAGGTGATGGTTGGGGTGCCCCCAATGTAGGAGTGCCTTGAGGTAGGTATGTGCTGGATGGGGGCACTGAATATGGATGGCTGTGAGGGATTTGCTGATAGGGATTGTACATTATTTGGGCAGCTGCATGGTGGATGACGGGTTGTTGAGGGGGAGGTGGTGCATATTGCTGCATGTGCTGCGAGGCTTGCTGTTGATATGGGATTTGAGGTTGGGATTGAGGAACATAAGCTAGCTGTGGGATAAATGGATTGCTTTGTGGAGGTAAGGTATAAGATGGTTGTGAGGCTTGGGGAAAGGATCAGAGGGCTTGTGGGGTTTGACCAATATATGTGGGTTGTGCCCCCATTTGGGATGGTATCTGCAAATAATTGGTGGTTGGCTGGGGTGGTGGATTACCTCCTAGAAGTGGCATTGAAAAGTAGTTGGTAATTGGAGGTAATGGATTAGTTGGTGGTGGAGGTGGTGGGAATTGAAAGCTTGGGAATGGAACTGATGAGGTTTGATAGCTTGTTGGCTGGATTTGGAAGCTTGGTAGAGTGGTGGCGGGAGCTGGGGTCATTTGGGAGCTTGGTATAAAATTGGTAGTAGCTTGTGGGATTTGATAGCTTTGTGGAGTGAGGGTAGTAGCTTGTAGATTTGTGGCTAATGGTATTGAGCTCCCAAGACCTAATGGAAATGATGGGATTGTGTTCTGGGCTGCAGTGAACAAGCTGGGGGTGATGAAAGGTTGATTACTTGGCCCCATGGGTGACATCCCTGTTGTATATTGTTGAGGTTGGCCAAAGATGCTAGCACTGATTTGGGAGATGGGTGAATTTGGAAGGTTGGGTTGGGGAGCAGCAGCAGCAATAGTGAAGGGGGTGAATGGTGAGCTGTTTTGGGTAAAGGGGGTTTGGAGTAGAGAGGTATGAACCAAGGATGGAGTGGTGGTGGCTAGGTTGGCTTGTGGCATGGAGATTTCAACTTGGGTAGATGATGGTATGTTTGGGTCTGTTGGGTCATATGGATTGGCTGGAGGCTCTTCTTTTGGAATATATTGAGGATAATTTGGATCATAAGAGCCTATGGGTGGTGGTAGCTACCCAAACAATGGGTGAGATGGATCTGATAATGGAGGGGCTCTTCCAAAGTCAAAGGTTCCTACATTGTCCCTTTGAAAATTAGCCATGATTGTCTCTTTGTTTTTGTCTATAATGGCATTTACCAATACTGCATTTCCTAGTTGGTTCATGAAAGCTTCAATGTCAGTAGGTGATGGCATAGCTTGCTCTAGACTAAAGGATGGCTGAGTGCTCAAGGGGGGTGAGGCTGTTCGATCCAAATGATAGGGCTCCATTGTTTTTTTCTTCTTGGCTAAGCGAGTGACGGGTGGCATGAAAAATTCTCCTAGGGATGAGATGCAATAATGCTGATGGATGCAAAAGGGGGAAGGCTTTTCTATGCAAATAATTTCCTAGGTTGAGGCAAAGCTATATGAAAAAACCTAAGGAGGATTGGGTTGGGGATTCTAACTTCAAAGATATGTTGTCAAAGCACAAAAGGTCTGCTTTCCTATGTGCAAGCTTGGTGGTGATTGTGTCAACTTAAGGATAGACTAATGATCCTTTAGGAAGAACACGAGATTGACCACTTGTGGATCCCAACCTTTAGCTCAGGGTGATGAGGGATAACAAGTGACAAAGCTAGATTACCCTAGACAAAGCTCTGTCAAAGGGATAACCTTGGTGAGATTGGTGGATTTGGAAGATTTTAGGAATGGAAAACTTTTAGCAAGGTGACAACAATTTTGAAAGCTTAGATGTGCAAATTTTTGATTACTAGCTAGATGGTATGATTCTAAATGATATGGATGAGATAATAATGCTTAAGGGGATAACCTAAGATGGCTGGCTTTTCTACAAAGATGACTCTAAAGTGAAGCTTATCCAAGAAGATGTGGAGAAACAAGGGTGTCTAATCGTAGAAATCATGCCTAGTTGGTAAGGCATAAGCAGGATTAACTCCTGGATGTTGGCTAAATTTGATGGTACGCTCTAACCAGGCCTCTTGAAGTGCTTTGTCGGTAGCTTTGTCCTCTACTTTGTGGAGTTTGGCAATTCGTGGGCTTGGTGTTATTTCTTTTCTCTTGGCTGAAAGTTCTTGGTATGCTAGAGATGGCTTGAGTTTGACCTTGTGAAACTTCTGTTTGTGTTTGGGTTGTTCCGACATAAATTCCTAAATTTGCTTGGCTTTGGGAAAAATCTCAATTGTTTTGCTTCAACTTGTTCAACTTCCAAAATAGGCAGTGACTACGCTAAGTGTGCCCTAAGCTAGGATTGACCAAGTTTGGCAAACATTCATTCAACAAGTAAAATAAAAACAAGCAATAGATAGGAACACCCAGATAGAAGTTTGTGGTTCTCAGAATGTGATACTTGCGCCAAG
The DNA here is from genome assembly GCA_028749045.1 of Cupressus sempervirens. Taxonomy (NCBI): domain Eukaryota; kingdom Viridiplantae; phylum Streptophyta; class Pinopsida; order Cupressales; family Cupressaceae; genus Cupressus; species Cupressus sempervirens. The sequence continues at coordinate 782,149,219 of CM053793.1, read as the reverse complement.
GAGCGTGTATGTTCTACAAATGTTTCGATCAGTCACTCCAAACACATTAACATCCTAGATGGTTTTTCACAAGGCTGACAATTGGTTTAGCTAGGGAGTCCTCGATATACGCAAGGTACGTGAGGCCCAAATTTGTAGATGAGACCAAAAGGATGTCACACAGCCGAGAGGAGCGGTAACCCACTTCTCCTCTTTCACTTCTCAAGGGTATAAAGTTCCTTGAGGCTTAGCCCAAATGACAAAATCTTGATCCCAAGAGAGATGTCTTTCGATTCACCTCCCGATTCTTATACTCCGCCGGAATGCTGGAGTTGAGGTCATCCAAGGGGTGATGAAATCCCCAAGCAAGCCTCCTAAAAAGAAACAAGGTTTTGGATCCTAATCTTATGCACCCAAGATGGCCTCGAAAGATGACAAGGGGAGAGAAGACTTGGATGACCTTGGGCTAAAAAACATGCTTGTTCTTTTACCAACTGACTCTTATGTGTGCTAATCTAGACTTTGCAAGCACTCATGTTTAAGAGACAATCTTCAATTCCAACTTGAAGCACCAACAAAAGTAAATCGATCAAAGAATGCAAACAATAAGAAGAGTTAGGGTCAACAAAAGCAAACTCGTGTGCCCGGAGGCCCTCCACGTCAAGTATCGATTAATTTTCTTTAAGGCATTCAAGATTGAGTGTGAGTTTGTTTTAAGCCCAAAACAAAAGTGTGTGAGATTCAATTTTAAGCACGCGCCCGGAGGATCTCCACGTCAGTTGTTGTTCAATTTTAGTGCCCAAACTTGAAGTGTGATTGATTTAATCTAGAGTTTTGGCCATTTAAGAATTTTGATAAAGTTAAAGAAAACGTTCAAAGACCAAGTGAGTGAGTTAGATTGTGGAACATTTAACACCTTTTTCAAGTAGACCCATCCCCATAAATGGCACTGAGATTACAACCAATGGTTAATATTTGATGGGTGATTAGAAAAAGAGGTGAGTCCAAGGAACTACTCAAATTGATTTTTTTAAATTTGCATTTTAACTTAACAAAGTTTCTTAAATATCCAAAAATCAAACTTTACCTAGATTGCATGTGGAAAAGAGATTTGTTTTGTTCAATTTTAGAAGCTCCAAATGAAGTGTTTAATATTGCAATGGTTAATTGATCCTTGGCATTCAAGATTGGATTTGTTGTTTTAAGCATGCATTCCAAAGAAAGTTGATTTTAATCCATGACATTCAAGAGTGTGTTTTGAGCAACATTCATTCAATGGAAAATGTGTTTAACCATTCAAGTTCATTTTTTTAGCAACATGCATTGAAAGACAAATGGTTAAAAATTCAAGTTCATTTTTTAGCAACATGAAAACTTGCAAGAAACATGGTTAGTGGTTCCATATGTGATCCAACCTGCAATGAGACAAAAAAAAAGCAATTTAGTTAGTTAGCCAAAATTTTCAAAAATGAGAGCTTAACTATGGGAAAATTTTTTTTAACTTTTTTTGCTATTTTTTCTACGCGTAAAAATGCTTAAAATGGTCTAAATCCTACGGAACCACTAAAAGTCAAATAAAGATTTTTAAAAAAAAATGCAACATAAGTAGGCAGAGACGATAGTCTATCAAGCGGAGATGCCAAAATACGAAGACGCAAAAATACAGAGACGCTAGTATTCGGAGACGACAGAACAGATTTGCGGCACAGAAAATAGGTGACAAGCAGAGACGCCGATTTGCGCAGATGCGGATTTTTGCAGACAACGATTTGGATTGGTGATGGCAGAGACGTCGACTTGCACAGACGTGGATTTTCGCAGACGTCGATTTGCGCAGACGTGGATTTTTGCAAACGTCGATTTGCGCAGACGCAGATTTTCGCAGACGTTGATTTGCATAGACGCAGATTTTCGCAGACAAAACAGGTTGCAGACGCCAAAACTGCACGAAAAAAGTTGAAAAATGCAAATTTTTTTTTTAGATGGTATTTTTTCTTCCTAAGTGTGTTCTTTAACCTGCAAAAACAAGCAAAACACCCTCACAACACACTCAAACAGCAACAAACATTAGATGGTTAGAAAAAATGACATATAGATGAAAATAGATGATTAAATGACCCATAGTGGGGTCCCACCGGGCGTGCCAAAATGTAGAACAAGAATTAGTATGCAAAGAACATTAACAAATAAAGTAAACATTCACAAAAAAAAAACTAAATTCACATATATGCTTAGACAAAGAAAGAAAACAAGAAGTGCAAACCTCACAAGAGAAAACACTCCATGCTTTCTTGATTCTGTAGATGTGTCCTTTTGCTGTGGATGTATGCTCAAGATGCTCAAAAGCTGCTTCAATGGAGATGGGTAATGGCAAATTGGTAGCTTTTGTGAGCTCTCAATTTGGCATTATAAGGGTATGGTTGATGGCTTTGGTTCTCAAAATAGCATGGTAACTTTAGCTCAAAGATTGTTGATGAAATGGCTTGGGATGGGATTCAATTTATAGGCTAAGGGGTAGAGGGATGGAGGGCTTAGATGCAAGGATGGATGAAGGCTTAAGGAGGGCTAGGATGCACTCAAAGGAGAGCACATGGATTGTGCTTTTTTAGCACCAATGGGAAGGTGACACTTGTCACAAGGAGGATGAGTGTGAGAGGGTAGGGTAAAGGGTTGGTTAAAGGCATGATGAGTGGGGTTGAGTATGTAAGAGGGATGTAAGAGGAATGAGTGTGGAAGAGGGAAGAGTGTGGAATATGGATGTAAGAGTCATGAGTGGGCTTGTAAGAGTCTTTTATGTTTTGTAAGAGCACTCATGACTTGGTGGTTGGGATTTTTGAGGGGAGACTTTGGTTTGGATTAGGAAAGTCTTAAACTTGTTTAAGGAATGTGACAACATTAGGGGGTGGATTAGGCTTGGGTTTAGGATTAGATTAGGGATATTAGAGATGTGCAAGTGGATGGCATTAATGAGGGTGGGTGAGTTAGTGGCTAAGCTTGGTTAGTATGGGTGGATGGGGTGGATTAGGCTAAATGGAGGATTAGAGATAGGTTAGGGGATTTTGAATTTGAGGATTTTATTTATCAAATAGATTTATTTAATAAATGGGATTTTTGGAATTAGATAGAAGAATAGGATTTAATTGATAAATAATAGATTATTTGATTTATCAATTAGGACTATAGATGATTAATTAACTTAATCAACTAGGGGATAACAAAGGATTAATTAAATAGAAATTTAATTAATAATGCCTTTTTAGATAACTAAATAGGATTACTAAAATAGTGTAATAAAATTTAGGTGTCTACAGAAAGTAATTCTAAAGTGATTTCATGTGTTAACCAATAGGAACTTGGTTAACACTGCAAACTTACAAAATTCCTTTGGAAACTAAGTGAACTCAGTTAATACTAGCTCAATTAAATTTTTTGTTGTTAACTAAGTGAGCTTAGTTAACACTCTTTTCTACATAAATTCCTTTGATGCTCAAGTGAGCTTGGTAGATACTACCTTCTATATAGAGCAGACTCAAGAACACACGGTAGACAAGGAAAATTGTCTTCACTGACGAAGTGAGCTTAGCATGCACTAATTGTCAACTAATGTGAGACTTTTGTAACATCAAAGACAACACATAGTTAATCAATTATATCCAACAGAACATTCCTTTTTAAGTTTAAGATTTGTTCATACTTGCTATTTACCTTAAGCCTGTATTGAGGGTTTAGAGGTAAATTTTTGTTTTCTTTCATTCTCCCAACCCAAACTTCTTGGTGTCTAGTGAATAGTTGTATTGGAAGGTGGAGATAGTATGTAGGTTGAGGATATTAGGATTTTTAATCATGATGGAGATGCAACACAAAATTTCATGACTGTGACTGCAAGTTTAATGTGTTGATTGCTAAGAATCACAACATAGAAGGTGTTCTAGGACTGGTGAAGAAAAAATCTTCAATGGAAAGGATGGAAATACCATGCCAATGATGTTTGTGGAAAAAATTTATACATGGGATTCGAGGGAATGAGCCTATAAGCCCAAACAACACATTTAAGCCTAAAAGGCCTAGGAACTAGGGCTTGATAGAAAAGAGCCAAAAACTTGTGAACTTAAACCAATATTAGAGATTTAAATATGGTTTTTCACCTACTAAGAGATTTTATAAATAGGTTTGGTGGTTGTGTAATTTTTTTTGAAGTTTAGAGAAAAATTGGCAAAAATAGGGCTACTAGGAATGAGCCCCTTTTAGACCTCCTAGTGCAACTTTTGAATTTGGAATATTGGGAAGGGCTTGATCTATCAATTGGCCAATAAACCTTATAGAAGATTAGAGAATGAGATGTTAAGGTGTATGGTAACTTAAGATCATGGAGAATGTAGGTGAAGAGAGGTGACTCAATTACACAATAGTTGTTGTATTAAAGAAGGAGGTGGGTGATTAAATCTGTTAGAGATTTGTAGTTTTATTCAGATTACTCTAACCAATGCAATAAAATGTATAAGTGACATGTTGGCCTTGAAATTTTCATCTCTATCCTTTACCTTATCATAATTAATCTCTACGATATATATGATTAATAATCAGGGAATTAATAATCACCAATTATGTATATGTATTTAATAATTCTCATATTATTAAATACATATACATGAATGATTATATTGAAATAAATAATAGTCATATTATTGCCCAAGTGCATTGATAATTAATATCAATATATTATGGTGTATTGTAGAATATATAATCATTCATGATTGTGATAATGATATCGTTGAGTAAGGGTAATCAAACAATTGTTAATGGTAACAAATGATAAGTTCATAAATGACATGTCTCACATAGAGACATGTCTCTATGTGAGATGTGGCTCCACATTACCTTATCTATCAAAGTCATTCTGTAATGCCCCACCAAGGGATCCAAAGAATTAACCTAGAATTTTACTAAGTTTGGTAGCATTTTTTTTTTTTTTTTAAACATGAAAGTAAATACCACATATAACTTATGCATAATAATGGAAGCACTAGCAATGTCCATCTGAAAGTAAACATAACATACATAACAAATTACATTCTTTAAGATCCCTTAACGTTGAATTACATCCAAAAACATCTAACATGCATGAATCCATCTAGTACAACATCCACATGAAATAATAATGATAAGTCCAATGTTTATTCGTTACATTTCAAATGCTCAATCATCCACTATACATGTCATGGGGTATGACAAGCTCAAAAGAATATACATACATAGAATAAGGTACATCATCCTATTCTAATCCATGATACATCAAGTAAATATAATCACATGATATACATGATACATCATCATAGAAGACATATACATCCATCATAAAGATCAAACATAATAAACTAAGTGCACGATTCCTCCCAACCATTAATAGCATCATTAGACCATCGTGGATCCTAGCCATCCCTCCGTGTGTAATATTCCAAATCATCGAAGAGATCATCAGTATTAACATAGTAGGAATGCCACTCCTAACATATACAACATCATATGTAGAAAGTAATCTAACATGCAAATAAAAGCATAAGATAACATCATCTAACATATGCTAAAACATCAATGAAAGGATACATATATACCATCATGAAGGACACATCAGCCACGATGTCTCAATGAATCTCAAATGATAAGAGTGGAAAATACACTACCACCTAACCGCGTAGTACCTAAGTGGTCCACTCCCACCGTGTTGAGGAGATAATCTCAACTCCCAAATAGGCTATCAAAAATCACATAGCATAAATCTCTACAAGTCCAAGAATCCTAAAAGTATACTAACTCAAAGGTTCCAAACACAAAATCTGACATCTAATCCCAAGAGGCACACAATGACATGTAAGAACCTACTATGCAAGCAAGAAAGTGTCATCACATTTATCACATACAAGTTACCCTGGCAGTTAGCTAAATTCTATGGGTCCATACTGATCTCATGCAGCCGCTAGTATCCTCTCATACTGATGAAGCATACTACGGAATGCAAGGTCGCAACCATGCATCTCACTACTCCCATCCTAGCTTGTACAAGCACTCAAGGCATGGGCGAGAACAAAAAACTTATCTTTTTAGGTTCATTCAGTTAGTATTAGGTGTGAATGTTATCACTTATTAATCCAACTTACAATGAGTTACCCTGGCAGCCTCTTAGGGCCCCGACCCCCATTGCAAGCCACTTCCCATCACTACATGCAGATATCCTACCCTAAGCTCATGGAATCATAAATCTCAAAATTACAAAAGATAATCCATAATAAAATCATCAAATATGCATAAAAGCATCAAATCTCCATGAGCAAACATCCATAGAAAATCATAAATACAATAGCTCTCTATTGGCAACTGAAGTATCACTGATAATCAAAGTATCCAAGGGTTCTCAATAACCAAAATAGATCTCAATCATACTGATCGAAGACTCCAAAAATGGTTGAGTCAAACATGTCACATCATGACATCATCAAGAATAAATCCACATTACAGGCCAATCACGGCGACTAGAAAATAATCAAGGATAACTAATCGATGACCAAAAATAATGGTTAAGTCAAGTGTCTCATACATAAGAATCTCAACTATAACAATCAGTAATCACATCCAATACATAGAGCATTCCATCATATAACCATGGTTGGATTTATAAAGATCGAGATTAAAACATCATCATGACATCACAATCACATAATCCCCCAAGCCTCTGGTAGACATCCTATAACTGGTCAACACTAGTCAACCCCAAAACCCAAAACAATAGCATAAAGAATACACAATGTAAACACATGTTTCAGTTTTGCCAAGTTTACAACTTAAATTTAAATGCAAAAGTCTCAGTTTACGTTTCCCAATTTAAATATCAAGTGGGGAAATTTTACGTTTAACCTAACCCATGTTTTTGTATTGGTAGATAAAAATTTCTTCCCAAAAAAACCATTAGACTCAATTTTCTAAATGTTCTAAATGTCTCTTATATTCCCATTTAGACCCCCATCATTTTCAAAATAATATTTGAAATTCTTTTCATATTCATCTTTCCAAATTAAAGATTATATTGAATCTATATTGCTCACCATTATAAAATATCTTGTTATTAAAGAATTTCTCTTTAAATTCCAAACATCAATTAATATATCAATTATTTATTATTAATAATACACACACACACATAAATATATATATATATATATATATATAATAACATTTAATAATTTAATAACAATGCAACATTGAAAAGTCAAAATTCATATTCAAATAACATATGAAATATCATTTAACAATGTCCATTTTCAAAAGAAACTCAAACCGCAAGGAATGTAAGTATCGCTGGCACATGTATGACCTGCAGATCGCAGGTACGCTGCGGGTCGCAGGTACTCTGCTGACCGCAGATACACTGCGATCTCGCAGTACCCTGCGATACCATAGTGGTCATATTAATGTTGACAGGGGTGGGGTAAAGAGTTCATCCGCCCCTATATATATATATATATTTTTAAAAAATGATATCAATAACATTTTTTCAAACGTTGATCCCATACAAATCGCAATGCGATTTTTATATATATTTTCACTGTGATAATAAAGTACAATTATCCAATGTATATATATATATGTGTGTGTGTAATTATATGTACTCGTAGAATCAAATATCACAGCGCCCGCACACACACATACACACACACACACACACACACATATATATATATATGCAAATATATATATATATATATATATATATATATATATATATATATATATATATATATATATATATATATATATATATATATATATATATATATATATATATATATATATATATATATATATATATATGCAAAAATTATAAACATGTATATTTTATAATGAGCATATACACAATTTATTTAAAGATTTCAATTTTCAAAATTTTCCTATAAACCATTTGGCCTCAAAATTTATCCAATAAATCATCTAATGGTTTTGGCTACAAATTTAAACCCTAGCCCTGTGTTCTTTTCAGATTTATGCATATAAAATTCTCAAATAAATTAAACCACCCATATTGAGAATGCATACAATAGAAATATGAAATTCCTCAGAAGACATATGGAAGACACGAAGAAGACAGGGAATGCAAGATGCGGAAATAGCATAAGTAAAATCACAAGAATCTACCCAGATTTTGATGCTAATTCGCTCTTCCTTAGAAAACCCGCAGAGCAAGCTCCCTTCCTCAGAGTTCTCGAATCCTCCAATGCTCCAATTGCACTCCAAATGCTATGTCTAAGCTTGTAGGAATGCTTGAATATAAAGAGCTCTCAGGAAACATCTAGAATGCTTCTAGAAACAGCTAGAAGGTGTCACCAACTAAGCATGGGTCTTTTCCAACCTTCTAGATGGGTCATAAGGTTGTAGACACCATGTGCTTAATTGATGCACTAACCCCCTTGTTGTTGACACATGAGAAATGAAAAGTGTGTTAACTCTTATGCAAGCTTATAACTCCAACTCACTTTTTATATAATTTTCTATTTAAATATTTATAACTTTCATTTTAATTTTTGTAACTTTTATTATTGTTATTTATTTATTACTTTATTATTATTTTATTATTATTAATTTTAATTTTCTAATTTTCTTTTATTTATTTCTTTTTCATCAATTAATTTTCAATTAATTAATTATAATCAAAATACCAAAGATAATGATATTTTATATTAATTTTCTTAAATAAATAATTTATTAATTAAATCTATTTATTAAGACTTAATTAATAGAAAATTCACCATAGACCTCCAAGATAAAATATGAAAACCCATCATAGAGAAATTCACACAAAATCAGTCTAAAGGGTTAAAAATCATGAATCATGTCATCCGACACATTCGATGGGTAAAATATTCAGATACTTGTCCTACCTCACTAGGACAGTTGGCTTAAGGGTTTGGGATTTGGACTTGAGAATTTATCTCCCTTCTCTTATCATTGAGGTAGTATAATAGGGTATGCTCATCCTGGCAATTCAGGGAAGTCAATACCCGATACCTATAACCTGCAGAAAAACCATGCATGTACATACAATATATATAATGCTAAGCTAAACAGACAATGGTAGGAAGTGATGCATTGTGTAGATCTCGACTAAGCAGGTGACTACAACTCCCTTCCTTAACCACATCAGAAATGCCATACAATAAGAAAATGCGCACACCATACACATGCAAGTATGGGGTAAGTATCCATAATAAAACACATGAGATAATAAACCATCGAACTAATCATCAACAATAATTGAAAACAATATAATGATCATCATGTATGCATGAAATGTAAAGTCTAAATGATCTCATCACATAACCACTGAATCCATAACATAATGTCTGATAGTGTCAAAACAATACCACTAAAACATCAACATAAAACTAGTCCATCATAGTGTGATAATAGTAGCAACAATATGTCCAGAAAAGATGTGAATGAGGGTAGGCACTACACATTCCAATACTTAGAAAAGTACATAAATCATTTTATGTGTAGAGAAAAACAAGTATACAACCATTTAACTAATTATATCTCAACAACATTAAAATCATGATAGATCAATATTGATAAACTTATCTTGCTAAGATTATTATGAACTGAAAACAATAGTCATTAAAGGTTATAGAGTTGTATAAGGTTCAATATATATCCCATTGCATATTACCTATTCTTTCAACAAAAATAACCATTGTATATTGGTATGATTAAATATCTTCAACATAATCCAATATCTTATGAATTTCTTATAAACTACACTTTCAACAATGATAAGTTGTGTTCAAAGTTGTTAGCTTCTTATCTAAGATGTCTTAAGTTTGAATCTATTCAAACTTAATAAATGATAATAATTAATATAATCTTTGTTAGTAGTGAGGGCACCTAGGATACTTTGAACATCAACCCAATTTCAATCCTTTCTAATAATAATCTCCCCAGTCCAATTTATCATTTTGGGTGTATCCTCATTTTTTTCCATAGCCAATAGTTCTCCTAACTTGTTTATTTCTATAAAATTCCTTTTCCTCCATGGAAATATTGAAAAAATATTTTCCCACTTCTTACATTTGAGAAGTCAGAGAGTGTGGGATTTCATGATTGATGATCTGAAAGAAACCCCAATTTTGTGCAGCTCTAGAGATTGCTACAATGGTCTCTTGTTGAAGATGTGGAGAGCACAAGTCATGCCAATCAATGATTAGAATCTAGGTGTTTTATGTGGTTTCAATCCCACTCTATGATAATTTTTAAGATCTTGGTAGACTACCCAATTCATCCATTATCAATGGATTCAATCTTCACAAATTGAGAGAGTTTGTCTGTATAATCAAAAACTTATATCTTATCAATGAGGGAATTTTTTTCTTCTAATTATTTTTGAGATTTAGAGGAAATATAGAAATTTAAATCCTATTATATTAACAAGGGAGTAAGCTTTTACTTCAACTCTTTTTTAATAGATTTAGAGGACTTCTAGAAACTCAAATCTTATCTAGGGGAGTTTTTGTTTTCTCCAAACATTCCTTGAATAGATTTAAAGGATGTCTAGAAACTTAATTCTTACTATACTAAGGAGTAAGTTTTTTCTTAAAACTCCCTTTGAGCAGATTTAGAGTCTAGAAACTTAAATCTCTAAACTCTTCTTGAGCTGATCTATGTCTAGAATCCTTTATCTTATTAGAAGGGGAGTTTGTTTTGTTTTTCAAATTCTCCTTGGTAAGATTTAGGATTTGTGATGGTTGGATAGACACTGGTTTTAATTGATATTATTAAGGAAATATTATGTTAATAATAATAATAATATTTTTTGTAGCTTACTATTTATACACGAGATAGTAGAAAGACAGATATTCAAAGTCTAAGAGGAATAAAAACAAAGGATAAAGTCTACAAAATGTTAGATAGTTTATCTATTACCAATAGAAGGTGGATTTTAACCATTGTATTTTCTAGAGCTCTAAGTAAGGGTAGCACCACATTCTTCTTTATAATTATCCTTAGTAGATGGCTAAGCATGAAATAAAGAATGATAAGTTCTAGACAAGAGAACTTTCTAGCAACTATCAAGACTCTCACTCAAGTGCTCCTTCTTATCAAAGTTTCATGAAATCTTCAAAAAAAATAGATCTTAATAGAAATTATGTTTCAATAATATTTTATCTAGAAACTATCTTAACTCAATAATATAAGAAGAATGGTATACTAAAAATAAAGATAAAAATCTTTCTGTATAGAATCTCTATAAGAGAATTGGAATGTATATAATCATTCACATGAGATAGGAAAAATCAATGTAGATTAACTATGGAAGATGATAACTCTAATACCTAACTATGGAGGATGAGAATTGTGATACCTAACTATGATACCTAACTCTATAATTAATAAGATTCTGGGTTTTTTCTAGACCATGAAAATCATGCATTCCATGAGTGTATTCGCCTAGGATTTTGTATTGGACATTTGTCTTGTCAAAGGGAAAGTTTTTGGAAATTTTTCCTTCTCAAAGGGAAGGTTTGTCGATCTAAAATGAACCCATGATTTTAGATCACATGTAAGACTTTTTTTTGCATTTATAATCACACCAAAGAATCTCAAACAATTTGAGAAACTAAACAAATTCACTCTAGAAAAGTAAAATAAAATTCCAATACCATGATCCAAATACTAGTTGGTAAAGAGTAACCATCAGATGTTAATATGGGACAGGCATCTTGAAATCAAGATCTCATTGCCAAATTTTTAGATAGATTTTTTATTTGTTGTGAAGCATTGTTTATAGTTTTGTCAATTAGGGAATTGATTTTTTGTGGGTATTTTCCATTCTTTTAGAAATCATGATAGTGTAAAGTGTCCTATTATAATTCAATGACCTTGCTAGGAAAGCTTTTAAAATATCAAATGCAATAAAAATGTGGGCAAATAAAGTATTTCTAACATATTTCTAGTCATAGAGTCCAACTTATACCTCATAAGCTTTATCACACTAGAAATGATAGGGGAAGATAAGAAATGTTAAGCATTTAAGAAAATTATTGGAAAAATATTTGAAAAGATCAAAAGAAGGAACTAATATGAAAGGATTATTTAAAAGGAATGGGATTCCCATCTCCAAGTACCACCATCAAAAAAAAAATATTACTCATTTTTAGAATCAAAGTAAATAGTGAAGAAACCTCTAGCAAAAGAGTAAATCTTCACTTTACCCTCAACTATAAAAGATGAACCTCATTAATATAGTATCTTTCACTCTCTCCTTTTGTCCAACAATACACTCATTGTTAATATATACATCTACACATCTAGACATTATGGATTAAGTGTTTGATCTTGGATTACTCTTGGATTGACATATGAGAATTTTATTGCCTTAGGGGTTCAAAGTTTCAATCTTATTCATATCTTGACCATTAAAGATGCCAAATATGGTAGACAATAACATGCACTAACAACATCCAACCAATTTGGATCAAATTCTAATCTTGAAAAATTGTGTTTGTGGTCTATGTTGACATGACTGTGTACATGTCTTTCTATTGAATTGTTGTTTAAATAAAGCTCTAATTTGCATATGGATACATTTCTTCTTTATTTGAATATCTTGATTGGACAACTTATTTAATCATCAAACGAATCAATCTAGGAATTCATCAAATTTCATTGTGATTAGAAGGGTGAGGATTTATCAAGTGCCTTGATGGTTTGTAATCTAGTAATATTGTTTGTGTTTTTATCATGTTTTGCACTAACATTTTTTTGGACTTTACAAAACCTCTGTACAAAGCCCAAACATGGGCTTGACATCCTAGGTAATTTCCATCATTTACATTATTCAATTTTACCTCTACCTCTTAATAAAAGACATTTATTATATATTCATCATATTTTTCTTGGCAAAATATCCACAAGGGGCTTGACCAAAGCAAGCCCATTTACAATATAGTGGCTAAGATATTGAAGGTTTTGGTGTTTTTACACTATTAAGAAACAAAATACTTAATACCAAGATCAAAAGATCACAAAAACCTAATGATTAGCTAATTCCCATAAATAGTTATGTGTGCTTCAGATCTGGATCCAACTTCAACAAAATCAAAAAGATTTTCTACTCTTTAGGTTCTGCAAAACCAAGGCTAGTGCACCTAAGGGATGAAAGATTTACAATATGATACTACACACATATTTCACTTATTCCATGACATTATATAAAAATGCACATGCCTTATAGCAGATTGGTCACAATTCTTCTAAGATTTACAAGTAACTATGGGCAATAGCAACCAACTAAAACTCAGAAATTAAATGTAAACAAGTGCTAACCAGCTTTGATATTCTTCAAACATTAAAATAAAATTGATTTTGAATATAAGCTTGATTCTTTTTCATGATTTATTCATATTCAAACTAAACTAATTGATCAATGCCTCATCCATTGGGATTTAGAGTCTATCCAATTACCAAACCTAATTGATTTCATTACAATCAATATTATCAACAATTCTCATTGAAACTCATTCTTATACACATCCTTCCTACTACCATGGGAATCCTATCAACTTCACTGAATCATTTAATTAATTCATTGAATTAAAATCAATGGTGATAATGATATACAACTCAACATAATTGCATTCAATTGAACAAGCTTTGCCTATGTAATTTCAAGATAACCAGATAAGAGAATTGGAGACAAGATTTAGGAAGACTAGGTATGGGGACAGTTCATCCTTTAGATTAATTTCCTTTGAAAATTATATAACAACTATAATAGATCTCAAATTGACTCAAGACAAGGCATCAAGATCCTATAACATCAATATATTCTCAGACAATTGTAGAGAAAATACATCATAAAGTTTGCATCAAAACTGGATTGAATAACATTTAGTAAACACTAAAATTATGAAATGAATTGGGCCCTTTCTCTAGCCTTGGAATCTCACTTATATAGTATGAGATGCAACAAGCTTCAAACATAGAGAAACTAACAGTTGTCCTTAAGACACACAAAATATCTACAATGTTACTATCATAAAAGACAAAAAAATTGTGCAACAAGAAAACTTTACATCATAATATTCTTTTGTGGGACCATTTTCTATTACATCTTTTGTTGCATTGGTTTGTGAGTGAATGATTTGATGATTGGCCTTATTACTGTTGTTGCTCCTCAGAAGTTGTAACTAATGGGATTGATTGTGATATATCTGGATTTTCTTGTTGTAGGCTAACTTCACTTGAGGTTCTCCATGTATATCATCATGAATTGATAAGACAATAGTTATATTTGATTTCTCTTCTGCCAAGTCACCAGTCTAGGTTTCTGTGCTTGCAACTATAATTGGTTGCTCATCTTTTTCCTCTTCTTTTCTTACTAATGTGTCGATAATTTGTACTTCATCTTGTTCCATATCTTCATCATCAGTTTTAACATGTTCTAATTGCTTTGTATCAACAAATTTTAGCCATCCACATGTCAAAAATTTTGTCATCTAGCTAATTAAATTTTAGAATATCCTGCTACTTTTTCAATTTCAACAAAATCTTGTCTTAAAGAATCAAAGAATAATTTAACCTTTACAAGTTCTTTAGTTGTAACAGATAACCATGCATTTCCATTCTCATTTATGACTCTATTCATCCTTAGAAAAAATAGGTCATCCAGTTCTTGGGCCCATTCTTCCACATTTTTTAATTTATTCTTTTTATCTAAAGTATGTGGGAACAAATACAATTTAACACTCTTGTACTTGTCTAGATAACTGAAAATTCTCCTTTGTAGCTCAACTCTTTTATCATCAAGTTCTAAGAGATCATTGGCAATATCATAAGTTTTTTCCATGTGTTCATGTGATAAACTAATGATAGAAAAACATAAAAGAGTAACTTCTCTACTTCTTTTACTCCATTTTTTGACAATTGGCTTCAAGACTTAATAATTTGCCTTTATCTCATGCCATATATTTACTATTTTTGTTTTTTCCTCATAAAATGAGGGCCAATCAATTTTACCAACTAAATACATGAGTGATTTTCTTAGCTTATCCTCATATCGTACATTTAGTTCGACATGTAATGCCCATAATTTTCTCTTTTCCTCTTCAAAATCTTCTATAGTATAATACTATGGCCTTTGTGGTATGTTTGGGATCTCAATGAGGGGAATGGATTTAAAAGGCTTCATAGGTGGATGAGGGTAGGTGATTCTTGGCCTAGTGGATCACCCCATCCCTTTATTTTCTAGTTCAATCCTCTTTTGAACTTCTTTATTGTAGGCATCCAAAACCTTCTCATACCTATTTTGTAATTATATCCTTTCTTTTTTGTCTCTTTGAGCTATAGCTAAGGTGAAGCTGGGTGATCCAACACCCATCTCAGCGGCCTCTTCAATGGTGGTCTCTTCAACTCTTTTTACAATTAGGTTGCCTATAAATCTAGTATCATTAGGTTGGGAAGAGGTAGCCCTGGATCCTTTCCTCATTGACAAAATAACCAATGCAACATGGTCCTCATTAAATTTAGCACCTTTCATTTCTTTATTCCCCTTTTTTTGTACACTCATTTTATTTGTAACAGAATTAAAAACCATAGCATCTACAATATCTCAATTAGGTACCAGCATAACCCTAGATGCTTTTATCATTTTTCTCCCTTCTTTAGGGGTCATGCTCTTGAATTATTGCATCATCTCTTCCTTTATTTGATTTTTCACATTTGCGTCTTCTATTTCTAGATGATCTATTTTCAATTTATTTCATCTTTCTTCAAATATTCCACTATTTTTCCTCCAAGTAAATTGGTAAAAGGCTCTTGATTTGATAAAATTATCATCAAAAATAAATTCATGGGAAGCATGTTCCATCACATGGTCCAACTCCTTTCCTCTATAATCTACCACTATTAATTCAAGGCTTGGCATTGATTGTTCCTGAGGGTTTCCTTCTTCTAATTCTACTTGAGCAATGAATACTCCCCCTTGGGACCCCAATTGTTCCACCTACTCGTTGGTGATCTATTCACCTCCTATTTGTAATGGGGACTAAGTAGGTGAATATTGCTCAATTTGAGGTGTTTTATTCTTTGCTATTTTTTGCCTCTTAAGCGAGGGCTCAACAAGTCTTTCCTTAAGAACAACACTGGTTGATCCCATTATCTATTTTCCTTTATCTACAGTGGTTCTTTTATTTTTGCTCACATTATAGCTAGGTCTCTTTTGAATAATCAACTACCTTGATCCTACTATAGGAGTAAAAGATAACCTCCTCATGACCTCTTTGTCTTTTTTTGGAAAAGAATTAATAAAGAATAGCTTCATTTCATTCATGAGCTCCCTAATTTCAGGAAAAGTGGTCATTAGTTTATTTAATCTATCTGCCTCTATTTTCACATCAGCAAGGGGCTTGTAATTATTATCGAAACAATGAATGAATTCAAAAACTCTAGAATAAACTCTCCATTTTTCCTTCTTGATATCTTGCTCTTGCAAAGAGAACTCATTTCTTATTATAACTCCAAAAAAATAGAATTAGTGGTCTTTTGTACCAACTTTAGCCCTTTTTCTAAACATATCAAAAAATCCTTCAATTTCACAAAAATGGGGATGAGACACAACCATTTTGTACTGGTCTAGGAATTTATATAAGAATAACCAACCATCCTTTGTAATTATGAAATGGTGGGCTATAGTACAAGTGGGGAAAATTTAGCCTCTATATCTTCTAGCTAATTGAGCTTCTTCCAATCCCCCTATCTACCACAACATTTTAGCTATCCCTACCTTCAAAGGCACTTGATAGGATAGTACATGGGGATTCCCTAGGAAATGATAAACCCTAAAAACTATTGAAATAGGGTATGGTATGATATCAACCGAATTATATGATACTTTCAAATTAGAAGGATTATCCATGGGTTTGATGAAATCCAATAGTGCCTTGGGGATTCTAGGATTGTTCCTTAATAAGAGGCATCTTAATCTAGAGGAAAAATACCTATCAAACCTAATAAAGCTAGCTTCCTCTACATCCCACATCATGTCTACACTCCACAACTGGACTGGCAGAGCTTCTTCTTCATACTTTCGATTCAAGACCATCTCCTTTTCAAAATATGTAAACCCTTTAAATTGGAACATGTGCATTAATAGTGAATAACTGCCAAAAGTTTTTTCCACCTTGCTCCTCACAATTTCAACTGACCCTATGTGGATTTCCTTTTCTATATACAATGCAAAATCAAAAATAATATAACACCAAAAGAAGAGATCTAAGTCATCATATACATAATTTTTATTGGCATAAAATTTTGTTCTTCCTCACCGAAAACCCTACACAAAGTCATATATATTTCTGTGGCCCTAGAAGTAAAAAATTCCTTTTTAAAAGGCTCTTTAGTAGATGTTGTGACCACTAGAAAATTTCCAATTGAACCTATGTGTGCCCTCGGTGCACCCTGCTTGATCTTATCCTTCTTAGATAAGTATTATTTTTCCAATCCTGGTAGGTCAATGGTTACATGATAACCTAAAAATGGTTCTAAATTAAAAACTTCCAATTTTTTTTTAGCATTTATTCTTACTAGGAATTCCCCATCTATTTTTATCACTATCCTAGCTACTGGGTCATAATTTTGGGCAATGGCCATGAGTAGGTCAAAATCCATAAAAACACTAGGGACCACTAAATTTCCCAAATCAAAATTTCAAATGTTTCCATGTGGAGAAAATAATTTTCCTTTTGAAAACCATTTCTTAAAAAGATGGAGCCCTTTTTAGTAGTAGTAGCATCCCTAACCCAATTCCCACTATCATATAAGCCATCTGCAATTTTGAGCCTAGGGTTCATAGAAATTAGCTTTTTCATCTGGGCAGACTCATTTATAGACTCAAGAAATAATTCAAGAAGGTCATCATGTATATTTCTACTCAGATAATCTATCTTTCCTAAGAACACTTTCTTTGGAGGCATGTTTACTAGTGTTGTAGAATACCAAAGTTCTTTACTATCTAATGGATTCAAATACTTACTTGGCTAATTGTTATTTTTTCACTGTAATTCTACACATGTTGTGGATATTGAAAGTTATTTCACACTTTGATCACACAAGGAACAATTCTTTAATGGCCCTTAGTTCTTTGAAATTTTGAAATTCATTTTCATAGAGAAATAACTGCAAAATCTTGCAATATATTCCTAGTTCTAGTCTGCACGAGGAGCTTTCAATTTTCATAAATGAATTGTAAGGAGAAAAAGGGTGGCATCACCTTCTAATTTTGAAAACACACCATTGATTCTAAAAAGTATGATGATCTAAGAATAAAATCATGAATGACTCACTTTCAAATTTCTAGGTTGGTAGTCAACCCAATCAAGTTTCTCCACATAAGGATTTCCTACCACTATTGGAAATTTATTCTAGACCCACTAAAGCTCGTGGACACATGTCACACTCCGTCTATGTTTCTATGCACAAATATTGATTAGCTTTTGTACATGACATAGAAACCATCATTGATGCATGTTGATCTGATAATGTATATTTTACAAGTGTTTTAATGCAACTGTGTTGGGTCCTTCTTGTTTTCCTTTGGTCAGCATGTCACATGCACTAAATGTCGAGCAAGTCTCTATAGCAACATGGTGCCCACCATTGATGAATCTTTCATCTGATGCTCCAATCAACATGTATCCTTTTCTAAGTGAGGATGCACATGGCATGTGACATTAGACCACCTTGACATGTTGGCATAGTCATTTAGAATTGTTAGCCCTTTTGGTACTACTTTTTGAAAATAGGTCCCATAATTTTACTTTTTGTGGGAGGTCACCATGTCACTATCGAAAAAATTCTCACAATTTTAGGTGGCAACATAGCAACCACCATATTTTCTCAAGAAATCTAACATCATGAAGTAACACACATTCTTTCCGTGGTACACTCTTTACTACATCTAACACATCTGACATTACATAATGTTGACAAGGCTCATTAATAACAAACAAACTTTATGGTTCTTGTCTTCAGTGTTGGCCCTTCTATGTTTCACTTTTGTGGGAGGTCGCCATGTCACATCCAACAAAGTCTGTACAATTCTTGGTGGTGACATAGTAACCACCATGACTCCACAAAAATTTGGCATCATAAAACACAACACCTTCTAACCAGTATCTCCTTTACTATGCTTGACATTTTTGACATTCCATTATGTTGCCAAAAATAAAAAGTAGTAATTAAAATCCTAGCACCCATCTTTTGGAATTGGGTCTTACCATATTTCTATTTTGTGATAGTCACCATGTTGTGAAGGGTAAAAACCTTACAATTTCGAGTGGTGATATAGCAACCACCATTGATCTAGGAAGATCTAACTGTATTGGTGAAGCTCATTGTCCCAGGTGTAATACATACTTGGTCATGATGTCGTATGAGATAAAGTAAATGTAAGTTTCTATAGTGACAAGATGACCACCATAAATCTTAGGAAGATCTAATGGTAAGAAACATTTTGGGGAAATAAAAAGCCAAAATGAAAAATATTTAAAAGATTCTGGAAAATATAAAATATTTTTTCAAAATGGTTTTCTCACTCAAATAAAAAAGTGAAACATATGACATAAGGGATCACTTAGGGCATAAATCTTGTTTTAATTTGGGCTTTTCTTAGGGTTTACCAATTTTTGAAAATACCAAAACCTAATTTTCATATAAGAACCAGAGAAATTCATAGAAAAACATGACCAATAGAAGGTTGGGAGGAAGCCACCATATTCAACAAGGAAACCCACATTATCACAAGTGTGGCTTTAGTAAAATATCATGGAATTCGGGTTATTTTGATGAGGTTTACTTATCATCTAAATAATTTTATCTAACTATATTACTACCAATGAAAGAACATCCAATAACACATACATTCAATAATGCATAACTTGAATATCTTTGAAGTGAGTGGATAGTGATACAACAAAGACTTCATATTTTATAGTTAGTTGGATTTTGTAGGCATATTTCTAGAAATGGGACAACAATAAACTAGAAAGATTATTGTGCAATTATTAACAAGACAACCAATTATAAATTTCATAATATCATTTTATAAAACCCTTACCAAATACATGCTTTGAAAAAAATTACTTATTGATTTGATGAAACCCTTGCAAAATACATTATGTGATAAGAAGAGTTGTAGATTTTTACCACTTAGCAATGGCAACTCGAAACTTTCAATCATCTATAATGGCAACTCAAAACTTGCCAAAAATTTGCAATGGAAACTAAAACTTAGAAAACATCTACAATGTCAACTTGATCAACCTGCAAACCATAGGAGAAATACAAACATAAATAGGAAAGGCACTTAAGGAAACTTGAAATACAATAAACAACAAAGGCATGAAAGATTGTTGTTTTGAATAAGTATTTACTATTTATACTATACTTAAGTTTACTTAGGTTAATGCATTATTTTATTATATTGCATTATTTTATTATTTATTGGGTGAGACACTTAGGAGTTTTCATACTCTTATGAGTTGTCATGTTGACAACATTGGAGTAAGCAATTCTAATTCAACACATGGTGTCTACAACATTAGAGTTTGCATCATTAACTGAGTTGTCATGTAGACAACACAGTTATTCACACTCCTAATTTAGCACATGGTGTCTACAACATTATTTTACATGCTACACCATTCTAGGCTTATCCTCTCATCATCACACTTACTGCTATGCTTGATGAAGGATAACCCATATCTCAATGTTGTATTCCTCTTTTGCTACTATTTTCTTTCATTTTCTACATCATGGGAAATTTTTGGTTTCCAAAATTAACTCCACATAACTATGCACATGGTCCATTAAAATTTGGTGTCACCTATTTCACAAAGGAGTTTCTCAATATGTAGATGGTACCCTTCCTAAACCAACAGGTGACCAAGTATCTTCCAATGAAATCACTGATTGACAATCAATGGATAGGAAAGCCCTAGGTGATATTTGTTTGGGGGTTGAAGACAAGATCATATATCAGATTCAGAAGTCTTATACATCCAAGGAAGCTTGGGATACCCTCCAAAACCTATATGGTAAAGTGTTTGAGGAAGATGTTTTCAAAATTGAAGATGAGCTTGTCTCCTTAGATTTGAAGACATTTGATTCCATATAGGATGTTATCATAAAGGTGAAAGAATTAAGAATGAAACTAGATGATTGTGGTAGTCCTATTAAAGATTATAGGTTAATCTATCTCATTCATAATAAGCTTCCATTTGAGTACTCCACATTTGTTTCTACTTATAACACCCCAAATACTACATTAGGGTTTGCCTATCAAAAAGTATCTTTTGATCATTATGTTAAACTGTTGGATAAAGAAGAAAAGAAATTGAAATCAATGGTGGTTCTCAATTTGCCAAAGTCTAAGGCATTGGTGGCCAATAATGAGGGTTTTCAAAATTCAGTTGGTCAAACTTCAAATAAAGGAAAGGGAAATAATAACAGGTGGAAGAATAACAAATCAGAGGATGCAAAAAGACAACACCATAATCAAATCAACAAGGCAAGTCTTCCTCAAATTCAAATAAGAAGGGGGACACTAATAAGGAGAAGAAAAAGTCTTTTTATTACAAGAAATTAGGTCATGAAGAACATGAGTGTTATCATAAAATGATTGATGAGTTAATGAATATCATGAAGAAACACAATGTTCCACTACCTAATTCTTACAAGGAGAAAGGATTTTCTTTAGATTCAAAGGGTAAAGGGCAAGCACTCATGGCAAATTCAAGTTCTTCAATGGAATGGATTCTTGACTCAGGTGCCTCATATCATATGGGTTCTTCAAAAGGAGATTTTTCTTCATTGAAGTAGTCAAAGGTACCACACATCTTTGTATGAGATGATACAAAAATGGAAGTTGAAGGGAAAGGAAATGTGGAAATGGAAAATGGAGAATTCAAAGATGTTCTCTATGTTCCCAACCTAAGTTCTAATCTCCTCTAAATTTTCTAAATCACTCACCTTGGAGATGGTCATAAAGTTGAGTTCCTTCCTAACTTAGTAAAGTTGCATAGTCTAAAAGATGACTCATTGGTTGCAGTGGGGAAAGTTGATCATGAAAAAAGGTTGTATTCTTTCTCCCACTTTGTGCCCAAGCCTCCTTCACAAGCCTTGTTGACTCAATATCATCCACAAACCAAATTATGGCATGAGCGATATGGAAATCTTGCCTTCCACTATCTTTAGCAACTTTGATAAAAAAAAATGGTCAAAGTTCTACCTATAATCAAATTTTCCCAAGGTGACTATTCAACAGGTTCACTGGATATGCATCCAAAGGAGAAGTTATAGAAAGGGAAGTCTACAAGAGTACGAATTTCTCTTCAATTAGTTCACATGGTACTAGCAAGTCCTTTTATAGTGACATCAGTCAACCAAGATCCCTACATACTTACTTTCATTGATGAATTTTCATGCTGCACTTGGGTCTACTTTCTTCATCACAAGAATGAAGTGTTGGATAAGTTTCTAGCCTTCAAGACTCATGTTGAATAGAAATTGAGGAAAGCCATCGAAGTTCTTTGAATGGAAAATGAAAGTAGATATGTGAACAAAAAACTTAAATATTTTTGCAAACTTGAGGGAATTGATCTTCATAATCCATCACCATTCAGTCCGCATAAGATAGATGTTGTAGCACTGAGGATACAAACTCTTAATTCCATGGCAAGTTGCATGATATAAGCCAAGTCTCTTGTTCCATCACTTGAAGTTGAATTAATTACCAGTGCCAATCATATACTTAATAGGTCTCCTCATCCTGTCTTACATGGAAAAACTCCTTTTGAGGCATGGTGTGGCACAAAACTAGTAGTGACACACTTTAGAGTCTTCAATTGTCTAGCATGGGAAAACATTTCTTCCAAGGGATGCAAGGCACCACCACCTCAACCTTTTACTTTCATTGGATATAAAGATGGTGTGAAGGTATATAGACTTATGGATTCTGAGACATGTGAGATCTTTGTGGAGAAGGTTATACACTTTGAGGAAAGTTCACCTAGCTTATCCTCTAATCCTCTCTATGCTTCATACATTATGGAAATTGATAGTGACACAAGTGATCATGCTTCAATAGACTCAGATACGTGGGGTTCTATCAATAGTTGCAGAAAGAGTTCATGACATCAGCATATTCCACATGCATGTATTGCCATAGTGATAGGTCTAGCATAGCAGGGTATAGTTAGTCTTCTAGCTCTAGCATTAGAGGATGACTACAATTTTACGTTTATTTTTGGAGTCATACATAGTGGATTTGGGGGACATCATTGATGATATATATCTTCTCTTTGATGGAGAAGATCCTTCTTTAGTTGTTGTGAGGGCTCACTCTGACCCTATCCATTCTCTTCATGATCGATTATCATAGGTTGATGTGATTGTAGATACTTATGTATAATAGTTGCACAGGGTCTCTTTATCATTTGAGGAGACAATAGGTTCTTCGAGATAGGTTCTACATTCATCCTTAATAGGGACAATTGAGTAGGTTTTAGAGACATCTTTGATCATTGGGATTCTTTCTACACACAAGGGAAGCATCTTTTATGTACCTATGATATTGTTTCTTCCAAACGAGAGGAATATTATTTAGTAGTGTTGGATCAGCTTCTACATCAGAGTAGCTATCACTAATCAACACTCTTCATTAGGGGGGGAACTACCTTGTCTCTCTTCTTCTTTCTTGTGGGGGGGTTCCTCTTTTGGGATAGTGTTCTTCTCATATTTCTCTATTATATATACTTGATGTATGTCATAATGAGGGGGTCTTGATTACTCCATCCATCCATACATATATTTTTTTTATCTCTCTTTTTGGGGGAGGGTTTTTCGCACAAGGTTTTCCCGCTTTCTTCACTTTATGAGAGATTGCATTTCATTATGTACATGGGTACCTAACATAGCTCCTATGCTTAATGGAGGATAACCCATATCTGGTGGACATGTGCCTAGTTGTACAACTTATCATGTTGTTGACTTCTATGCATTCTAGAAGCATTCCAAAAGCCTTTATATATAGGCACTCCTAGTGTACTTTAATCCATATTGAATGATTATTATATCATCATTTTTATTATACTCGCTTTGGTCTACTATTGTGCTTGTGTTTGATTTCCTTGGTCTTGGGTGAATTTTTCCCTAAGGAAAATTCTTACAAAGACAACTCGATGGAAAATGGTTTCTTCTTACCTAAAATGGCACTCGTGCTCAATGCAATCATTCCTTTTCACATGTTAGTTCACTAATCAATCCCTCCCAATGATCAACTATTTATTAGCTTCAAGAAAAAAAAGGAATCACTAAGAGCCCTTCCAAAAAAATAGTAGCTACTAAAAATTCCTACCAACATAAAGTGGTAAACACTAAAATAAACTCACAATAATTAGTTATATTAAAAAAAACTAAACCAATATGTAAAGAACATTTAATGAGTAAATAGAAATTATGTTGGGCAAAATTAAGCTGCATTATGTGTGTGTGTGTGTGGGCGCGCGTGCACGTGCATGTGTGTGCGTGTGTGTGCGCGCGCACTTGTGTGTGTGTTTGTGTGTGTAGCAATAAACTAGAAAATGCCAAAGATTATTCATCAAAATTGTGGTTCATCCCAGCCACTAAGAGTTGTAAGGAATAGACAAGATCAATAATAAATAAATACCAGATAAGATCAACAAAAGAAATAGTTGAATCACTAGTTTACCAATTTCACTTTTAACCAAGAGTTAGAAAGAATTATTTCTAAAGGAAATAAAATCATAGCAATAGATATCTAATACTAAGAAATGATATAAAATATAAAATATGTTTGGTATTGTTTGCAAAACTCAAGCTCACATAGGCACAAAAACATAAACATTTTTCCTATCTGCATACACATTTAATATCAAAGATAGAAAACCCAACCAAGTAGTACACACTTGAAACAACAATAAGAAAATAGAACATCACATCTTGAAGATTGTATAGTTAACTAAGGCATCCTTTCATAGCCTATCAGTGTGCACAAAAACTTATGGGATTAACATAATGGTTAGTATGACATTTCTACTTATGCCTTATGGTTCCCCTTCATCTTGAAACAACTTATTGTTTTGTTTAGAAATATAGTCCCTCTGATATTGATTCCTACCATTTTATCATATATTCATAATCAAAAAAATTATTCTTTTATAATAATAAGGAAAAATACTAATAACAACAATTTTCCAATACAAGGAACAGTTCTAGAACATAAAAACAATTAATTCAACAAAACTCAAGTTGATCCAACTGACAGGTTAGGGATGCATATAAATTATAAAAAAATAAAAGAAAAAATTTGGACTTCATGGTATGTACATCTTACCCTCTTCATAAGTATCATAAAACATTTGGAAGGGCCCCAAAAGAAGTGATAGGTAAATTTGCATAGGTAGAAATGCAATCTATCATTAGAGAAAAAAACTATGATTCAAACTCAAAATGCAATCATTTCTCATCCTGGAAACATTGCTCACTCAAAATTCAAACTCCTCCACCAAGAATAAGATTGCCATGTTTTTATGGTCAAAATTTTGACAAAATTGGAAAACCCTAATTTGATCAAAATTTTGACAAAATTGGGCAAAAAAAGGCATTTATAGGCCAATATGGCCTTTGGTCAAAAATTAAGGTAAAAAATTAGGGGGAAATTGTACTAGTGGTACTAGCAATCTCTTGGTCCTCTAGATTGAGACCTCTTTCCCTTCAACTTTCCTCTTGAATTCCCATAGTTTCTAGAATTATTTCCTCTCTCAATCATTCTACCTTTGCTTTGTGTGTTCAAAGCACTTCCTGATGTAGATCCACCTAAGGTTTTCCTATGAATTTCCTCACTTAAGATAACACCAATCACATCATTATATTTTAGGATATTATATCCAAATACATAATTACTCACAACTATTACCAAGCCATTCTAGCTTTTAGGCAAAGAACGTAAAATCAAGAGAAACCTAATTTCTTCATATAAATTAATACCCACTAGAGATAACTAACTAGTAATAATATTCAACTCATTTAAATTATTTGCAATAGATCCACCTTTTTCCATCTTCATATTAAATAAATTCTTCATGAGAAATACCTTATTTGAACCAGAGGGCTTTTCATACAATTTCACTAAGGTTTTCATCAACTCTTCTGTCATCTTCAATTTTGTAATGTTAAGTGTCACTAATGGTGCCAAGAATATTCAAATGCTTCCAAGTGCCTTCCTATCTAAAATCTCCTAGTCCTCATCTATTATAGTTCCTTGTTTCTTTGTTTTCCCTTCCAAAAATTTCCAAAAATCCTTTTAATAAATATAGTCCTCCATTTACATTTTCCATAACTGGAAGTTCTACCCATTAAACTTTATCAACCTTTGCCTTACCCTCATCTTCCATTGTTCCCACTCAACTGTGAGACTCCCACTCAACCATGAGACTTTCCTATAGAGGATAATTAGAAAACAACCTCACTCTAATATCACTTGTTAGGATTAAACATAGACATAAATAACAATTACATGAAAATATAAATAATATCAAAAAATATTTAATCACATAGAAGAGAACACAAGACACCAAGGTTTAACATGGTTCACCCAAACCCTAGGCTACATCCACCAAATAACAAGTCCAATATTATTATGATCCAATGATAACAACCTAATTACAATCTATAATCCCTTACATCTTAATACCACCAAAAGAAGCTATTTTTACATCGCACATGATGAAAATCCCTAACCCTAAGCTCTTTTATACAAGTATTTTTTTGGCTTTAGGGTTATAATTAATTATTACATGTCGGCCCAAAATCCTAATAAAATAGGGCCCAAAATTATGAAGTATGTATAGTACTTCCCTAATCAGTCACCACAAGCTAACAATCTCCCACTTGGGGATTGATCAGGCTCCACACTAAATAGAAATAAGGAAGACAAAAGAAGGAAAATGCTACTAGTTGAGTTGCAACTCTAAGTGGTGATAAATTACTAAGCGAATTGATCATACCAAGCAAATATAAAGTGTGAAGTAAAGTGGATTAAGGATGATACAATGATGGATAGTCAATGAGGGAAATATATGTGTATAATGGAAATTTGAACAAGAAAAGTGAGTAACATATTTATCATATCATTTCAGTAGTACTCTCTAACTATTGTAGTAGAAAATCTCTTAATCGAGTGGACATAACAATCTTTATTCATAAATCCTTTTACAGTATGTGAATGTTTGTAAGTCCTTTGGATTGTCTACTCATTTAAGGGTGATAAACTCTAGATAATCCTTTATTAAAATCCCCTAATATGGTCATACCTAATAAGTGTCCTTGTAACATTTAACAGGGTTGGCTCTTAACCTAGGTAACTCTAGAAGAGTAAAATCATTTCAGGTGATTAGTCTCATGTGATTTTTACCCTAATTGGGTTTCCATGTTAAAAATACTTGTGTCAATGTATGGATGAATTTTTTTAAATTTTCTTTTCTTTTTACATGTTAAAACTATCATTATTTATTTAATTTGGTTAAGGAAGTTGATACTTGGTATAGGAAGTTGAAATCAGATTACCAATCTAAAGTTGAATGAGTTAATGTATTTATCAAGTTAATTTATAGTAATTTGTTATAAGTGTGGTGAATTATTTTAAAGGGCTAGAGGATAACTATTTTATACCCTTCTTAGTTATCTAACAATATGCATCATAACAGCAATGTTTGGACGAATAAGTTTAAAACACTTGAGCTAAAGATTCAAAGATGTATAAGAGAGAGGCAAAAAAAGTTGAACATGGAGAACTTCCCTTCATGGAAAAGAAGGATGATGCTATACCTATCTAGAAGTGGAGATTGTATTGCACTACCTAAAAAATCCATACACACCACCACCTCCTAGACCTATGATAGTTGTGTAGATATGAGAAAATAAAGAACATAATTGCCTAATGATAGAGACAGTTTCTTCACTGAATGATGCAAAATTTGATAATATCAAAGATTGTGCTACTACAAAGAAAATGTGGGACAAACATACACTTGTGCATGGAGGATAACAAAATGTATTTAGAGAAAAGACTAAAATTTTAAGAGAAAAATTTGATGAAATGAGAATGCAAGAAGGAGAGAATATTGTGCACTAAGTAACCAACTCAAGTAAGTGGTTAATCATATCAAAGGAGCTGGAGGATCCATAAGTGAAGAACCTATGATAATCAAAGTTCTTATAACTCTATTTTGTATCTATGTTATTAGAGTTTCTTCTATTAAAGATTTGAGATATATGCTTTGTAATTTTATTACACTTGACCCTTTGGTTGGTACATTGATTGCTTTTGATTCAAATAACTTTGATAACTATTTACCAAAGATTAAAGTTGGTTTCAAGTAATCTCTAGCCATTGGTAGTTCAAGAATAGAAAAGAGATCACATTTGAAACAAGATGAAATTGATTATGAATCAAAGGATAAGGATCTAGAAGATCTTGAGGCAGTGTTGGCTAGAAGGCCATGGAGAAGCAAATTGAAGTATAAAGGTAAAATACCTATGATATATTTTAAATGTATCAAGGTTGGTCATAGTGCATCTAGATATCCTAACATGAACAAAAATAAAATGAATAATAAAAGAGAAAACATATATTGATAAAACAAAGACTGTATGGAAAAATGAAAGAATTCTTATTACCTAGTAGAAGAAGATGACACTGAGTACAAAACTTGATGTAGGAGCATTCAATGGTGTAAGGCAATCTTGTATCACCAAAAATATTCTTAGTGTTAGTTTTTGTTTAATGAGTTTTTATTTATGGATACCCATGTGGGCCTAATAAATATTCCAACTCCCATTTTCTTATTATTACTTTTTTGGGCTAGTGTTTTTAGCACCTCAAGGCATGTGCCAAAACATGAATGGGATATTTTATAGAGTAATAGTTATGATCAGTTAGAGGGTGTAAGTTAGAGGGATGGTTGTAATTGTAATTTTAAGCACTCCCAAAAAAAAAGTCAGGTAAAAGGTTTCATGGTTTGTAATTTGTTATAGTTTTAAGTTTCCTAGAGACCTCATGAATACTTCAAAGTTAGATTTGATGCACTAAACGATCTTCTACAAACCCAAAAAGTAAGGGATGAATACATATCATCCATATGAATATGGAGAATTTAGAGATATTTCCAAAAATGTAAGAGTTCATCAATTAGAGTCCAAGATCAAAAGTTATGCCTCCTAGAAGTTGGACTACCATTTCTAAAATCTTCTAATTTTGTACTGACTTCTAACATGTCTTCTAGAACATTTTTTTTTGGATATGGATGAAAAATGGAATAATATAAAGTATATTACTAACCCTAAACCTAATTTAGGTTACTTAATATCAATTCTTGTAATGTAAAGGCAATTCTAGTGGAGCTTAGGATAAGGCACTGTGAGAAGGCATTTTCTTTAGAAATTGATAATATTGTAAGCTTCTAGGGCATATAAAGGTGGTAGATAGATTGACAAAGTTTTCTCACTTCTTTTTATTCCATCTACTTATACAACAGCATAAGTGGCAAATTTATTCTTCAAAGAGGTTTTCAAGTTGCATGGTTTACCAAGATTTATTGTTAGTGAAAGGGATAGCAAGTTCATGAGCACCATCATTTCTAATAATTAAAGTCCTTTTTTTTTTTATGTTCATTTTGTATTAGCTTGAACCCTCATCAACTAGTATTAGAGAAGGAGTTCCTTAGTGTGTAAACATATCACTGATTATGAGGAAATTTTCACTAAGAGTGTGTGGTTCTATGTTCTTAGAGAGTGGGAAGATGTCTCCATAAATAGAGCATAGTGGAAGGGCCAAACATGTTTCCCTTGAGTTTTGATCCCTCCAAAGACAAGTTCAAGAATTACAAGATGAGATCTATAGAGGGATGAATCTTTCCATAAGGGATGAAAGTGAGGATAAAAATGAAGAAGGAAATATTGTGAAAGAGGCTGATGAAGAAGGAAAAGTATTAAATCAAGAGGAGAAAATGATTTTTAGTGCCATTTCCAAGCTTTGAAAAATACTTAATTCAAGGTTTTTATGTTTTTGGGAAATTTGAACCTAAATGAGTTGAACAATTGGATCAATGAGATCGAGGGATATTTTGAGTATGAAGACATTGAGGACCTGATTGAGGGGCCATGCCAAACTCTCATGGAAACAAATTCAATTAGAGATCAATAAAAGAGGGAAGGAAAAAATCATAAGGTGGGATAAAATGATGGACAAACTAAAGAAGCAATTCATTTATATTGACTATGAGCTTAGTTTTTTCAAGAAGATGTAAGAATTAAAGCGAGTGGGAAAATATGTCCAAGAATATACATAGGAGGTTTATCAAGTCCTTATTAGGATATGACATGGATAAGCTAACAAGGAGAAGGTTTCCCATTACCTTAATGGGTTAAGACCTAGAATTTAGGAGGAGCTAAGTCTAGTTAGAATGACCAATGTTGAAGATGCATATCAATTTTTGTTATGAGTTGAGGAGAAGCTAAATAAAAAGTTTGATGGAAATAAAAGAGGGAAATGTCAAGGAAGAAGGGGTGGTCATAGGTCTTTTGGAAACTAAAACAAGGACCATAACAAAAGTGAAGATGTGGGTACTAACTTAAACCATAGGAATTAAGGTTTCAACTACCCTTGTGAGAAAAATTTTGGAGACCAAAGAGGAAGGGGTAGAGGAAGAGGATAAGAGTTAGGAAGAGGAGGCTTCTATGGTACATGTTTTCACTATGGAGATGCCAAGGAAGAGGGAGTAGTAAAGGTCAAGAAAGGGATACACATGTGGATGGTGATGCCAAGTCATCAAATTGAGAGGATGTGGAAAGAGGAGAGGTCTTGGTTAATAAAAGGGTCTTGTTGAGTGGTGAGAGTGAACTCAAAAAAGGAGTCTATTTTGTACCAGGTTCAAGTGTGAGGGTGCATTTTGTAATGTGATCATTTATGGTGGGATCACTAACAACTTGGTGTTTGAGGAGATGGTCACTAAGTTAAAAATAAAGAGGGAGAAACATCCCACCCTTAATGAATTTCCTAGGAGCAAGGTGTCCATAAGGTCTTGGTTAGTGAATAGTGTTTGGTAAAGTTCAAGATTGGGAGTTACCATGATGAGGAACTCTATGACATAATACTAATGGATTTATGCCATTTTTTACTCAGAAGACCATGATAGTATGAATGACATGAAATACATGGTGGTTGTGCAAATACCTATTCTTTGATGAATGATAGAGTTCAACACACAATCAAGACCTTAATAAAGGAATATGAAAAGATATGTAGTAGTGCAAGGGTATGTCTTGTTGATGGAAGAAAATTTCTGGATGACATGAAACATGAGCATGTGAGTTATACTTTAATTCCTAGAAAGAATAAGAAAGGTGGTAGATAAGTTCTAGTAGAAGTCTCTTGTGTATTGAGTGAGTATGGAGACATCATATTTGATAATATCCCAAAAGGGTTTCCTCTAGTAAGGAAAATCAATCATCTAATAGATTTAGTCCTTCGAGCCAATTTTCCTAACAAGGCTTCTCATAAGTGACTCCCATTGAGACTGAGGAGTTAAACAAAAATCTTTAGGAGTTTTTGAGTAAAGTTCTGATTTGGGAGAGCTTGAGTCCATGTGTAGTGATTTCACTATTGACACAAAAAAAGGATGGAGAGTGGAGGATGTGTATAGACTCTAGAGCTATACAGAAGATCACCATCAAGCATCAATTTCATTTTTCAAGGATGGATGATCTTATGTATTGCTTGCATGGAGCTTAGTATTTCATAAAGATAAACCTCAAGATTGGCTATCACCAAATAAAAATAAGAGAGGGAGATGAATGGATGACTACATTAAAGACCAAGGGTGGTTTGTATGAGTGGTTAGTCATGCCCTTTGAACTAATTAATGTGTTGAGCACCTTTATGCAACTTAAGAATGAGGTACTAAAGGAATTTTTAGGATAGTTTGTTATTGTTTATTTGAATGATATTTTGATTTACAAAAAGTCTCTAGATGAACATTTGTTGCACATTCATACTGTTTTTGAGAGGTTAAAGGAAGAAAAGGTGTTGATTAATTTGAAGAAGTGTAGATTTGTACAAAAGGAGCTAGTCTACTTGGGGTTTGTTGTATTAGTTGGTCATCTCAAAATGGATTTAGAGAAGGTGAAGGTCATTCTTGAATGGCCTAACTCAAGTTCTTCCATTGAGGTGAGGTAATTCCATGGTTTGGATAGTTTTTATAGAAATTTATTAAGAATTTTAGTAGTATCCATTCACCCCTAACTAAAACAATGAGAGGGGATAAAAAAGAGTTTAAACAGATTGTAGGAGATGCTATGAGTTTTCAGTTGCTAAATAAAAAATGTGAAAGTGTAACCTATGTTAGCACTCCGTGATTTTAGCAGGGTGTTCTAGGTGGATTGTGATGTAGTGGTAGTGCCATTGGGGTTGTATTGAGCCAAGAAGGTAAGCCTATTGCATATTTTAGTGACAAATTGAATGATGAAAAGATGAAGTATTATGTTTATGATCGAGGGTTCTATGTAAAAGTTTAGGATTTAAATTTAAATATAGGCATTATTTGTTTCCAAAAGGATTTTTTCTATATATATGATTAGGCATTACAATACCTAGATAGACAAGGTAAATTAAATTAGAGACATTTGAAATGGTTGAAGTTCTTGCAGAGCTATACATTTGTATTGAAACATAGAATGGAATATCCAATAAGGTTGCAAATATATAAAGTAGGAGGAAATTTTTATTAACAAAAATGAAGGTTGAAGTGGTTGGGTTTAATGAAATCAAGACTCTTTACCTTAAGGATCCTGATTTTGTAGAGGCTTGGGAGACATGCAAGGAACCTATTATTCTAGATAGGATCAGGTGGTTGGATTACATGATCTAGGATGGTATGGTGTTCAAGTGTAGCCAAATGTGTATTCTAAGAATTTCTATGAGGGAGAACTTGATTAAGGAGAAAAATTCTAGAGGGATGACATGAAACTTTCATCGAGATAAGAGGATTGCTATTGTCAGTGAACATTATTTCTAGTCTTAGTTGTCATAAGATGTGAAGAAGTTTTTATAGAGTTCTCGAATGTGTTAGTGTTATATTTCAAACTTAACATAATATCATGAAGATGGTTTAGAGGAGGCAATGATACTTGAGCCATGTCCTATTCCTACTTCTAAGAATGTGAAGATTGAAGAAATCCTAGACAACCATATGGGAACAAAGAAAGAGGAAAATAAATTATGAAAAGGACAATAGTTCCATTACCCTATAGAAACTCCTTTTCCAGTTGTTTGGACAACATATGTTTGCTGAGGCCTTATGGGAAGAGGAGAGGAAAAAGATGAAGAAATTCATAACTTCCCAAGGTGAAGAAATTGCAGATTTGAAGGAGTAATTAGCAAATAAAAAACAATGAATGGATAATGCCCTCAAATTGGTTGATCAAACACTTGCTTGCAGGCCACCACCTCAGATTTATGCTATGTTTTTAAAGGAATAGTTTCTTTTATTCCAACTTATACTAACCCTTAAGAATATAAATATCAAATTTAAATTGGCTAAGGAATTCTATGGCTTATACCAGACTCTACCATCCTGGCAGTAGAATTTTCTCTATGAATTATATGTGCACAATTTTATTATTGCTTCAGAAACCTGATGGAATCTTTTACTCTATATAGGGGATATTCATCTGAGGGATTTGATGTCCTAGATGTATAATGAAGCAAACTATGATAGGCAACTGAATAATTATAGAGATGAGGAAAGAATAGAGCCCCTACTATTAAGAGCTAAGAGTAGCAAACTAGAATAAGTTCTTAGGGATTGGTTTAGATTAATTTATGGGGATAAGAAAAAGGGAGTAAGGGATATAATGTTTGCTTCTAGAACCAAAACCTATGCTAATTATGAGAACTTACCCTACTTTTCCTTCTAGAGAGCCATGGCTAGTGTTAGAAGTAGATGGGCTAGATTACCTAAGACACTTAAAATGTTAGGAAAATAGGTTAGATCAGAACTATGTTGCCCACTCACTATGCAACCTCCAATGCTCATGTGGCCTCTGTGTGATATTATTGCTAATAGACTTGAAAAGCTACAAGAAGATAACAAAAGGGAAGTTTGGGAAACAACAAGAGGATTCTACTATTACCTCCAAGAGCAGTAGGAAAGGAAGGACTGAAGTTGGGGAATTTAGGTCATTGACTGGGAAATGCAATGCTTGAGGAAAAGCATTAATTTACTAGGGGGTAAATGATGAGGCTGATTATTGTCTCTATTTTATGATAGTTTTAAACACTTTGTTAAAATTCTATTTGATTTTTATCAAGACATTCGTGAACTTATGGTTACCTAAATCAATAATTAACCTATGGGTAGATAGTATGTCATCTTTTGCTATATATATATGGTTACAATTCTATAAATAGGAGTACTGGTAGGTCATATTTTCAAATTTTGTATGGGAGTAAACTAAGGACTACACTAGAGTTGAGGAAGATGGAGCAAGGAGGGAGGATTAGTGCCAAGGTAGAAGAATTTGTTGAACATGTTAAGAGCCTACACAAGGAAGTAAATAAGCATATTGCTAAGATGAAGATGTAGTATAAGGCTAGAGAACATAAAAAGAAGAGGCATGAGAAGGTCCAAGTTTGGGATATGGTTATGATGTATTTGAGAAATGAGTAATTTTCATTGGGTACCTACAACAAGCTAAAGATGAAGAAATTTGGTTCTTGCAAGATTTCTAAGAAACATGATTCAACAAATGCATATGAGGTGGAGTTGCAAAATGGAATTTATTTTTTCACTATTTTCAATATTTCAAGCTTAACATAATATCATGAAGATGGTTTAGAGGAGGAAATGATACTTGAGCCATGTCCTATTCCTACTTCTAAGAAGGAGAAGATTGAAGAAATCCTAGACAACTGTGTGGGAAGGAATACCTAATAAATTACCCTAAAGGTGAAAAGACCCATTAAAAATAAGAAAAAAACCCTTAGATATTTATATTTTAAAGTTAATTTTGGAGTAACTTAAGTTAGGGTCCTTTCATTGTGAGATTATTTCCTTTTCCTTCCTATTGTTACCACTTTATATTGTGACCCCACAAGGTATTACCTCAGGATATTTTTTTAACACAACTAAAGTTGAGGGTGATCACATCATTTAATGGATTTTTATGTATCTCCATAGGTTATTGATGAGGCTAATTATTGCCTCTATTTTATGATAGTTTTAAACAATTTGTTAACACTCTATTTTATTTTTATCAAGACATTTGTGAACTTATGGTTACCTAAACTAATGATTAACCTATGGGTAGATAGTATGTCATATTTTGCCAATATTATATATATATAATGTAGTATTTTATATAATCATCAAAATATGTGTCCTAATAACTTTCAAAAGTACCATGGAAGATTGGACCTCGCAAGTCACTCGACAAATGTATGCACATATACTCGTGTGTGGCGCACCACCATCACAAAGATCATAACACAAGGACTGGATGAGAACATAATGCAAAATAAAAATCAACCAAAAATAACTTGGAAGGATGGATTCTACATGAATCCCAAGAACCAATAAAACTATATATTATGAAATCACTCTGTCAGCCTTAATCTAGGAATCGTAATGTCCATAAAACAAAAACAAAGGTCCAACAAAAACCATAACACTAGGTATAAAATCACTCAATCAAACACAAAGTTGGAAGTATAGATGCAACACGCATCCCAATGAAAACACAAAAGTGCAACAAAGGTCTAACTAATATCTAAATATATAATCTAGGTCCAAAACTCAACTCATGCCAAGAAAACCTAAGAAAAAAGGGTGGCATGCAAAACAAGGTAAAAATTCCAAAATTTTGGAAAACTTTGAAATCAAAACCCATTTGGCCTTTGGGTAAAAAAACCTCAAAAATCCAAAAATAATTAAGTTTGGACACCATATGAAAAAATGGCCAGCATAATGGTGCAAAACCCCAAATCCTCATCCCAAAAAATAGGGAAAAATTCATACCCTCCCAACTGGGTAGAACTAGCATACAGAAATGCAGGGGAATACTAGTTCTTAGCCTCTAAACAAATGGGTACCAAAAATAAAAGTAGAAATAGAGCTAAAGAAATAAAATAGGAAAGCCCTACCTCACAACCAAAAGGGAAAAATGAGAATCTGAACCATAAAATAAATAGCCTCACAGAAGTAGCTGAAAATCATGGCAATCCAAGGTTTCCCCGAGCTAGATCCAATGAGCTCAACCTCGTGATGATACGACACTCATAGCTCCCATAATGAAAAAAGCAGTAAATCCTCATAAAGAGGATTTTGGGTTTTACTTTCCAACTTTCTAATTCAAAAGTGAGAAGTGAGGAATTAAATTCCTTTTTGAATATTTATTCACTTTTCAAGTGAATAATCAACTAGGAAAAATAACCAGCCAACCTAGTTAAACCCCAAATCAACCCAAACAAAAATAGTCTATTCCTAGTAATAGGAATTCATCTATGGAAAATCTATTAGAAATTAAAATAAATAAATAAAAAGCCTGAAAACCCAAAAACACAAAAATTTTCTTAACAACTTTTGCGACAATGCAAACTTCTAAATGCACAGACACACTCACTAGTCTAATCACATAATGCAAATGAGTTTGGATTTAATAATCTCTGAAAGGTTTAATTAAACAACTAAAATAAGGATACGTCAACCATATAGGGATGACATTGGTAAAATATGAATAGCTGAATCACTAACTCCATATGCCACTACTAGGGATATAAATCATGTGCAGTAAACAACACGATCAAGTGCAATCACATATAATAACATAGTCAAAGCAATAAATACATTAAATCACCTAATTTAACCATTTATTTAATTATATTAAAATAATCTATTTACATCACTCATGTTTTCATAAAGCATAACAACACAGGAATGAAGTAAATAACCACAACATTAAATCTGTCACATAACAAAATTAGTGATATGTCCAAATACCGAATAACTTGATATCATCATAAAACACATTGTCATCTCAAAATGGAATCATTATGCAAATATGATCAAATGAACAACATAGTAGTCTAAAATCTATGATACTAAAATCTGACCCTTAGGTCCTCTCAAATGTAAAACATAACATAAGTAACAAATATCTCTCAGATCAAAATATAACAAGGTAAATATCCATAGCACATAACCAAATAATCCAACATGGAAAATCTATTTCTAATCATTTAAGCATTTAATAATGGTTGTAAAAAACAACACAAAAAGGCACTTAAAACACATAAGTGAACATAGTAATAAACATGACTAACCACTGCTACAGGAACCTAGTCTAGTGAAGCATGGTAATAGTACATAGTGCAATTTATGCACACATCTCAAGGTAATCATGGAACAACCTCATGATACCAAATCAATCTTGGTAACCACTGGCACAAATCTCAGTGAACCAAAAATCACATCATAATCTCATAAATCAGCCAAAGCATAATCAAAGCAACTGATAAAGAAACATAAATCCAATCACCTCAATGGTGTAAACCACTAATAGTCACAATCATGATCCATCACAAAAAAAGATCACCAAGGTTGGATTCATCAAGATGACTTATAAAAGTCAAATGGGAGAGGCAGTACATTTTTTTTCTTCACTATTTTCAATATTTCAAACTTAACATAATATCATGAAGATGGTTTAGAGGAGGCAATGATAATTGAGCCATGTCCTATTCCTACTTCTAAGAATGTGAAGATTGAAGAAATCCTAGACAACCATATGGGAAGGAATACCTAATAAATTACCCTAAAGGTGAAAAGACCCAGAAAAAATAAGAAAAAACCCCTTAGATATTTATATTTTAAAGTTACTTTTGGAGTAACTTAAGTTAGGGTCCTTTCATTGTGAGATTATTCCCTTTTCCTTACTAGTGTTACCACTTTATATTGTGACCCCATGAGGTATTACCTTAGGATATTTTTTTAACACAACTAAATTCAAGGGTGATCACATCATATAATGGATTTTTATGTATCTCCCTAGGTTATTGATGAGGCTAATTATTGCCTCTATTTTATGATAGTTTTAAACACTTTGTTAACACTCTGTTTTATTTTTATCAAGACATTTGTGAACTTATGGTTACCTGAACCAATGATTAACCTATGGGTAGATAGTATGTCATCTTTTGCCAATATTATATATATAATGTAGTATTTTATATAACCATCAGATTATGTGTCCTAATATTTGAATTTAATTTGTTTTTACTTATTTTCAAATATCTCTACATTATAACTAACATGTTAGCAATGAAATTGAAGATGATTGGAAGCATTCAAAGATGAATGTTGAAGACAACCAATAGCATTCAAGGAGAAAGACATTGAGGTTTAGCCATGACAAAAAAGTTATAAGGGAAACAAAGGAAATGGCTGCAAGTATGGAGGAGCTATGAAGACTTGCTATATCCTCTACATTTATTATTATGCCAAAGTGATTGTCTAGACTTTATTATTCCCGCCTTGAGTTGTTATCTTTTATTCTCACCTTGAGTTGTTATCTTTCCTTCTTTCTCTCTTATGGATTTATAGCTAGATTTTTTTCTTTTATATTTTGGAATAAATGTCGATCTTCTATTTATAGGGATTAGACAAATTGTGTTAGCAGTTAGAAGAAGAAAGTTTATGACAAGAAACTGTTAACTCTTGCAGTGAGTTATTTTTATAGTTCTATGTATTGTTCCCATCTAATGAATTTCAGAAATGTAATGAAATATTTCTTGGTTTACATTTTGTGCTAGTAGATTAGCATAAGTCAACCAAGGGGGCCCATTTGGGAGGTGGATTAGATCAGAGTAGTGTAGGTTTTTTTTTTAAGCATCCTTAGTTTTGCAAGTAGAAGTTGTAAGTTCCTTCCTATAGCATCATAATTTGTGAATGTTCCTACAACATCTATAAGAATAGTTATATTAGATGAACTAAGTTGGAATATATGTTAACATCTCATTGTATTTTTAGTATTCATTTTAGTAAAGAGTTAAGTGTGTTAGTTTCCTATAGCACTAGTATAGGTTTTTTCCTTGCATTTTACTTTCCTATAGCGTAAGCATAATGACTCTTTAAGAGACCTAGTGCACATACAATGCTGACCATTTCAAGTATACATACTTGGGTTGACAAGATTAAATGCACCTCATGGTGGGGAAAAATAATCCTTAGATTGAATACACTATTCCTAAGCATATCCTCGAGCATGATTATTATACACCTATTGTGAGGTGGACCATTTTTGGTATTGTTGTTGAGGATGATGTCAAGCTAGGAGCATTTTTGAGTCATAGTTCTTAGCCATGTTTGCTTAGAAATTTGTAGTCCTAAAATTTTCTTCACCAGTGTGAAGAATTCAATTGCATGCATCAAAGAGGAAGATGACAAGATGAATATGGCAGATTTCTTCCATAGGAGTCTGTTAATTTGAACTAAGAAATTGAAGGAGAAGAAGTTGAGTTGCCTTTTGAAGATGGAAGCTCTATTTTTCCTAAAAAATCATCCTCAAGAGAAAAACCTATAGATACAAGTGGTCTTCAACCTTTTGCTGAAATTTTGGCCAGTTTCTTTGATGATACTGCTCTAAATCCACCAATTGTTAATAACCCAATACCCAATGTTCCTTTTTAGTAGCAACCTCAAAATCTAATACCTCTAGTACTAGAACAACCTACCTTTCCATTCCCTCTTCCATGTCTTGTAACCAATGCTAATCTCAAAAATATACCTCCAACTACTCTCCCAAAGTTCTATGGCCTTGCAACTAAAGATCCTAATACTTTCTTGTTTGAGTTTGACATACTCTATCATAGTTTTGACTACAACACTGATGTCCATAAGCTCAAATTATTTTTAGCAACATTAAAAGAGTCAGATTTACGATGGTTCATGGGCTTAGGAGCCAATGCAGTAGGAACTTGGGATGAAATGAAAACTCTATTTATGGACAAATATAAGGAGTATTGCAAAGCATCTGGTTCAAGAGGAGATGATGTCTTTAGGATATCACAAAAGGAGGAAGAAACATTGGAAGTCTATGTTTCACATTTCTTGTATACACTGTAGAAGAACCCTCGGAATGTGTTGTCTTAGGATTCACAAAAGCTAGTCTTTTTGAGAGGTGTGAATGATAATTGTCTAGAAGCATTGGACCTGATGGCTGGTGGTGATGTATATTAAGCTTCCTAAGATTACCTTAGAAAGATCTGCCAAAACTATTCAAGGTCAACTATGAAGAAAGGCTGCAAACCTCATTCCACAATCACTAAAGGAATTAGTCAAGGTATTTCAAAGCTTGAGATATCTAACCTATTGTCAGATTTTAAGTAGAATACTATAAATGATGTTGCTACACATCTTGACACAACGACTGCCAAAAAAAAGCATGTAGAAGATGAATTACAACTACCTGAATATTTCCCTCATTTTTGGAAGCAAAAGAAGGATTGCCAATGCAAATTGGTTGCAAGTATGGAGAACCAACATCTTCCAACTGAGTACCTTAAGATAGATATAGATGAGGAGGAAGTATTTTTTGATGCTCAATGCCGACCAAGGCCCAAAATTAAGGTATGCCTCAGGACCCTTTGCAAAATTAAAATTCATATGGTAATCAATGGAAAAATCATAATACCCAAGGTCCTCCACAATATCATCAACTTAATTGGAATAATTCTAGGAAAAACTATCTACAGCAGCCCCAATGGCCTTAGAATTCCCAATCATCTTGGCCCAACCAACAAAATAACCAATGGCAAAACCAGTAAAACTATTGGAAAAACTAGTAAAACCAATGGAAACCACTTTAAAGGAATTGGTAGTCTACAAACCATTGGAGGGGACTTCAATAGTGGCCTAACCAAAATATTAGTACTCCATAGTTACCACCCCTAGTTCAATAACCTACTCCAATGCCACCACCTACAAATCCTAGACCTCAAAAGCAGACACAGCTACCTACATAACCTCAGCCAAATCCAAATAGCCAATAGCCACAACAACCCATGTATATTGTTGATGCTTAGCAATATCCTACTTATGCTCTAAGTGTTGTAGATATACATCTGAGATCTAGTACAACTTTACTAGTGCCTAAACTGCCCCTTATAACTAAAATACCAGATACTCCTGCAACATCAGAACCCCTAGTCTCAAAGAGGTTGACCCAACCAATCTTACTATCTTAGCCCAAGCTCAATTAGAGGTGGAACCTTCTTTTCTAGAAAAGCTTATACAAAGTAAACCTATACAAATAGAGGAACAACCTTTTGATATTTTTGATTAGTTGAAGAACATGCATGTCCAAATACCCTTGTTCCAAGCTATTAAAGATGTTTCAATCTATGGAAATCCCATTAGTGATGCCTACTTAAAGAAGCCTAGAAGGAAGAAAAAGGATACCACGATAGTTCATGTTGTGGGAAAATTGGCTAACATTATGTTAGGAAAATTGATCACCCCAAAATATTCTAATCTAGGAAGTTGAGTTGTGGATGTGAGTATAAATGGTCAATCTATTAAAAATGCTTTAATAGATCTTGGTGTTGCTATAAATGTCATGAACAAGGAAACTATGAAGAAGTTGAAAATAGAAGGATTAAGGGCTACTCCAACAATTCTACAACTTGTAGATAGGTCTACTATCACCCCTGATGGGATGGTAGAAAACATAGTTGTAACCTTAGACTCTCTAGAGTATCTTGCAAACTTCGTGATTCTATCCCCCAAAGTTAATCTATGTAGTTACCTTATCATCCTAGGTTGACCATGGTTAGCTATAGGTGATGCAAATATAAGTTTTAGGTTAGGGAATATGACCATATCCAATGGGCAAGCAATAAAGAAATTTGGCTTATATCCACTAGTACAACCATTACTAGATCTAAGCACATCTGTTTGGCAAAATTTAGGGGATGAAGAAGAAGAGTTAAATTTTATAGCATAGATCATGATGTTACATAGACAATCATTTCTAAAGTTGTAGAAGGAAGATTCAATACTTCAGAGTATTCTTACTAATAGTTGTATGGTAGAAAAAGATGTCTTTGAAAGTTCTATGTTGGAATTGACCACATATGAGGAATGTGATGAGAACTATACTTTGCTCAAATAACCTAACATTCTTTATCAACTCTTACCGTGTGAATTAGAAGCAATTCCAATCTTTGAAGCTACTATGATAGAGTCTACCACTACTATTGAGTTATCCAAAGGTCATAATCTCCATGTTAACCCCAAATTTGTAAGGAAACTCAGGTGTGGAAACAACTTCCTACACTAATCTCATAAGGAAAGTATGGTGCAAATCCTTTTAAAATCTTCTACACTTACAGATTCAATATCATGTAAACAACATTATTGCAACCAACCATGCATACAAAAATTAGATAGAGAAAGAACACATAAGACAAAGATTTGTTGGTGGGGAAAAACCTTTCGGTAAAACAACCCCACCCCTCCAGAACCTGGACAATGTATTATCTTCAACACAATATTACAATACACTTGCAATGCAAGTTCAACATCAATGATAGAAAATTCCTGTAGCACCTCAGTACCTACAAACTTTCATCTATCACACTATTGCATTACAACATGCAATACTCATTTTATGAACATCTTAAGACCCAAAAAAATGCCCACAAAGGAGTTGGGCATTTTTCATGACTCAACCACCAAGAAACATGCACACTGCTACATGTACATCCAATACCAAGAAAAGGGCATCCATCCCTTGAATAGACAATGATAGCTCATCATAGAATCCGCCAAAAATAGCGATCACAAGAGAAGTGTAAGGGAATCTGTCATACCAACCTATTTTTGGCATATTCTCTTACACACACAAACCACTCATTCTTGGGTGCCCAAATAGGCCTCATGTCATAAGATGCTCTTACACCTATCATAGCTCATTCCTTAAATAGCTCTTACACATCATAGGAATCTGTCATAACCATTTCAGCCATGATCTCCTTCACACACTTCAAGATGTCGACACATGAAAGTGATCAACATGCCAACTAGACATGTACACTCAAATTTACATATTATTTGCAAAAATACATTTTACAAAACAAATAATAATAAGAATAGGAATTATACAAGGTTGAGACACCTTATTCCTAACATTCTCCCACTTGTCAAACACCTTGTAAGAGCAATCAAGAACATAACAGGAACTAACAGCTATAGGCCGAAAGGCCCATAGACTCTGAACACCATATCAACTTCTCAATGCCTACTGGTTTCATTAATGCATCTGCAACATTCTTCAAAGTATCTACCTTCTCCAAATTTACCTTTCCATCTCCCACCATATCTCTCACAAAGTGAAATTGTACATCAATGTGCTTTTTTCTGGCATGGAAAGTTGGATTCTTTGCAAGGAAAATAACACTCTGACTGTCACACCAAATAGTAATCTATTCTGCATCAACACCAACATTAGAACACAATCTCTTAAGCCAAATGGCTTCCTTACAAGCATGAGTAGCAGCCAT
This sequence comes from Cupressus sempervirens, assembly GCA_028749045.1. Classification (NCBI taxonomy): domain Eukaryota; kingdom Viridiplantae; phylum Streptophyta; class Pinopsida; order Cupressales; family Cupressaceae; genus Cupressus; species Cupressus sempervirens. The sequence continues at coordinate 782,105,508 of CM053793.1, read as the reverse complement.
GTACTTAGCTTTTGCAGTGGACAAAGAAACCACAGGTTGTTGCTTACTCATCCAACTGATGGCACCACCAAACATAGTGAACACATAACCACTGGTGGATCTCCTACGATCAATATCACCTGCCCAATCTGAATCCACAAACCCATGAATGCAAACTAAATGTAGATATCTAGAAGAGTTACCATGATAACATATGGAGCAATCTGATGTACCCCTCAAATATCTGAATACTCGCTTAACTGCATCCCAATGTAAACATCCAGGATTAGCCATAAACCGACTTAGGACTCCCACTGCTTGGGCAATGTCTGGTCTAGTATAGACCATAGCATACATAAGACTACCAACTACACTAGCATAAGGTTCTCTACTCATGTCCTCCACCTCACTAGGAGATTTTGGAAAATCATCTACAGATAGCTTTGTTCCCATAGAAATAGGAACACATAGTGGTCTACAATTTGCCATGCTGAACCTGTCCAACACAGACTTCACATACTTACTCTGACTCAACCAAAGTTTTATGTTAGACCTGTCTCTACTGATTTCCATACCCAAGATGTACCTAGCTTCCCCAAGATATTTCATCTCAAACTGTGCTGACAACTGAGATTTAAAATCAAAAATCATACCCTTACCCTTCCCAAACAGCAACATATCATCAACATATAATGCAATAATAAGAAGGCGATCATTTTCAACTCTAAAATAAACACAATGATCTGATTTCGATCTTACAAATCCAATTGAAAACACAAAGGCATCAAACTTAAGGTACCACATCCTAGGAGATTGCTTCAAACTATATAAAGATTTCTTCAATCTGTAAACAAAGGATTCTTTACCTTTAACAATGTAGTGCTCAGGCTATGACATATAAATCTCTTCCTCGAAATCAACATGAAGGAAAGCTGTCTTCACATCCATCTATTCTATCTCTAAATCATATCATGCAGAAAGAGATAAAAAAAATCTAATGGATGTCAACTTTGCAACAGGAGAGAATATTTCACCATAATCTATTCCCTCTACCTGTGAATACCCCTTTGCAACCAATCTAGCTTTGTACCTTTCAACACTGCCATCTGCATAAAATTTCTTCTTGAACACCCATTTACAGCCAATAGATTTTCACCCTATAGGAAAAGGTACAAGGTCCCATGTTTTGTTTTTCTCTAATGAAGCCATCTCATCATCCATAGCCTCAATCCAGGAACCTGTATCTTCCATGCCCAAAGCCTCTTTCACAGATCTAGGCTCATCAGTGTTAGTAATCAAAGAAAAAGCACAACTAGAATCTAACATAGAATAACCAAACTTTTTTGGTTGCTTTCTTTCTCTCGTGGATCTCCTCAAGGGATGAGGTTGAGGTTGTTCTTCCTCTTCTTCTGAACTATTAGAGCTGCTAGAGCTCTCCTCATTATTAGTCCCAACATGGTCTCTCTATTCAGTCTTCTTAGGGGTAGGATGCAACTGAACAACATCTTTTTTCTTTTATTTTTCATCTGGTTGTAGCACAATAGGAGAAGATGTTAGCTCTCTAAAAATAACATTTTTGCTATACAACACCTTACTAGTCATAGGATCCCAAAGCTTGTATCCTTTCACACCAGTACTGTACCCGATGAAAATACATTTAACAGCTTTTTTTTCCAACTTAGCTCTTTTCTCCTTTGGAACATATGCATAAGCTTCACAACCAAAAACACGAAGATGTCTTATTGAAGGCTTCTTACCAAACCACACCTCCATGGGTGTCTTACCAACAAGAGCTGATGTAGGAGATCTGTTAACCAGATAGAAAGTAGTGGCCACAGCTTTGGCCCAAAAACTTTCTTCTAAACTAGCTCCACTAAGCATCCTCCTAGCCTTCTCCATTAGTGTCCTGTTCATTCTCTTTGCAACTCCATTTTGCTCTGAGGTATAAGGAATTGTCTTATGGCTCTTGATACCTTGTTCTTTACAGAACTGTTCAAACTCTGCTGAGCAAAACTCACCACCATTGTCAGTTCTCACACACTTAATCTTCTTACTAGTCTAATTCTCTACAAGGGCTTTAAATTCCTTGAATTGACTAATGACTTGTGTCTTAATTTTAAGAAAATAAATCCATGTCCTTCTACTGTAATCATCTATGAAAGATACAAAAAATATAGACTTGGAGATCAAAGGAACTTTTATAGGACCAAATACATCAGAATGAATAAGATCCAAAACATCAGAAGATTTGTGAGAACTAGAGTAAAATTGAACATGATTTTTTTTACCATATACACAGTGTTCACAGAAGTCAAACTCGAGATTGAAATCATTTAACCCCACAATGAGATTTTTTTTTCCAGGGTTCTGAGACCCTTCTCACCAATGTGGCCAAATCTCATATGCCACAACATTGTCTTTTCTGCAGGAAGCTTTCCTTCCAAAGTGTTTGCATTTCCATCGGAACCAATAACCATAGAATTCTTCACTACTCATTCAGATGGTGAGGATGAAGAATTGTTACATAGAGGAATACATGCATCTAGCTGAAACAAAGTACCTCTCCTAGTACCCTTAGCAAGAACCATCGATCCTCTAATCATCTTACATCCTTCTTTCGAAAAAACAACTTGCACACCTACATCGTTCAGTATACTTATAGATAATAGGTTTCGTGCTAGACTTGGAATGTGAATAACTCCATTGATTCTCTTTACTCATCCATCAGGAAATTTGATAGTGACCCTTCTACATCCAACTATCTTTAGGTGAGAATAATCACCCAAGTACACCTTTCCACCATCAAACTCTTCATATCTTGAGAACCAATTTTGATGATAGGTCATGTGAAAAGATGCACTCGAGTCAGCCAACTACGCATCATCAGATGCATTGGCTACCAAAGCTACGATGAATGCATTTCCATCTTCTTGAGATTTTTCAAAACCAGAATCTGAGGCTTTCTTCTTCTTCTTAGGTTCTTTACAGTCTTTACGAAAGTGCCCAGTCTTTTCATAGTTCCAAGATTTTGCCTTGGACTTATTGGAAGTCTTTGACTTCCCATAAGATTTGAACCTACCCTTATTATTAGACTTATTGTCATTTTTCTTTCCTCTTTCTGTGGATCTCCCATGAACAGCAAGGGCTTCTTTTTCTGAAATGGAAGCCTTTCTCTGCATCTCCTCTGATAGCAACGAAGACACCACATCATCCATTTTGAAGGTGACTAATGTGCTTCTGAGAGCCATCACAAGATAGTCCCATGAATCCGATAAAGAACACAAAAGTGTGTAGCAACGATCCTCCTCCTCTAACTTGACACCAACAAATGTCAACTATGCAGCCAATAGATTAAATGCATTTAAATGATCTGTTAAGGATCCACCTTCCTCCATTTGTAGAGAATAAAACTTCTTCCTTAGGAAAAACTTGTTCACCAGAGATTTGGCCTGATACACGGCCCCAAGTCTCTCCCACAAACTATATGCAGTTTTCTCATCTAGAATATTCAAAAGGACTGCATCGGTTAAACAAAGTCTTATGAGACCCTTACCTTTATGATCTTTGATATCCCAATATGCTCGAGTTATAGTTGTTGGTCTTGTAGCACTTGTAGTCACTTCTCATAGGTCATGATCTTCCAACATGTCTTCCATCTTGAGTTTCCACAACTCAAAATTAGTGCCATTAAATTTCTCCACTTCCATTCTTCCATATGATGAACTTTCCATCTCAATCTGCAAATAAGATTTAGGATACTCTACACAAGACTCCCACTCAACTTGAGATTAGCTCAAAAAATCCTACCCAACAACTAGGATCAAAAGTTGATCAAGCTCTGATACCACTTGTAAGGAAACTCAGGTGTAGAAATAGCTTCCTACACTAATCTCATAAGGAAAGTATGGTGCAAATCCTTTTAAAATCTTCTACATTTACAAATTCAATATCATGTAAACAACATTATTGCAGCCAACCATGCATACATAAATTAGATAGAGAAAGAACACATAACACAAAGATTTGTCGGTGGGGAAAAACCTTTCGGTAAAACAACCCCACCCCTCCAAAACCTGCACAATGTATTATCTTCAACACAAGATTACAATACACTTGCAATGCAAGTTCAACATCAACAATAAAAAATTCCAGTAGCACCTCAGTACCTGCAAACTTTCATCTATCACACTATTGCATTACAACATGCAATACTCATTTTATGAACATCTTAAGGCCCAACAAAATGCCCACAAAGGAGTTGGGTGTTTTTCATGGCTCAACCACCAAGAAACATGCACACTACCACATGTACATCCAATACCAAGAAAAGGGCATCCATCCCTTGAACAAACAATGATAGCTTGTCATAGAATTTGCCAAAAATAGCGGTCACAAGAGAAGTGTAAGGGAATCCGTCATACCAACCTATTTTTGGCATATTCTCTTACACACACCAACCACTCATTCTTGGGTATCAAATGAACATTGTTTGAAGATGGAACTGATGGAAAGTTTAACAAAAATATGAGATCTTGATGTGTATCTAGGTTCTATGCAAAGGAGGTGTATGGTGGGACTTGAAGAGTTAGCATGGACCTAACATATCATTAGTCCATGTGGAATTTTTTAGTGGGTCTAAGTTTAGCTTGTGATGCATGAGACTAAAGGAAATATCATTAGATGGCTCTCACATTTTCATGATTTTCTCTCTCCTTGAATGCAAAAACATGAAATATCTCTACGTGTCCATGCAACACTAAAGTTGATTCAAGCCACTTAAAGAGAAGATTCTAAATGATGAAAATTGATAGTTGCTATTTAATCAAGTGTTGAGGAAGATTCAAGACTGAGAAGACATATTGGATGAAGATTGATGACCTACGTATTTTTGTGAGACATAACCTTTTTCTTGTGAAAACATGAGATGAAGACACCCAACCTCTCTTCCTAATAATGTTTAATTTTCAAAGGATTTTACATGGTATTTTTTCTCTGGTATTTTTTCTCTCTCCTCATTGGTCAGAAGAAAGGGACCAAGTGCTCATAGGGATTGAAAATGAAGGTCAAGCATAAGGGATACCCATTAGATATAAGACAAATTAAAATTGACAATATAGGTTCAACGTTGTACTATAGTAGAGGAAAATCTTCTCATTGATAACTAGAGCTATGTCGCATGAATTTTAGTTTTAATGTTACTCTGATGGTTTTAAAGTTGTAATCTCAATTTCATCATTACCAACTTTGTGCATTCATTATCCTAGTAATAATTGCACTCACCTACATTAGAAGAATTAAAAGAAAGGTTCAAAGAAAAATCTCTTTGCCAATATGAAAGTAACAAAGCTATACCTTCAAATTTTCTAGTGATTATTGCATAAGATCTTTAAAATTCATAGATATTTTTTTGGTAATTTTAAAGTTATCATTGTTGTAAAATGTTGGTTCTAGTCTACCAAATAAATATAGAATCTTATACCTCATAGTTCTTCAAATCTATAAAGATGTCACTAAAGAAGAACTCTAGAAAATTCAATTACAAAGATAGACATCTACAAGATAGGTTCATTTGTAATGCCCTGCCTAGAGATCCTTGGAACAATGATTCAATTTGAGCCAAGATATTTTTTTTCAAGTATGAATGCACATGACAACATCATACAGGGATCACAAGGATCACAGTGGAAGACTTCACTAACAATCCGAGCAACCAACGAATCTTCAAACACCACTACCAAAAAAATGACTGACAACAAGAGATGCATAACTAAATTCAAATCAAACATTTTGAATTCAAAATGTGACACCAAAGGATTGAAGAATACCTAAGAGTGTACCTAGAACACTTCCCAAAAAGTTTGAGTCTTACTAAAAAATGCCCGTTGTCTGCCTAGATATGTTTTTTGCAAATACTAGTCGATACTTTAAATCAGAAATGGGTGATACTTACCAGTATCACATGGCATTTCTAAAGAAACAAAGTGACACTTTTAGTGATTGGGTGACACCTCTCTCAAGGGTGTGTGATACTTTACTAGTATCACATGACAGTTCTTCAAAGAGGGTGTGATACTTTCTAGTATCACACAATATTTCTTCTTAAGGGGTGTGATATTTTCTAGTATCACACTATATACCTTTAATGGACATGCAACACATTATTTTATCTCCCCATGCTAACACATGGTTGCCTAAGAAAACAAGGAAAAACTCTTAAAGGGAAAACACTAGAGGTAAACCAAGATCAGAAACTCTACGTTGAGGAATACTAGATCTACGTAAATTGAGGAATGAAAACTTTAGTGCAAAAACAACAAGAAGGAGGAATATCTATCCATCTAAATCATAGCAGTAAAGAACATACTAAAAGAAACATTGCAATGAACATAAGCAACATTGCAATTTACAAAAATAACATCACAATAACTGAACAACCAAACTATGTACACAATTCCTTCCAACTATCAATAGCATCATAAGACCATCTTGCATCTTATCCATCCCCTACATGTAACATCTCAAGCCTCTGATCAAATCATTGGTACTATTGTAATAGGGACATCACTACTAAAACATGCTTCAATATAAGGATAAGGAAATATAACATGCTAGTAGTAAAGCATAAGATAATCCTTGAAGTAGATAACATCACCTATCACATGTTGATCATCATAATAAGGAAATCTAACATGCTAAACCAATAAGCAATAGATAATCCAATACAACAATACACATCATCTAGTCATATGCTAAACATCATAATATGAGAATTCATCAAATAAACTAACATCATCTAAATATGATATCCAATCATTCCAGTGAAAACATAAATCACAATAAAGCATACTCCAGAACCTAAAGCATCAAGTGAAAACATCCAACAATAGTCACACTAGAATAAAAGACCTTCTCTATACACCAGTCTCTAGTAGTGGTATAGGTAGCTATGCCTCCCAACTACATGGCACCCATAGGTCCACACACACTATGCTGATGGAGATAAAGATCCAATCATAAACACAAAAAATAACATCCATGACTAACACTCACACTAGATAGTAGGATGGTGACTAAATAGGGGCTGACATCGTGGAGAGTCACTTGGCATTGACAAGCCCAAGCTCAAATCTTTGCGATCTCAACTTCCCAATGGAAGGATCTCACACTAAAACATTGTTTTGTTATCTTAAATTTTATTACCATTCACACATTTTATTTAATTATCATTTAAAACTTCCTCTACCAACCCTATGGCATCATGACACTAGGCTACAAGATAGAAGACTTGTCCATATGCTACCCTACCCTACCCATGCTCATCCTATGACTCTAGGCATGCATGTTCCCAACCCAATCCCAATGATCTTAACTTCTGAAAGTACCATGGAAGATCAAGACCCGCAAGTCCTCTAACAAATGTACATGCATGTACTTGTGTGTGGCACACCACCATCATGAAGATCACAACACAAGGACTCGATGAGAACACAATACAAAATATCACTCAACTAAAAACAACTCAGGAGGACAGATTCTACATGAATCCCAAAGCCAATAAAGCCATACATCATGAAATCACTCAACTGGCCTCAATCTAAGAGCATGGATTTTACATGAATCCCAATGATGCAACAAGACTAGACATCATGAACTCACTTAACTAGCCTCAATCTAAGAGTATGGACTCTACATGAATCCTAGTATCCACAAAACAAAAGCAAAGGTCCAAAAGAAACCATAACAATAGGTATAAAATCACTCAATCAAACACAAAGTTGAGAGTACGGATACAAAGTGCATCCCAATGCAAACACAAAAGTGCAAAAAAGGTCTGACTAATATCCAAATGGATAATCCAGGTCCATGACCCAACTCATGCCAAGAAAATATGAGAAAATATGGTAGCATACAAAATGCGGTGAAAACCCCAAATTTTGGAAAACTTCAAAATTAACACCCATTTGGCTTTTGGGTACAAAATCCCCAAAAATCAAAAAATAAGTTTGGACACTATATGCAAAAATGGCCAGCATAACAGTGCAAAACCCCAAACCCTCATCCCAAAAAATAGGGAAATGCTCATAACCAACCAACTAGGTAGAACCAACAAACAAAAATAGAGGAGAAAAATAGTAATCTGAACTAGAAAATAAAATGCTCACAAAAGTGGCTAAAAATCATGGCAATCCAAGGTCTCCCCTAGTTGGATCTAATGAGCTCAACCTCACAATAATTCTACACCTATAGCTCCCACAATGAACAAAATAGTAAATCCTCATGAAGAGGATTTTGGCTTTTACTCTCCAACTTTCTAATTCAAAAGTGAGAAGTGAGGAATTAAATTCCTTGTTGGATACTTATTCACTTTTTGGGTAAATAATCAATTAGAAAAAATAACTAGCCAACCTAGTTAAACCTCAAATTAAGCCAAACAAAAATAGGCTATTCATATAAATTGGAATTCATCTATGGCCAAGCTACCAAAAATAAAAATAAATCAACTAAAAATCTTGAAAACCCAAAAACACAAAAATTTCCTTAATAGCTTTCACAACAATTCGAAACTCTAAAGCACAGACATGCTCACTAGTCTAATTACATAATGAAAATGAGTTTGGATTTAATAATCACCAAAAGGTTTAATTAAATAGTTTAAATAAGAATATGTTGAACAAATAGGGATGACATTGGTAAAATATGAATAGCTAAATCACTAACTCCATGTTCCACTAGCAAGAATATAAATCTTGCACACTAAACAACATGATCAAGTGCAATTTCATATATTAACATAATTGAAGCAATAAATGCATTAAATCACCTACTTTAACCATTTATTTAATTATATCAAAATAATATATTTACATCACTCATATTCGCATATAGCATAACAACATAGGAATGAAGTAAATAACCATAGCATTAAATCCATCACATAACATAATCAGAGATATGTCCAAATACTGAATAACCAGATATCATCATAAAACACACTATCATCTCATAATGGCATCATCATGCAAATATGATCAAATGAACAACATAGAAGTCTAAAATCTATGATACTAAAATCAAGGTATAGCATATGACCCTCATGTCATCTCAAAAGTAAAACATAAGTAACAAATATCTCTTGTATCCAAAACATAACAAGGTAAATATCTGCAACACATAACCAATGAATCCAACATGAAAAATCTATTTCTAATTATTTAAGCATTTAATAATGGTAGTTAACACAACATAAAAAGGTACTTAAAGCACAAAAGTGAACATAGTCATAAACATGACTAACCACTACTATAGGAACCTAGTTTAGTGTAGCATGGTAATAGTATATAGAGCAATCTCTTGACACATCTCAAGGTAATCATACAACAACCTCATGATATCACATCAATCCTCGTAACCACTGGCACAAACCTTAGTGAACCAAAAATCATATCATAATCTCATAAACTATTCATAAGAATAATCAAAGAATTTGATATAAAAACATAAATATAATCACCTCAATGGTGTAGACCACTCATGGTCACAATCATGATCCATCACAACAAAAGATCAATAAGGTTGCATCCATTAGGATGACTTACAGAAGTCAAATGGGAGAGGCACTAGATCATTGACCAATTACCTTTGTCCAAAGAGGATATGGATGCCTTGACAAAATTGAAAACATTGAAAAGCAATGTGTGCACTACTTTGAAGTATAAGTATGGAAATGTTCATGATTTTTTTGGAGATGGTATGGCCAAACCAATGCATGAAGCCCTATTTACAATGTATGGTAGTATGATCTCAAAAAATTGGTGGTTGCTACTATTTACTTAGATGTAGATTTACTATTCGAGTTTGTAGAAAAGTATGATCCTATTACACACACAATTAGGAATTTGGATGGAGAGGATTTATTAAAAATTTATGTTGAGTCAATTGAAAAGGCCTTTGACCTCCATTACACCCTATATGTGACTGATGAAGTTAATTTTTTAATGATTGATAAATCTTTTAACCAAGATGGTACAAAAGTAATGAAGAATTTGGTTACCCTTTCTTTAAAAATATGAATGGGATCAAGCTCACACCTATAGCTATATTAACCACTATGGGTAATGTGGATAACTATGATGACACAAAGCTTAACACACACACTACCTTATACTAGTTATTAGGGTTAGAGAATAAAGAAAACATCAGTAAGAAAACAATGTGGGTGTGCTTTGGGATCCAAAAGTGTAGCATTGTAGTTATTTATGATTTCCCTTAGTATTTAGAAGAGAATATTAATGAGGGATTGACTACCCTACATAAAGGAGAAACATTACATTTTAGGTGGTACTCATTGCTGATGCATGTGATCCTTTTCCAAAATAATGATTATTTTGCTAAACACATGCATATGGAATTTGAAAAATATGATCAAGTATTACGTATCTAAGTATGGTCAACTATCATGCTTATTTATTAGAATAAGCCTAGTTTTACATTGTTTGAAATTATATTTTAAATTTCTCTTAGTAGGATAATATTTCCATTTGTTAGAGATTTTCCTCATTTCATGTTCACCTTTTTAAGGCCAATTGATTGTAATGTTATTCCAAAATTATGTCATCAATGGGGTGGTGTCTATTTTTATCCTCACATGACTATTATTAGAATTTATGATTTCTCAGGGAGACCTTTTGTGTTGCCAAGGTATGTCCCATTGAGGATTAGATTTCTTGAGGTTATGAAAAAAAAAAGTAAACCCCATGACATTGTTGGAAGCTACAATTGGAATAATTGTTATGTTATCATTGATGTCAAACCTATTGGTGAGACAATTTTCTACCTAATCTACGTGTCATATCTATATGATTGATGAAGAGTATTTGAGAAGTTGTTCATAAAAAAAGAATCTAGAGGAAAGGTTGAGTTATTAAAAGGAAACTACAAATGGATACTTGAGTAGTTGGACTTTGACCAGATAAATTGATTATTTAAATCATGTTGCAAGTAAAGAAGATAGTAATGATAAATCCCTTAAGATGTGATCAAAGACATATCAAATTCATAGGATTAACCAAGTATTAGAGCAGGGATTACAAATTTGACATGTATGTCAAGTGATACTAGTGTCGACTGAGTGCCAAAACATGTTGAGAAGAATTAGTGTTTACCGAGCATCAATATTGATCGTTTGATAGTGTATATGTCAAGGAAGATGTTTGATAGTAACCAAGTAACCCAATGATGACCAAGTGTCAAAACTTAGTGTTAGCCAATTAACAACATTTTAATTTTTTATGAAAAATTGTAATTCCTAGCTGACTATGTTGATTTCTTGGGATATAGAAAGCATGTTGGAGATAAGGATTGATGAATTGGATAATTTAATTCTAGGAGAGGATTAGGTAAATGAACAAAGGGATATATTCCAAGAAAGGTTTCTAGAAAATATGAAGATGAACAAAATGAAAATAAGGTTCATTGTATGTGGAAAATCATATCAAAAACCCTAAAAACTATGGTGGCTAATAATTTACAAAAGATCATAATTACCTATTTAAGGGGGTACAAGGCCTAACCTATAGTATGTTTGTGCATGTGCTTGTGTACAGATGCTTGTAAAGTTGGTGTAGTGACTGAATTTATTGACTAGTGAATCTAACTATAATTTTAAGAAGATTTGAGAAGAAGAGTGATTTCTTGAAGGGTTCCCAAGAAAATTAGAGATTGTAATGCCCCGCCTAGAGATCCTTGGAACAAGGATTCAATTGAAGCCAAGATATATATTTTTTGTAGAAAGTATGAATGCACATGACAACATCATATAGGGATCACAAAGATTGCAATAGAAGACTTATCCACAATCCTGGCAACCAATGAATCTCCAAATTCCATTACCAAATTGACACACACAACCTCAAGAATGAAAAAAAAAGTTGACATCAAAAGAAAAAATCTTTGATCCATTGAAACATGGAACCCCAAGCAATCCTAAAGGGTACTCAAAATTCCAAGTTTCATTCCCTAAAGAACAATGGAGAGGCCCCTTATTTTTCATGCAAAAGAATAACAACTGATACTTTCGTACGAGGAAGTACCTCTTCACTTGAGAAAGTACACTGAGCCATGTGAGGAAACACCATCTCACATGAGGACATGCTTGTTCTAGTAGCCAAAACACCCAAACTAGTGTGGGGTTTGGTGTGAGGATTCACCAAGTTGTGTGAAGAAACCCAACACACCATGCAAGCAATTGCATTCTTGCATGAGAAAGCACAATTTTGCATGAGGATAAAAATTAGTAAATATAAAACATGAAGGTAAGAAGTTAGGAAATATATTTCCTCCATATCGGGGAGTACTGGATCTATGTAGATCAAGGAATTAACACTCCAGTGCATAAAAAACAAGGTGCCATGAAACAAGAAAGAGGAACATATATCCATCTAAACCAAAGTAGTAAATGAACATACTGAAAGCAACATCATAGTGAACAAAAGCAACATCACCGTGAATAGAAATAACATCACAATAACTAAACAACCAAACTAAGTATGTAGTTCCTCCCAATCATTAATAGCATCATAAGACCATCATGGGCCCTATCCATCCCTTGTGCGTATCATCCAAAGCCACTAATCAAATCATAAGTACTATTGTAATAGGGACATCACTACTAAACATGCTACAACATAAGAATAAGGAAATCTAACATGCTAGAAGTAAAGCATAAGATAATCCTACAAAATAGATAACATCACCTATCACATACTAATTATCATAATAAGGAAATGCAAAAAAAATCAACATCATCTAAACATGATATACAAGCATTCCAATGAAAGCATAAATCATAAGAAAGCATACTTTGGAACCCTAAGTACCAAGTGACAACATCCAGCAATGGTCACACTAGGACATAGAATGTCTTTGTACACTGGTCCCTAGTAGTGGTGAAGGTAGCTACACCTCCTAACCATGTGGAACCCATAGGTCTACTCCCACCATGCTAATGGAGATAACGATTCAACCATAAACACACATAAAGTAAACATCCATGGCTAACACTCATGCCAGGCATATGATGGCTATAACTAAGAACCTAAGACAATGCAATTAGTATAGGTCTTGGTCAGACACTCAAAAGGCTACTAAGTAGGGGCTCACATCATGGAGATTTTCTTGGCATCAACAAGCCCAAGCTCAGGATAATGCATTTCAAATCCTCAACAAAGGGCCCCACACATACATTTTATTATCTTAAGTTTTACTAACAGTCACACATTTCTTTAATTATCACTTGATTAAAACTTCCTCACCTCCACCAATCCTCTAGGAACAATGATCACAAGACTATGGGATAGAAGCCCCCTCCATATGCTACTCTACCCTACCCATGCTCATCCTATGACAAGTGCCCATGAGCATGCATATTCCTAACCCAACCCCAATTATCATAGCTTCCAAAAATACCATAAAAAGTTAGGACTCACAAGTCACTCAAAAAATGTGCGTGCACATACTTGTGTGTAGTGCACCACCATCACGAAGATCATAACACAAGGGCTGGATGAGAACACAATGCAAAATATAGCTCAACTAAAAACAACTTGAGATGACAAATTCTACACAAATCCTAGGAAACAATAAAATCATACATCATGAAATCACTCAACTGGCCTCAATCTGAGAGTATGAATTCTACACAAATTCCACTAATGCAACAAGACCAAACATCATGAACTCACTCGACTAGCCTCAATCCAAGAGCATGGATTCTACATGAATCCTAGTGTCCACAAAATAATAACCAAGGTCTAAGAGAAACTATAACAATCGGTATAAAATCACTCAACCGAACGCAAAGTCAGGAGTATGGATGTGACACACATCCCAATGCAAAAATAAAAGTGTAACAAAAGTGTGACTAATATCCAAATGTATGATCCAAGTCCACGACCAATCTCATGCCAAGAAAACTCAAGAAAATAGGGTAGCATTGAAAATGAGGTAAAAATCCCAAATTTTGAATTTTTTTTGAAATTAAAACCTATTTGATTTTTGGGTATGAAAACCTCAAAAATCCAAAAATAATTATGTTCTAACACTATATGCAAAAATGGCTAGCATAATGATGCAAAATCCAAAGTCCTTATCCCAAAAAATAGGGAAATGCTCATACTTGACCAACTGGACAGAACAAACAAATAGAAACAGAGGGGAACAATAGTTCTTAGCCTCCTAACAAATGACTACCAAGAACACAAGATAAAATGAAGTAAAAATAATAAAACGGGAGAGCCCTACCTCGCAGCCAAAAGGGAAAAATAGAAATTTGAACCATACAAATAAAAAGCTCGCAAAAGTAGTTGAAAATCATGGCAATCCAAGTTCTCCTCAAGCTGGATCCAACAAGCTCAACCTCATAATGATCCCACACCCAAAGCTTCCACAATAAATAAAAAACTAAATCCTAATGAAGAGGATTTTGGGTTTTACTCTCAAACTTTCTAATTCAAAAGTGAGAAGTGAGGAATTAAATTCATTTTTGGATATTTATTCACTTTGTGAGTGAATAATCGATTAGGAAAAATAACCAACCAACCTAGTTAAACCTGGAATCGACCCAAATGAAAATAGGCTATTCCTAGAAATAGGAATTCATCTATGGAAAAGATGCCAAAAATTAAAAATTAAATCAATTAAAAGACTGAAAACTCAAAAACACATAAATTTCCTTAACAACTTTTTTGATGATGTGAACCTCTAAATGTATAGACACGCTCACTAGTCTAATCACATAATGAAAATGAGTTCAAATTTAATAATCACCAAAAGGATTAATTAATCAATTAAAATAAGGATACATCAACCATACAGGGATGACATTGGTAAAATATGAATGCCCAAATCACTAACTCCATGTGCCACTGTTAGGGATATAAATCTTGCACACTGAACAACATGATCAAGTGCAATTGCATATAATAACATAGCTAAAGCAATAAATGGATTAAAACATCTAATTTAACCATTTATTTAATTATACTAAAAAAATCTATTTACATCAGTCACATTCACATAAAGCATAATAACACAGGAATGAAAGAAATAACCATATCATTAAATCCATCACATAACATAATCAGTAATATGTTGAAATATTGGATATGATCATCAAACACATAGTCATCTCAAAATGGCATCATCATGGAATATGATCAATTGAACAACATACTAGTCTAGCACCTATGATACTAATATCAAAGCATAACATCTGACCCTTAGGTCATCTCACATGTAAACCATAACATGAGTAACAAATATCTCTTAGATCAAAATATAACAATGTAAATATTCGCAATACATAACCAATGAATCCAACATGGACAATCCATTTCTAATTATTTAAGTATTAACAATGGTTGTTTAAACAACAACAACAAAGAGGCAATTAAAATATATAGGCAACTGTTGGGCATTCATTTTGCATGAGGTCAACGGCAGGAATCCATAGTGTAATTCCTCTCTTGAAAAGTAAATCTTTTTAAGGATCCGCTCCAAGGTTCAATGTTTGTCTTGCGACATACCAAAATTTTCTCAGTAGAAGATAAATGTGAATGTTCACAAGGAGGCCTTTGCTGGTTCCAGAAACTCTTTTACCTTGAAATTAAGTAAAATCTGTTCGCTGTCTCAAAATATCACACCAAAAGAATAATGTTTTTGTATTTTTTATTTTTCAATGAATGCAACTCTAACAATGCAGCTATTATGAGGTCCTATTCTAATAGGGGGTTAGCAAAGAAAATAACGAAACTGAAAGCTAATAACATGAAATCAAATAACTTGAAATTGAAATTCCTAAACAGACATAAGCTACAGAACACAACACGCTGTGAGTTAAACCTTTGAAGAAATTGATAGGAAACCAATGAAAATAGGAGCAGTGCTTCTCGGAATCCACTGATGCAATCATCGGTGAGAATTTGTAACAAATCGAATGATGTTTCACTCTTCATCAAATCACAAGGCCACGGAAAGTGCACTCATGCGAGACAAAAAGCTATGTAGACACAATCGGGTAATCTCTTCTCAAGCTCATTATGTCAATGTAATTCGTATATTTGTAGCAAACACCAGAACTAAAAGATCACACAACCAAAAACAATGCAATAAACCTTTGGCTCAATCACAATCTCATGAATAAAATCTATAAAACAATGACACATTCAGGCAAGAATAACTACACTCTGAATGCTAGTACCAAAAGCATAATTTTATTGCATAATAACGGCAACCCTTTTTACATTTTACAATGGGGTATTTATAAGAAATCATCTCCTCAATTTGTGTTGAGAGTGAAAGATATCTTAATACAATAAAATTCTTTTAAAACATTAAAACAAACTAAATATATACAAATTGGTAATCTAACTGGTGCTTAGAGGGACTCCATCCATATTTTATTCATTAATTATATGCATGAGCCCTTTACATGTCAAAAACAGTGAAAGTATGAGAGAGAAAGTAGGAAGAAGCCATCAGTCGAAGTGGAAGTGCATGGAGACACCAAAAATAGAAGTTGGCCCTTTACTAGGTGTGTGTCAGTGTTAAACTTGCCATCAGAATGTGCTCCTAATGCATGGAAAGTGATATTTTTGGAACTGGCAGTCAACTATCGATGCACCTCTAAATTGTGGAGCTACATGAAAATGTGGAGTTGCAGACCTGCGGGCCTACGAAGCTGTGGATCTGCGGAGCTGCGAAGCTCAATTCGCTAAAAAATCAAAGTTCTCAATTTTGAAAATGATTTTTGGGTTTTGCTCAAATCAAGTTTTAGATCACTTTTTGTAGATGCTCCATGCCCTTTTTTGATGATTTACACCCTCTTTATAGCTAATTACGTTCATAAACTTGCACTCCCTCTACTTCTTCAATCAAAAATCTCAAGGCACCTGCATTGAATCTTGTCCCCAATAGCTGCATAAGATGAGGAACCTGATTTGCTTTATGTGTCTAAGCTCTGTATCTTTGATCTTTGTCTCCTCTCCACCTATCCAATCCTTCTCGATGAGAAACTAAGTGATCCAGATTATCTAAGACGATCAAATGTTTGCAACCTTTTCATATTTTTTCACAAATTTTCTAGGCATTTTTAAATGACCTTTTTGGAGGTCTTTCGCTCAAAATTTCAAGTCGAAACCTTTGTTAGTCCCTAAAATTGGGTAGCTAAAGGTTAATTATTTTAGGGATTGAAATTAGATCTTTAATTGTTCTTTCCAACGGTGTAAGCAGTTCTGAATTCTAAGGCTCGAGTTGAAAGTTATGATCTCGACAAGTTGAGGATGTCACTTTTACCTACAAAAGAGGCAAACATTAGTTTGTATAGTTAACAATGCATAGTAAAGACACACTAGCCATTCAAACAAAACTGGAGGTGAATCTTGAAATCTAGCTAAGTCTAAAATTTTGAAGCCCTAAAATCTGGCTAAATCTGAAGTCCTGAAGCCCTGAAATTTGGCTAAGTCTGGATTTCTGAAGCCCTAAAATTTTCTAGAATCTTTAACTTATCTCCGAGATGCCTGAAACCTATCTCAAAAGATTCATCCCATATATTAAAATATATCTTAAGTACAAGTTGACGTATCAACTTATACTTAAATGATATATTTTAAACCTATCTAATGGATACTCAGACAAAATTGGAGGTGAAAGGGAAACTTGGCAAAGACGCATGGTGCTTTGGAAGTGTGCGGCACAAATGCACACGAGATGCCTTGGTCATGCGCACGCATGCTTTAGGCGCGTGACCCTTCTTGGCAGCATGCGCAGCCTTTACGCGCATGCATGTTCCTCTTGGTGGCGTATGCGACCTTTATTGGCGCGTGTCCTTTGGCGGCGTACGCGGCTTTGATGGGCGCGTGTGCGCTCCTCTTGGCAGTGCCCATAGCCTTTACGGGAACATGCGCACTGCCCTTTGGTAGTGCGCATGCTCCTCTTAGCAACACATGTGGCCTTTATGGGTGCACGTGCACTGCCCTTTGGCGGCGTACGCGCCCTTAGCAGCGCATTTGATTTTTTTTTGTTTTTTTTTTTCTTTTTATAATTTTAAAATTTTTATTTTTTTTAATTTTTAATTTTATTTTTTCAATTGTTTTTATTTTTTATTTTTGGTGATTTTTGGACTCAACTTTCTAACTTATTTAACCGAGTTTTCTTCTCTCGACTCCCGAACTATGAGTTCGGGAGTCAAAAAAAGTAGGGGGTCCCCATTCCTAGTAAGGAATGGGGTGTGTGTTGTGGACACCACAACAGAAACCATAGTCATAAACATGACTAACCACTACTACAAGAACCTAGTCCAGTGTAGCATGGTAATAGTACATAGTTCAATCTCTGCACACATCTTAGGATAATCACAAAATAATATCATGATACCAAATCAATCCTAATAACCACTGGAAAAAACCTTAGTGAACCATAAATCACATAATAATATCATAAATTAGCCATAAGCATAATCAAAGTAACTAATACCAAAACATAAATCCAATCACCTCAATAGTGTAGACCACTCATGGTCACAATCATGATCCCTTCTCAAGGAGAGATCAACAAAGTTTCATCCATCAAGATGACTTACAAAAATAAAATGGGAGAGGCACTACATCATCCCACCCAAATACTAGGCTTACTCCTGGAATTCTACAATCCAAGAATAGAAACCCAATACACTGAGAGCAAAATCAAAAGTGAGCAATAGGAATGACTCAACAACTCTCTATAAGTCAAACCCAAATCACTCCAACATTCTCAAACCATCACATCAACCCCCAAATAGGTCATCTATAAGGGAATAGGTGTCACATAGACATAAGGTCCTCCAACAAGGGACCTCCTATGTGCTAGGAAGACCCATCTAGCCATAAAGTCAATAATACAAGGTAAGAAAAAAGTCACTCTACCTCATCGACAGCTACCAAAATAATCATGCACCTACCACATGACCACAAAATCAGTTCAAAAAACTACAGACTTGAAACAAGAGTTGGAATCATGGGGAGTAACCATCCCAAAAATTCCCAAGAATACAATCATGTCACACATGAGCATCCTTGAATCCACGTAAGCTCACCCTTAGAACAAGGTGGATGATGGTTTACTAACAAAACAACACACTCTAAGGAATACTCACCACCACTAACCACCAAGCATTGGAGCACAACCCCTCTCTAAAGTACAAAATGTCAACTACCAATGGGAACTAGGGTTACACAGCCCAACCAAACAAGATATCACTTTTCCACAAGGTTACAAGGAATTTCACTACTGGACAAAATCATGTAAAACTTCATACCAACTCACAAGATGGTAAAATGTATCCAATGATGCCATGTCCCTCTGGCAACATGCTGGGAATACTACACCCAACCTTTTGCTAAACTCAATGTCTAGCCTCAAGTCAACTGTAAAAGAAAAACTTGATTGGGACAAACCCCTTGAAGATGTAAGATTAGAGAGATCGAAACTATAGAGTATTATGGCTTAGAGGGAATCTCTCTTAACCTCTACACTAAATCAGGCCAAGATGTGTTAGGGAAAAACTCACAATTCTACCAACCATCAAATACTCATTCAACACTTATTAGGCTAATGGCATAACTATGTTGGCCTACTTTCTCAAGATAGAAAGGCATACAGAGATGAAAAAAAGTCAACATCCAAAAGGTGGATCTTATACTCATCAAAAGACTAAGTCACTCTCAAACAACAAGGGAACATCCACCATAAACAAAGAATGCTCACAAACCACACTTCACCTCACAAGGGTGGGTTAGTGCTATATAAAACATACAAACCCAAGCACAAATCCCAACAAGTACCTAGTAGACTATGGAGATTTGTTAATACCTCCTTAGAATAACATGAAGGGTTAAACTTCTCCAAAGGCCATAAATGTGATGTGTCATGATTGAATTGGCCTCTACTTGATAAAAGGTACTTGGAACATCAATCTATACCATCTAAAGTGTGAACGAGTTTCTCATTGTTCCCTAGGTGAAATTTGGCATTAGCACAATCTCGCATGAGGTTTCTCACCAAACTAGGTGAGAAAGTGCATGACCACCAATTTTTCGTGTGAAATTTCAAATCAGCACAAAAATTGCCTTCACCCTGGAGGCCATAACTTTCGCATCTTGACTCTAATTGACTCTATTTGAAAAGTGTCAAAAAGATATCAATGAGGCCTACAACATGTTGGAGCTTAGAGAGTCCTAAGATATGAGAGTTTGAGTCACCACTCAAGACAAAATAACTTAGGCAAAAACAACAGTCTGGGTTACAAAGACAAGTGATGGACAAAATGTCCACAACCATTCAAGAGCACACATGCCCAAAGCAACATAAGACATGGAAACAAAAGTAGTTCACACATTAAAAAATCATTAGTTCTCTTTCAAAATTTCATTAGTTTAAACCTAACACAAGCAATAATGCACAATGAAACTAAAAGGTTTTCAAATCAAGGGTTCAAGAATCACTTACCATGAAACAAATACATATTTTTACAATTTTCTTTCTAGAATAACATTACATTTAAGTACCATTTAAACCATTCAATTTCTTTAACAACTTTACATTTTCTACAAGCACACTAGCATGTTCTCTATGATATTATCCCATGTACATACTGTAATACCCCAAAATTGACTCATTGCCATGATACCAATTCTAGTCTATTTCTGATCAATCCAAAGTCCTATTCCATTAGAAAAATTCTTATTCGGCTACTCACTATTTGACTTAATTGTCAGATGCAGAAAATCCTAATCTACATTCATCATGCTTATTATTTAATTCCTATAGTATTTACTCATATTAGTCACATTAAACCTATTGATTAATATTTAATTTAATTACTAAGTATTTATACTTTAAATAAATTAAATTATATCCTAAGGCTAATATAATATGGAATTAAATTTATTTAATTTAATAAATGTGCCTATTTTAATTATTTAAACAAAATTATTTAATTAAATGGAGAACTTACTTCTAATTAATTAAACAAAGTTATTTAATTAAATGGGAAGCCATTCCTAATTAATTAAATGAAGTTATTTAATTAAATAAGAAAAGTGTCTCTAATTAATTAAATAGAAAAGGTAATTATGAGAGCATATCTCATTTTATTAAATTAAATATCTCACCAAAATCCTTCTTCAGTTCAAAAAGGGAAATTTCCAGTTCACTGTTGATCAAAAAGGAATTAAATCAGTTAACTCCTTATTCTACTCAAATTAAATCACTTAACTCCTTATTCTACTCAAAAGAAATCAATTAACTCCCTCTAATTTGGAAATCTTCCTTTATGACTGAACTTCACCTTTAATCCTAACCATTGATTGAAATCAATCTCAACCATCAGAGGTTTTTAGGAAAATCTATATAAGAGACCCTCCTCTCTTCATTTTGGAGAGGTTGAATTTTCATGCTATCGAATCTCTGCTAGATTGTGCACTCATCTTAAGCTTATTACTCTCATGAAGTTTCCATCATTTAGATTTTAATGTCATTTAGAATTAATGTGCATTCATTTAGTTAATTTTATTTACATGTTCTTAGACTAAATGCACATCTCATGATAGAATAATTGCATTCATTTAGACTAGCTACATTTCTTTAAATCCTTCATTCTTAGAGGGTTTGGTTTCTTACACCTTGAGCATGAGGATATTTAATAAGAAAAAACCCTTTAGATAGGAGGCAACAGGTCAAATCATAGAGCTAATCTTGGGTGAACAATCTGATGTTCATTCCAGGATGAATCCGCGTACAATGATCGTGTTGAAGTGTGTTTTTTAGCATAGGCCGCATTTTCACATATACATTTCTGGCGCCCACCATGGGGCAATGAAAATCAATTTTTCTGGCCTCTTTCTACATTTTTAAATAATTTTTTGTGTTCTCTATCTATACTATTCTGTACAGATTCGGGAATCTTCGTGTGAGACTGTTCATTTTTTTGCAAGGATCCATAATCTTCGTGCGAAGATTATTTTGGTATTGCATGAGAAAGTTCTTGAGTGTGTGAATCTTTGTGTGGCACTAATTTCTTTGCCTAGGCCGTATTGGAAATTTGTGCAGGTTGAAAAACTTCTTTGCATGGACTGATAGAAATTTCGCGCGAGACTATGTTGACAGAGGCTATTTTTGCATTGATTTTCGTGTTTTTTGGTTTTTCTGCTAACTGCTCACTATTTTTGGTTTTTCTGTATTTTTTTTATTTTTTGGAACAACATACCAGTGGTTTGCAAGACAATTGGAAAAGCATGATAAAGTTGCTAAAAATAGGTAAAACATCTACTAAGCACATTGTGAGGATTACCAGGTAACTTTCTTTGACTGATAACACTTCATTTGGACCTAAAACAGACATCTCTCATGTCAATCTTGTGTGTGTTTCCTTCCATGTTCTCATTTTACAACACAAGCATAATTTGATACTAGGTTGTGATCTCCATTAGTTTTCATCTAGCAGGCTTTGTTACTAGTGATAGATCTAATTAGCTATCTTGGGTTATTGGACTCGCTAATCCGCCGGCCCTTTGTTTCACCCTATGGTTGCAAGATCAATAACACATTAAAGGGGAGGGATCTACAAGAAAGAAGAGTTAAATGCTCCACTAGGAAACCCTTTTGTGCTTTCTAGAACTCACTAATTTTTGAGTTGTGGACTCATGTTGGCTTGTGTGAGGGGTTAAATGTTCTGCATCTTTGGACTCACCTCGCATTAGTTAAAATGTTAAGTGTACCACCTTGTGCTCTTTGATTACTTTTGGATAGATTTTCTTTTAGGAATTAACATCTATACACACATAGTAATTATACCCCATGAACACTTCGTGGATCTTGACAGAGTGGGTTCCTAGTGAAACTCCTCTCTACGATAGATTTCTTGTTGGTGGGGAGGATACTTTGAGCATCTTGCAGATAGATGAATCTTCAACTTGTTTATTGAGTCATCCTTTCTCTGGAGAGGTTGATAGATCACTAGGAGTTGATATCATAGATCTTTAAGAGATACTCTTAGTTTAGAGTGTCAGATTAATCTCTCTGCTTTTATTGGGCTAAAAGTGAAAAGGTGTCAAAAAATTGAATCTAAAAGCTAAGTCCCCTTGTGGTACACTATTGTGATTTGATCACCTTTAGAGAGGGTTAACCATAGTAGAAAATCCCTCTACAGGGAAAACTGCTTGGACAGAACTTCGAGTGATAATAGCCATTTTTGATGTGGTAGTGACAAATGCTATATAAATGTCCTTGTGGAAGAAATCTCCATGGGTGTGGTTCATTGTGGGTTGTCAGATCTCTCCAGCAGCTCTTGAAGATTAAGTTCTTGGACTGTGTTGAAACCTTGGTGTGCTAGGATTGGAGGTCACCCCTATGAGTCATAAAAAGTTGCAGAGTCAAAACATTACTAAAAACCTTAGAGAGGCCAACTTTTATTTTCTAAGGATGTATGCATGATTGCAAAACCTTTTGAAAACATACACCATTAGCTCTGTTAGGAATCAACGTGTACTAAGTCACTTGATTGTTCATGCGCAAGGTTGCTTTTGCCTTTGGTCATTATTTTAAGACATGCTTGATATCACCTGCTTTCTATTCTATGTGCCTGTTCATTTGCTTGCTTACTAAAACGATCAAATTTACCAAAACAATGAGTTGATTTTGACTACATACTTGTCATTTAAATCAAAATAAAAACTTGTGAACTGAAAGCACTATCCAAATGTCTTGTGAGGTCAACCTCATTATATGTTAAATTGAACTTATCTCAAAAATCTGCCCAATCTGTCTAAAAAGTCCAGAAACCTTGTCAAAATTAGTTGCTATTGTAAAACTAGTCTGCCTTCTCACACAAGATCATTTGGGTCTCATGCAAAATCATCTAGTCCTCGCGCAAAATCATTTTGTTCTCGCATGAAATTAAACCTCTATTGTTAGTCTTCGTGCGACCCTATGAACTTCTTCATGCAAAATTAGAACACTATCATTGACCTTCGCATGATTTAGGAAACATATTCGCATGGTTTGTAAAAGTTTCTCGTGTGAGACTTTGTGTCAGCATTGCCAATTTGGGTTTGTTTTAGCTATCTATGGCCTGCACGATGTCTTTTTCTATGTCCTCTTATTTCTCTCTATCTATAAACAGTCCTAAAACAATGACACCTCACTTAGCTGAAGACTTGTGTCTTGCACCTTGACTAGTCTGGTCTCATAAGTAATTTTTGGTCCTTGTCTTAATGCTTGTCATACTTTGTGTCACATTGGTCATAATCTCTAGCTGTTCTAGCCTTTAAATCAAACCATTTGTGCCTTAGTAAACAACATTCTTACTTTTATCTTGTCCTTTTTGAGACTTAGTCTTAATGTAGTCCTTGTCCAGGTTCTAGCTTCTTGTCCTTGTCTATGACCATCACAACCAAAAGCGGAAACGTGTTTTATCTCTATAACCTTAGACATGGTCGTGCTAGGGGTCATAATCATGATAGAGGTCACTTATATTTTGTTACTCAATTTGTGTCTAGTTGAGCTAGTGAGGTGTCTTCATGATCTCCCTCACCTGCCAACTCATCTTGAGTTCAGCAAACATTTTCCATAAATTTGCAACAAATTAGGAATCCTTTTTACCAAGAGGATACTGAGACAAGTAGAGGTCCTACATTCCCAAACATGATTTATGATCCTTTCTCCAAAGAACCTTTTGAAACACAACATACAAAAATTAAACACGTTCCTATAATGACCAACCGTCAACCTAAACATGGTAGTCATAGTCGACATCAAGAACCACCTAGGAATGACAAAGAGAAAGAGAAAGACTATGACATTGATGAGGAATAGGAAGAGGTGGAAATACTCCCTAAACACATAGCAAAATGTCAAAGAGACAAAAACTTTCAAAAGGTCATGGGAATCGTAATCAACAAAGAGAAAGAAAAATACTTTCTCAAACTTGCCCAAGAGGGAGCAAAGTTACCTTCTCATTTCAATATAGAAACCATTGTCAAAATTGAAGAAGAAACTAAGACCTCTAAACTCCAAAAATAATTAAAAATTGTGCAAGACCAATTGGCTTAGATGATGCATGAGAAAGAGAAACCCACAAAGACATACACATTGGATGCTCTTTGTTCATTTTCATTTGACAAAAGTATAAACATGCCGCCTTTCCCACGAGGCATAGAGCTACCCAAATATGATAAGTACTTTGGTACTACTGATCCCCAAGATCACTTGCAGGAATTTGGTGCTTTTTCTATGGATTTTATACATGATCAAACCTACCTCATGCATTTATTCCCTAGAAACCTAGGTGGTTAGGCTTTGGAGTGGTTCTCACATTTACCTCCTAGTATCAATACATTTGACAAAATTGCCAATCTCTTTGTTTAGCAATATTCTCATAACATTCAACATCCTATCAATATTTGAGATCTATGTAACCTTAAACAGAAAGTTGGTGAACCTTTTCTCACTTTCCTCTAAAGATGGAGACAACTATACACTAAGTATTCCTATAAAATCCCAAAAATGGAGAAGCTTGAAATTTTCACTGATAACCTCTTGCCTGATTTCGAGTATAGAGTCCAACTAAAAGGTCCATGTATCTTTGAAGACATGATTACATAGGCTATCCATATCAAAGAATTTATGGTCAAGAAAGGTGAACTCACTCTTTAGAAAGACATAAAACAAGGTTCCACTTCCAACAGGGATAAAACCAAACATGTCAACAAGAATCGAGAAGTTGTACATGATGGAGTTGTTGACAATGTCACACCCAAACCAGCTAAAGCAACATTTAATCTCACAAACTGCCTCAAAGCAGCCAAAAATGTTGAGAAACCTCCCCCTAACAATAGACATTTGGGAAAAAACCAAGAAACTCATGGACAACATGCCCCAAGTGAGAGTATATGTCTTTGGGAGAACCTTTGGATGTGGTTTACAAAACATTGCTACAACATAAGCTTATTTCACCAATGGACAACGCTCGTCCCTATGATCCACAACTACATCCACCATGGTGGAATGAGACCTCATGTTGTGAGTATCATCAAAACAAGGCACACAAAACCAGAAACTATATAAACTTGCATCATAAAGTTTAGGACATGATTGGTGCTAGTGATCTTGTGGTAGATGGACATAACAAAAACTCAGACCACAAGGCCTTCAAAGAACCTTTCCCAGCTTATGAAAAAGGAGAGACTTTGAAACTAGAACACTACAATAAGGTCAACTATACTTATTCCAATGATGACAATGTTATTCACATGGTTGAACCTATAGATTCTGAATATTGTGACGTTATTACCATTAAGGGCAAGAAAGATAACGAAAAACTCAAGACACCATTTGTCTTGAGGGGCACTACTTTTAATGAAATGGATAATACACCTTCGCAACACTGTGCTAATGCTATTACTCACTCCCGTGCCAAGTTGGTGCTCAAAGGCCCTGCACCTCATACTTCAAATCTTGAACAACACAAAGACAAAGCCCTTGCTAGTCCATTCAGTAAAGGTGCAAAACCCACAATGAACTTGATCGCAACAAGTTATAGTGTTATCGATTAGCTAAAATGAACTAATGCTCAGATTTCCATCTTTGAGCTACTTAAACTCTCGCCTGCTCACAAGAAAATTATGGACAAAGCCCTCACTAAGGAAAATGTTCCTCAAGATCTTGATATTGAGAAATTTCAATCCATGGTAGGTCACCTAACCTCACCTTATCTTATGACCTTCTCCAAGGAGGATGATAACTCGCTGAATCACCCACACAATCAGCCTCTACACATTGAGGTTATGATCCACTAGACACGTGTTTGTCGAGTACTCATTGACAATGGCATTGGCCTAAATATTCTCTCTCTTACTCTTCTTAGAAAATTGAATTATTCTAAGGACTCTATTGATCCCCGATGAAAGATCACTATTAAAGCATATGATGAAGTGGAACGAAAGTCACTAGGTCTTATGGTTTTACCAATTCACATCGATCCTATCGAAAGGGATGTCACTTGTCAGGTGCTTGACATTCCCTTGGCCTACAAAATTTTGTTGGGATGGCCATCGATACATGAGATGCATCCTGTGCCATCCACTTACCACCAATGCATCAAGTTCCCATTTCATGGTTCTAAAGTTACTATTCATACCACTACTAGCTACACCTGCAATATGCTCAAAGCTGCTGAAACTTTCATCCTTGCTAACTGTGAGTCTACTGATTATCATGACAATAAGATGAAACAAATTGAGAAGTCATTCAAACTAAAAGAAACTGGCATGGGAGAATATCACATTGAACCAGTACTATCATTGACATCTATCCTAAAGTCTCCTCAACATTATGGGAGACTCTCAGAGGCAAAGAAGTCATTCATGCTAAAACCTCAAAGAAAGTATAATGGCACTTTTTTCAAGGCTATAGTTCCCTTAGAAGATGAAAGTGAAAACAGAGCCATTGCTACATGGCTTTATAGAGAAGAAGCTCTAGTGGACCTAATAGAACAAGCTCAAGAAATTACTCCTAAGGAATATGGGCCTGGCCTTAGGCTTATGAAGCATTTTGGTTACAAGGGAACTGACCCTATTGGGTGCAATAACAATGGCCTAATTGATCCTATCAAAATAACAGCTTGAAGCAATAGTGACACAACTGGCCTAGGGTTTAAGAAGGTCCCTTTCCATTTGGGATCCAATAAATTCATTCCCAAAACTGACAATTTATCTAAAAATGAGTCACAAGCTGAGTCAGATACTCAAGCGAAAGAATTTGATGATGAGGATTCCTATCCCCATCCTATTGCTTATGATCTCGCTAAATTCTTTGTTGAGCTAGATGACTTTGTGCCACATGTTAGCACTATGGATGATACTAGTGATTCTTCTAAGGACAATACTGAGAAACTCAAATATCATTCAAAAAAGGGAGAATCTAGTTAGTCATGCCGTATTGAGTATTTATGTAAGAATCTAGAGGCTGAAGGAGAGTATGTCACTATCACTATTGGGGAGTTCTATAGTCTCTCACCATGTAGCACTAATTCTCATGAATATGAATTTGACTCTCTTTCAGAAGCTACTATTGATAAAGACATTCACCAAGTGCATGTTTATGAAAACCAAATTGAAGTGGGTAAAACATCTAGGGTTAGGTCACATGGGTCAGATCCAAATGGTGTCCTAGAGTCGTCAATTCCTGACATTCATATTCTGAGGCATTTGAACACACTTGTGGATGAAGTCGCTGTAGGTCTCAAATTACTGGTCTATGCACTGAATAACTATATTGTGAATGCAATTGAATTAGCCACTACTCTCTCACTCACACATCCCAAGCTTATAGACTGGAACCCCAATGCATCTAACAAAGTCCCCACATTCTAGAATGACTATGCTCTCATCTATTACCTAAACACTATTAAACTTGTAACATTTTCCACCAATGAGAAGAGTATCAACATGACTGAGGAAAACATCAAATATCTTATTTATACAATTAAAAAGAAAAAATGTAAGAGGTTCGATGGTGAAAACCACATTGTGGCAGTGTCGGATCCCAAAAAAGTAAAAACAAAAGACATATCCAAGGGTGAAAACCTCTTTGAGGCATCCATAGATGAGATATTTGATATCCTTCCTAGTCACTTTTAGGAGAGATAATCAATGTTAATAGAGCCAATGTAGCCAATTAACTTGGGCACAGAAGAACATCCTCATATGATACATTTGGCACAGTCACTATCACCTGAAGAGAAGGAACAATTCATTGCCTTTTTCAAGGAAAAGAAAATAAAATTTTCCTAGACATATTCTGACATGCCAGGATTAGATCCTGATCTTATCATGTGTCATTTGTCCATAGCACCAAGCATCAAACTAGTTAAATAGAAGCTTGGAAAAATGCACCCTCATGTTGCATTGCTCGTCAAAGCAGAATTGGAGAAACTTCTAAAGGCTAGTTTCATCCATGCAATTGATTATGTTGAATGGATATCCAATATTGTTCCTATTTCCAAGCATGATAAATCTATCAGGGTTTGTACAAACTTTTGTGATCTTAACTTGGCATGTCCTAAAGATGAATTTTTGCTCCCTAATATTGATATGATTGTGGACATGATAGTTAGCTATGAGATGTATTCACTTATGGATGGTTTTTCTAGATACAATCAGATAAAAATTGTGCCAGAAGATCAAGAGAAAATGGCTTTCACATTTGCATGGGGAACCTTTTGTTGGAATGTGATGCCATTTGGTTTAAAGAATGCTGGTGCTACATATCAGTAGGCTATTACTATAATTTTTCATGATATGATGCATAAGACCATGGAGGACTACATTGATGATACCTTGGTCAAAAGCGCTAAATGCAATACTCATTTGCAAGATTTGGGACCCATCCTAGATTGTATGGAAAAATTCAATCTTTGGCTCAATCCTAAGAAATGTGCATTTGGTGTCACATCAGGGAAATTGTTGGGATATATTGTTTCTGCAAAAGGAATTGAAGTAGATCCAAAGAAAGTACAAGTGATAATGGACATGCCACCACCTCAGAACATCGGTCAGATGAGAGAACTACAAGGAAGGCTTCAATCTATTCATAGGTTTATTTCACAATTGGTGGATAGATCACAATCCTTCACAAAAACCTTACATAAGGGTGTGAAATTCAATTGGAGCCAGGATTGTGAGCAAAGCTTAACACAGATCAAACAATATCTTCTCAATCCACCAATCTTGATGCCTCCTATTCATGGGAAGCCTTTTCTTTTATACATTTCAGCCACTGAAACATCTTTCGGAATCCTGTTGGCTTAGGAAGATAAAGAAAACAAAGAAAGAGCTATTTACTACTTGAGCTGAACACTGGTTTCTAATGAGAAGAACTATGGCATTATTGAGAAAGCTTGCTTGGCAGTTGTCTTTGCTTCCTAGAAGTTGAGACACTACATGCTTGCCCAGACTACATGGCTTGTGGCTAAAATAGATCCATTAAAGTACTTTCTCAATAAGGCAGCTCTCACAGGAAGATTGGCTAAATGGGTCATGATACTCAGTGAGTTTGACATCCAATATGTTGAACGCAAGGTTATAAAGGGATAGACAATTGCAGACTAGCTGGCCAAGGCACCCATACAGAGTCTTCTACCAATGAACATTGATTTCCCAGATGAGTCAATTCTGACACTCACATACCATACATGGGTTATGTTCTTCGATGGATCCTTCATGTAATAGGGATCAGGTGTTGGATTCTCTTAATTACACCATAGAGATACTCATTGCCCAAGGTGTACAAGATTTTGTTTCCTTGTACAAATAACATTGCTGAATATGAGGCTTTGATCAATGGCATGAAAATTGCAACTAAATGGAGAGTGGATCAGTTAGACATCTTTGGTGACTCTCAGCTTGTTATCGGCTAAGTAAATGATGTGTATCAAATAAAGTATGAGAAACTAATTCCTTACAAATGCATGGTTGATGACTTGAAGAAGTATTTTGCACACATCACCTTCCAGAAAGTTCCATGAGCAGATAATAAAGTGGCTAATGCTATGGCCACTCTGGCCTCCCTGCTACAAATACCAGAAAATGATCTTTGACATGAGTTCTTGGTGGAAGTGTTACACTACCTAGCCTATGACACCCCTGATTCTAGGATGATCTATTCTATTATATGACAAGAATCATCCTGCTACCATCACATTTATTCCTACCTTTGTAATCAAACCATTCTGAAAGGTCTGACCTAGAATGAGAAACATTACCTAATCCATAATGCTTGACATTATCTCATTATTGTTGATGATCTGTATAGGAGAGGTCTCAATGGAACACTCCTTAGGTGTTTAGAACTCAATGAGTCCAAATGCGCACTAATTGACATTCATGAAGGCATTTTTAAATCTCATTCCAATGGCCTAACACTAGCTTGCAAACTCCTTCATGCTAGTTACTATTGGCCTAAAATGGAGCAAGAAGCAATTAAGTATGCTAGGTCCTACAAGAAGTGCCAGCTACACGAGAATCTCATTTGCACTCCAGCTAGAGAGTTGATTCCCTCTACTACAACATGGCCATTTCAACAATGGGCCTTCGACTTGGTGGGGCAGATTCACCCAACCTCCTCTAATGGACATAAGTTCATTATCACAACTACAGATTATTTGACAAAATGGGTAGAGGTAGTACCTCTCATAGTTGCTGATGGAAAAACTATAGCACTTTCCATCACAAACTACATCATCTACAGATATGGTGTACCATCCTCAATCTTTACTGACAATGGAGGATAGTTCAAGAATAAAGACCTCAAGGAACTGTGCAAGAAATTCAAGATCATGCAACATTGGTCTTCCATTTAATACCCCTAGGGTAATGGCCAAGTAGAGGCATCCAATAAGGCAATCCTCAAAATTCTTCATTGCATAATCAGCAAATCAGGGAGAGACTGGCATCTCCAGATCAATCTAGCTCTATGGGCATATAGGACAAGCATCAAAACTCCAATGGGCATGACTCGCTTTGCATTGGTGTATGGGGTGGATCCAATAGAGGTCAAGATTCCTACCTTGAGAATCTCTATGAAAGGCCTTATCACTGATGATGATTATAGGATAGGTCAGCTTCAAGAGCTTGTGTTACTAGATGAATGACGAAAAGTGGCATGTGATCATTTGTGAGCATATCAACAAAGAATGGCACGAAGCTACAATCAGAAGGTCAGGCCATGTGACCTCTAGCTGGGTGACCTCATCTTGGGAGAGAACCCTAAGAATCAACAACAGCGAGTGCAAAAGGGAAAGTTCAAACCAAACTAGCTAGGTCCTTACATCATTACTGCAGTATATGGATCTAGCACCTATCAGCTTTCCACAATCGAAGGAGAAGTGCTTAAAGAGCCTGTCAACACTCTCCACCTAAAGTGATTTTACAGTTGATTTAATCTCAGCAAGCTCTCTGTACATATCTATATGTCCTAAAAAAAATCAAAAAAATCAAAAAAAGTCCTGAAAAAAAAATTTGTTACCTTGGTGAAAACCTAGCAATAGGCACCTTCGTAACACCAAAAAAAGTGAAAAATCTCAAAAATTAAAAAAAAAAATCAAAAAGAGAAAAATACAAAAAAAGTGCCATTGGTGAAAACCTGGAAATAGGCATCATGGTAGAAAAAAAAGAGAATCTTGCCGAGAAGGTAAAAACTTGGTAAACAAGTGACTCTTGTTCCCAATGCTCCATCGTGCAACTCATCTTTTGGTTTTCTGTATAGTTGCTTTCATGCTTTCGCTTTCCTGCTTTTCCTACTTTCTGCTCATCTATCCATGGATTGAGTCTTTTCACAGCTCGGGGGCGTTCCCACTTTAGTGCCACTATTTTTGAGATTCTCCTCATAGAATCTCCTTTGCAATAGTCACCAGTGGTTCTCACTGCATCTACCTACTGTCGCTAGTGTCACTATTTTTGAGATTCTCCTCATAGAATCTCCTTCATGATAGTCACCAGTGGTTCTCACTACGTCTGCCTACTATCTCTAGTGTCACTATTTTTGAGATTCTCCTCATATAATCTCCTTTGCGACAATCACTAGTGGTCCTCACTGCATCTGCCTACTATTGCTAGTGCCACTATTTTTGAGATTCTCCTCATAGAATCTCCTTTACGATAGTCACTAGTGGTTCTCTCTATGTCTGCCTACTATCACTAGTGTCACTCTCTTCAAGATTTTCCTCATAGAATCTCTTTCGCAATAGTCACTAGTTGTTTCAGTTGTGTTTGCCTACTGTTGCTAAGGTCATGTCTCTAGATTCCTTTATGAAAGATCTCTCTTGCATTAGTCACCAGTCATCTTGGCAGTGTCTATCTACTATCACTTAGTCCTTCTTAGGTTCTTCATCGTGAAGATTCCTCTTTCACCTCAGTCACTAGTCATTTTGACTACATCTGCCTACTATTGTCACCTTACTAAAGAGATTTCTTTCAAACATGTTCTGGACACTAAAACTTGACATCAATCCCAAAACATTGAACTCAAAAATGATATACTTATTTGGATATGATGAGCATTTTCTTTGTTTACTTTATTTTGCTTTATCATATCTCCTTGAGCAACTTGATGATGTCATCTTTGACTAGAGAAGTAATGACTAGGGGCATGATCTTTTCTTTGCTTTCTATTTGCGGTTTAGTTCCAATTAGTTGACATATTCCTATAAGAGGGGTGTCCACTATAAGAGCCTCCATCTCGTATTGGATGTTCATTTGTACCTTGACTCCTTTTATATGAATACATCAATAACGTTGGTTCTTCTCCTTGTTTGTTGGAGTGAAATCTTCATGCTATAGTAAATACTAATACTCATCCTACTAAGTGAACGTATGGGTCACTGTGAGTATATCTAGCACACTTTTGTCTTAGCTTATGAATGAAAGGGTCATTGCGGATAGAATAAATACTGAATATTTAGCATAAGAGGGATCTCCCAAGTGTTTGGCATGATTGCATGCAAGCAACATTTAGGTCATCCTAGCATTTATGATCTGATGCTTATGTTAACTTGCTAAATTAAAAGGGACAAATGTTCTGGTCATTCTGGCTTCTTATGCCTTGAATGCTTACATTTAATCCTAACAAACCAATAATGTATGTTATATTCATATTTCCATGATTGTAATGTCAATGGGAATTGTATGACCTACGAGCTTTGTTCTATATTCGATGATGATTAAATATTGAGGCTTGGTAACTAGACCTAGGGTTGCATCTAACATAGTCTTGCATTACATACTTCATTTGGATAAGCACACAATTTGATGGTCATTCTATTCCTACCCTTTGTAATGAAGGATAGGGGGGCATCTCCACATGTATTAGATTCCTTCATGGCTGCACAAGCATTTGGTTCGTCGATTCATGCTCCTCAAAGGAATCTTTGTCACTATCAAGCAAAAACACGCAACACTACATGAGATGTTAGTCCATACATATGCATTCTATCCAAATACAACATACATCTCATGTACATCAAAGTAAAGAAAAATAGACAATGACATGTCTATAGGAATACTCAGCTCAAGATCTCGTATATATATATATATATATATATATATATATATCAAAAGAATGGATCAGTACAAAAATGGGCACTACTCGAATGCAATCGATCAAAAAAATGATAGATGTGTTGCTGGCACACCAATCGATACATAGCTAGGGATCAAAATCATAGTCAAGCATGGAGCATCTAACTTTTTCCTGCACCCTCACCTCCAAGAGGAGTAGGAGAAACAAGTGGCAGAGGCAGTGGTGTCATATCTGGTTTGGCAGGAGGTCATGTGCCCCTAGACTCTAGTGCATACTAAGAAAAGTGGTGTACCTAGAGTGTCTCATCTGGCACCGCATTGGTATATGTAGCATAGTAATATGCTGCCCAAGCCAATTAAAATTGGATCTTATCCTGTGCCAACTCCAATCTTCACTCTATAGTCTCGGCATGCTCTCTCCAAAGATCAGTGTCCCACTGTCACTCCACCAACTGTGCATCCCGGACTGCCACTGCAATCTGTAACTCTCTCAACTGTTAGGAGGCCACATGAATCTACTCTTAGTACTACCATACCACATCTTGCACCCTAGATGCAAGCTGATCCAACATGTCCTCATCAAGCATCTCAGATGCCTGCTGCTATGGTGGTGCCTGTGGCTGTGGTGGCACATATTGTTGTGGTTGTGCCTCCTACTAAGGGGCCTCCTCCTTTTTCCTCTACTTGTGGTATCGACTCTTTCCAGTCCCACTACCTTCAGCACCTGGGTTTGATCCCATCTGACATGGGGGAATCTGCATCTACTGTACTCGATGCCAGACTCATGATTGTTGTTGTGGCTGAACTGGTAGCTGTGGCTATGCCTACTACTGTTGGGGCACTTGTCTCTCTACCTGCCCTGCCATCCCCACTAGATCTATAAAATGTGGGAATGGATGACCGATCAAAAATGCTTGATATGTAGGCATCATCCCTGCATCTACTACTTTTGGCAGGTAGTCCCACTAAATTGTAGCCAAGATGCAAATGTCTGTCATGGATCACCCTGGATCCATCTATGTTGGCCATCCCCATACTGTCGCGACACTCGTGAGATCATGAATATCTCAATAACAAATATTGTCCTACCTGCTAAAGGTCAAGAACTTAACATCCATGGTAACTCTCTGGGAGCATCATCCTAGTCCTTGGTCTCTCGCCAAGGTCACCATACAATAGACACCAGGTCATCAAGATGTATCCTCCACTGCTCTATCTTACCTAGGTGGGCTTGAGTAATGTGCCCTTGATATCTACATATATAGGGCTCCATGGGCTCTTGAGCATCCTCAAAAATTGGTCTACATACAGGAAGATGCTCCCAAGCCCAGATCTGCAAAATATATACTTCAGATGCCATGGTCTTCTTCTCATGGAAGACGACCTCATGCATCTCATGGAAAAGGTGAGCTAGCATGCACTGATCCCACCCAAAGATCTCAGGTGCCTCTAGCATCCTGCGGAGCATGACCCCCCCACCCGCACTCTAAACCATGTTGTCCTTTGTTAGGACATAGGAAACAACTCAAAAATATAACCAACACAGCTGCCAGCCTATATGTCGGTCCATAAGTGTGCATAAGCTCATCCCAACTGATGGCCCTGCCCCTCGGTAGCTCTCACCCAAATACAATGGATAGTGCCTCTGTCCCTGCTTGAAACATTGTATCATAGATGACCTGAGCACTGTGAAATGGGATCTTGAGGATCCTCCATATATCCTCTGGGGTGATCATCATCTCACCCATCGACAAATGAAATGTGTTCATCTCCGAATGGAAACACTCTACCAATGCAGTGAGAAGGCTGTGATTCACCATCATGGCTAGAATCCGACACAAAGCAGATAAACTCAATCAAGCAATGTGTGCCCGATCAACATCATCAAGACTCTGCAATAGCTCCCCATATGGTGGAAAATGAGACCTGAATGTGACATCACCAAAGACCTCCTGTATGCACAACAAGAAAGAACAAAAGAAAAAATCAATATCAAGTCCAAACGATGCATTTGAACAAATTAAAATGCAATTTTTGAGTGCGAAAATCAAACTTTTAAACATAACTGTCATGGGATTTCGTGCAAAATTCATGAAATCTTGCATGAAGTTCTCCCAATTTTGCATGAAGAATCATGTTGTCACACAAAAAAAGAACTGTTCACATGACAAAATAGTTGTTCACATGAAAAGAGATCTGTTCACGCAAGAAACGAATCGCCTCATGCGAAGAATCTCATTCTTCGTGTGAAACCTAATGCTTCCCACGTGAAGATCCTCTTGCCATGCGCGAAGAAATAGTGCACCCTATTTCTTCGTGCGAAGAAAGAGTATCTTCATGTGAAAACTGATAGGTCTCACACGAAGAGAGATTGGACCCCCTAAAAACATGCTAAAATGTGCAATAAATGACATCAAAATGCGTGAAAGTGAAAGTACGAAGGAGGGGAATTGATGGCTCACCGGTGGTCCATAGTCTGCTGGGCAGATGTGACATCTAGAGCACTCAAATTGATGATGTCTTATGCTAACTACCATGTCTCTCTCAGAGCTGAAATCAATAGAAGACAAAAAGCACAAATGAATTGAAAATGACCCCTCGGGTCCTTATATAGCTATTGACCAAATTTTTCGAAGTCCTCAAATTTGCACGAAAATCACACCCCTACCTAATTTGACTGTTCTGAATCCATTTTCGGGATCAAATTTAAAATTTGACACACCTAAGAGCCTCAAAAATCTGTTTTAAAATTTTGGGGACCGACGTGATCAAATGCTTGTGCAGCCCAAATCTTTCTAATACTTTGTGATTCTTGGAATCCTTTCAACTTTACATTCTCCATATTTTCAAAATCCATTTTGAAAATAGTCAACTCAAGTCAACTATACCTAAATTTGGTCAACTTTTGGTCAAACTTAGTTTTTCATACCTCGCAATCATTACATAACAACTCTAAATTTTCTTTACATCGTTCTGATCTCTTCTCTTTTCTTCAGATCATTCTGATCTCTTCTACATTCTGTTACATCTTAGATTTCTTCTGTATCTATTGCTATATTGCTTCACATCTATTTTTGGTGTGTCATCTTTCAATTTTGCTCCCGAGGGGGCAAGATGATTACATCATTGAATACCTATTGCTTAGGGCATCTAGTTCCCATCTTATGTCCTTATCACTTGGGGCATCTCATCACTTGAGGCATCTTGTTCCCTTCTATCTGGCATCTTTGCTATCTATCTTATGTTTTCATCAATTGATCAACCTTATAACAACTCTTCTCAGAGTTTGATGGATAGGTATTGGGATAGTCTAAACCTTGACTCCTGAGAATCAAGCCTCATTTTGGGGATGATTCTATGACTCATGATTGGACCTTGCTATTTTTTTTTCAATCTCTTGGGTATCTAGGTGTTCTACCTAGATCCTTGAAGGTTATGATCCATTCTGGAGATAGTCTTCTAAATGCTTTCAATCTCTTAGGTATCTAGGTGTTCTACCTGGATCCTTGAAGGTTAAGCTCCATTCTAGAGATGATCTTCTAAATACTTTCAATCTCAAGTATCTAGGTGTTCTACTTGGATCCTTGAAGGTTATGCTCCATTCTGGAGATAGTCTTCTAAATGCTTTCAATCTCTCAAGTATCTAGGTGTTCTATCTGGATCCTTGAAGGTTATGCTCCATTTTTGGAGATAGTCTTCTAAATACTTTCAATCTCTCAGGTATCTAGGTGTTCTACCTAGATCCTTGAAGGTTAAGCTCCATTCTGGAGATGATCTTCTAAATGCTTTCAATCTTAGGTATCTAAGTGCTCTACTTGGATTCCTTAGGATTAAGCTTTGTTCTAGAGATGGTCCTTAAAAGCTTATCAATTGGTCTCTATGTCATCACCTTCAAAACCAATCTCATCTTCACATCATGCTTTCTGATTTTCTTTGAATTAAATGTGTTGCTCACACATTCATTCAAAGAGGGGCAAAATGTAATACCCCAAAATTGACTCATTGCCATGATACCAATTCTGGTCTATTTCTTATCAATCCAAAGTCCTATTCCATTAGGCAAATTCTTATTTGGCTACTTGCTACTTGACTTAATTTTCAAATGCAAAAACCCTAATCTACATTCATCATGCTTATTATTTACTTCTTATAGTATTTACTCATATTAGTCACATTAAACCTATTGATTAATATTTAATTTAATTACTAAGTATTTATACTTTAATTAAATTAAATTATATCCTAAGGCTAATGTATTGTGGAATTAAATTTATTTAATTTAATAAATGTGCCTATTTTAATTAATTAAATGAAATTATTTAATTAAATGGAGAACTTACTTCTAATTAATTAAGCAAAGTTATTTAATTAAATGGGAAGCCATTCCTAATTAATTAAATGAAGTTATTTAATCAAATAAGAAAAGTGTCTCTAATTAATTAAATAGAATTATTTAATTAAATAGAAAAAGTAATTAGGAGAGCATATCTCATTTTATTAAATTAAATATCTCACCAAAATCCTTCTTTAGTTCAAAAGGGGAAATTCCTAGTTCACTATTGATCAAAAAGGAATTAAATTAGTTAACTCCTTATTCTACTCAAATTAAATCAATTAACTCCTTATTCTACTCAAAAGAAATCAGTTTACTCCCTCTAATTTGGGAATCTTCCTTTATGATTGAACTTCATCTTTAATCCTAACCGTTGATTGAAATCAATCTCAACAGTCAGAGGTTTTCAAGAAAATCTATATAAGAGACCCTCCTCTCTTCATTTTGGAGAGGTTGAATTTTCATGCTATTGAATCTCTGCTGGATTGTGCACTCATCTTAAGCTTATTACTCTCATGAAGTTTCCATCATTTAGATTTTAATGTCATTTAGAATTAATGTGCATTCATTTAGTTATTTTTATTTACATGTTCTTAGACTAAATGCACATCTCATGATGGAATAATTGTATTCATTTAGACTAGTTGCATTTCTTTAAATCCTTCATTCTTAGAGGGTCTAGTTGCTTACACCTCGAATCTGAGGATATTTAATAAGAAAAAACCCTTTAGATAGGAGGCAACAAGTCGACTCATAGGGCTAATCTTGGGTGAACAATCTGATGTTCATTCCAGGATGAATCTGCGTACAATGACCATGTTGAAGTGTGTGTGTTAGCATAGGCCGCATTTTCACATATACACATACTATCAGAGGTTCAAGATGAACATGATAGAGTCACAACACATAACTAGGGAATAGCTAAAACATGTAGAATAGTCACCATGAAACATAATCAAAAGACCCAAATGTGGGAATTGTCAACTTCAATAGTAAATTAGAAAAAGAGCTCATTTCAACAATAATTCAAGTGTGACAACCACCACAAAGAGAGCGATAGAGAAAATTGGATGATTATTCCAAGAGAGAAAAATACTAAAAACCCAATGCTTGCCCAACAACATGAGGAAAGTATCTCCAGCCAAATAAAATAAGGCATCAATTAAATCACATTACATGTGATGACTGAGAATAGTTACACAAGAGGGATAAATCATCACATAATGCTAATAAATACATCACCCCAATAGTGTTAGAGAACACACTCACACACATCAAGCAATATACCACCAATAAACTCATGCATATGCAAACACCAATAATTTCCATGCAATGCAACATTTAGATATCCATCAATTAATACAATTTACATAAGCTTATGAAGCAATTAGATTGGGGAGTTAAGTCATTAACCCAAGGATATAATGAAAAGCCTACACGAATCCTAATGATGCAACAAGACCAAACATCATGAACTCACTCAACAGGCCTGAATCCAAGAGGATGGATTCTACACAAATCCTAGTGTCCATGAAACAATAACAAAGGTCCAAGAGAAACCATAACAATAGGTATAAAATCACTCAACCTAACACAAAGTCAGGAGTGCAGATGTGACACAAATCCTAGTGCAAACATAAAAGTGCAATAAAGGTTTGACCGACATCCAAATGGATGATCCAAGTTCATGACCAATCTCATGCCAAGAAAACTCGAGAAAATACGGCAGCATGCAAAATGAGGTAAAAACCTCAAATTTTGGGAAAATTTTTGAAATTAAAACCAATTTGGCCTTTGGATACAAAAACCCCAAAAATCCAAAAATAATTAAGTTCAGACACTATATGGAAAAATGACTAGTATAATAGTGCAAAATGCCAAACCCTCATCCCAAAAAATAGGGAAATGCTCATACCCAACTAGCTAGGTAGAATCATCAAACAAGAACATAGGGGAACACTAGTTCTCAACCTCCTAAGAAATGACTACCAAAAATAGAAGCAGAAACAAAGTAGAAACAATAAAATGGGAGAGCCCTACCTTGCAGCCAAAAGGGCAAAATGGAAATCTGAGCCATAAAATAAAAAGCCCACAGAAGTAGCTAAAAATTGTGACAATCCAAGGTCTCCCTGAGTTAGATCCAATGAGCTCAACCTCACTACTATCCCATGCCTATAGCTCCCACAACAAACAAAATAATAAATCCTCATGAAGAGGATTTTGGGTTTTACTCTCAAACTTTCTAATTCAAAAGTGAGGAGTGAGGAATTAAATTCTTTTTTGGATATTTATTCACTTTTTGAGTGATAATCGATTAGGGCAAATAACCAACCAACCTAGTTTAACCCTAAATCGACCCAAACAAAAAAAGTTATTCCTAGAAATAGGAATTAATCTATGGAAAAGCTACCAAAAATTAAAATTAAATTAATTAAAAGCCCAAAAACCCAAAAATACATAAATTTCCTTAACAACTTTTACGATGATGCAAATCTCTAAATGCATAGACATGTGCACTGGTCCAATCACATATTACAAATGAGTTCAGATTTAATAATCATCGAAAGGATTAATTAATCAATTTAAATAAGGATACATCAATCATACAAGGATGACATTGGTAAAATATGAATGGTTGAATCACTAAAACCATGTGCCATGGCCAGAGATATAAATCTTGCACACTAAACAAATCAATGAAGTGTAATTGCATATAATAACATAGCCGAAGCAATAAATGCAGTAAATCATCTAATTTAACAATTTATTTAATTATACTAAAATAATCCATTTACATCACTCATGTTCACCTAAAGCATAACAAAATAGAAATGAAGTAAATAACCATAGCATTAAATCCATCACATAACATAATCAAGGATATGTCCAAATATTAGATATCATCATCAAACACATAGTCATCTCAAAATGGTATCATCATGCAATATGATCAACTAAACAACATACTAGTCTAGCATCTATGATAGTAA
Organism: Cupressus sempervirens; assembly: GCA_028749045.1. Lineage (NCBI taxonomy): Eukaryota > Viridiplantae > Streptophyta > Pinopsida > Cupressales > Cupressaceae > Cupressus > Cupressus sempervirens. Next base: position 782,064,043 of record CM053793.1, on the reverse strand, counting down.
TATAAAAGCATAACATCTGAACCTCGGGTCATCTCACATGTAAAACATAACATGAGTAACAAATATCTCTCAGATCAAAATACAACAAGGTAAATATCTACAACACATAACCAATGAATCCAACATGGACAATCCATTTATAACTATTTAAGCATTAACAATGGTTGTTTAAACAAAAATAAAATAAAGAGAAACTTAAAACATCTAAGCAACCATAGTCATAAACATAACTAACCACTACTACAAGAACCTAGTCTAGTGTAGCATGGTAATAGTACACAGTGCAATCTCTGCACACATCTTAGGATAATCATGGAATAACATCATGATACCACATTGATCTAATAACCACTAGCACAAACCTTATTGAACCATAAATCACATCATAATCTCATAAATCAGCCATAAGCATAATCAAAGCAATTGATACATGTAGACCACTCATGGTCACAATCATGATCCCTTCTCAAGAAGAGATCAATAAAGTTGCATCCGTCAGGATGACTTACAAAAGTCAAATGGGAGAGGAACTACAGAGATAGAGATGAGAATGGAGGCTAGAAAATGATTTAGTGTAAAGGTCCAAACAAAGATCTATGCATGCAAAGTGAGTTGTACTTGATAGATCAAAACTTGCTATTACTTTCTCTAGGACTAGAAAATGGATAAGAACCTATCATACTATGAGAAACCATAAAACTCAATCAAAATATACTAAACACTTCTAACCTACCATGAAAACCAATTAAAATGAAGGAAGTAAACACAAGTAAAAACCCCTCTTCAATTATAGTCCCCATGTCCTCTCTTCTCCATTTTGATGTAGCTCCAATTGCCTATAGTACACATAATTGAAAGAAAAAGACTAATAATATGATGATGCTATTGAGAATAATAGAAGTGTGGTTCAATCCTAATGGGTTCTAAGGATATAAAATGAGTGCAAGAGGGCTCAATTTATAGCTAGAATGCAAAAGGTGCGACATGAATGAGGAGATGGAAACTTGTCAATTTGAATGTGCAACTTGGCCCGATATTGATGATTGGCTGATAAAAGTGATAGATTTGACCTAGCAATGAGGAACATGATAGTTCTAAGGTTGAATTTGCTAGGTTTGATAGGTTTGATAGGTTGAAAAGGCATTGAGGGACATGAAAAATGTGTAGGTTTGGATAGATGATGATAGATTTGAGATATTTGACATGTTTTGGGTTGATTCAGGATGGTTTTGGGTTAATTTGGGACAATTTTAGGTAGATTAGAAAGGATTTTGATGATTTTGAAGTGGTTTTAGGTCAATTAGATGATATTTTGATGATGTTGAAATGATTTAGAGTCAATTCTATAAAGTTTGGATAAAACAGGAACCAATTCTAAAATGCTCTACAATTGACTTGAAATGGGATACAAATGATAAAATATATTGATGAAATTAAGCTCAAATGATAGTTAAGTTGGAGAAAATATTAGAATTAGTGAAATGAGAAAATGGGATGATTAGTATGAAAATGTGATTAAATTGTAGACATGAACCATTTTTGAGGATCTAAAATTTTCCCCTCTTTGATAAAATCTGATTTAGAGTGTTGTGTTAAAGAATAACTTATGAAGAAGCCATAATGACATGCCTTGGTAGGGGGTAGTTTATATGGGTTCCCCCTCATGAAATTGACCAAATAATGAAAATTATAGGTCAATTTATTGAGAACAACAAGATGAATCTATAGCAACTTACAGACCAAAAATTGAAGTTGAAAAACAAAAGTTATTGGGTCCAAAGTGTAAAATGGGGGTCAATTAGGGCACTAGGAGAAATTATAGGCATCCAACTACCCCAAGTGCACCCAAAACTCACCCAAGTGAACCTAGGATGCACTTGACATGACCAAGTGTGCCTCTGGATGATCCAAGGACCAAAATCAATCTGATTGGACTCAAAATGGCCTGAAAGTTGGTGTGCATGCCCAAAACCATAGAAAGAGGTCAAAAAATAGGTCAAATTAGTCAAACATGGACAATATTGCCAAATTTGGTCAAAATTAGTCAAATGGATTGTTGACAGACAATGTATGATGATGCAAGAATGTAGGAATGTAGGATGAAGATTCTTTTGGTGTATTAGTGCATGTGACTATGGTGGTGGTGAATGAGATAGACATTAAAGATAAAGGAGATGAGATGAGGACTAATTATTATGAGGTGATAGCTTTTTTCTTTTGTAAAGTGCACTATATGTTATAGGAGCTTTATTTTGATATGGAAAATGGAATGAAGTGCATCATGGCATAAAGGGCTAGATCACAAGTGTAAGTTGTTTGCATAAACAAGCACAATGGAGACAAAAAATGACCTTCTCCCTCCTGAGGCATATATGCATGCCCCAAACTCTCAAAGGTACATTCAATAGATAGAAAAAAAAAAAGATGATTATGAACCATCCTGACCACTCTTATAGATCAAAATCTATTAAAATCTATGATCATCCTAAAATATATAAAAATCTTAAATCACTCACTAAAAAATGTGAGCAAACAACTATTTTCATCCAATATTATATTTTTTTAGGGTCTTTTATTTTTGTGCAAATTAGTGATGTGATAGGTTTAATTATTGGTTCGGTTGATAGGATCACAGTGACAAGTTGGATTGATTTTTAGTTCACATTGCTCACATGCTAGGTTAAGGTATGATTGTCATTGAAGTGAAATGCTTTGAGTTTTAGTTTGCAAAAGTACAAGCATGTAAGAAAAAGGGGTGATTATCCACAATGATTATTTACAAGGTTTATTGCAAATTTTTAGTGGATTTTTTTATTTTAAGGGTTTTTGAGGATATTTAATGTTTTTGTGTTGCTAATTTCTTCTAGACATTTTATTCTTTTTAGGGATTATTTTAGGACATTTTATGATTTTTATGGATTTATTCAAGATGTTTTAAGATTTTTATGGATTTTTCAAGAAATTTATGATTTTCTATAGATTAGTTTTCTCAAGACGTTTTATGGTTTTTAGGTCTTTTTTCAAGATCAGGTTTGAATTTTTAAAGGGATTTTAAGGATCATATACAAAATTTTAGGTATTTTAAGGATCATATAGGATGCATGAGTGTTAGATCCAATCTTATATGTAATAATTCTAATGGATAACATGTGTTTAGGGACATGCCCCTAGTTCAATTTAGAATTGGCACACTATGAAGGTAATATGCCCCTCAAACAAGACACAAACTATGTACAAAGGCTAAGGACAAGGTATGTATAGATTGGTGATGCTTGGATAAGATAATCATAGATATTAACCAGTTCATAGGCCATGATCAAGGAATATGATGTCTTGTGGTATGAAGAATGTGATCAAGAAATGACAAGGGGGAAAAATAGATGGAATCTTGATAGATGGAGGAGAAACAATTGATTACATATGGTGCCTATTTGCCAGGTTTTTACTTTTGGACGAAATTTTTCTCTTGACTCAAATTATTCTGCCAAGATGACTATTTTCCATTTTTTCATGAAGGCATCCATGGTTCATGAATTTTTTATTTTTGCTTAGTTTTTAAGAAAATTTTGCCATTTTTTGATAGTTTTTAGGACTTTTCACCATTTTAATGTTATTTTCATTACTTTTTGACAAAATCATGAATGTTGGTGATGAATGCTAAAACTGAACCTATTGTTGGTACTACTAGCTAATAACCTCTAGATCCACAAGTGACCATAACTATGTAGGATTCATTCCAAAATTGTAACTAAACTCAAACAACTAGAATAGCCTTGAGATACACCATCATGTACCATATGCAAGATAGTGTCCGTCTCTTGTGAATCAAGCCATCTAAAGATAATTGGGTCAAAGGATTATTCATATAGGATATCATTAATGATGACATACTCAAAGGCTTATTAGATAGTAGTTTGATTTTGGGTGTCAGATAGGTTAGGTAGTAAGGTTTGGGTATAAATAGCTTCGTATGGGGAAGAACTAGAAGGATTGAGACCAATAACTTCTCACATGAATACCAACCAAGAGAGATCAAATGTAGAGAGAAAAATACTTTGTGGCATGTTGAAAATTGAAACACTTATATTCATGGCATCAGCTTGTTCATTTTGTATCCTTGGGACTAGAGCTACTTAGCATTTTCTTCTTTGTTGTCTAATAAAACCTTTTAGTTTTCACCAAGAGACCTAGACTTTGTCAAAAAAAATCAATTTTTTCCTTTGTCTTCAGTTTGTCAATTGGGAGATAGAGATGAATCCCCAAAATATGTCAATGTGTTTTATTCAGGAGAAATTTATTCTTTGTGGTCATCAGTTGGAATGCCTTCATAGAGTTCAAAGACTTTTACAAGAGCATTATCACTATCAAATAAATTGAAGATTAGTGGTCCACACTGGTCCCAATCCAATAGTTCAGGATAACTTGAGGGAATATCATCATTAGTTTTGAATAGTTTTTGGTCAAAGATATATATATGGATATTAGATTCAATGGTATCATTGGGTTCATTTTCATAAGTTGGAAGACTGGGATCCTGGAATGTTTTGATCCAAGATGTAGACCTGGTTTAAGCAACGAATAGAGTTATAGTGATGTGTTTATCTTCCAAGAATATGATATTAAGGTTAGTAAAGATAATTTCAAGTTCATAAGGATTATCAAGGTCATTAGTTTCAAGTTAGGTATCCTCAAATGCCTTTTCATCATTCAAAACATTCATAGTCTCACACGAGGGTACCTTAGTACTAGGAGAACCTATTCAAAATGGCTTGAATCTGAACCCCAAAATGGGAGGTCATCCTTTTGCAGTGATAGGTTCAATTATTCCTTTTTTCTTGAGGTACAAGGCCACTACATCCATCATAGCTTTATTTCTTCATAATAATAAACCTCGGTCCATACTTGATAGGAGATATCAAAGTGGGTTCTTGTTCTACTTTTTCTTTCTCAATAGAAGCGGATGTATTCTCATAGACATGTTATTCATATAGGCCACCTATACCAATGAAATTGATAGAAGTGGTTTTGTTGTACTGATCTTAAGCTATTGTACTTGTGATAATTGTGATTTGCCATAGATTGAGGAGAAAGTGGTGAGTACCTAATGTGGAATATTTGAGACATAAAGTATTCTACACATTGCTTGTCTTCAATCTTCATCTTTTCCTTGGTCTTAGTGAGGATTATATTAGGGTCCCCATATTTAGATAAATTTGTGGGTTGTGCTCCATTTTTTTTTTGGGACTTGGTGTGCAATAGCATTTCTCAAATTAGCACAAAACTGGAAATGATTTGGATCACCAAGAATGGTAACCTTTACATTATTACAATGAAACTGTTAGTACTGGTCATATGTAGAAAGTACTGCTTTCATAGCATGAATCCAAGGATGTCCTAGTATCATTTTGCAATTCATTTTGATATATAGGACATAGAACAATGTATTCTCATTAGTCAAACCCACTCTAACAAGTAATATGATAACACCTTTAGAGAAGCATTTGCCATCACCATAGGCCTTTATTGTGATTCTATGAGAGGGATTCACATCTTCTTCAAAGTAACCAAGACCCTTCATAAATTTAATGATACATATGTTTAGTCCTACTCTACCATTTATCAAGACACACATGACCTTGGGGTTATGGATAAAAACCTCAAGATGAATGAAATCATTGTGGTTAGGTCTATCTTTAGGGACATCTCAAGGTGAAAAGGTGATATGATGTAATGTGGATAAGTTCCCAACCATGGCTTGGAATGGGAAAAATCAATGTTATCAGCTACTAATGTATCTTTTAGGGCTTGATCAAGGATCTTCTGATGTTGGGGGATGCAAGTAGAAAATCTAGGATGGATATTTGTGTGGGGGTTTTTCCAAGCTAGTCAATAAGGATGTAATCAAAAGAAGTACGAGCATTAGGTCCACCAGGGGCTGTAGGTTTAGCTAGGGCTTCAAGTAAGGTAATCCTAGTGTGACATGTAGTGATAAAAGAATGAGGATATTTGGCTTTTAAGGTCAACATGGATATGTAGGAGTTGGACTCATTGAATCAATTGATGGTGTAGTAATATCTAGTGTATGAGTAATTTACCTTAGCCTACGAGTTTGAATTTAAACTAGAGGCTTTCCCTTTGTCATGGCTTCCCAAAGGATCTTTAAAAATAGTATGATTAGAATTTGATGATAGTAATGAAGGGTCTATATTAATCACACCTTCATTGATAAGTTATTGGATTTAATGTTTGAGTTGGAAACATGAAGTGTTCATGTGTCCTTTGGTATAATGGTAGTCATAGAATTTGTTTTCACCCCACCAAGAGGGTTTTATTTTTTAGTTCATCCTTGACCAAGGGTAACTATAAGAATTTATAGCTAAGTTATTGTTGAAGTGTAGTTTCAAGTGGTATCCCTAAGGATGTAAATTTTCTATCTTTATTGCTCAGGAATCTTTGCAGTTTGTATAGTGTCAAAGCTTCAATTGTTTGTTGTTGGGATGGTGCTTGATTAGGAGTTTTTGAGTTTGTAGGATTTTCATCTTTAAGAGTCATCTAAGGTTGGGCCATGTTGATCATTCGTGCATCCACAATACCATCATTGATTATATTCTTATTCTTGGAGAATTTTTTTGCCTTGTCATTAGATGAGTTTTTATTAGTATTTTCCTTGTTTATTTTAGGATGCCTTTATGAATGAGGACATCTTTACCACTAGCTCCCTTTTTTATCAACTTGGAAATAGTACTCAAACTTTTGATCTTGAGTTCATATATTAGGTCAAGGACTAGGTTCTCAATACATAGATTGACTTATTGTTCTTTAGGAATAAATAGTGAGCATGGAATGGAAAGGTTTCTCCAATTCAATGAGAATGTTATGAACTACTCTCCTTTCTTTTTCTTTGTTGAGCATAGATCAGATAACATCACTTTATTTGTTATGTTAAAGGAAAAGTAGGATATTAGTTTGTCTACTAGTTCTTACCAAGATTTAATATTACCAAGTAGTTTGGAGTACCATTCAACTATTGAAGTTGATGAAAGCTCAACCCCACAACTCCCAAAAATCACCTACATGCAAACATCTATCATAGAAAGAGAGAAGTAGAAGCTACGGAGAGTGGAATTGCTAGATCCATAGATGAGACATTCTTGATGAGCAAAAAGAGAAAATGATATTATTAAAATTGAATTAGTTAATAATTACAAAGAGAGATCATCCTTATAAAGGAGATCAAAACTTTAAAAAGGTCTAACCTAGGTTGCATCATAATAATTAATAAAATAATTAATTATTAGATGCCCAAAGTTTAGCTTAAGCAAACTAGAGTTAATTAAAAAATATCTAATTACTCTAACACCCCCGCTAAGATAAACTTAGGGAGTAGCTAAAAACCTATAAACTACTACAAAAAGTAGATTTAGGTCCCAGCAACAAATCCTGATGAGGCACTCAAGCACAATCAAATCTCTAAAAAGAGGAGAAATGGAGAAAACCACATGGGAAAAACCCTTCTCCAAAAAGAGATGGAAATAATGTTGAAAAGAAACTAGTGAAGGACTAGAGAAGCCTCCAAACTAGGGAATGTTCTAGAGGATAGGAATAAAAGATGATCATGAAGAACACCATTGAAACACATAGAAGCTACAAAGCTCTGTCAAAAGTAACAATTGATCTGAAGAAGCTCCACTCAAATAGAACTTGACTAGGTAGAGAAGATTGTAATCTACATCGAATCAAGAGGTGCACAAAGGAAAATAATTGAACTCAAAGATACATATGGCATAAAAAACCAAAGCCTAAAGAGTTAATCAATTGAACCAAGGAAGCATGAGAAACAATAGAAGAACACCCCCTAATGTAGACAAGGGTGAGGTGATATGAAATTGGAAAAGTGGACCAAAATAACTGCATGTCAAGGGACCATGATCAAGATGCAAAAAAGAATACATATGTGTGTACTGAGGTGATCAATCTCAAACACATCATGAGGCTAATGCCATAGAAGGGACACTCACTAGACAAAGGAAGATAGAAAAAAAAGGCAAAATATCAACCCTCCATGGCACTTTAATCAAAGAAGTGCGTGTATAATAAGGAAAAAGATATGGTGAATCCCAAGAATAAAATAATTTGCATGAGTGTCCCCAGATAACACTGCTCGAATCAAAAGGAAAAACAAGAAAAAATAACTAAAACAAAAATATAGATACAATATGACATTTATCTTAGTGCATTTGCAAAAATGCATACAAATAATGTCTAAATAGATTAGAAGAGACATAAGACTAATATAATAGATAGTACAAGTCATGATGAATCATCTAAAGAAACAAAATTGATCCTTGGACCCGAAACAGATAATATATCTACCAGAATATAAAAATGCAAAATACTAAATAGAATGTTCCTCAAGCAGAATTTGTAAAAACAAATAGGATCACTACAAAGAGCTTAGAAATATATTTCTAATGATATAAAGAATTCACAAATTAGAGATCAGATACTCAAGATATGCCCCTTAGAGTGCAAAACTGTACCCCTTACTTTGACAGTAGAAAAAGCCATAAAAAGTATCAAAATCAAAAACTAACTATACCACTGAGATGGGCTCAAAACCAACTTTCTGGTGATATCTTATTTGTAGAAAATGGAGTCAATATGCTCAAGATATGAGCAAAAAAGTGAAGGTAGGTCCAAACAGAGCCCAAGGAGGTGATAGGAATGCTAATGCAATGATGATCTTGTGCTGATGTTAGCAATTGATGAGCCTAAAGTTGATGGAAAAATGATTGTCAAAGAAAAAAAAAGATAGAAAAAGACCCTTACTAGAGAAAAAGCCCAATCATTGGAAACAAGAGCCAAATAAAAGGGCTAAAGCCAGATTAAAACCTGGTGGCCAATGGTCAAAATCACCCACCAAAAAATAATGGATTTCCAAAGGAGTAGGTATAGATGCCATGAAAACCAGCAGTGTCCACAAAATCAAGGAGATTTCCCTTACCCAAGGAGTGGATGTACTTCTAGAATCAGTGGTGTTAGCAAAATAGAACATCTTATGCAAGGCCCAAAGTGCTAACAACCCCCCCAAAATAGAGGTTCTAACTGGCAAAACAATAGATAGCATTGTATATGTTGACCATCTAGGCTCAAAAAACATGAATCAAAACTCCTATCACCTCCATGAGAAAACCATGCATTTGGGAGATTATACTATCTATGCATGTGGTAAGTGCTTGAGACCATGGAAGGTGATGATATTGGCATATGTGATGGGAGTGACAAATCCCAAGGTGAAAAACATGGGAGAAAATTCAAAAAATCACATGCTTGAAAAGGGTGAGTAGCACCAAAAATAAGGGAACACCATGCATGAAGGGAAGAAAGGATGAGGTGAATTAGGAACTTGGCCTCACTCTAAAAACCATTAAATCTCTAAAGAATTCATCTATGGAAAACCAATTCCCTCCACTTATTGTGCTCCAAACTCAAAGATACCTTTTGTATACCCAACTAGCCAACAAAGTAGTAGAACTCATAGTTGACTAGGTCATCGATGGAGATGACTGGTGTCGATCACATAGAGAGGTGCCTTCAAAGGCACTATTAGCTAGGGCTTCAAATCACACATTTGCACTTGCTCTAGCCAAGGCACTCAAAGAATGAGTCATGGCCCTCCATGAAAAAAAAAAACATATTTCCACAAACCCAAACAAGGCATGATTAATGGTAATGGAATTGAACAAAAAAACAAAAACAAAAACTCAGGTGATAGTCTCCAAAATGTAGCAATGACTCCATAAGAAATGCTCTTCCAATGGAATCTCAACCACCATGTCAATGGCATAAGAGTGCATAGGGGCTTGAGAAGCTTGTAAGAGGTTGTAGGCAAGGAAATGGAGCCCTTTGAGAATATGCATGTATCCAAAGAATTGATGATGTACTTGTGCTAGAGAAAAATGTGAAATTTGCAATATTTGTTGACCACATACCAAAATACACACATAAAATCATGCGCAACCCCAAAAAAGTCACAAATAAAAAACACACCATGAGAGTGAGAGGGGTGCAAAGCATTGGCAAAGGATCTAGAAAGATAACACACCAAAACCAAGAAAAGGCCCACTTTTTAAAAAAATGCTTAGTCACCAAAACACTAATAGTGTACCAATGACTTGTTTGTCTTGGAAAAGATAATAAAATCACCACCTTGTTTTTCTTGCCTAGGTCAAAATGACCTGGGTGCAAAAAAAATTTTCCTCTGATTTTGACAACATCTAAACTAGACATATTTTAAATGAAAATTGGGTTTTTATGTGCTCTGAGCTCAATGATGATGTCTATTTTTTCTCAAAGTGCCTCAAAAATCAGTGACTTCTAGATCTAATAAAAAACTACTAAAAGCTCAAATCTGAAAACCAATGCCAAATCTCTCACATATAGAATGTACCATGTTGAAGTTGATGAAAGCTCAACCCTATAGCTCCCAAGAAACACCTGCATGCAAACACCTACCATAGAAGGAGAGAAGCAAGAGCTATGGAGGCTGGGATTTCTAGATCCATACATGAGACATTCTTGATAAGCAAAAAGAAAATTATATTATCAAAAGTAAATTAGTTAATAATTACAAAGAGAGATCATCCTTATAGAGTAGATTGAAACTTGAAAAAGGTCTAACCTAGGTTGCATCATAAAAATTAATAAAAGAATTAATTATTAGATGCCTAAATTTTAGCTTAAGCAAGCTAGATTTAATTAGGAAATATCTAACTACTCTAACATCAAGTGCTAGCCCACTCAAAGAATGAGGGAACAATATTGTAAGATATGTGGGCTCATTACTTAGTTCAGTGCAAGAGACACAAAATTCTCTAATGTGTTCAATTGGATTTCCTTTTCCACAATATTTTTCAAATCTTGGTGCCTTGAAATGTCTTGGAAATGGAAGAATGTACATACTCTTATCAAAGGGATTGGGGAACAAATCCCTTTTTATGTATAGAACTTGTTTCTTCTAGACTCACAATGCCTCAAATTTTTTGGCCAATTGCTTGAACTTTTATAGCAAATCCTCATTAGGGTGTTGAATTTTAAGTTTTTCTTTGAGTCTTTTATGTTCTCTGAGTATATTTTTTTCTATGGTGAGAACTATGTCTACTTGGTTCTAAAAAATTTGTATTTGAAGACTCAGGTGATGTATCACTAAGAGGTGGAGGTATGTTGGCACCTCAAAGATGGAAAGGTCCCTATAGTACTTGTTGTGGTATTTATTGTGATTGTTGTACCATGGGTTATGGTTGTTGTTGTGCAATTTGTTGTGGTTATTGTTGAGATAGCTTCGTTGGTTGAATGTAAGGCCATTTATGGAATTCTTGTTGTAGAGGTATCTATTGAGTTTTTCATGGCACATGTTGTTGCAATAATTGTTGATATGTAATTTGTTTCTCTAATCCATTTTGATATTCCAACTATTATTTTAGTTGCTCTATTTTTTAACAAATATTTATTGTTGTTGTTAGAATTGGTCTTGATATATTGTATGTAAGTCAAGTTGATTTAGAATAGGTTGTGTGTTAGGGATGTCGAGTCCATGTACTACTTGAGGTTTTTGTTGGATGTTGATATGTCGTGTGCATGCTAAGTGGATTTTGACTTTGTTGTGTGTTAGATATGTTGGGTTCTTGAACCACTTGATGGTGTTGTTGTCTTGGAAGTTGGCTATATCCTTTGGAGGTGAGAATTATGTTAGGATCCTTGTTTTGATATGTTTAGGGGTTTGACACTTCACCTTGGGAAATGATAATGATTTGAAAATGGGTCATATTTCTTTTGGAAATTGGTGAAATGTTGATAAGATTCTTCCTTTGTGTTTTGATAGGCTTTTTTCAATAAGTGATAATGTTGGACATGACATACTCATATGGGGCTCCATAGTATTTGATGTCATGGTAGTTGGTAAAGTTAGGAGCAAGGGTGCAATTTGTTGATTTTTCACCAAAGAAGTTATTTTATGCATCCCTATGGTGAAAGTCCCCTAAGGTAATTTTTGTTGTTGCATCATTTGATTAAAGCCAATCCTTAATGTCCTTTTGGGGTAATTTGGAAGACTCTTGTTTCTATTGATTGATAGAGGTTCATCAAATAAGGGGTTGATATTAATGTGTTCAAAGGTACTTTGGAGAATCTCAATGGTTGATTATTGGTAATATCTCATAAGTGTTACCTTTGTAGTTGAAAATTCCAAAGGTTATTTCCCCTTGTCCAAGTGTAAGTTTATCATATGTTGTATGTTTTCAAAAATGAGGTTGTCTTGATGTTTAGGCTTAGGTCCTACTAAATTGGGATTACAATTGACTATCTCTTGGACCACCAAGAGTTTAAATTTATTTCAAAAAAATTGTCTTGACAAGCCCTAGCCATTTCTTTGACAGTGATACCATACTCTATGTTAGAATTGTCACTTAGGTGCAAAGTACCTTATTGTATTTTCAAAGGATTAAAGGTACTTGTGTTAGGTTTTTTGAATTCAAATGAGTGGGTTTGTGTTGGAGTTGATGAAATCCAACTTCAAAGATGCCCAAGATGACCTGCATGCAATAACCTATCAAAGGGAAGCCAAGGAGAGAAAAGCGTGGAGCTAGGGAAAAACACTAAATGGAAATAAGAGAGAAAAAGATATTGCAACACAAGAAAATATGTATTTACAATATGCAAGAATGAGAATGTGATATAAAATGAGGGAGCTCAAATATAAAGAGCTCAAGGAATCTCCTAAAACAAGCTAGAAGATGCTAGGAGATAAGTGTGACAACTAAGCATACATCCACATGAGGTGGAAAGTCCTCAAACAAGGTGAGAGGATAAGTATGACTTAGGAGAGAACAAACTCCCATATTGTCAACAACTTATAACAAACTCCTAGGCTGCAACTAATTAATGAAATGCATTGACCTAAGTAAGCTTAAGTAATAGAATAAATAAATAATTAATAATTATTTACTCTAATAGCCCCCCTTAAGTGCAACTTAGGGAAATTTCTTAAGCTCACAAAACTAAGAAATGTAGAAATGGGTCCCAAAAACAAGGCCATGTTAGGTACCAATGTACAATGCAAAGAGATGCAACCTTTGAAAATGGGGAAAGAGAGAAAACCACATGGGAAAAACCCTCCCCCAAAAAGAGGTAAGAACCTAGTGAAGAATTGAAGAAGCCTCCAACTAGGGGAATGTCCCCTAAAATAGGAACAAGAAGTGATCATGAAGAGCATCACTAAAGCATGAAGAAGCCACAAAAACTCTACCATCAAGAAGAAAAATAATAAATTGAAGAACCTCCATGGAAGAAGAAGGCATGAACTAAGTGTGTCTATATGGTAGATGATGTATCTCACCAAAATGCAAAGGTAGCTAGCCACTGCAATTACCTCATATATATGATCAACCACTAAATACATAGTTCACACTATCAAACCATTGAACCATGGATGCATTAGAGCAACAACATAACCCCTCCTAATGCAGATGGGGTGAGATGATAGGCAACTAAGAAGATGGGCCAAAGTCTCTTGTAGATGAACCAAGAACAACGAGAGAGGAAGAGGTAAAAACACCTATAAAGACATGATCACAATGACATTGCATGGGGCTAATGTCATGGAAGGGACACTCACTTGAGAAAGGGAGAATACCTAAAATAGAAAACAACTGTCCCCCCATGGTGCTTTATAAAAATAGTGCATGTACAACTCACTCAAAAATAATGTTCATAAAGCTAAAATGAAAAAGTGACACTTTATATTAGTGCGTATACAAAAGTGCTTAAAAATTATGTCTACAATGATTAGAATAAGGAAAAAGCTAACAAAAAAGAAAGTGCAGCCTAAAACAAAATAAACCATGTCAGGAAAATGATCCTCAGACCTAAAACACCCAAGATATCCACCATAGAGAAAAAATGCCAAAAATATGATAGAAAGAGCATGGGCCAAAATCTAAGAAAAAGGACTACATTTCTAAAAAGATGACAAAACTAGCTTTCTAAAAATATAAAGTTTTCAAAAAACTGACATGGGACGCAAAAGATATGCATGTCAGAGTCAAAAATAGAACTTCAAACTTCAATAAAAAAAAGGGCAAGAAAACTGCATCAAAACCTAAAAATACCTACACCTATGTCTCTATCTTAGAACTAGCTTTTCGACGCTTCTTACGAATTAGAAAAATACCTTTGTATGCTCAAGTTATGGCCAAAAATTTGAAGGTATGTCAAAAAGGACCTAGGAGATGTACAAGAAAGGTCTGCTAATGTAGTGCTGATGTAATGCTAACATCAGCATTTCACTGGTTTAAATTTGACAGCTAGTAAGCCATTTTAGAAAAAAAGAAGCCACATGGCATGCCATGTGGAAATAATGATGTGGTAGGGGTGATGTGGCAGGTCCATGTGGCAGTGTACCACATGGCACCCAGGCCACATGTCACCCCCATGGGCTGCCAACTATGCAAGAAAGGCTAATGGTGCAGTATTCCATGCAGTTGTTGCTAACATTGCAGAAACAACTAGGAATAGCTGGCAGAGTGGCAGAATAGAGTGGAGCACTGGTGGAACCACTAGCTGAGTAGCGAAGACTGGAGGCACTGCCAATAGAGGTGGAGTCAAGTGATAGCTGGGATTCAGCAGGGGTAGAGAGGAGTTTGGGCGGTGTTGCTGGGCATAGCGGGGCATAGGCAGAGAGCAAGCATCCCCAGGATGGTTGCTGGGCAGAGCTACGGTGGCACACTCTAGGCAAATTTTTTTTAAAATTTTTTTCTTTTGCCAAAATAGTCCATATAGTCTGTATGAAAGCCCTACAAGCAAAATTTTTTTGCCTCCTAGAGTTCTGTCTCCAAAAATGAAAAGTTTGTGACTCCAAATCATAGCTTCAAAAATCTTTCAATGAAGTAGCAGTAGGAAGGCTCTAATACCATGTTGGAGTTGATGAAATCCAACTTTGAAGATGACCAAAATCACCTGCATGCAATAACCTATCAAAGGGAAGCCAAAGAGAGAAGAGCGTGGAGCTAGGGAAAAACCCTAAATGGACATAAGAGAGAAAAAGATATTGCAACACAAGAAAATATGTATTTACAATATGCAAGAATGAGAATTTGATATACAATGAGGGAGCTCGAATATAAAGAGCTCAAGGAATCTCCTAGAATAGGCTAGAAGATGCTAGGAGATAAGTATGACAACTAAGCATACATCCACATGAGGTGGAAAGTCCTGGAACAAGGTGAGAGGATAAGTATGACTTAGGAGAGAAAAAACTCCCATATTGTCAACAACTTATAAAAAACTCCTAGCCTACAACTAATTAATGAAATGCATTTACCTAAGTAAGCTTAAGTAATAGAATAAATTATTAATAATTAATTATTTACTGTAATAGTTTGTTCATCCTTGGGTGTTGTAGGTACACTTCTAGATCTGGGTGGTATAGGTACAAATAGCAGTAAGAAATAAAGTCTCCATTAAACCATTCCATGTGTAGGGGAAGTACTAAGAGGAAAATCCATGGTAGACATGTTATCGAGGGTTGGTTGTCTCATTTCTTGAGGGTTAGTGTTTGGAAGATACATGCTTAGTGGATCCATGAGTAAGGGTTGTGATACTTTAGTTTGATCCATGTCAAATGTTTGTTGAGGTTTCTTAGTCTTATTTTGTCTTGGATGAGTTTTTGGTTGTGTTTGTACTTTTAAAAATAAGATTTGATATAGTTCTTTTGGTTTTTGAGCTGATTGTGTCCTTGTGAGTGCTAGCATGATACCTAAGGATGAAAATGTAATGGGGAAACCTTGAAATGAACTCTCTACCTCCCAAGTGCACACCTAAACTACCAACTGCACTCTAACAATACCAAGTGTTCCCTTGGGTAGTTCATTTTGTATCTAGAAGGGTGAAATTGGTAAATGAGGTTTTTTGGTGATAAATTATAGAGTATAAATGATCTATGTGTTTTTATGGTGTAGGGATGCAATGAAAGTTGTGAGAATACAGTTTAGGGTTCTGGAAGCTAAGATGAGCTTCCTAGTTACCAAGTATGATCTAAAACTACCAACTACACTCTAAAACTACCAAGTGTGCACTTGAGATGTGAGTTGGTAAAATAGGGGTAAAGTTGATAAAATAGGCTAAAACTTGATAATTTGGAAGTGGGTATGCAAGATATGAAGGTTTTTTGAATTTTTAGGGGTCTAGGTGTGTTATGCAAGCTATGGAAATGTAAAATGACCTAGGGTTATGATATGAAAGATGTAGATGGCCTAAGGGAATGATGCACTAATTCAAATTTAAGTGATGTTTTGGACTTTGACTAAGGGATATGGAAATGACTCTAAGGTATGCAAAATTTAGATTGTGTTGGATCTTAGACTTGTAAATGATGTTAAAGGTTGATGTGTGCAACTTGAGGTTTGATTATGTAAGAGATTATGTTAAGGTTGATAATGATGTTTAGTAGGGTGTTTTTTAGTGGTGAATATTTATAATTTTGCTAATTTTAGAAAAAAATTACTAGTAATTTGGCTAATAATTTAAGATTTAATGCAACCTAAATTGCCACACTTTTATTAAATTTAGTTCTACAATATTTAAAATTTATCAATAATTTATTTTATTAAAAAAATTAAACTCAAAGATTTGCCACAATATTTGATACATGATTAGATTTGATTCACCTAAATATTATATATTATCAAAGAGATTAAAATTAATTCACCAATAATTTTCATAATTATTAGTTACTTTAAGGATATATTACAAATATTTAGTTTTCACTATTGATTTAAAATATAATGTAATTATCCTTAGAATTTCCATGACATAAAACATGTTCAATTTTGATTTGTAATATTCCATGACAATTAGCAAACTTTCTATTATTATTGAGATTCGCCAATATTTTATACTACATAATTATGATTCAAAAATAATCACCCATGTAAATAATATTTAAAATAGAAAATTGAGAGATTCATTGATAATAGTAATTTGGTTTTTCAAAAGAATGAAAAATTTACCAATAATTTATATCTTTTTCTGGAGGGGGGTTTCTTAAATTTTACCTTGATGTTTAAGATATGCAAGATAGGGACCTAAGATAAATTAATGTGTTGGGTTTGACAAATGATTTGGACAAGTTGGTTACTGGAGATGATTGTGGAATTTCGATATTTCGAGAGAATATTAGGACTTTGGTCTATACAAGGTGAAGTGATTTTGTAGTGCCTCTCCCATTTGACTTCTATATGTCATCTTGATGGATGCAACCTTGCTAATCTTTTGTTGTGATGGGATCATGATTGTGATCCTGAGTGGTCTACACTATCGAGGTGTTTGGATTTATGTTTTTGTATCGGTTACTTTGATTATTCTTTTGACTTATCTATGAGATTATGATGTGATTTTTGGTTCACTGAGGTTTGTGCTAGTGGTTACCAAGATCGATGTGGTATCATGAGCTTGTTCTGTGATTACCTTGAGATGTCTATAGAGATTGCATTGTGTACTTTTTACCATGCTACACTGGACTAGGTTCCTATAGCAGTGATTAGTCATGTTTATGACTGTGTTTTCTTTTGTGTTTTAAATGCCTTTTTCATGTTGTTTAAACAATCATTATTAAATGCTTGAGTAATTTTAATGGATTTTCCATGCTAGATCATTTGGTTATGTGTTGCGAGCATTTACCTTGTTATATTTTGATCTAAGAGATATCTATGCTTATGTGATGATTTACATTTGAGACAACTCGAGGGTCAGATGCTATACTTTGATTTTAGTATCATAGATATTAGACTACTATGTTGTTCAGTTAATCATATTGCATGATGATGCCATTTTGAGATGATAGTGTGTGTTATGATGATATTTGGTTATCTGGTATTTGGACATACCTCTGATTATGTTATGTGATGGATTTAATGCTATGGTTATTTACTTCATTCATGTGTTTTTATGCTTTATGCGAACATGAGGGATGTAAATAGATTATTTTTATATAATCAAATAAATGGTTAAATTAGGTAATTTAATGCATTTATTTCTTCGGCTATGTTATTATATGCAATTGCACTTGATCATGTTGTTTAATGTGTAGGATTTATATCCTTGGCACTGGCACATGGAGTTAGTGATTCAACCTTTCATATTTTACCAATTTCATCCTTATATGGTTGACGTATCATTAATTAAATGTTTAATTTAAACCTTTCGGTGATTATTAAATCTAAACTCATTTGCATTATGTGATTAGACCAGTGATTGTGTCTGTGCATTTAGAGTTCGCATTGTCACGAAAGTTGTTAGGAGATTTCTGTGTTTTTGGGTGTTTAGGCTTTTTAATTGAATTATTTTAATTTCTGGCAACTTTGCCATAGATGAATTCCTATTTATAGGAATAGCCCATTTTCATTTGAGTCAATTTAGGTTTTAACTAGGTTGGCTAGTTATTTGCCCTAATCGATTATTCACTCGAAAAGTGAATAAGTATCCAAAAAAGAATTTAATTCCTCACTTCTCACTTTTGAATTAGAAAGTTGAAGAGTAAAACCCAAAATCCTCTTCATGAGAATTTATTGTTTTGTTCTTTGTGGGAGCTACGGGTGTGAGATCATCATGAGGTTGGGCTCGTTGGATCCAGCTTGGGGAAACCTTGGATTATCGCAATTTTTAGCTACTTCTACGGGATATTTATTTTATGGTCCAGGTTCCCATTTTGCCCTTTTGGCTGTGAGGTAGGGCTTTCCTATTTTATTATTTCTGCTCCATTTCTGCTTTTGTTTTGGTAGCCATTTCTTTGGAGGCTGAGAACTAGTGTTCCCCTCCATTTCTGTATGTTAGTTCTACATGGTTGGGCAGGGATGAACATTTTTCTATTTTTCAGGGTGAGGGTTTGGGATTTTACGCCATTATGTTGGCCGTTTTTGCATACGGTGTTCAATTCCATTTATTTTTGGATTTTTGGGGGTTTCGTACCCAAAGGCCAAATGGGTTTTAATTTTGCAATTTTTTCAAAATTTGGGGTTTTTACCTCATTTTACGTACCACCCTATTTTCTCAAGTTTTCCTGGCATAATGTGGGTCATGGACCTGGATGATCCATTTGGATATCAGTCAGACCACTATTGCACTTGTATGTTGCATTGGGATGGATGTTGCATCTGTACTCCTGACATTGTGTTCGGTTGAGTGATTTTATACCTATTGTTATAGTTTCTTTTAGACCTTGCTTTTGTTCTGTGGACACTAGGATTCATGTAGAATCCATACTCTTAGATTGAGTCCAGTTGAGTGAGTTCATGATGTTTGGTCTTGTTACATCATTGGGATTCATGTAGAATCCATACTCTCGGATTGAGGTCAATTGAGTGATTTTATGATGTATGGTCTTATTGGCTTTGGGATTCATGTAGAATCCATCCTTCCTTTGTTGCTTTCAGTTAGGTGTTTTCTTTGCATTGTATTCTCATTCATGTCCTTGTGTTATGATCTTCGTGATGGTGGTGTGCCACACACGAGTACGTGCGCGTACATTTGTTGGATGACTTGCAAGGCCTGATCTTTCATGGATTTGTTGAAAGTTATGATCATTGGGGTTGGGATGGGAGTATACATGCCCACAAGAACTTGTCATAGGATGAGCATGGGTAGGGTAGGGTAGCATATGGAGGGGCTTCTATCTTGTAGCTTGATGTTCATGGCACCAGAGGTTGGCAGAGGGAGCTTTATATAAGTGATAACTAAATAAAATGTGTGAATGGTAATAAAATTTAAGATAATAAAATGGTACTTTTGTGTATTGGCCTTCTGTTGAGGGAGTTGAGCTACATGATGTATTGGCCTTCTATTGAGGGAGTTGAGCTACACAGATCCAAGCTTGGGCCTTTTTTTGCCAAGCGACTCTCCATGATGTCAGCCCCTACTTAGTAGCCTTTTGAGTGTCTGACAAGGATTTGTACTCCTTGCATTGTCTTAGGTTCTTTGTTGCAGCCATCATACTTTCTAGTGTGAGTGTTGGCTATGGATGTTGTTTTGTGTGTCTGTAGTTGGATCTTTATCTCCATTAACACGTTTGGTGTGGACCTACAGAGACGGTCTTTTCTCCTAGTGCGACCATTGATGGATGTTTTCACTTGGTACTTTAGGTTTTGAAGTATGCTTTCTTGTGATTTATGCTTTCATTGGAATGCTTGGATATCATGTTTAGATGATGTTAGTTTATTTGATGCATTCCCATATTATGATGTTTAGCATATGATTAGATGATGTGAATTGTTGTAGTAGCATATCTATTGCTTATTTATGTTTAGCATGTGATAGGTGATGTTATCTACTATAGTATTATCTTATGCTTTGCTACTAGCATGTTAGATTTCCTTATGCTTTTGGTTATTTGCATGTTTAGTAGTGACATCCCTATTATGATAGTACCGATGATCTGATCGGTGACTTGGGATGTTATGCACAAGGGATGGCTAGGATCCATGATGGTCTTATGATCCTATTGACAGTTGGGAGGAACCACGTACTTAGTTTGTTTGTTCAGTTCTTTGTGATGTTTCTTATGTTCTTTGTGATGTTCCTTCCATTATTTTCTATTGCAGTTTTAGATGGTTAGATGTATCTCCTTCTTGGCATCTTGTTGTTTATGCACTCGAGTGTTGGCTCCTTGATCTATGTGGATCTAGTACTCTCCAGTGTGGAGGTTCTGCTCTATTTGGCTTAACGTTCTTCCTTTGTGGTCTTCTTGTCTTTTCTTAGGTGACCATGTGTCAGGATCGTGTGATACAATAAAGTGTCACACACCCATTTGAACTCTATCGTGCACACCCTATTTGTGTCGCATGCCTCTTGGAGTTTTCTCGTGTGATACTTTATAGTATCACACTCCCTTAGAAGAAATGATGTACAATACACTTCCAGTATCGCATGTCCTTTGGAGAAGTATCACCTAACCCCTAATTGTGTCACCCTCCTTCTAGAGAAATGTCACATGACACTGGTAAAGCATTTCATAGTGCTGATAAAGTGTTGCACAGGTTTTATGAAACCTGTGCGGGTGGGCAGTGGGCACTTTTTAGTCCAATCTGAACTTTTTAGAGATGGTTCGAGGTACCCTCTTAGGTGTTGCTTTTTTATTTCCATTGTCTGTGTTTCTGTAGTCAATCTCTTGGGGTTTAAAATATATTGTTTAACTATAAGTTGACATATATTTATATTTTAATAAATGCAATGAATCTTTTGAGATAGGTTTTATACCTCTCAGAGATAAGTTAAAGATTCTAGGAAATTTCAGGGCTTCAGAAATCTAGACTTAGCCAATTTTCAAGGCTTCAGGATTTCGGGCTTAGCCAAATTTCAAAATTCTGCATTTTACCCTAGCTTGGTGTTTTGTTGATGAGTGGTCATTTCTTGATCCCTCATCTTGTTGTGGTGATGGTTGGCTTTTGTTCGCATGTGTCTGTTGGTAGTGGCGTTCAAAGATCTATTAGTTTTCGGGATTGTGGTGAAGTCTTTCATTACAATCTTTTTGATCCCTGTATGATGTTGTCATGTGCATTCATACTTGTAAAAATAAATAAATTCTTGCTTGTATTTCATCCTTTTTCCCAAGGATCTCTGGGTGGGGCATTATAGATTATGCAACTAGGGTTATGCAAAATGACACTTAGGGAGACTAAGGAGGTGCTAATTTTATGAAAAAGTGTATGCAAGATTTTGAACTTAGGATAAAATATTTGGAAATTATTAATCCAAGAGTTTAACCTTATGAAGATGGACTTTAGATCTTGACCAAAAGAGAAAAAAATTTGAAAAGATTAAGTTGATAAAAAGGACAAGGTAAAATCCATCAGGACGTATATAGAGTTTGACAAAAGAAAATGAGAAAGAAGATGAAATAAAGACTAAGTTCAAGAACCATCATCCATCGACATATGGAGATTCTCTAGGATTCATACTTTGTTTTTATTTTTGACTAAGTTCAAAGGGATTTTTAGGTTCAAAATGAGGTTTAGAGAGGATCAAAATGAGATATATGTGAATTGGATATGCAAGATGGAAGGATCCTAGGGTCAAAAATGATGTTTAGGGTTATTATTAGAATGATGACCTATATAGGAATTTGTAGGCAATTCTAGGATTTCAAAATGTAGTCTGGAAGTCAAAATTAGTTGCCTTGGTAGCCAAGTGCACTCAGATAGAGACAACTATGCCTAGGGTGGAGTTGGGGCTAGTTACAATATAGTTGGGAAAGTGGGTTGAAAATTTACTAATTTTAGATGTAACCTTCAAACTATTGTGCCAAAGAGTTAGTTGAGCTAAGATGATGGTTAGGAAATGAAAAATGAAGCCTTAGATGTAAAAAAATAGAGCTAGGACATGCAAGAATGATGTTTAAGAAATTATCAGAATGAGGAGCTATAGAGGCATTTGGTGGCTCTTCTAGGGTCCGAAAATGCCATCTAGAAGTCAAAATTTTCTATTTTGGCAACCAAGTTTACTTAGAAAGTGCCAAGTGCACTTTCACATTGCCAAGTGCACTTTGACATAGCCAACTATGTTTAGGATGAAGTTGGGGCCCAGTAGAGTGCAATTGGTAGTTTCAGAGTGCAGTTGGTAAAGTAGGCTAAAACTTGGGTTATGCTAGACTTGGTTACTTTCAAACTATTATGCTAGAAAGTAAGTTGATGAGGAATGATGCTATGATTAGAATGAGGGTAAAAAATAAGGGTTAAGAAATGAGAGATAAGTACTAAGATGTAAAAAATGAGAACTAAGAATGCAAGTTGGGGGATGCAATATGAAGATTAAGTGTTGAAAGGTAAATAATAGGAGATGTAAAATGAATCATAAGGAACACAATATGAAGGATAAAGGATGCTCTATGATGAATAAAAGATGAAGAATGAGGACTAAAGGATGTGATTATGAGGTTAAAAATATGGGAAATGCAAGGGCATTCTATGAAAAGATAGAGTCTAAATCATGTCAAGGACTCCTAAGGTTACAAGTCTCCATGATTACAAAGGTCTCAAGTGTTTGAAAAAAGGTTTGCAATATTTTGACAAGAGTTGTAATATTTTCACAATGTTTGAAAGTTTTCAAGGTTCAAAAGTATTTGGTGTGAGTTTTCAAATTTAGAATTTATCTTGATTAAGGTTACTCACACACACAAGACATAATAGACAAGAATAGTTGTTGTTAAACTTAAAAGATACATCACAACCTAGGCTTTAATACTATATCCATTGAATTTCCACTTGAACTAAATCTCAAAAATTCTCATCTAGAGTGGACAACCTAGGATCTTGGCACCAAAGGATCCCCCTTACAACATACTCACTTCTCAAGGCTACCAAGATCTTCTTCCCAAGGGTCATCACTTCCCAAGTGATTGTTGCCTCTACTAAGGACCATGAGAATGTGGGATGTCTTTACAAGCATGGGTGACACCCTAAAGAAATGGATAGAAAGAATTTTGGCCACTAAAACATGGTGTTTTGTTTAGGCACTCTATTTGGAAAGTGAATGATAAACTTCCTCAGAGGGTTCCCAAACCTGAGAACTAGGGTTTGATGCATTACAAGCGTACTAAAGGAGATCTATCACATAACAATACCACTAATAGTGCATTAACCATATTGATTCTATTATAGGGGTTGGAGTGTAGACTTGTTATTGGACCATTACCATTTCAAGGTTGACCCCTAGGACTCACCAAGTGGTGTGTCTTGGTTCCAGGACATGCCTCTCTATAAGACAGTGCATAGATTTATCTTTCACCCAAGATCCATGAATGATGGGGGGAGAGAATACATCCATGAAACATTTAGGGTTCTAAAAAATAGAGAGATTCCAAATAGAAAATAAAGTTCATTTCATAGCACCAAGCTAAGTGTTAGCTAATCAAAAGAAAACCACATACGTAATTTGAAAAAACACACAAGTCTTCATCAACGTCATACATAAAACTATTAGAAGTTTACAATAGATAAGTATTCTCCCAAAAAGCACCACATACTACAAAAAGATCATCAATAACACAAAATACCTCTACTCTAGGTCCTAGAATCAAGATGAAACCCTAGATGTAGATTATGACTAAAACTTGGCCTTTCTATGAGCCAATTGTTCCCTGACAATGCAAATTGCACTAGAGAAGGCCAAAAACACTTAGGAGGTTCCCAAGTGCACTCAAATAGTGCCAACTATGCTCATGGTGTAGTTGGGGCCAATTAGAGCATAGTTGGTAGTTTCATAGTGTAGTTAGCAAGCTAGGGGACAAATAGGACAAAATAAGGTCAAAATGGACCCACAATATGCAAATTTGAAAGAAAGACTACCAAGTGTGCTTTGACAATGCCAAGTGTGTGCCTGGAGAACTTTAGGCTCAGAAGGGTGTAGTTCATAGTTTTGGAGCATAGTTGATTAGGTGAGAACAATAGAAAGAGGTTATACAAAGTCCTAAACACCTAAAACAACTTTCTAAGGCATCCAACTGCACCTTGATAGTACCAAGTCCACACCTAGGATAAAGAGCTACATAAATACATAAACAAAACACAAAAAATTGTTACTCGGCCTCCTAATTAGACTATATGTGATTAAAATAACCAAACAAGCATTAGACTCCTTAAAATGACATCCTTCCTTGCACATACAAGCACAAAATAAATAAAACCCAAGCTAGTAAGCATGATGTTTATGTCAAATTCACTAATTGTAGGACTAGAAAATAAGTTAGAACTTAGCATACTATGAGAAACCACAAAGCTCAATCAACATATACTAAACCCTTATAATCAACCATGAAAACTTATTAAAACAAAGGAAGTAAACACAGGTAAAATCCCCTCTTCAATTGTAGTTCCCATGTCCTTCTTTCTTCTCCATTTTGATGTAGCTCCAATTTCCTATAGTGCACATAATGATGTAATGATACTATTGAGAATACTAGAAGCATGGTTCAAGCCTAATGGGTTCTAAGGATGTTGTAAGGATAAAAAATGAGTGCAAGATTACTCAATTTATAGCCAAAACACAAGAGGTGAGAAATGAATGAGGAGATGGACACTTGTGAATTTGAATGTGAAACTTGGCATGATATTACTTAGAATATCTATGACAAATATGATGCAATATGCCAAATTTAGGATTCTATGACACATAAAATTCAACATGGCTAAATGTGGACAAGAATCTATGACATGCCTATGACACCTCAAAGCCACTTGTAGACAAAAATCTATGATGAAGGTGGCTTATTTTAGTCATGTGTAAGGAATAATATATGTCAAATATGACACATATTAGCCAAGTGTAGAGAGAGGATCTATGTCACATTATTTCCATGTGTCAAGACTAGGTGGAATATTTGAATTAAAAATTCATAATTATGCACAAATAGAAATTAGTAAATTAGAAATTAGAAGTGGAAAATAGGACTTAGGAAATTGACAATTCCAATAATTCACAAATTAATTAATAAATATGAATTAATAGAGAATGTTGGTTAGTGATAATAATTAGTAATGTGGGATAAACATGATTGAAATAACATAGGAATAGATTATGGGTTAACTAATCCTATAGGAAAAATTACCAAATGATTGGTCAATTTGATTAAATAAATGCAAGATTATCCTTTTGGATGAAATGTGATGGTTATGGAGATCGACTATGACAAGGGAAGATCAAATCCATGATCTAATTGATTGAGTGATTAGAATTGATAACATTCCAAGGACACATGACATGGATTAAGGACATGCGATATTTAACAGATATTGTAAATGCCATAGGATTTAAATTGATTGATAATATTAATTATAATAACACAAACAAACATCATCAATGTTATTAAATTAATTGGATAAGGACACAATTTGACATTGAGGGACTCTATAATGTTGATGATTGGATGATAAAAATGATATATTTAACCTAGTGCTAAGGGACATAACAATGCTAATATCAAATTTGATAGATTTTACAAGTTTGATAGATTGTCAAGGCATTGAGGCACATGACAATGCATAGGGATGGATGAATAATGATAGATTTGAGATACTTGACATGTTTCAGGTTGATTAGGATTGATTTGGGATGGTTTTGGGTTGATCTAATGAGATTTTGATGATGTTGAAATGATTTGGAGTCAATGTTGTAAAGTTTGGATAAAATGGGAACCAATTCTAAAATGATTTGCAATTGATTTGAAAGGGGGTACAAGTGATGAAGGATATTGTCAAAAATAAGCTTGAATGATAATCAAGTTGGTCAAAAGATTGGAATTAGTGAAATAAGAAAATAAGACAGGTTAGTATGAAAATGTGATTAAACCATAGACACAAACAATTTTTTAGTGTGTACACTTTCTAACCATTGTGAACAATATTTAAAACCCTTTAATCAAGGTTGACCTAATAGTCATATGTAAATCCTTTAATAGGGTGGCATTCTAATAGAATGTTCTAATGTCCTCTAACAAGGAAACTCCTAATAGGTTGATTAAATCCTTTAACAAGGTCACATTTAACAGTGTGTTTTGTGACCTTTAACATTGCTAGCTCCTAATAGAGCTTACTTCAGAACAGTCAAAATTGGTAACATTTTGTTGGTGGTTTTTCTCAAATTGGCTTTCCACATTAAATCCTAGTGTAAGACTTGTGCAAATGTTATTATGGTGTTTTGTGTTACATTTTTAAAATAACTACAGAGGGGGTGAATTAGCTACCCAAGGTCTAGATGTATCAATTGAGCAAACAAACACTTAAACATCTTTAGATCTTATCATTTCATTGCTTAATCTCTACTCTAAACTTTTAGTAACATTATCTACTTGTCCATTGTTCTAAAAATAAATGATGTGCATAATGTAAACATTAATCAGTAAAACATCATAATAACATCCACACAAGTTGGACACTAGGATTAATGTGGAAACCTAATTTGGAAAAAACCACCACCAACATGTCACCTATTTCCACTCTTATGAAGTGAACCCTGTTAGGAGCCAACCCTATTAAAATTTACAATACACACTATTAAATGTGACCTTGTTAAAGGATTTAATAACCCTATTAGGATTGTTCTCATTAGAGGAATTCAAAACATTCCATTAGAATGTCACCTAGTTAAAGGATTTACATAGACTATTAGGTCAACCTTGATTATAGGATCTCAAATAGTATTCACAATAGTTAGAAAGTAACAATAGGTTTGATTTGTTAAGTACAATTCACTTTGCATGTATATATCTTTGTTAATCTCTCATGTATGAATTCACTATTTGGCCTCCATTGTAATCTCAATCTTTGATTTTCTTGGCAACCCTTTAAGCAATCACACTTCACTTCTTCTCAACTTGATTAAGACTTTTTCTTAGATTTTCTAGTCAACAACATTAGTAATAAATTCAAATCTCTAGAACTCCTTCACACATGCATAGCCTCTCTACATACACATAAATTTTTCCTTTGTACCTCCTTAAATAGGTAATTCTAATATTTTTTCACTTAAATAACACCATGGATCTTAGGGTTAACAATTCAATCCATCAAATTCAATGAATCTAATCACCATTTTGTTTATTCCTTCTTCTCTAGAAATTTCTCTTTGAATCCATCTCTTAGGTCATTTACCTAATCCTATCCTAGAATTAAATGATACAATTCATCAATCCTTATCTTCAACATTCTTTCCATATCCCAAAAAATCAACTTAGTCAGCTAGAAATGATGATTTCTCCCAAATAGTTAAAACTTTGTTCCTCATCCAACACTATGATCTGACACTTGTCCATCACTAAATTACTCAATCACTAAAAAAATTCTCACTCAACACATACACTATTATAGGTTCAACACTTATGCTTGGTCAACACTAACTTTTCTCGGCACTTAATGTGGCTCGGTTGACACTAGCATTACTTGGCATGTACAAAAAAAAATTTTAGTCTTCTACTTTGTTACTCGATCAAGCCTATATATTTGATCTGTCTTTGTTCACACTTTCAAGTCTTATAAATTACTATCTTATCCTCTTGTAACATTATTTAAACAATAAATACATCTTGTACAAGTCCAACTAATCAAGTGTCCATTTGTAGTTTCCTTTTCATAACTCAACATTTCCTCTAGATGCTTTTGTTATGAGCATATTCTCAAATCCTCTTCATCAATAAAATAGATATGACACTTAGATTAGATAGGAAACTATCTAACCAATATGTTTGACATGAATGACAACATAACAATTGTTTCAATTGTAGTTTCCAACAATTTTATTGATTAATATTTATATTCTAAAGTCTATTATTTTAGGATAGTGAATAGCTAGCTAATGTTATTGAAAGTTTACACTAGAGACTAAGCTATGGAATGATAAGATCTAAAGTTATTAATTTTTTGTTTGTTTATTTGGTACATCTAGACCTTGGATAACTAATTCACCTCCCCTAAATTATTCTAAATACTCTAACAATTGGTATTAGAGTGTTGGTAATTGTAGAGAGAAGTTTGAAGGTAGTCAAAGAAAAAGATCATAGTGTACACAAAGGAGCTGCCAAAGTTGAAAAAAGAGAAAAAATGTTGATGAGGATACATATAGCTAGTATTGGAGATGTTGCATAAGATTTTATAGATAATAATTATGTTAATATAAAAAAAGTCCCTCTAACTTATCAACTAAAAGAAAAGAAAGAGCACAATTAGACAACATTGGAGATTGCTTCAGACATAAGTTATGTTGAGTTTGATGACATAAGAGAATGAAAGAATATGAAGCAAATGTGGGATAAACTAAAGACCATATATGGAGGATATGAAAATATCTTGAGAGCCAAACCAAAAATCTTGCGAGGAAAATCTGATGAAATGAGAATGTTAGAAGGTGATAACATAGTTTAATACTATGCAAGAATCATAGAATTTTTCAATGCTATTAGAGGAGCTAATAGAAACATCAAGGATGAAACGATAATAAGAAAGATACTAAGAACTCTACTTCCTATTTATGCCATTAGGTTTTTTGAAATATAAGAACTAAGATGTACTCTAGGTAATACTTTAACTCTAGAAGGTGTGATTGGTAGGATTACTTCTTTTGAGATGCCTTATTTTCACAATTATACTCCAACTATTGAATATGCTTATAAATCACAATTGGTTTTGAGCAAGAAAGGAAAAGGTAAGCATGAAAAGTGAGAGTGATATTTTAATATGATTAACTTGATGAACTTGAGGCACTGATGGCTAGGAGGCTTCAAAGAGACGTAGGAAAACCTTCTATACTATATTTTTCATGCAACAAAGTTGGCCATATTGCTACAAGGAGTGCTGATAGAGAAGACAAGGATGAGGGGAAGGAAAGGAAGAAGAGATTATTGAGACGAAAAGAAAAATAAGGACTACAATGATGATGTAGAAGCATCTTGGGTTTCCTTTTTATCCTTCACTTTTGTTCATTCTGACAGTTCAGACTGCGTTCTTTTTAGATATTATCAAGCTCTTTAGTATGAACCAAGCTATTCCTTTGATGACCAATTGCCATTACTATGAACTAAGTTGTTCCTATACTCACCATGCATTCTTTCATTCATTGAGTGAGCTTATGTTGATGATGTTGGGTCCTTCTTTGAATGAGTTGTCTATGTGTTTGGTTCTCAATTAGAGCCGACTCTTGTATTTAATTTAGATCATAATTTAAGAATAGGATCTTGTCTAGGGATGTGTTGACTATTTTGAGGTTGGCCTTTTCTTGATGTAACATTCTTGAATCTTCTATAAGGAATTTTGGCAAGTATAAGTAGAGATATTTGGTTTAGTTTTAGATAGAACTTAGAGGATTGAGAGTTAGAGTAGATGTTATGAGTTTGAAGCTGAATTTAGAATTTAGGGTTATATTTTATATCTGGTCATAACCAAGAAGGACTTACAACTGGGCATGTATGTTGAAAATTTGATGACTTAATAAAAATATTGGTTCTCTCTCTCCTTGGTGTTGTTTCTATGTTTTTCTTCCCTTGTGTGTACCCAATGAGGTGGTTGGGCAATTGGGTGTACTTTTGGCCCTAATTGTTCATCCTTCCTATACTAGGTGGTATCATATCTTGAGGTTTGTCCTTGTGGAGATTGGATCATGTAGAACCCTAAGTATATTTGGTTGTAGGGTGGCAAATTTGAGGATTTGACCTATAACTTGTAGAGGGTTATGATCTTGCTGGAACCTAGTTATAAAGATAGTGTGAGGTAGAGGAAATGTTGACAATGTCATGTTGGATATATTGAGACAAATTGAAACTAAATTAGATGTTGTGGAGATAGCCAAGAGGAGAGGAGCACATATTGATGATGTAAGTGATGATGAAGCTATAACACAAAACCCTAATCCAAAACTTGAAGAAGATCAAGATGAGGAAATATTGTTTAGAGTACTTTCAGGGTAACATTCAAAGCATGGTGTAGAATTTTTTCCTTAGAATGGAAAATTGGACACCAATGTTATGTTGGATTAGATCTTTGATATGGAGAAGTTCTTTGAGTTTGAAAACACTCCTAATAATAGGAAGGTGAAAATTGTAATTACTAGGTTGAATGGTCATGCCTCACTGTAGTAGGAACATTTACAAACTGATAGGCAAAGGGGAGGAAAGGAGAAGATCAAGACTTGGTTGAAAATTGTGAACAAGGTAAAGACAAAGTTCCTTCCCATTGATTACCAATATATCTTGTTGAGGAAAATGAAAAATTTGAGATAAAGGAAAATGACTGCAAAGGAGTATATTGAGGAATTCTATAGACAAGACATCAGATCTAGACATGTGGATAATGATGATGAGAAATTTTTTAAGTACCTAAATGCATTGAGATCTGGAATTTAAGATGAAATAAGTTTTGTGAAATTGGAAAGTGTGGAGGAAGCATATCAACATGCCTTGAAAGCTAAGGAGATCTTGACAAAGAAGCATGAACAAAGACAAAGAGGTAGAGGTGGAATATGTTGGAAATATAAGGTAGGCTAGGTTATAGAGAGGGGAGGGGTGAATTAGGAACCAATAACACTTTTAACTTACTTCAAATTTTAATCCTTGAGATATTAGTATGATCTAATTGCATGCATGAAAGAATGAAATCAATAACATTCATAACACTTTGACACAAGATATGGTGACCTAGAAACCTTCTGAATAGAAAGTAAAACTAAGGTGGAGATGATACCTAAAAGATTTAGTATTGTAGTAAAAATTTGGCCTATTAAGTCTTATAATTGACCACTTCTAGTGATCTTCCCTATTAGGAGCAATAAGGACTATTAGCTCCACCTCGTTAAAGGATTTATAAATATACAGTGAAGTATGCACTCTATTAGGAGATGTAGGAAAAAAATTGTTAAGTTCACCTAGTTAAAGGATTTGACTGATGCACCTATTAGGATGAATTGGTGGCTGATTTTTGATTTTCTAATTAAGTTTCCTTGAATTACAATAATCACCTACCTATGATAAATGACTCTCTGCTATACCATATATTGCTTGTAGCCTTCTTCAGTTTGTGCTCATCTTCTTCTTACTTCTTCACATACATATTACTTAATTCCATTTGGATATGATATAATATATTACATATATACCAATCTAATTAATTACCTTATGGAGTTAACTACAATACCAAATTTATCATAATTCAAAAATTTGACTTATTGTTATAACTCAGGTTCTAAAGACAAACTCGGTAATGTTCTAACACTCAACAAACACTTTCAACACTCAAAAAACTCTAGCACTTAGTTGAAGTTGATGGTTGTTCCATACTGATCACTTCAAGAAGTGGGAACTTGGCCAACACTGTATAACTCAGTGAACACTGGGAAAGCCGGTAGATACTAAAATGCTTGGTTGAAACTGCAACTCTTGGTCAATATTGTATTCTCTTTTTTAACACTATGAACTTGGTAGGCCCTATAGAACTTGGTTAACACTATAGAGCTTGGTTAATGCTATGCTTTCCTTGTAAAGCTCAGTAGACATTGTAGAACTTGACAAGCACTAAAATCTATCTCAGATGCTTGGTAGACACTATGAAGCTTGACATGAACTGCAATCTGACTATTTAGCTTGGTGGGAACTAAAAAACATGGTTATACTACTAGAAGAATGATAAGCTTGGTAAAAATTGTAGAGCTTAGTAGTAATGAAACCAACTGACTAAGTGCTAAGTCACTAATAGACAAATTGACTTTACTATCAATAATCTCCCCCTTTGGCATTGGTGAAAAAAGCACTTATCATACCAAAAATATTATTTCTCAAAATTGTAATTCAAAACTTCCTTATCAATAATCAAGATTGTCAACTTGGTTTTGATTGTTGTCTACTATTGTAGCTCAATTACTTCTTACTCTATTTTTACTAATTTTTCAAAATTTCTTTTGTAAACATATGTCCTGCTATATACTATCTGTATCTTTATATTACTACTCCCCCATACATATATCTCTCCCTCATACATATATCTGGATTATGATAATAATTTCTATTCAAATAATCTTTTATCCCTTTATCAATAATATTCTCCCTCTTTTAACATAAATGTCAATGGTGAAAAATATTAACAAGTTAATAACAAATGTGACAAGAAATCACTATGTACCTTCAAAATGATTGTCATTGTCTTGTCCCAATTCTCTTGCAATACCTTAGATGCATGCAAGGCTATCTTTACCTCTATTGAGAGTTCCATCATATGGTCAACTATGGAGAATTTATTGTCATGGACCAATATTTTTGTTGTACAGTATGTTTTTGTATTGAATCCATGTTTGGCAGAATCATGGCTAGAATTTATGCAAGTGTTGCCCTTATTTTGGCTTCTTCAATTAATAATTTTCCCTCAACATCTGTCAGGTACCTGATCTTTGTGAAATGTGCAGAACTGCAACTAGGATCAAGTGATAATTCTTCTGCACTTGCCTTCAAGTCTTCATCTATTTTGGATAGTTATTCCTCTATCTCCTTAGTAAAGATAGATGTGTCACTCAATTTGACAAATAAAGAAACAAAATTATGTACATATGTTTCTAGAGTAGCAAGAATAGTAGATAATTCTACTTGATCAATAGCTATCTTCTATTCTACTTGCTCCAAAACTTTGTTTTCAATTTTTCTTTTTGTACTCTACAGAATTTTTTCTTTTCCATTGAGATCTTCATTATATTTTTTAAAAATTTTAACCATTTAATACAAAATATTTTGTTTCTCATCAACTTGAATTCTTAGAGCATCAACAAATATTCTCTTGATATCTTCAAGGACTAGATTTTTCTTTTTCCTTTCCTCTTTGAGCTTTTGCTGCATTTCTCTCTTCTTCCAAAGTTCTGCAAGGTGTCCATCTCTTCAAGTGTGAGGTTAGAGGTATCCCAATTTGGAATTAAAATGTACTCATCTAGATCAACTTCTTCATCTTTACCTTTATCTATAACAAAAGGAACAATTTCCTTTCCTTTGTTCAAAACTTTAGTCCTCTTTTGAGACTGTGTCTCAATTGTCATTGCACTAGCCATGGTGGAAACAATAGTGAAAATAGATGGAATAAAAATAATTGTAGGAATAGTAGAAATAGCACTAACAACATGAATACCTTGTTGTTTCTTAGTAAAGCTTAATGCTGGAATGATCTATTCTTTTTGCTTGAAAGATGAAGTGTTAGACACTTTGCTCATTGAAGTACTTAGTATAATGTCTCCAAAGTTTGGTTGTGTTCTTTGAAATGTAGGTTAAACCTCAACCAACTTAGTAGAAGCCTCCTCTAAGGTAGATTTCACTAAGTCTTCACTCAGAGAATGAGGAAGGGAAGTCATAATTTTTACTGCTATCTTTTCTACATAGGTATCCTCAGTACTCTATATTTCTAGAAGACTTCATATTGTAGCTTCTTGTTCTTCTTCCTCATCATCATCATCAACATCTAATTTTCTATTTCTATATCTTCATTATCTTTTTTTACATCTTCTTCTTTACCATCCTTGTCATCTATTTGTGCAACATGGTCACTAGGCTTGTGCATCCTGTATATTTTTTTCCATGCAATAGTATTGGATTTCACCACAGATTCAATGTCCTTTGACAAGATCAACAATGTATTGAACTTAGGGGTAAGTTTATTCTCATTTTCCTTTAATGATTTCTTTATCTCTTTGTAATTGAGACTTGGCATGAGTTGTCTCAAGGTCCATTCTCTTATGTCTCTAGCAACATTAGTTGCATTTTGCCATACTGATGCAACTGCCTTGAGAAATGCATCAGGAACTTGTTTGACTAGTTCATCAAGGGAATACTTCCACTTTGATATTTGTAGCACTAGGGCTTCTTGAATTTGTTTCTTCTCTACTACACTCCTAGTGTCATACTTGAGTGATTTGAAGGATGCCACACCTCCTCCATTTATTCATTTATGCCTCTCTTCAAAGGTAGGGGTAGTCTTCTAAAATATGATCTATTTTGCTTCATCCTTTTCATCACCCAAATTTAGTTTCCTCTTAGATTTGGTGGATCTCATTGTGAATATAGCAAGATAAGACTTTGTAGGTTTTTTTATTATCACCTTCCCTTTCTTCTTGGGAGGCTCATCTTCCTTAGTTTTTGCTTCCTTTGCATTCTCCTCTTCATCTTCATCTTCATCTATATCATTTCCTTTTCCTTTAGTAAGAATTAGTGGAGAGCTCAATGACTTGGTTTTCTTCATGATTTTCTCTATCCTCTTTCTTCCTTTTTTATTGCCTAGGGAAATTTGATTTCATGTTCAATCTTGGTCTTTTCCTCCTTGTATGTTCCAAAATATTTGACCTTGGGATCCATAAGCTCATTTAGGAGAGCCTTAATAATATCTTTGGTCTCATCAATGTTCACCTCATAAACCAAAGGTTTTACTTATGTCATTCTTGGCCTAATTACTTGGATGTAAACTTTATAACAATCCACCAGAAAACACATTACTGCTCATAATCTTCTACTAACTTCTTAGGAATCCTATGTCTACTTTACATCTTCTCTTTGAATGTTTCAAAGTAGGAATCCATTATACTTCCAAATTTTTCTCCCATTTCAGCTATGAATTCATTTATTTGATATAAAACTCATATGTCTTTCCTCCATACCACAGTTCCTTTAGAAGGGAAAAACTTTTGAACATAGAAGAATAAATAGGTTAAAAGAGAACCGAACTTACACAGATTTCTCTTGGAGATTAGGATAGTCTCCATGTTTTTTCCCAATTGACTCAACAACAGCTTGACAAGGTCAAAAGACAAATTGTTTTTCACCACCTTTAGCACTAGGTCAACTACTTCACAGGGAACATTGTTCTATCTACTGAAGCTATATATCTTGTGAGAAATCACATGTATCACAAACTTGAATTCCATCTTTGTCACTCCATTAAGCTTAATTCTTCTACCATCCCACTCGGTAATAGTTCTCTTCACTAGTTCAACCTGACCAAGGGTTTTTGTGGTCTTAACTTTGTTTAGCAGAGGAAATCTAGTAATCCTATGTATCATTTTCTTTGTGATTTTTATAAGGTGATCCAACCACAAATCCATCTCATGAGCTTTTATTGAAATGTATCTAATCCTTTTCCCTTGGAAATCTCACGACATATGCATAATGTGTGTCAAACCCTTCAATTCCAAATGTATATGCTCAAGTTTTAAAATACAATCCACACAAAGTTCACTGAATGCCTAGTTCATTACTAGGGTTCCAAGCTCTTGAATTGAACAGTGATAAAATGACTCGATATCATGAATAAGTACCTTTGGTAGGATTTGTGATTGTGCTCTAATTGGGTCAAGTGCCTTTGTAATTACTAGTGTTAGTTTGAATGTGGGAGCCTTGCAATCCACTCCATGAATCAACATCTTTGAACCATTTTTTTCTTTGCTACTTGAAGATACCATTCAATTGGTAAACCTTGAACATGACAATAATCTTCACAAAATACTACTTCAAATTTCTCTAGGGATCTGAAATCTCTCTTCACTAATAGCTCTAGAAATTTGTTGTGAAAAGATTTTATGAATTTTCTCCTTTTAACCAAATTTTGTCTTTACAATATCCATTAATGCTTCATACAAATGTTCTCTTAGTGACAGGTTGTCCTCCACTTAGTTTAGTGTTTGTGACTCAGAAGACACC
This sequence comes from Cupressus sempervirens, assembly GCA_028749045.1. NCBI lineage: Eukaryota > Viridiplantae > Streptophyta > Pinopsida > Cupressales > Cupressaceae > Cupressus > Cupressus sempervirens. The sequence continues at coordinate 782,027,805 of CM053793.1, read as the reverse complement.
TTCAACTCAATATGGATACCATCACTCAATTTGAAATTGGTACTCAATAGAGTCGCCAACTTGATATCTGCATCCATAAAAAGATATGCAACTTGACCTTGCTTGGTAAAATCTTGAGCTTCCATCATCACTCAATGATTCTTGTGCATCTTAAATACTAATATGGATCTTTCTGCTTGCTAACTAGAACTAATGTTAGATGACTTCTTTTGAATCAGAGTTCCAATAACCTCCATGTGGAACTAAGTCAAAGTGATTGTGCCACCCAACTCATTGACTTGGCTGTCAACATCTTTATGACTTTGGCTTGCATTCTTTGGAGATTTTTGCACCCATTTCTACCTCATTTGTTTTCTAATATTGTTAGCTTTAGCTTTCTTTTCATACTCAATTCTACCTCTGTTCATATAGTTCTTAATAAGATGTCCAAGTTTTGTACAAAAAAAATATCTCTTTATACTATATATCTTCCTCATGTGATGTTTTACATAATTTTCTCCAATGTGCCTAAAATCATGTAAGTAGTGACATTTACACCATGTGTTATAATCCAATCCAAATATTGGTTTCATAATTTTCTCTTCTAGGTTCCACTTCTTGGTTTTGTACTTTGAAGATTTATGTCCTTGCTTGATGCAATTGTGATATGTTCCTTCAAACTTAGGTTTCTTTATCCATTCACTTGCTTTATGCCCATGCTTATTATAGTTGCAAAACTTTCCATTGAATTTTTCTTTACCTTTACTCCAACACCTATTTAATGTATGGCCTATCTTACCATAATTATTGTGAGTAGGTCTTTTATTATATTGAGCTACTTGCTAAGATGATTTACCTTCATCTATATATCCTAATCCAATTTTTCCTTTTTTTTGTATATTTATTTTTCTCATTAAATTGATTCATTCTTTCTTGAGATTTCATGATTATCTCATTGGTTTTGCTTTCAATGTTGAGATCATTATGCAATCTTTCATTCTTTGTCCTCAGATTGTCAAGATCTTGATTTGCATCATTAACTTGATCAATAACGTATGTTTTATAAAGGGATAGTTGTTGAATTTCATTTTCCTTTTATTCTATCTCTTCTTGGGCTTTGTCCTTGTGTTTTATGACTTCACATAATCTGACTAATTGAATTTCTTTTTGTCTTTTTAGCTTTTTGACTTCTTCTTGAAGAATGAGATTCCTCTCAAGTAGGTATTTGATTGCTTCATCAGCTTCATCTAAATTTCTTTCTTGCCATAACTCTTTAATTTTTTCTTCAATGTAGAGATTGTCATTTATTTTTGCTATAGGATCTATCCTTCTTTGTAAGGATTGAGAGAGTTTTTTTTTTTTTCTTTCTTAATTTATCCAATAGCCAATTCTAAATCCAATTTTTCATTCTCAATAACCTATTCTAGTTTGTATACCTCCATTTTCTCTGATCTTTTCTCAAGTTGTTAAAATTTTGATGTGAGAACCAAAAAATTTGATACCAATTGTTGGAAATATAAGGTAGGATAGGTTACTAAGAGGAGTGGGGTAAATCAGGAACTTTTAACTTACTTCACCAATTAATCCTTCATATATTATTATGATCTAATTGCATGCATGAAAGAATGAAAGCAATAACATTCATAACACTTTGACACAAGATATGGTGATCCATAAACCTTCCAAATAGAAAGTAAAAATGGGGTGGCAATGATACCCAAAAGCTTTAGTATTGTAGTATAAAGTTAGCCTATCAAGGCTTACAACTAACCACTTCTAGTGATCTACCCTATTAGGAGCAATAAGGACTATTGGGTCCACCTTGTTAAAGGATTTACAAACACACAGTGAAGTATGCACTTTGTTAGGAGCTTTAGAAAAATACTTTTAAGTCCATTTAATTAAAGGATTTGACTAATCAACCTATTAGGATGAATCAATGGATGATTTTTTATCTACAAATTTAATTTATTGAATGAGATTCCTTGAATTGCAATGATCACCTCACTATGATAGATGAGTCATTGCTATAGCGTATACTGCTTCTAACCTTCTTCAATTTACAATTATCTACTTCTTACTTCTTCACATACATATTACTAATTTCCTTTTGGATATGATACGATACATTACATATATACCAATCCTATTAATTACCTTTTGGAGTCAGCTACAATACCAAATTCATCATAATTCACAAATTTGACCTATTGTTGTAACTCGAGTTCTGAAGAAAAACTCGGTGACATTATGAAACTTGAAAAACACTGTCAACCCTTGAAAAACCTTAGCACTCAATTGAAGTTGAAGCTCATTCCATATTGATCACTTTGAGTAGAAAGAACTTGGCCAAAATTGTATGACTTGATAAACATTGAGAAAATTGATAGATACTAAAATGCTGGATTGACACTGCAACACTTGGTCAACATTGAATTCTCTTTGTTAACATTGTGAGCTTGGTAGACATTGTAGAACTTGGTTAAAACTCTAGATCTTGGCTAATAGTGTTCTTTTCTTCTAAATCTTGGTAGACATTTTAGAACTCGGCAAGCATTGCAATCAATCTTAGATGCTTAGTAGACACTATGAAGCTTGACATGAACTATAATTTGACTATTTATCTTTGTAGCAAATGAAACACTTGGTTAATACTACTAGAAGAATGATAAGCTTGGTAGAAATTATAGATCTTAGTAGCAATGAATCCAAATGACTAAGTGTTAAGTCACTAATAGACAAATTGACCTTAATGTCAATGAAAGATTCTAGAGAGGCAAAGATAGATCTTATGGAGAAACTGGGAGATCTAACAATATTGTGCAAGATAAGGGAAAATATGAATGGAATAATGATGAAAAAGGAAAGACTAAGTGGAAAAGTGGTAGTTCTTACCAAGGAAGAGGTAATTCCTATTCTAGAAGTGGTTTTCATGGTATGTGTTTCAAATGTGGCAAAGAAGGGCATAGATTCTTTGAGTGTAGCTCCTCTAGGAATGAACAAGCTAACATAAGTGTTATGATTCAAAGAGATCCTAAGGGTTCACCAAGTGGACCTAACATTGGAGAAAATCTTATGGTGAGAAGAAGTTTGAGTAATAAGGGAAGTGGTGAGGAACCTTTTCTAAGGAGAAGTCTTTTCAAGTCTAGATGTAAGATATCTAGAAAATTTTGCAAGGTGATTATTGATAAAGGAGGTTCAACAAATTTGGAATCAAAAGGGATGGCTACAAAGTTTCATTTGTAGAGGTTAAAGCATCTAAACCCTATCATGTCTCATGGATCAACTATTAATGTTATATATTGGTAAGTGAACAATATATTGTGAAGTTCAAGATTGGACATTATTTTGATGAATTTTTATGTGATTTTTGTCATATTCTATTGGGTAGGCCTTGGAAATATGATAGATATGTTATAGATGATGGAAGATTGAATCAATATACTCTTTGGGTGAATGGGAGGAAGAAAATATTGTTTCCTTTGATTGAAGGTCTACATGAGGTTAATTGTACTACTATGATAATTTTTATGGTTAATGGAAAGAAATTTGAAAAGGACATGAAAAGGAATCATGTCTATTTTTCTATAATTCCTAGAAGATCAAGTTGTACTAGTAGCAACCAAGTGATAGAAAATAGTTGTAATCAAGTGCCAATCGATAATAACTGAGCACCAAATAGAGTTAATCGAGTGCTAAAATTTAGTAATGACTAAGTGACAACATAAGCTAGTAGTATTGATCAAGTTCTAGTAGAAATTGCAAATTTTTTGAATGAGTATAAAGATGTGCCTAATGGTTTACCACTAGTAAGAAGCATAAGTCATTGTATGGATCTAATTTATAGAGCTAGTTTTCCAAATAAAGCACCACATGGATTGAATCCTACAAAGAATGAAAAACTTAACAAGAAAGTGCATGATTTTTTGTAGAAAGGTTTGATAAGAGAAAGTTAGAGTCCATGTGATGTACCTATTTTATTAGCACCTAAGAAGAATTGAGAATTGAGAATGTTTACTAATTCTAGAGCTACTAACAAGATAATAGTGAAATATAGGTGTCCCATATCAAGGATGGATGATATAATGGATTTTTTGAGTGGAGCCAAATATTTTACCAAGATTGATTTGAAGAGTGGTTATCATCATATCAAAATCAAAGCAGGTGATGAATGGAAGACTACTTGCAAGACAAAACGTGGTTTGTATGAATAGTTGGTAATGCCTTTTGGTTTGACTAATGCACCTAGTACTTTCATGAGGTTGATAAATGAAGTTCTAAAGAGATTTTTGGGTAAATTTGTGATTTTTTATTTTGATGATATTCTACTATTCAATAAGACTAAGGAAGAACATCTTGAGCATGTTAGACAAGTATTATAGAGATTGAAAGAGTAAAAGTTGATGATTAACTTGAAAAAGTGTTCCTTTATGCAAGAGGAGATTATGCATTTGGGATTTTTAATTTGAGCTGATGGTTTGAAAATGGATCCTAAGAAGGTTAAAGAAATTTTGGAATGGCCTACACTTGAGAATGTGGGTGAGGTAAGATCAATTCATGGTTTAGCTAGTTTTTATAGGAAGTTTATCAAGAATTTCAATTTTATTTGTAACATTATGACTGAGACAATGAGAGATAAAAAAAAATTAAAGTGGACACATGGAGCTAATAAGAGTTTTCAAACTTTGGAACAAAAAGTTGTAGAGTTACCTATATTGGCTTTTCATTATTTCAACAAGGTACTTCAAGTTGAATGTGATGCAAGTGGTACTGTAATAGGAGCTATGTTGAGTTGAGTAGAGGCATTTAGTTTAGTTTTAGATAGAACTTAGAGGATTGGGAGTCAAAGTAGATGTTGTAAGTTTGAAGTTGAATATAGAATTTAGAGTTATTATTTGTATTTGGTCGTAACCCAAAATACCTTACAATGGGCATGTATGTTGAACATTTGATGAATCAATAAAAGTATTTGTTCTCTCTCTCTCTCTCTCTCTCTCTCTCTCTCTCTCTCTCTCTCTCTCTCTCTCTCCTTTGTGTTATTTCTATGTTTTTCTTCCATTGTGTGTACCTAGTGAGGTGGTTGGATAGTTGGGTGTACCGTTGGCCCTGGCTATTTATCCCTCTTACACAAAATGATAAAGGTAAGAAATATTTGTATATTGCTTAAGAAGAAACCAATATTGAGTCTTAAAGTAATGATGAAGAAGTAATCTATGTTGCTATGAAAGAGGATTCTGATGAAGATGAGAAAAATGTCTTAGTTTCTTATGTGAACAAAAGTGATAGATGGATAATTGATAGTGGTTTTTCTAATCACATGACTAGGGATAGAAGTAAATTTGAGAACATTGGAGCATACAAGGGTAGCTATGTTAAATTTGGTAATGATGTTCCATATCTTGTTAAGGGTAAAGGATAAATAAAACTGACTGATAAGATCAAATGTAACAATGTTTATTGGGTTGAAGGACATAACTGTAATCTATTAAGTATTTCATAGTTTAAAAAATCAGATTATAGAGTTGAATTCCATCATAGAAAGGTGAAGATATTTGATGCTAATAGTACACTGATTGGAAGTGGTGATCAACCAAGAGTTAAATTGTTCTATCTAGATCTATTTAATGAGACAATTTTGTTTGCACAACATGAAGATATTTAGTTATAGAATAGAATTTAATGTCATGTAAATTCTGACAATTTGGTTAGCATTAGAAAAATTAAAAGAGTAAGAGGTTTTCCAAAAATGAAGAAGCCTAATAATGCTATATGTAAACAACATCAACTAGGAAAAATGACAAAGTGTAGTTTCAAGAGTAATACATACTCATCAAATGATATTTTGGAATTGGTTCATTATTACTCATGTGGACCTATTGGTGTTCAAAGCTGTTGTGGGGTGAACATTTCATTCTATTTGTTGATGACTATTTTAGAATGATGACTATGATGTTTCTTAAAGAAAAATATGATGCTTTTCAATTATTTAAGTGGTATTTGGCTAGAGTTGAAAAGGAAATAGAGAAGAGTGTGAAATGCTTGAGATCTACAAGAGGTGGTGAATTCATTTCCAATGAGTTCAACATATTCTGAAATGACATAAGAATCAAAAGATAGATGTCAACACCTTGGAACTCTCCTTAGAATGGAATAACTAAAAGAATATATAGATCAATTATGGATTGTGTTAGAAAATTGATGATGGAGAAAAATTTGTCACATAAATATTGGAGAGAAGTTGTAAGTACAACTATTTATACAATAAAAAAAGTACAAGTAAAGAAAGATACACATATTATACCTTTTTAATTTTGGTATGGTTGTGCACCTAAAGTAAAGTGCTTCAATTTTTTGGAAAGAAAATGTTACATACTTAAAGATAATAGAAATGGAAATCTTGATGCTAAAGTGACGAAGGCATATTTCTAGGATATTCCACTGGGACAAAAGTTTATAAGTGTTTAAATTCTAACACTAAAAAAGTTGTGGAAATTGAAAATGTGAAATTTTATGAATATACACAAAGGAATGAAGTTGAATGTAAAACTAAATCTAAAGAATATAATTCATTCATATATGTGAATGATAGTGCTCTCAACATGCCACTTGATCAAGAAAATAAAGTTGAAAATATACATCAAACTAGGAATGCCAAGTTGCAATAGGAAGTTGCCAACAAATTGATTGTGGGTGTCGAGCAATAGGTAAATGATGCCAAGTCATTGAGAGAGGAACCTGAACATTAGAAAAATAGTGTAGAATATGTAGAGTATGAACCCAAACCTAAATAAGAGAGGGATAATGAGCTTGAAATTATTTTACAAGATGATCCTATTGAAGAACAAAGAAGAAACGAACTTGTATTAGAAAAATATGTGAGAAAATATCATTCACTTGAATAAATAATTAGAGACAAAGAATCTAGTGTTATGCGAAGAAAAAGACTCTGAAGTGATACATTCTTACTTTATGTGTTTGAGGCCAAATTTGTGAAAGATTCCTTGGAGAATGAGGATTGGATATAAGAAATAAATGAAGAAACTAAGTGGATAGAAAAGAATAAAACATGGAAACTAGTATCTAGACCAAAAGTCAGACCATGTTATTGGAACAAAGTGGGTATTCAGGAAAAAGCTAAGTGAAAATGGTTAAGTTACAAGGAACAAGGAAAGATTATTATGCAAAGGATATGAAAAAGTGAAAGTTGTTGATTATGGGAAAAAAATTTATCTTGTAGAAAGACTAGAAGTAGTGAGAACACTGCTAGCATATTCTGGTTATAAAGGATTCAAGGTATATCAGATGGATGTAAAATATGCATTTCTAAAGGTGACACTTGAAGAATAAGTATACATAGAGAAAATTGAAAGATTTTTAGATCTTATCAAGAAGAATATGGTGTGTAAGATGCAAAAAAATTTATATGATTTGAAAAAATCCCCTAGAGCATGGTATGAAATACTGAATAGCTATTTGGTGAAGATTGGATTTGCAAGAAAAAATAATAACAATCTTCTATAATTGAAGAGTAACAAGAAAAAAGAGGTATTTCTACCTAAATTTTTGTTGATGATATCATATTTGGAGGCAAGGAAGAATTATGAAAATCATTTTCTAATGAAATGAATGAAGAAGGAATTTGAAATTTCAATGTTTGGTGAGATCAAATTCTTTGTTGGCTTACAACTATATAAAATAAAACAAGGTATCTTCTGTTGGAAATGATTGAAAAGATCATGAATGAAGAATGATGGAATTGGTAAAGAATTCTTTCAATCATTGTTTTGTCATTGATGTCAAACTTGCTACTTGTTGGAATGACAATTGCTTAAGCGATCCAAATACTATCAATTGGTTGATTGACAAGGAGGAGGCAATTAATAAGATGTAACTAGAGCACCTAGAGAAAGGTTGAAGTTATGATGTTGTAATGAAGTATAAAGATCAGCTAAGCCATTGATGAAATAGTGTATTGATGACATACTCCAACACATAGGGAATGGACACACTAAGACACATCAAAGATGTTAGAACCTAACTAAGTTCATTTGTAAGTGTCAAGCAAGCTAGTTAAAGCTGAGCAATCCTTCAGGTGCCAAGCATAAGAAAAAGGTAATGGATGCTGAGAAAATCAAGAATCATTCAGGAATTGCATGATCTAGACAATTGTATATGCCAAGTAATAGAGACGTTCATATGCCGAGCTATACAAAATTCAACATGTGCCGAGTAACTCAGGATCCAACAAGAGCTGAGCACTATGAAGTAAATAGAAGCCGAGTGATTCAAGAACACAATAGAAACTGAAAAATATAGGAAAGCTTCAAGTGCCAAGTAAAGTAGAAACTACAGAGGATGCCGAGCAATCCAGAGCTAGATAGTGCTAAGCATCAGTAAATAGCAGTAGAAGTCGATCAAGCTAGTTAATGTCGAGCATCAGTAAACCAATGATGTCAAGTTACTACATTATTTATAAAGTCAAAAGATTCACCAGATTAGTAATGATAAGTTTGTTACATTGAATTAGTTGGATGATAAGGATGATGAGTAGATGTCATAGAATTTCATGTAAACCATGCAAACTAGTTTTGAGCGAATACTGATGGAGTTATCATGAAGTTTTTGGAAGAAAAAATTTGGAGGGAAAACAATATCATTCTCTTAGATCAAATCAAATTGATGAGCAAGAATATTTGAGTGGGAAATGAAGAACATAAATTCTTTATAAGGAGTTATAGGTCAGAGATCAAGTAGGAGTGAGGGAGTTGGTCATAAGTGTGGTCGTGTGAAGAAGCCAAGAGAAGGCTACTATGAAGTGTCAAAAGGAGGACACAGTGAGGAGTAAGTACAAAGGATTAAGACTCTGAGTTGATCAAGCGACCATAGAGTACATTGGCACAACGAGTGGAAGAACTCAAGGAGATAGATCTTGAAGGGTGGAGAAGCTGTCAGCTCTACAAGGAATAAAATCCAAGCAAAGAAAAGAACTGAAGAAGTGATCTAAAATCTGCAAGGTTAGAGTTGAAATCTTTATCAGGTCAAAACCTTTCTAATACTTTCTTACCATTTTATTAGACATTGAAATCCTACATTGCTAGGTTAGCTTAACAGCTGGGTGGATAAGCCTTAGGAAAAGAATAGAAGATCCCCAGGAGAAGGATAAGAGATCCCGAGGAGAAGGATAAGAGATGCTCAAGAGAAGGATAGGAGATCCTTAGAGAGGGATAAAAGATTCTTTTGAGAAGGTGATTGAAAATCCCATGGACTTGGGTGGGCATATCAGCTCTATGTAAACCCTTTAATAGGGTGGCATTCTAAGTTTAATGTTATTAAGTCCTCTAATGGGGCACACTCCTATTAGGGTGTAGAAATCCTTTAACAAGGTCACATCTGACAGTGTGTAAAGCCTTTAAAAGGGTAGGCATTTAATAGGGCAAACCATCAGAAGTGATTGAAATCTATCACACAGTAATTTTGTGGGTATCATCCCCACCCTAGTTTTACCTTCTTATTCCTAGACTATTTTTGGGTCACCAAAATCTTTGTGTTATGTGGTGATGCATGTTTACTTTTCATGATTGTTTAATTGCATGATAGTTTTATTAAAAAAAAATTTGTATTGGACATTATTGGACCTTGAATAACTAATTCACCCCCACTCTAAGTTATTCTAAAAGAATTCTAACAATTGGTATTAGAGCCCACTACTGATTTGTTTCAAGGTACTAGCAATAGGAAGATCAAGATGTCCAAGAGAGAAGTTCCCAAGCTAAACAAAAAAAACTTTGTTGCATGGAAAAGTTTGATGAAGTTGCATCTTGGATGAATAGGTGACTATGCACAGACCTCAATCATAGTTGATCATGTAGACCTTGCAGGACCCCTCATTGTAGAAGACATGAGCAAGAAGAAGGAGCACAATCAAGCTATGTTAGATATTGCTTCAGCACTAAGCTATGCTGAGTATGATGACATCAAAGAATGTTATACTATACATCAGATGTGGAAAACATTATCAAACATCTATGGAGGAGATGATAATGTCAAGAGAGCCTAAGAGGAAATTTTGATGACATGAAAATGGAAGAAGGAGAGAATGCTGCTCAATACAGTGCAGGAATGAAAGAAGTGGTAAGTGCCATAAGAAGCCTAGGAGGACAATTATTAGAAGAAAAATAATGTAGCAAATACTTGAGAACTTTTCTTCCTATCTATGCTATAAGTGCATCAGCCATCCAAGAGCTAAGGTGTGTACTAGGCAACACATTGTCATTTGAAGGAATAATTGGAAGACTCACTACCTTTGAGCTATCCAACTTTGACAACTACAAGCCAAAAAACTTTGACTTTGCATTCAAAGCCAAGACCACAATAAAAGACAATGAGGAGGTGCAAACAAAGAAAAAAGTGAAAAAGGAAAGTATGTATCTAGTGATAGTAGCACTGATGAAGATGATGTAGACCAATTGGAGGCATTACTAGCAAGAAGATTTCATAGAGGAAGAGGCAAATTCAAAGGTAAGCTGCCAATCATTTGTTTTAATTGTAATGAAGTTGGTCACATTATAGCCAGATGCACAAAAAAGAAAAATTACAAGGATGGGGGCAACCTCAAGAACAAGAAAGAGGACAACTAGGACTATAGAGGTAAAGGAAAAAGATGCTACATTGTTGAAGAAGACTCTAATGAGAATGATGATGAAGTAGTCTATGTGGCTATGAAAGATGAATCAGATGAAGATGAAGCAATTGCCCTAGTAACCTACATGAACAAGAATAAAAAATGGTTTATAGATAGCAGATGCTCTCATCACATGACTGGAGATAAAAGTAAGTTCATTACCTTTATTCAATATGAAGGAAATAGTGTTAGATTTGGTAACAATGCACCATGTCAGATCAAAGGGAAAGGTAGTATCAAGCTTACTAAAAAGATATCATGTGATAATGCATACTATGTTGAAGGCCTAAATTATAATTTGTTAAATGTCTCATAGTTAGGCAACATAGGATGCAAGGTTGAATTTGAAAATAGAGTTGTTAAGATCTATGATTCTTAAGGAAGTCTAATAGGAAAAGGTAACCAGACTAGGAGTAATTTATTCTACCTAGACATGGAAGATGCTTCTTGTCTCATTGTTAAAACTAATGATGTATGGTTATGGCACAAGAGGCTATGTCATGTAAATTTTGACAATCTAATAAGCATCAACAAAATGAAGAAATTCAGAGGTCTACCAAAGTTGAAGAAGCTTGACAACAGCATGTACAAATAATGCCAACTAGGGAAGATGACCAAGTCAACTTTCAAAAGAAAGGCTTATACTTCTAATGAAGTATTAGAGCTAGTTCATACTGACTTGTGTGGTCCTATTGAAGTAAAAATCTACAAAGGTGATAGATACATAATGCTATTTGTAGATGACTATTCAAGGATGATGATAGTCATGTTCCTAAAATAAAAATTAGATGCGTTACAAATGTTTAAATGGTACTTGGCCTGAGTTGAGAAAGAGACTGGAAAGAGCCTAAAATTTCTTAGATCTGATAGAGGAGGTGAATTCCAATCAAGAGAGTTTAAAGAATTTTGCAATGAAAGAGGAATCAAAAGGTAGACATCAGCACCTAGGACTCCACCTCAGAATGCTATAGTAGAAAGAAGGAATAGATCAATCATTGACTGCACTAGGACCTTAATGATGGAGAAAAATGTTGCACTCAAGTACTAGAGAGAAGTTGTAAGTACTGTAGTCTACAAACTCAAGAAAGTTCAAGTCAAGAAAGGTACAAATGCAACACCTTTTGAATTATGGTATGGGCTTTCTTCTAATGTAAAACATTTCAAAATATTTGGATGCAAATGCTATGTGTGTATATATATATATATATATATATATATATATATATATATATATATATATATATATATATATATATATATAAAGAGTCTAGAAATGGAAATTTTGATGCAAAGAGTGAGGAAGGCACATCTCTTGGTTATTCTACTAGAAGCAAAGCTTATAACTGCTTGAATGTTAACACTAACAAAGTAGTAGAAAGCACAAATGTGAAATTTGATGAGCTTGCAGGAGTTCAAAGTGTTGAGAACACCAAGAAAGCAGAAAAATACAAGACCTTTGTATACTTTTATGAAGCTATACCTAATAATGGTGAAGTTACAACTTAGAATGACAATCAGAAACAAAATCCAATATCTGTCAAGTCACAAATAGTGAATGTCGAGAAGTAAACACATTCAAAAGCTGAGCTGCATAATATAGAGAATGTTCATTTAGATTTTGAGAATTGTCAACATGAAGGAAATGAAGAAATATCTAATGAAAATACACATGAAGATTCAGATTCTGAAAGAGACAACATACAAAAAAGGAAAGAACCAGTATTGGCAAAGTATGTAAGAAGACATCATCTTGCAGATCAAATTATTGGAAACAAAGAGACAGGACCAGTGACAAGAAATAGAATCACAAGTGAGACATGTCTGCTCAGCAAAATGTAACCAAAAATAGTAAGTGAAACCATAAAAGATGATGACTGGTACAATGCTATGAAAGAAGAAATAGAACAAATTGAAAAGAACAAGACATGGACCTTAGTCTCAAGACCGGCTAACAAGAATGTAATTGGAACCAAGTGGGTGTTTAGAAAAAAGTTAGATGAGAATGGTGAAATCACAAGGAACAAGGCAAGGCTAGTTTATAAAGGGTATGCACAAGAAGAAGGACTAGACTATGGAGAAACTGTTGCTCTAGTTGCCAAAATGGAAGGAGTAAGGACCTTATTGGCATATGCAACCTTCAAAGGATTTAAAGTCTATCAAATAGATGTTAAGTCTACATTTTTGAATGGTATACTTGAAGAGAAAGTCTACATAGAGAAACTAGAAGGATTTGTTGATGAAAATAACAAAAATAAGGTATGCAAATTGCATAAGGCTCTATATGGATTAAAGCAAGCCCCTAGAGCTTGGTATGAGAGACTTCACAAATATCTAGTGCAAATAGGATTTGAAAGAACTGATGATAATAGAAACATGTACATCAAATCAAAAGAAGGTAAGGATATCCTTGTATCTAAAATCTTTGTGGATGACATAATTTTTGGAAGAAAGGAAGGGCTTTGGAAAAGTTTTGCTGACAAAATGAAACATGAGTTTGAGATGTCTATGTTTGGAGAAATCAAGTTCTTTGTTAGATTACAAGTACATCAAAGAGATACTCAAGATGTTTGGATTGGAAGACTCCAAACTTATCAGCACACCAATGGAAATAGGACATAAGTTATCCAAAAATGATGAATCGGCTAAAGTCAATCAAACAATGTACAAATCCAGGATTGGAAAACTACAATATGTTCTACATAGTAGACCAAACATAGCATTAGCAGTTGGAATAGTGGCCACATTCTCTGCTAATCCTAGAGAAAATCATCTCATGGCAATAAAAAGGATAATGAGGTATCTTAAAGGAACAGCTGATTTTGGCCTATACTACAAAAAGAATGAGAAGTTTGAGCTCAATGCATACATAGACACAGATTGGAGAGGCAACATTGATGATAGGAAAAGCACAAGTGGAGGAGCATTATTCTTAGGTAACAGGCTAGTTACTTGGACTAGCAAGAAATAAACATCCACATCTCAGTCTACTGCAAAAGTAGAATATGTGGCAGTAGCAATCAATTGCACAAACATTGTATGGCTCAAACATCTATTGAAAGGAATGAAAGAAGTAACAAAACCTATGATACTATATTGTGATAATACAAGTGCTATAAACATATCCAAGAATATAGTAATGCATGCAAAAACCAAGCATATTGCAATCAAGCATCACTATGTCAGAGAATTGGTGGAAGACAAACAAATGAAGATGGAATACCTTCACACAAAGGAAAAAATTGCAGATATCTTCACCAAAACATTGCCCAAGGATACTTATGAATATCTTAGAGGCAAGTTGGAGGTAAAGCCCACAACTGAAGTAGTTTAAAGCAACAAAGAAGTTGCCTTGCATCAAAAGGAGTAGATCATTGAAATATCAGAAAAATGATGCAAAGGATGACAATAGGAATAGAAATTCTAGATCAGTCACAAGCATGGTGACAGAGGAAAAAGACATAAGATGCAAAGCTTACACCAAGCATGTTGAAGATGCTACACCTTCAGCATTTATGTTAAAGAGGGAGATTTATGAGAAACTGATCAATAAAAAGTAAGAGGGAGATGTATGAGATTAGTACTAGACCAAAAAAATAGAGAGAGATGAAAGAGGGAGATTCAGAAGAGATAAGAAACTAATTAGCAAGGAGCTATGAAGGATTGGGAATATAGAGTAAGGATGCATCAGTCAAGAGGGAGAAGCAGAACAAATGATTCAGAGAGAGACATGATACAAAAAGGAAGATATGTAATGACAACAAGTTTTTTGTTTGGTATATAATTTTGGTGGTAACTAAGTTGATCAGCTCAATCAATTGATCAGTTTGGTTTGCCATCAATGCCAAAGAGGGAGATTTTTTGAAATGGTTGAAAAGATCATGAATGAAGAATGATGGAACTGGTAAAAAAATGCTTTCAATCATTTTTTTTTCATTGATGTCAAACTTGCTACTTGCAAGAATGACAATTGCTTAAGTGATCCAAATACTATCAATTGGTTGATTGACAATGAGGAGGCAATCAATAAGATGTAACTAGAGCACCTAGAGAAAGGTTGAAGTTATGATGTTGTAATGAAGTATAAAGATCAGCTAAGCCATTGATGAAATAGTGTATTGATGATATACTCTAAGACATACAAAATGGACACACTAAGACACATCAAAGATGTAAGGTTTAACTAAGTCATTTGTAGAACCTGACTAAGTTCATTTCTAAGTTTTGAGAAAGCTAGTTAAAGTTGAGCAAGTTCAACTTCAGTGTGTGCCAAGAAATCCTTCAAGTGTCGAGCATAAGAAAAAGGTAATGGATACTGAGAAAATCAAGAATCATTTAGGAATCAAGTGATCCAAAAAACTATATATGCCAAGTAATAGAGATATTCATATGTCGAGCTATACAGAATTCAACATGTGCTAAGTAACTCAGGATCCAACAAGAGTCAAGCAGTATGAAGTAAATAGAAGTTGAGTGATTCAAGAAAACAATAGAAGATGAGTAATATAGGAAAGCTTCAAGTGTTGAGTAAATTAGAAACTATAGAGGATGCTAAGCACTCTAGAGCTAGATAGTGCTAAGCATCAGTAAATAGTAGTAGAAGCTGAGCAACCCAACTAATGTCGAGCATCAGTAAACCAATGATGTCGAGTTGCTACATTATTTGTTAAGTCAAAAGATTTTCCAGATTAGTAATGATAAGTTTGTTACATTGAATTTTTTGAATTAGTTGGATGATAAGGATGATGAGGAGATGCCATAGAATTTCATGTAAACCATGCAAACTAATTTTGAGCAAATACTGATGGAGTTATCATGAAGTTTCTGGAAGAAACAATTTGGAGGGAAAACAATATCATTCTCTCATATCAAATAAAATTGATGAGTAGGAATATTTGAGTGGGAAATGAAGAACATAACTTCTTTATAAGGATTTGCAGGTCAGAGATCAAGTGGGAGTGAGGGAATTGGTCATAAGTGTGGTCGTGTGAAGAAGCCAAGAGAAGGCTACTGTGAAGTGTCAAAAGGAGGACATAGTGAGGAGTAAGTACAAAGGATTAAGACTCTAAGTTGATCAAGTGACCATAGAGTACATTGGCACAATGAGTGGAAGAACTTAACGAGATAGATCTTGAAGGGTGGCGAAGCTGTCAGCTCTACAAGGAAGAAAATCCAAGAAAAGAAAAGAATTGAAGAAGTGATCTGAAATCTACAAGGTTAGAGTTGCAATCTTTATCAAGTCAAAACCTTTCTAATAATTTCTTACCATTTTATTAGACATTGAAATCCTACATTGCTAGGCTAGCTTAACAGCTAGGTGGATAAGCCTCAGGAAAAGAATAGAAGATCCCCAGGAGAAGGATAAGAGATCCTGAGGAGAAGGATAAGAGATCCTTAGGAGAAGGATAGGAGATCCTTAGAGAGGGATAAAAGATTCTTTTGAGAAGGTGATTGAAAATCCCATGGACTTGGGTGGGCATATCAGCTCTATGTAAATCCTTTAATAGGGTGGCATTCTAAGTTTAATGTTCTTAAGTCCTCTAACAGGGCACACTCCTAATAGGGTGTAGAAATCCTTTAACAAGGTCACATCTGACCGTGTGTAAAGCCTTTAAAAGGGCAGGCATTTAATAGGGAAAACCATTAGAAGTGATTGAAATCTATTGCACAATAATTTTGTGGGTATCATCCCCACCCCAGTTTTACCTTCTTATTCCTTGAGTATTTCTGGGTCACCAAAATCTTTGTGTTATGTGGTGATGCATGTTTACTTTTCATGATTGTTTAATTGCATGATAGTTTTATTAAAGAAAAATTTGTATTGGATATTATTGGACCTTGAATAACTGATTCATCCCCCCTATTAGTTATTCGAAAATAATTGTAACATCTTCATTACTCAATAAAAATATTTCAAGGAGATACTAAAAAATTTTGGAATGGAAGATTCAAAACTAGTTAGTACACCAAAGGTTATTGGAAAAAAGTTATTTAAGAATAATGAGGCTACTAATGTGACCTAAACATTATATAGATGAATGATTGGAAAACTATAATATGTTGTTCATAGCAAACTTGATATCTCATTAGCACTTTGGATAGTTGCAAGATTTTTAGCAAGTCCTAAGGAAAGTCACATGATGGAAGTGAAAGGACATAAAGATATCTAAAATAAATATAAGACTATGGACTATATCAAAAGAAGAATGATAGGTTTGAACTGTAGGTTTTATTGATTCTAATTGGGTAGGAAATGTTGATGTCAAGAAGAGCACAAGTGGAGGTGAATTATTTCTAAGAAAGAGACTAATTTCATGGATAAGAAAGAAGAAAAATTGTATTTCCCAATCAACAATTGAGGCTAAGTATGTTGTAGTAGTAGTAAATTATTCTAAAATCATATGGATCAATAAATTTTCTAAAGGTATGAAGGAAGAGATCAATAATCCAATGGTTATCTATTGTGATAACACAAGTGGAATTAACAAATCAAAGATCCATGTAATGTGTACAAAGACAAAGCATATTGCTATCAAGTGTTATTACTTGAGAGAGCTAGTTCAAGATAAAGAAGTGAAATTGGAGTATGTGAACACAAAAGAGTAAATAGGTGATATATTCACTTATTTTTTACCTAAAGATCCTCATGAATATCTCATAAGTAAACTAGGGGTAATTACCCTAGATAGCATTGCATCAAATTTTTTGATAAGAATATCTTACAAAATGATTCAAAGAGTTCTACCTTAGGAGATGCCTAAGGTAGTAGTTAGGTAGAAGAAAAAAATAATGGATTAGTCATATGAGGATTACAGATGAAGAATTTGTAACAAACATGAAGGTTTCTACATGAGAAAGATGCATGTGTTGAAATTTATTTGGCATTATTGTCAAAGAGGGAGATATTTTGGTTATGGAGTTAACATGAGTAAGAATGAGAGATATACTATTCAATAGATTGAGGATTGTTTACAAGAAGAATCAAAACAAAAGAGGGAGATAGTGAAAATTGTTACCAGACAAATGATGGAGAAATTACTAAGAGGAAGCTCATAAGATTTACTTGAGGTGTTGCTAGATCTGATAGATGAATATCAAAGAGGGAGTTTCTCATGATAGTAAAAGTTTTAGATTATATGATATCTAGAAGTATTCTAAGTGATGTCTAGAGTTGTTTCCATCAATGTCAAAGAGGGAGATAGTTTTCTATGTGATCTAAGTATCATAACTATTTCATTTATGAAGAGGATTTGAGAAGTTGTTCAAAAAAAAAAGAATCTAGAGGAAAGATTGAGTTATGAAAGGAAACTATAAATGGACACATGATTAGTTAGACTTTGATAAGATATATTGATTGTTTAAATCATGTTTCAAGTAGAGAAGTCTATAATGATAAAGCCCTGAAGATGTGATCAAAGATAGACCAAATGCATAGGCTTGACTAAGTATTAGAGTAGATGATTAAAAATTTAAAGTATATGTTGAGTGATGCTAGTGTCAATTGAGTGCCAGAGCAAGCTGATCAATATTTGTGTTGACCAAACATCAATATCGACCAAGTGGTAGTATATATATTGAGCAAAAAATTTAATAGTGATCAAGCAACCTAGTGATGAATGAGTGTTATAACTTAGTGTTGGCCAAGGAATACCATTTTAACTATTTATGAGATATCATAATTTCTATCCAACTAAGTTGATTTATTAAAATCTAGAAAGCATGTTGAAGATAAGGATTGATGAGTTAGATCATTTAATTCTAGGAGAGGATTACATAAATGACCTAAGGGATAGATTTCAAGAGAATTTTCTAAAAAAGAAGAAGATGAAAAAATGGAAATCAAATTCATTGTATGTGGAAAATAAATTCACAAACCCTAAGATCTATGGTGGTATTTAAGTGAAAAAAGATCAGAATCACCTATTTAAGGATGTACAAGACCTAACCAATAGTGTGTGTATGTGTGTACCTATGTGTGGATGCTTGCAAAGTTGGAGTAGCAACTAATGTTATTGAATGGTGAATCTAAGAAGATGTCTTAGAATAATTGAGAAGAATATTGATTTCTTGAAGGGTTTCCAAGAAAATTAGACATAGACAAGAATAGAGACTAGATAGTAATTTAGTGTAAAGAGTTGAATAGAGATCTATAAATACAAACTAAGTTGTACTTGACAAATCAAAACCTATTATTACTTTCTAACCATTGTGAATAGTATATGAAATCCTTTAATCAAGGTTGACTAACAATCATATTGACCTGACAATCATATGTAAATCCTTTAAAATGATGACATTCAAATGGAATGTTCTAAAGTCCTCCAACAAGGCCACTCCTAATAGGGTGATTAAATCATTTAATAAGGTCACATTTAAGATTGTGTTTTGTAACATTTAACAAGGTTGGCTCCTAAAAAAGCTTACTTCTGAAGAGTGAAAGTTGGTGACATGTTTCTAATGGTTTTCTTTAAATTGGGTTTCCATATTAAATCCTAGTGTCAAACTTGTGTGGATTTTATTATGGTGTTTTACTAATTAATGTTTACATTCTACAAGTCTGTTATAGTAGACACCAACCGTCGAGCTATGGAGTGATAAGTTATGAGGTTGTTTAATTATTTGTTTGTTCAATTGGTACACCTAGACCTTGGATAACTGATTATCTTGCCCCCCTCTCAGGTATTCTAAATTTTCTAATAGATACTTATTTTCCCACATTAGTACATTTTTTTCCTAGGCCTCACAATATTTAAACATCTTGTAATGATTAAAGGAAGGCATAAAGATTCAGTCCAATTGCTTAGTCCCTACAAGATGTAAGTTGGTTCCAAGAGGTTAAATGACATAAATGGTTTCTATCAAATGCTAATGTGTAGGATAAAGATGATTCCAAGAAGTGGCCATGAGTTTTACTTCCCATAAGATATTATTAGACATGATGATGATGTTCAATGACAAAGAAGGAAGAAGAAATACTGGCATGCTTTCAAGGATATGTTAGATGAATTTTATGCAATGGATCCAAATTATGATCCTCTTCAAAATGCCAAATCATAGTCTTATAAATTAAGAATATTCCTTGAAAATTTATCTGGATATATGATGCCATGAATGAGAGACTTGGTAGGGAGAGGAAGGTAAAGGTCACATTTGTAGAATATGTAGAAGGATTAAACCTATTGTTGAAATATTATATGATTCCCAAAAATAAAAGAGAACAAAAGAGACCGAGGGAGGAGCCAAAGCCTCAAGATGATGATCTTGCAAAAAAGAAAATGATTGAAAGTGGTTTTAAGGTATATGACAGGAAGAAATCTATTAGAAGACCAACAAAACAAGTAGTTTTGGAGGGTCAAGAAGCTAAGGATCCAATTAGAAGAAGTCCATTCCCTCAATCTCCAAAACCACCTATTCCACCTTGACCTTCTGATAGGAACCATGATTTTATGCTTAAAGAAAAGGGAATCTCAAGGAATGTGGTACCCACTCAAGATTAGAGAAACCATAAGAAGAAAATATCCCTAAGGAGGAAAATGGGGAAGTTGACTTCATATATACTAGATGAGTTATTAATATAAGGACATCTTCAAGTGCCTATGGTGCCAATTTATTATATTACTACCCAAGAGATTAAGGTAATATTCCCTAGATATGTGTGAATAGAAGCTTGTAGGAATTTTGTTGAGGATGATGAATATATCAAGATAGTAGCTTTTAAGGAATTTCTTTGGAAACATTATAGGAAAGGATCTTATCGGAAAATATAAGAAAAGAAGGAAAAAATGCCTAGATCTTATGTTGAAGAGCTCATGCAAGAGATTGAGGAATAAATGCTAACTAAATTTAAATATATCAACCTTGAAGTGGGGAGACAACATTGAAGGAAGCATGGGTTATGTTGTTGCCAAATTTAGATACAGAAGATGCAGTTTCTTTTGATTCAATCATGCAAGACATGAGGACAAAAAGACCTAATATCAAGAAATATGACAGACCTACAAGAAGTATTTACTATAGTGAAGATTTTTCCACTTTAGGTACTTGGACTTTCTCCTCCTCTACTTCTAGGAAAGATATTATTGGTGAAGGTACTAGTGCTAGGGGTAACATAGTCTTATAGAGAGTAGAAAATGCAAAGCTCTTAGTATCAACATGTTATTTAAAAGATCATGTTTCTTATACTCATGAGGTGAACAAAGGAAAGGAAAAGAAATATTATGAATTACAAGAAAAGTTTAGATATGTTTTTGTTGCTTATGAAAATGAGGCAAAGATGACTATTAGCTTAGAAACACAAGTGAGTTTGTTGAAATTAAAAATAGTTGAACTAGAAGAAATTAGGCCCCCAAATGAATACAAGGAAAGTTCTTTAAATTAGTTAAGTATAATACTAGTTACACATGCAAGTTCCATCACGCCATCATGATAAATCCCACCTAAAGAGAGTAGAGATGTTAATTCTTTGATTAGAGAGGTGGTGGATTTGCAAGAATATTGAAAATGACAAAAGTAGTTTTGAGTTCAAACTACATTAATCCACTTACATTAGAAAATACATTCTAGAATGTTCATAATTTATTCGATGTTTTTATTTCTATATTTAGCCATTAGTAAGTTTGAAGAGGATAGATCAATGGTTAAAGAAATTTTTTAGAAGTGGGTAAATACAATTGAGAAGATGAAACAAATTGAATTATGTCTAAGGGTATATTTGAATGCCTGATGAAGGGTGCTCCCCTTAATGCCATATACACATAACATTAACAAAGAAGCAACAACAATTGCAATAACAAAATAGGGGCTTCTTGTTATCACTACAAATGTAGAATTACCGAATTCACAAGTACATTATTCCAACCCACATGGATGCCTTCATTACAGTAATCTACCAGACAATGCTGCAAACTATCACCTAGAGCTATTCTAGACAATTTTTGTCTTTCTTAAATAGGCAATTTTATGCCATTTGGGAAGGTTCTAGACATTCAAACTTAATACCTAGGGCTAACAGACCCTAACAATACATATAGATTCATCCAAATACATCTTTGACATTTCTTTTTAGAATTTCAAGTAGCCCAACTTTGGAAGGCCATAACTCTCAAACTGCTACTTTGATTGCCTATTATTGTTGGTGTAAATAAGAATTTATTATTTACATCTAGGAGTTAGCATATTCATATGAGTTGTCATGTTGACAATATAGTAGTTTGTACTCCAATTGAGCACATGTTTCCTACTACATTTCTTTAAGATACACCTTTTTATTCTTATCCTCTCATTTTTGTATATACATTCATGCATAATGGAGGATAATCCACTCTTCATGGACATGTACTTGGTTGTTTTTTCTTATCTCTTTTTATGACTCCTAGACATATTAGTTGCCCTTATATACAAGGCACTTCTATGATGTATTCATCCAATTATCTTATTAATCCTTTCTCATTTTATCATGTCTTGTCTCTCTTGTGCTATCTTATGAGCTTCTAGATCTTGACATTTCATTCTTTCCTTAGAAAAATTCTTACATGGTATCAAAGCTATACCAAATTCTTACATGCTATTAGAGCCATTAGAGTTTCATTACATAACCATTGGAAAGATTTTTTGCAGGTCAAGATTGGAGCTTTTTGTTGCAAATAAGATGTTGGAATCACATTTAGAAGGTCAAAAAGCCCCCAAAATCAACTTTTGTTTCATCAAAATCAGACATCTAAGATGAAAGCTAGAGTCATTTGATTTTTGGAGGTGTGGCGATGACAATTCAGGAAAAATAATTATAGATGTGATTTTCAAACAACGATATCTCCCTCATATGGAATCCTTTTTTCAAGCAATGGTTTTTTTGTTTTTGGGTAGAATTTTGTGATCTACATATTGGTCCAAGCTTTTTGTGATATCTATTCCTAAAGTTTGTTGCAAATAGAAAATCTTGATTTTTACATATATAGAGGCTTCATTTAGGCTCATATGGACACATATTCAAGTGCAATTTTTTTGAAAGTGCATAATTTTTGTCTACTTTCTAGATCTGGTATCAGTTTGGAGTAATTTTGAGTGGACATAATACTTTCATCATTTAGTCATTTTAGCCTTTTTGGTACTTGTAATTAATTAGATCCTTGATAGGTCTTATGTCTTATCTTGTTGAGTCATATATAGCTTCATATTTGTTGTTGTAACCATAAAAAATAGAAGTCTACTTTGGTCTATTTTGACAAGTGATCAATTGTACATGCACTAAATATAAAGTGCCAAATCATCTTTTTTGGGGTGGGGGTTCTTTGATTGAGTGAAAAGGGGGGTGTGTCTTGTGTTCTTCAGTCTCTTTGATATTGTGCTCTTTCTTTTTCATTATGGGTTCTTTTTCTAAATTAACACCACATAATTATGCTACATGGAAAGCAAAGATAAACGAACCATTAGTTGAAAAAGATTTACTACATTATGTAACTGGTGCTGCAAAGAAACCTGATGATGATACTGATGAGTCTTGTAAAGAAGATTGGGAATTAAAACAAGAGATGGCCTTAGGAACCTTACTAAAGAATCTTAGATCCTGTTAAATATCACATCAAAAATATTTCCAATCCAATTCAAGTTTAGGATAAAGTTGAAGCATTGTATGGGATAGTAGATCAAGATATGGCCTACACCATTCAGGATAATCTTCTCAAATTGGATTCTAGCACTATTGACACCATAAAAGATTATCTTACCCAAGCAGACATGTATAGGGTACAATTTAAGGATTGTGGTGAATCCATCAAGGATAGAAAGTTGATCAAACATGTGATGACTCATCTTCCTCCTAAATATATGGCTTTTTTTTAAAGTTATAATACTCACAAGTTAACAATGGGAAGTACCTTCACTAAGCCTTCATTCAAGTCATTTTTAGGAATGTTGGTCTTAGAGCATGAAATTTAATGAGTATGGGAGTTCTCTAGTCTTCTAAGTCCAAATCCTTGGTAGCTAATAAGGGGAGTCAAGGGAATCAAGGTGGTAAAAGTTCCAACAAGAAGAAAAAACAATGGAAGGCTAAGCTACAAGATGACACACAACAATCTTCCTCTGTACATCATTCTACCTCAATACAACAATCTTCTTCATCACAAGAAAAATGCAACAATAAGGTTAAATCATCCAAGAAGAATTTTCTTACTTGTGCATATTGCAAGAAGAATGGACATGAAGAACATCATTGTTACAAGAAGGAAATTGATGAACTTAAGAATCTTCTCAAGAAGAATCAAATTAGTCTACCTTCAAGAATGAATACCTCGCCCTCTTCTACACATTTAGATTTTGATAAATAAAAGAATCACATGGGAAAAGGTCAAGCCTTAATAGCTACTTCAAGTCAAGATTCAAGGAGATGGCTTGTAGATTTAGGGGCTTCTCATCATATGGCATCTTTACAGTCTATGTTTTCATCATTTAATCCTTGTCATACTCCACCTATTTTGATAGGAAATCATACTTACATGAATTTGATTGGGAAAGGAACTATTGATAAGGAGGAGGGATACTTCAAAGATGTGTTGTGTGTACCTCACCTAAGTCACAACCTTCTTTCCATCTATCAACTCACATACAAGGAGGATTGTGGAATTCACACCTAATTTAGTGCTTATTATAGACTTGAAGACTAGAGAAATCATTTCTATAGGGGTGGTTGATCATGAATCTATGCTATACTACTCAGATTTTGGTCATGATGATGATAGTGATTTCTCAATAGATTCTTCAGTAGATTTTGATTGCATTTCTAGTGATGATTCAAATTTTGAGGAGAACTTTGGCTACTTGAACTTGGGTGTTCTCACATGTGATAAAGTTCTTGAGCCATCCATTGCTTCTCCTCCTATTGATATTCCAAGTATTATTTATCATGATGATACTTGTATTCACATAGTCATGGATTCACATGATTCAATGCAACCACTAGTACATTTGCACTAAAATTTTGACCAAGATTCTTGACCAAGCCCTAATGGGTTTCTTGAATCATTTTTATTTTATTTTTTTCCCTTTTTGGTCAAAATTTTGACCAACTTAGGGTTTCCCAATTTGGTTAAAATTTCAACAAAATCATGCCCATAACAAAAAAAAAAAAAAAAAAAACAAAATTGTTATTTTGTTATTTGTCATTGAGTGATTTTAGCAGCAATTTGCAATAGCATAAGAGCCATTTTAAGGTTAGTTCTCTAGCCTTATATAGGATGTATGCAAGATAATCAATGTAAGATAATCGATGCATGCTTGAAACTTCACATTTCTAGTTCAAATTTCTTTTTTTAATCTTTAACTTTGAAACTCCACATTTCTACATTCAATTTTTTTAAAAGTATCTAGCTTTCTATTGATGAATGATATGAATCATTAGATTATTTCTTGTTCCTAGTATATTTAATAATCCTTATTTCATATCAAATAAATTAGCACATTAAGTTATCAAACATACTGAAAACCCACAAGAAAAATCTTAAGAAATATTCGAAAGATTTCATAGAGTATCATGTTGGCACACAACAACTAGGGTTTAAGAACCCACAAATAAATGAGACCAAATTGATTTTGAATATATTTTACAAAGGATTTTAATAGAGTTAAGAAAACTTTCAAATCCACCATAGATGTATTATCCTCTACAAAATAGTTAATGTATTATTATACTTATTCATTTCTTCTGTCAATTCTTATATCACTTT
Organism: Cupressus sempervirens; assembly: GCA_028749045.1. Lineage (NCBI taxonomy): Eukaryota > Viridiplantae > Streptophyta > Pinopsida > Cupressales > Cupressaceae > Cupressus > Cupressus sempervirens. Next base: position 782,002,431 of record CM053793.1, on the reverse strand, counting down.
GTCATGTTATATCAAATATTTTCCCTACCACCCAGCTACTCCCAATAGAGGCTTTATCTTTCATGCTTACTATATATATTATCTTTGTCTATCTTGTTTATCTTTGTTCTCTTGTATGCTTGGGATATTTTATAAGAATGAGGACAATGACTTTACATGTTGAAGAACTAAAATATATACTTTAATTTAAAATTTATATCAAATTAAAAGAATTGTGTACAAAGCTATATATGAAGAATAAGTTTGTTGTGGTTTGAATCATAAAAAATCAGACAAAACATTAAGCAATCTCACAAGAAAAGCTATATAGGAAAGTACCTAGGCAAACTAGAGATGAATCTATGCATCCATAATCAAGAATCATTGTGGGGATATCAAATCTTATCCACTTGAAAATATAATCAAGATTAAACCAAAGTCACTTGGGAGTCTTAGTCTTGTCAATAATCTAAAGAAATAGTGATATGGTATTGTAATGCCAAAATGCTTCCTAGAATGTATAACTTGGGTAGAAGATTAAAGGTAGATGATATGGATTATTGCAACCTTGATGATCCTATATAAGTTGTTATCTAATTGAAAAAATATGAATACATTATGAAGAAACTTCTTGATATCCTTCATTCCATGTTATGAGTATCTTGTCTATATTATGTTAGTTATTGGGACTTGCTAATTAGTTGAATTATTGGCATTTTGAAACCTTTCTTTCCTAGTAAATTATGTCTCTCCAACTAAAAATTTTAACAAAGGTACCCTCCTTAGAGATTATTACATCTCAAGTGAGCTACTAGATCCTATTGATTTAGGTGGTAAGCTAGAGTAGAAAATCTTTATTGTCAGAAAGTAATGATCTACATAAGACCTAAAGGTGACAAGAAACTAGTCCCTATTGATATATGATTGAAAAGATCATTTCAATTAGAACATTGTTGTAAGAAGTGTTTTCAATCATTTTTTTGTCACTAATGTCAAACCTTCTATATGTTGGTAAGACAATTGCTTATATGTTTCAAGCACTATCACTTAGTTGATTGATGAAGAGGATTTGATCAGCAAGATGTAACAAAAGTACCTAGAGGAAAGGTTGAGTTATGATTATGTATTGAAGTGCAAGAATCAATTAAGATAGTGATAACATAATGTATTGATGATCTACTTGGGGTTAGAAAATGTTTGGCTACACTTAGAAAGTTTAGATGAAAAAGTTTGAACAAAATTCATTTGCTAAGCTTGACCAAGTTGATAGAAGTTGCCAAGTAAAGATAATGCAAGCTAAGAAAAAAGTTAGTTGGAGTCGAGTGAAAGCATTTTCTAGTGGATGCTGAGAAAACTAATAGGTGTTGAGTAATTTTAAGTATGTGCTGAGCACTAGTAAAATGTAGTTGATGCTGAGTGATTTAACAATAGATGTTGAGTAACATAGTATGTGTTGAGCATCAGTAAATTGATAATGCTGAGCTACTACATTATGAACAAGATCAAAGATTTGCAAAATAAAAGCCAACAAGTTTGTTTTCTTGGAACTTGTGAATTAGGAGGAAGATAAGATTGATGAGTTGGAGGCCTAGAATCTTATGTAAACCATTTTGGAGGCAAATTCAAATGGATTCTATGAGAATTTTCTAGAGAAGACAAGAAATGTGGTAGATACATTGTATCCTACCCAATCCATCAAAAACCCTAATTGTTGAGATGGATAATGAGCAAGAAAAAGAGTTCTAATTCCCTATATCTAGGAATGCCTAGTCATAAAGTGAAGGTTGAAAGAGGTTAGAAAGTTATTTGGATATGAAAATCTAACAAGGAGAAGGAAGAAGGGTTTGCTTCATCAAGTGATCTAAGTAAAGAAGTCTGCAATGGTGAACTAAGAAAGAAGGCTTAATGAAGATGAATGCTTGAAGGGTGAACAAGCTGTTAGAACTAAAAATATTGGAAGCCAAGAAAAATTAACAACTGAATAGTGATCTCTAATCTGCAAGTAAGGTTGTGAGTTGTATCAGATCAAAATCTACTATTACTCTCTAACAATTGTATTAGATTAGGGTAGATCCTTTGGTGAAAGGTTGACTTAACAATCATTGAAAAATCCTTTAATAGGGTGGAATTCCAAGTGAATGGCCTAAAGTCCTCTCACAAAGCTCACTTTTAATTGGGTGATTGAAATCCCTTAACTGAGTCACATTTAATAGTGTGTGTTTTAACCTTTAATAGGGTTGGCCTTTAACAGGGCATCACTTCATAAGAGTGAGAAAGGAGTAGCATGTTACTAGTAGTTTTTCCCAAATTGGGTTTCTACATTAAGTCATTATGTCGCATGTACTGATGAACTTGTTATGTTTTATGCTTTACATTTATGCATGATAGTTTACCAGTAACATATCAGTTTTGGTTAACTCACAATGATTGCATGCAAGATTAAGAAATTTTTATGGGTTCACTAAATTATAAAAGTTTTATTTGGACATTTGGACCTTGAATAACTGATTCACCTCAGCCACCCCCCCCCCCCCCCCCCCCCCCTCAGTTATTCTAAAGAATTCCAAAAATTGGTATCATAGTGCAGTTGCTTAAGAGGATTAGTTTCAAGGTACCAGAAGCATAAAGATCAAGATTTCAAAAAGGGAGGTACCCAAGCTAAATAGAGATAACTATCCTGCATGTAAAAGTTTGATGAAGCTTCACTTTGGAGGACTTGGAGACTATGCACAAACTTGTATTACAATAGAACATGTTGATCTAGTAGGAGCCCTAACTACTAAAGATTTGAAGAAAAATAAAGAACACAATTAGGTGATGTTGGAGATTTTCTTTGCCCTGAGCTATGCTGAGTTTGATGATATCAAAGACCTTAAAAGTGCAAAGAAGATGTGAGATTCAATAAACACCATCTATGGAAGAGACAAAAATGTTCAAAGAGCCAAGTCAAAGAGCCTCGGAGGTAAGTTTGATGACATGAATGGAAGAAGGTGAAAACATTTCTTAATATGTTGCTAGAATAAAAGAAGTTATTAGTGCTATAAAAGGTGCAACTGGTAAAATAGATGATGAAACTATGATAAATAAAGTCTTGAGAATATTGTTGCCTATATATGCCATTAGAGTGTCTATAATTCAAGATTTAAGATGTATGCCAAGAAATGATCTAACCCTTAAAGGTATAGTAGGTAGACTCACTGCATTTGAGATATCTAATTTTGACAACTACACACCAAAGAGTACTCAATCGACTTTGAAATCCAAATTGTTATCGAAGGATTTTGAGGAAGTAAAGCCCAAGAAGAAGAAAAGAAAGATAAAGTATGCATCTAGTGATAGCAGTACACATGAGGAAGACATTGAAGAATTGGAAGCATTGTTGGAAAGGATATTCCACAAAGGAAAAGGTAAATTCAAAGGTAAATTGCCTATCATTTGTTTTAATTGCAATGAAGGTGGTCATATTGCAGCAAGATTTACACAAAAGATGATGGAAGAGACTACAAAGATAAAGGCAAGAAGTCATGCTATATTGCTGATGAAAACAACTCTGATGAAAATGATGATGAAATGGTATATGTTGCAATGAAGGATGAATTAGATGAGGAGGAGGCTACTACACTTATGACTTGTGAGAACAAGAATGACAAATGCATCATTGATAGTGGATGCTCACATCACATGACTAGAGACAAAAGTAATTTCATTACCTTAACTAGTTATGATGCAAATACTATAAGATTTAGTAATGAAGCACCATGTTAAATAAAAGGAAAAGGGTCTATTAAGCTTACAGATAAGATTCCACGTGACAATGCTTATTATGTTGAAAGATTGAATTATAATTTATTAAGTGTGTCACAATTGAACAATTTGGGGTGCAAAGTTGAATTTGAAAAAAAATCAACCAAGATATATGATACAAATGGAAATCTGATTGGAAAAGGTGATCAAACTAGGAGTAATCTATTCTATTTGGATATAAAAGATGCTACTTTTCTTATTGCAAAATTTGATGATGTATGGCTTTGGCACAAGAGATTATGTCATGTTAACTTTGATAATATAATTAGTATAAGTAACATGAAAAGTGTTAGAGGTTTTCCTAAGTTTAAGAAACTAGAAAACATAATGTGCAAACAATGTGAACTAGGCAAGATGAGAAAGTCAAGCTTTAAAAGTAAAGCTTATACCTCTAAGGAAATACTTGGAATTGTTCATTCTAACTTGTGTGGACCTATCGAAGTGCAAAGATACAAAGGAGACAGGTATATAATGTTGTTTGTTTATGATTACTCTAGAATTATGTTTGTCATGTTTCTAAGACAAAAATTAGATGCTTTTCAAATGTTTAAATGGTACTTGGCAAGAGTTGAGAAAGAAATAGGTAAGAGCTTGAAATTCTTGAGATCAGACAAAGGAGGTGAATTCACTTCACATGAATTTGAAGTGTTCTAAAATGATAGAGGAATTAAAAGACAGACATCAGCACTAAGGACTCCCCCAAAAAATGGAATTGCTAAAAGAAGAAATAGATCTATAATGGATTGTGCCAAAACAGTAATGATGGAGAAAAATGTTTCCCTAAAATACTAGAGAGAAGCTATAAGTACTATAGTATACACTCTGAACCATGTGCAAGTAAAGAAAGGTACTCACTCAACACCTTTTGAACTATGGTATGGTCATCCACCTAATGTGAAATATTTTAAGGTATTTGAAGCAAATGCTATATTCTCAAAGATGTTAGAAGTGGAAAGTTTGATGCAAAAAGTGAAGAAGGTATATTTGTTGGTTCACAAGGAGTAAAGCTTACAAGAAGTAAAGCTTACAAGTGTTTAATTAATAACACTAACAAAATTGTGGAAAGTGCAAATGTGGATTTTGATGAGTTTACAGAAAAACATGAAGCTAAATCTACCAAAGAACTAGAAGATTACAAGACATTTGCATACTACTATGAAGGAATGCCTACTAAAGAAGATGTCACAAATCATGCAACAAATCAAAAAGTTTCAACAACTGTCAAGTCACATCCTATGAATGTCGAGTTGCATTCAGATGCCGAGTTGTAATATGAAAAAAATACACAATCTAACTTTGAGATTAGCAGACATAAAAGAGATGCCGAAATACCTGACATAGATGCACATAGCAATACCAAAGCTAAGAGACAGAATGTAACCACAAGAACTGAGCCTATACAATCCAAATATGTCAAAAGACACCATCCTTTAGGTCAAATCATTAGAGACAAAGATACAAGACCAATGACAAGAAATAGATTTAGAGGTGAATCATGTTTTCTGAGCATGAAGGAACTTAAGATAGTAAAAGATGCATTGGAAGATGATGATTGGTACAAGGCTATGGAAGAATAAATTTAGTAGATAGAAAAGAACAAGACTTGGAGCCTAGTTCCTAGACTAGAGGACAAGAATGTGATTGGCACAAAATGGGTATTCAGGAATAAGCTAGATGACAATGGTGAAGTAATAAGAAAAAAAGCAAGACTAGTTTGCAAAGGGTATGCATAAGAAGAAGGAATTAACTATAGTGAAACATTTTCCCCTATTCCAAGAATGGAAGGAGTAAGAATTTTTCTTGCTTATGCTAATTATAAAGGACTCAAAGTTTACTAGATGGATGTCAAGTTTGCATTTCTGAATGGAATATTAGAAGAAGAGGTCTACATAGAATAGCTTGAAGGATTTGTGGAAAGAAAAAACAAAAAAAATGGTATGCAAACTACAAAAAGCCCTGTATGGATTGAAACAAGCACCAAGAGCATGGTATGAGAGACTTCATACTTATCTTGTTAAGATTGGATTTGAAAGAATAGATGATAACAACAATTTGTACATGAAGAAAGATGAAGAGAAAGGTATATTGTTATCTCAATTTTTTGTTGATGACATTATATTTGGAGGACAAGATGCTCTGTGTAAAGATTTTGCAAATCAAATAAAGCAAGAGTTTGAGATGTCAATGTCTGGAGAGATCAAATTCTTTGTAGGACTACAAGTATATAAAATAAAGCATTTTGTATGCATTACTTAGTCAAAATATTTCAAGGATATTTTGAAGACATTTGGACTTGAGGACTCAAAACTAGTAATTACACCTATGATAACAACACTCAAGCTATCAAAGAATAATGAGTCAACTGAGGTCAATTAAACATTATATAGATCCATGATTAGAAAATTGCAATATGTAGTACATAGTAGACCTGATATTGTATTAGCTATGGGAATAGTTGCTAGATTCTCTACTAACCCAAGAGAAAATAACTTGATGGCAGTAAAAAGGATAATGAGATACTTGAATGGAACAAAAGAATATGGCTTATACAATAAGAAGAATGAAAAGTTTGAACTAAAATCCTACGTTGATGTTGATTGGCTTGGAATTATTGATGATAGGAAGAGCACCAATGGAGGAGCATTTTTCTTAGGTAGAAGACTTGTTACATGTACAAGTAAGAAGTAGATTTGTACTTCATAATCTACCACTAAAGCAGAATATGTTGCTGCTACTATCAATTGCACAAACATTGTATAGATCAAATAGCTACTAAAATGAATGAAGGAAGAAATCACTAAACTAGTGACACTTTATTGTGATAATACAAGTGCTATAAATATATCAAAGAATCTTGTTATGCATACAAAGACAAAGCACATTGTAATAAAGTATCATTATGTAAGGGAGTTGGTTCAAGAAAAATAGGTGAAGATGGAATATATCAACATAAAAGAGAAAATTGCTGATATTTTCACAAAGCATTACCTAAGGATACTTATGAGTATCTAAGAGGTAAATTAGTGGTGATACCCCTATCAAAGGCTATGTAAAAGACATAGGGAGTACCCTGCATCAAACAAGCTAACATTCACTACATACAAATTGATGCAGTGGATCTTACTTTAGGAAGTTGCCTAAAGTAATCATAGAGCTGGAAATTCAAATCAATCACAAGAAAGGTGATAGAGGGAGAAAATTGAAGAGCCTACAATTTTTTATCTCTATATATACATTAAGATTCCAAGTGTTGAGTACATGTCTTTGGCATTGTTGTCAAAGAGGGAGAATGTTCAATAAATCGATCAAGTGCATATTGATCATGATGAAGATGATCAAAGTAGAAAATTAAGTCAGAGGGAGAGTAAAAGAAGAGTAATGAAGAGAAGATTAGAAGACTAAAAGAAAGAAAGAGAGAGATATTTTGATCCATGACAAAAGATAATTAGATAACTAATATTTTGTAACCTAAGAAGGAGTTGATAAAAGGAGAAGTGTTATTCACAAAATTTCTTTTGTTATTTCTTCATTGTTTAACCTAGTTAGTTTGATGTTTGACTGGTTGATCAATTTGGTTTTCCATCAATGCAAAAGTGGGAGATTATTGATATATGATTGAAAAGATTATTTTAGTTAGAATATTGTTTTAAGAAGTGTTTTCAATCATTGTTTTGTAACTGATGTCAAACTTGCTATATGTTGGTAAGACAATTGCTTATATGTTTCAAGCACTATCACTTAGTCGATTGATGAAGAGGATTTGATCAAAAACATGTGACAAAAGTACCTAGAGGAAAGGTTGAGTTATGATTATGCATTGAAGTGGAAGAATTAGTTAAAATAGTGATAACATAATGTATTGATGATCTACTTAGGGTTACAAAATATTTGGCTACACTTAGAAAGTTCAAATGAAAAAGTTTGAACAAAATTTATTTGCTAAGCTTGACCAAGTTGATAAAAGGTGTTGAGTAAACATAGTGCAAGCCAAGAAAAAAGTTAGTTGGAGCCAAGTGAAAAAATTTTCTAGTGGATGTTGAGAAAACTAATAGGTGCTGAGTAATTTTAAGTATGTGACGAGCACCAATAAAATCCAATTGATGCCAAGTGATTTTACAATAGATGTCGAGTAACATAGTATGTGTTGAGCATCAGTAAATTAATAATGTTGAGCTGCTACATTATGAACAATATCAAAGATTTGCCAAATAAAAGCCAACAATTTTATTTTCTTGGAACTTGTGAATTAGGAGGAAGATAAGATTGATGAGCTCGAGGCCCAGAATCTTATGTAAACAATTTTGGAGGAAAATTCAAATGGATTCTAGGAGAATTTTCTAGAGAAGACGAGATATGGGGTAGATACATTATATCCTACCTAATCCATCAAAAACCCTAATTGTTGAGATGGATAATGAGTAGGAAAATGAGTTCTAATTCGCTATATCTAGGGATGCCTGGTCATAAAGTGAAGGTTGAAAGAGGTTAGAAAGTTATTTGGATATGAAAATTTGACAAGGAGAATGAAGAAGGGTTTGCTTCATCAAGTGATCTAAGTAAAGAAGTCTACAATGGCAAACTAAGCAAGAAGGCTTAATGAAGATGAATGCTTGAAGGGTGAACAAGCTGTCAAAACTAAAAAGATTGGAAGCCAAGTAGAATTGAGGACTAAATAGTGATCTGTAATCTACAAGTAAGGTTGTAAGTTGTATCAAGTCAAACTCTATTGTTACTCTCTAACAATTGTATCAAATTAGAGTAGATCCTTTGGTGAAAGGGTGACTTAACAGTCATTGAAAAATCCTTGAATAGGGTGGTATTCCAAGTGAATGGCATAAAGTCCTCTAACAAGGCTTACTTTTAACAAAGTGGTTGAAATCAATTAACTGAGACACATTTAATAGTGTGTGTTGTAACCTTTAACATGGTTGGCCTTTAACAAGGCATCACTTCAAAAGAGTGAGAAAAGAGTAGCATGTTGTTGGTGGGTTTTTTCCAAATTGTGTTTCCACATTAAATCAGTGTGTCATGTGTATTGAAGAATGTGTTATGTTTTATGCTTTACATTTTTGCATGATAGTTTACCAGTAACATATCAATTTTTTATTAACTCACAATGATTGCATGCATGATGAAGAAAGTTTTATGGGTTCACTAAATTATAAAAGTTTTATTTGGACATCTAGATGTTGAATAACTAATTCACCCCCCTCCCCCCCCCCCTCTTATTTATTCTAAAGAATTCCAACAATCTCAAGGATCAAATATCCTACCAAAAGATCTATGGAATTCCATATGCAAGAATCTATCCATTAGATGCTACTTATAAAAGTAACCTATGGAATTTGGACATTTGTGAGTGTATATTAATAAAGATGTCTTTTTTCTCTCCAAAATGTACGTATCCATGCAATGAATACCTATCTTTTACTCTAGGATGTTGAAAGTAATCCTCATAACATCTATTGTAAGTGGAACTCCAATGCTTACCTTTGGTTTGACAACTTGTCTAGTAGTTAGATTTTAGTTTCTTTCCTTCTCCAATTCTAATTATATCTATTGATGTGTAGGTGGGAAGATTGTTGTTCATACAATACCATTCTTAATTATCTTCTTTATTTCTTTGGATTTGATGACTCCATACATTTAGTCCCTGGTACAAGGTCCCTAGGTCCTGATTAAGGTAGTCAAACACTAAAGAGAAGAGTGTGAATGTCAATAAGTGTCCAAGTTGACACAAGTTAGTTTAGATTTTCTTTTTGTACATTTTTGACATTTGGATTGCATGATTACTATGGTTACAAGCAAAGTCAAAGGGTGGTCAACAAGTCATCATACATGGGAGTTGACCAAAAATATCATCAATATTAAGTTGTATAAACCTTATTCATATTTTGGTATAGTTAGGTGACCTTGGAAAAATTCTTATGTTTTGTTTTTGGAAAAAATGAAAAATTTAGAAAAATTACAAAAAAGTTGTCATGCAACTTTGTTTGCACCTTTTCTTGCAAATTGTGGAAGCTCGATAGTTAGATTTATTTTGGTTTGATTTAGGTATTTGAAGTTGTAAGGTCAAGATAGGGGAAATATATATTGTTCTACCTTCCTCTTTGTAAGAAGAAAAGATACCATGTATGAATTGGGAATGAATAAACAAACTTATCTTTGACAGTAGATTTGTGCAAAGTCAGTAGTTTTTTTCCTTATTTGACCACATGGGTGACAATAAGTGTTCAAGTTATTTTGGAAAAGAATTATCCCTTTTTTTAAATGAAATGAGGAATGGATTTATTCGAACTTGATAAAGAAATTGTTAGTTATGATTTTTTCATTGTTTATTGTTTACCCTAGACTGTGATAGGGTTTGAATGCTAAATATTATATTTCTCTTAACTCTCATAGTGAGAATTCCTAGTGTTCAGTGGAAAGAAAGGTTTTGATGCTTGGAAAACTCCCATGGTACTAGTTTTGATGGTTTTTTATTGTGTTGGGTCCAACAACAACTTTTGGTGTATGTATTCCTTATTGTTACGTGCTGACAAACTATGAAATTGAGTTTGGAGACCACATTTTAGGTGCTAGAAGATTGGGATTCATTGGAAAGTGAAGTATAATGTTTCCACTAGATAATGTAAAGGAAAATAGGAATTTTATTATGAGAAAAACAACCAAAACAACCAAACAATGCTATTAATCAAGAAAAGCCTAGAAACTACGGCTCGGTAGGATAGGCCTATAAACTTGTGATCTTAACCAAATATTGGAGATCTAGATATGGTTTTATACATTATAAGAGATTATATAATTAGTTTTTGTGGTTGTGTGGAAGTTTATGAAGTTTAGTGTAAGGTTGGAAAAATAGGGCTACTAGGAATGAGCCCCTTTTAGGCCTCCTAGTGTAACTTTTGAATTTGGGATATTAGGAAGTGCTAGACCTATCAGTTGGACAATAACCTTGTAGAAGGTTGGAAAATGATATGTTGTGTTACATGGTAGCTCAAGATAGGATGCAAGTGAAGAGAGGTGTAAGGGTGATTGTTATTGGGTGTATGTTTTAGACCACTTGGAAGATAGGGTGAGTTGAGGTTGTTAAGTTGGTGAGGGGAACAAAGGACCATTTCACATCTACCCTAAACTTGAGTAGATCTTAGGAAGGATAGCTGGTTATCCTTTAGGGGATTGCGATTACTCTTACTTGCATTAGTCCCTTACTAGATTCATGTCAAATGAGGCAATATTGGTATTGCCAATGTGCTCCCATTTGGAGGTGAAGGTGGATTTAGGAGTCATATCTTGTTTATTAGATTTCAGTTGTGCCAACCTTCATGCTTTAGAAATTTCATCATTTTTGGCTCCTTAACCCTTTCTTTGTTTTCTCATTTCCTTCCTTCTCCCTTCTTGATGGGTCTTTCTTTTACTTGGCTATGGCTTTGGATTTGTGCCACCTATTTCCATGATTTCTCTTTGTTTTTATCAAACTTAAATTAAATTCTAAATTTAATAGTTACTAGAGTTCTAAAATTAGACATTAAAAATTTAACAATAGACTTTAAAATTAGCAAATGCAATAATTGAATGATATGAAAAACTTACAAGTTTGATCATTTGCAAATCCTAGACCTCATACCACTTCTATCTATTTAACTTTACTATGTTTCTAGCAAAAAATTTCAGTGAGCTTTGAGAAACAAAGGTTGTTGCAGAACTATATTTTTCTGAAAATGGTTGTAGATCTCTATCCAAAATACCAATATTTTTGTGAGAAGAACAAAATTAGAAGAATGGGACTAGTTTAATTAAACTCAGGACTTATATATGTCTAAGATGAATGAAATTAGACCCTAATTTTCTGGTAAATGCTTGTAATCATAGTCCTCTTTTTGGTCAATGTTGATAGGGATTGAAGTTTAATTTGGTAATAAATGGTTAAAATTAGACCCAATTCTTGGTAAATGTTTGAGATTTTTCCAACTTCAGCATGAAATCTTGGCGAAAAAACTATGTAGGTTGAATTGCATCATATCCTTTATATAGCTATGTATTAAAATAATTAATAAAATAAAAAAACTCTCCCTTGTTGATTTGAACTTCAGATGTGCCTACAATCAGCTTGAACAAACTTCTTTTGAAGTGTTGTTTATATAGACATGGCATCTTGGATCAATTTCTTTCCTTGTGGGACTACTAATTTTAGTATTTACCATCATATATTTAATGAAAAGTTCATTTCTATTTAACCTATAGCCTCCTTATTAAACTTTTTCCTTTTGCCTAGTTCAAATCTTGGATTTTGAAGACCTCCATATTGGATAAATTTTCTTCATGTAAGGATCCCCTCGTTAAATTTGGGCTTCTAGTGGTTAAACTTGAGGCTATGGCTAATTGGCTTTGATGCTTTGCAACTTTGAAATTGTGAGATCTTGTATTAAATAAAAATCTACACACCTAATTTGGCCCATTTGTTGTAGTAGAGGCTAGATTTAGTGCCTCAAGATCCCTTGTCCCTAGATCTAAGGCTTGTGTTTAGAGTTTTAAGGTTTATATCTTGAGTTTGTGACTAGATTCAAGGCTAAGGAGTCTAATTTAAATTGAATTGGGTTAGGTGAATGGATGCAAGACCACATACTACTTTGTAGGGACTAATTAAAGTCTTATTTATTTGAATTTAATGTGTGATTTGTAATTCAACATTACATGCCTTGTTATGGGGACATACTAAATCAAACTTTTTGCCCAAATTTTGGTCTTACTTAAAAGAAAGCCCACATGTTATGTATTTAGGTCTTTGTAATTGGCATTTAGGTCAGACTTAAAATTTCAAGGCCATATGTAGAATTTTGGGCCTATGTTTACCCAGATTTAGGGTCTTTCCATCAAACTTTGTGCTAAGCTTTAGTTCCCATTCCATGGGGCCAAGGTTTAGAGATTTGAATTTGAATTTAGGCATGAACCTACATTGATTTTAGTTTCATTAGATCCATATGTTTGATGATATAGAGCCTCATGTATGCTTTTGGGTCCAGATGTTTGCCATTATAGATCTTATATGATTCACATTTAGGTTAGATCTAACAAATTTGAGCCCACATGCCTCATTTAGGGCCTAGCCTTTGGCACATATGCTCATATTTAGGGTTGCATTCATCAATTTTAGGCCTATTGTACAGATTTAAGCCCACACACTACCTTATTCAAGCTCATGAATAGGTCTTTGAACAAAAATGTTTGGATTTGAAGGCTTGATAGAGGCATTTTCTTCACACGTTTAGCTATGAAGGTTGCCTTGTTGTATCTAAACTTGGATTTTTGAGCCCACATTTTATTTAGGGTCTTGTTATTGATTAGGCTTAGATGTTATCCATTTAGGCCAAGGCATTTACATTTAGGGTCCAAGCTTAGGTGTTTCACATTAGGGGGATAGATTTATGTCAAACTTAGTGTCTTATTTCATGGAATATTGGCCTAAACTATATTAGATCAAATCAAATCAAAAAATAGGACTTTTATTGTAGGAAAAAAAGAAATAATAATGTCAAGGGTTTAGATTATGCCTTTAAAGAGAAATATAGAATGAAGAGTATGATCCAAACAAAGACCCAAGAAGGGAATACCAACATTGTAATATTAGTTACATCAATTTTACAACTGCATGTTGCATCATTTATGTTTGAGCTAAATTTGATGGGAATTAAATATGTAGTTAATCAATATTCTAATCCAGTGAAGCAATTTAATGGTTTCCCAAAAGTTCTAGTGTTCACCACACTAATACATTAAAAAATTATATAATAAAATGATTTCAACCATATTCATTGCACATTTTTGGAGGTTCCCTAAATGATGATAAATAATTTCTTACTGTTAAATTACTATGAACAAAACAATGGTGAAGATAAATGGAACTTTGATTGTAGTCATATAAAGTAATTTACATAAAGGGATAGATGGAACATAGGGGGCAAGAACAATGAGAATAGTAATGTCAGGATGACATCATAGACACACCCAATAGAAAACCTATGCATGTGCCAAATATTACTTCAACTCAATTTTATCCATTTAGTTACACATAGTCAACTATTAGAGATCTCAGATGGACCCCTACTATTTCAACATAGCTTGCTATTTTCTGATTCAGGTTTCAACATACATGGATGGATTTAGTCTACACTAAATTTATCATGGATTTGAAGGTGATGGATTTGATCATGAGTCATCCTATCCTTACTACACAACCAACATCCCAAACAATCTCTAAATTTAATTCTACTCAACCACTTGCATTATCCACTTTCATGAACATATTAATGCATCACAATTTCAAGAAAACATGGTAAAGAAGAGGATACATGGGATCATAAAGCAATGCATTCAATTGATGTATACAAGTGTCACATTAGGTGATGAAGAAAGAGATTCCATAGGTACGCCATGCAAGGGAAGTCTATTTAAAATCATTGATCATGCAAGGAAGTTTGAGATAAACTAGATTACAAAACAAGTAAATACCAACAAGCTAATTTGAAGAAAGAAGTCACCTCACAATGTTCCCAAAATTTATAAAATACATGTGCAAGCAAGCTTGTGTGCATTTTTTTGTTAAACATAAGTAGATTCACATTAATCTATAAGAAAGAAACCTTTTGCATAATCATCTTATAAATATAAGATTCATTATTTAACTATCAATTAATATTTTTAAATCCTATGAAAAGATGTTTCTTCCAAATAGTACATCCTCCTACCATAGAAAATGTGTTCTATCCTTGGAATACTCTGCAATGCCAAATCCACATGAGAAGATCTTATCATCAAGCATAGACTTCCATTTTCATGCAATTTTTCTCTCTTACATGTAGTCTAAACCATAGTTGCAAGACTTGGACTCGTCTCTAACTCAGAAAGTCAAAATTTGACACAAACTTGGCCAAGACTTGACAAGGACTCAAAAAATCAAGAAACCCATGAAATTGAAAGATATTTTCATGCATCATTTAGTCAATTAATATCAAATACACAATAATTGAGATAAATAGAAGCTACTTAATGCTCATGCACATTATGTATAGATCACATAAGTATAATAGGAATTTTTTGAAGGAAAACAAGTTGAATAACATAATATAAAGTTAAACATAGTGTCACTATCAAATGTCTACAATATGTGAAATCCATGGAATCAAATTTTGAAAATATATCAAAATATCAGCTAGAGTGTAGAAGACTAAGGTTCTTAGTAGCCTATGCCCTCTTATGAATACACCTAAGATAAGTCATGGAAGACTTAGATATTGAGAAATAAGTTTTTTACAACTTATGTGCACATTGTAGACAATAATAGGGCTCTCAAGTATGTCTATCCACTTGCATCAAATGCATAATATAGCTTTCATTTAGATCTTTTTGTTTAGTAGATTCATGTATCACATCTCCATTCACCCACTTGTTGACTTGCCTGATTCAATATAATTTTCATACTTATATCATTTTCACACTATTTATATATCTTATAATTTGGTTTTATAACGTGGATAAGTACAAATTTTCAACAATACCTTATCCTTTGCTCTGTTCTAGGTTATATAAGATATAAAAAAACCCTTAGTTTAATTTTCACTCTCACTGCTTATGATTTCCTTCTATTGCCATAGAATCCCTCATTGGTCTTTAGGGCCTATTTTTCTTAGTTTGTGTTGCATCGACTCTTTGCTGGGTAAGTACAAATTTTTGATAATCCTTTATCCTTTACTCTATACTATTATTTATGTTATGCAAGATAACAAAATTTATATTCAATTTATGCATGAAGTTTGTGACTTTGCACTTGTCATCATCCTTTGACTTTAGTTACATCATGGTGATTAATTTTGGATTTTGAAGCCTTGATGTGTCTTTTTGAACTCAAATGGAGTATTTAAATTATGCTTAAATTTTCATCTACGTTTCCAATTTGGGTTCCAGTTTTGGTACATGGGTTCAATAATTTTTTCCCCTTTGGTATAGGTTACTATAAATGATATGCCTATTCAAATCTTGAGGAATCAATTTGAGTACTTGCAGATTTTTCTTGTATTATCTCCTATGAGCAATTCTACAACTTTCTTTCTTATCAAACTGTGAATCCTCTCTCAACAATATTTTCCCCTTTGTAACTGATTAAAGTTCTAATTCTTTTTCACATATCAACTTTAGAAGTAACTTCATACTAATGTTTTTATCATTATACACAATAACAATTCACTTTAAAATAAACAAAGAATAATAAATAACCCATGGCTATTAACAATTCATGAAATAAAATTGGTTTAAACTGAAATCAAGTTTACCTCAAAATGTTTTTGTTTTTGGTTTAAACTAACATACTTCTTTCTAGAATAATAATTTTCCATAGAAAATTTTGAATTCCCTTTCTAGACCATGCTCTTGCTGAGTGTCCTTGTAGTAAAGCTAGTGATATGTTTCTATTCACCAAGTTTCATCAACTGGAACTTTCCCCACATATTATATTACTTTATGATATATTCCCATTCTCTATAATATCTTGTCGAACTTCTCCCATTCTTTTGATAAGGATTTATAACATTAAATCTTGAAACAAATCATGGAAAAGAATCTAGTAATGAGGTCACAAAGGTACAAATCCTTCCATGATGAACCACTACTTGGGACTATCCTACTAATTTTGTATCTAACCAAGACTTTTCAAGGTTCCATTACTTGTAGTGCCTTGAAATCTATTTAGTAGCAAGTGCCAACCTATGTTCTAAGATCCTTCAAGCCCAATCCCCCTTTTATTTTTCTCATGGTACACCAATATCATTTCACACCATGTGCCTTCAAAGCCCCCTTGCCATCAGAGAAAAAATCTCTAATCTACTTTTGTATAACATTAAACTAGTAATGGTTGAGCATTGAGGAAGAAGTAGAATAGATATTGTAAGAGGACAATATCTTTTGGTAGACCTCATTTCTTCCAACCAAGGAAAGGTAACACTGATTTCATTTTTTGAGGTTCTTCTCAATATTCTCTTTAATCAAATCCTTAATGTTTTTTTTAATCAAGAAAAATGGTGAAGGGGATGCCAAACAACTACTAGAATGAATTAATCATACCGAGCTACTAAAATAAATAGTCACATCTTTGATATGTGCATACTCTACACTAAATAAAAAAATTTCCTATTAAATGACCCCAACTCGTGACAAAAAAGGAGTAATGGAAAGGCTCAATGAAAGTTGCTGAATTTATGTCAACAAAAGTTGTTGATATTATAATATGGGTGAATTTGAGCAAGGTGACCAAATTTTTCTTTCAGAACCATATGTGTAGATATAAACATTAAGTACAACATGTCCAATGTTTTTGTAGATATACACATTAGTTACACCAATTTTTTATTTCAAAACCATATGTGCAAATATAAACATTAAGTACAACATGTCCAATATTTTTGCAGATATACACATTAGTTGCACCAAATTTTTCTTTCAAAACCATATGTGTAGATATAAACATTAAGTACATGTCCAATATTTTTGTAGATATATTTTCCTATGAATAAAGACCATACCTAAAAATATAAACTTAGAAAAAAATAATGAGATAATGGCTACATTGTGGTTTCGGTTCCAAAGAAAAGATGATAAATGTCATTATCCTTGAAAAAAGTGTAAGGGCTTAAAGAATCAAATAATTCTAATCAGAACAACCGAGAATCATTGTAGGACACATGGTCACATTGAAGGAGACCATAATTTTCATCCATTGTTGAATGTGGATTTTCTACTGGAGGAACATCGAGGTGTGAATATCCAAGCTAAGGATAACACTCCCATCGAAGAAGATGATAATGTGTTAGAGGAAATGATTGAAAAATATGCTATTGGCACAAGTGATGAAGATGCTCATGATGATGGTACTAGAACATTTGATAATGATGTTGAAGATGGTCTTAATATACCTATACTTGAGAAGGCACACAAGCCCCAATACGAAGGCTCCCAAACAACTCTTCTCTTTGTTATAGTGTTGTTGGTGAACTTGAAGGTTATGAATGGTTTATCCAGTGTAGCAATGTCATGTATGCTAAGGTATTCCATTTTTTTCATCTTCAATGTTAGCATACCACTACTATTCATTATATTAACACTGCATATTTTTTATTGTAGACAGATAGGTGAGTTTTTGTTACCACCATCAAACATTCTACCTCATTCATACTGAGAACTGTCTATTGGAAATATTCAAGACTATGTTAAGTTATTGAGAGGGAAGGGGTGAATTAGTAACTTCTAAAATTTCAACAATTTCAACCCTTAATCCAACCATTCAATTAGCATTTAATCCATCATATAAATTATGATCTAATTGCATGCATAAGAAACTAAAAACATGAAAGCATTCATAACACTTTGACACAAAGATTTGGTGACCTAGAAACCTTCCAAATAGAAAGTAAAGTTAAGGTGGGGATTGTAAGAATTTTTCTTAGGGAAAAATCCACCCAAGATCAAAGAACTCAAGCACAAGCACAACAGTAGACTAGAATGAGTATGATCAGAATAATAATATGTATTACATTCAATGTGAAAGCACAATAGGAGTGTTTATATATAAAGCTCTTTGGAATGCTTCTAGAATGCATAGAAATCAGCAACATGATAAGTCACACAACTAGGTACATGTCTATAGGGTTACCCTCCATTAAGCATAGGAGTAGGTACGATGATGAGAGGATAAGCCTACAAAGGTGTAGCATGTAAAATAATATTGTAGACACCATGTGCTAAATTAGAGTTGCTTATTTCTATCTTGTCAACATGACAACTCATAAAAGTACACAAACTCTTAAGTGTCTCATGTAAGAAATAATAAAATAATTCATTAACCTAAGTAAACTTAAGTAAAGTGTAAATAGTAAATATGTATTTACACCAACACCCACCCTTAAGTGTAACTTAGGGGAATGCACTTAAGGTCACAAAACTAGGATGAAATGTATAATGGGTCCCAGATACTAGGCCATGTTAGGTACTCATGTACATAATGAAATGCAATCTCTCATAAAGTGGAGAAAGAGGGAAAACCTCATGGGAAAAACCCTCCCCCAAAAAGAGAGATGAAAAACCAAGATGCATAGATGGATGGAGTAATCAAGACCCCCCATTACAACATACATCAAGTATATACAAAAGTGAAGTATGAGAAGGAAAAAACCCCATAAGAGGAAAAAGGCCCCCCATAAGAAAGAAGAGGAAGAGAGACAAGGTAGTGCCCCTCGCTAATGAAGAGTGTTGATCAATGATAGCTGCTTCAAGGTAGAAGCTAGTCCATGAGTGTTGAATAATGTTCCTCCCCTTTGGTAGGAACAATGGAAAAGTTACATGTGAGATGCTTCCCTTGTGTGTAGGAAGAATCCCTATGATCAATGATGCCTTTGAAACATGCTCAAATATTCTTGTGTCAATGCTAATTAATGGTCACCGCTTCCAACACTACTAAAAAGAATGAGTGCAAATCTAGCAAGGATGGATATAGATCCTATCCCAAAGAACTAACTATCTCCCAAATGATAAAGAGACCTACAACTACTATACATAAGGATCCACAATCATATCAACCTGTGAATATCAATCATGTAGAGAATGGACATGCGGGTCAGAGTGAGCCCTCACCACAACTAAAGAAGTATTGTCATCATCAAAGAGAAGATGTATATCATCAATGATGTCCCCCAAATCTTCTATGTATGACTCCAAAAACAAACCTAAAATATCTGCTATGTAGTCATCACCTATTAATGGAGCTAGAAGACAAGGTGTACCCTAATATGCTAGACCTATCATTGTGGCAATGTATGCATGTGGAATGTGTTGATGATGTCACCTCTCCCTACATCTATCAATAGGATCCCACATATCTAAATCTGTTAAACCACTTTTGTTGGTGTCACTATTAGTTTCCACAATGTATGAAGTGTGGAGAGGATTGGAGGGTAAGCTAGGTGAACTTTCCTCAAAGTGAAAATCTTTCTCCACAAAGATCTCATGAGTCTGAGGATCCATAAGTCTATATGCCTTAACATTGTCTTCATATCTAATGAAATTACAAGGCCTAGGTGGTGGAACCTTACATCCCTTGGAAGAAATGTTTTCCCATGTTGGACAATCAAAGACTTTGAAGTGTTTCACAACTAGTTTTTTGCTGCACCATGCCTCAAAAGGAGTCTTTCCATCTAAGGCATTATGAGGAGACCTGTTAAGTATGTGAGTGGCATTGCTTATAGCTTTGACTTCAAGCGTAGGATCAAGAGACTTAGCTTGTATCATGCAACTTACCATGGAATTAAGAGTTCATATCCTCAGTGCTGCAACATTTGTCTTGTGTGAACTAAATGGTGGTAGATTTTGAAGATCAATACACTCAAGTTTGTAAAAGTCTTTAAGTCTTATGGTCACAAATTTTATTTCATTATCCATCTAAAGAACCTTGATGGCTTTAGTTGATTGTTGTTCAAGATGAATCTTGAAGGCTTGAATCTTATCAACCACTTCATTCTTGTGATGAAGAAAGTAGACCCATGTGTAGCATGAAAAGTCATCAATGAAAGTAAGGATGTAGCGACCTTAGCTGACTGATGTCACTACAAAAGGACCTATTAAAACCATGCAAACCAACTAAAGAACAACTGGTGCTCTTGAAGACTTCCCTTTATCAAAATTATAGGTAGAAATTTGACCATGTTAAACACTCACCCTTAGAAAAGTTGATTATAGGTAGACCTTTGACCTTTTTTTTTGAACAAAGTAGCTAAAGATAGTAGAAGGCAAGATGACCATACCGCTCATGCCATTATTTAGTTTGTGACTTAGATTGAGATAACAAGGCATGTACAGAAGACTTAGGCACAAAGTGGGTAATTAGCTTTGGTCTTTAATGATGTGAGAAGTCCCATATCTATCAAGTGAGATTGTTCAAAAATCAACATTTTTGCAAAAGTATCAAATATAGGCTTTTGGAAAGTACTTCCCATGGTCAGCCTATGAGTATTATAACTCAAAACAAAGGAACCATACTCTAAAGGTGGTCTCTTTAGGATGTGATGAAGGAATTACCACAATCTTTAAGTAGTGCTTTAAACTCATTGGCTTTGTTGATATAATCTTGAATTGTGTCAAAGTTCTTTGGATCCAATAGAAGTAGGTCATCCTCAATCTGGTATCCCTTTTCCTCATCCACCTTACCATAAAATGATTCAAGTTTGTCCCAAGTAGGTTTGGCTTCCTTGAAACTGGAAATTTAGAAGAAGAGATCTCTATGTACACAAGTCCTAATAATTCCTAAAGCTTGTTGTTCTTTAATTTTCCAATTAGAGAGTGTTGTAGCATTAGTGGGTTTGGGAATTGTACCATCAACATAAAGATTTAGAATTTTTTTCATTAATCTACTCCATATAATATCTTTCCATGTAGAATAATTGTGTGAAGTTAGAAGTGGACCTTTAGGTGAACCCATGATGTAGAAAATGAAAAGAGCACAAAAAAGAGACAGAAAAACACAATACGCACCCTCCTATTCACTCAATCAAAGAACCACCCCCTTGACAAAAAAAAAAGAAGATGCTTTTGACACGTTAATGTAGTGTGTGTACAATAGGCCACTTGTCAAAATGTACAAAGTGGAATTCTGATTTTTCTATTTAAAAGTACCTTTTGAGGCTCAAATATATCACTAAGAAATATAGTTCAAATGTACAACAATTCTAAAAAGTAATCAAAGCAATATAGTGTAGAAAAGGCCCTAAGTCTGAAAGTGATTTTTTTTCACACAACCATATAATCTGATTGTAGATCTATAAAGTAGAAAAAAAATTGAGCCCCTTAAAAAAAAATGGAACCTAAAAATGCATCTAGATCAGCCCATACAGAGCATTTCAAGTTGCAAAATGCAGGATTAGTTAGGTATAGTCACCAAAAGATCCAATTTTTGACAAATCTGTGGATCAAAATAAGAAAAGAATTGCAAAACTAATTTTTTTAAGAAATTCTACCAAAAATTAAAAAAATTGCACCTAATTTGGAGTCTAGATGACTGAGTTATGGCCTCCAAAATTTGGACTGTCAAATCAAAACTGCATATAGAGAGGGGTCTAGGTAGAAAATTGTGAGGTTAAATTTGACTATCAAATGGCTATCACAATATTTTAAAAATGCCAAGAAATGACAGTCAGATGGTCATCAAATTTAACACCGTGAAATGCTAACATAAGCAAAAATTCAGCCCTCTTGGTGACATGGTAGTATGACTATCGTATGATTTTGCACATATAGATGCTAAGATGGAAAATGCAAAAATGTCCTTTGGTGAATGAATAGATGCCATGTGTCCCTATGATGATGTGGACTATGTCCATGTGGAGGGGTTCAGACCCTACGGACGGTGGCTATGTGTTCTGTTACAAAAGGTGCCACATGGTACTACCAAGGGGTGTCCAAGTGGATTGAAAGCAGTGTCACTATGTGGTACGACCAAACTGCCATAGATTTTTGCTACAAAAGTGTGCATTCTAGCTATTAGAAAGTGTATGGAAATGACACCTAAAAAATGTAGTCAGGCTGGAAAGATTTCTATGGGAGCTTGGGAAGTTGCAAAGAGTCAGTATGTGATTAATGAATGGTCGTCAGGGGCCAAAATGTCATGTTGAGTATTTTTTTTCTGATGAAGATTAATCCCACATTGGTGGGAGTGAGAAACTTTGCATGATTTAAATATTGAAGGCCATGGTGGATAAGTGACAAAGTCGTCAGGTTGTTGGATTAGTAATTGCCACCGAAAAAAAGCTTGTGCAGTCATTGGTAGGTTTGTTAGGCCAATGGCTAGATTTGGATTGCTATGTATTCGTTGATAAAAGGAGGAATATGTTGCTGATTAAATTGAATATTCCTTGCAAGGTGCAGGGCTAGGGCGTCACTGCCCAGTGCCTATACAAAAAAAAAAATTTCTCTGCAAGCTAACTTGGCCTAATTTTTTTTGAAAATATTCCAAAAATAGAAAAATATTGCTGACTAATTGCAAAGAAAATTAAAATAATAGATCTAAAAATTAAATTGTAGATCTAAAGAACGATCATACCAAATTTGCAAATCGGGCCTTCAGGTGCCGATTTGCAAAAAAAATTTGCCTCAAAATTGACTTTGGTCCAACATTGGCAAATTTATAGTTAATTTTCACCAAATCAATGTTCTAAATGCAATGGCAAGGTTCATTTGAGCTCTAGATGCTCCCAATGACTATGATACTCTAGATTTGAGTTGAGCTACTGAAGCAACAATGGTCTCGATTAGTTATGTGAAGAGAAATTCTCCGAGCTTTGATACCATGTAAGAGTTTGCCTTAGGGAAAAATTCACCCAAGATCAAAGAATTCAAGCACAAGCACAATTGTAGACCAAAAAGAGTATGATCAGAATAACAATATGTATTCCATTCAATGTGAAAGTACACTAGGAGTGCCTATATATAAAAGCCTCTGGAATGCTTCTAGAATGCATAGGAATTAGACATGATAAGTTGTACAACTAGGCACATGTCCACTAGGTGTGGGTTATCCTCCCTTAAGCATAGGAGTAAGTTTGATAATGAGAGGATATGCCTACAAAGGTTTATCATGCAAGATAATGTTGTAGACACCATATGCTAAAATAGGAATACAAATAATTATGTTGTCTACATGACAACTCAGTTAATTATGCAAACTCTAGTGTTGTAGACACCATGTGCTGAATTAGAGTTACTTACTTATGTGTTGTCAACATGAAAACTCATAAAAGTATGCAAATTCCTAAGTGTCTCACCTAAGAAATAATAAAATAATGCATTAAACTAAGAAAACTTAAGTAAAGTGTAAATAGTAAATACAACAAGGATGATATTGTTGGCATTATGATACATTTTTGTCATTAGTTACAACACTTATTGGATTGTGAATGCTTACCGAGCTCTCACCGGACATTCCTTTGTAAGCCAAGCTTTACCTAGTTATCAGAGTTTACCGAGTGATCAAGGTGAACAAAGAAGTCAGTGTTTACCAAGTGATCAAGGTGAACAAAGAAGTCAGTGTTTACCGAGTAATCAAGGTGAACAAAGAAGTCAGTGTTTACCGAGTAATCGAGGTGAACAAAGCAGCCAGTGTTTACCGAGTGTTCAAGGTAAAGAAAGGAATTAGTTTTGATTGAGTGAAGATGTACTTAGTATTGACCGAGAACTTTGTGATAACCGAGCTCCTGCAGTTATCAAGGAAATTAATTTTACCGAGCTCAGACGGTTATCAAGGAAATTAATTTTACCGAGATCAGACGGTTATCAAGGAAACTAACTATCACCGAGTCACAAGATTCTATCGAGTGTTTCTTTTGATCACTGAGCTACAGTTCAGATAGAAGTTTTCACCGAGTGACATCTCTTCTATCGAGTCTCCAGTGGTTACCGAGTTCAGAACTACTCGAAGTGTTTAGTATGGACCATGCCTTCACTTCTACCAAGTGCATGATGATGCCGAGTAACGCAGTGGAGGCCGAGTATCAGAAGGACATCGAGTCAGTTCAGTTAACCCGAGTTTTTACCTTGGGCCGACTTTGTATAGAGATTTGCACTTGTTGTTTTGGCCGACCTTGCATGTATTATTTATTTGGATGGTATATATATGCAATGTATTGTATCATTCAAAGTAAGAAATTAGACGAAAAGAAATTGCAATGGCAATAGAAATTGTAATGAATGAAACTACGAAAGTGTGAAAGAAATACATGCGTGCGAAAGTATGTGTGCTGAGTTGTGAAGGTATTCAGCAAGGTCAAATTTTGGAGCAAAAAAGTTTTATCTATCACATTAAGGTGAATCAGAGCATAGCAAATCTTATCAGCAATCAGTTGTAATCAGATCCACTGTTTCATTCTAACAGGTGAATCAATTTTTGTAAATCCTTTAACAAGGTAGACTTAATAGTCTTTTGTAAATCTCCTAACAGAGTGCATACTTTATTGTATGTTTGTAAATCCTCTAACAAGGTGGATCTAGCAATCCTTTGTGCTCCTAACAGGGCAGATCACCAGAAGTGGTCATTGTAAGCCTTAACCGGCCAACTTCATACTGCAGTAACGAAGCTTTGTGGGTTTCATCCCCACCCCAGTTTTACTTTCTATTTGGAAGGTTTTTGGGTCATCAAATCTGTGTGTTCAAGTGTTGCAAATGATTTTGTTTCATGCTTATAGTAGGTTACTTGGATGAATGGTGAATATATCAGTATGCAGTTTTATTGTTGAAATTTTAGAAGTTACTGATTCACCCCTCCCCTCTCAGTAACTTGTCATATCTTGAATATTTCCAACAATTGGTATCAGAGCTAAAAGGTTCTCAAGATAAAAGTTTCACAGCTTGAGCAAAGATCAAGGACAATGGAGATATTCAGACTTGACAAAACTATTGAGAATGAAAAGCTAGATTTGAAAATGGCCATGACTCAACTCAATGAAGCAAAAGAGCATCTTTCACAATCCTTGAAAAGAAGAAAAGAACTTGCAAAGCAAATGAATGACCATCAGTATGTTGAAGAAAAGATTGAAGATCTCTCACCATCAAGTAGTTCAGATGAAGCTGACAAAGCAATCAAAGAACTTTTAGAAAAGAATGGATCTCTGCAGGAAGAAGTAAGAAATCTCAAAGGGGAACAAGGAATCCAGTCCATCAGGCTATGTGAAATCTTGGAGCAAAGGAACAAGGCAGCTGAAGACTTAGAGGTAAGGAATAATCAATCCTCTCAGCTTGAAAATCTTGTAACTCAATTATCTAATGCAAATGAGGAAATTATGAATCTGAGATCTGAGAATGAGAATTTGAGAAATGACTTAATTACTGAAAGGCAAATCAATGCAAGCTTACAAAGTGATCTAATCTCTGAAAAACAAGTCAATGAGAGAATGGTAAAATCTCAAAAGGACATGGATCAATTGAATCTGCAAAATGAAAAAAAAATTCATAAACAAAATGGTAAAGCAGGCCTTGGATACAAGGAAGAAGGTGAATCCTCCAAACAGGGTACTCAAAAGAATCAAAGACCTACTTGCAGCCACTGTGGTAAGTTAGGTCATACATCTAACAGATGTTGGAGCAATGGAAAAGGCAAATTTAATGAAAAGTGCTACAATTGCAATCAGCATGGACACAAAGCCAATGAATGCAAAGAGAAACCAAAATTTGAAGGTAAATGTCACAAATGCCAAAAGCAAGGTCATAAGGCATCACAATGCAAATCCAAATCATTTAATCCAGCTGAACAACTTGTCAAAGCAATATTTGGTTGGGACTACAACACTTGGTGCAGATGTCATTATTGTGGAGAATATGGTCATACTGGCATAAACTGTGTAAGGCATCACCTAAGAAGAAGGGATACCACTATAAGATGTTATACATGTACAGAACTTGGTCATATATCTAAAAACTGCATGAACATAAAGAAAGTCGAGGATGAGAAGAAAATCAAAGTAGACAATATTCGAAAGCAAATGAAGTAGCAATGGATTCCAAAGTATACCGAGCCAGATAATTCAAGTGATGGAATGGTCACTCAAGAAGTGAGTAACTCTACCATTTCCAATTAAGACTCATCAGGATAAGACCAGGACTGTATCTACAAAGCAATATCCTAAGCAGTCCTAGAATGAAAATATGATCAAATCAGTATTTCAGATACATCAGGATCATGGTCGGTACATGACCTTACTGAGCTCAGTCGGGTGCAATAAGGCTTCTTTCACCAAGTTGCACTTACCGAGCATGGTTGGTTCTTCTCTTACCGAGTTAAGGTCAGTTTAACCTATTTTCTTTTGGTCACCGAGTTGCAAAGTTTAAGCCAAACTAGTGGATGACAGTCTGTCGATCGCAGCTACCTCCGTACTAAATATTAATGGTGAATTTTTCATCAAAAGGGCAGATTTCAACCTCATTTTTCACCGCGAATTCGAGATTTACACAGAAAAAAAGGCTTTCAAGCGATTTGAAGAGATTTTCCAGCGAAGTATTCTTACAAAATCTTTTCACTCACCGAGCAGCAATGGGATCCGCAAGCACCAGCAGTAGCAAGGCGAAGAGAGGTTATGAAATGCTTGTGAAGGGAGTCGAATGGAAGGCGCCCAATTTCAAAATTGTTCCTGCCATCGCTGAATCACTCGACCCGCGTGGAGCTCAATCGCAGATCCCTCCAAAGGTACTTCTAATCAATGATATTTGTACTCATTTCAAATGTACTGTGCAAGAAATAGGGACACTAGATATGGATAGTACCCTAGCCGAGTTATGCATGGATGGAACCCTAAAACCTGAGTTCAAACATTTGGAAACCAAAGGCTTAACCCATATCCCGCATCTGCCAAGGAGTTTCCAAGTAAAATGGGTGAGGTATATCTTGAGTCGAGTGCATAATGGTCAGTTGTGGTTGGAACAACTAGTTTTGATAACCAAGAAGATGATTCACAAAATCACAGGTCTCCCGATGCTCAACAAAGCTAGAACCACCAAAACCCTAGGACAAGATGAGTTACAGAGGAAAACCCAAGCTGAATGGGATGGCAGAGGTTTAAAGCTCAACAATGTTTCATATATAGAACTGAAATTTGGTATTTGTGTTATTGCATACAAACTGTATAGTTCCAGCAGGCTGAATAGTGTACCCTGTGAGGCTGTAGATTTGGCATATAAAATTGTAAAGAAAAATATGGAGTTTGACCTAGTTGATGTGCTATTAAAACAATTCAATAAAAACATGGATAGCATAAGGACTGCAAAGACAAACCCTTGTAAATTTGGTTCTTTGCTGGTTTGTTTATTTTTCTATGTACAGAAATTCTTTCCATCTAAGGGTGTAGTTGTATGGAGGAAAGATATCCCAATTTTGTATCAGATTAAAGATTTTATAGCAGAGATGGGAGAAAATTTTGATAGTATCATGGATAACTATTTTGAAGACTTTAAGGAGAGAATGAATAACCGATTCAAAATTCCTCCAAGGCTTGTTGAAGAATATAAAGATGACGTATGTTTCATGGTTGACTGTGACAAGGTGTACATACAGGCAGTTAGACCCCGAGTTGCATGGGTGAAACCTCTTCCATATGAGGTAAATATTGATGAAACAAGGGATATCATTGAAGCACTAGTAAATGAGCCAGTAGACCCAAGGCAATGGATTTTTGGTACTTATGATGAAGCAAAGGCCAGAATTGAACTGGAAATCAAAATTCCACAGGCTATCAGCAAAGGTAAGAGGAAAGTGGCCAAACTGAAAACTGCAATAGGTCCTCTTATGCTCACCGAGGGACAAGGTGAAGATAAAGAAAGTGAAGAAGAAGAAGAAGGAGAAAAAGAATCAGAAGAAGAGCAACTAGCAAAGAAGAAAGGCAAGGTAATCATTACCAAGCCCAAGAAGCAGCCTACTACAGTATTTACTCGGAGGACAAGAAAAGGTATTCAGGAACCTGTATTGGTCAAGCCTACACCTACATTCAAGCAAAGGCTCAAATCATTGGAAGAAGGAACTGGCATCGCAAATTTCAAGGCATTGAAATTTGAGACAAGGACTGATGCAGAGAAAATGCAGATTGAGGAACTGGTACTTAACAAAATGGGAAAATGGAAATACTCCCCAGACCAGATTGCTCCTCATATCTCTAAAGAATTACTGGAGAGAGTACAGTCAATATGGGAGTTAGCCACCAAGATGGTAAAAGATATATATGAGCAATCCCTGAAGAATCTTCGGCCTAGTCTCATTGGAGCAGAGGTAAAATTTGAATTGAAAACCCATGAAGGTAAAATGATGATCAAATTTCACACTTGTTTGATTTTGATCAAAGATATAGAGCATGTTGTAAATGATGCTACAAACATGTGGAAAAACATCTATCATCTACATAAGCCCAGTGTAGACCCAGTAGAAATAAAGGATGATGATAGCAGCAGCAGCAGTGATGAATCAGATAGCGCTCCATCCATCACAGTTACACCAGGAGAGTTGCATGCAATGATGGAAGAGAAAGAGGAAGAAGACAAAGAGGAAGATAAGGAGGATGATACGGTAAAAATTGCAGCAGCAGTTATTGCATCCCTTCCTCACTCCCCAGCTAAACCTGTGACATCATCAAGGTTGGAGTCAGCTTCAGTAGGTTCATCTACACCAGATTTACCATCTACACCTGCCATATCTCAGCTCCAGGTATCATCAGTGGAAGTGACTACCACTTCGTCTACTGAGCTGCACCCCTCTTCATCTACTGAGTTGGCCTCCTCAACTCCATCATCATTAGTTGGTATTGCTGCGAGTTCTCCAATTTTGATTACTCCAATTTGTTCTACAATTTTGTCGCCATCTACTTCAGGCACAGTGAGCTTAGATACTATATTACCGAGTGTATCACCATTTTTTGCCAGTACTCAAATTTTTGACCCTGTACATACTCCTATTAGCACTCAACCCTCAAGCATCCCAGTTTTTACTGCTAGTCCTTCTGTCTCTACTATTGTGTCTATTCCAAAAGTCAAACCAGTCATCTTAGAAGTCAAACAAAACCAACCATTAAGACTTATGATCACTGGAAAGGAAATTCCTGAAGACATTGACTTGGACACAGAGATAGTAATTCCAAAGATTGACTTTGATAATGCTACCATTGAAGAAATGAGGTATGCTAGTCAACTTATTGAGAAAAAGGCTACTCAGATGCAGTTAAGATCGAAAAGGGATAAGGAATATAGGATAATTGAGGATGCCCGGAACATAATTACTGAGGCTATAGGTGTTGATGTTGATACTTCTCAACACATTTTGATTCAATTGGAAGAGGCAGTTAATAAATTCAATGAAGATACCTCCGGACAAGAAAAGCTAATTGAGCATACAGAAAAGAAATTTGATAATAAGGTATTGGGGCACATTGCCCAGAACATTGCAATAAATCAGGTTGCATTAACCTCAATTTTGGCAGATATGGAAAATTCTTTTAATAATGTAACATCTCTTTTTGCTAAGCTTTGTGATGTTACCGAGTACACTAAGGGAATAAGAGAGAAACTAAACAAAATTGATGAAGATCTGAAGGTGAGCACACAGAACTTGAAGCTTGACCTCAGTTCAAGCTCATCTCATCACCTCAGGATCAAATTTTTGTCAGAGAAGCAGGCAGAGCTGTTGAGAGAAGAGGCAAGGATCCGATCTACATTGATAGATATCCAAAACATGATCCTTCCCATCATGGATTCAATGCAGAAGCACATTGCACATTCAAAGACATTAATCCATGATAATAACTTCTCCATTGCAGACCATGTGATTGAACTTTTGGCTGAAGTTCAAGTAGCTCTTTCCACCTGCAAAATTTTGCAAGAGAATTGGGATAAGACTCTCCAGCTTATTCTCCAGGTACATTCAGAGTTCATCTCTCATTTTGGTGTTTCTATATAAGTATATATATTCTTTTATTCTTTGGCATTATTGTCAAAAAGGGGGAGATTATTGTTGGATATGTATACTATGGGTGACTAAGTGTTTTCAGAGAAATTGTACAAAGAAAGAGATATACAGCTCATGTAAACACTGTATGAACATTCTATGGGGGAGTTGTATATAACAAAGCTATGTATATTCAGAATTAGTCATCAGCATGTCAGATAAATTTTGACTCATAAGTGTTTTTGTCACTAATGCCAAAGGGGGAGATTGTTGGCATTATGATACATTTTTGTCATTAGTTACAACACTTATTGGATTTTGAATGCTTACCGAGCTCTCACCGGACATTCCTTTGTAAGCCAAGCTTTACCTAGTTATCAGAGTTTACCGAGTGATCAAGGTGAACAAAGAAGTCAGTGTTTACCGAGTGATCAAGGTGAACAAAGAAGTCAGTGTTTACTGAGTAATCAAGGTGAACAAAGAAGTCAGTGTTTACCGAGTAATCGAGGTGAATAAAGCAGCTAGTGTTTACCGAGTGTTCAAGGTAAAGAAAGGAATCAGTTTTGATTGAGTGAAGATGTACTTAGTATTGACCGAGAACTTCATGATAACCGAGCTCCTGCGGTTATCAAGGAAATTAATTTTACCGAGCTCAGACGGTTATCAAGGAAATTAATTTTACCGAGCTCAGACGGTTATCAAGGAAACTAACTATCACCGAGTCACAAGGTTCTATTGAGTGTTTCCTTTGATCACCGAGCTACAATTCAGATAGAAGTGTTCACAGAGTGACATCTCTTCTACCAAGTCTCCAGTGGTTACCAAGTTCAGAACTACTCGAAGTGTTTTGTATGGACCGTGTCTTCACTTCTACCGAGTGATGACGATGTCGAGTAACGCAGTGGACGCCAAGTATCAGAAGGACACCGAGTCAGTTCAGTGAACCCGAGTTTTTACCTTGGGCTGACTTTGTATAGAGATTCGCACTTGTTGTTTTGGCCGACCTTGCATGTATTATTTATTTGGATGGTATATATATGCAATGTATTGTATCATTCAAAGTAAGAAATTAGATGAAAAGCAATTGCAATGGCAATAGAAATTGTAATGAATGAAACTATGAAAGTGTGAAAGAAATACATGCGTGCGAAAGTATGTGTGCTGAGTTATGAAGGTATTCAGCAAGGTCAAATTTTGGAGCAGAAAAGTTTTATCTATCACATCAAGGTGAATCAGAGCATAGCGGATCTTATCAGCAATCAGTTGTAATCAAATCCACTGTTTCATTCTAACAGGTGAATCAGTTTTTGTAAATCCTTTAACAAGGTAGACTTAACAGTCTTTTGTAAATCTCCTAACAGAGTGCATACTTTATTGTATGTTTGTAAATCCTCTAACAAGGTGGATCTAGCAATCCTTTGTGCTCCTAACAGGGCAGATCACCAGAAGTGGTCATTGTAAGCCTTAACCGGCCAACTTCATACTGCAGTAACGAAGCTTTGTGGGTTTCATCCCCACCCCAGTTTTACTTTCTATTTGGAAGGTTTCTGGGTCATCAAATCTGTGTGTTCAAGTGTTGCAACTGATTTTGTTTCATGCTTACAGTAGGTTACTTGGATGAATGGTGAATATATCAGTATGCAGTTTTATTGTTGAAATTTTAGAAGTTACTGATTCACCCCTCCCCTCTCAGTAACTTGTCATATCTTGAATATTTCCAACAACTCACAACTTTAGTATTGCAACATAAAGTTAGCCCATTAAAGCTTACATTGATCACTTCTGATGATCTACTCTATTAGGAGCAATAAAGACCGCTAAGTCCACCTTGTGAAAGGATTTAGAAACATACAATTAAGTATGGACTTGGTAAAGAGATTTACGAAAGACTGTTAGGTCTATCTTGTTAAAGGATTTAATTGGATCATCTATTAGGATGAAGCAGTAGTAGATCTTTGATTTGCAACTTGGCTTGCTAAATGAGATTTTTTTAAGTACTAATCACCTTGTTGTGATAGATATGACTTTTTTGCTCCTTATACTATTGTAGCCTTTGTAATTCACTCCTACTTTTCTCTAGTTAATTCACATTCAAATCTTCATATTTTCACACACATGCATATATTGGATATGATACAATGCATTACATATATATCAATCCAATTATACAAATTACAAAGTTGGCCATCATACAAGTTACTAAAAATGTTACAAAGTTAGCCCACATGAAGACATTCAAGTTTTGAAGACTGACTTGGTGATGTTCTGATACTTGACATTCACTATCACTGCTCGGCATTGTCATGCACTCGGTAGACATGGAAGCAAATTCCATAATAATCACTTCCAAGTAGTCTTGAAACTCATCATATAATCTAAGTCTCTTGATTTACATTGCATGACTTGGTAAACATTCTCACCTCAAGCTCAGTATAAACTAAATCATTTGGCACTTAACATAGAATGGCTCGATTAACACTGGATTCACATCACATGAACTGCAAGCTCAATAAGAATTGTACTACTCAATAACCACTGATAAACTTAGTATCAACTAAAATGCATGTTTTACATTGTTGGTCTTCACATAAATTGAATCTACTTGGTCACCACTAGGATTTGTTTAAAGGACTCAGTAGAAACTAAAATGCTTGGCAACAAATGAAGATGGTACAATGAGCTCGGTAACCATATACAATCTAAATAATTGTGTGTCACTAATAAAAAACTTGACTAATATGTCAACAATCTCCCCCTTTGGAACTAGTGACAAAAACACTTATCAGCCAAAACTGAATACCTTATATCCATTACCACTTTATATTGATTTAGTGGAGTATATTGTTTTTGGTATTTTTCAAAAATTGATTTTGTAAGGTATATATAGTATACTATACATCTTCTTTCTATATACAACATGTATTTCTATTTATTTCTTACTTGTTGCAAGTTCTCCCCCATAGCATATTTTTCCTCATACTATGTGTCTCTCTCCCCCTTTTTGACAATAATGCCAAAGAGTTATTCTATTTTATTTACATAGAGACATCAAAATGGGATAAAAATTTTGAATGTACCTTGAGAATGATTGCCAAAGTTTTATCCCAATTTTCCTACATGAACTTACATGTATGAAGTGCAAATTGTACCTCTGATGAAAATTCTATCATATGGTCTGCAATAGAGAAGTTATTGTCATGGATTAGAGTTTTTGAATATGTATTATGTTTTTGTAGTGCATCCATGTTGGAAGGATCATGTTCTGTATATCAATCAATGTGGATCTAATCCTTTCTTCTTCTCTAAGAAGTTCTGCTTGCATATCTATCAAAAATCTTATTTTCTTGAAGTGTGCAGAGCTTGAACTAGGTTCAAGTTGTAGCTACTAAGCACTGGCCTTTAGATCTTCATCTATTTTGGACAATTTTTCCTTTATTTCCTTTGAAAACTTAGAAACATCACATAGTTTCCCAAAAAGTGATGACACATTTGAACAAGATGTTTCAAATTGCCAAAAATTATAGAAAGCTCTACTTGATTAATGGCTATCTGCTAAGAAATATGCTTCAACACTTTATTGTCAAACTCCTTTAAAGCCTTTTGCACCAGCTTATCTTGTCCATTAGTTTCTTCATTAAATTTTTAGATTTCTTCTGCTAGCTGATACAAGATAGGTTGAGAAGAATCAATCTCAATTCCTATGGCCTCTGCCAAAATGTTGTTAGCATCTTCAATCATCTTATACTTTTTATCTCTCTCCTCTCTTAGCCTTTGCTATTTAGCCTTCTTCTAGAGGAGTTCACCAAATGTATGCATTTGGTCTAGAGTAAGCTTATATATATCCCAATTGGGGATTACAATTTCCTCATCTAAATCAATGTCTTCCTCTATCTCCTTTCCTTTCCCCAATAATTTTGTACTTACTTGAAATTTGGGCTCAACTATCCTTACACTTATTGCTTTTGCATCTAGAATAGAAACAATGGTAGAGATACTAGGGCTTGTAGTAAAAGTTTACTATTGCACTAACTGAAAGAATACTTACAGAAATACTTGAGGAATCCAAAATTGGTGTGCTCAAAACTAAAGAAGTCAAAACTACTCAATAGTTGGAGGAATCTATAGCTTGGTAGATGAAGTGGAAGTTAGTTCTATCAATGATGTGCTAAGTTGACTAGAGTCAAAGAGTGATTGGACATTTGAGATATTACTAGTGGTCACAATCAAACTTGTTGATTTTGTCTCCACACTTGATGATGACATTTACTTGCTTGGAGAGTGAGGAAGTGAGGCAATGAATGTTGCATCTATCTTGACTAGGTTTGTCTCCTCATCATCTTGCTTTCCTTCCTTAGTAGCCTCTTGTCCTTGATCCTCTTCATCTTCTTCATTGTCAAAGTGAGTTACTTCTTCAACATTCTCTTCTTCATCTTTCTCCTTATCTTCATCATCATCATCATCTTTGAAATTGACTAGAAAATCACTTGGTTTATGTAATAAAAAAATATTCTTCCAAGTATTTGTTGCATTCCTAACAACATGCTCAATGTTCGTAATCAAAACTAGACAAGTATTAAACTTTAGAGTCAATTTTTCCTCATTTTTCTTCAATGACTCTTTTACCTCAGCATCTAATATGCTCGGTAATAGCTACCTCAAAATTTTCCCATATATGTCCTTGACAGTTTGCAAAGAAAATCCCATCTTGGCTTTATCTTTTCCAATAACTCACTAGGAACTTGAGAAGTGAGCTAATCTAGTGAGTATTTCTGCTTACCCATTTTATTCAACTCTAGGTCTTCAATCTATTTCTTCTCTTCATCTATTCTAATTTCATATTTCAAAGCTTGAATTTTTTTATGCTTGCACCTTCTTCTAGATCTTTTAGTTTGTCTTGGAAGGTGGGTGGAGGTTTTTTAAATATAATGTCTCCTCCTTCCTTGTCATACTTCTACCTTAAAGATCTCCTTGTGAAAATTGTAGTGGATGATTTTGCTAGCTTGGTGGTGATCACCTTGCCTTTCTTCCTTAATGGTTCTTCTTCCTCAGATTCTTCCTCATCCTCTACTTCTTCACCTTGCTCATCCTCACCTTTTCCCTTAGTTAGCAAAAGAGGTGAACTTAATTTTAGTTTTTCAATCCTTCTTTTCCCTTTGTTGATTGCCTAAGGGAGCTTTATTTCAAGTTAAATCTTGGGTTTTGCTTCATCATACATTCCAAAGTATGTAGCCTTAGGATCAACTAGTTCATTGATAAAAGATTCAATGATATCCTTTGTTTCATCAATGTTGACCTCATAACCAAGAGGTTTTACCCACACAATTCTAGGCTTAGCTACCTGAATATACACCTTGTCACTATCCACCATGAAACATATATCATCTTTATAGTCTTCAACTAGCTTCTTGGGAATTCTAAACCTATTGTTCATTTTTTCTTTGAATAGATCAAAATAATTTTCCATGATGCTATTGTAGTTCTCACCCATCTTGGAAATATACTCATTGATTTGATAGAGCACAAGCACATGTTTTCTCCAAACTATAGTGCCTTTAGAGTGAAAGAATTTCTAAACATAAAAGAATAGACAAGTCAACAAGAAATTGAACTTACATGGGTTATTCTTTGAAGTTCTTATTCTTTCCATGTTCTTGATGAACTATCTCAACAATAAGTCAGAAAGATCATATGATAAATTGTTCTTAACTACATTGTAAGCCTAGTCCATGGCTTCACATGACACACTATTCAGTCTACTTGAATTGTATATCTTGTGTACAATAATGTGAATTTCAAACTTTAATTCTACATCAGTGACACTACTGATTTTCATTCCTCTGCCACCCCATTTAGCTAGGTTTTTATTTTCCAATTTTGCCTAACCTATGGTTTTTTTCATTTAGACTTTGGCTAGCATTGGGAGGCCAGTGATTTGATGAATCATCTTCTTAGTTATCAGAATTGGTTGTTCTAACCATAGTTGCTCATTATGTACCCAGCTAAGGATAAACCTAATCCATTTGATTTGAAATTCATGGGGCACATGAGGGATGTGAGTCAACCCTTTGGTTTCTAGATGTTGATCCTTGAGTTTTAGGACTCCATTTACACATAGCTAACCTAGGGCATCATCCATTTCTAGTGTACCAATCTCTTGAATAATGCATTTGAAATGAGTGCAAATATCATTGATAAGAAGTACCTTTGGAGGAATTTGGGATTGAGCACCACTTGGATCTAGGGTTTCAGCAACCATAGGAGTGAGCTTGAAATTTGGCACCTTCCACTCAACTCCATGAACCAACATGTTAGATCCTCACTTAACCTTGTTGTTGTTGGATGCCATTTTCACTTGATAGATTGGGAGAATTCAAAAAAATTTGATTGGAAATTTTCTCAAATAACTTTCGTCGCACTAAAAATCACTCTTTGTAATAGCACTCAAAATTTCATGATAAGAAATGACTTTGATTCTATGCCTTTTGTTGAAATTTTTCCATTAATGCTTGGTACAAAAGTAGATATGTTGATAGAATTTCATCCACTGCTTGGCATTGATCACTTGGCAATGTCTTCTATAAGTATCTTTATTACTCTTGACCTTGCTCGGTAGAGTCTATGACCCAACCTCACTTAGTAGAAAAGGTAACCTAGTAATAACTATTACAAATCTCACTTAGTGATCCCTTTGTATCCTAATTACAAATTTGGATATTTTTCACCTTTCAACTAGAACTAATTTGGATGTCATCTTTGATAGCCTATTTCCAATTCTCCTTTAAGAACTTAATTAGAAATTGTAGAGTAACCCAATTCTTGAGTGACTTGACCATCATTTCTTGGACTTGTATCCTCGGTAGACTTAGTAATCCATTTCTATCTCATATACTTTCAGATGTTATCATCCTTTTCCTTCTTTTCATCTTCAATTCTACCAGTATTTATATAGTTCTTTGTAAGATGACCAAGTTCTGTATAAATAAAATATCTTTTAGTGGTGTCTCTTTTCCTCATATGATGTTTTACACAATTTATTCCAATGTGTCCAAATTCTCCACAGTAATGACATCTACACCAGGTGTTGTAGTCTCATCTAATTATTATGTACACAATTCACTTGGTTTTGCATTATGATGACTTGTGTCCATGTTTCTTGTATTTGTGACATTTTCCTTTGAATCTTGGTTTCTCTTTGCATTCATTAGCCTTATGACCATTACTCTAACATTTGTTTGATGTGTGACCTATCTTACCATAGTGATTGCAAGTATGTCTTTGGTTCTTTTGAGCTCCTTTCTTGGGTGATTCTCCTTCTTCTTCATATCCAATTCTTTCTTTTCCCCTTTTCCTATAGAGGTTTTGCTCATTCAATTGATTCATTGTTTCTTCCATCTATCTCTTCTTTTATCTTGTTTCTTTATTCCAAGACTTCACATAAACTGAATCTACTTATTAACCACTAGGATTTTTTGAAAGGACTTAGTAGCAACTGAAATGCTTGGCAACAACTAAAGATCATACAATGAGCTCAGTAACCATATACAATATAAATAAGTGTGTCAGTAATAAAAAATTTGACTGATATGTCAACACTATCTACCATCATGAATCAAATTGAAATGAAGTATCAGATAATACATGTATGTCCCAGTGATCACATTCTATGTCATAAACAACATGAATTTACAATAGAATGCCCTGATTTTCATATTAGTAGATATTGGTAAGATAATATATCAAAAAAGATGTCTCACAAGGTTCCCATTATTCCACGTCTTCAATGATTATTCAGGTGCACTATCTTGGCACAATTTATGGATTACCATGCATGTAATAGAAGTCAAGATGACATTATGTGAATACCTATAAATGGCTCTACATTTAAAGAGATAGAAGAAATATGGTCACACTTTAAAGAAGAACCTTGTAATCTCAAGCTTTCATTCGTAGCGGATGGTGTCAATTCATTTGGAGATATGAGATCTATTTACTTAGTGTGGTTTATTTTTATTATTAACAATGACATTCCTCTTTGGATTTCCATAACAATGGAGCACATAATTTTGTCAATCATTGTGCTAGGTATTTTTTCATTTAATAGTTATCTAAATTAATTTATAAACACTACATGAAAATTGTCATACTAATTATGTAATGTTTATGTTCATTCAATCACTAGGTAAGTACCAAGTTAAAGATATGAATGTGTATATTGAGCCCCTAATTGACAAGCTGTTGAAGTTGTGGAATGACATCACTATGTATGACATCTCTAGACCAATAGGAAAAATACAATTTCAATTCTATTTAATGCTTGTATGGACAATATATGATGCCCCTAGGCTAACACATTTTTGTGGTATGTTATATTGTTAAGGTCACATATTTTTGGTATAGTATAGTGCTTACACATTATTGTTATATGCTTAAGTTGTGCATGATAATTGTACATGATCCAATTGTACATGATCTTTTAGGTCTTCAGAGAAAAGGAAAATTCGCATGTCCAATTTGTGGTCTGAAGATGAAATCTCATTATTCAAGAAGTTTAGGAAAGTAAGTGTTTGATGAGTTTAGACACTTTCT
Organism: Cupressus sempervirens; assembly: GCA_028749045.1. NCBI lineage: Eukaryota > Viridiplantae > Streptophyta > Pinopsida > Cupressales > Cupressaceae > Cupressus > Cupressus sempervirens. Next base: position 781,963,562 of record CM053793.1, on the reverse strand, counting down.
CCATAATAATTATAAGTATCAAATTACTAAAAAAATATCTCCTTAATGGGAAAGAAGAGACAACATCAAGGCCATGAAGAATGACACCTCATATATGGAAGTTCAAATATGATCGACTAAATCACCGATGTAATGTCCAGTTTGTGGTCTGAAGTTTGAAATTTATATTTTGATATTATCTTATATTTAATAATGATGTAATTGATGCTCATAAAAGTCATTAAGGCATCAATGACCAACTTCCTAAAGGAATGAAAAGTTATCCTACTCAATTTAGTAGGTTACCATACTACAAGGATCTCCTAATCATGCATTTGTTTGATGTTATGCATATTGGAAAGATTGTAATCAAGACACTATAGAAAATATTGGATGGAAGTTATGATAGAGAAAAAATTACCAAAATTTGTACTGACATTCATGAATCCAATCATGCACTAAAAGATTTCATTGAACCAAATAGCAATGGAGACTGCATAAATACAAGTGCCCTTCCTTGATTATTAATGGAGCAACAAAGCAATGCATTAAAAGAAGTCATAAAAAAAAAAATTTCCCATAGGGTTTCCTACAAATATAAAAACTCTTGTATCAAAGAGAGGTGATTTTGGGCTAGGGTTGTAAAAACATGATTGGCATACCTTCATCAAGGTAAGTCATGTTCTCTATTTATAATATATTTATAAAATTGAATGTACTACTTATTGCATTATTTAATAATATATTAAAATGATCATTTTTTGATGATTTCAGTATGTCCTACCTCTATCCCTCCCACACCAATTTGACAATAGTATTAAACAAGTTATATATGATCTTGGAAAATTCATGAGGTTAGAAGTGTTTTTTCTTAGATTTGTTGCACATATATTATATTTATGACTTGCTTTACTTTTTATGTAATCTATTGTATAATTTTATCTAAAATCTCATTTATATGGTCTTGCATGTTGAATCTATTTTAGGTGGTTATCATCTAAAGAAATTGATAAAAAAGATATTAAATATTGGATGAGAAAAATTTTGCAGCTTATGTGTGAAATGCAAAAGTGTCAAACTTCAATATTTTTCAATGCTTAAGAACATTACCTCATACATCAAGTTGAGAAGATTGAATTGTGTGGACCTATACAAACTAGGTCAATGTAGATGGTTGAGAGGCACTTGAAATTTATGAAAGGCTTGGTTTAACAAAGAGCACATCCTGAGTGTTCTATGATAGAGGGGTATATGCTATACTAGACCAATGTGTACATTAGTGAATATCTTCCAAAGTTTATAACAAATATCCATGTAGGTCACAGTTGGGATCCCAAATCTATTAACAAATTTGAAGGGGAGTTCCTAATGGTGAAAGGTAGATTGAGGAGAATGAGAGGTAATTATAATTTTTTTTTTTGTAGTTAATTAATTTTTATCCATCATCAAGACAAGTTTTTTCTAACTGGTCTAATTTTTTTTATAGTTGGTCATGAGTGGGATGCACTACATTTTCATATTGCAAACAATATTGATTGGATGATGGTATGAATTCAATATTCTCAAGAAAATGGTTGCTCATTAACATGGGATGGTGTTTCATTATTGGTTAAAGAAGCCCATTGTAATGGAGATCCCAATGTTAGGTCAATGGTATTTGATCTATCATATGACTTAAGAGATACAAAAGTATGCAAAAGATTACTAATCATGAGCCATAAGTTTAATATCAACTCACATATTAATGCAAATAATCTTGACATGTTTGAATAATTGCATGTCAAACACCACAATGTTATGTACTATCATGACTATAAATTTTGTATCAAAAACTTAGACAAAATGAAAAAAAACTTGTGATTCTAGGATAAGTATAGTCTTTACGATCACCAAGATTTCATCTAGAAATGACATACATCCTCAAAAATCTAAAAATTGACACTATGGCATTTTGGATGATATACTTGAGTGCAAATTTAATTCATTCAAATTAGTTTTATTTATCGTCAAATTGTACAAGCTTTGGCTGAATCAAAATGATCCTAATAGGACTATTATTGAACATGATAGTGGATTTACAATGATTAATACAATGTCATTTCAGCTAGTTAGAGATGAGCCCTATGTTCTTCTAAGCCAATGCGAGCAAGTGTTTTACTTTGGCATTCCACACAAACTAGGTTGGTCATTTGTTGTTAGACATGATCCAAGAGGAAGGCCACTAAAGTATAATGTGATGGAAGAAGAAGATACTGAAGAATCAAAAAATGAAGTAAATGATGATCATGAATGATTGTTACCCAATGATGAAGTAGAAGAAGATGATGATGATTTTGGTCATGCTGACAATAATGGTGATGATTATGATGTTGATAATGATGGTGAACATGATCATGCTCATGAAGATGGTGATAATTATGGTGATGATGGTCATGATGACGATGGTCATCATAATGGTGATGAAGATGATGATGATGGCAATAAAGATGGTAGCGGTGACAACATTGATCAAAGTGACAAGTGTGATGATGGTGATGATGATCAATGACATGATTAATGAAATGTCTATTGTGGTACAATAAATGTCAAGTATGATGGGGTCATAATTTTTATTTATTGAATTTTGTTTTATTTCAATGAATACATCATGTAATTTTTGTCTTCTATGTAATTTGTAGTTTATAGAGCATTGTAAGTGGACAGCTTTTCATTCATTACAATATGAGTGAATTTGATAAATTAGGTGACCAAATTTTTCTTTCAAAACCATATGTATAGATATAAATATTAATTATAACATATCCAATATTTTTTTAGATATGCACATTAATTAGACCAAATTTTTGGCTAACTTAAGATAAATGGTTTACATATGTAGGCTATTCAATGCCTTTGACTAGGATCTTGCACAATCACATGGATTGACAACTATATGTAAATAGACCCTATAGATACAATTTTTTATTTGCATATCTTCTCTTTACCATTAGCATCAACTTTTTTCCTAGTGTCTCTCATTTTATGGATTGCAAGTATCACCAAATAGGTATTTTTCTAATCTATCTTCCTTGAGTGAGTAAAATGAAGGAATAGAAGAGAAAAGTGAGACATCTAGTAGGTCTAAAATAAGGAGATCAACTAGAGGTCAAAAGAATAGAAGAAAATTCATCAAACGAATGGAATTTTTTCTTTCTTAGGGGGGTCATGTTCTTATGATAATGAGATAAAAGGAGATAGGGACATTCCCTTAATGTACACATATCTTCAAAAAGAATGGGTACCCTAGGAACTACCTCCAGTTAACACTAATTTTTTTGTTAACAAAAGGATATATCGCATAGCTCCATCTTCATTACATGGTTTGGGCCTATTTTTCATGGATGACATAAAGGTCTATTAAAATAAAGTTGTTGAATTGATTGAGTATGTAGGACCTTGTTACAATTACAACAATTGGATGCAGATTATGCAATATAAAAAAAAGTATGCATAGGTATGCATTGTCATCAAATTATATAAAATGCAAAGAAAATGATCAAAGTAAAATGTTTGATAAGTATATTGATGGAAGGCCAAAAGCCAAAAGGAATATTGTAGGATATATAAATAGTTCTTGACCTGTCTCAACTAATAAGTTGGAAAATTGTGTATTTGAGGCACGTGAGGGAAATCAAATTTTTGTATGGGTGATAAAAACAATAAGTGTAGGGGAAGAGCTTTAGATAGATTAAAATTTGAATCGTGTAGATACAAAAAAAATCCCTATCAAAGGACTGGTAAGTATAACATTTAAATCAATTGTCTCTAATTAATATTGACTCCAATATACAATATACTTTATTTTTAATATTTTTTTTGGTAAGTCTATTACTTTCATTTTTTTGTTGATTGCTAAGAATTACTAATCTTTTTCACAAGGCAATATGGGTAGATCACCACCCATAGGTGGGGATGCACCATCTCACACACCTTCTTTAGCAAAGGTAAACCTTAATTATTCTAATTGTTCAAATTATATAGAAAAAAATGTCCTATTATTATGTTCTTTTCTTTATGGCTTTGGAGTTCTTTTGATGGAATTTTACTAATATTGAATTTTACTAATATACACATTAGTTACACCAAATTTTTTTTAAAAGCCATATGTGTAGATATAAATATTAAGCACAAAATGTCAAATACTTTCATTTCACTACTGATTAGTAAGAATTACTAATCTTTTTCATAGGGCGACATGGATAAACTAGCACGCATAATAGGGATGCATCATCTCACACACCTTCTTCACTAGAGGTAAACTTTAATTATTGCAATCGTTCAAATTATATAGAAATAAATGTAATATTATTATGTTCTTTTTTTTATGGATTTGGAATTATTTTGATGGAATTTTACTGATATTGATGTTACAAATGATAGGGAAAAGCTAAAATGACAGCAGATCAAATGTGATTTGAAATAAGGGTGTCATTTCTACATGACATTTCCCTTAGTTCTGACCCTATTTTTATGGCCCAAAAACTCAAACAAAGATATACTGATGAAATTGTTAATATTATCATCAAAAGTGACACAAGTGAGGAGAAAGGAGAAACAGGCATTGAAAGAAGATGTGGGTCATAGGGTTGATTCTATGAAGCTAAGTAGTAAATAATCTCAAGCAATAATAGAAGTTCAATAGATGTTAATATTTTATAGTATCTTATAGATCATGATCTAAAATATTATTTTTTCTTTTATAGAAATATGTGATAGTTGTGATACTACATGGTGAACATGGTGAGCGTTGTAGTGCACAACCTTCATGTAAGTAACACTTTATTTTTACAACATTACTTATAATTAAAGTATTATTACACCATTGAGTTTATTTAAGGCAATTACTAAGTGTTCAAATAGGACATCTAATGTTGAAAGTGAAACTGGTGCAACATTGTTTATTTTCATCAACATTATAACACTTAACTTTTATTTTTGGATGCTTCTAGCTAGTATCCCATTTGATCTTTATCCATTTCAAATGTATTTGCTAATAGTATTGTATTCTTTAGCTCATGATGAAGAGTAGATGCCTCCTTTAGTTGGCAGTCCAATATTGCCAAGTGCATTGTCAGCAACAAGGAGCATGCAAACATTCTTTTCTATGCCCACTACAACTAGTAAAACCTTGTTTTTCTATATTTTGTAATGTGCTTATCATGCATTTTTCTTTCTGTTGGGTGGATTTTATAGTCATGTACCTATTTTGTGCATAGAGAAATAAAGACTAGTACTACTGAAGCTAATCCATTTCCTAGAGTAGTTCGTATGACTAGTACTTGTTCATTTGTAGGGACATTATTGCTGAACAAGAAAGCTATGTTTCTATTAAAATTATGAAAGCTTCCAAGTGCTTTAAAATTGTTATAATTTAAAGTGTAATTTTACTTTACTTATATATAACTCATTTTGGATTGATAATCCCTTTATGTTTTTGTAGGAAATAATATTTTCTTTTATCATCTTTTTGATATGACATTGAGGTTGTTTGGATCCACCATACATAAAAGGTATGTGGTTTCATATCATTGCTACAATATTTTTCTTTTCTTCCATTTATTGTAGCATATTAAAGTTATTAATCTAAAAAAATTTTAAATTTTTTTTAAAGGTGGAATGAATAGGGTTCTAAATTAAAAAATTAGTTGGTTACATCTTTTGAGAACCTATTTGGAAAAAAATATTTTTGACACTGCCCTACTTCTGTAAAGAGCGCCAAGACATATAAAGACTATGAGGGATCAATATAGAAGGGGTCTAAAGGAGAAGCCAAAGTATGATAATCCTCCTATGATTCCACTGATGGAGTGGAATGAAATAATATAAGATGCAAAGGAGAAAAAATTGCGTGATAATAAAGGAAATTAACTAGAATAGGGAAAAAGAAGGTATGTCATGATAGTATTAAGTAGAATGTAAACATGCACTAATTAGTGATCTTTGTAAATATATAATCTAACTTTTTTAAACTATTCATAAACTATAGGACACATGAGTGGCTACAAAAGAAAGACTAGAAAAGGTTGGCCAACACAAACTTGGCTCTAGTGGCTATATGAATCTTTAGTCTCAACTTGTAAGTAGCAGCAATGTAATTTCTTATAAAAAAAATTTATACAATGTTGCAAAAAAATTTGTTTCATCAAATCATACATGCAAAATTGACAATATTAAGCAAAAAATATAGGACATAGAATTCAATGTGGAGTTCATAGATGAAGATAAAAAAATTTCCTTGAAGCCTATAATTACCTATGCCAAGAATCTAAAATCCATACCCAAGAATTTGGTACACCAAATGAGACACAAGTAAATTGGTTAGGTGAAAAGTAAATCAAATTAAATAGTTGAGAGATTTCTTTTTTGGTGTTAGTTTTGAAGATAAATTGACTACATAAAAATGCACATAACATTTCACTACAACCTTCATATCCTATCACATAACCTACTCATGATGAAGGACATGAAATGAGTTATAGTGGTAGAGGTATTAATTTTATATTGGAAATTAATTACACAATTATGAATACAATTTAACATCTTAAATTGTAATTTGACATGTAACCTTTTTTTGAATATTTTAGAGCATGTTGAACATCATGGTGAAGGAGTGGAGCATGTTCCAAGTGTTCAACATGTTGACATGGTAGTGGATCAAAATGTTAATGTACATGATGTGGCATTGTTAGGTAAGAAAAATGCATGTTATGTTGTACTACTTAATTAAATACTTGTAACAATTAAGAAAAGAAAAATAGTATGCCAATTTAACCTATTTATTTGTTCTTGCAACAGAGCTCGCTTTAGTGCAATAGTCTCTTGCTCCTCCAAACAAGAGGAGGCATCATAATTTGATATTAAATGTGCCACAAGAGGAGGAGAATGAGGAAGATATTCATGCTTCTATCAGCCTTTTTCTTAATAGAGCTAAGAAAAATAAAAAGAAGAAATGATTTTTTAAAAATGCTCTTTGATAAACCTTGTTTGATAAACTTTGTTGGATAATGAAAGAACCTTTTTTTAAGTAATTATCTATGAATGTTGCATATTAATATTGATTTTTATTTCATGTTAATGAATATTTTTATGTGTTAATGAAGTCTTGATTAGTACTATGTATTAATGAATTTTACATCATATTAATGAATGTTATGTGATTGTATTGATTGAGTATTATAGTTCATAAATGGATGAATGAATGAATGAAGTATGTAGTTAGATGATAATGGGTAATTTATATTGATGTTAGGGGGAGGGGGGTGAGGCAAAATGAGCTTCCACCTTCATATTGTTGGCCTTGTTAAGTAGAGAATATTAAAGTATTCTCAAAACCAAGTGAAGCTCAAACTAACATAGCAAGGAATCTTATACCCAATCCATCTAGCTCTCATCTTCTAATCCTAGTAAGTCATCTTTTCCATCACTTTTTGCATATTCAATTTTGTATTATTCACAATCTTGATAATGGCAGCCTCCATCTTGTTGATAAGTTTTTCCTATCCTATCATTTTGTTTTTAAAAATGCATCTATTTCTCTCCTACCATAACTCCCATATGATAATAGATGGTGTTGAGTCCACAAGAAAACATACAAACAATCCTTATTTCAAATAGGCCTAGCTGGAAACATGCTTAGGATTGACCATGGTATTGCTAAGTTGTATCCAAGTTTGTTATGTAACTAGCTCCAACATTGGTGAGACTATTTGCAGATTAATAATATATGGTCCACATTTTCTTCATTCTCTTCACAAAAAGAGCACCTTCTTGGACTGCATATCATTTTTCTCTAAATGTATCAACTATAATAAATATTTATTTTGTAGTGCTAGCCATGAGAACAATCTTGTCTTAGGTAAGAACATTTTGTCGCAATATAGTCATAATTAGATGTTTGTCGTTGGTCTTAGTTGTTTTCTGATTAGGTAATTATAGCCCTCATTAATGTTGTAGTTTCCAATCTTCGAGCCATCCAAAACTAGTTTATCCTACCTTGGATGAAATGTGACATTTTTTAGATCCTAATATTCTAATCAACTCCTATTTTTCTATTTTTGGGATATTGATGTTGTCTAAAGACTTCCATCTCCATTCTTTCACAGTGCCCCCATCCACCACCTCAATAGTTTGACCAAAATAGGTCATGTTCTCCATTGTCAAAATTTTGCATCATTGATGTAACAACAACTTGCTTCCTTACTTCGTATTTCTTTCTAGGTTCTTACTAGATCACTTCTATGACCTTGATGGTGATTCTTGGCTCACCAACTTAGGATCAATCCAAGATCCTTTTCTTTCACCTTTCTACCATCACATGCATGCAAAGATTCTATAGTATCTTTACTATAATTATGACATACAAAGATTCATGGAATATCCCATAATTATGACCTTTGCTATATTTTTCTCAAGTTCTACACTAGAGTTGAATTGGCAACCTTGCTCCACTTCCCTCTAGCATGGTTAATCTTATTGAGTGATGGAAGATAACACTATTTTGAAATAATAATAACTAACATAACAAAGCATAATTCTTCAAACTTATATTTTTCTTCCAATGCATTATCCTCTTATACAAAACCTATTCAATTCTAGCAACAATGTCAAACTCAAAATACATGTTAGGTTATTGGGTCCTCATTGAAAAGTGTTAGTGTAAATAAATATTTACTATTTACACTTTACTTAAGTTTACTTAGGTCAATGCATATTCATATTAGTTGTCATGTAGACACCTAGGAGTTTGCATATTCATATGTGTTGTCATGTTGACAGCATAGTACTTTGCACTCCAATCGAGTACATGTTGTCTATTGCATCTCTTTATGAGATACACCTTTACATTCTTATCCTCTCATTGTTGCACCTACATTCATGCAAAATGTAGGATAATCCACTCTTGGTGGACATGTGCTTAGTTGGTATACTTATCTCTTTGCTGACTCCTATTCATATTAGTTGCCTTTATATACAAGGCACTTTTATGATTTTTTCATCCAATTATTTGATTAATCCATTCTCATTTGATCATATCTTGTCTCTCTTGTGCTATCTCTTAAGCTTCTGGATATTGGCATTTCATTCTTGCCTTAAGAAAATTCTTACATGGTATCAGAGCTATACCAAATTCTTACATGGTATTAGAGCCATAGAAGTTTCATTGCATAGCCAGGGAAAATTTTTTTTGTAGGTCAATATTGGAGCTTGATAGTACAAATCATATGTTGGCATCACATTCAAAAGGTCAAAAAACCCCTAAATTAGCTCTTATTTCATCCAAATTTGATGCAGGCAAAGGGTGAATAACTAGGATGTAGGAAAAGGGTGAATAACTAGGGCCAAAGGCTCACCCAAGTATCCAAACTACCCTGCAAGAATTAACACAATGGAAGCAAGCACAAGGAACAATAGCCAAAGGAGGAAGAAGAATGAAATTCTTTTATTGATTCTTCAAATATTCAACATACATCCCTAGCTATAAGGCCTTCTAGGTTATAGCCAATTAAAAATACCTTCACATACAAAGATCCAATAGAAAATTTGCACCTTTAGTTCTTCTCTAAACTCCTCTTTTCTCTAACATGCCTAACTCTAAGCCTAAACACTCTATTTATACTTGCCAAAATGGCTTACAAATTATTCTAGAACATTACATAAGAGGAAGGTTGACTAATCAATGGCCTGGACTCATCCCAAGAAAAGATCTTAACATAAATGTCATGAACGAAATAAATCTCGCAAGTTGGCCTGCAAAAATAACGTCCAATTAATACCACTCGACATATACTAGATAACTCGACGCATGAAGGGATACTCGGCATACATTGAGTAACTCAACACATGAAGAAACACTCAGCATACACTAGGTAACTAGGCACATGAAGGAATTGGCACATGAAGGAAACTGGATTGCTAGGCATATGAAGAAAAATGGGTTGCTAGGCACATGAAGAAAACTGCATTGCTAGGCACATGAAGGGACTGCTAGGCACATAAAGAAACTGCTAGGCACATGAAGGAACTGGTAGACACATGAAGGACTACTAGGTACATGAAGGACTATTAGGCACAAAAGGGACTACTAGGCACATGAAGGAATTGCTAGGCATATGAAGGACTACTAGGCACATGAAGGAACTACTGGGCACATGCAGGAGTACTAGGCACATGAAGGAACTACAAAATGAACAAGATGAGCAAGATAACAAGGCAACCCATGATGCTCCTACATCAAAATCAAACATTTGAGGTGAAATCTAGAGTCATTTGATTTTTGGAGCTGCAATGGTGATGATTTAGGAAAAATAATTATAGAGGTAATTTTTAAACTACGATATCTCCCTCATACAGACTCCTTTTTTGGAGCAAATTTTTTTTTTTTGGGGGTAGAATTTCATGATTTACACTTTTCTATAGGTTGTTTACAATCTCTATTCTTGAATTTTTTGAAAATCAAAAATTTCAATTTTTGCAACTTCAAAGGCTTCATTCGGGTTCATATGGACACATATTGAGGTGCTATATTTTTTGAAAGTAAATAATTTTGTATCTACTTTCCACATATGGTATCAATTTGGAGTAATTCTAAGTAGAAAAAGTACTTTCATAATTTGGTCATTTTTGGACTATTTTGGCACTTGTAATTAGATCCTTGAGAGATCTTGTGTGTTATCTTGTTGATTCTAATATAGCTTCATATTTGTTGTTGTAACAATCAAAATTAGAAATCTATTTTGGTTTATTTTGACAAGTGGAAATTGTACATGCACTAAGTACAAATTTCCAAAATCATCCATTTTGGTGGGGTTCTTTGATTGAGTGATTTGGGGGGCTGTCTCGAGTGTTTGCACTTATCTTTCTCTTGTGTTCTTTTATATTACATCATAGGTTCTCCTAGGTTTCCACTTTTAACTCCACACAATTATGTTACATGGAAAATTAGACCATGGAGTAAAATGATGGAAAAAGGTTTAATTGATTATGTTGATGGAACCATGGTTGCACAATCTGATCCTAATAAACTAAATGAATGGAATCATAAAAATAAGGTTGCTATTGGTATCTAAGGGAGTATGTACATGAAGATCTTATCTAACATACTGATAATTGTAAAATAGTAAAGGAAGCATGGGATAAGTTTGCTAGCTTGTATGCAAAAGTAGACAAAGCTAGGGGTTTTGAACTTTATGAAAATCTTATGTCATTATATCTCTACTTAAGGAGTTTGACACAATTCAAGACTATATCACCAATGCACATGAGCTAACGTCAATGGTTAAGGATTGTGGAATTGCCATAGAGGATGAAAAATTGATCTATAATTTGATGAGAAAGCTTCCTCTAGAGTATGCATCATTTGTTTTGAGCTTCAACACTCATAAGTTGACCTTAGGTTCTTCCCACACCATGCCTTCATTTGATTCCTTCACAGAGATGTTGATGGTAGAATAATCAAATTTTATGAGCATGGGGATTCTCAAGTCTTCAAAGTCCAAAGCATTGATGGCTAGTAAAGGGAATCAAGGAAAAGGGTCTAAAAAGAAGCATAAATCATGGCAAAAAAATTCACAACAAAAGAAAGAACACTCAACCTCCTCACAAAAAGAAAACTTGAATAAAAAGAGAAAATCATCCAAGAAGGAGTTTCTTGTGCATATTGCAAGAAGAATGGACATGAAGAACATCATTGTTACAAGAAGGAAATTGATGAACTCAAGAATCTTCTCAAGAAGAATCAACTTAGTCTACCTTCAAGAATTACTATTTCACCCTCTTCTTCACATTTAGATTTTGATAAAGGAAAGGATCACATGGGAAAAGGACAAGCCTTAGTAGCTACTTCAAGTCAAGATTCAGGAAGATGACTTCTAGATTCAGGGGCTTCTCATCATGTGACATCTTCACAGTCTATGTTTTCATCATTTGATCCTTGTCATACTCAACTTATTTTGATGGGAAATCATACTTAGATGAATTTGATTGGTAAATGAACTATTGATAAGGGGGAGGGATACTTAAAATATGTGTTGTGTGTACCTCACCTAATTCATAATCTTCTTTCCATCTATCAACTCACTCATGGAGATAGAAGAAGGATTATGCAATTCACACCCAATTTAGTTTTTATTAGAGACTTAGATACTATTAGATCATTGTTATAAGGGTGGTTGATCATGCATCTTGGCTATACTACTTTTTAGACTTTGGTCAAAATGATGATAGTGATTATTTAGAAGATTCTTTAGCAGATTTTGGTGACACTTCTAGTGTTGATTCATATTTTGAGAAGAACTTTGGCTACTTGAACTTAGGTGTTCTCACATATGATCAAGTTCTTGAGCCTTCCATTTCTTTAGCTCCTATTAATATTCCACCTACTACTATTCATGATGATAGTTGTATTCACATAGCCATGGATTTAAGTGATTCAGTGAAGTAGGATATTCATTGTCTTCCAGACTCAGATCCATGAGATGATTGCTTGATAGACATTTCTAGTTTATTTGTGGAGTCCTACATTGTAGATTTGGGAGACACTATTGATTACATTCATCTTCTCTTTGGTGAAGATGATCTTTCTTCAATTTTTTTGAGGGAGCATGTTGACCCTCATCTTCATTCTCGACTTGATCAATCTTTCGAGGTTGACATGATGGTAGATCCTTTGATATAATAGTTGGAGGAGGTCACTTTATTTTTAGAGGAGATATTTGAGTCTTTGATTTGTCTTTTTTATTAGTGGCATAGTACACATGATTTGGAGGAGGCAGCTTTCAATATTGACATGGGGACACTTGAGCTGGTTTTAGAGATTCCATACATTTTGAGGTTTCTTCCTATAGATGGAAGAGGCTTCATTGATACACCTTTGGTTCCATTTCTTCCCAAGATGAGGAATGTTGTTCTACACTTATGGAGTGGCTTCTACATTGAGCCTAGATCATCTACCATTGGTGTACATTCTACATTGAGGGGAGGTTACTTGGTCTATCTTCCTCTTCTTCTCTCTTATGGGGGAGATCTTTTCCTCACCTGAAGTCTTCTCTCTCATTTTCTTTTATTGTACTTATCTCTCTTTTTGGAAAGGGGTTTTTCCCATGTGGTTTTCCCTCTTTCTCTAATTTATGAGAGATTGGGTTGCATATCTTTTACACTTGTAGTTTGTACATGGGTACCTAACATGGCCTGGTAGCTGAGACCCATCTTGCATTATCATTTAGCTTTTGTGAGCTTAAGTACATTTCCCTAAGTTTCACTTAAGTGGGGTTATTAAATAAGTATTTACTATTTATACTTTACTTAATTTTACTTAGGTTAATGCATATTCATATTAGTTGTCATGTAGACACCTAGGAGTTTTCATATTCATATGAGTTGTCATGTTGACAACATAGTAGTTTTCACTCCAATTGAGCACATGTTGTCTACTACATCTCTTTATGAGATAAACCTTACATTCTTATCCTCTCATTATTGCATGTACATTCATTCACAATAAAGGATAATCCACTCTTGGTGAACATGTGCTTAGTTGGTATGCTTATCTCTTTGCTAACTCCTAGTCATATCAGTTACCTTTATATACAAGGAACTTCTATGATGTATTCATCCAATTATCTAATTAATCCATTCTCATTTGATCATATCTTGTCTCTCTTGTGCTATCACTTGAGCCTCTAGATCTTGGCATTTCATTCTTGCCTTAAGCAAATTCTTACATGGTATCAAAGCTATACCAAATTCTTGCAAAAAGTATATTAAATTGAATGTCATATTTTCTCTATAATATTCTCTACATACATGACTCATAAATAATTCCTATCTATTCTTCTCACAATCATTGTTTCAAATTTTTAATTACTAGCTATAGCTTAAATAATATCAATATCAACAAACACATTGGAAACAATGACCTTTCCTAGGTTAGGTCTCTAAGGGTTTGACTTAGGATCCCTTTTTAACCTATTTTCATAAAAGGTCCTTATGACTTTGGATAGGCCACAACCTCATCCAACACTATGAGGCTTGTCCAACCTTTTATTTCATCTCACTGGGTTAATAAATGTATAGGTTAGTGCTTTGAATACTTGTTGATATTGTACTAAGCTACTCTGAGTACTTGCTAATGTTGCAGTTAGCTCCATCTATGGGAGTAGTGAACTCAATTCCCTAATTACTTTTTTGTTCTTAGAATAGTTTACTTGTCAAAATCATAATTTAGTCTCTCTGATGAAATCAAGTTAGCTAATAGATTGCTTTAGTAGGTACATACTGAATTGATTATTGTTGATGTGGTAGTAGTGGAAATGATCTAGTACAAAAAAATGTTACAATGGTTGTGATAGTTCAATATACTATTAATGGTTGTGGATACAAAGTAGTAAGTTTTGATCATGTCATGAGTATGTTACTACTTGTGAATTATTTTTGCAAAGCAAAGGTATGAAAAGAGACAAAGCTATTGACATTACTCTAGGCACCACCTACAACTATGTAGGTGTTTGTCATTTTTATAGAGTTGAAATCATAAAAAATGACCAAGGAAATAGAACTACTCCTTCCATTGTTGCCTTCACTAAAACTGAGAGACTCTTTGGGAAGGGTGTTGGATGAGGTTGGACAAGCCTCATGGTGTTGGATGAGGTTGATCCTTATTATCTTTTTGCCTAGAGAATGAATTAGGATCCATTTTTAACCTATTCTGATGGTGTTTTCATGCGAGAAGGAAAAATTGACATCAAGCATTAGTAGGAAGCTTAACTTAAGCTAGTGCCACAATTTTGCTTAACCCTAACAAAAGTGAATAAATTCTATAACTTGTTGTTATAACACAGGAACTTGTTAAAATATAAAGATGTCCATGCACCTTTTAACTAACATCTATATTATAAAATGTATAAGTAAAATGTAGTCATTTGGCAATTGCTTCGAACACCTCATGTCCTCCATCGATGCCATTTACCTCGACCCCAAAATAAATCCACAAACCATAGTCAATAAGGATTTTTGGAGAAACCTTCATTACTACATCCAAACCAAGGTAACCCATTTACTTTGTATTTGTATACCATGGAAAGATTTGTAAACTTATATCCATATTCCAACTTTATTAAACTAATTTCTCCTCTTTCTCTTTTGGTATTTAGAATTGGTATTGCTGTTAAAAGATGGTAGTAGAGAAAGAAACATGTGAATATGAAATGTTTAAAAGTAGCCTTCATTTGATAACATTTTTAATTTCTTTTAATTTTAATAATGAGCGTATTAACCCATAATTGGGTGAATTTTTTTTTACTAATGTTGTTCTTAAAACTAGATTTACATGAGTCCATAGTACTTCATCAAATATTCAGCATCATCTATTAAATGGAGGCCATAATTTTTTGCAAAAAAATAGGGCTCCATCACTACTAACTCTTTAATATCCTTCTAAAAGAGGTGACATTATATTATCAGTCAACTAAAATTCTAGTCCAAAAAACCATTCTTCATTGCATTTTCCATTCAATGTGTTTGTAAAATGAACAAAAATGAAGATCATGTCACATTTTAGGGGTTTATTCACCTTTTACATGTTTGGAAGAGTATAAAAAGGTCATAATATGTGTGGATGGTCTAAATGCAGATCCTCATCAAACTTAAGATGAATCAATATGCATTCATGTTTCATTATTTCTAATGTGGAAATGAATTAGTGTAGTGGAAAAATATATTATAATCACACAAGAAAGATCCAACATAGAAGTTCAATGAGTTTAATAGTAATAAAATATTTTTATCCACAAAGACATCTTGACAACCTATAATAGTCCATGGAGGCAACTATGTGTCAATTGTTAATTGGTACACATTTGTACTAACAATGAATGTTATTGTGCTAGTAATTATTGATATTACAGTTAGGTTTGTTTATTAGTGAGCCACACTTATCCATACATATAATAGCTACCAAGCTTATTGTATAGTTAAAAGTGTTAACCAAGTATTTCAGACTCTTCTAAGTTTTATAGTGGTTACTGAGTTCACAGATTTAGCAATGTGATCTAGTGTTGATCGAGCCACTCAATGTCAACCAAGTGATTTAGTTTATACTAAGCTCATAGTGATAGCATTGATCAAGCTATGTAGTGTGAATCAAGTGATTCAATTTACATGCCGAGTTTCATATTATTCACTAAGTCACTAGTAAAGATTGAGTTCAGATTACTTGGAAGTGATCAACATGGACCAAGCTTCTACATCTATTGAGTGCATGGTGATGCCAAGAATTGATAGTGGATGTTGAGTATCAGAACCTCACCAAGTTAGTCTTTAGAACTTGAGTTCTTGTAGTTGGGCCAACCTTGTGTATTTTGTGTAAACTTGTATTGTAGCTAACTTTTTTGAATTTTAATTGGATTGGTATATATGGAATGTATTGTGTCACATCCAAAGGCATGAAATAAATAATATATGACATAAGTATGATGTGAATTTGAATAGTAGAACTATGAAGTAAAACTAGGCTACTGTAGTATAAGGAGCAACAAATATTTATCTATCAAAGCAAGGTGATTATTACACTCAAAGGAATCATATTCAACAAATCAAGTTGCAGATCAAAGATTAGCCATTTTTTCATCCTAATAAGTGGACCAGTTAAATCCTTTCACAAGGTAGACTTAACAGTCTTTTGTAAATCTCTTTATTGAGTGCATATGCCATTGTATGTTTGTAAATCCTTTTGCAAGGTGGACCTAGCAATCCTTATTGCTCCTAATAGGGAAGATCATCAGAAGTGATCATTGAAGGCCTTAATAGGCCAAATTTATGTTGTGGCACTAAAGCTTGTGGGAATCATCCCCACCCCAGTTTTACTTTCTATTTGGAAGGTTTTTGGGTCACCATATTGTGTATCCAAGTGTTATGAATGCTTTAATGCTTTCAGTTTCCCATGTATGTAATTAGATCAGAATTCACATAAATGATTAATTAGTAAATATGGATTAATTTTTATTGGTTACTGGTTCACCCCTCTCCTCTCAGTAACTGAGCCTATCATATATTTTTCCAATGGTAATAACCAAGCTCAAGTCTTTCTCTTTTTCTTTTCCAATTTTTTTAGTTGATACACTAGAAAAGACAAATAGGATGTTTGAAAACCAATGGTAATTGGTTGTAAATCTATTATTTTCTAAGTGGCTCTTTAGGATTTTTTGCCACCTAGAGAATGCTTATTTAGTTTGAATGTATAAATAATGGAATGGAAATTTAATAGCTTAAATAAATACGAAGGTATCTAGATTGCATGAATTTTTTGTGTATAGTAAGTTGTGGATAAGTGTTAGTATACTATGTAATAGCACTATTATCTAAATAAATAATTTATCACATTTTTTTGTAGATGGTGAAGTATAGAGTAAAGACCAAGGAGGTATACTCGTTATAAACTTATAGTTCATCATTGGTTTTTAATTTTAACTAGTAATAAATATAAATTGTTAATTTTTATGTAATAACAATTTGGTAGGGCCATTTAAGACAATCCTCTTCTTTGTATAGTCTATTGAGTTAGCTGCAGTTAGTTAGAATAACATAATTGTAATTTAAACTCTAATTGACATTTAGCTTCCAATGTTTGTTCCAGTTATCTACAATTAGTTAGGATAACTAGATTGTCACTAAATGGTAAATAGTTTTGCCTTCTATTTTTCCTTTCTACAAGGAAGGCTTACTAATACATCATCCAACAATAAAAGACATCCATAAAGATGTTTAAAAAAAATCAAGTTAATTTTCTATCATATACATTGTCAACTTTGTCTCACTAATATTAACATTTTAGTACCAATAATCTTGTTGAAATATCATATATGCAAAAATTTAACTTTGATTAGATTGTGACTAAAGTTTTCTCATTCTGGTGATTACATAATGTTGAGGAGTTCATGATATTGATGCTCGAAGAATAGCACAACTTGCAAGAATTGCAAAGAAACTTGCAGTGTCTGGATATGGTGTATTTACAATGGAATGTCAATGATTTGGCATTTCAGGAGGTCTATATGGTTATATCCCATGTTTTGATAGGCTTGTTGGATAAAATTGTTCAATTTTGTGTTGTCTTTGATGTTACACAAATGTCATATTAGTCAGCAAGGCAAAGATAGAGTCTACCGAGCTAAGATGGTCAACAAAGCAAAAGATAGAGCTTACCAAGCTTAGAAGGTTAGTAAAGAAGGTTTATAGTGTCTACTGAGAAGACAGTTATTACCAAGATTTCAAGGTTAAAAAAATAAATTTAGTTGTTACCGAGCTCACTCAGTCATCAAAGGGAAATATGGTAGAAATAGTTCTTATCGAGCACTCATGGACAACGAAGGAATTTAATTCTTACCGAGTTAACTCGACAACCAAAGGATTTTGTAGATGTTACAATGTTAATTGAGTCAAGAAAGTTAACTTAGGAAATTATTTCTAGAAGCAGTATTTATTGAGCAAGGTCGGCCAATGAAGGATTTCATTGATTTATTAAATAACATTTATTTTTTTAAAGTAATATTTGTAGCCAACTGATGTATGGTTTATTGGTAAATGTAACTTATGAATGAGCTGACTCGATAATCTGAATGGTATATATGAGAAGTCAAATTGCAAATTCTAAGTGTAAGTGATGGATTTGATGTAATATGAATGAGAACGAAGACTAATTATTGTGAAAGAAAATTTTGAAGGATGATCAGAGATCATTGAGGAGTAGCAAAGATATATTTGATCAAAAAGGATCTAATAGTGCATGATAGAGATCTATAATCAACAACTTTAGTTGCATCCTATTCAGGTCAATTCATTGTTACTTTCTAATCATTGTATTAGTGATTTTAAATCTCTTAATAGAGTTGGTTTAACAACCATTTTGTAAATCCTCTAACAAGGTGATAGTTCATTTGAATTGTTCTAAAGACCTCTAACAAGGCCACTTCTAACAAGGCGATTAAATCCTTTAATAGGGTCACACCTAAAAGTGTGTATTGTAACCTTTAACAGGGTTGGCTCCTAACAGGGCTCACTTCATAAGAGTGAAAATTGGTAGCTAGTTACTTGGTGGTTTTTCCTATATTAGATTTCCATGTTAAATTTGGTGTCTCTTGCAATCATGTTATTTACTTTTGCATGTTTGCTAATAATTATGAATGCTTAGAAATTAGTAACAAGTTAATCTACTTAGTTATAGCATTTTGTGATGTGATTACCAAGTGACAACAATAACTAGTTATTTAAGACATCTAAGGGATTAGGATTTGTTATTGTGGCAACTGATTCACCCCCCCACCCCTCTTAGTTACTTCATCTATAATTCCAAAAATTGGTATCAGATCTTTTGGTGCTTGTAGGAAAAGATTTCAAGGATCTAAACTAAAGATCAGGATGTCTTATAAGAGGGAAATTCCAAGACTTAATAGGGACAACTTCTCAGTATGGCAGAGATTGATGAGACTTCAGTTAGCTTCTATTGGTGATTCAAGGCTGAAGTATCTTGATGAAAAATATGCAGAACCTACTGGTACTTTATCTGTCAATGATATTACTGAAAAGAAGACTCACAACAACATGATGATAGATATAGCATCTGCTTTGAGTTATGAAGAATTTGATGACATCAAGGATTGCAAAACTACCTTTGAAATGTGGAACAAGCTAAAAGAAATCTATGGAGGAGATGATAATGTAAGAAGAGCTAAAGCAGAAAGTTTGAGAGCACAATTTGATGAAATGAAGATGATAGAGGATGAAAACATTGCAAAATAGTTTGAAAGAGTTAAAACATGTGTTAGTGCAATCAAAGCATCTAGAGGAGATATCAAGGAATAGATAGTTATAAGTAAAGTTCTTAGAACTCTACTTCCTATTTATGCAATCAAAGTCTCTGCAATTCAAGAAAGAAGATGTGAAGCAAATCATAAGATAAATTTAGAGTCCATAGTTGGAAGATTGAGTGCATTCAAGCTAGACAACTATGATAATTATGTTCTAGCTGCCAAGAACATTGAATTAGCATTTGAAGCCAAGCTTTCACTAAAAGAAAAAGGCAAGAGGATAAAGGATCCTCAGTCAGATAGTGATGAAGAATCAGAATAGAGTTTAGATAGTGATCTTGAGGTGGTTGAAGCTTTGCTACCAAGGAAATATTCAAGAGGGAAAGGGAAATACAAAGGTAAAGTTACTCTAATCTATTTTTCTTATGAATAAATTGGACATATTGCTGTTAGGTGCCCAAATAAGCAGAACAAGGATGAGAAGAAAGGTCACAAGTGCAATGTCAAGAACGACTTCAAATCATTCAAGGATAAAGGTAAGAAAACATGTTTCATGGCTAAAGATTGTAATGATTCTGATGATGAAGAAGAAGATGAAATTATTTACATTGCTGTAAAAGGTGAGTCTGATAATGATGAAGAAATGGAATTCATTTCTCATATGAGCAGAAATGATACATGGATTATAGATAGTGGTTGTTCTCATCACATGACTGGTAATAAAACTATGTTTGAACATTTTGAAGACTATGATGATGGTAGCGTAAGATTTGGTAACAATGAACCTTGTTGTATAAAAGGAAAAGGAAGAATCTCATTGACCAGGGAACTTGTATGTGATAATGCATATTGCATAGAAGGACTAAAACACAATCTGTTGAGTGTGGCATAGCTACTCAATAATGGATTTAAAGTAGAATTCATGCATAGAAAAACAAGACTGCTAGATGGAAAAGGTAAGTTGATTAGATTAGGCACTCAAACAAAAGTTAACTTATTTTATCTTGAACTTGGTGAATGTTTATGTTCTATTGCTCAAATTGAAGAAAGTTGGTTATGGCATAGGAGGTTATGTCATGTAAACTTTGACAACTTGATAGAAATTAGTAAATTTAGGAAATCAAGAGACATTCCTAACATAAAGAAACCTGAGGTTGGTCTACGCAAGAATTGTCAAATTGGCAAAATGGGAAAGACTAGCTTTAAAAGTAAGAACTATTAGTTTGAAGAAATTCTAGAAATTGTGCATACTGATTTGTGTGTACCTATTGGCATTGAAAGTTATACTAGTGAAAAAAAATTCATTCTTTTTGTTGATGATTATTCAAGAATGATGACTGTCATGTACCTGAGAGAGAAATCAGAAGCATTTGAAAAGTTCAAATGGTATTTGGCCAGTGTAAAAAAGGAAACATGCAAAAGATTGAAATGCTTAAGGTCTGACAGAGGTGGTTAATTCATTTCACATGAGTTCAATAACTTTTTAATTGAAAGGGGAATCAAAAGACAAGTTTCAGCACCTGGAACTCTTGAACAAAATGGAATAGTAGAAAGAAGGAGCAGATCTATGATGGATTGTACAAGAACCTTGATGATCAAGAAAAGAATTGCTATCAAATACTGGAAGGAAGCTATTATCGCTATAGTTCGTGCCTTGAACTGAGTACAGCTGAAAAAAGACTCATTCAAAACCCCCTATAAGTTATGGTATGGCTACAAACTCAATGTAAGTTACCTAAAAGTATTTGGAAACAAATGTTACATTTTGAAAGAATCTAGAAAAGGTAAATTTGATGTAAAAGGTGATGAAGGAATATTTTTGGGATACTCTTGCAAAAGTGAAGCATATAGATGTTTGAATTTATCTACTCACAAAGTTATAGAAAGTGCACATGTGAAAGTTTATGAGTTTGCAGAAAGAACTAAAGAAGAAAGCAAAAGGGAACCTAAAGATTATAGGAGTATTGTTTACATTGAACCTAACACAATGTCAAATACAACTATCAATCAAGAATCTTCAACTCCCGAGTCTTCAGTAACTGAGTCCCAAGAAGTTCAAACCAAGCTAATACCTACCGAGTTGCAAGAACCTAAGTTGCAAACAAAAGCTATTGAATCAAAACCTACCAAGCCCAAGCAACCAGAATCAAAACTAGAAGTTGAAGCGCAGAAGGATAATAATGCAAGTCACTTAAAAGGCAAGGAGCTTGTGTTAGCCAAGTATGTCAGGAAGCATCATACACCAGATCAGGTCATTGGAGATAAATCAGAAAGAACAATGACAAGAAGTAAGTTGAAAAGAACTTGTTTAATTGCTAATTTTGAACCCAAAAATGTCAAAGATGCACTAGACAATGAAATTTGGATTGAAGCTATGAATGAAGAGATAGAACATATAGAGAAAAATAAAACATGGACTCTTGTACCTAGACCTAAAGATAAGAATGTGATTGGAACTAAGTGGGTATTCAGAAACAAGTTAAATGAAGATGGTAAGGTGTTAAGGAACAAAGATGGACATATGCAAAGGATACTCTCAAGAAGAAGGTGTAGACTATGGAAAAATTTTTTCTCTTGTTGCAAGATTAGAAAGTGTCAGAACCTTACCAACATATGTTCCATACATTCAAAGTTTATCAGATGGATATCAAGTCAAAATTTCTCAATGGCATATTGGATGAAGAGGTTTACATTAAACAACCTAAAGGTTTTGTTGATTTAGACAAGAAGGACATGGTTCAGAAATTGCATAAAGCATTGTATGGTCTAAAACAAGCACCTAGAGCATGGTATGAAAGACTGCATAACTATCTTATTCAAATTGGTTTTCAAAGAAATAATGATAACAATAGTTTGTACATAAAGGAAGGACTAGATAATAAGATTTTTTTGGAAGAAATATTTGTAGATGATACTTTGTTCTAGGAAATGATGATCTTTGCAAAGAATTTTTAGAACAAATGAACAAAGAATTTGAAATGTCAATGTTTGGAGAAATCAAATTCTTTGTTGGTCTTCAAATTCATTAGAGTAAGAATGGTATCTACATCACTCAATCTAAATACATCAAGGAGATACTAAAAAAGTTTGGTATGGAAGACTGCAAACCAGTTGGAACTCCTATGTATATTGGATTGAAACTTACTAAGGATGATGAATCAAAGGAAGTGGATTAAACATTGTATAGATCTATGATTGGAAAGTTGCAATATGTAGTGCACACAAAACCAGACATTGCACTTGCAGTAGGAATTGTAGCAAGATTCTTAGCAAAACCAAAAGAAAATCACATGATGTCAATCAAAAGTATCATGAGATAATTAAAAGGAACTAAAGATTATGGATTATGGTATAAACTTGGAGGAAATCTGGATTTAAAAGTGTTCACTAATGTAGATTGGGAAGGGAATGCTGATTAAAAAAAAGAGTACAGGTGGAGGAGCTTTATTTCTTGGAAAGAGGTTGGTTTCTTGGACAAGTAAAAAGCATAACTGTACATCCTAGTCCATAGCAGAGGCTGAATATGTTGCAGTAGCAATAAACTACTCAAACATTGTGTGGTTCAAATAATTATTCGAAGGTATGAAGCAAGAAATCAAAGAACCTATTGTTATGTTTTATGACAACACAAGTGCAATTAACATATCCAAGAATCTAGTGATGCACTCAAAGACCAAGCATATTTCTATAAAGTATCACTTTGCTAGAGAATTGGTACAAGAAAAGAAAATCAGATTGTAATATGTCCATACAAAGAAACAAATTGTTGACATATTCACAAAGCCTTTACCTAAGGATGCATTCTTGTATCTAAGAGGTAAGTTAGGGGTCATTCCCCTATCTAAAGCTCACTAAAATATAATTTTAGTGATGCATCAATAGGAACAGAATTGAAGATCTACTAGTTGATGTAGCAAAGTAATGAAGAGATTGCATATGATTCGGTACATCAGGTGCAATACTATTCATTTGATTTGTATTGTCTTTGGCATGTGTTGTCAAAGAGGGAGAGTATATTTTCATATCTTTCTGAAATTTGCAAAAATAATAAGAGTTTGTGTAAGAGGGAGAGATTATTATGAAAGAGGGAGATTACTGTATTTAAGGAAGAGGGTGAAGTATTCTGTCAATAAAGACCTATTATCAAAATTCATTCTACTATGACATGTTGTGTTGCCATCAATGCCAAAGAGGGATATTTTTGGATACAATTGTTTAATTTTATGTTATCTTTGATGTTACACAAATGTCATATTAGTCATCAAACAGAGTCTACCGAGCTCAGTTGGTTAGCAAGCCAAAAGATAGAATCTACTGAGCTTAGATGGTCAGCAAGGCAAAAGATAGAGCTTACTGAGCTTAGAATTTTAGTAAAGAAATTTTATAGTTTCTACCGAGCAGATAGTTGTTACCAAGCTTTCAAGGTTAAACAAAGAAATTTAGTTGTTACTGAGCTCACTCGGTCATCAAAAAAAAATATAGCATAAATAGCTCTTACCGAGCTCTCCTGGATAGCGAAGGTATTTAGTTCTTACCAAGTTAACTCGGTAGCCAAAGGATTTTGCAAATGTTGCAATGTTAACCAAGTCAAGATGATTAACTCAGGAAATTATTTTTGGAAGTAGTATTTATTGAGCAGAGTCGACCAATGAAGGATTTCATTGATTTATGAAATAACATTTATTTGTTTAAAGTAATATTTGTAGCTGACTGATGTATGGTTTATTGGTAAATGTAACTTATAAATGAGCCAACTTGATAATTTGAATGGTATATATGAGAAGTCAAGTTGTGAATTCTAAGTGTAAGTGATGGATTTGATGTAATATGAATAAAGAAGACTAATTATTGTGAAAGCAAATTTTGAAGGATGATCAAAGACCATTGAGGAGTAGAAAAGATATATTTGATAAAAAAGGATCTAATAGTACATAATAGAGATCTGTAATCAACAAGTTTAGTTGCATCCTATTCAGGTCAATTCATTGTTACTTTCTAATCATTGTAGGAGTGATTTCAAATCTCTTAATAGAGTTGGTTTAATAGCCATTTTGTAAATCCTCTAACAGGGTGATAGTTTATTTGAATTGTTCTAAAGACCTCTGCCACTTCTAATAGGGTGATTAAATCCTTTAACAGGGTCACACGTAACAATGTGTATTATAATCTTTAATAAGGTTGGCTTCTAACAAGGCTCACTTTAGAAGAGTGAAAATTGATAGCTAGTTACTTGGTGGTTTTTCCCATATTGGGTTTCCATGTTAAATATAGTGTCTCTTGTGATCATTTTATTTACTTTTGCATGCTTGCTAATAATTATGAATGCTTAGAAATTAGTAAAAAGTTAATCTATTGAGTTAGAGCATTTTGTGATGTGATTATCGAGTGACAGTAATAACTAGTTATTTAAGACATCTAAGGGATCATGATTTTTTTTTGTGGTAACTAATTCATCCCCCCCTCAATTACTTCATCTATAATTCCAACAAGACTTGTGGAAGATGTTATCAAATAGTTTTACAAAATTAGAGGTGTGTAGTTCAACTTCTTTCAGAAGGTCATAGATTCTTGCTTTTGTTTTCTACCCACAATTACTCTTTAATGTTGGTTACTATGCCCAATTATTCCATAAAAAGCAATAGGAGACATACTTCATTATTGATGTGACTGACTAGAATCTTAATAGCTCCATTTGATCTAAATGTAAGGAATCTAGAATCCTAATAGCTCCATTTGATCTAAATGTAAGGAATCTAGGGTTTGGGTAGAATCTGGAAGATGAGTCTTAGGAAAAAAACCTTTTGAATTTAATGTTACTTCAACTCCTCATTATTTTCCATATTGTCCTTATATTAATGAAGATGGATTTATTTCAACCATTTTAAAGTTCTTGATATGATCAATCCTAGGTGGAGTGTCCACAAAAGTAGCTATATGCAATGTTAACTTGACAACCATGAGCTTAGGAAGTAAATGTTAGAGGATTTCAGAGTCAATCATTCCTTGAATTGCACAATTATCCAAAATTGAAATATGCTAGAGGATTTCATATTCACTCATTGCTTGAATTATACACTTATCCAAAATTGAAATATGCTAGAGGATTTCAGAGTCAATTATTCCTTGAATTGTATAGTTATCCAAAATTGAAATATGCTAGAGGATTTCAGAGTCAATCATTCCTTGAATTTTACACTTATCCAAAGTTGAAATATGCTAGAGGATTTTAGAGTCTCTCATGATCTATCCATATGCTATTATATCTTTTGTTAATTGCTATATCTTTTGTTAATGGTCTTTTGTTGATTGATATCATAGAACATTATGTCATCAATTAAGTTGTTCATCTTATACATAAGCTATTTATGCAGTTCATGTTCCTCGTGAAAATTAAAAATGGTCTCTATAAAATGTTGTACTTGGAGTGAAATTTCACTTTTTTAATGTTTTCAATCTGAGTTGAAATATCCATGCCATTTTTGGCAGCAGTTTTGTCCATTAATATAGTCCAATTTTTCAGAGTCTTTATATAAATTGCTATATTATGTAATGTAATTACACTTTCTTAATATTTTTATATTATCTTAGTTGAAAGAAGAGTGGACATGTTTTGATACAAATTAACAACAATTAGTTGCTTAGCTAGATATGTATGCAACATTAACTCTACTACCTATAAATTTACACTTAACTCTACTACCTATAAATTTACACTGTTATTTTTTCAAGAAATTGTCTGCCATATTATGTAAAATTTACTAAAAATTGTTGCAACTTCAAAATAATTTGGATTTAGGTGTTCTTATTTTGAATCAATACTTTACTATCATGCCATCATAGATTCTCTCTATCTCAATATTCTCCAAATTATTTGCATAGGAATTGAAAGACATACTCAACATTTCTCCAGATCCTCTATATCACCAAAAAATTGAATTACTAGAAGAATGATTTTTACAAACATTAATGCATCCATCTCATGATTGCTGAAAATAGCTTTTAGGCAATCAATTGTTAGAAATCATACCTTAGATTTATAAATTAGAAACAAACTATTATAAACCAAGTGCTTTGTTTAAGTGAAGGGAACTTATAAGTTGACTCATAAAGTATTCATACCTATCTTTCTCATTAACAATAGTCATTGCAAGATATGAAGAAAATGGAATTGTTGAAAATGGAAGTGAAGTTAACATCTTTAACTCTTGAAAATACAACAAATCAAAGTGAGAGAGGGTGGAGCTAAAATAGTATAGATGATGCTTCTTCACTTGAGGTGAATATTTGTATTAAATTCGGGGTGCCTATGGTATGAAAATCTTATTCTCCACTTTGCTTCAAAGTAAGCATCTCAATTCACAAATAACTTGTCCTTCATGGAATATCATCTTGACATACTTCCATTACTCTACATTTTGCATTAGATTTTCTTCTTTCTCTTGTTATCTTTGTTAAAATAACATGTTGTCAAAAGCTTATAAGTGCTAAGATTAATTTTCATATCCCATTTTTTTTTTCTTTTCCATTATGATTCGACTCTATTTTCAGGCCAAAGAAAATTGTGGAGGGTAAGTGCCTCCTTTACTTTTGAGTATAGGTCTTCTATATCTTTAGACTTAGAAGCTTCATGTCATTCTTAGTTAAAATTTTATGCTATTCTTAGAATTTTGAATGATTGATTCAATAATTTAGATGGACAATAATTGATTTCTAATAGACTCTTTCATAATCATTTAATTGTTTTTTTCGGATTTGCAATTTGGTATTTCGTGCTTGGGGAAGGTTAACACCATTTACGAGAATGATCATGAATTAAAGCTCGAGTTCTATGATTTCCTTGCAAAGTGAGTTCTAAATATTGATGTTCAATTTTAGTGCATTCTTTTGGGCTTATCCTATATTTTCTATAGATTGATCTTCTTGAAAGCTAGATCATATGATGATTGCTTCAATTCTCATAGTGAGTTTAAAGTGTTTTTTTTTTTTCTCAGTTATGAAGTACTTGCTTTTGGGATTATAATGTATTATTAGTAGATCAAGGTACTTGAATGTTAGATCATTATATAATTTAATCTTAATCTTAGTTTCCTAGTGAATTTGACATAAACCAAAATAAATTAAACATTAGACAAAAATACATATGCTCCAGAAGAACTTTCGAGTAAAGTGTGAATATTTATGTTCTCAGAGTTTTCCATATAACTAATTGAAGTCAAAAAGAATTCTTCCTTTCACCCTAAACACAATTTCACAAAATGAGTTTGGTTGAGAGAGAAGAGTGCACATACTCATCTTTCAACATGGTTGCTAAAGAAAAAATAGCCAACAAGCCATAATGATTGTGTAGCGGTTCAAAACTTGGTCTTTATTCTATTTGTCAATTAGATAAATTTTACTACGAACTTCCATAGGTATCCAAAAGGTTTTAATAATTAGATAATATTGGAGATAGCCTCATCACTAGCTTGCTAGTAAGCCTTTGAGAGCATTGGACTTGAAAAATGTCACAACCCAGGTCATGAAATAAATAAATAAAATTGTATTGTTTGAAGATATATATCTTTTTCAATGTTTTTTACTCTCCTATCTGATAACATAAATACTTGAAATAATGAATAGATTTTTTTTTTCCAGCAAAAGTAGACTAGCCACTAAATATATTTTATTAAACAAATCTGATTTAAAAAATATTCAACTAGGAAAGAACCAGTAAGAAAACCTAGCATCGTCACTATATATAAATGTTTAAAACATTGATATTTATAACATACTTATATTGATGGTCAACTCTTCCCTAATTACATGTCATATCACCCATCGAGTGGAAGTAGAGTGAAAAAAGAACATAATATCCAAGATTGTGTCATCCAAAGGGTGAGGAAGAGTATCCTCATCCAACAAAGGAATATCAGGCCATGAATAAGGAAGGGTCCTTGTCATGAATGCAAATTCTAATGGTAATAAAAAACCATTCTCCCATAACATGATTGAAAGATATGAAGTACCAGCAACCATGTGAATAGAATTAATAGTGCATATCAAATAAAAGAGTAGAAGTATATCTTTATTCACACATGAAGTTATTGCAGTTGACAAGGATGGTCAGTCAAGCTAATCCAACTAGATCTTGCTACTTTTCTTTATGATACAAAATCTATTTAAAGTATCTAATGGTTGCTAAGTAGAACACAATTGTCAACTAAATAGCAACTCTTAGAATTACCCAAAATTGACAAGCAATCAATACATAGATAAACCATATACTATCAAAATATAATAATAGGGTATTATATATTACTACAACTGTCATTATTTATTTTGTGATGTCATTAAAATTTGCTAAGGCATGCCAAAATAAATATATAAATATTTTTTCAAAAATTCATGTACTTATTATATCCTCCATATTGTTAAATGGTTAGCATGACTACCTTTTTTATATATGTCACACACATTTTAGGGTGTACAAGGTCACTCAGAGTTGAGCATTGAACTTAAAATTATAGCAAAATAGTAGATATCTCAACTCAACATTACATAAAGGAACTTGTCAAACAATAATGTAAGTTACTATAAATGGGGTTTCCATAACAAATGATGTATTACAAATATTTTTTAGCATTGAATAAAACCACTTTTTAATTATAACTAAATTCTTCATTGCAACATGTAGTGCCATTGAAGAATGTTGAAACTGTAGCAGAAATGCTAGATAAGCAATACACCATACACACAAGATTTAGATTCCACACAAAATAAAGACTATGTATATTGATATTAAATAGAAAATAATAGCTACCACATTCACCATTGTTGACATGAGGTATGTGTAGGATCATGGTCAACCAAACTATGGCCTTAGTGTTAGTGAAAAACCAACAAATCAGGGTTATGTCAACTTGACACATCATTTTAAAGTGGTTGTCAACTTTATATCAAAATTTTGTAAGAAAATAATCTGTAGGAAATTGAATGTAGTTTCTAAACTACTAGTCTTTATCTAGAGAAAAAAATAATTGATTGGTCAAAAGTTTGGATTTTAATGCAGTATTACAAAAATTTCAGGGCAAAAATAAAAAGTAGGTGTATGTCTAACCACCTTAATCAAAATCGAATGATAATATTTTTTAATATAATTATAGATTTAAAAAGTAGACTCATGCTTAAATGTGAGGCATATTTTTGGATATTTTTATTCCAAATAAATAATTAAATATGAATTTTCTATTAAAACTTTTTCAAAAAAAAAACTCTTGTGTCTAACCACCTTAACTAATAGAAAATTTTATCAAAATATTATTATTTTTTAATTATACTAGGCAAAGCATAGAATGTGACGCAACTTTTGGATTTAAAAAATGTTATACTATTTGAAAGTTATAACTATTTTTCAATTAGTATGTCAATCAACATTTTACAATCATCTTCATTGAAAATTAACTAATAAATACTTATCAAATTAGAATTTGATAGCAATTATATCGATGGAATTTTGAGAGTGCTAAAAAAAAACCCTTTTTGTTTCATTCAATTTCGACGAAAATAACATTGTTATATGGCTACTTGAAGTCTAAGTGTTAGTGAAACCCTTCTCAAACACATTTTCTAGGTTGACCAAATAGGCTTGGTAAATATCGAGCCTAATCCGATGCTTGAAATCAAATCAGGTATCCAATTTGAAATCAGGTATCTGATCAGGTACATGATTTTTCAATTACAATTTCAGAGGGAAATTTGAGAGGAAAGATTTTCCAATTGCAATTTTGGAGGGAGAGAAATTTGAGAGGAAAGAAATTTTCCAATTGCAATTTTGGAGATAACTTTGAGAGGGGAATTTTAGAGTGTTTTAGAGGGAAATTTATTAGGGGGAAGTGTGGACATTGATATTATTATTATTAACTATTGTTATATATGATTATAATTATTATTATATATAGTAATATGTTTCATTACTATTATTAAATATAATATAGTTATAAATATAATAATTGTTATTATAACTAAATATAATATAGTAATATATATGATGACTATTATTATTATTAATCTATAATCTAGTAATATATATGATTGTTGACATAAAGTTATTTGCCATTAGTGACAACACTCATCTCACAGTTCTAACTGAGTAATACAGTTCACACTGAGTAATACAGTTCACACCAAGTAATACGGTTCACATCGAGTAATATAGTTCACACTGAGTAATATAGTTCACATCAAGTAATACAGTTCAGACCGAGTGATGGCGACACAGTTCAAACCAAGCATCGCAGACACAGTTCTAACCGAGTGAAGATGCACTTAGTATTAACCGAGTGAGGAAGCACTCAGTGATGACTGAGTGAGGAAAGACTAAGTGATAACCGAGCTCAGAAGGTTAACAACGAAAATAGTTTCTACCGAGTGACACTATATCTACCGAGTCACCAATGGTTACCAAGTTCCAGGCAACGTTGTATGACTAGTATGAACCGAGCCCCTACCTCTGCCGAGTGCATGACGATGCCGAGTAACGTAGTGGATGTCGCGTATCAGAAGGTCATCAAGTCTGTTTGAAGAACCCAAGTTTATTTTACTATTTCGCCGACTCAGTTATATTTTGTTCACTTGTGTTTGGCTGACCTTGCATGAATAAATTATTGGAATGGTATATATATATAATGTATTATATCATTCAAGAGATATATAATTGAAAGATTCAAGAATACACAAGAGATAGAATATTGCAAAAAAGGAGGGACATAAGATATGATATGCGAATTCATCAACAGAAAAGAATACTCATCAAGGTCTACCAGGAGCGAAAATGATTTCATCAATCACAGAAGGTGATCTACAATAAAGAACTCAGTCAAATTTTAAGTTGATCTGTTGGTTCATCCTAACAAGTGAATCATTCTTGTAAATCCTTTAACAGGGTAGACTTAACCATCTTTATTCAAATCTCCTAACAGAGTGCATACTTATAAAGTATGTTTGTAAATCCTCTAACAAGGTGGATCTAGCAATCCTTTGTGCTCCTAACAGGGCAGATCACCAGAAGTGATCATTGTAAGCCTTAACTGGCCAACTTCATATTGTAGTAATGAAGCTTTGTGGGTATCATCCCCACCCCAATTTTACTTTCTATTTTTGGAAGGTTTTTGGGTCACCAAATCTCTGTGCATATATAGTTTAAATGTTTAATAGTTTTTATGCAGCAGGATAGATGAGTAAATGTTGTGTATAGTTGACTTAAAAGTTTTATTGTTACTGATTCACCCCTCCCCTCTCAGTAACCTATTATATCTTGAGTATTTCCAAGAATTGGTATTAGAGCTTTTTGGTTCTCAGGACAAAGTTTGACAGCTTGAGAAAAGATCTAAGTTATGGAGATATTTAGACTGGATAAAGTTATTGAAAATGAAAAGCTAGATCTAGAAATGGCCATGGTTCAACTCAAAGAAGAAAAGAAGCATCTTTGTCAATCCCTAAAAAGAAGAAAGGAACTTGCAAGAAAAATGAATGACCA
Source organism: Cupressus sempervirens (assembly GCA_028749045.1). Lineage (NCBI taxonomy): Eukaryota > Viridiplantae > Streptophyta > Pinopsida > Cupressales > Cupressaceae > Cupressus > Cupressus sempervirens. The sequence continues at coordinate 781,931,234 of CM053793.1, read as the reverse complement.
TCACTATGTTGAAGAAAAGATTGAAGATTTTTTACCATCAAGTAGTTCAAAAGAAGCTGACAAGGCAATCAAAGAACTTCTAGAAAAGAATGGATCTCTCCAAGAAGAGGTAAGAAAACTCAAAAGAGAACAAGAAGTCCAGTCCATCAGGTTATGTGAAGTTTTGGAACAGAGAAACAAAGAAAATGAAGACTTAGAGGTAAGGAATAATCTATCCCTTCAGCATGAAGATCTTATAGGACAACTATCTAATGCAAATGAAGAAACTATGATTCTAAGATCAGAGAATGAAAGTTTGAGAGATGATTCAATCACTGAGAGACAAATCAATGTAAGTTTGCATAGTGATCTGAGAATTGAGAGACAAATCAATGAAAGCTTGGAAAATGATCTAATCTCTGAAAGGAAAGTCAATGAAAGAATGATGAAATTCCAAGCAGATATGAATCAATTGAATTTGCAAAATGAGCAGAATCTTCATAGACAAAAAGGTAAAGCTGGTCTTGGATACAATGAAGAAGCTGAATCTTCAAAACAAAGTACCAAAAAGAATCAAAAACCTACTTGCAATCACTGTGGAAAGTTAGGTCATACATCAAACAAATGCTGGAGCAATGGAAAAGAAAAATTCAATGGTAAATGTTTCAATTGCAATCAACACGGTCACAAAGCAAATGAGTGCAAAGAAAAACCAAAATTTGAAGGCAACTATCACAAATGCAATAAACATGGTCACAAGTCATTCCAATGCAAATCCAAATAATTCAATCTAGCTGAACAACTTGTCAAAGCCATATTTGGATGGGACTACAACATCTAGTGTAGATGTCACTATTGTGGAGAATATGGACATACTGGCATAAATTGTGCAAGACATCACCTAAGGAAGAAGGACACTATTGTAAGGTGCTACACTTGTACAGACCTTGGTCATATAGCTAGAAATTACATGGCTATAGAAAGAATTGAAGATGAGAAGAAAATCAAAGCAGACAACATTCGAAAGAAAATGAAGCAACAGTGGATTCCTAAATCTATTGAACAAGATAATTCAAGCAATGGCAATGTCACTCAAGAAATGAGTGACTCTATCATTTCCAATTAACATTCATAAAAGAAAGTATGGAACTGCATCCTCCAAGAATCATCCTAAGCAATTCCAAAGGAAGAAAAATGATCAGATCAGTATGCAGATACATTTTGATCCCAAATTGGTTCAAGACTCAATCGAGTTCAATCGGGTGCAACAAAGTTTCACTCACCAAGTTGTATCTACCGAGCGAGGTCAATTCATGACCTTACCAAGTTAGGTCGGTACATCAATGTTTTCTCTTTGTTACCGAGTTGATAGTATCTACCAAGAAAGTGGATGAAAAGCTATCATTTCATCTACCATCGTACCAAGCATTTATGACAAATGTTTCATCAAAAAGGGGAAAATTTGATCTCATTCTTCACTACGAACTTTGAGCTAAGTTATCTTCTGCGATTCCAGAGCAAGCTTAAAGCAATTTCGAGCAAATTTTTTTTAAGAGCGAAGAATTTGTTCAGAATTTCTCTTCACTTACCAAGCAGCAATGGCATCCAAAAGCAGTAGCTCCAAGGCAAAGAGAGGCTCAAAAATGCTAGTTAAAGGTGTGGAATGGAAGGCGCCAAACTTCAAATTGACACCAACAATTGCAGAATCACTTGAGCCTAATGGTGCTCAGTCTCGAATTCCTCCAAAGGTACTCCTTATAAATGACATTCACTCTCATTTCAAATGTTCCATTCAAGAACTTGGAAACCTAGAAATTGATAATGCCCTAGGAGAAATGAGCGTAGATGGAAATTTGAAACCCAAGCATAAGCATCTTGAAATAAAAGGGTTAACCCACATTTCATATTTGCCAAGAAATTTTCAAATTAAATGGGTTAGGTATGTACTTAGTCGGGTTCACAATGGGCAATTGTGGTTAGAGAAACCAGTGCTTATCACAAAGAAAATGATTAACAAGATTACCGGCCTTCCCATGTTGAGCAAAGCTAAGACTACCAAAACCCTAGGTCGGGAAGAATTGCAAAGACTAACCTTGGTAGAATGGGATGGTAAAGGACTTAAGCTTAGTACAGTAGCTGATACTAAGTTAAGATTTGGTATTCATGTCATTGCTCATAAAATTTACAGTTCCAGTCATCCAAACAGTGTACCTTGCAAAGCAGTAGATTTAGCATATAAGATAGTAAAGAAGAATGTTGAGTTTGATCTGTCTGAATTGATTTTGTCTCAATTTAATAAAAATATGGAAAGCATAAGGACTTCAAAGAACAATTTCTGCAAATTCGGTTCACTTTTGATCTGTTTATTTTTCTATGTTCAAAAAGTCTTTTCCATCAAAAGGATCAGTAGTATGGAGAAAAGATATTCCCATTCTCTATCAAATAAATGAGTTTATTGCAGAGTTAGGTGAAAATTTTGACAGTGTTTTGGATAATTACTTTGAAGATTTTAAGGAAAGAATGAACAATAGGTTCTAGATTCCACCTAAACTGGTTGAGGAATACAAAGAAGATGTATGCTTTATGGTAGATTGTGACAAGGTATACATACAGGTAGTTAGGCCCCGAGTTGTATGGGTGAAACGTCTTCCTTATGAGGTTAATATTGATGAAACCAGAGATATCATAGAAGCACTGGTGAATGAACCAGTAGACCTAAAGCAACTAGTCTTTGGAACTCATGATGAAGCTAAAGCCAAAATTGAGCTTTCAATCAAAATCCCTCAGGTCATTAGCAAAGGAAAGAGGAAGATTGCAAAGCTAAAAATAGAACTTGGTCCTCTGATGATTACTGAAGGGAAAGGAGAAGATGAAGAAGAAGAAGAGGAAATTGAGTTAGAAAAAGAAGAGGAGCCTCAACGGAAGAAAGGTAAGGTGATTATCACCAAACCTAAAATGCAAGCTACTGCAATCTTCTCCAGGAGAAAAAGACAGGGGAAGAAGGAACCTATACTTATCAAGCCTCCACTCACATTTGAGGCAAGGTTGAAGCAATTAGAAGAAGGTACTAGATTCACAAACTTCAAAGCATTGAAGTTTGAGACAAGAATGGAACAGGAGAAGATGCAGATTGAGGAGTTGGTATTGAATAAAATGGGAAGATGGAAATTCTCTCTAGACGAGATTGCCTCTCAGATCCCTAAAGAGCTATTGGAGAGGTTACAACCAAGATGGGAAATTGCAACTAAAACTGTCAAAGATATCTTTGAACAAACCCTGAAAAATCTCCTGCCGAATCTCACTAATGTAGAAGTAAAGAAATCATTGAAAGATCATGAAGGTAATATGATGATTAGTTTTCACACTTTTTTGATACTTATCAAAGACATTGAGCATGTTGTCAATGATGCAACAAACATGTGGAAACATATCTATCATCTACATAAATCTAGTGAGGATATTGTTGAAATCAAGGACAATGACAGCAGTGATGATGATATTGAAGATATTCCAGGGGATCTGGACTCAATGATGATAAATGTTGAGGAAGAATTCAAGGAAGATGAAATGGAGGAAGAAGACAAGGAAGATGAAATGGAGGAAGAAGAAGCTTATCAAACTAAGGAGGAAGATGATCCTATAAAAATTGCAGCCAAAGTCGTTGCATCTCTTCCTCACTCTCCACCTAAAGAAGCTACATAAACTATGGAGATAGCCTCTACTAGTGAGATTGTGTGCACAACAGCTTCATCAACTGCTCAATCTTCACTTGTCTCCTCTCAGCTCTGGGCACCATCTATGCAAGTGTCTACCACTTCATTAACCAAGTTGCATCCATCTTCATTGACCGAGGCATCATCAGCTAGAGCAGTAAGTTCATCAGGCATATCAACTTCTACTGCAGAGTGTACAGTAAATGTACCCACTGGTACTTCAATTTTGACAGCTTCATCTGCTCCAATTTTTGCATCTGTTAGTTCTCCCATACCAACCTGTACATCAATCTTGGGAAGAACATCAATTTTTGATACTGTTAGCACTTCTCTCAGTTTTCCTCTAGCTAGTCCTATTCCAGTTTTGTCAACCAGTCCAGCCTCATCAACTATTGTTTCAGATTCAAAGGGAAAAGGTGAAGTCACTATAGGAAAAGCAAAAAGATACATGATTTCCAGCAAGGCAGTGGATGAGGAAATAGACTTGGATAAGGACATTATCATTCCTAAGATATATCTGGATAATGCATCATTTGATGAAATGAGAATGGTTAGTCAACTATTAGATCAGAAGGCAAGACAAAAACAATTGAGGCATGAGAGAGACCAGGAATATAGCATTATTGAAAGTGCTAAGAATATTCTAACAGAGGCTATAGGTGTTGAAGTAGATTCTACTCAACACATTTTGATTCAGTTAGAAAAGGTTGTATATAAATTCAATGAGGGTACCTCCGGCCAAGAAAAATTGATTGAAAAAGCAGAGAAGAAATTTGACAATAAGGTGCTTGAGCACATTGCTCAGCATATTGCATTAAAATAGGTAGAACTGTCTACAATTTTGAGTAATTTTGAACATTCTTTTAATAATGTAACTTCACTTTTTGGTAAACTTTGTGATGTTACTGAGTATACTAAGGAAATCAAAGAAAATTTGAATAAAATTGATGAGGATATGAAGGTCAGTGCACAAATATTGCAGCTTGACCACAATTCAAGTTCATCCCATCATCTCATAATAAGATTTTTGTCAGAGAAACAGGTAGAATTGTTGAGAGAGGAAGCAAGGATCAGGTGTACTCTGATTGACATCCAAAATATGATCCTTCCTATCATGGACACAATGTAGAAGCATATTGCCCATTCCAAAACATTGATTCATGACAAAAACTTCTCAATTTTAGATCATATGATTGAACTCTCTGTAGAAGTTCAAATAGCAGTCTCCACCAGCAAACTTTTGCAAGAAAATTGGGATAAGACAATGGCTCTTATTCTCAAGGTACATTCTGAGTTTATCTCTCATTTCGGACTCTTTGTTTAAATATATATTGTTTAATTTGGCATTATTGACAAAAAGGGGGAGATAGCACACTCCAAGAGATCATTGTGAAAAATATATGTGTAATAACTTGTAACTACTGTGCATATTGTATGAGGGAGAATACATGTAAGAAAGATATGTGTAATAAGACTTGCAAAGACCAATTTTGAAAATTTAGAACTGTATGTCAATTTTTGCACGTAATTGTTTTTGTCACTAATGCCAAAGGGGAAGATTGTTGACATAAAGTTATTTTCCATTAGTGACAACACTCATCTCATAGTTCACACTGAGTAATACAGTTCAGACCGAGTGATGGCGATACAGTTCAAACCAAGCATCGCAGACACAGTTCTAACCGAGTGAAGATGCACTTAGTATTAACTAAGTGAGGAAGCACTCAGTGATGACCGAGTGAGGAAAGACTAAGTGATAACCGAGCTCAGAAGGTTAATGAAGAAAATAGTTTCTACCGAGTGACACTATATCTACCGAGTCACCAATGGTTACCGAGTTCCAAGCAATGTTGTATGACTAGTATGAACTGAGCCCCTACCTCTACCAAGTGCATGATGATGCCGAGTAACGTAGTGGATGCTGCGTATCAGAACGCCATCAAGTCTGTCTGAAGAACTCGAGTTTATTTTACCATTTGGCCAACTCAGTTATATTTTGTTCACTTGTGTTTGGCTAACCTTGCATGAATAAATTATTGGAATGGTATATATATATATATAACATATTATATCATTCAAGAGATATATAATTGAAACATTCAAGAATACACAAGAGATAGAATATTGCAAAAAAGGAGGGACATAAGATATGATATGTGAATTCATCAGCAGAAAAGAATACTCAGCAAGGTCTACCACAAGCGGAAATGATTTCATCAATCATAGAAGGTGATCTACAATAAAGAACTCAGTCAAATTGTAAGTTGATCTATTGGTTCATCCTAATAGGTGAATCATTCTTGTAAATCCTTTAACAGGGTAGACTTAACCATCTTTATTCAAATCTCCTAACAGAGTGCATACTTATAAAGTATGTTTGTAAATCCTCTAACAAGGTGGATTTAGCAATCCTCTATGCTCCTAATAGGGTAGATCACCAGAAGTGATCATTGTAAGCCTTAACTGTCCAAATTCATACTACAGTAATGAAGCTTTGTGCGTATCATCCCCAACCTAGTTTTACTTTCTATTTTTGGAAGGTTTCTGGGTCACCAAATCTTTGTGCATATATGGTTTAAATGTTTAATAGTTTTTATGCAGTAGGATAGATGAGTAAATGTTGTGTATGGTTGACTTAAAAGTTTTATTATTACTGATTCACCCCTCCCTTCTCAGTAACCTATTATATCTTGAATATTTCCAACAATGATTACTATTCTTATATAATCTAATAATTTATTATTATTATATTAAAATATTTAGTATTATATTATTATTAAATATAATCTTTTCATAAAATGCATCGATCTATGACCCCTTTTGACACATTCCCAATGAGTCCCTAGGGGTCCTAGGGCTCTTAGGGACATACATTATCATGAAATGCATTGAGAGGGGTCATAGGTTAACCAATGACCCCTCTATATGCATCGGTACAACCAAATGCATCCTTAGGGACATAGGTTATCATGAAATACATCGAGAGAGGTCATAAATTAACCTATGACCCCTCTTGATGCATTGGAACAAACCACATGAGTCCCTTAGGGTCTTAAATCCCCTAGGGACATAAGTTGTCATGAAATCCATCAAGAGGGGTCATAGGTTAACCTATGATGCCTCTAAAAGCATTAGAACCAACCACATGCATCTTTGGCCATCTTGGGGCCCCTAGGGACATACATTGTCATGAAATTCTTTGTGAGGGATCATACATTAACCTATGACCCCTCCTAAGGCCCCTAGGGACATAGATTGTCATCAAATGCATTGATAGGAGTCATAGGTTAACTTATGACCAATCTTGATGTATTGGAATTGACCAAATGCATCATTAGGGGCTCTAGGACACCTAGGGACATAGGTTGTCATGAAATACATCGAGAGGGGTCATAGGTTAACCTATGATGCCTCTCAACACATTAGAACCAACCACATGCGTCTCTAGGGGTCCTAGGGCCCCTAGGGACATAGGTTGTCATCAAATGCATCAAGAGGGGTCATAGGTTAACCTATGACACCTCTCAAAGTATTAGAACAAACCACATGCATCCCTAGGAGTCCTAAGGCCCCTAGGAACATAGGTTGTCATGAAATTCCATGAGAGGGGTCATAGGTTAACCTATGACCCCTCTCGATGTATTGGAACCAACCACATACATCTCTAGGGGTCCTAGGGCCCCTAGGGACATACGTTGTCATGAAATGCATCGATAGGGGTCATAGGTTAACCTATGATCACCCTTGATGCATTGGAACCAACGACATGTGTCCTTAGGGTCCCTAGGACCCCAAGGGACATGGGTTGTCATGAAATGCATCTAAAGGGGTCGTAGGTTAACCTATGATGCCTCTCAATGCATTATAACCAACCACAAGCATCCCTAGGAGTCTTAGGACCCCTAGGGACATAGGTTTTCATCAAATGCATCAAGAGGGGTCATAAGTTAACCTATGATGCCTCTCGAAGCATTAGAACCAACCACATGTATCCCTAGGGATCCTAGGGCCCGTAGGGACATACATTGTCATGAAATGTCATGAGAGACCTATGACCCCTCTCGATGCATTAGAACCAACCATATGCATCCCTAGGGGTTGTAAGTCCCCTAGGGACATAGGTTGTCATGAAATACATCAATAGGGGTCATAGGTTAACCTATGACCACTCTCGATCCATTGGAACCAACCAAATGTGTCGTTAGGGGCCCTATAACCTCCAAGGACATAGGTTGTCATGAAATTCATTAAGAGGGGTCACATGTTAACCTATGATGCCTCTCAACACATTAGAACCAACCACATGCATCCCTAGGGGTCCTAGAGCCCCTAGCAACATACATTGTCATGAAATGCATTGGGAGGGGTCATAAGTTAACCTATGACCCCTCTTGATGCATTATAACCAACCAAATATGTCTGTAAGGGTCCTAGGGCCCAAAGGGACATATATTATCATGAAATGCATCAAGAGGGGACATAAGATAACCTATGAAGCCTCTTGATGCATTAGAACCAATCACGTGTCCCTAGGGGCATAGGTTGTCATGAAATGCATCAAGAGGGATCATAGGTTAACCTATGACCCCTCTCAATGCATTGGAGCAAACCACATATGTCCCTAAGGGTCCTAGGACCCCTAGGGATATACGATATCATGAAATGTATCAAAAGGAGTCATAGGTTAACCTATGACACCTCTCAACATATTAGAACCAATCACATGCATCCCTAGGGGTCCTAGGGCCCCTAGGGACATATGTTGTCATGAAATGCCTCAAGAGGGGTCATAGGTTAACATATGACCCCTCTTGCCACATTGAAACCAACCACATGCGCCCCTCAGGGTCCTAGGACCATAAGAACATAGGTTTTCATAAAATGCATCGATAGGGGTCATAGGTTAACCTATGATCACTCTCATTGCATTGGAACCAACCAAATGTGTCCTTAGGGGCCCGAGGCCCCCTATGGAGATAGGTTGTCATGAAATGCATTGAGAGGGTCATAGGTTAAACTATGACACCTCTCAATGAATTAGAACCAACCACATGCATCCCTAGAGGTCCTAGGGCCCCTAGGGACATATGTTATAATGAAATGCATCTTAACCTATGACCCCTCTCGATGCATTGGAAAAAACTACATGTATCCCTATGGATCCTAGGGCCCCTAGGGACATAGGTTGTCATGAAATGCATCAATAGGGATCATAGGTTAACCTATGACCACTCTCAATGCATTGGAACCAACCAAATCTATCCTTAGAGGCCCTACGACCCCTAGGGACATAGGTTCTCATGAAATGGATCGTGAGGGGTCATGAGATAACTTATGATGCCTCTTGATGCATTAGAACCAACCACATGCATCCCTAGGGGTCCTAGGGCCCCTAGGGACATAAGTTATCATGAAATGCATTGAGAGGGGTCATAGGTTAACCTATAATGCCTCTTAAAGCATTAGAACCAATCATATGTGTCCCTAGGTGCTAGGAACATACACTGTCATGAAATTCATCCAGAGGGGTCATAGGTTAACCTATGACCCCTCTTGATGCATTATAACTAACCAAATGCATCTCTAGGGGCCCTAGAACCCCTAGGGACATAGGTTGTCATGAAATGTGTCAAGAGGGGTCATAGGTTAACCTAGGACACCTTTCGACATGTTAGAACCAACCACATGCATCTCTAGGGGTGTTAGGACCCCTAGGGACATACATTGTCATAAAATGCATCAAGAGAAGACATAGGTTAACCTATGACCCCTCTTGACACATTATAACCAACCAAATGCATCCTTGGTCCTAGGACCCTTAGGGACATACATTATCATAAAATGTGTTGAGAGGGGTCATACATTAAGCTATGATGTCTCTTGATGCATTAGAACCAACCACATGCATCCGTAGGGGTCCTAGGGCCCCTAGGGACATAGGTTGTCATGAAATACAATTAGAGGAGTCATAGGTTAGCCTATGAACCCTCTCGATGCATTTGAACAAACCACATGCATCCCTAGTGGTCCTAAGGACATATATTATCATGAAATGCATCGAGAGGGGTCACAAGTTAATTTATGACACTCTCAATGCATTAGAACCAACCACATGCATCCCTAGAGTTTTGAGATAGGTACATAGGTTGTAAAGAAATACCTCGAGAGGGGTCATAGATTAACCTATGACCCCTCTCAATGCATTGGAGTAAACCACATGCGTCCCTAGGGACATAGGTTGTCATGAAATACATTGATAGGGGTCATAGGTTAACCTATGACCACTCTTAATGCATTGGAACCAACCAAATGTATCCTTAGGGGCCCTAGGACCCCTAGGGACATAGGTTAACCTATGATGCCTCTTGATGCATTAGAACCAACCACATGCATCCCTAGGGGTCCTAAGGCTACTAGGGACATACATTGTCATGAATTACATTGAGAGGGGTCATAAGATAACCTATGACCCCTCTCGAAGTATTGGAACCAACCACATGTAGACATAGGGGTCCTGCGATAGTTAGGTACATAGGTTGTTATGAAATGCATTGATAGGGGTTATAGGTTAACCTATGACCACTCTTGAGGCATTAGAACCAACCAAATGTGTCCTTAGGGGCCCTAGGACCCCTAGGGACATAGGTTATCATGAAATGCATCGAGAGTGGTCATAGGTTAACCTATAACACCTCTCAATGCACTAGAACCAACCACATGTGTCCCTAGGGGTCCTACAGCCCCTAGGGACATACGTTATAATAAAATGTGTCGAGAGGAGTCATAGGTTAACCTATGATGCCTCTCGATGCATTAGAACCAAACACATACATCCCTAGGGATCCTAGGGCCCCTAGGGACATACATTTTCATGAAATGCATCAAGAGGGGTGATAAGATAACCTATGACCCCTCTCAATGCATGTCATGACAACCTATGTCCCTTGGGGACCTAGGACCTATAGCGACATAGGTTGTCATGAAATGCATCGAGAGTGGTAATATGTTAACCTATGACAACTCTCAATGCATTAGAACTAACCACATGCATCCCTAGGGTTTCTAGGGCCCCTAGGGACATACATTGTCATGAAATGCATTGAGAGGGGTAATAGGTTAACCTATGACCCCTCTCCATACATTGTAACCAACGACATGCATCCCTAGGGGTCCTAGGGCCCCTAGGGACATAGGTTGTCATGAAATGCATCGACAAGGGTCATAAGTTAACCTATGACCACTCTCGATGCATTGGAACCAGCCAAATGCATCCTTAGGGGCCCTAGGACCCCTAGGGACATAGGTTTTCATGAAATACATTGAGAGGGGTCATAGGTTGATGTCTCTCGATGCATTAGAACCAACCACATGAGTCCCTATTGGTCCTAGGGCCCCTAGGGACATACATTGTCATGAAATGCATCGAGAGGGGTCATAGGTTAACCTATGACCCCTGTTGATTCATTAGAACCAACCACATGCATCTTTTAGGTGCCTAGGGCGCTTAGGGACATAGGTTGTCATGAAATACATAAATAGGGGTCATAGGTTAACTTATGACCACTCTTGATGCATTGGAACCAATCAAATGTGTCCTTAGGGGCCCTAAGACCTCTAGGGACATAAGTTGTCATGAAATGCATTGAGAGGTGTCATTGGTTAACCTATGACACCTCTTGATGCATTAGGACCAACCACATGCATCCCTAGGGGTCTTAGGGCCCCTAGGGACATACGTTATCAAGAAATGCATAAAGAGGGGTCGTAGGTTAACCTATGACACCTCTCGATGCATTGGAACCAACCACATTCTTCCATAGGGGTCCTAGGGCCCCTAGGGACATACGTTGTCATGAAATGCATCGAGAGGGGTCATAGGTTAACCTATGACCCCTCTCAATGCATTATAACCAACCAAATGCATCCCTATGGGCCCTAGGACCCCTAGGTACATAGGATTTCATGAAATGCATCAAGAGTAGTCATAGGTTAACCTATGATGCCTCTCGATGCATTAGAACCAATCACATACATCCCTAGGGGTCCTAGGGCCCCTAGGGAAATACATTGTCATGAAATGTGTTGAGAGGTGTCATAGATTATCCTATGACCCCTCTCGATGCATTGGAAACAACCACATGCATCCCTAAGGGTCCTAGGGACAATGGTTGTCATGAAATGCATTAGTAGGCATCATACGTTAACCTATGACCACTCTTGATGCATTAGAAGCAACCAAATTTTGTCTTTAGTGGCCCTAGGACCCCTAGGGACATAAGTTGTCATGAAATGCATTAAGAGGGGTCATAGGTTAACCTATGACACCTCTCGATGCATTAGAACTAACCACATGTGTCCCTAGGGTTCCTAGGGCCCCTAGCAACATACGTTATCATGAAATGCATCGAGAGGGATCATAGGTTATCCTATGATGCCTCTCAACGCATTAGAACCAACCACATCTGTTATAATATACTTATAACTCATTATACATTTAACTCATTATATACATTATAATCTTAATCTTAATTCTTATTTCCCTCCAATATTTTTGCCTCAATATTGGATATCTAATCTGGGATTGAAAATCTGATTTATTATCGAGTATCCAATCTCGGATCAAATACCTAATTTTATTGAAATTATTTTCCCAAAATGTTCCCTATGATTGCAAACCTAACAACATCACTTTTTGTGGGCCATTTTCACGAGTTTTGAAAAAAGTCACATTTTGGGGCCCAAACGATCAAAAAATGTTTGATAATATATCCCTAGGTGTCTGATATTGTCATTTGAATGGGGAGCAATAGTCATGAAAAGGCTAAATGCAAAAGGAAAGTATCCAATGAAGACATTGCAGCATATAGGAAAATGGACAAATTAAATCATTGAAGGAAAAGACAAGGCATGTTAAATGTGAGTCAAATTGACGATGAATTAATCGAAGGTGAAATCATAGAGTTAGATAATGAATATTTGCAGTTGGAGAATGAAAATGTACCAATTGAAAATGATAATGCTAGAATTGAAAATTTGGAGAATGAAAATTTGGAGGATGAAATGCTTCTAGGTCATAATGTGAATTGCATGATTGACCATGTCGAACATGACAATGCATAGGAACCCTACATATATCCTAATTATAATTGACATGAAAGTTCTAGAACACCAAAATGGATAATTGAAATTGATGAAACAATTATTACCTATTTAGAAGGGAAAACATCAGAAAGAACCATTTTTTTATGGGCTTCAAGACTATATAAGATGTTTTTCGAAAACAAGACAATGGTTTATGCACTTATTAAAGATGCAAAAGATGAGACCTATGCTTTCCAAATTGAAGATTCATGTCAATCAAAAATTGGAAAAAAATGCCATTATTGTGAAGAATATTTTCAATGCTCTGAATAACATTTAGAAAAATAGCAAGGAGAAGGATAAGAGAGCTGCTCAAAGGTTTAATACAACCTCTTTGGTAAGTCATCATTTGAGAAAGGGTAGATATACGAAACAAACTTGTATTGACTTGAACCTAAATCATACTACTTTGGGAAGAGTACTTAGTAGATGAGAGATAATTGATTATCCTCTTCAAAATGAAACATGGGATTTTGGTAGGAGACTTCCAAATTTTGATAAGAAGCTATCCGATGATGTAAAGGAAGAAATTACACAATTTTGGCACTCTAGCTCACGAGTATCACCCAATGCTAAAGATATGTTAAAGTTGAGAATTGGCATCAGAGACCATATACCACATCCTAAACACTATTTGGAGGTAAGCCAAACTATGTTGTTCAAAAAATTTATAGAGAGTCATCCAAGTCTTCATATATCACAAAGGGTTTTTGAATCTTTGAATTTATGCACCATGAACTATTATGCTCCATCCATTCTATTTTGCATAGTAAAGAAATGTTGGAGAATTGTGGTGCTAGTGGGCTTCCAAAATCATCAAGAGACTTGCTAGATCAATTTTTATGTTGTAGAGTTGATGCTTGTTTCTTTTATACAAATGCTTCCTTAAATGAGAAGAGAAGTGTTGAGAATGTGGTGGCTTATCCAAGTTTGACACATGTTTACACGAGGGGTGCAAACAAGATCTTGGAAACAAAATATTAAAAAGAAGGGTATATGAAATGGTGAAATACACATTGAAGAGTGGTGGTGAGGGCTCTAGATGTGAATTCGTTGCAAAAGAAATCGGTGTGGCTAGTTTTATTTCAGATTTCAAGGGAAAAAATTTCTACAAGTATGCAAGACATAGTCACAGGTCTCAATGGTTGGATCAATAATTTAGAATGTGTAAGGAGACTTTTCCCATTGGCACTATTATATTAGTTGTTGATTTTTCTAAAAACAACACATTGCAATCTCAAAATGAGACACAATCTTAGTATTATAACTCCATTTAAATTTCTATTTTCATCCACATAACATATAGACATGGCCCTGATAATGTGGAAGATAATCGAAAGATTATTAGAGAGTATCATTTTTATATGAGTGATGATAGATCCCACTCTCACAAGTTTTTGCAACATTGTTTCAAGAATTATTTTGATTTCTTACAAGAGCATTCAATTGCTATGGATAGACATATCATTTGGTTAGATAACTATACAGGTCAATTCAAAAATGCTCTTATGTTTTATTGGTTGTGTAGGATGCACGTAGAGAGGGAAGTCCCTCATATTTGGAGTTTTTTTTGAGTCTATCCATGAGAAAGGGGAACATGATGGAGTAGGGGCATGTGTGAAGAGAGCTCTAGTTAAGGAGCAATTAAAGATTTTAGCGACATAGCTTCTTGATGCTTGTAGCATTGTTGATTGGTATAGTTTAGCATTATCACAAGGGGGGACTCTTGATTCAGTGGTACGTAGGTTCTTTTGGTTGGTTGAGAAAGGGTCCACAGGTGATAGATCAAATTGTGCTATAGTGAGAGATTCATCAAAAATGTATTCATTCTAGAGCTCTGATTCTAGTACATGGACCATTCGGACACGACAACTAGCTTGCCTTTGTCCTAGTTATTATTAGTGTGATTGGGATCACTATGAGTGGAGTGAGTGGGTGGACACATGGGCTCCACATTATCTTACTCCATTTTCTATCATACCCTCTATCAAAAATGATGGCATGGAAAGTTCACTTGAGCATAACCATCTATCAGATCTTCTCTAGCCAAGACATGTCTTTGCATTGGTTGCACCATAGAGGAATGATGAGAAATCTAATTATTGGTTAGCACATTGTGTAAGAGGTAAATAAAAGCTTGCACAACCAATCATAGATGATGATGGATTCACATATCCTACTAGTTCAGTGGTTGTCAGTGGAACATGGCTGTGAACATACATGCTTAGAAGGAATGGAATTCCTCCATTCAAAGACTATTAGAAGCACAAAACAATTCTCATATATTCACATCATATTATAGAAACAAATGTAAAGTTGTTGAAGCATCAAGGAAGACCAAAAGTAAAAGAACTTTTTACTATTACTAATGTTGATCATGAAGCCCTATTGGAGACCCTAAAATAGGGAGAGGAGCCTACTGAACACATGACTAGGTATATTTACTTCTTATGTTATTTGTTTCATAATGATTCAATGAACGGATGATTATCTTGTTTAATACAATAAGTTACTAATATTTTTTATGATATTGGAATGTAGGTGCATCATGAAGAGTGGGGGGGGGGGGGGGGGGGGGGGGGGTGGGTTGGGGGGCAGGGAGGGTGGGTGCTGGGGAGAATTCCTAAGATTTGTGATGTATTATGATGTAAAATGTGAAATTTTTTATATATGGTTTTTGTAATAATGAAAAAGACATGTTAAATTAATTACATATCCTAATTTTTATTTTGGTAGGTTCTTTGTAAGGAATTATAAGAGGAAGATATTGAACAAGTTCTTGCAAATCATATTTGCATGTGATATAAGGCTATAAGGACAACTTTAAGAGCATTTATAGCTATATGAGTATTGAAGCAAGGAGAAAATGTAAGATGATTTCTTGTGGATATCTTATTAAAAATTTGGCTTTTTTCTTATTTGACATAGAGTTGACATTATGATTATTAAAACATTTTTTATCAAACTAATCAAGTAAGACAAATCTAGAAAATACAGATGAACAATTAGAATTAACATAGAAAACCACAAACATAGGTGTGAAAGGTGAAGGTTTGGGCATGCAAGTCCAAAAATATAAATAACTATTGAGGGAGAAAATTTGAGCTAAGAATATGTATACTTGATTTCTTAAAAAACAATTTGGGGAAGGTGTTAATAAGTTTGAATACTCATTCGCAATGAGGCATTGAAAAAAGAAGTTATTTTATGATGTTAATACTATGTAAGCCTTTTACTACAAGTCTTATCAATGCATTTTGTTTCTTTTTATGTTGTGAGGTTTCCACCTCTAGATTATTATAAAGAAAGACTCGTGGTGCAAGAAGAGTGATGGGTGGAAGAAATAGTTGATTTGGATAATGTTTTTCTATATCTTGGGAATGCTAGGATGGTTCTATTACACTTTATTAAAGTTGGTTGTTATAGTTCAAGTCAAATTTTGGGTTCTATATATTATATAGGCTTTAATTGTGTGACAACAGTCACATAAACTTATTGAAACACTTGTGTTCTTTGCTACATTTATCTAATCTATTTGTATAAACTCAAAGTATTTTTTTCCATATATATCCATTGTATATTTTACTCATTATTTTATTCTAATAATGTGATCTTGTATATTGTCAAAGTTAAACCCTTGTCTTGTTTTCTCTTTACCTATCTATGACAAGTTCTTGCATACATGTGTTATTTAGGGTTTCATGAATTTATATTGCTCAAATTCTATAATGGCTTCCTCTAAACCACTACTCATGATACAAGGGTAAATGAATTTGACTCAAATACTACACGATTTAATCCAGATAGCAATATCACAATGAAATTAAATGTAAAGCATGAAAAGAAGCAAAAAAAATGTAAATATTCATGCTTCTTGATGAAGCCCTTGTCAATAAGGGTTTTTCAATGCTTATATGTTGTAGATGTTGAATTTATGATGAAGTATGTAGTAAGCCTCTGTAAATGCAATAGATCTACCACAACCATATAATGGAGCCATGGATGTAAATGTGCATCAATGAAGTAAAATATAAATTCCACAATGTAGATCTCCTCCTTTACTACCAAAAAAATGCTAGGTATTTAAGAGAAAATTCTAAAAAATGATCCTTGAATGCTTGAATGAATGTTGGAAGTACCTTAGGAATATACTAGCTTTGTTGGTTAAGGTTTTTTTAGCTTCTAAGTAGTCATAAACCAAGCACTTTTGACTAAGCAATAAAGAATGAAAATATATAATTGTTCTAAATCAATACATAAATTCAATTCATCAAGAACTAAACATGGGACTTGTTCTTTTGTGTATTATAAATAAGGTCATTGTTTGTAACATTCAATTGACAAGTATTATCCAAAGGTAACACTTGTAGCACATTGGAAAACTAACCTACTCTAGCCTAACTAATAACAAGACAAATGCTAAATAAATTCATTCACTGGTTGGCTAAAATATTCAACTTTATTCTCAAAAGAGAAATGATTAACATGCTTAAAGGAAAATACAAAAATATGGATAAATGAACAATATTGAATCATTTGATGCAACATCTATTGAGGAATGAAAATGGTGTAACTTAATTCACATTATTGATTGAAAGTATCAACATTTTAGACTAAATCAACATGTTGCATTTGATTCTCTCCATAATCATCTTCATGTTCAAGTGCTAGTTTGAATGGTGACTACTCCCTTGACTTGAATTGGGAAAAATACCCAATTGCACATCCTCTTGAAAGCACAAAATTTAAGCTTGATTTTCTGGTTTCTATAATGTTTCTCCTTTTTGTTGGTTCATCATGGTTACCTTGCATTATTACAACCATGCCAACTCTTCCTCCATGGTCAAGGAGTCCCCTCCTTTTGTTAAGGTAGCTCAAAGTTCATAGCAACTATCAACCTATTGAATGCTCCTAAGAATTGGATCCATCTTGCATTCATGCTTAGAATCATTAGGAAAAATGCTTTTTGAAATTGGAGCTTCTGTAACATGCATATACTCTGAATTTTCATTAGCAAGGTTCTCACAAAAAACTTTTATAATACTATAAAAATAATCTTCTAAGCTTTGGTTAGCTACCATCTCATTGGTATTTTTTATTGTGATTGTGTGGTTTGAATCACATCTTCCTCATTATGTTCAAAAAAAGAAGGTAATTCTTAAAAGATGGGTGTAACCTCTACTTCATCCTCAACTTCTTCCCTTGCAGCCAATCAAATTTATTCATCAACATGTTCAACATTATAGGTAACTTAATAAATAAATTAGAACCAACAACATCCTCCTTTTCATCCTCATGTCTATGATCCTAGGCCTCCTCAAATGGTTCTGCCAATTTAGAACCAACAAGATCATCTTTTCCTTCAACCATTTGATCTTCTACCAATTCACATGGGACATCTTTGACAAGTTATGGCATTTTCAAATTAGGATAGTTGGTCCAAGAAAGCCTCCATGTCAATTTGATAATTTGACCATGTAGGGACTCATATAGGGGTTTTTCTATTTCTTTTGCAAGGCTATGACCCCTAAAACTTGGAATCTCAAAAATAGGAGGTATACTTGGATATTGTAGAGGATCAACATGCCTAGAGCTTGGAAATTCATTTTTGAGGGCCACCACTTTAATGGGTTGGTTCATTGACTAGAAACACAAGGTGGTTGGGTCTTTACCTCTTGAAATTGAGAAAATTTCTATCTCATCTACTCTTCTTTTATAGTTATCTCTCTTGCAAGATATTCATCATACTTCCTTTGTTGCAAATCCATTTTTTGTTGATCTTGGTAAGCACACTCATCATTATGCATGTAATACTCTTGCCATCTATCAATACTCCTCATCTCCTCTTATGTTATCAACATGCGAGGGATGATCCTAAAAACATCATGTTAGTTATAAATAAGTTGGCTCTCATGGGGTTGATGATACGTATTGATAGGATGACATAAAGCTTGAGAAGGGATGGATGGGTGATAAACATATGGAGCTTGCTGATGGAATTGGTAAGGAGGCTTAAAAATAGATTTATCTAATTTATAGCATAACTTTGAAATCGCTAATCTTGGCATCAAATCATTAGTGCCATTAGCTTGAAATGGGTGGGTGAACCCTAGTGACATCCTTGATCTAGCCATAGAGACCATCCATCATCTACAACCACCCCATACCAAGTAGTCTCCAAGGTGCTCTAAGTGCATTTTGAGGTCGATCTTCTGAGGGTCGTAACTCAAAGCTCATGAGGGCTATTGATGAAACATCAAATTCTATAGGATGGTGATGTCAAGGCATAAAATAACATATCTCATTTTTGATATATCATATTCTATTTGGATTCGGCATAGCGATCTTGCTTGATGCCAAAACTCGCAGTGTGCCTCAGTTCATAGGTGCACCACAACGTAACTTTGAAACTGCTAATCTTAGCATCAAATTTTCAGTGCCATTAGCTCTAGATGGATGGTTGAACCATCATGACACCCTTGTTCTAGACACAAAGACCATTCATCATCGATGACCACCTTGTACCGAGTAGTCTCCAAAGTGCTTTAAGTGCATTTTGAGGTTGATCTTCCAAGGGTAGTAACTCAGAGTTCATGAGGGCTATTGATGAAATGTAAAATTATATAGGATGGTGATGTCAAGGGATAAAATAACCTATCTCATTTTTGAGAAATCACATTCTATTTGGATTTGGCACAGTAATCTCCCTTGATGCCAAAACTCACAGTGTGCCTCAGTTCATAGGTGCACCACAGTGTAACTTTGAAACCATTGATCTTGGCATCTAATCATCAACATCATTAGCTCTAGATGGGTGGGTGCACCCTAGTGACACCCTTTTTGTGGCTACAGAGACCATCCATCATCCATGGCCACCCCGTACCAAGTAGTCTCCAAAGCATTCTAAGTGAATTTCGAGGTCGATCTTCTGAGGGTCGTAACTCAGAGTTTGTGAGGGTTATCAATGAAATATCAAATTATATAGGATGATGATGTCAAGGCTTAAAATAATCTATCTCATTTTTTAGAGATCACATTCCTTTTGGATTCAGCACAACAATCTCGCTCAATCCCAAAACTCGTACTGTGCCTCAATTCATAGGTGCACCATAGCATAACTTTGAAACTACTGATCTTGGCATCAAATCATCAATTTCATTAGCTCTAGATGGGCAAGTGAACCCTAGTGTCACCCTTGTTCTAGCCATGGAGACTATCCATCGTCTGCAACCACCCTGTACTGAGTAGTCTCTAAGGTGCTCTAAGTGCATTTTAAGGTCGATCTTTTGAGGGTCGTAACTTGGAGCTCGTGAGGGCTATTGATGAAATGTCAAATTATATAGGATATTGATGCTAAGGTCTAAAATAACCTATCTCATTTTTGAGAGATCACATTTTGTTTGGATTCAACATAGCGATCTTGCTCAATGCCAAAGCTTGTAGTGTGCCTTAGTTCATAGGTACACCATACTGTAAATTTGAAATGGATGATCTTGGCATCAAATCATCAGTGCCATCATCTTTAGATGGGTGGATGAACCCTAAAGACACCCTTTTTTTGATCATGGAGACCATCCATTGTCTACAGCCACCCATACCAAGGAGTCTCCAAGGTGCTCTTAAGTGTGTTTCGAGGTCGATCTTTTGAGGGTTGTAACTCAAACCTTGTGAGGGCTATCGATAACCCCTTACCAAGTTTGGTGAACTTTTCTAATTAAGAATTTAAAGTTATAACAAAAATTGTTCAAAATTGCAAAAGTTACAAAATTGAAATTTTGTAACTTTTGCAACTTTTTCTTGCAAAGTGAAAATGAGTGCAAACGAATTTTGCAACTTTAGCAATTTTGCAACTTTTTCTTGCAAACTAAAAATGAGTGCAAAGAGTCAATTAGGGGTTTAAGCACAACCATACAAGGTTGGAAACATCTATATAAGGTGTGAAATGATAGCATGCATTAATGAAGCCAATTTTGTTAAGTGGATCAGTATGGGTTATGTGAACCTTGTGTAGGAGGTTAACAAGTGTGTTTATGTCATGATAGCACTTCAAATTAAACATTGCATCCAAATTCAATAATAATGGTTGTTAAAATGTTATTCACAAATTATTGCATTTGAATCAAATATAAAAAACATGATCAAAATTAATGATATTCCATAAACATGAGCAATACACATGATCCATGATAAATTGAACAATACCAAATACTAAATGAATATGTATATCATTGTGCACATAAATGACAAAAATATATATCAAAATACATGAATTTATAGAAAAATTATACAAATATATATCAAAGATCATGTATCCATAGACAAAGTACACAAATATATATATCAAAATACATAGATCCATACAAAATGTGGTTGATCATGCCATTGAAATGTGTATAATATCAATGTTTCTGTAAACATGTGGCATATGTCATCTCAAAATGTCTCATGATAGATCCTATGACAACTATACTATCTTAGGGTGCTGGTGGATGATCAAAATGTCGCCTCTTTGCTACACTAGGTGGATTGGATGCCTCCTACATAAACAAAAAAGGAAAACCCAAAGTTAGACTACTAAATTTATATGATTCTATGTAACGAACATTGAATTACTCAAATGCATAATGATATTTTTTTTAATGAAGATTTATACTATTAAACTTTCATAATAAATACCTCTCTCATCAACCTCCTACATCAGAAATGTTTGTACCTCACTGATTGTGGCCTGTGTATGTTCAAATATGTTTTTCAGATGAATCTAAAACTTAAACTATAACATTATAATTAATATCATGCTAAGTTTATAACATATTTAATCAAGAATTTAAACTAAAACTTACTAGTGTAGGCTCCTCCTTAGGATATAATGGTTGCATCTTCAAAAATACAAAACTCTTTCATTGAACCTTGTGTGCACTAGGAGTTTCCTATGAGATACAAAATAGTAGTTGTTAATATGACATAAATTAGTTTTGAATTTACTTATGAAGATAAGGAAAATAAAAAATAAATGATACTTATACATACAATGGGGCTCTCAGTGCAAATGGAAATGCTTGAGCATCTATGACAGAGAATCTATATGGGCTCATCACTAATAGCCATGCCCTATATACAATAAAGAATGTAATTAAATTTCATTACCAAAATTTTTTTACAAGAATGCATTGATATTTAATAAAATATAAAGCACCTAATTCCCTTTCCTTTGTCAATGGGTGTTGGCTAATCCCCCGCACTTTGTCCCCCAAGGATAGGTGGTACTTGCAAGATAAAAGAGAGATTAGAAACCATATATGCTACAATATCAAATAGAAAAAACAATGAGAACACAACATAATGTACCGTAGATGTCTCAAGGCCAAATGAAATTGTCAAGAACATGGCATCATCAACCTATCTTAGCTCCTCCTCAGTCATCAACTAAACATGAATGAAGATCGCATACATGTATAAGTCAGTATGGCTTAAAAATTAAAATTACTCTATTATAAAAATTAATTTTAAATCACATATGTCATAACAAAAAAATGCATACATATACTAACATAGAAGGAGTCCATGCCTCTGCATTCCCCTCCTCTCTCACATCAAGGTCTGTAGCCTCTGCAAGTGCATCTAGTGTATACTTGTCTAATACAAAATGATACTCAAGATGATCACCTATGGGACCCAGGAAAATATTCTTGCATGTAATGCAAGTGTGAGGCACATAAACATGTGATGAGCTAGTTGATGATGAACTGGCACCAACATCATCAACACAAGGAGGTAGGACTGGCCTAGTCTAAGATATCAATAGGCTACTTAGTTTATGAATGGCTCTAATGGTCTAACAACTAGCCTCTGTGATAATATTAGGATGTTGCACTCAAGGAGGGGGGGAGAAATCAATAGGGGGGAAAAAAGTACCAGCTTTATTCCACTAGAAAGAGGGTCTATCATGAGGAGCTCCTAGTCCTGCATCCATGTTGGGCTTCATGCTCTAATAGTTCACTTTGAGTTTCAACACAAATTTTGCATACAATTTTCTAGGGAAATAAAATGGCACCTCTAAATTTCTATGTGGAGGGATATCAAAAATTATCCATCAATGATCCCAAAAGTTTGCACATATGGCATCATTTGTGCACCATTTAATCAATAGTTTGGGTTTTTTGTGATTGACTGGTAAACCAATTTTTGCATTCGCAAAAAGGCCAACCAAATCATCTTTGGTTATATTGAGGGTTGCAACCTCATCATAGTCCAAGCCGTCATCAAACATTTCATACATTTCATCATGCCAATGAAGAGTGGCATTTTGTTCATTGGTAAGGGTTTCAATGTTATCCACTATGGTGTTTAACATGGATAACATAGGAGCCAATGCAAGTACATTATTATATTTTATTAACAAAGTCCTCAATTCAGTGAGATTTTCAATAATCAAATCCTTGATTTGAGGAGGGTTTTGAGGGGGTAAAGGATCATTTGGTGAATGATTTTGGAAGGGCACTAGATCATTTGGTGGGGGGTTATGAGGAATAGCATTCCTTGCCTCATGGTCATCATTTTCATCAACCTTTCCTATTAATTTGCAAAACATAATTTATATTAAAAAAAACCTAAATTTTAACAATTTTTATCAAGAAACCCCTAAATTCTAACAAATTCAACTAAAACTAACAATTTTATACTAAAAATTATTAAATTTATATTAAAATTGATTATAAAAAATAAAAATAAAATAAAAAACTAACCTTATATCATGTATCCGATCGAAAAATGGATATCGTGCTTAAAACCTGATATATGACTATGAAACACAACCCGTAGGTTGTGCTTTTTTATAAAACAACACTGTCAAATATCAGGTATCTGATATGAAATTGGATACCCGGTATTATTGGGTATCTGATATGAAATTAGATACCCAATAAGGGTTGGGCTTTACTTTCCAAGTTTGGTATTAGGATGAGTGAGAAAAAGTCTGAGTGGATTTTGAAATGCTTTTAGATGTTTTCAAACTCTATTTTTTTCACATCACCACTTTTTGGCACACCATGATCCTGCATATACCCCATAGACATGGTCAATTGGTTTTCTTGAACTAAGGAGAAACTATTATGGAGGTCCTATTCTACCAACCACATAGCCAGCATGACTTTGACACCACCAAAATTAGGCATTACTACCTTTGTTAAAATAACACCTTGTCTTAAGCTTATAAATGGTAAGATTAATTTTGGTATCACATTATTATTTTTCTTTTCCATTATGATTTGACTCTATTTTCAGGCCAAAGTAAATTGTGGAGGGTAAGTGTCTCCTTTACTTTTGAGCATGGATCTTCTATATCTTTACACTCTGAAGCTTCATGCCATTCTTAGTTGAAAGGGTTATGCTATTCTTAGACTTTTGAATGATTGATTCAAAAATTTAGATGGACAATAATTGATTTCTAAAAGACTCTTTCATAATCATTTAATTTCAACATTAGATCAAAAGTCTATTGAAAAATATATAATATAATGGATAATTCTCTCAAGATATGAAGATGGCTTTAAAAATAGTTAAACAGAGGAGGGGATGTGGCTGCATTCCTACTGTAAAAATGTTTAATGTTCTCCTATATGGTTTAGCTTAAAAGAAGAAGGTAAGTTCCCATTCATCTTTGATTATTTGGGACACAATGGTGTTAGCGTGTAATATAGTCAACCCTCAATTCAAGGTTATAGCAAACAAGTACTAGATATTTACATGATTGAGTATTAATATCTTCTCCTATAATACAAGAGACAAATGATTCATCTTATATTTAGGATTGCCACAACTTTCCTCTTTTGTTTCAAATAGGCAAGTAATTAAATTTCCTTTGATAGATCATTTAAATTCTATTCAGAGTAGATGGATAATGTTCTCAAAATTATTGATGGCATGTCATTGGCCAGGGTATCTCCAAATTATTTTGAATTTGATTTTGTTAGGTTACTAGAAAGACAATGGCATTCAGTTCATATTGTTCTAGATAGTACTTTATAAATTTCTTATAATATGATCACATTTTGTTATATATAATTTTGTGAGAAGGGTATTTTAATGTTACCTGGAACTTGTTCTTTTGAAGAAGTTTTTCTTGGTGAAATAGCATTTGGACTATGGAAATATAGGAAAATAATAGATGTTGATAGTATCATTATTTTTTTACTGCATTTTTTGGATTCCATTGGTAGCATTCACGTGATATTAGTTGGGTATATCTGGTTTAGGAAAGTTTCATTTAGTCTTGTTCAAGGTTTCATGAATTTCTTAAATGTTAGTATGATAAATTATTACCATTATAATGCACCTTTATGAACAAGATGAGCTCTTATTGCAATCAAGTGAAAGCCTACAACCTTTGAGCACAGTAGTCCCATGAAGACACATGTCTTGTAGATATGTTAGCCCAATGAAGACACCTGACCTATGGATGTAGAATTTTGGTGATTGTCACAATAATTATTCCATTTATGTTGAAACCTTGTTGTCATGGAAGATATCCATGTGCATCCTCTTGGTGGTCAATTATTTGAAGGGCCTCCCTGAGAATTTAAAACTTGATGACCCTAATGGTTCATGGATTTAGACTCCACACTTAATAATTTGTCTATGGTTGGTGATGGTGCCAATAGTTTTGCTCTATCTGACTAGGCTTGCACAATAGAAGCTCCCCTACTTGCTTGCACAAACATCCCAAGTGCTAGATGCAAGCTCCACCCTTAGCATCACTTTCTAGATCATGGCAATGACACACTAGAACAATAATTGTTGTCAAACCAAACTCCTAAATTTATGCCAATGGAGTGAGAAAGAAAAGCATCTTTACAAAGTTGCACATAGCAAATGGGTTGTTGCTTCATTCCGCTCTTATAGATTTGATGTCATTGATTTTATTTGGAATCTAATACTGTGTTCATCCTTTTCCCATTCTTTGAAATGACTCCATTCAATAGCCATTGAGAGCTTCTGATAACAAAATCTCCCTCATCACTTATGATAAGCATCCTAACTACTAGACGATGGCTTGCCCTTTAGATTTATTTCAAGGCAATGAAAATGATATGTTGGAATGAAAACTACTACCAAACCATTCTACAAATTGTTCCAATGAAGTTGCATAGAGACAACTTTGGGGAGCCCTTGCATAGCAATCAGGATGCTTTGTTGAACATCAACACTGATTCTATTGGAGGGTCACTGGGAGCTTTTGTTATCAAATCTCCCATTAGCCATGATAGGTTCATAACAAATTGCTAGAGTGCCAAGAAACCACCTAATGCTAGATGAGGGCTCACCATTATATCAACTTCATAATTGCTGAAAAAATGTGCTATAGAATGGTAACTACTGCCAAGCCTCTTCTGAAATTATGCTAGTTGAGTGATCAAAGAAGATCATTTAAGAGAGAGTCTATGGGTAGGCATTCATTGGGGGATTCACTTGTTGTATTTTTTTTTAAGTGCTCATTTCAGTTAAAATTTTGACCAACCCTTTGGTCACAACCATGGCATCTGGTCATGGGATGGGCCAAAATTCATTAAAATTTTGAACAATTCTTGAAATTTTTTCACCAAGAATTGGTCAAAATTTTGACCAACCCTATGGTCATGACCATGGCATCCTAGTCATGGGATGGGCCACAATTGGCCAAAATATTGACCAATTCGTAAAAGTTTTCCACATAGAATTGGTCAAAATTTTGACCAATTCTTGAAATTTTTACACGAAGAATTGGTCAAAATTTCTACCAATCCATGAGAGTTTTCCACTAAGAATTGGCCAAAATTTTGACCAATTCTTGGAAAGTTTTGAACAATATTTGGTCAAAATTTTGACCAATAATGACAAATTATGGTCAGTAGAAATATGATCTTTTTGATGAATGTGTTCATCAAAATTTTGACCAACCTACAATTTGGTCAAATTTTTGACAAGAAAAATTGCAAGGAACTACTTGGTCAAAATTTTAACCAGCATTGGTAAAACTTTTGAGCAAAATTCATTGAAAATTGGGTCCAAATTTACTAGTATTAGGAGATACAATCCAAACAACAGTAACTTCTACACAAGAACTCTATCTAAATACTATCTTTACCAAATCTACAATAACTATGAATTATCTTTATATTATTGCATACCCTCTTAAATGTAGCATCAATACATTCTATAGAAACTTATTACAAGTGTACATAATCTCATATTCATTCCCCAATCCTCACAAAACCAAAATCTATCAGCCACTCTATAAATCTTCACAAAATACCCAATATGTTGACATCAACGAAAAATTTTGTCATGAATGTAGCACAGAAGCTCTAAATCATGTGTCCAATAATGATACAATACTTCCCCATAAGAATATCATTAGTATTCATGCTAAAAACAACCCTACAAGACTTCTTTATATATAAAATTCTCCAATGCCCAAGAAGATTCTAGATTTTAGCCTTAACCCTTACGACCAACCAACCTACATTATTTTACTTTCATATTTTATTACATTAGAGTCAACCCAAGTAATTTTTCTTTTATATTTTTAGGTAGCCCACCTTATCAATATTATAACTCTTTAATCATAGCTTTAATTGACTATGATAACTACCTTTTAGATATCATAGCTCATGAACTACAACCTATTGACAATATAAGCATTGTCAATGTCTGTTTGACCTCATTTGTAGGCCTATAAAGCTTTCAAAATCAAGTGAATGCATTTTGAACCAAAAATTCTCAATAAATTTTCCAATACACTTGGTATTGCAATGAAACTCAACTAGTGGATTGATATAACTAAGATGAACTTCCACTTGTGAAATGAGAACATTCTAGTCTTCAATGACAAACATACTAAAAATAATAGGTTCCTACGAATATAAACTCTACACTGAAACAACCCTTATTAAGAAAGAAAAAAAAAATTTCTGATGCGAGATTTCCCTTACACTCAAGATGCTCTTGCATTAGACACCTAAGGTAATTTGAGAAGTGATCTTATCATGTCTCATGTGTTCAGAGGGAAACCAAGCTACTTATCCTCCTCCCTTATCATCTATGATGTATCTTCTATAGGTCATCCTTTCCATTTGGCCATATATTTTTCATATGACATATTCCTTGTATTTCTTCCAACAAAATTGTCTAGTATATCTTCAATTTCTTTTATGGCTACATTAGTTGCTAGAATAATCTACTATAATTTTGTGACCTCATCTTCAAAAATTCCTCCAAGATAATTTTTAAATATGAAACATTATATACTAGTGAAATAAATAGTTCATTGGAAAACTCTACTTCATAAACATTTATTGAATCATGCTTCTTCAATATCTTACATGGTCCAAACTTCTTCATTATTAACTTATTTAATGCTCCCACTAGAAATTGCTCCTTTCTTAAATGAACCATGACTATGTATTGTATATTCAAGTGACCAACAAAATATTTAGCTTCATTAGTACTTGTCTCTTATTTGTCCAAATTTCTTAATTCAAAAGCTTTTCAGGGACTAAGTTTCTATATACTATATGAAATGGTGATCTATTCATTCTCCTATTGACATTAATATCATTTGCTAATTATGCCAATGGTTAAATCAAGTCACATCCCTTTGGTTTATCTCTAACCAAACATCTCATCAAATTTCCCAAACTCCTATTCACTACCTATATCTATCCTTTAGTCTATGGATGATGTAATGAGATAAACTTAAAATGTATCCTTAACTTCTTCCATAATGTTTGCCAAAAGTACCCAAAAAACTTGGTGTCTCGATCTGAAACTATTCTCTTTGGGAGACTATTTAGTATCACAACTTCTTTGAAAACTAATTATTTTACATGAACAACATCATGAGTCTTCTTTTAGGGAATGAAATGTCCCATATTTGATAATCTATAAACCACAATAATAATTGAAGCATGCCCTTGTTGATTCCTTGGTAGGAAAAGAAAGAAGTCCATGCTCATATCCTCCTATGAATTCTCTAGTCTTGATAATGGCTTAACCATATATTTTGATTTGGTTCTTTTACCATTTGACATACTCTACAACTATGTACAAACTTCTTGACATATTGATGCATCTCTAGCTAGTAATAATTCTCCCTAACTTGAAAAAATAATTTTATCATCACCTAGATGTCCTTCCAACCCTCTACTATTCTTCTCCTTGATGAGATTCTCCCTCATATAACTCCTTTGAATGCACAACTAACTTCCTCTAAATAATATACCATTTTAGATGATGAAACTCAATAACTTGGTTTTGTCTAGAGTAATAGGTTCTATACAAAAAATTTCAAGCTTCACCAAAATTAGGATTCTTTGGATACAAACTCTTGAGTTCCTTGAGTTCAACAACCTCAATTTGCATTTTTTTTAGAAAAGATTATCTCTTGCTAAGAGCATCTTGAAGCCTATTAGACTTCTCACTACTATGTTTCAAAATATATATAACTCTAGAAAAAATCAACCTATTTCAAATGCCTTCGATTCAATTTTCCTTAACTATTCAAATATTATAAATTTTGATGATCAATATATAAAAGAAACTCCAGCTCGAACTATAGCATAACACTGTTGATCATCATAATATTTTCTCTTGAAATAATTAACTTCATACTAGATTTAAAAATAGGTCTACCTTCTTGTTTCAAGATAACTCCTATTTTTTAGAGTAAATAATTAATTATTAATTATTTATTCTATTTACTCAAGTTTACTTAGGTTAATGCATTTATTTAATATTTAGTATTTAATGCATGTAGTGATGAGTTGTTGACAACACGGGAGTTTGTTCACTTCTAGCATGTTCCACCTTTTTGTGGAAGAGTGCTTAGTTGTCAACCTTATCTTCTACCACCTTCCAGCTTGTTCTACAAGCTTCCATGAGGCCTTTATATTCAGGCTCTCTCATTGTATCTAACAACCCATTCTCATTATAAATACATTTTCATTGTTTTGTAATATCTTCTCTCTTCCTTCTTGGTTTCCCTTCAATAGGTTATTTTGCATGTATGTGATCTTGGCGACTATGGAGTTGGATTTCATCAACTCCTAAATGGTATCAGAGCCTCCCTGCTGCTGCTTCGTTGAAGGTTTTTTGAAGCCATGATTTGGAGACACAAACCCATTTTGTTTGTGTATTTTTCTTCAGTCCGAGGGAAGAGAATTTTTTTGGAGCACTTTGGGCCCAAATGGACATTTTCATTAGATCTAGAAGGCCATTTTCAATTAGGATTCATATAAAACTTTCCAATTTTGGAGACAGGGCTCCGGGAGGCATACAAATTTCATTTTAGGGCATTCTGTACAGTCGTACAAACACAAACCATTTAAAAAATAAAAAATAATATAATTTGGGCTAGCCACTAGGTGGCCACCAATGCACCACCCAGTGATTGCCCACACATAGCCTATGCCCCATCTCAGTAGGCTGCACCTCCCTTCATCTACTCTAGCACTGTCGTTGATAGTGGTGCACCCTACCTCAGCCCACCACAATAATGCCACTTCTATTCTGCCACTTTGTTGGTTTTTTCCTCTTCTATGCTACCTATTACATAGTCATTTGCCACATCTGTGATCTATCCAATCAACACTTACTCAGCAACTGTACAACCCCTATTTGTTGTATAGTTGGCAGTACACGTCTGCACTTGCATTAGCTGTCGAGAAGAGTTTTTGCCCCGTCAACACTAGTTAGGGTGTGACACATGGTAAGGCTTCTACATGGCCCATGCCATGTTACATGTTGACTCAACATCCTGCTACATGGCGTCCACATGACACTACCACATGGCACCCTTTCTTGTTGTGATAGCTGCTAGGCTATCAAATTTTTTGTCGTAGAATACTAACAATAGCATGACATCACCACCAGCACCTTCAATTTTTTGGCCATAAATTAACCATACAGAGGTATTTTCTGATCTGAAAGAAGCACTAGAAAGCTGTTTCTGAGACAGAGACATTGGTGTACATATTTTCAGGTTTTTATACAGTTTTGTTCTCATTTTTTAGTTATTAAAGTCTGAAGTTTTTTAATTTTTACTCTGGCATGCATATCTTTTGTGTCCCATGTCAATTTTTTGAAAACATTATATTTTTGGAAAGTTGGTTTTGTCACCTTTTCAAAAATGCAGTCTTTTTCCTTAGATTTTGGCCCATGCTCTTTCTATTATGTTTTTGGCATTTTTTCTCTATGGTGGATATCTTGGATGTTTTAGGTCCGAGGATCATTTTCTTGGCATGGTTTCTTTTGTTTTAGGCTGTACTTTCTTTTGTGTCAACTTTTTCTTTGTTATGATCATTGTAGACATCATTTGTAAGCACTTTTGTATACACACTGAGATAAAGTGCTAGTTTTGCATTTCAAGTTCACGAACATTGTTTTTTAAGTCAGTTGTACTTACACTATTTTTATAAAGAACCATGGGGGGATAGTTGTTTGTTGTTTTAGGCCTTCTCCCTTTGTCAAGTGAGTGTCCCTTCCATGACATTAGCCCCATGCAGCATCATTGTGACCATGTCTTTATAGGTGTTTTTACCTCTTCCTCTCTTGTCATTCTTGGTTCATCTATAGGATTTTTTTGGCCCACCTTCTCAGTTGTTTATCATCTCACCCCATCTACATTAAGGGGGGGTTATGCTATTGTTCTAATGCATTTTTGGTTCAATGGTTTGATAGTGTGAACTATGTATTTAGTGGTTGATCCTATATATGAGGTAATTGCAGTGGCTGGCTACCTATGCATTTCGGTGAGATGGATCATCTACCACATAGACACACTTGGTTCATGTTTTCTTCTTCCATGGAGGTTCTTCAGATCAGTAGTTTCTTTTTGATGGAAGATTTTGTATCTTCTTCATGCTTTAGTGATGCTCTTCATGATCACTCCTTGTTCCTATTTTAGGGGACATTCCCCTAGTTGGAGGCTTCTTCAGTTCTTCACTAGGTTTTTACCTCTTTTTGGGGGAGGTTTTTTACCACATGGTTTTCTCTCTTTCCCCATTTTTAGAGGTTGCATCTCTTTGCATTGTACATGGGTACCTAATATGGCCTCATTTTCGGGACCCATTCTGCATTTTCATCTTGGTTTTGTGAGCTTAATGCATTCCCCTAAGTTGCACTTAAGGGGGGGGTGTTAGAGTAAATAATTATTTATTATTTATTTATTCTATTTACTTAAGATTACTTAGGTTAATGCATTTATTTAATATTTAGTATTTAATGCATGTAGTGATGAGTTGTTGACAACACGGGAGTTTGTTCCCTTCTAGCATGTTCCACCTTTTTGTGGAAGAGTGCTTAGTTGTCAACCTTATCTTCTACCACCTTCTAGCTTGTTCTACAAGCTTCCATGAGGCCTTTATGTTCAGGCTCTCTTATTGTATCTAACAACACATTCTGATTGTAAATACATTTTCATTGTTTTGCAATATGTTCTCTCTCATGTCTGTTTAGGGTTTTTCCAAGCTCCACCTCTTTCTTCTTGGTTTCCCTTCAACATGTTATTTTTCATGTAGGTGATATTGGTGACTATAGAGTTAGATTTCATCAACTCCTACACTATTGAATTACCACTAGAATTACTATATATTTGAAACATCTTATTTAAATTTGGACATACTAAAATGTGTTGTTGAGTAACTTTTTGTTTCAGAAATTCAAAAGTCTTATTTTCTTTTGTATTCCACTTAAAGTCTTTCCTATCCCCTCCCATTATTTTAGTCAAGTGTCCATGTGCACTACTAAAACTTCTAATAAAATTCCTATAAAAGCTAGCCAAATCATGAAAAAGATATTACCTTAGGTACACTTATTGGAGTTTTCCATTTAAAGATAGTCTCCATGTTTTCTGGGTCAATTTTAGACCTTCTACTAAAAATAAAAATCTTAGATATATTTACCCCTTCATTAGTTTGCACTTCTTTAAATTAGTCAACAAGTATACCTTCTTGTCTCAAAACAACTCCTATTGCATTATCACTAGAATCACTATATACTTGAAACATCTTATTAAAATCTAGAAGTGCTAAAATGTGTTGATCAATAATTTTTTGATTCAAAAATTCAAAACTCTTATTTTCTTTTGTAGTCCACTTAAAGTCTTTCCTATCCCCTATAATTTTTTTAGTCAAGGGTCCACATGCACTACTAAAACTTGTGATAAAATTCCTATAAAAGGTAGCCAAATCATGAAAATATATTACCTCAGGTACACTTATTGGGATTTTCCATTTAAATATAGTCTTCATGTTCTTTGGATCAATTTTAGACCTTCTAACAAAACTAAAAATCTCAGATATATAGACCCCTCCATTAGACTACACTTCTTCAAATTAATCAACATTTTCTATTCTCTTAACTTATCAAAAATTCTATGAATATGCATTATATGCTCCTCTAATGTCTTACTAAAGATCAAAATATTATCTAGGTAAAAAATAAAAAATTTACCCAAACATTATTTCAGTACCTCATTTATGAGCTACATGAATATGCTTAGTTCATTGGTTAGTCCAAAAGGCATGAATAAGCACTCATATAATCCTTCCTGCATTATATGATCCTCTAATCTCTTACTAAAGATCAAAATTTTATTTTGGCATACAATACCAAAATTACCCAAACATTATTTTAGTACCTCATTTATGAGTCACATGAATGTGCTCAATTCATTGGTTAGTCCAAAAGGCATGAATAACCACTCATATAACCCTACATTTGTCTTGAAGGTAGTCTTCCATTCATCTCCTCCTCTAATTCATATCTGACAATATCCACTCTTCATATTATCTTTGTAAAATATACAACTACACTCAAACAACCCATAACATGATCCATGCATAGTGAGGAAATCCTATTCTTGATTGTGATTTTGTTTATGGCTTGATAATATATAAACATCCTATATTTTCTACTCTTATTTTATGCTTATAATGCTAGTACAACACACTAACTCAGACTTTCTCAAATCAATACCATCCACAAAAAATCATGTAGTTATCTATTTAACTCTAAACTTACTACTAGTGTCATTCTATGTGTTTCCTTATATAGAAATCTATCTTTTATAATCAAATGCATCTAATTTTTGGACTCTCTCACAAATGGTAATTTATAGGGAGATCCTTCACTTGAGTCACTTGGACTCCTTTCTATGCCTACTCTTTGAATTTTTTAGGTTTTTCTCTTCAACCCTTACTCCCTAGATAATTCCTTCCATCTTCTCCTCTTCCTTAAGATCTACCTACAAATTTGAAACTCAAAAAAACACCTAGAACTCACAAGTGTAACTTGTCTTGACTTTTGACCATGACCACACCAATCATTATGTAAGGATGTTGGACTACTATATTGACTATTTCACCCATTCTTGGTATCATTATGAACATTCTTTCTTTACTTTTCTTACTGATCTCATAAAACCCTATATTTATGGGTTAGTAGACTTTTAGGTATAATTAGGCCACCAAACCTAGTTTTTGGCTAGAAATTCAAAAACTTTACAAAGAATCCCAAAAACTAATTATTTATCAAGATACCCTTTTGGATTCTCTAAACTATTTTAGGGTCTTGGGTGCCCAAGGTGTCTATACACTCCCTGTTGTAACTACTATAGGGAAAGTAAATTCTAGGGGGGGTGAATCAGTCCTTCAAAACTTTAACCATAAATTCATTCACCACACATCCATCTCACAATTCTCATGTAAACCAAAATAGCTAGCTAAACATATTTATCCATAGCATGAAAGAAAATAACATTCAACACATGTATGACACAAGATGTTTGCTTACCCAGAAACCCTCCAATGAGAAGGTAAAATTGGGGTGAGGATGATGCCCGCAAATCTTCACTACTCTAGTAATAAAATGTATTTAATGAAGGTTACAATGTTTGATCATAAAACATCATCTACCCTATGAAAGTTCTACCCTATTAAAGGCTTACAAGATTGTTAGATCTTACCCTATTAAAGGATTACAATGAAGTAAGCACCCTGTTAAATGATTTACAACACCCTATTAAGACTACTCTATTAAGAGATTTAATTGATTCACCTACTAGAATATATTAGCAATGATCCTATAGTTAGCACTTTGCTACTAGATAGTAGATCACCTCTTTCTTGATGTGTACTTGATCCTCACTGATAAGATGTATCTCTTCTATCCTCTAATTCCTTTCCTATGTTTTGCTCTAACTAATTCTACAATGTATCTCAATTCAAAACTCCTTAGTCACCAAGAATGTTCTATTTGAGCACGCAAATTTCTCTCTTTTCTTCTTTCACATTCATAAAAAATGTAGGGTTTTTCCCCCTTAAGAATACTTAGGTGACTTAGGGTTAGGTTTGAATCAACAATTGTAATTTACCCATATTGCCACTTAATCCTTCCCTTTTTTTGATTGGTTGCATGTACTGCATAGGGATCATTAATAAAGATTCATCCTTATCATCTAGAATTGTAAAATAATCCTTATGTCAGATCAACAATGGTTTACATAGAAGTTTGTGCCATTACAAACAACTATGTCCAAAGTTGTTTACTCAGCACTTGAAGTTTTTGATGCTTGACATTCGCTCTCTTTAATGCTCTAACTTGGCCTTTGAATGACTCAGCATCCACTGATCACTCGACATCTAAATGAATCGACACTTACTATCTACTTGGCACTTGAGTGACTCAACACATATTGTATATCTCTCACTTGGCATGTACTATTTGGCAACTTATGCTTGACATACATTACTTTTTCTACATGAACTAAGTAAATGACTTAAGTATGTTGTCACTCATATGTAAAAACCAATCTGAGATTAACAATCTTCCCCTTTGACGTGAGTGGAAAAATACTTGGTCATGCATAAATATCCTTAGCTCTTCAAGAATCACTCAGATGATGTCAATTTAGTATTTTTCTTTCATAAAAAATTTCAAAACTTCTAAATTTTGCAAAACTTATGAGTCATCAATCATACCTCAACATTTAATAACTCCCCCTGACTTGATTATTCTATTCTTAACTAAAACTGAATATTCATGCTAAGTAGATTTTCTATGCTAACTCTATCACTGTTTGATCTCCCCCAATACTTATCTCTCCTTTCATGAATTCTCTCCCTTCAAATTCTTCTCCCCCTTTTGACACTTATGTCATGGTTTGTACATGAATTGTGCATTTGTCCAAGAAAGTTTTATGGACCTCAAGTATTATCTTCAAAGTTGCAACCCAGTTATCACATGCTACTTTCAATGATTTGATTTGGATAGATAACTTGGTAGTAAGGTGAACTAAGCCTTCATGTGTAGAAAGATGGGGATCTTTCTTCATCACTATTTCTAAAAAGGCTAGTTCCTAGTGTAGTATGTCCATGTGTGGAGTTAGTATGGATTGGATACTGATTAGTGTAGCCCAAATATTAGCATCTTGTGCTTACAATATTGCTGACTGACCTTGGGAGTTAAACAAATTTCTAAAGTGCTTTTGATTGAGAGCTAGAGAATTTAGTAGAGTAGTACCTGTTAGCATCATATCTCCTTGTTAAGTGTCAACATTTCACTGCACTTCCTATGTGAATAGATTTGTATCACACAACTTGGTGTATAGAGAGAAAATATTCTCTAAGACTTTCTTTACACCCTCAATCTTGGTTTCTAACTCAACCTAGTGTAGTTCAATGGCACTAGATATTTGTTCATTCACCTTGGTTTGGAATTTCTTCTCAAACAATTCCAATAATTTTACATTGGTATCTAGGTCTTCATCATTGATTTTCTCTACAATATTTGACAATACTCAATGATTGGCATGGCTTCATCAGGTGCAGGGAGGCTGAATGCATTAAAAAATATGTCCTTGATGTCATGAACTACTTGTTTCTATATGTGCTCCCTTCTAAGTAGTTCTTGGTGTTTCTTTCTTGCAACAGTATTGTGCACTATGCTCATCTGCTCTATTGTGATTATTGTAAGATCATAATTTGGTAACTGAACCACCTCATGTAAGTTGATTTCATCATAGGATGTCATCTCATCAACCTTAGATATGCTAGGACTTCACCTTGATGGTTGTAATGGTGTAGCTTCAATACTTGGCCTATGAAATGCTTGACTAGGAGTAGTCATAGTAGTGTCTAGTAATGTAACTAGCATTTGTATTGCTATTACTTCCTCTAGCTTTGTAGTCTAGACCGAATCTTCAGTCCTTTCCTTCTCCTTATCTTTGATCTCTTCTCCGCCTTGTTTGTGTCGTGTAAATGCAGGACTCACTTCCTGGCTTATTTGAATTGTTGTCTTTTCTTTTTCAATTATTGTTATTGTAGGTACCTTGGTGCTGATATGTGATGGCATGATGTCTTCCTGTGGTATACTACCATATGCATGGCAGTTTTCATCTTTGTAGATTGAGAGGAGACACTTGATAATGCTTGAGTCTTCTCCCTTGTAGATGCCAATTCTACCTTCTCAATTTCATCTACACTCACCAAAATAGGATGATTGCATAATTGTGAATTGGTGGTGGAATTAGTTAGTATCTTCTACATATCCTCCTCTCTAAG
The DNA here is from genome assembly GCA_028749045.1 of Cupressus sempervirens. Classification (NCBI taxonomy): domain Eukaryota; kingdom Viridiplantae; phylum Streptophyta; class Pinopsida; order Cupressales; family Cupressaceae; genus Cupressus; species Cupressus sempervirens. Next base: position 781,893,805 of record CM053793.1, on the reverse strand, counting down.
GGGATTGATGTCCTAAATGGTGGTGTCAGATACATTATTAACCTTTACTATATTTTCTTGAGGACTGGCACTCGACATTTGTACTTCTCGTACATTCTAGTTTGGTTGTTTCTCTTCTTCAATTGTTCCCTCTATAGTTCCTTCCCCATGTATTTCCATCATAGATTCATCACTTATTTCTTCAACTACCTCTTCCTCTTCTATGTCTTCATCTACTTCCTTAGGTGCTTGCTCAATAGCCTTTTTTTTTGTTAGCCCATAAATTACCTTCCATGTTTGTGTCCTTTGTTAGACAACAACTTCAATCATGTTTTATAAAATGTTAAAATCTCATTGCTTTGGAGAAAATCTTCCCTTGTACTTATTAATAGCTTTTTTCATCTCAAATTTGTTCAAATCTAGCATCACTCTTCCAAGTGTAGTCTCTCTAATATTTCTCTCTATTGTGAGACTATATTTCCACCTTTTCTCAACTCTATCATATAGGCTCTTTGGTGGAGATTTGGCAATCTCAATTGGAGTCTTCTTAAAAATTTCCACATGGCATATATAGATTCTTCTATTTTATTATTTTCTACCTTCCCAACTGTATCAAACTCAACATGTATAAATCCACTTAAATGAACATTATTCTTAATATTTTCACACAAAATGTCCAAATTAGAAGAGGGACTATGACTTACCACTTTGAATTGGCTATTATCATCTGACTCTATCCTCTTCTCATCTAATTTAGTTGGGGAAATATAATTCCTCTTTTTCTTATACTTAGGTTCATCTCCTAGTGTATTTGTACTAGCTCTCTTTCCTTTAGGCTTCTAAACCTCATAAGTCTTCTTTTTAGTGGCTCTTGTGCTAGCCCTGGCAATAGGAACTATATGATTTGGTTTCACAACCCTTTTAGGTTTTCTTGATACTGGCTTTTTTTTCTCTCTCTTCTTCTCTTCTATGGCAAAATATGCTTCATTGGATTCTTCTCCCTCAACACCTTCATCAATTTATTCTTCTTCTTCTCCTTGGTGTTCACCTTGATCCTATGTGAGAGAAAGTGGTTTTTGGGTAGGTGTATCTTCATCATCTTCATTGTCTTCTTCTTCTTCATCTCATTCTACCCCTTCACCAATTTTTTCTTTGAGTTTCTTCACAAGCTTATTGTTTTTCCTCATCATAGAAACTATCTTTAAATCCATTGTGATCTTTTACTTTTCTAAATCATAGTTTCCAAAAGTAATAGCATCCTTATCTCCTTCTTCTATCAATAAAGAAGTGATGGTTGCAGATGCCTCATCAACATTAATCTCATAAGGCAATGGTCTAATCCATCTCACCCTTCAAAAAATAACTTGTACATATGTGAAATCAACATCAACAGACTCAAAATTACCTCCAAGTTGTTCTATAAATTCACTAATTTTCACTACAACTGATCTGTTAGTCTTCCAAGCTACTTTTTTGAATGTGGGAAAAGTGTTGTGCACATACAAAAATATACAAATTAGTATTGAACCAAATTTGCACTGTGCACTTTTTGTTTTCCTTATGGCTCCCAATTTCTTTGATAATGTTGGAGTTGTAACTCATCAAGGTCATAAGAATGGTCTTCCTTTACTATCTTGTGACCCAAATCCATAGTCATACATGGTATACTATTTAACCTACTAGATTGAATGAAATTATGTCAATAATTCTCACTACAAAAGTAATTAGGTGATAAAAAATTATGTCTATGGTCATTCCTCTCTTGTTCCATAGTGCCACTATATTCTTTCCAATTGCCTCCTTTGCATCATTCCTCATTGTCTTAGGTCTATTTAGGGTTGGATACCCTATCACTTTATGAATGATTCTCTTTGTGATTTTTAGAGGGCCATCCTTTAACCATAGAGAGTTGTCATGAATTCTACTAATAAAAATCTTAATCCATTCTATTTTGAACACATTTGAAAAATCTAGGGCATGGGTCAACCCTTTTCTCTCTACAACCTTGTATTCTTCCTTTTAATACACCATTCTCACAAAATTTTCCATATAACTCTCTTATCTCCATGTCTCCAATTATTCCAACCTTACAAGTGTAGGAACATCTTACATCTTGTATCATCAAAACTTGTGGTGGTATAATTGATGCACTAGATAGGTCTCCTTTATATGCAATATCAAGAATTGCTTAGAAATGTGGTTGTTTGATCTCATTACATATCAATTGAAAATTTTAAAACTTCCTTTGCTTCCTTAACCATAGCAGAAAAAGAGCTAGATGCCATAACAACTAACTAGGGTTTGCAACAATTCAAACAACATAGCTCAGCACATGATAAATACCTTAAAAATTTGATGACTGGTATCGAGTAGCAATTGAATTCAGTTTGAAATGCTTGGAACAATCTCTTAAATTTTTCTTAAGCTCTTCATTCTCTCTTCAATCTCAAATAATTACAAATGAGTCAAAAATTGATCATATAGCCCTTAAAACTTTGCAATAAATGTGGAGTGCTTACATAGTTGTAAGCTCAGCTCCTATAGAAATTCTAACTCACTCAACTTCCATATAATTCCTTCTACACATAGTAACCACAACAAGTTTAGCCAACAATATCACCTCTAATAGCTCGACAATAACTAACTTTCAGTCAAAAACCACAGTGAAAATTTTCATGCTCAATAGTAACATGAAAAACTCTTAGATTCCTTCTAATTTTTAACCAATACTTTGCATCTTTCTTCATACATATATGATCCTTTCAAAACTAATTTCTTGGAACTGATGTATAATTGAACTTTGAAATATCAGTCCCACACATACCTCTTAATTGTGTAGTTGGGGATGGTGTGATCACTTGATCCATTGGATGAAGTGATCCCAAATGAGTTTGATGTACTGCAATCTTCCTTTTTCTTCCATGTCTTGTTCATTTTCACTTTTACTTCTTCAACATAAACCTTTCCTTTGGCTTTAATGAATTCACTGCTAGGTGTCTTTGACCTTGTTGGACAATTTCTACTTATGTGACTAGTCTTCAAACAACTAAAACATGTAATTTGACTCAACCATCTTTTGTAGTTGCTTTTGAAATGTGTTCTAATGCAATTTTCAGCAACATATCCATACTCTTGACAATAGTGACAACTATTCCTTGTATTGTAATCCAAATTGTAGGATCTTCCAGTATGGTTTACTTTAGCTTGTTTGTTTGATGACTAGATAGGCTTTGATCTACACTCATATGCTCTATGTCCATAATTCTTATAGTTGTAGTAGTGACCTTCAAATCTTTGTGTTCTTGATATCTTGGTTTTATATTCATGTGTTTGATGACCTTACTTGTTGCAATTTTGGAAGTGGCCCATAAACTTCTTCTTAGGATTCTAATTTGCAATTTTGCTCCTGTAAACATTTGTCGTATGACCTATCTTACCACAATTATGACAAGTAGGTTTGGAGTTCTTACCATTGACATTCCTTTGTACATCAATTTTAGATTATTCTTCTTCTTCAATACTAGTGTAACCTAATCTAGTAGTATCACTATTGGATCTAGGGGATCTCATCAATTGTTCAAAATACTTGATGGCTTCATTAGGTCTATTGAAACTTTCAACAATTTTTTTTCTCTTTTTAGATCATTTCTTAGTTTTTCATTCTACAACTTTACTGATTTGATTTCAATATATTTCAATATCTTTTCCATTCAATTCATTATTTTCAATCATCATTTGATTCAATTTTTGCAATTGCATGTGAGCAATCCTATTCACCTCTAATTTCTTCACTTCTAGTCCATTGATTAGTATCCTTTTGTCATCTTCAATCATGACTTTGTCTTCTTCAGCTTTATTTTTCTTCTCAATCACCTTACATAGCAATACTAATTGAAATTCTTGTTCTATCTTGATATTTTTGACCTCTTCAATTAGGGCTCCATTATTTTCCATTAGATTTGCAACTATTGCATCAAATTCATTTATGTTTCCATCTGCAAATAATTCAAAAATTTCAATCTCTTGGTAATGTGTGTCATTCTCTTCAATAGCTATCTCTTTCCATCTCTTCAATGATTGCTTCAACTCATCTCTTTCTTCATTTAGCTAATGTAGGGTAAGTTGTATTTCAATCTTCTGGTTCTCAATAGTCTTTCCCAAATTGTAGAATTCCACATCCAAGATCTTTCCTCAAAGTTGCAAAGATTTTCTTTTTAGACAACTAAATTGTGATACCAATTCTTGGAAATACAATAGGGCAAGTAAATTTTGAGAGGGGGGTGAATCAATCCTTTAAAACTTTAACCATAAATTCATTCACCACACATCCATCTCATAATTTGCATGTAAACTGAAATAGCTAGAAAACATATTTATCCATAGTATGAAAGCAAATAACATTCAACACATGTATGACACAAGACATTTGGTTACCTAGAAACCCTCCAATGAGAAGGTTAAACTGGGGTGGGGATGACACCCACAAATATTCACTGCTATAGTAATAAAGTGTATCCAATAAAGGTTACAATGTTTTATCATAAAACATGATCTACCATTTGAAAGGTCTTCCATGTTAAAGGCTTACAAGATTGTTAGATCTTACCTTGTTAAAGGCTTGCAAGATTGTTAGATCTTACCTTGTTAAAGGATTTCAACACCATATTAGAAGTGTTCTTGGTAAAAGGACTTTAACTTACAATGAAGTAAGGACCCTATTAAAGGACTTAAAATAGCCTATTAAGACTACTCTATTAATGGATTTAACTATTTCACCTACTACAATTTATTAGCAATGATTCTATGATTAGCACTCTGTTGCTAGATAATAGATCACCTCTTTCCTAATGTTTACTTGATCCTCACTAATTAGATGTATCTCTTTTGTCCTCTAATTCATTTCCTTTATTCTCCTCTAACTAAATTTGGCAATGTATCTTAATTCACAACTCCTTAGTCACCATGAATGTTCTTTTTGCACATGCAAGCTTCTCTCTTTTCTCCTTCCACATTCATAAAAAGTTTAGGGTTTTTCCTCCTTAAGAAGACCTAGGTGACTTAGGGTTAGGTATGAACCAATGATTTTGATGCACCCATATTACCACTTAATCCTTCCCTTTTTTAGATTGGCAACATGTACTACATAGGCATCCTCAATAAATATTTTTCCTTATTATATAGAATCATAAAACAATCCTTGTGATGGCTCAAAAATGATTTACATAGAAGTTCATGCCATTACAAACAACTATGTCCAAAACTATTTACTTGGCACTTGAAGTATCTGATGCTTAGCATCCACTATCTCTTTAATGTTGTAACTCAGTCTCTGAGTGACTCAGCATTTACTAATCACTTGGCATGTGAATGTCTTTGCACTTACTATATGCCCAGTGCTTGAATGACTTAGTACCTACTACCTACTCGACACATACTATATATCTCTTGCTCGGCATATACTATCTAGAAACTTATGCTCGACATATATTTCTTGTTTAGAATGAGCTAAGTAAATGACTTAATTAAATTTTCACTCATAAATCAAAACCAATCTGAGATTAATACCCCCTTCCCTTGGATATAGGCCCATTTACCAAGGGTTTGAACTAAAGCTAGTTTCTTAAGAAAATATTACATAAATGGACTCAACGATCCATTTCATTCACTTTAGGACCTCTTTATACTCCAATTCACACTATCACCACACTTAAACACTAATACCAAAAAATCCTTGGATAAAAATTTAGTGCAACATTATCTTCCTCCTTGGTTGACTTCCACGAGCTTGCCTAAGAAAGACATTAAAATAGAAAATTGAATGATCTCATTCCAATTATGATATAATACACTATGAAATTAGGGTAATTTCATATCACAAAGATGAAATAAGTTCCCAGAGTTGGATTTTAAAGAAATGCCATTTTATTGACCTAACCCTAGTTTTGACAGTATATAGGCCACTAGGTTTGTATTTTTGTTGGACTAAACAAATTTTTTAAATAAAAAAAACTAAAAATAATGTACATAGAGAGAGGAATCAAATATTACTACTATTAGCAACAATAAAAAGGTAAATTCAATCCATCAAAGGGGAGTTGCTCAAGTTGCAAGGCCAACTATGATAAATTGTCATGCAATTGCACCTTGTTAGCTATTGAACTTCAACAACCTCCCAAACCAACCCCTCCAAAATGCCATGGTTTTTCTTATATAACCAAAAATAAAATATTTTAAATTTTGGAATTGAACCCTAACTATTATGATGTGATTTTTTATTTCTTTCTGAAATCTTGCCATTGACAACTTTTCAACTTTTTAGCAGATATATATATATATATCTATATATATATATATATATATATATATATATATATATATATATATATATATATATATACATATGTATATATATATATATATACATATGTATATATATATATATACATATGTATATGTATATATATATATATACATATGTATATATATATATATACATATATATATACATATGTATATATATATATTATATATACATATATATAAATATTATATATACATATGTATATATACATACATATATATAGATACATATATATGTATGTATGTGTGTGTGTGTGTGTGTGTGTGTGTGTGTATATATATATATATATATATATATATATATATATATATATATATATATATATATATATATATATATATATATATATATATATATATATCACTCTACTATCACCTTTTATCTATGCATAATTCCTTCATTGGCTACATGAGATGTGTCTACACCATTCCAAATCATTTACAAGTTCTCTTGGGGCATTTGGAATAATATGCCCAATTTGGCCAACTTTGGTAACATTTTGGCAACACTTGGAAATTTGTGGGAACTTGTGCCCAAACACACATATTAACTCAAAAACTATTCTAACACACCCCTTGGACCATCTTGGAGCCCTTATTCTTTCAATAACCTAGATAGAGTCATTTACAAGCCAAAATGAACTAAATATTTTAACCTAACCCTAGGCACTCTTACACAATTCTCTCTCTATGCAAAAGATGTTATGTCACACTTAGTGACAAGATTTTAAAGTTTATTCCAAGCTTCTTGAACTAACTCTTTTTAAAAAAAGTGGCTTCTAATTTAGGAAGGTGTTTCTATTTGATGAGGTGTTCCATGTATACATCATACCTTATTTTCTTCTTTTCCCTTGAGTCTAGAATCTTCTAAGCATCTGGCTTCTCTTTGGATGGTAATGTACATTTGTGATGACTTTATTAAACTTTAAAAAAAATTACTGCCCTCTTCAATATGACCTCTATATAATTTCACCTATTATTGTATATTAAAAATAGGATCGATAGCTAGATATGAAAGCAGGTCAATCTTTTAGGCATTCATACCATACTTTTCCAATATCTTACAAAGAACTATTCCTCTCATTTGAAATTTTCTTGGAACTCCTTTCTAAATTCTTACTATATTGATGTGGACCATGACTACATCCCCAACTTTTAATTGTACTTCTCTCTTCTTGTCATCAACTTTGGTTGTTAATCTTTGGGTGGCTTCAATAAGTGACTTCTTTACCTAATTATGAAACTCCTTCATTGATTGGGTAAAGTCCTCAACATTCCCACCTCTTCCTTCTACATTACCAAGATCTTTCAACTCACATACACACCTTGTATGGATGTGAGAAAAAATTTCAAAAGGGCTCTTACCAGTAGATTTTTTAACACTGACATTGTAAGGAAATTCAACTAAGGGTATTACCTTAAGAGTTTACCCAAGACTCTATTAATGACCTCTATTTAGCCATAAGTCTATGGGTGGTAGGATGAAGAAAATAATATTTTTTTCCCTAGTCTCTTCCTCAATTACTTCCAAAAATGGAACATGAATTTAGCATCCCTCTCAAATATAATACTCAATGGAAACCCATGTATCCACACCACCTCTTCGAAGACTAGATGGGCTATGTAGCTAGCGTGATGTGTTTTTTTAGATGGGATGAGGTGACTCATTTTAATTAACCTAGCAAAAACTAAAAATACACTATCCAAACCAATGTTAGTGCTTGGTAAACCAACTATGAAATTTATGCTAACGTACTCCCATACTCTATTAGGAGTGTGTAGTGGTTGTTAAAGACCTGCATTTAAAGTAGAACCCTTTTCTTTTTGGACACAATACAATGTTATACATACCTTTTCACATCCTTTTACATCTTAGACTAGAAGTAGAACCTTTGAGCTAACTCAAGTGTCTTCTTTAGACCAAAATGACCAGTGAGGCTCCTATTATGCTTCTCTTGTATCAAATTTTCTCTCATGGGTCCTCTAGGTAAATATATCTGACTACCCTTAAACAATTACCCATTTTTCATGGTGTAATCTACATACTAACTATGTAGTGGTTTTTAAACTCAACGTGTACTTTACATGTCTTTAAAAATTCCTCATCATCCTTGTAAAGGTCTTTGAAGATCTCAACCCTAATGCTCTACAACTGTACTTCTTGAACAATAGGAAGCCTTCTACTTAGTGCATCAACAACCTTGTTTCCTTGGCCGTTCTTATTCTTGATTGTGAAGGTGTAAGCCTACAAGAACTCCATCCACCCAATGTGTCTATGGCTCAACTTATCTTGGTTATTTATGCATCCCAATTGATGATTATCAATAAACACTACAAACTCCTTGGTTAAGAGACAATGTCTCCACTTCTCAAGATCCTACACAAATGCAAAGAGATCTAGATCTTATGATGAATCATTTTTCTTTTCCTCACTTATTTTTTCACAATGCAAATCTAATGGCCTCCCATCTTGACTATAATTGTCCCTACAACCACACTACTTACATCACACTTCAATGTAAACAACTTCTCAAAGATAGGAAAAAACAATATTGGTTAGGTGGATACCTTATTTTTCAACATCTCAAACCCTCTATCAGCTTCTTTGGTCCACTTGCATTTATTTTTGAAACCACCCTTAATTATATCTAAGATAGGAGCACAAATTTCACTAAACCTTTTAATGAATTTCCTATATAATTGTGCAACACCATAGAAACTCCTAACCTCTATCCCAATTTTTAGAGTAGGAAAACTAGGTATAGCCTCCTCTTTTGTAGGATCCTTCTTTAGCTTTCCTTGTGATACCAAAAACCCAAGGTATAATAGTTCTTTCTTCAATAACTCACACTTCTCTAAGTTAAATTATCAGCTACTCCTCATAAAACTTCCTTAGCATAATCTCCAAATGTTTAAGATGTTCCTCTCTATTAATGTTAAATATGAGGATTTCATCTAAATAAACCAATATAAACCTCCCAATGTAATCTTTGATCACTTTTTTCATCAACCTCATGAATGTTCTAGGGGTTTTTGTAAGCCCAAATGGCATGATAATCCATTCATACAAACCTTCTATGGTTTTGAAGTCATTTTTCCACTCATCACCCTCCTTAATCATAATTTGGTGATAACCACTCTTCAATTCTATCTTAGTAAAATATCTAGCCCCTCCAAGACAATCCATTAGGTCCTCTATTCTAGGAATAGGAAATCTATATTTTATTGTTATCCTATTGATTTCCCTTGAATTAGTACACAAACTCCACTTTCCTCCTTTCTTGGGTGCTAGAATAATTGGAACTACACATGGGATTATACTCTTCCTCACCAAGCCTTGGAATTCTTGAACTTGTCTTGCAACCTCTTTACTCTAATCAGGAGTCATCTCGTAAGCCACCTTGTTAGGTAAGGAGGCCCTTTTTATAAATTCAATCTAATGACTAACTATTCTATGAGGTGGTAAAATTGTAGATGAACCATCACTCACTATGTTTTTAAACTTATCCAATAGCTTCTTCACATTTGTAAGTAAAAGTTCTTTCTTTGGTTTGTCTTCCTCTTTAGGTTTCACAAGAATAGAAAAACCCATTCCATCTCCTTTGTTAAGGCCATTCAATAACTCTTTCCTACTCACCAATAATACATTGGAATCCATTATTTTGTTCTCCCCTTCATCCATAAAATATTGAATATTATAGGTCACTCAATTTTTTTTAAAGGAGTAGGAGTTTCTATCTCTATTATGCATAGCCTTTATATCAAACTTTCCTAGTCTTCCTAGTAACAAATGATATGAATCTATGGGTAGTATATTACATAAAATTATATACTTATACCCTCCTATGGAAAACTTGAACCATCTTGTTCATTAACAAACAGATTTTTCCCCTTATTCAACTAAGTGACCCTATACAAATGAGTATGAGGGACTTTGGTTCAACTTAGCTTGTTAACTACCTCCTCTAATATGATATTATTAGTTCACCCTAAGCCTATTATCAACTTACACACCTTACCAAGAATCTTAAGTATTACCTTAAATAATGATAACTTTTTTTGGGTTCCTCCTTAACTTTCTCTTTGATCAATATCCTTCCAAACATCATTTTTTTATGACTCTTTGAATCAAGGTTTACCTCAGGAGACTTTACATTTCTTGCATCTTCTTGGAAATTAATTATCCTCTTCTTTTTTGTGATGATAATGCCTTCTCAAGGAACCAATACATTGGGTCACCTAATTGACCATAATTCTTGCATTTCATATTTGCAAAGTGTGGTCCCCTACTAGAGCCTCCAAATTTACCTTTGCTAGAACTCCTTCATTTACTATGAGTTCCTCTTCCACTGGAATCATTAATTTTCTCTACCAATATAGATTCACCTTGGGGTCTTGATTCACTTCCCCTGCCATTGTAGTTTCCTCTATGGCCTTTTGAATATCTACATATGCACTTACCTTTCTTGATTGAATCTTTTTTTTTTCTATTTTCCTCCACTTTGAGGAAAAGTTGGTAACACTTGTGAACAATAGTGGGATTTAAGACACTAATCTCTTCTTGAATATTCCACCTTAGTCCATTCATTTATTGAGCTACTCTTATGCTCTCACCCTCTTGCACCTTGGATCTTAAAAATGACTTTTTAAATGCTTATGTATGCATTCATGTCCATATCCCTCTTTGTAATGTTCTACCTTTCTCTATGGAGTTGTACATCATAATCTTTTGGTAAATAAGTCTCTTTAACCTTTTATACAATGGCCTTTCATGAAATTATGGTGTCCTTCCCTTCTTTTTCCCTCTCTGATTGCACAAACATCCACCATGTCAAGGTTGGTCCCCTCATTCTTGATGTTTCCACCTTCACTTTTTCCCTCACACTCAAAGTGATTTTCCAACCCCTATATCCATTCCATGATCAAGTATGGCTCTAGTTTACTGCTAAATAATGATATACCTTCAAGTTCCCCCCCCCCCCCCCCCCCAACCAATGCTTTAATATCTTTAAGAAATGGTTCTTCCCATAAGGGTGGATCAAAGTTAGGGATTTCATCTTCTATAACTAATGCTTTACCCTTCTTTTCACTTTCTTTTACTTTTCCACTAATTTTTTATGTCTTTTCATAAACTTTTCCTAGATTCTCCCTTATAGTTTGATAGAGAGATCCTTTATGTGAGTCACTTGGAATCCTTCCTAGGCCTTTTTTTTTACCTTTCTAGGGTTCTCTCTTGAACTCTTACTCCTTGGATAATTATTACCATCTTCTCCACTTCCTAAAAATCTCTCTAACAATTTTAAACTCAACTAGACAACTCAAACTCACAAGTTTAAGTTCTCTTTAATTTTCACCATGACCATGCTAATCACTATGTAGGGATGTTATACTTTTATAATTATTATTTCATATGTTCTTGATATCATTATGAACCTTCTTGCATTACTTTTCTTACTAATCTCATGAAACCCTATAATTAAGGGCTAGTAGCCTTTTAGGCCTAATTAGACCTCCAAATCTAGCTCTTGGCTAACAATTCAAAAACTTCACAAAGAATCCCCATAAATAACTATTGAATAGCATAAAATTTTGGATTCTCTAAAATATTTGAGGTTCTTGGGTGCCCAAACTATCCATACACATCATTCCTTAGTATGAGCCTATTTACCAAGGGTTTTGAACTAACAACTAGTTTCTTGAGAAAATCTTACACAAATGGTGATGCAAGAGCATCCTAGGTTGTCTTGTTATCTTGCTCATCTTTGTTCATTCTACATGTTGGTGTTGAGTCACGATAGCTCTAATGGATGCCAAGTTATTGTAACTCTAGTGGATACCGAGTTACTATAGCTCTAGTGGATGTTGAGTTACTATAGCTCTAATGGATGCCGAGTTACTATATCTCTAATGGGTGCCAAGTTACTATAGCTCTAATGGATGCCAAGTTACTGTAACTCTAGTGGATGTAGAATTATTATAGCTCTAGTGAATGCCGAGTTACTATAGCAATCTAGTGTTGACCGAGTGTTCCTTCATGTGCCAAGAGAATCTATTGGTGTCGAATGTTACTATCGGTGCCGAGTTTTTTTATTGATGTCAAGTGCTAATATTTGTCTTGGTCCTTCTTTGACTGAGTTGTCTATGGCTGGTTCTAGTTTAGGCTAACCTTGCACATATTTAATTTTGATATTAGTAGTTAATATTTGATGTGAGTCAACTTGTGGTTGTGCATGAATTTAATGTAAGGTTTAATTTTTTGATAGGCTAACCTTTGGCCACACAAGTATTTAAGGAGGTCTAGGATTGAGTTTTAGGAAGAAACTTAGAGGATGTAAAAGTTGGAAGATATATGTCTAGAAATCTGAATTTGAAGTTAGATCATGGATTTGAATGCATTTTGTAGTTGACTATAACATAGAAGGCCTTACAATTGGACATGTATGCTAATTATTTGGTGAATCAATAAAAGTGTTTTCTCTTCTTCCTCCTTTGGTTGTTTTTCTTTATGTTGTGTTTCTATTATGTTAACTCTTGCATGGTGGTTTGGATAGCAAGGTGTGCTTGTGGCCCTAGTTCTTCATCCCTCCTTGCATTAGGTTGTATTAGAGCTTGAGGTTCATCCTTGTGGTGATTGGATAATGTATAACCCTAAGTGAATTGGGTTGTAGAGTTTTAGATCTATAGAATTGACCTATAACTTGCATAGGGTTACTATCTTGTAGGAACCTGATTTGTAAAGATGGTTTGAGGTAGAGAAAATGTTGATAATGAATTATTGGATAAATTGAGAATTTTTTTAGCTAGATTAGATGTTGTAGATACCACCCAAAGGAGAGGAGCATATTTTGATGATGAAGCAGTAGCACCAAACCCTAATCCAAAACCTAAAGAAGACTAAGATTAAGTAAGGTTATTGAGAGTGTTGTCTCAAGCAAATTTAAAGCCTGTTGTAGAAGTTGTTCCTTATGATGGAAAATTGGACACCAATGTTGTGTCGGATTAGATCTCTAATATGGAGAAGTTCTTTGAGTATGAAAATACTCCTAATAATAGGATGGTGAAAATTGTTGTTACAAGGTTAAAGGATCATGCCTTACTATGATGGGAGTATTTGGAAACTAATAGAAAAAGGAGAGGAAAGGAAAAGATCAAGACCTAGCCAAATATGTTAAACAAAGTAAAGAAAAAATTCCTTCCCACTAATTACCAAGTTAGCTTGTTGAGAAAGATGCAAAATTTGAGGCAAAGAGACATGAGTGTGAAGGAGTATACTGAGGAATTCTATAGGTTGGACATCAAATTTGGACATGTGGATGATGATGTTAAGAAAATTTCAAGGTACAAAAATGGATTTAGATCTAAAATTCAAGATTAAATAAGTTTTGTTAAATTGGAAAGAGTGGAAGAAGCATACCAATATGCCTTGAAGGCTGAGGAGATCTTGACAAAGAAGAATGAACAAAGACAAAGAGGTAGGGATGGTAGATTCTAGAGAGGTAGAGGTAAATTTTATGGTGAAAGTGACAGATTTGATAATTCTATACAAGATAAGGGAAAATCTAAATGGAAGAATGATGACAAAGGAAACACTAAATGGAAAGGTGGTAATTCTTACCAAGTTTTGTGTGATATTATGCCTATGGATTGTTGTCATATTTTGTTGGGTAGACCTTGGTAGTATGATAGATATGCTATACATGATGGAAGATTGAATCAATATACTCTTTAGGTAAATGGAAAAAAACAATATCACTGCTTTTAATTGAAAGTCTAGATGAGGTTAATTGTACTACTATAAAAATTTGCATGGTTAACGAGAAATTTTTTGAAATAGAAATGAAAAAGAGTCAATTTATTTTGTTATAATTCTAAGGAGACCAAATTGTGTCAATAGTAATTGAGGGCTAGAAAACAATGTTAACCAAGTTGCAGTCAATGGTGACCAAGTAATAGCTAGTAGTATTGATCGAGTACTAGAAGAAATTGTAGAATTACTAAATCAGTATAAAGAGATTGTTGCAGAGGATATACTTGATGGTTTACCTCCAATGAGAAGTATAAGTCATTGTATGGATATGATTCCTAGAGCTAGTTTTCCAGAAAAGGCACCATATAGATTGACACCTATAGAGAATGAAGAAATTAATAGACAAGTGTATGAGTTGTTGTATAAAGGTTTGATCAAAGAAAGCTTGAGTGCATGTGTTATACCTATTGTATTAGTACCTAAAAATAATGGATAATGGAGAATGTGTACTGATTCTAGAGCTATTAACAAGATCACATTGAAATATAGGTTTCCTATGTCAAAGATGGATGACATAATGGGTTGTTTGAGTGGAGAAAAGTATTTTACAAAGGTTGATTTGAAGAATGGTTATCATCATATTAGAATTAGAGAAGGTGATGAATGGAAAACTTCTTTCAAGAGAAAAGAGGGTTTCTATAAATGGTTGGTTATGCCTTTTGTTTTGACTAATACACCTACTACTTTCATGAGGTTGATGAATGAAGTTTTGAAAATGTTTTTGGGTAAGTTTTTGATTTTTTATTTGGATGAAATTTTGATATTTATTAGGACCAAGGAAGAACATCTTGAGAATGTTAGACATGTATTGCAAAGATTGAAAGTGGAGAATTTGATGATTAATTTGAAGAAGTGTTCTAGATTGTGTATTTGGGATTTGTGATTTCAGCTAATAATTTGAAGATGGATCCTGAGAAGGTAAAAGAAATTTTGGAATGGCCTAGACCTAAGAATGTGGGTGAGGTAAGATCATTTCATGGTTTGGCTAGTTTCTATAGAAAGTTCATAAGAAATTTCAATTCTATTTGTAATGCTATGAATGAGACAATGAGAGGAGATAAAAAGGAATTTAAGTCAACACATGGAACCGATAAAAGTTTTGAGACTTTGAAACAAAAGGTTACTAAGTTACCTATGTTGGCTTTACCTAATTTCAATAAGGTATTTCAAGTTGAATGTGATGCAAGTGGTAGTGCAATAGGACTGGTATTAAGTCAAGAAGGTAAAGCTGTTGCTTTCTTTAGTGAAAAGTTGAATGATACTAAAAGGAATTATTATGTGTATGATCAAGAGTTTTATGCTATTGTTCAAGCATTGAAGAAGTGGAGACATTATTTGATTCCTAAAGAGTTTGTGTTGTATACTAATCATAAAGCTTTGCAGTACTTAGGAAGTCAACATAAATTGAACCAGAGACATATGAAGTGGGTTGAGTACTTGCAGAGTTTTACATTTGTCATTAAGCATAAGAGTGGAGTTACTAACAAAGTTATTGATGCATTGACCAGAAGGCATTCTTTATTGACTGAGATGAAAGTTGAAGTTCTTGGTTTTGGAGACATGATAGAGTTGTATGCTACTGACCCTAATTTTTCTGAGGCATGGAGAGAGTGCAGAGCACCAAATCTAACAAATCACATAAGTAAGTATGCTGAGTATTTTATTCAAGAAAATATGTTGTTCAGAGGTATTTAGTTGTGTATTCCTAGAAGTTATAGGAGGTTGAATTTTATTAAGAAAAATCATAATGGTGGATTGGATGGACATTTTGGAATTGATAAGACTTTGAGTTTGCTAAAGGATAAGTATTATTGACCACAAATGTATAAGGATTTTCAAAAATTTGTAAAGAGTTGTGGGGTTTGTCAAGTTGTAAAAGGAGTAAGTCAAAATACTAGTTTATATACACCTAATACTATTCCTGAGAAACCTTGGAGTGACATCAGTATGGATTTTATTCTTGGATTACCTAAGATAGTCAAGGGGTATGATTCTATCTTCATTGTGGTGGATAGATTTTCTAAGATGGCTTATTTCATACCATGTAAGAAGACATTAGATGCTGAGCATGTTACTGAAATTTTCTTTAAAGAGATTGTGAGATTGCATGGATTACCAACAAGTATTATTTCCAACAGAGATAGTAAGTATGTTGGTTATTTTTGGAAGATGTTGTGGAAGAAGATGGGTACTGAGCTGAAGTTTAGTTCTACATTCCATCCACAAAAAGATGGATACATAAAGGTTGTGAATAGAAGTTTGGGTAATTTTCTTAGATGTTTAGTGGAAGATAAGACAAGTTACTAGGAAGTAGTGTTGGCACAAGTTGAGTTTGCATATAATAATTTTGTGAATAGGAGTATATGAAAAAAAAACCTTTTGAGATTATTACTAGAATGTAGCCTAGAGGTATATCAGATTTAAGAGATATTGTTGGTGAAGAAAAGAGATGTATTGTAGGGGAAGAGTTTTCTAATTTTATGGAATCTTTGCATAAGGAAGTGAAGTTAAGGATGGAAAAAAGTAATGAGAAGTATAAGGAGAATGTTGATAAGTCTAGAAGACATCATGATTTTAAATTTGGTGATGAGGTGATGGTTCATTTGAAGAAAGGAAGATTTCCATTGGAACATATAGTAAGCTAAAGATGAAGAAGTTTAGACCTTGTAAGATCTTGAAGAAGTTTGAGTGGTAACGCTAATGAATTTGAGTTACCTATTGACGTGGAAATATCTCCTATATTCAATATTATTGAGTTGTATAAGTATCATGAGTTAGATGATGAAGTTGTTGAATCAGAAGATTATTCTAAGTAGAAGATTGAACAACTTGAATAGATATTGGATTAGAGAGTTGGCAAGAGAAAAAAAGAAAAATATTACTATGAATATTTGGTGAAGTGGAAGAACGGACCTATTGAAGATGCTTCATGGATTTATCAATCTAAGTTGGATTCAGCTCAAGTTGTTACATCTCAATGATTCAAGGGAATCATTTCTTTTAACCCTGCTTGTCTAATGTAGGAGAATCCTAGGTTGTCTTGTTATCCTACTCATCTTTGTTCATTCTACATGTTGGTGTCGAGCTACTATAGCTCTAATAGATGCCAAGTTATTGTAGCTCTAGTGGATGCCAAGTTACCATAGCTCTAGTGGATATTGAGTTATTATATCTCTAATGGATGTCAAGTTATTGTAGCTCCAATGGATCTTGAGTTACTGTAGCTCTAGTGGATGCTAAGTTACTGTAGCTCTAGTGGATGCTGAGTTATTGTAGCTCTAGTAGATGTTGAGTTACTAAAGAAATCTATTGTTGACCTAGTCTTCCTTCATGTGCTGAGTGAATCTATTGGTTCCAAGTGTTACTGTTGATGTTGAATGTTTCTATTGATGTTGAGTGCTAATATTTTTCTTGGTCCTTCTTTGACTAAGTTGTGTATGTTTGGTTCCAATTTGGGCCGACCTTACATGTATTTAATTTTGATATTAGTAGTTAATATTTAATGTGAGCTGACTTTTGGTTGTGCATGCATTTAATGTAAGGTTTAATTTTTTGATAGGCTGACCTCTAACCACACAAGTATTTAAGGAGGTCTAGGATTGAGTTTTAGGAAGAAACTTAGAGGATGTGAAAGTTGGAAGATACGTGTCTAGAAATCTGAATTTGAATCTAGATTGTGGATTTGAATGTATTTTGTATCTATCCATAACCCAGAAGGCCTTATAGCTGGACATGTATGCTAATTATTTTGTGAATCAATAAAAGCATTTTCTCTTCTTCCCTCTTTGGTTATTGTTCTTTGTGTTGTGTTTCTTCTATGTTAACTCTTGCATAGTGGTTTGGATAGGCAAGTGTGCCTATGGCCCTAGTTCTTCATCCCTCCTTGTGTCAAATATATTCAAAACTCCTTTTTATTCACTCCAATAATTCATTAGAATCTAATACACATTATCATCACACTTGAACACATATTACAATCAATGCTTGCATGAAAATTTATGTTGTCATTGTCAAGCTACCAGAGGCTCGCCTAGGGCAAGATGTTAAAACAAGAAATTGCATGCCCTCTTTGTTGCTTTACCATACAAGGTTTTTAATTCTTTTATATTAATTTTTTTATGTTCTTTGATATATATTTCATCTTCATCCATAGTAACTATAATGTTACTTACTAAATCTTGCATCATATGGTTTTCAAGATCATTCTCTTTGTTGTCAGAGTTTAGGCCTATTTCATCATATAGTACATTCCAATTCTTCTTTTTATTTTTCATATACATGTACATTAGTGTAAGGGCCCAAATTTGATAAAATTTGGCTATTTTCTTTTATGCTTGTCTGGTATTCAATCTCTATTAATTGTGAAATTTCATCTTTAATGAGGAGGATTTCTTTATTGCTACTTACTTTATTATATCCAATAGTGTCATTTCAATATTTTGTACTAATTTGTTCCTATATTTCTTTTATATCTTTTTGTATATTTTATTTTCCTCTTTTATTTTATCCTTCTTATTTCCTTTTGGAATCACGATATTAGGGTCATTCATTCTTTCTAGATTACTAACTTTGTGCTAATAGTTTTTCAGTGTGAACATCTTTTCTACAAACATAACTGGTACATGAATGTTGGAAACTACTTCATTGTGATGGGTAGGTATGTTATTCTTGGTAGGAGGTTTACATATTTCATTTCTTTCTCTTTGATCATTCTTATTGAAATACCATTGTTCAAATTCCACCGATGATGAGATGCTACTTGAGGGGAATGACTCATGTCTTTCTCTTGCTTCTCCCTTTAAATTTTTGGCAAAGAGAGTCATAATACTATTATGATCATACAACTACTATTCATTTACAAAGGTATAAAATGTGTCCCTATGAAAAATTACTAATTTTTCCATTCTCCATAAAACTTTGGCACAAAATTAAATAGTTTATAACACAATTTGTCATACCAATAACTAAATCTTTTGAGATCCAATGGTCTAACGCCTTCAGAATTAATGGTTTTCTTTGGGATAAACAATTAATTTATTTTTTAGAGGAAATTTTTCTTCTTTTATGAGTTTCTCTCCTCAATAGAGTTACTAACCTTTATCTGAATAGAATCACCACCTTCTTCTGAAGAAATATCAAATTTATTGTACCTTCTAGGTTGATTTCTCCAATGCATTGTAAAACAAAACCTTTCTGATCTTTAAAACTTCAAATCTTGGGTATCTTCACAATGGATATTATGTTCAAATCTACCTAGTAGGATCCTTAGTTTTTTGGTTCCTCAAAATTTTGTTTGGAAAGTATATGAGTTGTGCCTACTCAATGTTGGGTAATCCAAAACAATTTGGTCAATGACTAGGAATGATTCTCAAATTTGGTAATCTAACATAATTAATGCTTTTGAATGATATGTATTTTTATGTAAATAAATTATGAAAAATGCTTAGCTATTAAAAGAGAATAGAATGAATAAGTATATCAAAGAATAGTAAAACCTAATAGTTGAGTAAGCTCCTAATGTGACTTATAAGTTTTGCAAATTTTGAATTCTCCCTAATATACAAAGGATGGTTATAAGATGTATTTAAGAGAAAAATACATAAGTAATATGTGGAAGAATTTGAAACTAGAACATAAATACAATGATGAACATAAAAAAATGGACTCCAAAGAACCAAAGATGGTATTTACATTAGTTTTGGACTATTTATCCATTATATGCCCCTAATTAGCCTTAATATACCCTAAATATGCCTAAACAAATTGTAAAATAGTAGTTGATTACATAAACTAAGGTAATTTTTGATTTTGGACTTATTTTTGTATAAAAGTTTGGTGTCTTTTCACCTAAAGGGGTATAAAAATAATTCAACACATATATATGTGGTGTAAAATGTACATATTAAGGGGGGAGATGGATGAAAGGTAGAGAATATATTGGTGTATTTTTCATTGATATTTTTATAGAGAAAAAAAATGATATGTGAGGGAGGGTTTTTGAGTATAATTCTCTAAAGAATTTGTAATATTCTTTCCTTTTGGGGAGATATTCATATATGACACTTTTAAGGGTTGAGAGAGGGATTTATTACTATGAAACTAATTTTTCTTCCATATAGATCTATGAAAGTGGAGATAATTTGAATGATGCATCTCAAGTTGGATTTATTTTCCTTTATTTGTCTCCTTGCTCTTACTTCCATTGAATCTTTGTACGACTTGAGATATGGATTGAACTTGTTGATTGCATTATTTATTTGATAAAATATATATCTATTTATATGTTCTCATGATGTATTATATTGATATATTTAATTGCTAGAGTTGTTTAAAAGTTATTTTTCTTTTTGTGAAAATTGTTCTGTATTTTCCTATGGTATTTAACTACCAATATTTGAAGATGTTATTTTTTATTAGAGGGTTTTTGGTAACTAGAGACATGGAATATTTTTTTATGAAATTTTATATGTTTTATTGTCCATGATTTTTTGTACATACTACATGTTTTGATTACATCTTTTGGAAATATATATACTTGATTTAGGGGTTTTAACCAATTTGATCTCTTACTTGGGTTTTCATGCTCCCAATTATTGTTCAGTACACAAAAGTGTTAGCATGAACGTTGATAGTATTTATTTGTGGGAGTATTTCAAGCATTGGAGATTTAGTTAACATGATTTGAATGTTGCATTCATGACTCTATTTGTCATTGATTTCAACATAGTATTTTTTTGTGAAGACTAATCGAATAGAAGACAAAGAAGGAGGTTGTATAGACTATGTGTTAAAGAATAGGTCAAGCATAGTTAGATACATATTCAAAATTATTTTTGATGAAGTGGATGAATGCATCTATAGAGATTAAAAGACATGCAAGACTTATTTAATAATTACAAAGGACATTGTATAGACACAGTACCTAAAAAATGGTTTTTGATGTTTGGAAAACACAGAAAATGCAAATGATTGATCTTTGATACCATACACTAAGAATTTTACTAGAGAAACTCTTCTTGGAAGATTGGAAGAAGAAAATGTGAGCTTGAAGAAATCTAGAGATTTTCCTAGAGTGGAAACATCTTTTAGTGCATTAAGTGCTCACCCTTCTTTGTCAAGAACTACAAGCACTAGTGGAGACTATACTAGTTGTAGCAAATCTAGATCTAAGGAGGATAAAAGAATTGAAGAATGAATTTCTATACTTTTAAGGAGAGAACAAGATGGTAAGAGAGTCTTTAAATTTTGGACTTGCAATGAATTTGATCATTATTCTTTTAAGTGTCCTAAAAGAGAGAAAAAGAATAAGAATAATTTCAAGTGTAGAAGGCCTAGAGATTATTTGTATGCAAATGAAGATGATGAGTCTGATGACAGAGTATAGAGTGAAAGTGAGGATGAGTTAGGATTTGTAGCTATAAAAGAAGAAAATCCTTAAAAAGAAGTTAGAGAAGAGAAAGCATTAGTTTTGTAGGTTGAAAAGAAAGATTATTGGATTATAAGTAGTGGTTGTTTGCATTATATGACTAGTGACATGAATAAATTTGTTAAGTTTAATAGTCATGATGGAGGGGTTGTTAAGTTTTGTAACAATGAAGCCTATCATATCAAGGGAATAGGATCTATTACTCTTGATGGAAAGACTAACAATGATGATGTCTATGTTTTTGATGGATTAAAGCATAACCTATTGAGTTTTGGATTACTGGTTGACAAAATATATTAGTTACAATTCACAAGGAAAACATGCATTATCAAGGATAGAGATGATAAGTTGATTTGTACCGGTACAAGATTGAAAGGTAACATATTTCAATTGAACCCTATAGAAATGATATGTTTGGTTGAAAAGATGGATAACAATCAGTTTTTTATAAAGAAAACAAGTTTTGAAGGGCCCCTAAAACCCTTTACAATGTTAGAGAATAAAGCATTAAAGACCAAGAAAATAGAAAACAAAACAAAAAAGGGACAACAACCAAAAAGTCCAACAAGAAAGGCCATCACCAGAAGGATAGCCTGACCCAACACAAAAGAATCAACCAAAATTAGAAATTCATACTCATAAAGAGTTTTTTAGCGTCCTTTTTCTACAGTTTCCATCTACCCAGTAGTCTCTTTGATCAAAGTGAGCTCATTGTTGTACTTAGAGACTTTTTCCTTCTTGATAGATATATTCCTACTCCCTAGGCTTTCTATCTTAGCTTTGGCATCCCCTTCATCTCTAATGATCATTTCCTTTTCCATTCCCTTACCCTCCAATCTATTGACTAGAGCTTTGAGATTTTTATTGGAGGCTTTTAGGATATGGTAGCTCTGGTTAGCTATGCTCCACATAGTAGCTTGAGTGGAATCTAGATAATTATGGGTTATGGCATAGGATATTTTGTCATAGAAACTCTAATAAAATTTTAGAGGCTAGAAATACATTTGTTTTCATAGATTTATGTAAAATTGTGAAGCCTACTAATGTTGTTTGCAAAGAATGTGTTATAGCTAAGAAGAAGAAAGTTTCCTTTCCTAGCAAGAATTTCACTACCATTGCAAAATTGGAGATTGTACATACATATTTGAGTGGTCATACTAGAATAAGAGAATTCTATAGTGATAGGTACATCATGATTTTTGTTTATGATTTCACTGGGATGATGTGGGTAGCATTTCTTAAAGAAAAGTCTGAGGCATTTGAAAAGTTTAAGTTGTTTAAGAATAGAGTAAAGATTAAATGTTTAGGATTAGATAGAGGTGGAGAGTTTATCTTGAATGAGTTTAATAGCTTTTGTGAAGTGAATGGAATAAAGAGGAAACTATCAACACCTAAGACCCCTAAGAAAAATGGTATTGTTGAAAGAAGAAATTGGTGTAGAATAGAAGCGAGAGCCGTGATGTTTAAGAATGATGTATCAAAGACATTTTGGAGAGAAGTAATCAATATAGAAATATACACAATGAAAAAAGTGCATATCAAAAAAGGAAAAAATAAAACTCCCTCTAATATTAATATGATTTGGATTGTTGGTGTCTCTAACTATTTTTTTCTATTAGTGTCATTTGGTAGGAAGAGTCAGCTGGTCATCACTGTAACCAAGCTACTCTATATAGGTTGAGTCATGTACATAAATATGTATGTATTGAGCTCTATAGGAACTAAGTAAGTTTGTGGTCATCGAGTATTTTCTATACAAGTTGAGCTCAACACCTACCAAGTAGTTTCAAAGCATACAAGTGTCGAGTTACATAGTATGTGCTGAGTATAATACAGACTAAGAAACAACAATGTCAAGTATCAAAAAATAGTAAGTGCTAAGAAATGCAGAGTATACATGAAAGTTAGAAATGATATAGATTTCAAGATAAATCATTTTCAAGAAGACATGGAAGGAACATTTAATATATGTAGAAGTTGTTATAGAGAGTTTTACGCATTAATCATGTGGATCACAAATCCCTATTTTTTTGATCAATGATTCAGATGAAGAAGCTAACTATGGAAGCATCTAGAAAACTCTTTAAATAGACAATATATTAACCTATATTTCATGATGAAGAAGAGATAAGAGGAGAAGAGAGTGTATGAGAACAAGGAAAAATATGTGAATGATGAATTGAAAGATCAAGATTAAGTCAAAAGTTAGTAGACGTGTTCTCTTATCTCTTAATAGAGTAAGTGATCTATTCAAAGTAGTGAAGGGGAAGAAAAGTATTATCATATTAGAAGAGAGGATCGAATAGCAAGGAGAAGACTCTAAATCATCTTACCGAGCATACCAAGAGTCAAATACTAAATCAGTTCTAACCAACTTGAATCAAGGTAAATATCTTAACAAAGTGGTCTTAAAAAATCTTTGTAAATCTCCTAACAATGTCTTTACTTTATTTTAAGTGTTAAATCCTCTAATAAGGTGAGATCTAGCAGTCTCAAATACTTTTAATAGTGTAGACCCCTCACATGGTAGATCATATATTATGATCAAGCATTGTAACCTTAATAGGTTAACTTTATTAGTGCAATAGTGAAGATTTGTGGGTGTCATCCCCATCCTAGTTTTACCTTGTTGTAAATATTCAAGACTAAGCTAAGTTATTGAGAGGGGAAGGGTGAATTAGTATCTTCTAAAACTTCAACAATTTCAACCTTTAATCCAACCATTCAATTAGAATTTAATCCATCATCTAAATTTTGATCTAATTACATGCATAAGAAACTGAAAGCATTCATAACACTAAGACACAAAGATTTGGTGACCCAAAAACCTTTTAAATAGAAAGTAAAATTGGGGTGGGGATAATATCCACAACTTTAGTACTATAGTATAAAGTTATCTTGTTAAATCTTACATTGACCACTTCTAGTGATCTGACCCATTAGGAGCAATAAGGATTGCTAGGTCCACCTTGTGAAAGGATTTGACTAATCCACCTTTTAGGATGAAACAATAGAAGATCTTTGATTTGCAACTTGATTTTTTGAATGAGATTCCTTTGTGTACTGATCACCTTTCTATGATAGATATGTCTTTGCTACTCCTTATGTTGTTATGGCCTTTACAATTCACTCCTTTTTCTTTTCTCTAATGTAATTCACATTCACATCTTCATATTTTCACACATTACATAATTTGATATGAAATAATGAATTACATATGTATCAAACCAATTATACAAATTACAAAATTGGCCATCATACAAGTTACCACAAGTTTTACAAAGTCAGCCCACATGAAGACATTCAGGTTTTGATGACTGACTCAGTGAGGTTCTAATACTTGACATTATCATGCACTTGGTAGACATAGAAGCTTGGTCCATACTAATCACTTCTAAGTAGTCGTAAACTCAATCTGCATTGGTGACTCGATAGACATTATGAAACTCATCATAATAACTGAGTCTCTTAATTTACATTGTATGACTTGGTAAACATTCTCACCTCAAGCTCAAATTGAGTCTCTTGGTTACTGGGAAGCTCGATTAACACTAAACTCTCATCACATACACTAAAAACTCAGTGAACATTGCACTGCTTAGTAACCACTGATAAAATTGGCATCAACTAAAATGCATGGTTTGCACTATTGGTCTTCACATTAATGAAATCTACTCAGTAACCATTGGGATTTGTCCAAAGGACTTGGTTGCAACTGTAGAACTCAGTGACAACTAAAATACATGGCAAACACTATGAACTATACAATGAGCTTCGTAGCTATATAAAAATTGAATAAGTGTGTGTCACTAATAACAAACTTGACTAATATGTTAACAATCTCCCCCTTTGGCATTAGTGACAAAAACACTTATCAGCCAAAACTAAATACCTTATATCCATCACCATGTGATATTGGCTCGATAGAGTATACTATTTTTGGGATTTTTCAAAATTGATTTTGTAAGGTATATACAGTATACTATACATCTTCTTGCTATACACAACATGTCTTTCTATACATGTCTTACTTACTACAAGTTCTCCCCCATAGCATATTTTTCCCATACTGTCTTCTATCTTTTTCTTCATACTATGTGCCTATCTCCCCCTTTTTGATAGTAATGCCAAAGATTTAATCTATTTTATTTACATAGAAACACCAAAAATGAGACAAAATTTTAGAATATACCTTAAGAATGATTGCCAAGGTTTTATCCCAATTTTCCTATAGGACCTTACATGTATGAAATGCAATTTGTACCTTTGCTAAGAATTCTATCATATGGTCCACAATAGAGAAGTTATTCTCATGAATTAAAGTTTTTGAATATGCAATATGTTTTTGCATTACATCCATGTTGGGAAGGATCATGTTTTGTATGTCAATCAATGTGGATCTAATCCTTGCTTCTTCCCTTGGTAGTTCTTCTTGCATATTTGATAAGAAAATTATTTTCTTGAAGTATGCAAAGCTTGAATTAGGGTCAAGTTGCAACTATTAAGCATTATCTTTGGATCTTCATCTATTTTGGACAATTTGTCCTTTATTTTCTTTGTAAATTCAAAAACATCACATAGTTTCCCAAAAAGTGATGACACATTTGAAAATGATGCTTCTAAATTGCCCAAAATTGTAGAAAGTTATACTTTTTGTAAGGCTATCTGTTGAGCAATGTGCTCTAGTACTTTATTGTCAAACTTCTTTTTAGCCTTCTACACTAGCTTATCTTGTCCATCAATTTCTTCATTGAATTTTTTAACTACTTTTGCTAGCTATTACAAAATAGGTTGAGAAGAATCAATCACAATTCTTATAGCCTCTGCCAAAATGTTTTTAGCATCTTCAAGTATTTTATACTCTTTATCTCTCTCCACTCTTAGCCTTTGTCGTTTAGTTTTCTTTTGGAGGAGTTCACCAAATGTTTGCATTTGGTCTAGAGTAAGCTTGTAAATATCCCAATTGGGGAATACTATTTCCTCATCTAAATCAATGTATTCCTCTATCTCCTTTCCTTTTCCAAAATTTTTTTTGCTCGATTGAACCTTGGGCTCAACTATCATTACACTTATTTCTTTTGTATCCAAAATAGAAATAATAGTAGAGATACTTGGGCTTGCAGTAAAAACTAATACTATACTAACTAAAGGAATACTTACAAAAATGCCTGAGGAACAAAAAATTGGTGTACTAAAAATTTTAGAACCCAAAACTAGTGTGATTACAACTAAAGAAGTCAAAATTGAAGTACTTAAGTTGGTAGATGAAGGAGAAATCTACAACTTTGTAGATGAAGTGGAAGTCACTTATGTCAATAATGTGCTAAGCTGAGTAGGAAAAAAGAGTGATTGGATATTTGATATATCACTAGTGGTCATAATCAAACTTGTTTATGTTGTCTCCACACTTGATGTTGACATTGGCTTGCTTGGAGAGTGAGGAAGTGAGGCAATGACTATTGTAGCTATCTTGACTGGGTTAGTCTCCTCATCATCTTTCTTTTCTTCCTCAGTAGCCTCTTGCCCTTGATCCTCTTCATCTTCTTCATTGTCAAAGTGAGTTACTTCTTCAACATTCTCTTCTTCATCTTTCTCCTTATCTTCTTCTTCATTATCATCTTTGATATTGACTAGAAAATAACTTGGATTATGTAACAAATAAATATTCTTCCAATTGTTTGTTGCATTCCTAACAACATCCTCAATGTCCTTGATCAAAACTAGACAAGTATTAAATTTTAGAGTCAATTTTTCTTCATTCTTCTTCATTGACTCTTTTACCTCAACATCTGATATGCTCTGTAATAGTTGCCTCAAGGTTTTCCCATATATATCCTCGATAGTTTGCATAGAAAAATCCCATCTTGGCTTTATGTTTTCCAATAATTCACTAGGAACTTGAGAAGTGAGTTGATCTGGTGAATATTTCCACTTACCCATTTTATTCAACAACAGGTCTTCAACTTGCTTCTATTCCTCTACCATCCTAGTCTTATATTTCAATGATTTGAGATTTTGTATGTCTGCCCCTTCTTCCAATGGCTTTAATATATCCTAAAAGGTGGGTGGAGGTCTAGTAAATATGATGTCTCCTCCTTCTTTGCTAGCTTTCTTCCATGAAGATCTCCTTGTAAAGACTATAGTGGATGGTTTTGCTAGCTTGGTGATGATCACCTTGCATTTCTTCTTTAGTGGCTCTTCTTCCTTAGACTCTCCCTCATCCTTTGCTTCTTCCCCTTGCTCATCCTCACCTTTTCCCTTAGTTAACAAAAGGGGTGAACTTGATTTTAGTTTTGCAATCCTTCTTTTCCCTTTGTTGACCGCCTGAGGGAGCTTTATTTCAAGTTCAATCCTGGCCTTTTCTTCATCATACATTCCAAAGTATGTAGCCTTAGGATCAATTGGTTCATTGATAAGAGCTTCAATGAAATCCTTTACTTCATCAATGTTGACCTCATAACCAAGAGGGTTTACATACACAATTCTAGGCTTAGCTGCCTGAATATACACTTTGTCACTATCCACCATGAAACATCTATCATCTTTATAGTCCTCAACCAGCTTTTTAGGGATTTTGAACCTGTTGATCATTTTCTCCTTAAATACATTGAATTAGTCATCCATAATATTGTTGTAATTTTCACACATCTCGGCAATATACTCATTGATTTGATAGAGCACAGGCACATCTTTTCTCCATACTACTGTGCCTTTAGAAGGAAAGAATTCTATATATAAAAGAATAGAAAAGTCAACAAGGAACTGAACTTACATGGGTTGTTCTTCAAAGTTCTTATCCTTTTCATGTTCTTGTTGAACTGTCTCAATAATAGCTCATCAAGGTCATATGATAAATTGTTCTTAACCACCTTGTAAGCCAAGTCCACAGCTTCACATGACACACTATTCAATTTGCTTAAACTATATATCTTATGTGCAATGACACAAATACCAAACTTTAGTTCTACCATAGTGAGACTGTTGATTTTCATTTGTCTTCCATCCCATTCAGCTAGGGTTTTCTTTTCCAATTCTGCCCAACCTAGTGTTTTTGTCATTTTGGCTTTGGCTAGCATTGGGAGGCTAGTGATTTGATGAATCATCATCTTGGTTATCAAAATTGGTTGTTTTACCCATAGTTTCCCATTATGCACTCGGCTAAGGACAAACCTAATCCATTTGATTTGAAATTCTTGGGGCATGTGAGGGATGTGTGTCAACCCTTTGGTTTCCAAATTTTGATGCTCTTGTTTTAGGACTCCATTCACACATAACTAACCTTGGGCATCATCCATTTCTAGTATACCAATATCTTGAATAACACATATGAAATGAGTGCAAATATCATTGATAAGAAGTACCTTTGGAGGAATTTGGGATTGTGCAGCACTTGGATCTAGGGTTTTAGCAATTGTAGGAGTGAGCTTGAAATCTGGCACCTTCCACTCAACTCCACAAACCAACATGATAGATCCTCACTTAACCTTGTTGCTGCTAGATGTTATTTTCACTTAGCAGATTGAGAGAATTCAAAAAACTTTCACTAGACATTTACTCAAATCACTTTGGTCGCACTAAAAATTGCTCTTTGCAATGGCACTTGAAATTT
The DNA here is from genome assembly GCA_028749045.1 of Cupressus sempervirens. NCBI lineage: Eukaryota > Viridiplantae > Streptophyta > Pinopsida > Cupressales > Cupressaceae > Cupressus > Cupressus sempervirens. The sequence goes on along the minus strand of CM053793.1, from coordinate 781,864,624 downwards.
CATGATAAGAAATGATTCAAGTTCCATGTCTTTCGTTAAAAATTTTCCATTAATGCTTGATACAAAGGTAGATCAACTAATATCACATTGACAAATTTTCATCCACTATGCTTGTATTGAGCACTCAACGAAGTCTTCGTGACTTGGTAATCATATGAATCTTTATTACTCGTAACCTCACTCAGTAGAGTTTATGACCTAACCTCACTCGATAGAGAACTTATTGGGTAGTAAATAATATCGATCTTACTCAGTGATTCCTTTGTATCCTAAATATAGATTTGGATCTTTACCACCTTTCAATTGGATTTGATTTAAATGTTATCTTTGATAGCCTAGATCCACTTCTCCTATGAGAACTTAATTAGAAATGGTAGTCACCCAATTCTTGAGTGACTTGACTGTCATTTCTAAAACTTGTATCCTTGGTAGACTTAGGAACCCATTATTGTCTCATCTATTTTTAGATGTTATTAGCTTTTTCCTTCTTCTCATCTTCAATTTTACTAGTATTCATGTAGTTCTTTTCAAGATGACCAAGTTCTATACAAATGAAACATCTTTTAGTAGTATCTCTTTTCGTCATATGATGTTTAACACAATTCATACCAATGTGTCCAAATTTTGCATAGTAATGACATCTACACTAGGTGTTGTAGTCCCATCCAAATATTTCTTTCATAATTTGCTCTATTGGATTCAATACCTTCTTTTTGCATTTTGATGACTTGTGTCCATGATTCTTGCATTTGTGACATTTTCCTTCAAATGTTGGTTTCTCTTTGCATTCATTAGCCTTACGACCATGTTGATTGCAATTGTAGCATTTTCCATTGAACTTTTATTTTCCATTACTCCAACACTTGTTTGATGTATGATCTATCTTACCGCAGTGACTGCAAGTAGGTCTTTGGTTCTTTTGAGCTCCTTTCTTGGATGATTCACCTTCTTCTGTATATCCAATACTTGTTTTTCCTTTTTTCCTATAGAGGTTTTTCTCATTCAATTGATTCATGTCTACTTGAGATTTCATCATTTTTTCATTAATTTGCTTCTCAAAATTTAGATCATTCCTTAATCTTTCATTGATTTTTCTTTCAAATTTGAAATCATTTCTCATTCTTTTAGTGATTTGCCTTTCAAAATTTAGATCATTCCTCATTCTTTCATTTTCAAATCTTAGGCTCATGATTTCTTTATTTGTATTAGAGAGCTGATCAATAAAGTCTGCTTGTTGAAGGGATTGGTTCTGAATTTCATTATTCCTTCCATCTTTCTCTTCTTTTATCTTGTTAATCTATTCCAAGACTTCACATAACTTTATTGAATTTGTTTTTATCTTCTTATCTTTCTTACTTCTTCTTGCAAGGAGCCATTCTTTTCTAGGAGTTCTTTGATTGCTTCAATGGATTCATCTTAATTGCTTGAATGAAGGTCATCAATTCTTTCTTCAATGTAGAGTTCATCATTTGTTTGAATTGCGAGTTCTTTTCTTCTTTTCAAGGATTGAGAGAGTTTCTCCTTTGCTTTCTTGATTTGGGTAATGGCCATTTCTAAATCCAACTTTTCATTGTCAATGGCTATTTCCAGTCTAAATATCTTTATGGCCTTGATCTTTGCTCAAGCCATTAAGCTTTCTCCTAAGAACCAAAAAGCTTTGATACAATTTTTGGAAATATTCAAGACTAAGCTAAGTTACTGAGAGGGAAGGGGTGAATCAGAAACTTCTAAAAATTCAAAAATTTCAACCTTTAATCAAACCATTCAATTAGCATTTAATCCATCATATAAATTTTGATCTAATTGCATGCATAAGAAATTGAAAGCATTCATAACACTAAGACACAAAGATTTGATGACCTAGAAACCTTCCAAATAGAAAATAAAACTAGGGTGGGGATAATACCCACAACTTTAGTACTACAGTAAAAATTTAGCCTGTTAAAGCTTACATTGATCACTTTTGATGATCTACCCTATTAGGAGCAATAAGGACTACTAGGTCCACCTTGTGAAAGGATTTACAAACATAAAATTAAGTATGTACTTAGTAAAGAGATTTACAAAAGACTATTAGGTCTACCTTTTGAAATGATTTGACTGATTCACTTGTTAGGATGAAATAGTAGAAGATCTATAATTTGCAACTTGATTTGCTAAATGAGATTACTTTGTGTATTGATAACCTTTCTGTGATAGATATGTCTCTGCTACTCCTTATGTTGTTATGTCCTTTACAATTCGCTCCTTCTTTTCTCTGATGTAATTCACATTCGCATCTTCATATTTTCACACATTACCTACTTGGATATGAAACAAAAAATTACATATATATAATTCCAATTATAAAAAATTACAAAGTTGGCCATCATACAAGTTACCACAAATGTTACAAAGTCAGCCCACATGAAGACATTCAAGTTTTGAAGACTAACTCGACGAGGTTTTGATACTCAGCATCCACTGTCAATAATTGACATCATAATGCACTCAGTAGATGTAGAAGCTTGGTTCATACTGATCACTTTAAAGTAGTCCTGAACTCGGTCTACACTGGTGACTTAGTAGATATTGTGAAACTCATCATATAAACTAACTCTCTTGATTTACATTGTATGACTTGATAAACATTCTCACCTTGAGCTTGATATAAACTAAATCTCTTGGTTAACACTAGGAAGCTTGGTTAATATTGGACTCTCATCACATACACTACAAACTTGGTGAACACTACACTACTCGGTAACCACTGATAAACTCAGGATCAACTGAAATGCATGATTTACACTGCTGGTCTTCACATTAACTAAATCTACTTAGTAACAACTGGGATTTTTCCAAAGGACTTAGTAGCAACTATAGAACTCAGTGATAACTAAAATACATGGCAAACACTATGAACTATACAATGAGCTCGGTAGCTATATACAAACTAAATAAGAGTGTGTCACTAATAAAAAACTTGACTAATATGTCAACATACCTTCATGTTGGAGGGTTTTTGAGTAACAAATATTGTGTTATGTGTTTATTTTTATGCATGTGATAGATCAAATTCACATGTTACAACAAGTTTATTATTACAATTTTTACATGCACAAGATAACTGGTGAATGTGTCAATGAACTATTGATAAATAAAAGTTCTTAAGATTCAAGTTCATGCCCTCCCCCCTTAGTATCTTGGTATCTTGTTTATATTTCCATCAATCAACATTGGACATGCACCATAATTGAAGTATTTGATAATTTTTGGAAGTGTTACATAAAGAGAGATGATGATATTGGTAAGTTTGATGCAATAAGCAGTAAAGGTATGTCGATTGGTTATTAATTGAAAAGAAAAGCCTATAGATTTTTTAATAAAATAACTAACACTATTGTTGACTGTGAAAATGTAAAAGTGGATGAAAAGTTTGGAGTCAAACAAAGAATGTTGGATTATAATTTTGATGAAGAAGAAGCTAATCCTAAACCTATAAACCAAGAGAAGTAAGAATTGATACAGTAAATATCAAGATAGATTCTAAGGAGAAGAAAAGGAAAAGAATGATTGAAGACCTAGAAGCAAAACTAGGAACCCTAGGCAAGCAAAAGGAACCATTGCAAATTACACAAGGTCATGGAGAGGACAAAGAAAAAGATAGAGGTGATGAGGAAGAGGAAGAAGAAAAATGAAAAAAGGGAAAAGCCCTAGTTTTTGTCACCCCACCAATTAAGAAGGCTAAAAGAACTATAAAGAAGCTAGTGTTGACACCCCTCTCTCCTCCACCACCAAATATGCCAACAACCAGGGAAAATGCTAGTGCTGAGAAGATTGCAAAGAAAAGAGTAGTAAGGAATATTGAGCCTAGTGCACCTAAACCAAAGAGAAGAATATTGGTTAGAGGACCACCTAAAGCACACACAAAGTTTATTGAAGAGGTATGTGTGAATCTGTGAAAATCTTCAAGATTATCTAGCTTTAGATTTGTAAAATATGATACATTGGATAATACTAATAGAACCAAAATTGAGTAGGCTATAGTAGATATGATTGCAAAGAATAAGCTAGCTCCTAGTGAAATTGAGAAGAAAATACAAAGAAGATGGCAACATGCAGAACAAGAAGAGAAAAAGATAAGGATTGACACTTTAGTTAGAGTTATACCTGATTTGACCTAAGAGAAATAGGAAATATTTTTGGAAAAGTATAGAAAAATACTAGTTCCTAAGTATAGAATGTTTTTTATTTTACAAAATAAAATGGAAGTTGTAGCATAGTAGGATGAATTACTTTGGAAAAACATTTTTGGGTTATCAACCAAGGGAGTAGATATAGTGAAAGGAACTAAAACTGTGAACATTAATGATGATCACAATAGTGGAGAAAATTTAGGTGTGCCATGTCCAAAAGGTAGCATGTCAATAGTATATGCCGACACCCTTGACACTCCAGAGGTTGAGCAAATAAGGCTCACAAGTATAGAGGTGGAAACTAAGGTAAAATACACAAGTATACATAGTCAAACTATTTCAGCAACTCATATTGAGGAAAACAAAGAGACAAGTAGAGCTCAACTAAGTGCAATTATTGTTCTCTTGAGCACTAAAGTACTAACATAACCAAGTGGTGAGACTCCCTCATCATCTCCCAAAGTAGTGCCAAGCAGTAGCACTCCTTTTTTGAGTAAGAGATAAGCAATAAAATACATCTCACCATATATTGAATTCAGTCTAGATGAAGTAATTGAGATACCACAATAATATTTGGGAAATCTTACCTTGGAACAAACAATTTTTTGACAAGACATTTTGGTGAAAAAGAAAAGATAAGAAGAGCTAAGAAGAGCTCTCAAACAAAAATAGGTACTTTATGATGTGAAAAACATTTTTGTTGATGCTTATGATAATCAAAATTTTGATGATGAGGCCCCAATTATTACCCAACTTGTAAATATTGTTGAACAAGTAAAGGCGGGCAATATAGAAGCCAAGAAAAACTAATAGATTGGTTGGCAAGAAGATTTGAGAATAAGGTTGTGGATAAAGTTTCCATAACCATTGCTGAGAAAAAAGTATAATTACAAGAGCATTTACAAGTTATGAGAAAACTTATATAGAGAGTACATCATTTGTACAAGATTTTGTTAGATGTGCCAAGATTCACAAATGATATTTAGGCACAAATACACCAAATTAATGTTGAGATCCAGAGATGCAACAACATTATTTTATAGTTAGTAGCATCTAGTATTGACCGCTACAATATGTTATTGAATGCTCAAGGCACATTGGTCAAGCTTCAAATAGCTAACAATAAAATGAGATCTAAATTGATCTCTATTCAAGCAATGTTGATACCTCATTTAGAGGTCATGTAGAGGATGATGCAATCAGCCTAGAATCTTATAAAATAAGATCACAACCTTTTAGTGTTGATAGCTTAATTGACTTAGCTACAAGATTATAGTTGTAGAATTACATTTAAGAAGAAGCAAGAACCACATGGGATCATGCACTATCCATGATTACCCAAGTTCATCAAACATTAACTGATAAAGATGGTTTTCTTTCATCCATTCAACCATAGCAGTTGTGACATACATGATAAAAAATAAGGGGGAAATATATTTTTTGAAGGGAAAATAATTCTTTTGTCATAAAGTAGAGTATATGGGTGATTATTCATTTTGCATTGTTTATTCATTATTCATTTTTGGCATAAGTCATAAGACTTAGGGGGAGAGCTCAATATCAAATTATATTTGTAACAATGTAAATAAGATAAAGTGTTTTTTCCACTAATGTCAAAGGAGGAGATTGTTGGTATCTCTAACTATTATTGTGTATTAGTGTTCAGCACTTAGTCATTTACTAGGAAGAGTTAGACAATTATCACTGCGACTAAGCTACTCTATATATGCCAAGTCATGTACATAAGTATGTATGTACTAAGCTCTATATTTTCCAAGTAAGTCTATGGTCACCAATTATTTTCTATACAAGCTGAGCTCAACACCTACCGAGTAGTTTCAAAGCATACAAGTGTTGAGTTAGATAGTATGTACCGAGCGTAATATAGATTGAGCATTAGCAATGTTGAGTAATGTAGAGTATAGATGAAAGTTAGAAATGATATAGATTTCAAGATAAATCATTTTCAAGTTGACATGGAAGAAAATATTAATATATGTAGAGGTTTTTATAGAGATTTTTACCCATTAATGATGTCGGTCATAGATCCCTATGTTTTGTAATCAACAATTCCAATGAAGAGGTTGATTATGGAAGCATCTAGAAAACTCTTTAGAGAAATCTTTAAATAAAGAAGATCTTAACCTAGATCATATGATGAAGAAGAGATAAGAGGAGAAGAGAGTGTATAAAAACAAGGAAAAATATGCAAATGATGAAGTGAAAGATCAAGATCAGGTCAAAATTTAGTGGAAGTGTTTTGTTATATCTTAATAGAGAAAGTGGCATATTCAGAGCTGGTAAAGGGGAAGAAAAGTATTATCAAATTAGAAGAGAGGATCAATTAACAAGGAGAAAACTCAAAATCAGCTTATAGAGCATATCGAGAGTTAGGTACTAAATCAAGTCTAATCAACTTGAATTAGGGTAAATATCTTAACAAAGTGGTCGTAATAGATCTTTGTAAATCTCCTAAAAAATTCCTTACTTTATTGTAAGTGTTAAATCATCTAACAAGTTGAGATCTAGAAATCTCAAATGCTTTTAAGAAGGAAGATCCCTTATAGGGTAGATCATATGTTATGATCAAACATTGTAACCTTAATAGGTTAACATTATTACTACACTAGTGAAGATGTGTGGGTGTCATTTTTTAGGATAAACCACATATAGATATAGCAATTATATGCAAATATAAACAATATCATAAAATAATAAATTGCATAGAAGAGAACACAAGATACCAAGATTTAATGTGATTCACCCAATCCCTAGGCTATGTCCACCAAACAACAAGTCCAATATTATTATGATCTAATGATTACAACTTGATTACAATATGTAATCCCTTACAGCTCAATACCACTACAAGAAGAAATTTTCACATCATTCTTAATGAAAATCCCTAACCCTAAGCCATTTTGTAAAAGTATTTTTGTTGCTTTAGGGTTAAACTTAGTTACAACATGTCTGCTATAAAATGTCAATAAAATAGCCCCAAGATAACAATATCCCACTTGGGAACTAATTGGACTCCACACTAGACAGCAATCTCCACTTGGAGATAGATCCTATAGATATGTCACTACTCCATGAGGCTCCCACTAGATCAAACTACTCTAGACTCTATTGCTCTTTTATTCTGTTCAGTCTAGATGACCAACTAAAGCTAAAGATGAGTTTAGCTTCTCCCTTGTCACTACCTTTGTAAACATATCTACTGGATTTTTATTTATATGTATCGTTTCTAGCTTTAACTTCCCATCATCCAAAATTGACTGAATGAAATGGTACCGCAACTGTATGTATTTTTCCTTTAATTGTAGAGAAGAATGTTTTGCAAGATGAATGGCACTCTAACTATCTATAAACAAATAATTATCCCTATGTGGGTGTCCCAATTCTTTCATAAATAACTGAAGCCATATCATCTCCTTAGCTACCTCTATAGTAGTAACATACTCTACCTCAGTAATGGATAAAGCATTTACCTTTTATAATTTAGAAACCTAGCTCACTGTTGCCCCACCAATAGTAAATACTTAACCTATAATACTCTACCCAATACCAATATCCCTTGCCAAATTTGATTCATAGCCCTATAAATTAGTAGTAGAGCCCCAAAATGTAAGCACTTACTAGATGTGTCTCTCAAGTATCTGAGAATCCATTTAACCTCATTCCAATGCTCAAGCCCTAGAGGACTCATATACCTGCTAACAACTCCCACTGCATGTGCAATATTTGGCCTAGTACATACCATAGCATACATCAAGCTTCCTACAACTGAAGCATAGTGTAGCTTGGACATATTATCCTCATATTTTTGTGTCTTTGGATATATCTCCTTAGTTCAAATGACTAGGTGAAGGTGTGGTAACAACTCTAGCATTCTCCATATATAAATATTGCAACACCTTTGCAATATAATTAGCCTAAGATAATGTCAATCTATTTTTCTTCCTATCTCTACAAATCTTCATACCAAGGATTTGGATTTTTCTCCAAATTATTCATAGCAAATGAATGTGTTAACTAGTATTTCAACCCCTTAATGTGATCCATGTTAGACCCAGCTACAAGAATATCATCAACATATAAACATAAAATAATGTAGTTCTCATCATCCAACCTCTTTAAATAAACACAATGATCTGAATGACACCTATTGTATTCATGCTCATACATAAAACTATCAAATTTCAAATACCATTGCTAAGGTGCTTGCTTCAAGCCATATAAACTATTCTTCAATCTACACACTAAGTTCTCCTTACCTTTGACCTCAAAACCCTATGGGTGTGCCATATGTATCTCTTCATCCAAATCACCATGAAGAAAGGTTCTTTTAAAATTAACATGCTCCAAATGCAAATTTTTAGAATCTACAATACTTAAAACAATATGAATAGAAGTCATTTTTACAACATGAGAGTATATCTCTTCAAAATCAATTCCCTTTTTCCTGTGCAAATCCTTTTACCGCTAACCCAACTTTAAATATTTTCTGACCTCCATCCTCTTCTTTCAACTTGTAAACTGATTTATTTTGTAAATCCCATTTGCATGCAAGAAACTTGCATAAATCTCAAGTGTTAATTTTTAACAAGGAGTCCATTTCATCTGCCATTGCAGACTCCCACTAAATCTTACTATCCACCTAAATAAATTCATCATAACATTCAGGTTCACTAACATCTATTAGTAAAATAGAGTACAAGGAGGGAGAAAATCTTTTTGGAGGTCTACTTAGCCTTGTTTACCATCTAAAATTCACTAGGGTGTGTGTTATTTTTTTTTTGTAGTTGCTACAAGTCATGAGGAACTACTAAAACATCATCTTTTGGAGTATCATACAACACTACATAATCATCTTCTTCCATCTCATGTTTCTGTAATAGATCTTTGTACAACACTTACTCATTGAATATGAAATCCCTACTTCCAACAGTTTTACAATTTTCAAAATCCCAAAGCCTATAAGAAAATTTATCAATGACATATCCAAAAAATATACATTTCTTTGACTTAGCTTTTAGCTTGGTTCTATTTTCATAATCTATATGAGAAAATGCTTCACAACAAAAGGTTTTGAGAAAATAATAACACACCTTCTTGCTAGTCCATGCTTCCACTAGAATACCACATCCTAAAGGAGTAGAGAGACCTTTATTAATCAAATATACAACAATATTGACAACCTCTTCCCACATGTTCAAGAGTAACCCTATATGCAACCTAATGCTCCATTATAGTCCTGTTCATGCATTCAACCACTCTATTTTCTTATGAAGTCTTTGGAACAATTTTCTATCTACAAATACCATTAGTCTAGAAATAATCTTCAACTTAATGATTGCAATATTCACCACCATTATTAATCTAAGAGATTATAGCTTTTTATCAATCTCATTCTCAACCAAGCATTTCTATTTCTTAAAAGTTTGAAATACATTATATTTCTATCAAAGGAAATAAATCCATACTTTACTAGTTGCATCATCAATAAATGTAACATAATAATGAGAGCCACCAAGGGAAGATACCCTAGCTAGTCCCCATATATCTATATGCACAAGCTCTAATCTCTCACTTTTCTTTTCCTTCCCACTCTTTACAAAACTCACTCTCTCTTTTTTTCCATAAACTCAACTTTCATAGAAATCCATATTGACACATTTCAGACCTGTTAAAAATTTCTTTAAATGAAATAATTTCATACCATTCTCACTCATGTACCCAAGTCTATTGAGTCATAGCATTGTATCATAATCTATAGAAATCATTTGTTCTCCCTACTCAATTGTAGCAACTATTCCCAAACATTCATTTTACTTTGAAATAATCAAAGTAGAAGGAACGATAAGACTTGTACAAAGATATAAGGTGCCTACTTTCCCACCTTTTTCTACTAAAAGGGAACCTTTTGAAACCTTCCTATTTTTATCATTAAAAGTAACTACACAACCCTCATCACTGAGTTACCCTACTGAAATTAAGTTGCTACTCAGTCTTAGAACATGTCTTGCCTCATCTAGTAGCCAATGATTCCAATTCTACAACATAATTTAACTTTTACCTTTCCAACAATCTAAAAAGGTTCATTATCTCCCAAATAAACAAGCCCAAAATCCCCTTGGACATAATCAATAAAATAACCTCTATGGGGTGTAGCATGAAATAAAGCAGTAGAATCTAAAATCCATGAATCATCAACACTTTCTAAAGGATTAAGCAAAGCATCCTCTTCAAATTTGTTACTTACCAAATTTACCTCCTTCTTCCCTTCTAGTTTATCTCTTTCATTTTTCTTTCGAGTCCAACAATCCTTCTTCTTATGTCTGTGATTTATCCTAACAAGTGGTATTCTAGAGAAAGAAGCAAAGCATCTTCTTCAGATTTGTTACTTACCATATTTTCCTCCTTGTTCCCTTCTATTTTATCTCCTTCATTGTTCTTTTGAGTCCAAAAATCTTTCCTCTTATGCCCTAGTTTTACATAGTACCAAAAATCTCTTAGTCCTCTAGATTGAGACCTCTTTCCCTTTGACTTTCCTCTTGATTTCCCATAATTTCCAAAATTATTTCCTCTCTCAGTCATTTTGCTCCTGCTTTATGTGTTCAAAGCACTTCCTGATGTAGATCCACTTAAGGTTTTCTTGCAAGTTTCCTCACTTGGAATAATGCCAATCACATAATCATATTTTAGGTATTAGATCCAAAAATAGAATTACTCATATACATTACCAAGCCAATCTGGCTTTTAGGCAAAGAACACAAAATCAAGAGAGACCTAATTTCTTCATCAAAATTAATATTCACAGAAGATAACTTACTAGTAATATTATTAAACTCATTGAAATGATCTACAATAGATCCACCTTCTACCATCTTCATATTAAATAAACTCTTCATGAGAAATCACTTTGTTTGAAGTGGAGGGCTTTTCATATAGTGTCACTAGGGTTTGCATCAACTCTTCCATCATCTTCTCTTTTTTAATGTTAAATTTCATTTATGGTTCCAAGCATAATCAAAACTTCCAAGTGTCTTTCGGTCTAAAATCTCCCAGTCGTCATCTCTCATAGTTCCCTATTTCTTTTCTTTTCCTTCCAATGGCTTCCATAAATCCTTTTGATAAAGATAGTCCTCCATTTGAATCATCCATAACTAAAAGTTATATCCATTAAAATTGTCAACCTTTAGCTTACCCTTATCTTTCATCACTCCCACTCAATTGTGAGACTCCCACTCAATCATGATACTTTCCTACAAAGGATAACTTTAAAACAACTAAGTTTTGATACCACTTGTTAGGATAAAACATGGAGAGAAATAAAAATTACATGAAAATATAAACAATATCAAAAAATAATAAATCATACAGAAGAGAACACAAGACACTAAGATTTAATGCAATTCACCCAATCTCTGGGCTACATCCACCAAACATCAAGCTCAATATTATTAAAATCTAGTGATTACAACCTGATTACAATCTTTAATCCCTTACAACTCAATACTACTACAAGACATAATTTTTGCATCACACCTTATGAAAATCCCTAACCCTAAGCCCATTTATACAAGTATTTTTGTAGCTTTAGGGATAAAATTAGTTACAACATGTTGGCCATAAAGTGTTGATAAAATAGCCCCAAACTAGAAATCTCTCACTTGGAGACTAATCAAGCTCCACACTAAACAACAATCTCCCACTAGGAGATGGATCTTGTAGCTATGTCTCTACTCCATGAGGCTCCCACTGGGTCAAACCACCCTCGACTCTTCTACTCTTTTATTTTGTTCAATTTAGAAGACCAACTAAAGCTAGAGAGGAGTTTATCTTCTCCCTTGTCACTACCTTTATAAAAATATCCATTGGATTGTCATTTGTATTTATCTTGTCCATCTTTAACTATCTATCATCCAAAATTGACTAAACAAAATGGTATCACAACTGTGTTTGTTTTATCTTTGAATGCTGAGGAATGCTGAAGTGTGTATAGTACTTCCTTGATCAGTCACTACAAACTAACAATCTTCCACTTGGGGACTAATCAAGCTAAACACTAGACAACATAGTCTAGTTTTATCTTCACCTTGGAGGGTTTCTAGGTAACAAATATTGTGTTATGTGTTTGTTCTTATGCATGTGATAGAAATTTGGTATAGCACTGATACCATGTAAGAATTTTTCTAAGGCAATAATTCAACACCAAGATCAAGAAGCTCAATAGATAACACAAAAGAGACTAATGATAATCAAATGAAAATCTCAATAATGATCAAAATGATAATGGATATAAAATTATTGGATACTAGATAATTGGATATGAGATGAATATGCAGTAGAAGAGTTTGTATATAAAAGCAACTAGAATGACTAGGAGTCAGAAAAGAGATAAGCATAATGACTAAGCACATGTCCACCAAGAGTGGATTATCCTCCATTGAGAATAGGAGTTTGTGCAATGATGAGAGGATAAGTTTACATAGGTGTATCTCATAAAGATATGTTATAGACAACATGTGCTCTAATAAGTTGCTAACTCCTGTTATCAACAAGACAACTCATATGTCTATGAAAATTACTAATATAAAAATGCATTATCCTAAGTAAACTTAAGTAAATTATAATAATAATTAATTATTTACACTAACACCTCTCATTGAAGTATATCTTAGAGGAATGCACTTAAGCTTACAAAGCTAAATGCAAGATGCAATGTGGGTCCTAGCTACTAGGCCATGTTAGGTACCCATGTAAAAATGCAATGCTCTACATAAAATGCTATGAAATGAAATGCAATCTCTCTAAAAATGGAGAAAGAGGGAAAACCTCATGGGAAAAACCTCCTCCAAAAAGAGAGATGGAAAATTAAACGATGCATGCAAGGATGGAGTAATCAAGACCCCCCTAATATGACATACATCATGCATGTACAAGCATATATCCCCCATAAGAAAAAATACATGATGGTATCCCCCAATATTGAATAATCCCTTGAAAGGATGTCATGAAGACAAAAATGTACATCCAATGCCTACAAATGAAATTTCTCCCTTTAGGAAGAAGATACACCAAGTATAGGTGCAAGTATACTTCCCATTGTGAATAGGAAGATGGATGAGGAATCCATATATAGTATGCTATGGGTGCTACCTCTAAAGTCTACTCATATGTTGACAAGTCCTTGATGAATGTAGATACCACAAGCCAATATGGTTGATGATCAAAAGAAGGTGACAAACAAGGTAACATGTCCATGTATGAAAGTGAATCAAACTCCAAAGACAAGGAATCATCCTTATAGGAAGATATGGGAAGAGAAGAAATGTAGCCTCCCCTTAATGATGAATGCACACCCATGAAAGAAGCTCCTTGATGACTGAAGAAGTTGCACCATGAAAATTAAATGATTTTCCTCCTTCTAAGAATAAGTGGTGTCATTGGTGTAGTAGAGAATGCTCCCCAACTAGTAGGAAGAATCCTCAAAAGTTATGATATCTAAGGAAACTAGAATACAATCTTCAAAAATTGATATATCTCCTTTGAAGTAAAAGAGTCCTCCAACTCCTAAAAAGAAGTGTCCACAATCATGTTAGTCTCAAAAGAAAGATCAAGTGGTTGAGGGTCAAAGTGTTCCCTCACAACAAGTGAAGAAGAATTCTCCTCAAAAAAAAGAAGATGGATGTCATCAATAATATCTCCCACATCTTGAAAATAAGACTCCATAAACAACACTACAATGTTTGGAAGGAAGTCATCCTATGAAGCTGAAATAGGAAGACATGGCATTTTTTACTACACTAAATTAGGAGTATCTATGGTTGGAACTAGGTCAGTAGAAGCAACAAGAGCATTAGAAGGTATGATCTCAACTAGAGTTGTAGGTACCACAACAAGAGTGACTAGAGGTAGAATGTCCTCTGGTAATGGAGGGACATGCGGATCTCCATATGCTTCCCAAAGACACATCCAAACATCATGAGGACTACTTTCCTTACTAAGAGGAGAAAAATATTCTTTACTTATATTGCTATACATAAAGTGAAGAAGAAGAGAAAGATGTCCTCAATTAGTATTAGGTGGAAATATCTTCAAATATAGATAAGGAAACACTTCCTTATGTTCTCTTGGATGATCAATCATCAAAGCACTCCATTTCTAATAGTTCCTTTTTGTCAATTTGAATCTTAAATCAAAGTAACACTTTTGATATGACTCCATGAGATTAAATTATGTATGCACCCCCAAAATGAAAAAAAAGAAATCAAAGAAACCCCCCCTAAATGAATAATTTGGCAATTTATATTTAGTGCAATTACAATGGCCACTTGCAATTTAGGGCATAAGTGGACTTCTAATTTTGATGGGTACAACAACAAATATGAAGCTATATTAGACTCAACAAGATAAGACACAAGATTTCTCAAGGATCTAATTAATTACAAGTGTCAATAGGCCAAAATGAGACCAAAATTTGAAAGTACTATGTCTACTCAAAATTACTCCAAATTGATACTAGATCTAGAAAGTAGACAAAAAATCATGCACTTTCAAAAAAAATAGCACCTGAATATGTGTCCAAATGAGCCTAAACTAAGCCTTTGAAGTTGCAAAATTGGAATTTATGATTTGTAAAAAAAATTAGGAACAGAGATCTCAAACATCCTATGCCAATGTATAGATCATGAAATTCTACCTCAAAACAAAAAAAAATTCTTGGAAAAAGTAGTCTGTATGAGGGACATATCACTGTTTGAAAATCACCACTCTAATTATTTTTCCTAAATCATCATCATCACACATCCAAAAATCAAATCGCTCTAGATTTCACCTCAAATGTCCAATTTTAATGAAACAAAAGTCAATTTGGGGGTTTTTTGACCTTTTGAATGTGATACCAATATTTGATTTGCACTAGCAAGCTCCAATCTTGACCTCCAAAAAAAACTCTCCAATGGCTATGCAATGAAGCTCCCATGGCTCTAGTAACATTTAAGAATTTGGTATAGCTTTGATACCATGTAATAATTTTCCTAAGGCAATAATTCAACACCAAAATCAAGAAGCTCAATAGATAGCACAAGAGAGACTAATGATGATCAAATGAGAATCTCAATAATGATCAAAATGGTAATGGATATTAGATAATTGGATATGAGATAAATATTCACTAGAAGTATCTATATATAAAGGCAACTAGAATGACTAGGAGTCAGCAAAAAGATAAGCATCACAACTAAGCACATGTCCACCAAAAGTGGATTATCCTCCATCGAGCACAGAAGTTTGTGCGATGATGAGAAGATAAGTTTACATAGGTGTATCTAATAAAGAGATTTTGTAGACACCATGTGCTCTAATAAGTTGCTAACTAATGTGTTGTCAACAAGACAACTCATATGTCTATGCATATTCCTAAGTGTCTACATGAAAAATAATATAAAAATGCATTATCCTAAGTAAACTTAAGTAAAGTGTAATAATAATTAATTATTGACACTAACAATGATATTGGTAAGTTTAATACAAGTAGTAAAGGTATTTTCCTTGCTTATTCATTGATGAAATAAATCCTTTAGATGTTTTAATCAAATAACAAAGACTATTGTTGAGTGTACAAATGTAAAAGTGGATGAAAAGTTTTGAGTCAAAGAAATAATGTTGAATTATAATTTATTTTTTTGATGAATAGTCCTTTTCAATTAATAAAATTTACTTAGTTTATAATTCACAAAAAAGGGGCTGGGGGACATAAGATCACCCTGTGAATGAGTTCACACAGTCGAAGCCGAAATTAACAACATGGCCTCAACCAAAAACTATTCACTATTCATCGAAAAAAAAAAACTTTTAACAACCTCAGGCTGCCAAGGTAGTACCAGCAAAGGGAGGATCGTCTTTATCAAGAAATCCCCACACATCAGTGGGATTGTGGGGTGGATTGGGAATAGTCTAGCCGTCAGCAGCATCAGTAGGATCTGGGGTAGTCACAGTCTCTGCATCCTTCTTATCTAGCCGCGGAGGAGAAATTGCCAAGGCCAGCCGAGGAAACTTGTTAGAGTGCACCTGTCCAGGGGGAGGAGTCAGGGACCGGCCAGAAGCCCACCTAGGGGGAGGAGTTGGGGACTAGCTAGAACCACCACATGGTGGGGAAGTGTAGCAATGCCTCCAACTGCCATGTCCACCACTAGGAGAGCAATGGTAGGGACCCTGGGAACGTGGCATGTGTGAATGACGGCCAGAGGACTGGCATCGAGAATGGTGACTGCGAGACGAAGAGGCATCAACCGAGGCATCTGAGGCATCTGGAGGCACTCTGGAAATGGTGCATGGAGCATTGCCCCAATGATTTAACAATTCTTGTAAGTGCACAACTTCCAGGGCAACTTTATTAGCTTGCACCTATATCTGCATAATGACATTGTTACAAATGCATGCCTTAGTGTACATTGCAATGTTAACATCCAACAAACTATGAGTGAATAAAACTGCATTCCTATCTTTCCATAGAGAAAAAAAAATTTCCATCCTGAAGGTATGCCAAATCTGGGAGAACTTCCAAGGAATTTTGGGGGAATCACCTAGCAGGATCATGTGACATGAAAAAGGTTCGAGCTTGAAAGGCTTGAAAAAATCATGAATCTAGTGCCAATAATTCTGAGCACACTTGCAAAACTAAAAAATATGCAAAAAGGACTCAGGTTGACCATAGAAGGGGCATCTGGGATCAGGAACCCCAATGTGCTTGAGCTGAGGCCCTAGGGGAAGACCTTGGAAGGCAAGGCATCAAGAAAAGTGGGAAATCTTAGGTTCTGTAATGGCACTCCAAATGGTGTCGAAACATTTTCTCCATTGAGAAAGTGAAGATTGCAAATGACACCTTTGATTAAGCATGTCCACCATTGGAAGGTGGGGCAAAAGCCATCTGTACCCCATATTGGGCTTATAATTGGTAAATGGAGTGGTAGGATACCATTTTCAATCATGCCACCAAGGACGAACAGACTGAATCCCCACTTTATGAACTAAGTGCACAGGGATAGAAGACAATAGAAGGTCATAAGTTTGGCAATCGGAACTGACAAGGTGGTACTGGACTTGCATATCCTCCCATGACCTAAAATTCATGGTGACTCTTGAAAAAAAATCCTTGGTATTGCGGATGCCACGTTTAAAGAAACATAGAGCACTAGCAGCTTAAGTCTTGGCAAAAGGAGTACCCTAGATGGAAAATAGGGGAGACCACCAAATGTTCTATTGATTTAAGGATAGCCCATTGCGAAACTCATCACCAGCCCAATGAAGCCAAGATTTAACAGCTTCCATGGCTTTCCAAATGCTCTTTATAACAAAAGAGCCCTAAATAACCACTGGTTCACACATAGTGAGAAGGGTTTGAAACCAATCCCCTTCCACGTCAGTCTGTTAATAGGGAAGCCAGAAGAAATGCAATGCCTTACCAGTATCTTCCAAGATTCATGTCTAGAAATAGCTCTAATAATCCATTTAGCATAGAGGGCAAGGCCCTACTTCTGAGTGGAAAGTAGGCCAAGACCCCTAGATTCCCTTGGGAGACAACAAAAATCCCAAGCAACTCTGTGAAAAGCATGATGGTCAGAACCAGAGGCCCAAAGAAAATCTCTGAGAAAACATTCTAGTTTGAGATAGGAAGCTTTGGAGGGAGCCCAATATGAAGAATAGTACACATGGGTGGCAACCAAAATCTTAGAACAAATCTAGAATTTACTAGCAAGAGAAAGCAGCTTAGTGATTAATAATCAAGATTTTTGCTAATCTTTGCAAGCACAACATTCCAAAGTTCCACAGGGGATGCTTGGAAAGAAAAGGGAATTCTAAGAAAGTGGAAGATTTCTCCATGAGTAACCCATTTCCATTGAAACTGGTTGAGCCAAGGTGGAGCTGGCAAGAAAGACTGGCAGTAACAGAGCATTTTATGCCATTGAATGGCAGAGCCAGAGGCTTGACAAAAAGTGTCTAGACAATTTAAAGTATTTTTTATGCTTTCTTCATCTTCAAGAAAAGTAAGAAAAGAATCATCAATAAAATGACCATTGACTAACTGGGAGGAAGAATCAAGCAAGGAAATGCCATAGACCAGTCCTAAAGACACAGAGTGAGCAAGAAAGTAACCAAAACCCTCAGCAGTAAGGACATAAAGCACTGGAGCTAGCAGACAACCTTTCCTGATGGAGAAAAAAAGTCCAAAAGCCTTAGATTATGAATTATTGATGGTGATGCAAGCATTAGCATCACCAAAGAGCATCTCCACGAACTGGAGGAAATTGGGACCAGAAGTCAGAGCCTGAAGCATAGCCAAAATGAAAGGCCATTCAATGCGATCATAGGCTTTAGCAAAATCTATCTCTAAAAAGATAGCCTGCTGCTTGGACTTAAGGGCCCATTCCATACCTTCCCAGATAGCAATGATGTTGTCAAGAATCTACTTGGATTCGATGAAGCCGGTTTGTTCAGGCCACATAATTAAAGGCAACATATGGCAGATTTTGAGAGAGAGTGCCTTGGTAATGATCTTATAAGACACATTCAGGAGGGTGATGGGCCTCTAGTTGCATATGTCCTCAGGATCACCAACTTTAGGTATGAATTTAATATTTCCTTTATTTATGATCACTCCTAAGCTTTTAGAATGATATGCTTCAAGATAGACTTTGTGCAAATCAGAACCAATTTTCTCCCAAAGATGTTTGTAAAATTCACAGGGAAATCCATGACACCTAGGGGATTTGTCATCTTCCATGGAGTAAATTGCCTCTTTAAGGTCTCGGAGGGAAAGAAGTTGCTCACAGAAAGCGTGTTGCTCAACCGTGAGGCGGTTTGGAGTAACAACGATACACTTTCTGAGAGCCTCCTCCTGAGCAACCAAATTTCCCTACGAAGCAAAGATGTTCTCATAGTGAAGAACAAATGCTTGTAGGATGTCAGGAAGATTGGAAAAAACATTAGTTCCCCATTTTATCTTTTTAATCCCAACATTGGTATGATGGGCTCGGAGAGCCTGGAAGAACTCCTTCAAGGCTTTGTTGCCAACCTCCAACCAGTGGAGATGGGCTTTGATTAGGGCTCCTCGAGCAGCATAATTATCAACAATTTTCTTATCATGGCGAAGCTTGGCAAGCTGAATTTGTAAATCCACATCAAAGGGGTTGAAGGTGAGAGCTTTAGAGGCTTTTTTGAGGGCAAGGGTGTTGGCTTCATAAGACCATTTTCTAAAGATTGCCAACTAACGCCTGTAGATGCACAAAAATTGAGTAGTTCTGGTAATGGTGTCATTCCACCATTGAATCCAACCCTGATGGTAATGTGAACATGGCTCCAAATTCTAGACACGTTGGATGTGGGAGATGGTGGAAGCATGCAACAGCACAGACGTGTTGAGGAAGAATTGAGACTTGGCCACCTTGGGGACAACTGTTTTCCAAGAAATGCTAAAATAAATGGGATAGTGGTCTGACAACTTCACATCTGTCAGAGGAATGACAGGTAAATTGTGATCTTCAAAAAAGGAGAAAAAATATTGCACCAAGATCATAGCACGATCTAGACATTTCAAAATGCGGTCAGGACCGGCTCAAAAATTGGACCAAGTGTACCAGGCCCCACTACCATGGCGGCGGTTTGTATTGGAATAAAAAAGGCCCAATTTATTTCGCATGTAAAACCAGGCTTCTCTTTCCCCAGATCTCCAACGGAAAGGCAGAATGCCATCTTTGTCAAAGGCCACTTCAACCATATTGAAGTCCCCACATAGGACCCAAGTAGCTGGTGACAATTTTTAAGCAAGCCAAACCCACATTTGTGCCCTTTCCACAGCATCACTGGAGGCATAAACATTAATGACTCCAAAAGAATGATTGTTAATGGAAAATAAAAGCCAAATAATATAGTGTGTGGGGTCAGAACCATGCGAGATAATAGCAGAATGAAGGCGAGATGACAGGAGAGTAACTACACCACCTCGGCTAGCTTCATGCTGAGAAAAAAACATAACGCTATCCTGTCAAATGATGTGGCATGTAGCAGAAAGCATGAAACCAGAAATCTTAACTTCTTGCAGGCAAAGAAAATCAAAATTCCCAAGTCTATGACGGGTATCCCAGACATAGAACTTTCTGGGAAGGTCTGTAAGACCTCAAACATTCAATGAGAGGAAGTTCATGAGAAGTCTTCCATATCATCCTCATCCTCCAAAGAGGAGTAGCTATTCTGCAAAAAGGTAGAAATTGGGTGGAAGTCAGACGGGAAATCCTCTGGACTTATAGCCTGCCATTTTACCCCTGATATCTCTGCATGTCTAGGGGGACTGTGAGAATGCCTTATTTCTAGTGGTACTATGGAAGAAACTATAAGAGGAGTATGAGCCCCAACCAAGGGTGAGGCCTTGGTAGCCACCTTGATCCCCTACGAACCAGCAGGGTTTGAAACCTATGAAACCCTCGAAACAAAGGCAATGGAAACCGCTGGCGTCTCCACGCTAGCAGGCATTGACACTTCTATGGAAGTAGGAGGAATCATGATAACCACCATATAGGATGGCTTAGGGGCCAAGGGATTTAAGGTAGGCTTGCCCTTGCACCCAATAGTAATGCATTCTTCTTTTTTTCCTTTGGCTTGTTTGGCAGGTGATACTTTGGGCTGGGGTTTGACCCTAGGCGTAGCCAAAGGGAAATCCCTGATCTTGTGTTTTGCAGACTGGTACCTATAACAGGTGTTAGGTAGGTTCAAGTAAAGCACCTTCTATGAGAAGGTTTGAGTTCCAATCTAGATTTCCACAAAATCCTTGAGATCTTTGGAAAGATCAACTTCAATGCAAACGCGCTCCTGAGGGCGAGCATTAAAAAAAAATTTAGGCTCCTTGGTGACAACTTTGCCAAGGGCTTGGGCAATAGACTCAATGAAAGGCCAACAGGGCAAAGGTAGACTTGGGAATTTGACCCATACAGGAACCCTAAGATTTTTATCATCCAAGATAGTGAAGTCTCGGGACCATTTCTGAAAAACAGGTAGAGAGGAATGCACAGACCAAGGGCCATTGTCAAAGACCGTGTCTTCTTGTGACGGGTTAGCAAAGAAAAATAAAAAGAAACCTTTGGTAAGGTTTTGCATAGCATCAAGGCAGACTCCATGAGGAGTCCAACATTTGTTGACCCATTCTCTAAGCATAGCTTCAGGAGGAGTCCTACCAACAAAATGCCCTATCAAGGTATGTTGCTCTAACCAGTCACATGCAGCATCAAATTCTTGTAAAGGAAGGATAATATCAAGATTACCTCATGGAAAACCTTTGGGAAAAACTTGCGTGGGAATTTGTTCGGTGGCGGTGCCATGGCAATCCAAAGCAACAGCATGAACACCAGAAACATCTAGTTCACTGCTGGCTAGAGCCATTATATCCTAACATAAAGCTCTTGTAGTAAATGTGGTATGACAAGTGGTGCTGACAGAAGGGGAGTGTAGGTGAAGGGTCGTACGCAAAAAAAACTAAAAGTTTGCATTGAATTATAATTTTGATGAAGAAGCTAATCATAAACCTACTGTAAAAAATGTTGAAGTAAGAGTTGAGATAGTAACAACTATACCTAACTAGAATTTGACAAAGAATCACATTGTTAATTAGACAATTGGAAGAAAAGAAAAAGGATTAATGACAAAAAAATGGTACATAAAGAATTTTTTTTTGATTTCTTAGGTTGAACCAAAAAGTGCAAATCAAGCATGCAAGGATGATCCTTGGAATCAAGAAATGAAGGAAGAATTAGATCAAATTGTGAAGAATGAGACATGGGAATTGGTTCCTAAACCTAAAGAAAAGAATTTTATAGGAACTGAATCATTTTTTAGAAACAAAATTAATGAACAAGGTGAGGTTGTAAGAAATAAAGAAATATTGGTATGCAAAGGACATTCATAGCAAGAAGGTATAGACTATGAAGAGGCATTTACCAATGTTGCCAGAATTGAAGCAGTAACAATATTCTTGGTTTATGTAGTAAGTGAGAAGTTTATAGTGTATCAAATAGATGTAAAGTCATCATTTCTAAATGGAGAACTTGAAGAAAAAGTCCACATCAAGCAGCCTAAAGTGTTGGAATTCTTTATAATAACTGGGGGGTGAATTAGTTGTCCAAGGTCTAGATGTATAAATAAAAAAATTTGATGCTTAACAGATCCATATCCATAAAAACATAATATGCATGCATCCATTAGATCACACAATACCTTAACTTAGTAGGTTATTGTTCTAGGTCAAAATAACTTTATAGAAATGTAAACATGAAATACCATAATCACATTCACATAATTTGATAGAAGGATTTTATGTGTAAACCCAATTCGAAAAAAACCACTAGTAACATGCTACCCAATTTCACTCTTCTAAAGTGATGCCCTATGAACAACCAATTCTATTAACAGTTACAATACAAACTATTAAATGTGACCTAGTTGGAGGATTTCAATCATCCTATTAGGAGTGAGCCTCATTACAGGACTTTATAACATTCCATTAGAATGTCACCTGGTTAAAGAATTTACAAATTATTCTTATGGCAACCTTAATCTAAAGGATTTTATCCACATTGGTACAGTTGTTAGGACTTGATCTGATAAAAAGTTGCAACTCACTTTCAGATTACATATATTTGGTGCAATCCTCCATTCAACTTGGCATTCATACTCTTCATCTATGATAGCTTGTTCACCTTTCATGCATTCATCCACTTAAGCCTTCTTACTTTCAAGGCCAACCACAGTCTCTTTTGTTTGGCCACTAGATGAAGCAATACTCTAGACTCCTTGTCTACCTTAGGTTTTTGCACATGACAACCTTTTCTTTTGGCTAGTTATCTTTATGAGTAGAGAATTTAGATCTTTCACTTCTTAACCACAATTGTCCATTTTAGGGTTAGGTAAGATTCAATGGATCTACTTACTTTTCCATTTGAGTTGCTCTAGAAACTTCCTCTACAATCTTCCTTGAATTCACCTCAAAATAGTTTACCTTGAATTTTGTGCCACGAACTCATCATAGTCATCTTCCACACACTTCACATAATTCAAGAAATCAAATTAGTTAGCTCAAATTCGTCAAACTTTTGATTTAACATTGTTTGTTGTCACTTGGCATCTATATTGTTCTATCACATGACCAACATTAGTTCACTTGGAAAACACTAAAGTTTACTAATGCTTGGTACCAACTAAACTTTACTTGGCATATACTAACTTTCACTGAACTTGCATCAGTTGTCATCTTTTCTTGGCACCTCTTTATTTTCACTCGGCTTCTACTATTTTTTTCTTGGCTTGCATTTTCTACTTGGTAGGGACTGGTAGACACTTTTCTTACTTGATCTTCTTCCAATCTTTTCTTGATTAATCTTTCATTATAGAATTTAGGTAGATAAATAATACACTATAGTATCAATGTCTTACTTGGTCTTAGTTCTCCTTTTATACACCAAATAACTAAACCTTTATCTAGGTTCTCTTGTTATCTCCTCTTTTCAAATCCTCTTCATCAATCTATCAAATGATAGCAATCAAACTAAAAGGGAATTGTTTCACTAGCAGGTAGTAGGTTTGACATCATTGACAAAATAATGATTGTTCCATTATAGGTTCTACACTTCAAAAAAATCTATTTTCAACATAAAGGATTTCCTTTGACAAAAAGAAAATGACATGGTATGTGAGATTGGAAAAGTATTAGGCACAATTAGGATTTTCTATAGGTATGATAGATATTAATTTGTATTTTAAAGAAATTAAGAATGGAATGTTAATTATTATAATATTTGTGGACAATATAATATTTGGAGGTAATGGTAAAGTAAGTGAGAAATTTGATGATGAAATGAAGAATGAATTTGAGATGAGTATGAATGGTGAGATGTAATATTTCTTAGGTATATGAATGGTATATAATGGTGATAGTATCTTCCTATCACAGACTAAGTATTTGAAAGCCTTGTTGAAAAGATTTAGATTGGAAAGTTGTAAACTTGTTGGTATACTTATGATAATTGGTCACAAGGTATCTAAAAAGGATTAGACACCTACAACTGAATAGAAGAAGTATAGATCTATGATTGGAGGTTCACAATATCCAACTCACACCAGACCAAATATAGAAAATTTTGAGAATGAATTGAAGAAGTTAATCAAAGAGGGAGATTGTTGAAGAAGACTGTGCGTTTCAATCATTATTTTGTCACTAATGTCAAACCTACCATTTCTAGTAATACAACTACTTATAAGATTCAAATACTATCACTTATTTGATTGATGAAGAGGATTTAATCAAAATATGTAACAATGGCACCTATCAAAAAGGTTGAGTTATGATTATGTAGTGAAGCACAAGAATCAGTTAAGACAGTGATAACATGATGTATTGATAATCTACTTAAGGTTACAAATGTTGGCTACAATACTAAGGGTTAGAAGAACAAGTTACACAAAGTTTGTCTATCAGGCTTGACAAAGTGGATAGTAGGTGCTAAGAAAAGTCAGTGCAAACTGAGTAGAAAGTTAGTTGGAGCCAAGTAAAAGAAAAATTTTAGTGGATTCCAAGAAAGACAGTTGATGCTGAGTAAAGTTTAGTTGATGTCGAGCATTAGTAAACCTTAGTTGATGTCGAGTAATTTTATAGAGGATGTTGAGCAATGCAATATGTGTCAAGCATTAGAAGGTTGATAATGTCGAGTTGCTGCATTATTTAAAATATTAAAGATTCGATAAATCTAAGCTAACAAGTTTTTTTTCTTGAATTTTTTGAACCAGGAAGAAGATAATATTGATGAGCTAGTGGTACAAAATTTGAGGTAAACCATTTTTAGGAAAATTCAAATGGATTCTAGAAGAGATATGATATATGGGGTAGACACATTGTATCCTACCTAATCCATACGAACCCTAAATTTTGATTATGGAAAATGAGCAAAAAAAAATCCTAATTTCTTACTTATAGGAATGTCTAGTCATGAAGCAAAGATGTCATGTGCAAGAACCTAAGAAAGAGAAGGAGTCAAGGGTTTTGCCTCATCAAACGACCTAAGAGAAGAGACTGCAATTGCATGTTAAGCAAGAAGGCTTAAGGAGATGAATGCTTGAAGGGTGAACAAGCTATCATATCTACAAAGTATGAAAGCCAAGAAGAATTTGAGGACTGAAGAGAGATTTTTAATCTGTAAGAGAACTTGTAAGTTGTATTAGATCAAAGCTCTACTATTACTCTCTAACATTTGTATCAGTCTAGGGTAAATCCTTTTGATTAACGTTGACCTAATAGTCATTTGTAAATTTTTTAACCAGGTAGCATTCCAAGTGAATGACCTAAAGTCCTCTAATAATGCTCACCTCTAACAAGGTGATTGAAATCCTTAAACTAGATCACATTTAACAATGTGTATTGTAACCTTTAACAGGGTTGGCCTGTTATAAGGCATCACTTCAGAATAGTGAAAAGGAGTAGCATGTTACTAGTGGTTTTTCCCAAATTGGGTTTCCACGTAAATCATTGTGTCAAGTGTGTTGATGAATCTATTATGTTTCATGTTTTACATTTCTACAAGTTGATCTGACAGTAACCTACAAGTTTTAGTGATTGCATAATCTTATGGATGCTTGCATTAGTATGAATGTTTTATGGGTTCACTAAGCTATAAAAAAAAATTATTTATACATCTAGACCTTGTATAACTAATTCAACCCCCCACCCCTAGTTATTCTAAAGTATTTCAACAATTGGTATCAGAGCTATCTGCTTAAGAGTACTAGTTTGAAGGTACTAGAAGCACAAAGATCAAGATGTTGAAAAGAGATGTACCCAAGCTTAATAGAGATAACTTTCTTCCATAGAAAAGTATTATGAAGCTACACCTTGGAGGACTTGGATATCATGTACAATCTATCATTTTATTGGAACATGTTGATCCAGCTAGAGTCCTAAATACTAAAGATATGAAGAAGAAGAAAGAACACAATTAGATGATGTTGGAGATTTCCTTTGCCCTAAGCTATGCCGAATTTGATGATATCAAATACTGTGATATTGTAAAGAAAATGTGGGATGCCCTAAACACTATCTATGAAGGAGACAAAAATGTT
This sequence comes from Cupressus sempervirens, assembly GCA_028749045.1. Taxonomy (NCBI): domain Eukaryota; kingdom Viridiplantae; phylum Streptophyta; class Pinopsida; order Cupressales; family Cupressaceae; genus Cupressus; species Cupressus sempervirens. The sequence goes on along the minus strand of CM053793.1, from coordinate 781,838,288 downwards.
CAAATAGCCAAATCTAAGAGTCTCAGAGGTAAGTTTTATGATATGAGAATGGATGAAGGTGAGAATATTGCTCAATATATTGCTAGAATAAAAGAAGTTCTTGGTGAAATAAACGTAGCTACTGGTCAGATAGATGATGGTACTATGCTAAGAAAAGTCTTGAGAATACTACTACCTATTTATGCTATAAGAGTTTATGTAATTCAAGAACTGAGATGCATTCTAGGAAATTATCTAACCCTTGAAGGTCTAGTAGGTAGACTCATTACTTTTGAGCTATCTAACTTTGATAATTACAAACTTGAGAGTCTTGAATCTACTTTCAAAGCTAAGATTTTATTGAAAGATTCTGATGAGGTGAAGTAGAAGAAGAAGAGAAAGATAAAATATGTGTCTAGTGATAGTGATACAAATGAGGAAGATGTTGAACATTTGGAAGCACTACTAGAAAAAAATTCCGCAAAGGTAAAAGCAAGTTCAAAGGTAAGTTGCCCATGATTTGGTTCAATTGCAATGAGGTTGGTCATATTGCTATAAGATGTACACAAAAGAAGAACTACAGAGGTGGTGACAAGTACAAGATCAGAAGAGAAGATGATAGAAAAGATTACAAAGATAAAGGCAAGAAGTCATACTACATTGCTAAAGAGGAAACAAGGGATGATTCTGATGAACACGATGATAAAGTGGTGTATGTTGCAATGAAGATGAGGAAACTACACTTGTGACTTGTGTGAACAAAAATGACAAATGGATCATTGACAATGGATGCTTGCATCATATGACTAGAGACAAAAGTAAGTTCATTACCTTAAATTGTTATGAAGGAAATAGTGTAAGATTTGGTAATGATGCACCATGTTTGACAAACTCACAACTAAGATTTCATGTGACAATGCTTACTATGTTGAAGGACTAAACTATAATTTTTTGAGTGTGTCACAATTGAACAATTTGGGCTATAAGGTTGAATTTGAAAACAAGATTTCTAAGATGTATGACACAAATGGGAAACTAATTGGAAAAGGTGATTAAACTAGAAGTAATATATTGTATCTTGATATAGAGGATACTACTTGTCTTGTTGTAAAATTTGATGATGTATGGCTATGGCACAAAAGGTTATGTCATGTTAATTTTGATAACTTGGTTAGTATTAGTAACATGAAGAAAGTTAGAGGTTTGCCTAAGTTGAAGAAGCCTAACAATGTAATGTGCAAACAATGTCAGTTAGGCAAAATGACAAAGTCAAGTTTTAAGAATAAACCTTATATCTCTAAAGGAATACTAGAGATTGTTCATATTGACTTATGTGGACCAATTAAAGTAAAAAGCTACAAGGGAGATAAGTACATAATGTTATTTATTGATGAATATTATAGGTTGATGACAGTTGTGTTTCTAAAATAGAAATCTAATGCTTTTCAAATGTTTAAGTGGTACTTAGCAAGAGTGGAAAAGGAAATTGATGCAAGAGCATCCAGAGGTATAAGGGCAATCCTATGTCACCCAAAAAAAAATGTATTTAGACTTACTTTTTGTTTCATGTGTTTTCATTTCTAGATACCCATTTGGGCCAAATAAAGGTTCCAACTCTCATAGTTCCACTATCAGTGTTCTAGATTAGAGTATTTGAACACCTTGGGATACATGTAAATGCTGAAATAATAGGAGTATGTAATTGAGCCATCATTTTGGTGAACTGGAAGGTGTAATTTGGCCAGATGAATGTAATTTTCATTTAGAGCATTCTAGAAAAAGAATCAGGTCAAAAGGCCCCATGATTTCAAAGTTATTGCAGTTTTTCAATTTTTGGAGACCTCCTAAGAATGCTTCAAAGTTAGGTTAGGGGTATTAAATGAATTCTAATAGGGACAAAAATGGGGGATGAGTGAAGCTGGTCCATAGGGCTATAGAGCACTTCAAGAGCTTTCCAAAAATGTAAACGGTTCATCAATCGGAGCTACGGTTCAAAAGTTATGCCTCTGGAAAGTTTGGTTACCATTTCTGGATTCTTCTAGATTTGTGCCAACTTCTAACACAGCTTCTGGAGCCTTCTACTTGGTCAGTGGATGCTAACTAGTACTTTCTAGAATGTATTCCTAATCCTTAACCCTTTGAGGTCTATTTAAGAACATTTCTAGCATTGTAAAATGCAGTTAAGAGTGGAGTTTGAGAGAAGGTACTGGGAGAAGAATTTATCTCTATATTTATGCTACTGTAAGCCCATAGGGCATGTTTTGGAGTTTGTTTCTCTACACTAAGTGTACTAGCATATTTTTACAGTTAATAAAATTTTCCCTTTCCTATTGTGTCCATTCTTTGCTTGGGTTGTGTCCCCATCAGAAATAGGTAAAAGTCTAAAATGTTTGAGATCTGACAAAGGAGGAGAATTTACATCAAATAAATTTGAGATGTTCTATAATGAAAGAGGAATCAAAAGATGGACATCTACCCCTGGAACTCCTCCACAAAATGAAATAGCTAAAAGGAGAAATAGATCTATAATGGATTGTGCTAGAACACTCATGATGGAGAAGAATGTTTCTCTACAATACTAGAGAGAAACTATAAGCACAGCTATCTATACCTTGAACCATGTACAAATCAAGAAAGGTATTCATTCAACACCTTTTGAACTATGGTATGGATATTCACCCAATGTAAAATACTTTAAGGTATTTAGAACTAAATGTTACATTCTTAAAAATGTTAGGAATGGCAAGCTTGATGTGAAAAGCAAAGAAGGTATATTCCTAGGATACTCCACAAGAAGTAAAGCTTATAAGTGTTTGAATAGAAACACTAACAAAATTGTGGAAAGTGAAAATGTGAACTTTGATGATTATATCAAAGTATATGAGGTTGAACCTATGAAAAAGCTAGAATAATACAAATCATTTGTATACTTTTATGAAAGAATGCCTACTAAAGAAGATGCTAGAAATCAAGTTACAAATTAATAGCAAGTTACAGTAACTACTAAGTCACACCTCATGAATAACAAATTGCATTTAGGAACTGAGCCACATTCAGATGCTGAGTTACAGAATGAAGTGGATGCACATTCTAATTCTAAGATTAGTATACATGAAAGAGATGTTGAGATACCTGACAGAGATATACATAGTGATTGTAAGGTTGAAGGAAAAAATGAAGAAACAAGAGTTGAACCAAGATTGTCTAAGTATGTCAAAAGACATTATCCTACTGTTCAAATCATTGGAGATAAAGATGCTAGAACAATGGCAAGAAACAAATTGAGAAGTGAAACATGTTTGTTGAGCTTGAAGGAACTCAAAATAGTAAAAGATACACTAGAAGATGTTGAATGGTAGAAAGCCATAGAAGAAGAGATTGAACAAATAGAGAAGAACGAAACATGGAGTCTAGTTCCTAGACTAGAAGACAAAAATGTGATTGGTACCAAGTGGGTATTTAGAAAAAAGCTAGATAAAAATGGTGAAGTCACAAGAAACAAAGAAAGATTAGTTTGCAAAGGATATGCAAAAGAATAAGGAATTGACTATGGAGAGACATTTCCACATGTTGCTAGATTGGAAGGAGTAAGAACTCTACTTGATTATCTTGCATACAAAGGTTTCAAAGTTTATTAGATGGACGTTAAATCTGCAATTTTTGAATTGCATATTAGAGGAAGAAGTTTACATAGAACAACCGAAAGGTTTTGTTGATGTTAACAATAAGAACATGGTATGTAGACTGTACAAAATGTCATGCCCAAAAATACGAGGGCAAAAACACACACATTTTTAAAAAAAATTTAAATTAATAATTAAAATGCTCTAAGTTTGACATGGTTGTGTTCATAGTAAAAGTAAAGGTTCTCTACATTTCATCTTAAGTTTAAAATCTTGTGGAGGAGTACATCATTAAATTTGAACTCTCATTATTAATCTGATATCGACATTTGTTTCATTATTTCATTACTAATATAAAATTATATTTAAAGAAATATTGAATAACAATTCAAATGAAAATAGTTCTAATTAAATTGAAATATTAAATCAAAGAACTAACTAAGATAATATCACATCTAACATATACATAAATATACTTTCTTTAATTTTATTCCAATCACAATTTTATATAAATCCAATAAAACATTCCTAATATAATGACCATATGAATTAAATTTAAATTTGACTAAGATAATAAAATATTTCATGAAACATTATCTACAAATTTTAACAATACTTTAATTAAACTAAAACAATATTAGCTATAATTTTAAAGCAATCATATTGATTAACATTTTAATAAAATCTATTAATTAACTTATAATGTATCAACTACAAAAAAAAATATTTAAATTAAATAAATTATACACTACTCCAAATTAATAAACAATATAATATTAACATCTTTCTTCTTTTCATATAACAATTTCTATTTCATTCTTAAAGTAAATCTCATTTTACTAAATTAAATTTACATCCAATAATAATAATAACTTATAACTTTTTGACTAATAAATCAAACAAGCCATTTTCTACATATTACTCTAATAATATTAATAAATCTAATATTAAAACTAACAAAACAAAAATAAATAAATATTATCTAACAACGATTCTTATCTAAAATCAAATACTAATAAAATAAACAAATTTAATTTAGATTTAAACTAACATATGAACAACATATCAACACTTAATATTTAAAAAGATCATAATAATTAAATATATACAAAGATAAAATTCCAAACTAACTAACTAATCATTAATATAAAACTTTCTAAAATAATAAAACAACTAAACTAACTTCAATTTAATTCTATCTTAATTTTTAAATACAAAACTTAATTTAAATCCTTTTATTAAGTAAAATAAACTAACTTCAATTTAAATATCATTACAAAACTAAACTAAACTATATTTTAAAATACTAACTAAATAAAACAATTAACAAAACCTAAACTAACCCCAAACCTACACTTGAAACCCAAACCCAAATTTATACTAATACTACTCTACCAAAACTAATTACTAACTAAAAACAATCCTAACTAACATACACGTGCATCACTTTTGAAAACCCAAGCCTTTTTCAAAACACATCACACTGGCCAAGGACGCATACATGCAGGCCAAGGATTCCTTCACGCAGGCCAAGGATTCCCTAGGTAATAAGTGTAAAGAAAAAACAACTTTATCTTTGATTTAAAAGTAAAGAATAGGCCCTTCCAAAAGCACATGGAGAAGACATGAGTTGAGAAAGTACTCGTGTCACATTAAGGTTAAACAAAGGTTTTTATCTTTCATCCCCCATAATTTCATTGGCCAAATCCACTGATAGGGACAGCTGAGCCAAGACTTCATTTCCTTTTTTGCTTACATGGATTTGCTCAGAGTGGAGGACAAGGAGATTAAGTGCTCAGGTCAAATAAAAAAAATGGGCAAAGTTCAAAGGCAATTAAGACATTCAGTTGGGTGTTATTTTTTTTTTTGATTATTTTTTAAAACAAAACCATACTCCTATCCATGGCCTAGAACAAGTAGATGGATTTATGTCATAAAGAAAAGTTGGTAAAAGAAAGATATTTGACATTTTAATATATTTAATAATTTGTTTGATTGATTATATTTATTTTATCTTTATTTATCCATTTGATAAGTTATTCATATTATTCAACAAGAATATTTAGGGAATCTTTAAAGATTCTATGTTACCAAAGGGGGAATCAATTTGTTTTCCCATACAAAAACCAGAGAGTTTTTGCTCTCTTGGGACAATTTTTATTTTTTGTCTTAATTTTTCTAAGTATAGATTTTCAAGTTGATATATTTGCCAAGGGGGTTATATTTTTTTTTTCAAAATAAATCTAATAGGACTTGTTACAAACTAAATATACGAAGAATTTGAATGATCCATTTTAATAATAATGCAAGAATTGTTTGTTTTCAATAATCACGAAACTGAACCTACGTTCATAACATAATTTTCGTTTCAACATGTATGAAACTTGAATTTTTCCTAATTGAACATCATCATTTCATCTTATTTTTGATATGCATCCAAATAACCAAAAAATACAAAGAAAACTCATGAGAAGTAATAATACTCAATCATTATTTTATTGGCAACCTGATTCAAAGGCTCTACCGGGAAAGAACCAAGAAGAAAACTCAACGTCGTTGCCATTACAAAAAAGTTCTTAAATACAATTTACATAGGAGTCCACTCCCAAAATTACAAAAATCTAATTAAAATTTCCTTCATGACCCTTATCAAGGGGTCCATATCATTTTCTACAATACATTGCTAAGATCGTGGAGAGAACGAAATCTGACCGAGTGACAAACAAGCATGACCAACAAAATTAAACATGCATATTCATACTAGGTTTTCACAATAGGATTCACAATGAATCAAAACTAGGGAAAGGTAGATTTTTTCAATAGGAGATGTTAGACACAACACCAAAATAGATGCCCAATCAGGGCTATAATTCAAGAAATTTCGTTCTTCCATTTTAACATGCCAAAACTCATACGAGGTTTGTGCTGACAGGTAGGGGCCCATAACACCCTACCCTCTCTCCCTCTTCTCATCCTAAGAAGAGACTCTACACTGTTGGAGTCCAACTTAAAAGACCTTTTCCAAAATTGGCCACTTCTGCCCTATCCAAGGGTGAGTAATGCCAAAACACCCATACAAGAAAACTTCGAAATCCAAAAAAAAACATGAAAGAAAAGCATTCAAGAAACATGGTTTCAATCCTTCCCCACATCCAACATACATACAAGCATAAAAATAAACAATCACAATAGCATAAGCATGAAACAAGCATGAACAATCTGAACAAAGGAGATGAAGAACTCCTACTTTCACAAAGAGGTAATGGTAAATGAACAATTTGAGAAGAGTTTTTCCTTCCTTACCTTCAATCTTCCAAGACTCCTCTCTAAAAGTAGAGATTGAGTAACAACCAAAACTACTCCAAAAAGGGCCTCTAAATAAGATCCAAACTCAACCACCAAAAAGGGCAATAACTTTCCCCACTCACCTAAAAATCTAGAAGTGTCTAACTCAACCAAACCCAAGGTTAACCTCTAAGTGGAGTTGTGGTTATCCAACTCATGGTAACAACTCTCAATTTTCGCACAAAGGCAAAAATAGACTTTTTGAGTGACCTCAAAAGTCAACAAAAGGGGCTTAGGAGGTGGAAAATTCCCCCAACCCATACCCATACCCCTTGGGTATAAAGATTTCATGATTTAAGGCCTTAGAAATTGATTTGGGACCAAACAAATGCTAGGAATAAATATGACCATCTAACAACTCCAAAATGTAGATTAAGCACTAATCTAGATTAGGGGTAACTAAACTCGATTAAGAAACAAAATAGCAAAATGGTCACTAACTTAATCTGACTTAGGTCCAAAGGTTACACAGTTAACCCTAACTAGCATGCTGGAATGTATAAGAAAATTCAGGAGTGTTAAGTGACACTATAAGAACATAGTTACAAGACATTAACATTTACTGATCACAGAAATATACATTCATACATCTCATAATACAATTAAGTTATGAACAACAAGGTTTCCACAAAAAGCACATAGGGATTAGTTTCTTTCCTCCATCGGGTTTCTTGGCTAAAATATCTTGCACACTCATTGCACACATCAGTAGTCCCATAAAATCACATCGACATGTGTATATACCTATCAGGGAATCACATAAATTAAAACATCCATCTATAAATCAATCAGAGTTTCTCTTGTCCTTCTCATATTCTTAGTCATTACAATTCCAAAATCAAAATGTTAATCCTGCATTTACTTATTTCATCAACATGCATATTCATAAAACATTAAATGACGAACTCAAATATCTGAAAGTAAACATCACACAAAAAGAAATAATATAATATGTTCAAAGCATCATATAGTGTCTCAACATCTCAAGTCGTGAGTATCAAAATAATAATGATGTATTGCTATGCTACGATGGGTCCAGGTGAGGCCTCACACAAAGCTCTATATGGTTTGAAACAAGCACCAAGACCATGGTATGAGAGACTTTGTAATTATCTTATGAAGATTGGATTTGAAAGGATTGATAATAACAACACTCTCTACATAATGACAGAAAAAAAAATGTATTTTTTTATCTAAAATATTTGTTGATGAAATCATATTTGGAGGTTAAGATGCTTTATGTAAAGATTTTGCAAATCAGATGAAGCAATAATTTGAAATGTCTATGTTTGGAGAGATCAATTTTTTTGTGGGTTTGCAAGTATATCAGATAAAATATGGTATATACATCACTCAGTCAAAGTATGTCAAGGAAATATTGAAAACTTTTCAATTAGAGGATTTCAAACTAGTAAGTATGCCTATGGTGACAGGACACAAATTTTCAAAGAATGATGATTCAGTTGAGGTGAACCTATAGTGCTTGCCCCTAGTTCATATTTCTATTATCATTGCCAAACTCTTTTAGGCTAGTTTTATGCTTATGATTAGTTGCGTTGTTTTAAGATTATCAGATATTGTTTTACATTCAGTTATTATATGATGAGATTAATTGATACTTTATATTTCATGTATGCATAATGATTATTCAATGCTTCCAGTTATTGATGATGATTAGTTAGATGGTTTGTTATCCTATGTATTTTTTTATGGATACTTACCCCATACTACATGCGTATTGTGTGCATGTTTCTTTTCTTTATGTATGGCATTTCTAATGTGGTTAAGGAAGGGAGTCATAGTCACCTACTAGTTGAGATCTACATGATGCACCACTTCCTGCCATTGTCTGTTTAGCTTAGAATATTGTTTTTGTACATGTGTGGATTTTATGTAAGCTGTAAGTACCAGGGATCGACTTCTCTGAATTACAAAGATAAGCATACCCTATCGCATTATCTCAATGGTAAGAAAGGGGAGACAGATTCTTGAGTCCAAATTCTAAACCCTTAAGCCATTTGTCCTAGATAATTAGGACAAGTATCTAAGTCGTGTACCCTCTAAATCTGTTGAATGACATTAATTCGTGATTATAACCCTTTACTTTGATTTTGTATGTGTTTTTATTTGATGGGTTTTCATATGTTGTTTTATGAGTCTTTGGTGTATTTTTTATTAAGTCTAATTAAAAGATTAAATTAATAATTTAATTTAATAGGAAATTATTATGATATTTTAATATTTAATTATATTTAATTAATTGATAAATTAAATAAATAAAAGAATTAAATTTGAAGATAAAATTTATAAATATAAATTTAGAGCGTGATAATATTTATTCAATTTAATAATAATATATTTAGAGTTCATTTTTAAATAAATGCTAAATATTATTATTATTTAAGTTAATAAATATTTTATCAATTAAGTTTCGAAAATAAATTTAAAAGTGAAAATGCATAATTTATTAAAAAAATTATGTTTGAATGATGTGTGCATGAGATTTAAAATATAAGAAATTAATTAAAAGATAAAACAACTAAATTTAATAAGAGGTGCATATGCATGCATGTGAATAAATTTATTAAATTAATTAAAGGAGACATCAAGTGAAAATTAAATAAAGTAATTTAATAATTCATAAATGTGCATGAAAAAGATTAATGCAATATAAAAGGAAAGATTAATAAATATTAATTTGGAGTTAAGGGTTGTGAGCAAGGAGTTCTCCTTGGTGAATGCACAATCAATGCCCCAATTTAAAGAGAGAACTCTTTATCACAATTGAAGGGTTCATTTTTGGAGACAAATTTGGACGTGAATTTTGGGAGAAAATTTGGAAGCAAATTTTGGAAAGGAAATTTTTGGGAGATTGTTAGAGAGAAGTTCTGGAATAGAAACGAATTCTCTCGCAAATCTTCTAGGTGGTTGTATATTAGCATCAAGTTCAGGTAGGGTCTTGTGTTTTGATCACTGATTGAATTATGCAATTTGATATTCCTGTCTACTTTGTGATTGTAAAAATACTTGTCTTCTCAAATTTCATCATACAAATCTGTCAATTCTTTGTTCAAAATCTTTTGCTATTCGATTTCATCTATCAATCTAGACTAAAGAACTATTTAGAAAACCTCGCTCTACAATTGAAAGAAATTAGTATTAAATCAAGATTTGGGTTTGAATTGAATTGAAAAATTTAATCTGGGTAGGGTTTTGAAGAAAAGAAAATTCTAGAATGGGAAAATTCAACTAGTTGATGATAATTCTTCTATCAGACTATAATTTCAAATGATATATATATATATATATATATATATATATATATATATATATATATATATATATATATATATAAACAATATGTATTAAATTTTATGGAGGGGGGGCGTTGTTTGTTTATTGTTAAAATAAAATAAAAATTATTTATTATACATTTGGAAGGGGGGTCTTTGTTTTAAACAAACAATATAAATTATATTTATTTTTTAAATTTAAAAAATAATTAAATTGGGAGGGGCGGGTTTCACCCTCCCCCACCCCCACTTACCTATCGACGTCGTACACTAATGGCATAGGCTGCGACAATAGTACTGCTAGTGCAGACCTTGCATTAGCAAGGTATGCTGCTCAATAGTCCCTTTATGGGGAGGCCAGTGGCCTTAACATATGTGATGTTTTTTTTTTTAATTGTTGTTTTATATTTTTTAAGTTTTAATAATTTAAATTGCATTTAAATTTTATTAAATTTTAATTATATTAAAATTTATATTATCAATTATTAATGATTCTATTATTAAATTATATTAATATTTTATACTTTAATAAAATAATAATGAATGTAAGATAATTTAATAAATTATTAATTATTTTAATTGAATTTGAATTAATCAAGACTTATGAATAGTGAAAGTTGTTAATGAAGTTGTAAATTTAAATATTATTGTTAAAAATTAATAATATTGATTTTAATAAAATTGTAATTATTTTATTTAAAATTGATAATGGTTATTTTTATAACTTAAATAAATAAATGTCACCCTCAAAATTTATTCTTTTAGGAAACTGACTTTAATAATGAGGGTCACTTTATATATTTGAGTCAAATATGTGAATGGGTTATTAGGTGGGATAAACTAAGAATTCTTATACACTTGAAATGTACCTTGGAAGAAACAAAAATTGAAATCTTAATGTTTAACTCAACCATGTGAATTCAAACCAAACTGTGAGACAACTATGTTTTCTATGTGTTGTCCATGTTTTGGGGTTTTGGGTTGTTATAGTGTTGACCAGTTTAGGACATTTACCAGAGGCTTGGGAGTTATGTGAATGTGATGTTATGATGTTTTGGTCTTGATCTTTTTAGAACCCAACCATGGTAATATGATGGCATGCTCTATGATGTGTGTGGATTATTGATTGTTATTGCTTTTCAGTCTTCTTGTGTGAAGCTGAGATGTATGTTTATGAGATACCTCACTTAACCATTTTTGAGTTAACCATTTTTGAGTCATCAATCAGTTATAGTTGATTTTCTTTCCAATAACTTTGAGAGGACTAAAGTGTTTGCTATGTTCTTGATGATTTCATGTTGTGACATGTTTGACTTGACCATTTTGGAGTCTTTGATTAGTATTGTTTTTGGGATGCTTTCCAATTGCTCATTGAGAACCAATGATTATTGTAATTTATCATTTGATGCCTTTTAGTTGCTTGTTGAGAATTTTTGTGATCATTAGGATTATCTTTTGGTGCTTTCCAATTGCTCGTGGAGAACTGGTGTGATTATTGTGGATTATCTTTGGATGCTTTCCAGTCGCTTGTCTAGGACTGAGGTGATTTTAACGTGATTACTGATTTATGCATTTATGATCCTAACGTAGGTTATCTACTTGTAGTGTCAGGAAGTGGCTTGCAATGGGGGCCAGGGCCCTAAGTGGCTACTAGGGTAACTCATTGTAAGGGGTAAAAGCACAAACCTATGTCACCTTTTATAAAGGTGAAGTGATATCAGAATTTAAAGTCTTCAACTTTAACAAAATAAAAGTGGCATTTGTGCTTAGAATTTGAAGATGATGTAAACTAATGAAATGTGTAAAATTGGATGAAGTTTATGTCTATCATTTGTTTAAAAAAAATTGAGGGAAAATTTTATTTATTTTTGAATTTTTAAAGTTTATTTTTTAATTTTTTAAAAATACTAAAAATATAGAGTTTTTTTCCTGTCAAACAAATATATGCAAATCTTCATATTTTGGTTTGATTTTGCAATATTTTAGAGTTAACATGTATGCCTGGTGCACCGAAAAAGAAAAATTGAAATTCAGCTAATATTTTTGAAGTTATAACTGGTCAAAGTCAAAGTTATCAGAAATAGACAATTTTTTTCTCCCGTCAAACATTTTCCATCAAATCTACATATTTTTTTTTAAAAATAACATATTCTTGAAGAAGACTCTCTCCTCTAGTGCACCATTAAAAAAAAAAAAAAAAATTAAACATGATTTACTATTTTTTTCTTATTTTTGAATAGACATCTTCCTGAATCTTAAGATACCTACTTGTAATATTTTTAAATTATAACATATTATTCATAATCAAAACTTTTAAAAAATTATACAATCATAATCGTGACTCTGAGAACTACTAAAGTATATTTTTAGTTTTAAAAAATACTTCAATTTAGTAGGTCAAATTGGCCTTCAAAGTGAGATGTTTACAAAAGTTCTAATTTTTGCTTGTTTGGCTGCCACATAGGCTACCACATAGATAGTTACTGCCGAAATTGTTTCGGCCGTAACCGTTTCGGCCGGAACAGTTACGGCCGAAACCCCAAGTCGGCTTGAGAAACCGCTAGCGGTTAGTGTGACTTTTTGATATTAAAAAATATTTTTTTCTCTTTTTTAAATAATTAAATATACAAGGACAGCGAAAATTGAAAGAAGATTTGCAAAAAACAATTAATTTTGAAGCAATTTTCAACAACTGTTTTGCGAATTTAATCAATATTGCAAAGGATCGAATAATTTGAAGGTGTTTTTTTTCTCTTCTAATTATTTTTATTTTTATGTATTATATATTGAACCATTAGCTGATATTTAGTGAAATCTAATTTTTTTATTTTTTTTCTATAGGTTGAATTATTCAATGGGTAGTAAAAGGAAAAGATCAAGGAAATATGATAGAAAAAGAGATGACAAAATGAAAGGCCATACAAACATGCTCAAAACCAACCTACTGAAATTCATGAACATGATGAGATTCATGAAGAAACTAAAAGTAATGAAGAGGAAGAAATTGGCAGTTCTATTGATAGAGACAAATTAGAAAGCATAAAAAATTTGATGGATTTGGATGAAGAACTAACTTTTAACCAAATTCCATCTAAAGATATGATAAATGATAACACTATCAAAAAGCATTGTCAGAACATGTGGGATGAATATTTCAAGGATAAAAGTATATTTGGACAGGCACAATTATTTGTTAAGTTATTTAGGAGAAGAGATATGAGACCTGTCTTAGAGTTGTTGGGTGTTGATAATAGGAAAATCCATGCTCATAATATTAATAAAACAATAGTTGAAAATTTGCAAAATGCTTATAACAAAATTGACAACACAACTCGAGGAGGTGATTTGAGTAATGCATGTAGAGCATTGATGACTACTATATCTAGTAGAAAATTGACACATAGAAAATAGGTACGTGCAATTTCTGATATACTACATATATCTAGAAGAACTATCTAGAGATACATCAAGAGGAGAAATATGCTAGATGATAACATTGAGAATAACTGGGTGACTATTTGTAGAGTTCCTCGAAAAGACAAGATTTTTGAAGAAGTAAAAAGACAAGTTATTAAATTTTGGACCACACATTCTCGTGTTTCTTCCAACAGGTGTGATATTATACAAATTAAAGATCAAGAAACAGGGGCCAAAATTGAACATCCAAAACATTTCATAGATATAACTCAAAGTGAACTTTTTGAAGCATTCAAACAAGAATTTTCAAATGTCAAAATATGTCAAAGAATGTTTGAGAGTTTACGTCCTTCCTTTGTACGCATAAATAAGATGCGAAAAACTTTTTGTTGTAGAAATCATGTTGAATTTGGTCTACACTTGCAATCATTTAAAAAAGTTATGGCAATACTTGATCCTAATTTGGTCATCCCTAGCAATACAACACAATTTGTGAGGTCCATATTCTGTGATAAATTAGAAGATTCAAATGAATTCAAAGTGCAATGCATCAAAAATCAGTGTGAAGTTTGTGTAGATTTATACAAATTTTCTCAAATTATGCAAGTTGAGAATATTAATGAATCCACACCAGTTTCATGGATGAGATATGAATATGAGACATACCAAAATAATAGAGGGGATGAATCCAGAGAAATTGTATTATGGAGAGTGAATTGCATTATGATGAGTTCATGGCCAAGTTCCGTCCATTGATATATCCACATATCCAACATTGTCATGGTGCACAATGGCAAGCTAAATAGTTTCATGATTCCAAAAATTGTTTTCCACTTGGTTGTATACTTTCAATTGTAGATTTTTCTGAGAATTATACATTTGCACCTCATACAGAGCTCCAAAGCCAATATTACCATTCTGAACAAGTTGCAATATTTGTGCAAGTGACCTATAGGCATGCACAATTTGAGATGGATCAGATAGAAAGATTGGATGAAAATGAATGCATCATCATCAAAGAGGTTCATTTCTATATTAGCAATGATAAAGTTCATGACAGGAGTTATGTGGCTCATTGTTTTGCAATGTTCTCTGAAGATCTCAGAAATCGTGGAATAAATGTTTCAGAGCACTGGATTTGGTCTGATGGATGTGCAGGTTAGTATACACGAAATAATTACACATTTATTTAACTTTATTTTAACTTGTATTTATTTGGACATGTCTATTTCTATTTAATATATGTACTTGGATAATTGTAGATACTTATCATGTTTCACGTTCACAGGACAATTCAAATCTGCAAAAGCATTTAATTGGTTAGCAATGCAACATGCTAGAACCAATGTTAAGTTTTTATGGAATTTGTTTGAAAGTGGACATGGAAAAGGGGAGCATGATGGAGCAGGAGCATGTATAAAATGTGCACTTCGACAACATGAACTTGCAAGTAAATATATGCATTTTTTAAATGTACATGTTTAATACTCTAATAGAATATATTTTAAATTTTATATATACATGCATATTTTATGTACATACAAGGAATAGGATAGAGAGCGCAAATCAAATTGTTGAATGGTGCAAAGTTCATTTTGCTACTCGAGATACTGAATACAATAAGCGTTACTTTTGGGAGGTGAAAGGTGAACTAAATTATATTTATTTTTAATGTCTTTTTCAAATCAAGTTGAGTTTTTAATTAAATATTTATTTTGAAATATGACAATTAGTTTTTGTATTTGTAACAGATATAGATCGATCTAATCCTTACAATTGTCAAATGATTCCTAGAATTAGAAGTTTACATCAAGTGATGACTACAGGAAACCATAAACCTCCAGTAATTAAAGTAAGAGAGAAAACATGTTTTTGTCATGATTGCATTAAGGAAAATGTAGTGAGTGCATGTGAAAATATTGAGAATGGATATGTTTCACATTGGGATTTGAAGGAGATAGTTAGAAAGCCTCCTTTTGAAGATGTTGACATTGACATTGACATTCATGATCCTGTATATTCAACTGATTATGAGCGCATTTCTGATCTAGTTGTGGCAAGTTTGTGTGCATATATACATATATATAAATTAATATACATGTATATTTTTTAAAAAATTAATTTATATTTCTCTTTTTATATACATGCAGGAGATATTTTTGCAATTCAAGCCTTACCAGATAATGCAAAAAATGTGGACTATTATCTTTTAAGATGCACAAAAGCAAAACACAAGTTGCTAGAAGGAACTATAGATGCTGATGAACAGTCATATCCAATTGGATCAGTTGTTATTGAAGGAACATATTATCAACAAACAAGGGTAATTGGTAGTGGTATTGAATTTATTGAATACAAGCCTAGAGAAAAGGTTTTACACTATAGCAACCATGTTATAGCAACCAAATTACAATTTGAAGCAATACAAAGAAAAGGACGTCATGGAAATCAAAAGTGGAAATTTCCTATTGAAGAACGTGAAAAACTTCTAGAGATAATAAAAAGTAGAGAGGATCCTAACAATACATTGTTTGTGGAGCTCTAGTTTACCTATGTACTTATTGTGGAGCTCTAGTTGAGTTATGCCTGTATAGCTCTTATACTTTCATATTTAATATTGATAGGATATTTTTTTTATATAAATTTTTGTACATTGGATCATTTATCTTGAATATGCAAAATTAGACATGTATTGTTATTTTTATTTAAATTTGACATGGATATCTCATTTAAGACTAGGTCTCTTAGGACCTCCCCTTAAGACAACCTTTTTAGTATTTGTATGTATTTGTATGTGTACATATAATCTTTATATGTTCTTATATGATACATTCTTTATGTTTGTATATAATCATTATGTTAAGATTACATGTATATGTTATATGAACTATGTTACATATAATTACATGTACATTATATTTTATTAATTAAATGTTGTTAATTATAGTTAATTAAGAATGTATGTCATTAAATATAGTTAATTAAGTTATTAAATAGAGTTAATTATTAAGACATTAAATATAATTAGATTAAATATAGTTAGTTATAGTTAATTAGGTCAAATATAGTTAATTATAGTTAATTAAGACATGTCATTAAATAGAGTAACTAATTAAGTCATTAAATAGAGTTAATTAGTAAGATATTAAATATAATTAGATTAAATATAGTTAATAGGATTAAATATAGTTAGTTATAGTTAATTAGGTTAAATATAGTTAATTATAGTTAATTAAGGCATGTCATTAAATAGAGTTAATTAAGTCATTAAATAGACTTAATTATTAAGACATTAAATATAATTAGATTTAATATAGTTAATTATAGTTAATTAAGGCATGTCATTAAATATAGTTAATACATGATCTACATTAAATATAATTAGACTAAATATAGTTAATTATACAGTTAATTAAGACATGTCATTAAATATATGTTATATTGTTATGTACATTGACCATTAAAATTATATAGTTAATTACACTTAGATTAAGGCATTAAGATGAATAACTATACATATACATGTAAACTTGAATATTGAAAATATGAATAACATATAGAAACATGTGCATAACGCATACATAAGTTACATAAAGATGAAGACATCAAAAGATCAATAAAATAGATGTCTACATTAAAAGATCAATAACATACATGTGCATATATCTGGATAATATAATGTACCCATATTAAATGTATAAAAATAGATCATGTAGATCAAATGTTTGGAAATAACATATATAAAACATCAAAATCTCCATATAAGCATGTATCTCGAAATAACATATAAAACATCATTTAGTGTCCATGATATAAACACGTATCTAGAAATAACATATAAAACATCAAAGTGTCCATATAAAGCATGTATCTGAAAATAACCTATAAGACATCAAAGTGTTTGGATATAAAATGTATGCATATGGAAATAACATATAAAACATCAAACTATCCATATGAATATGTATCTAGACATAACATGTGTGTAGTAAAATAAAAGGCCACATATGATCTAATCAGCTACATCCCCCCTCCTGATCTTGGGCCTTGTCCCCAAAAGGGTCTATCAGCTGCATTTGAACCCTGTGTCAAATGATAACAAGTGAGCCATTTAATTATGTGTACAGACAAATTATATCAAGATCTACATGTATATAAATCATATATATATATATATATATATATATATATATATTGTAACATACCTAAGACTCACGACGTGTAGGATCTGTCGGCACTGTCTGCAGATCAGCAAAACGTAACATACTATCAGTCAAATCCTATAACACATACACAAACACACACATATACATTAATTTAAACATATAGACATATTATTTACTATAATAAAAATAAATCTAAACATATAGAGATATTTACCGTAGCATTATGTAATGCTCTGCCAATCTGACTAATATCTAAATCATGTAATGAAAAAATAGTATCAGCATCCAAGTCAATAGTGTGGTCCTGATCTGAAAGCATAGAAGTAAATAGACCAGGCTGTATGGTGCCACTAAGATCCTGACTAGGGGGGGGGTGTTGTAGGGTCCTGAGTAGCTGGGGCTGGTGCTGTAGCCTGGGCCTGTGTAGCAATAGGAGTAGTAGAAGGTGCAGGAATGTCCTCCTGCCTTTGTGAATCCTCTGGGACTGCTGTACGTGACAAAATATGTCTAATCTAAGAGCTCATGTCACGAAGTAGAATCCCTGAGAGTGTAGATAATGCTCGATATGCATCTAAAAGATCAGATGCTAAATATGATGCCAAACGATGCAATGCATCCACCTCTAAGACTGCAGAAATGTCTATAGGAGAAGGTATGTCTACAACCCCATAATCATCATCAACAGGTGTGCTAGATGATGCAGCTATGGGGGCGGTACCTCGAGACCATAGCATATATCGACTACATCGATCAGAAGAAATCTCGTGTAACTATGTGGTGACGGTGGCAATGCTCGAAAAAATCTATGTCCTAATTGTGTCATCAGGAACACTCTCACCTGTAGTAGCCATCTATGGACCTCTCGGCATAACCAAAAGGTTTGGACCCACCATTGCCCGTTTGTTAACGGGCGCAAGAGTGTCCGCGGGTCTAAATCTATCAGAAAGTCTCCCCTGACCCTTCCCAACATGCCGTGGATAATCTATATAGTCAACATCATAGTGTAAATGAAATTTTGCAAACAATTGTTTGCAGAAATATAGGGGAAACTCATCCTTTTGTGGCCATCTATGATGAGTAGCCAACTAATGAGGATACATCAATGGTGCAATGAGTGGATCAGTACACTTCATGACAGAGTAGCCTCTGACTCTGCGACAATGTGCATAAGATGGAAACATGGTTTTCACCATGCCGATGGAAACCTCAGCATCAATCTGTGTGTACTTCACAGTGCCAGTGACACTGTGAGATAAAGAAGAATAAAATGTCTCAATGCTCATATCATCAAAAGGGTTGTATGATTCAACTGTCTGAATCATACGAAATAACTCCTCTCGCATCGCTATAACCTTCTCCCTATTAGGGAGGGTGGTAGAAGAGGAAAGCGAGCTATCCAAAACCTGCATAGCATGAGATAATCTCGCCACTGTATCTCTAAATAATTGCTATCTATCATGGGTGGAGGTCGCTCTACGTGATGTACCAGACTCAGCACTCTGACCCCCACCACGAACACTGGCATCCCCTGAGGATGCAGAAGCACGATCCCCAGAACCGGATGCCATAGTGTATATATGAAAATAAATATGAGAATATGAATGTGAAGCTACAATCTGAGTGATAAATATCTAGAGATCTGCACATGCATATATATACAAATATAAACATACAAGTCTATTTAAATTAAAATAATTAAAAGTTAAATTTAATTTGAAACACATGTACATATGAATACACAACATTAAATGTATGGTGCTAAATGAACAATCATGTAACATACATATGTATTTTAAAACAAATTATCTTAGAGACCATATCTAATGTACATTGTAATGTGCTCATGCAAATGTGAAAAATAAATATTCGTACATGTACATGTATATGCAATAAAAATAAAATAAAATTTCTTGATTAAATGATAACTAACTGCACACATGTACATACATGCAATAAAAATATATAATTCTTGACTAAAATCTAAATTTTGATGTAAATGCTTTGATGATTATGGCCCAGAGTGTAGATGAGAGTTAGGACATAAGGATAAAAAAATTTGTTACTAGATAAGTAAATGAGTTTAGTTAGCAAATGTTAATTTACAATTTAGAACTCATGACTTAATTTACTAGTTTGAATTAGAGTTAAGAATGTTAATAAAGTAAATGGGATATAGTTTTATTAAGGTTGATAGTAAGGTCAGTCTATTATGTGCTAGTTTAAACATATGAATACCTATTACAACCTATAACAGACGTAATGACCTAGTAGGATTCCCTAGGTCCCCTTAACATATATATGGATAAAAATACCTAGAAATGTATCATGAGGTCCTATTACGACTCCTATGTCCCCTTAAGACACACATGTATGGATAACGTATTGAAAAACGCAGTTGACATAAGTGATCAAGTAATGTGTTGTTTGGTAATGTAAGACTCATTATTACCTAACAATACCTATTATGTGCTAGTAAACATATGAATACCTATTACAACCTATAACAGATGTAATGACCTAGTAGGAGTCCCTAGCTCCCCTTAACATATATATGGGTAAAAATACCTAAAAATGTATCATGAGGTCGTTATGTGTCATTTGGTAATGTAAGAATCATCATTACCTAATAAGACCTATTATATCCTAATAATACATATTAAGATTTATTAGAACCTATAAAAAATAGTATGACCTATTACGACTCCTATGTCCCCTTAAGACACACATGTATGGATAAGGTATTGAAAAATGCAGTTGACATAAGTGATCAAGTAATGTGTTTTTTGGTAATGTAAGACTCATTATTACCTGACAATACCTATTATGTTCTAGTAAACATATGAATACCTATTACAACCTATAACAGACGTAATGACCTAGTAGGAGTCCCTAGGTCCCCTTAACATATATATGGATAAAAATACCTAAAAATGTATCATGAGGTCGTTATGTGTCATATGGTAATGTAAGAATCATTATTACCTAATAAGACCTATTATATCCTAATAATACATATTAAGATTTATTAGAACCTATAAAAAATAGTATGATCTATTACGACTCCTATGTCCCCTTAAGACACACATGTATGGATAACGTATTGAAAAATGCAGTTGACGTAAGTGATCAAGTAATGTGTTATTTGGTAATGTAAGACTCATTATTACCTGACAATACCTATTATGTGCTAGTAAACATATGAATACCTATTACAACCTATAACAGATGTAATGACCTAGTAGGAGTCCCTAGGTCCCCTTAACATATCTATGGATAAAAATACCTAAAAATATATCATGAGGTTGTTATGTGTCATTTGGTAATGTAAGAATCATCATTACCTAATAAGACCTATTATATCCTAATAGTACATATTAAGATTTATTAGAACCTATAAAAAATAGTATGATCTATTACGACTCCTATGTCCCCTTAAGACACACATGTATGGATAAGGTATTGAAAAATGCAGTTGACATAAGTGATCAAGTAATGTGTTGTTTGGTAATGTAAGACTTATTATTACCTGACAATACCTATTATGTGCTAGTAAACATATGAATGTACCTATTACAACCTATAATAGACGTAATGACCTAGTAGGAGTCCCTAGGTCCCCTTAACATATATATGGATAAAAATACCTAAAAATGTATCATAAGGTCGTTATGTGTCATATGGTAATGTAAGAATCATCATTACCTAATAAGACCTATTATATCCTAATAATACATATTGAGATTTATTATCTAACCTATAAAAAATAATATGACCTATTATGACTCCTATGTCCCCTTAAGACACACATGTATGGATAACGTATTGAAAAACTTAGTTGACATAAGTGATCAAGTAATGTGTTGCTTTGTAATGTAAGACTAATTATTACCTGACAATACCTATTATGTGCTAGTAAACATATGAATACCTATTACAACCTATAACAGACGTAATGACCTAGTAGGAGTCCCTAGGTCCCCTTAACATATATATGGATAAAAATACCTAAAAATGTATCATGAGGTCGTTATGTGTCATTTGGTAATGTAAGAATCATCATTACCTAATAAGACCTATTATATCCTAATAATACATATTAAGATTTATTAGAACCTATAAAAAATAGTATGACCTATTACGACTCCAATGTCCCCTTAAGACACACATGTATGGATAAGGTATTGAAAAATGCAGTTGACATAAGTGATCAAGTAATGTGTTGTTTGGTAATGTAAGACTTATTATTACCTGGCAATACCTATTATGTGCTAGTAAACATATGAATGTACCTATTACAACCTATAATAGACGTAATGACCTAGTAGGAGTCCCTAGGTCCCCTTAACATATATATGGATAAAAATACCTAAAAATGTATCATGAGGTCATTATGTGTCATATGGTAATGTAAGAATCATCATTACCTAATAAGACCTATTATATCCTAATAATACATATTAAGATTTATTATCTAACCTATAAAAAATAGTATGACCTATTACGACTCCTATGTCCCCTTAAGACACACATGTATGGATAACGTATTGAAAAACTTAGTTGACATAAGTGATCAAGTAATGTGTTGTTTGGTAATGTAAGACTCATTATTACCTAACAATACCTATTATGTGCTAGTAAACATATGAATACCTATTACAACCTATAACAGACGTAATGACCTAGTAGGAGTCCCTAGGTCCCCTTAACATATATATGGATAAAAATACCTAAAAATGTATCATGAGGTTGTTATGTGTCATTTGGTAATGTAAGAATCATCATTACCTAATAAGACCTATTATATCCTAATAATACATATTAAAATTTATTAGAATCTATAAAAAATAGTATGACCTATTATGACTCCTATGTCCCCTTAAGACACACATGTATGGATAAGGTATTGAAAAATGCAGTTGACATAAGTGATCAAGTAATGCGTTGTTTGGTAATGTAAGACTTATTATTACCTGACAATACCTATTAAGTGCTAGTAAACATATGAATGTACCTATTACAACCTATAACAGACGTAATGACCTAGTAGGAGTCCCTAGGTCCCCTTAACATATATATGGATAAAAATACCTAAAAATGTATCATGAGGTCGTTATGTGTCATATGGTAATGTAAGAATAATCATTACCTAATAAGACCTATTCTATCCTAATAATACATATTAAGATTTATTATCTAACCTATAAAAAATAGTATGACCTATTACAACTCCTATGTCCCCTTAAGACACACATGTATGGATAACGTATTGAAAAATGCAGTTGACATAAGTGATCAAGTAATGTGTTTTTAGGTAATGTAAGACTCATTATTACCTAAAGATACATATTATGTGCTAGTAAACATATGAATACCTATTACAACCTATAACAGACGTAATGACCTAGTAGGAGTCCCTAGGTCCCCTTAACATATATATGGATAAAAATACTTAGAAATGTATCATGAGGTCATTATGTGTCATTTGGTAAGGTAAGAATCATTATTACCTAACAATAACTAGTTGTTAAAATGAACATCATCAATATCTAAGTGTGGTTCATTCGGTTAGTAGAGGGCCTATGTTATGGTTAGAATGTGGTATGGGTTATGATTGTAGTTAATATAAGGTTATGTTAGAAGGTATATTTTTGTATATTTTAACCTAATGCTTTTGTATATTTTAACCTAATGTTTTTTAATATTTTAACCTAATGTTTTTCTAAACTTTTAACTAATGTTTTTCTATATTTTACCCTAATGTTTTTCTTAATATTTTTCTACACTTTTAATTAATGTTTTTCTACATTTTTATCTCATGTTTAACTACATTTTTGCTAAAAAATTAATTTAAATACCATTCTTAAATAATCTTAAATAATTTAAATAATTTAAACATATTAAAAAATAAATAATTTAAAGCATTCCACTCACAAAATACGTAAAAAACAACTATTTTAAGTATGATTAACATCTACTAATCAAAAAATATGTTTAAAAACTATTAAAAAATAGGGAGAGAAAAACCACCAACCAGTTACGGCTGAAACCCTTAACCCACTCTCCAAACATTCAGGAACCGCAACAGTAACAATGATAGCCGCTAGATGTTTGCGCCGAGTTTTATTCCGTGTTGGTGTTTTGGCCGTAACCCTTTTGGCCGAACCAGTATCGGTCAAAATGGTACACGCCACATAGGTGTGCGAAATTGCCATGTGTGTATGGCCGGATCTGTTACGGCCAGAACCGTTACGACCGAAAGTGTTTCGATCGAAACGGTACAAGATATCACAAAAGGTGACATAGGTTTGTGCTTTTACCCTAAGTTGTTTTAATAAGTGAAAACATTATTCTAAATGGGGATTAAAATGAACCTAATAAGATAGTTGTATGTTTTCGCCCATGGCTTAAGTGCTAGTATAGACTAGGATGGGAGTAGAGAGAACACTTGCTTATGACCTTGCATTTTGTAGTATGCCTCGTTAGTATGAGAGGATACTAGTGGCCGCATAGGGATCACTAGGGACCCTGGAGTCCTAAGTTAACGTCCAAGGTAACTCCTACATGATTTGTGTGATGACACTTTCTCACTTACATAGTAGGTTTCCTATGTGTCTTTGTGTGCCTCCAGGTCTAGATGTCAATCTATGTGTTGGAACCTTTGAGTTAGTATAATTTTAGGATTTCCTAGACTTCGAGAGTATTTGTCTTATGTGATTTGATATCCTATTTGGGACTTGAAACTATCTCCTTAGTGTGGTGGGACTAGGCCATTTAGGTTCCACACAGTTGGGTGGTAGTGCTTTTTACTCTTACCATTGAGATTCGTCCGTAGTCACTGTGGCTAGAGCTTCTTGGGATGCTTTTTTATCATGTTTAGGTGATGTTATTTACTGATGCATTTACTTATATTGATGAATAGCATGTTAGATTTCCTTATGTTTATGATGTAGTATGTTTATTAGTGACATACCTATTACTATAGTACTGATGATCTATTCGGTGGCTTGGGATGTTATGCATGAGGGATGGCTAGGGCCCACAATGGTCTTATGATGCTATTGATGGTTGGGAGGAACTATGCACTTAGATAGTTGTATTTTATGATGGATGAATGTATCATGTATGGTGGATGGTTTCATTTATTTTATTGTACTTGTATCATGAATTAGAGGAGGATGATGTATCTTTATTTCTACATATCTATATTCTTTTAAGCCTTTCATACCCTGTGACATGTATAGTAGATGATTGAGCATTTTGAATTAATTTGAAAAGTGGCATTCAGAAAAAATGTATATTATGGACTTTGGACTTTCTATTAATCTTTTATATGGATGTGGTAGTTGTTAGAGTTAGTATTAGTTTAAATTTAAATGTGACTCAATGTCATGCGATCCTTAAGGAATGTAATCTGTTATGTATGCTTATAGTTGATTATATGTTATTGCTTCCGCTACTATGTGTTTGATGTCTATGATTATCTTTCTTTTATTTTAAAATAAAATAAAATTGAAAAGCTTAGTAAAACTTTAGATTAATTCTTTTGGATCCCTTGGCGGGGGATTATAGAACCAGACAATGTATAGGTCTATGATTGGCAAATTGCAATATGCAGTGTATAGTAGACCTAATATTACATTATCTATAGGGATAGTTGCAAGATTCTCTACTAATCCTAGGGAGAATCATTTAATGGATATGAAGAGAATAATGAGATATCTAAAATGAATAGAAGAGTTTGGTCTATACTATAAGAAGAATGAAAATTTTGAATTGAGAGCCTACACTGATGTTGATTGGGATAGAAACATTGATGATAGAAAGAGCACTAGTGGAGGAGCATTTTTTTGAGGCAACAGACTAGTTACATGGACTAGCAAGAAACAAAGTTGTACTTCACAATCTACTATTGATGTTGAATATGTTGTTGCTACTTTAAATTGCACAAACATTGTATGGATCAAATAGCTACTCAACAAAATGAAGGAAGAAATCATAGAACTAGTGATACTTTATTGTGATAATACAAGTCCTATAAATATATCAAAGAATTCAGTGATGCACACAAAGAAAAAGCACATTGCAATCAAGTATTGTTACTTAAGAGAGTTAGTTCAAGATAAAGAGGTGAAGATGGAATATGCTAACACAAAGGAGAAAATTGTTGACTTGAGTATCTAAGAGGTAAACTAGGGGTGATACCCCTATCAAAAGCTATCTAAATAACAAGAGGATTGGCCTACATTAAACAAACTAATTTCCATATGTTATAAATTGATGTAGTGGATATTACTTTAGGAGCTACCTGAAGTAATCAAAGTGTTAAGACTTCAAAATAGTCACAAGCAAGGCAATAGAGGGAGAAATTGAAGAAACTTAAAATGCTTATATCTGCATGAAAAGATGATATGTCTTTGGCATTGTTGTCAAAGAGGGAGAAAAGAACATTAAACTGATCATCATTAGATAAAGTATATTAGAGAAAGTCCATCAGAGAAAGTATATTAGAGGAAGATATCAAGAGATTATTGTCAAAGAGCTAGAGAGTGCTACTGATCTTAGAGGGAGATAATTGTTGATGTTTCTAATCAAAAGAAAACACATGTATGATGAAAAAGATAGAGAAGAATGCAAGAAAGAGGGAGAAATCCTAATCTACTTAGTAAGAGGGAGATACATGAAGGAACTCAAAGGGAGTTATAAGAAGGAGTTTTGTAACCTAATCAGAAGATGGAAGTTGCTAATAGAGGGAGAAATTTTGATACACATTTCCTTTTTGGCTTTGTCTTACTATTTTAACGTAGTGAATTTAGTTGAACAAGATTTTCATCATTTAAGTGACTTAGTTGATCAGTTTGGTTTAACATCAATGCAAAAGAAGGATATTTTTGAGAATGGATTGAAGAAGTTAATCAAAGAGGGAATTTTTGAGAGAGATTGTTGAAGAAGACTATGTGTTTCAATCATTATTTTGTCATTGATATCAAACCTATTATTTTCTAGAAAGATAACTACTTATAAGATTCAAGAACTATCACTTGTTTGATTGATGAAGAAGATTTAATCAAAAGATGTAACAATATGACCTAGAGGAAAGGTTGAGTTATGATTATGTAATGAAGTGCAAGAATCAGTTAAGACGGTGATAACATGATGTATTGATAATCTACTTAAGGTTATAAATGTTGGCTACACTAAGAAAGGTTAGAAGAACAAGTTACACAAAGTTTTTCTGCCAAGCTTTACCAAGAGGATAGTAGGTGTTGAGCAAAGTCAGTGCAAGTCGAGCAAAAAGTTAGTTAGAGTTGGCTAAAAGAAAAATTCTAGTGCATGCCGAGCAAGACAGTTGATGCCAAGTAAATTTTAGTTGATGCCAAGCATCAATAAACTTTAGTTGATGTTGACTGATTTTATAGAGGATGTCGAGCAACGTAGTATGTGTCGAGCATCAAAAGGTTAATAATGCCAAGCTATTGCATTATTTAAAAGATCGAAGATTCGATGAATCTAATCCAACCAATTTGTTTTCTTGAATTTTGTGAACCAGGAGGAAGATAAGAGTGATGAGCTATTGGCACAAAATTTGAGGTAAATGGTTTTTAGAAAAATTCATATGGATTCTAGAAGAATTTTCTTGAAGAGATATGAGATATGGGGTAGATACATTGTATCCTACCTAATCCATCAAAACCTTATATTTTGACGATGGAAAATGAGCAAGAAAAATATGTTGATTTCCTACTTATAGGAATGCCTAGTCATGAAGAAAAGATGTCATGTGTGAGAACCTAAGGAAGAGAATGAGTTAAGGGTTTTGCTTCATCAAGTGACCTAAGAGAAGAGTCTACAATGGCATGTTAAGCAAGAAGGCTTAAGGAGATGAATACTTGAAGGGTGTACAAGCTATCAGAGCTGCAAAGTATGAAAGCCAAGCAGAATTGAGGATTGAATAGAGATCTATAATCTACAAGACAAGTTGTAAGTTCTATCAGATCAAAGCTCTATTGTTACTCTCTAACAATTGTATCAGTCTAGGGTAAATCCTTTGGATTAAGGTTGACATAACAATCATTTGTAAATCCTTTAACTAGGTGGCATTCCAAGTGAATGACCTAAAGTCCTCTAACAAGGCTCAATTCAAATAGGGTGATTGAAATTCCTTAACCAGCTCACATTTAATAGTGTGTATTGTAACCTTTAATAGGGTTGGCCTTTCATGGGACATCTCTTCAAAATAGTGAAAATGAGTAGCATGTTACTAGTGGTTTTTCCCAAATTTGGTTTCCACATAAATCATTGTATCAAGTGTGTTGATGAATCTATCATGTTTCATGCTTTACATTTCTACAAGTTGATTTTACTGTAACTACAAGTTTTAGTGATTGCATAATTTATGGATGCATGCATGAGTATGAATGTGTTATGGGTTCACGAAGCTGTGAAAAGATTTATTTATACATTTGGATTTTCTTTGTGTGCATCTAATGATGTGGATTATGTAGGTAGTATGGATGATAGAAAGAGCACCAGTGGTGGTGCATTTTTTCTTAGAGGAAGATTGGTTACTTGGCTAAGAAAGAAACAAGACTGTATCTCACAGAGTACAACGTAAGGAGAGTATGTAGTAGTAGCAAACAATTATGATCATATCATGTGGATGAAGTAGATGTTGAAGGACATTGGGATAGAGTTTTTAGAACCTATTATCATACATTATGACAAGTATAGTAAGTATGTCTAAGAATCATGTTTTGAGAGAGAAATTTACATAGAAAGAATTTAGATTGCAATATGTTAGTACAAAAGAGAAGATTGTGGATATCTTTATAAATCCTTTGTCATTGATGTCAATGGGGGAGAAGTGTACATGATAAACATCCTCTATCACAATAGGGGAAAGAGAGTACATGATAACATCTTCTAATAGTGTGTATGGGAGAATTTTTCATGAATCAATTGATGAAAAATGGGGAGAAACATTGAGTAATATCAATGAGGGAGAAGTATGAATGATTGATTTCCATCCATGTAAAAATAGATAAGAATGGGGATTTTTTCTTATGAGATATAAGTGTGAACAACTGATGTCAATCCTAAAAATGAGGAAGCACAAATGGAGAAGTGTTCCTATGAGTTTCAAATTTGATTGATGAAGATAATTTGAAAAGAAGAGAAGAACAACAACAACAATAACAATAGAGTTGGATTTGGTATTCTTAGAGCTTATATTTTTTCATCTATGTTGTCTTCAATGCCAAAGTAGGAGATTTTTAGCATGAATGTTGATGGTATTCCTTTGGAAGAGTATCCTAAGCATTGGATATTTGGTTAGCATGATTGACATGTTGCATTCATGATTGCGTTTGTCATTGATGTCAACATAGTATTGTTTCTATGAAGATTGATAGAATAGTAGATAGAGAATGAGGTTGTATGGACTATATATTTAAGATCAAGTCAATTGCAATTGGGGATATATTCTACATGGTTTCCAAATTAAGTGGATAAGTGCAAATGTAGAGAATTGAAGACATGTATGAGTTATTCAACAATTATAGAGGATATTGTGTAGACAAAGTACTTGACAAGTGGTTTATGATTTTTGGATTGTATCTCTTAACAAGGATATAATCATGATGAGCACAATTAGACTACGATAATAGATAACCTGATGATGACATCAGTGAGTGTAGAAGGTCATAGGTCACATGTGTGAGAAGTTGTATCTACTATTATCCAACATTGGTTTTTCATTGTGAAAAGATGTAATAAATTATAATATCTTAATGAAGTCCTATTGAATTAATTGGGAAAGGCTCGAGGCCAACTCAAGGAATTATTTTGAGGATATGGTATAAAGGAAGGATAGTTTCCTTATGGTCAAGTGATGTAAGTGTTTTTGTAAGTGAAATTTCTACTGTATGTGAATAAGTGATATGTGAAGTTGGTAAATGCATGTATGCAATCTAAGGGATTATTGGATGTGAAGTTGGTGATCCAATATTGAGGTCTGAAAGAAGTTTGGTCTAGTCAAGAGGATAGATAAGTTCAAGATATTTATTTCTATTATTTTTTGAGGAATAATACAGAGATCATTTGGAAAATGAGTTCAATGGTCTTTCCCTTGAATTTGTTTGGACAGTGGGCCCATCTACCTTCTATAACTCCTAATCAAGTTGGAAACTTCTAATGGGGATTTAAAGTCTCCTAACATGGATTGACACATATTGGATGTATTCCAATGGCTCCTAATAGAGTTCATCCTTTTACAAGGAACTTTTATATTAGTACACCATTTTATGGGCACCAACCCCATCAGGTTTTTCCCTCTGATCAAGGATTTCCCTAGCTAAGATATCTAGTGTTATTGTGTATGTGTAAATTATTATGGTTGTTGGTAATATTGCTTACATGGTTAAGGGTTAATAAGGTTGATAAATGCTTTAATAGTTTGATAATTGATTCACACCCCCACCTACCCCCCCCCCCCCCCACATCTCACTAATCTTGTTGGGCTTTACTTTATAATGCAAAGGAATGATCAATTTTTTTCTTATGTATATTACTTATATTTCATGTTCAAAATGTGTGTAAAGATATATGTGACACAATGTAAGGTAGGATAATCCCCAAAGGAGATGTCTAAACCCCCAGCAAATAACCACACAATAGAAACACAACAACAAGCAACAATAATGCAAGATCTTATACAAAATTACAACTTTTTATTCATAAGATAACTGATTACATACAATATGCCCATTTGTAAGGCCTTCCATGTTAGGGCCAAATAAAAATAGAAATTACTATATCAGTTCTACAAGATCCAACAAGATCCAACTTACAATCTCAATTTTAGCTATCTAGATCCATAAGTAGATAAGAGTACCAAGAATAATCCACACTTGTACCCTTAGGTCCACCAAGAAATCCTATGGTTCTCAAGCAACAACTACTAGCTCTTCAAAGTTTTCATACTTTTCTCCAAGATAGACCATCATCATACCAAAAGAATCCACAAAACCCCCTACTTATACCCAACTAAGCCATAAGTCAGCCCAATTCATTACAAATTAAATTAAATTCCTTACATTAAATATATGTTGAGCTACAAGTTTGCTATAACACAAATTAAATACTCATACATAATTAAATTCTAAAAGTCAACTCATAGAGAACTTAGCACCAAAATGACCCAAGACCAAGCTAAGCATCAAAAAGACCAAGCTAAGCATCAATAGATTCCCAAGCATTGTCAAGCTCCCTAACCATGTCAAGCTTCATAGTGTATGTCGAACACCAATATCTATCGAACTCCACATTTTAAGACAAAATCCTTCCAAACATGCAAGATTACAATAAATCCCAAGATGCTCCTACATCAGGCACCCTAGGTTTGAAAAGATGTTCTCAATAGTTGGAAGAATATCTTTTTGGATTTAGCGCATAAATCTAAAACTAGTTATTCACACAAATATCCTCCAAGTCTTCAACTTGTATACCCTTTCCCTTGTTCTTCTTATATTTCATCATGTCCATCCTAGGTGTACTATAGGTCTACTTTCCATACTGATCTCCAACCTCCTTAGAATATGCTAACTCAACTTGTCTACCAATACTCAAGTTTTGTTTACCAAGATCTTCATTCTACAAACACAATCATGCATAGCTCTACAATCATACAACCAAGGTCTACCAAGAAAAAAATGACAACTATCCATGTCCACAATATCACGCAACACTTGATCCTTATGCAAACCAATTTAGAAATCAAGAAGGCATTGTTCCCTCACTTCCAAAGCCTTCTCACCTTGCAACCAACCAATCCTATAAGGATGAGGGTGTCTCACTCTCTTCAAACCAAGTTTCTAAACCATCTCCTCAGCACCAAAGTTATTAGTACTCCCACCATCCACAATCACCTTGTATACTTTACCACTAGAATTACAAAAAGTCCTAAACAAACTATTTCTCTAACAAGAATCTAATGTCCTCTGACCAACCAGTACTAATTGAGTTAGCAAACTCTCTCCTTTCACAAGTTGATTATCTTGGACTAAAAACTCATTCATAGTAACATCTATCCTAACATGTAGACATTGAAAAGATCTATGCCCTTCTTGCCCACATCTGAAACAAATACCTCTGAACACATCTTCGCTTGTCCTCCTTTTCTAATCAAAAAATTTTGTTTGACCTTCTACACTTGGTTTAGCTTGTGCTGAGCTATCTTGCTTCTCCTTTCCTCTAGCATTAGCTTGGCTTTTCCTCTTTAACTTATCTTCTTCCTTTAGAGCATATTGATAAGAATCCTCAACTAAATAAATATTGAACATACCAACCTCATCCTAAATATTGAATCTCAAACCATTAATTTATCGAGCTACCTTTTCCTTTGACAATTCTCTACAACTAGACCAAATAGTCAACTTGTAGAATTCCTCTGTATAATCCTTCATAGTCATATCCCTCTGCTTTAGATTCTACAACCTCTTAAATAACTCAAGTTCATAATCAAAATGAACTTAACCTTCAAATTAGTCACCATCAACCTCCATCTAGTAATCTTTATTTCACCTTCTTCTTCTTTGTCTCTTTATAGTTCTTTCCACCAAAGAGCAGCATGTCCTTTCAACTTAGTTTGTTCCAACCTCACTCTAAGAAGATCCTCAATATCCTCAAGCTCAAAGTATTCTTCTAATTCACCAATCCAATCAATCAAGTCTTCGGGAGTGAAATTACCTGAGAAATTAGAAACCTCCATCTTGTGTTGTAGCTTCAACTAAGATCTAGGTCTATCTAGTTGACTAGCCCTAGTTCCAATAGGTCTCTCCACATTATCATTTATGTCCTCACCACTAGATCCAATAACTTCAAAGTCTTTATCTACTTCCTCATAACCATCTTCAGTACCCACATGCTTAGGTACACCACCTAAAGCATTCGCAATTTCAGCAATCATGTCACTTTTTCATATTGCTATCAAGATTTAACTATGTGATTTTTGAGTCAAACTCATTGACCTCAACTTCGATGATATTTCAACACACTTAGAAACAAACTTTTTCTCTAATGCCACCTAATGTAGTACAAGGTAGGAGAATTCCCAAAGGAGATATCCAAAAGCCCAACAAATAACCACATAGTGGAAACACAACAACAAGCAACATTTGATACCAAATTACAACTCTTTATTTGTAAGATAACTGATTACATGCAATATGCCTAGCTATAAGGCCTTTTGGATTAGGGACAAATAAAAATAGAAATTACAATATCAGTTTTGCAAGACCTAACAAGATCCAATTTACAATCTCAATTTCAGCTAGTCTAGATCCACAATTGGATAAGAACACCAAGAAGAATCCAAAATTATACCCTCAGGTCCACCAAGAAATCCTCTAGTTCTCAAGCCACAGCTACTATCTCTTCAAAGTTCACATCCTCTTCTCCAAGATAGATCCTCATAATGCCTAAAGACTCCGCAAAACCCCCTACTTATAGCCAACTAAGCCATAAGTTGGCCCAGTTCATTACAAATTAAATTAAATCCCTTACATTAAATATATGTTGAGCCACAAGTCAGCTACAAAATAAATTAAATACCCATACATAAATTAAATGCAAAAAGTCAACTCACAGACAACTCCACACCAATAGGACCCGAGTCCAAGCTGCATGTCAAAAAGACCAAGCCAAGCATCAATAAATTCTCAAGTATTTCCAAGCTCCATAGACCATGCTAAGCTCCATAGTGTATGCCGAACACTAGTATTAGCCAAACTCCACAACTTAAGCCAAAATCCCTCCAAACATGGAGGATTGCAAGCAAACCTAGGATGCTCCTGAATCAATATGTTTATAGTCTTTGTTCCTTATGATTATTTTTTTGTTTTATGCATTTCAATGCTTATATGATGAGTTAAGGTTTTTTTAATACTACGGGTATGGGACACTAGGAATGTTGATCCCTAAATTGTTCTATGATTTTAGTTTTATATTTTTGAGTAGGGTAGATGTCCTAGGTGAGTTCCTCACCATAGGTGTTGGGACCCATAAGTGGAAACATTAATAAATTAATAGGTTATGGGGGTTTCGAATTCACATTAATCAAGATAATTGGATATCGAGCATGTTGGAGTACATGGAGAGAAGACATTTTGTGTGGTAGGATAGTCTTTGACACAATAAGTTTATCCCAACATTACATAAATGTACTACAACACATTGAGCATATCATGTTGAGGTACTTGAGGAGAAGATTCTATGTGTATCATGATGGTGTTTGGATTAGGAGGTTGATCTCAACACTATAGGAATGTAAGATAACACTCACCTAGATATGGTTGAATCTCTCACACATGTTTTATCCTATGGTTGTCAATTTTCTTTTTGACTTCATTTTAGCATTATACTTTCATGTGGCTTTATGTTATCTTTGTACTTTTAATTTTAGGGATATAAGACTTAGATTTCCTTAGAACATATGTGAACCATGACATCTTATCTACTAGCTTAGGGAGTGGACCATTTATGGATCCATGGGGTTGAGTGGTAAAATAATTTTGAGGTATTACTTGTGTCTTGTGGGTGGCTCTATATTGATCCTTGTTGAGTAGCTGATGAAGATTATTTCTTTGATCTTGATGCATTTCCTTTGTAGGATATTTATATAATGATGTAATGTAAACTCCTAAAAGAAGTTCTAAGATCACATGTAAATGTATTATGACTTTGAAAAACTATGTAAAAAGGAAAAAGAGTATCTCTAAGAAAAACGAAGCGAAATTTGAACTTATTGTCTTTTTTCAAGAATTGATGAAGTAATAATGATGTGGCATTGTATATTCCTTTATGTTAACTGATAATAATAATGTGTTTTGGTGAGAAAAATTTCTTATGCTTTTCTAAAAATTAATAAAATATTATCAAATGAGTGTTATAATAAAAAATAATTGGTAAATGGTAGTTAAATACTTAAATTCACTTAATGTACTCCTAGAATAGTTCACTAGAAATCAAGAAAATACAATTGATTTACAAGGCCTTGGATATTAGTTTTTAAATTAGAAATGTTAAAAGCTAAGTTGGAATTGTATATGTCACTTGGAAATTAGTAATTAAAATGAATAGGAAAGATTATCTAATTGTTTAGTGTCTTACCCTAACCTCTATATAGATCACTATGTGGATTAACATAACTAAAAGTGACTAATTCATATTTGAGATCAAAGAATATAAAGTGATAGAATAAATCCTAATAAATAAATAAATGGATCTTGAGAGGAATAATGTACCAAGTAAGAAACAACAAGTAGATGTAAACTAATAGATGGTTTAGCTTAAATAGTGAAAATGAAATATTTAAAGGAAAACTAAGTGAGTATTAATTAAGTTATTTAGGACTAGAAAATAATCGCTGAGTAGGTTGGATTTGTAAACATAACTCTTGAATCTGGAAAATAATAAATGTGTTAACAGATAATGTTAGGGAATCTATTAGGAATCTTGCATCTAGAGTTAGGTAAATAAAAGAAGACAAATTAT
Source organism: Cupressus sempervirens (assembly GCA_028749045.1). Taxonomy (NCBI): domain Eukaryota; kingdom Viridiplantae; phylum Streptophyta; class Pinopsida; order Cupressales; family Cupressaceae; genus Cupressus; species Cupressus sempervirens. The sequence goes on along the minus strand of CM053793.1, from coordinate 781,802,918 downwards.
TTTAAAAAAAATACACTAAACTTAGTAGCTTTTAGTCTTTTCCTTTTGGGTTCCATAGTGAAGTGCTACATGTATATTGAAGAAAATTTTATATGGCTTAAATTAAGCACATTGGAACTGGTATATTAAATTTTATGCAGGAGCATGCTAGGGAAGTCAACAATCCTGTATGAAGGGAATTTGTGCTCAAGTTTGTGGAGTTATGATTTGTGTAGTTGGGGATCTATTTGAGGCATATTGGGGAACCTTTTACTTAAGTGTGCATGATGTTTGGAGTCATCATCTTGGAGTTAGAGAAATTTTAGTGGTTACTAGTAATGTGTTCCTATTTATTAGCAAAGCTTCAGAGATTGTATTTGTGAGCTTTGATCTAAGGGATTTGGTGTGTGAGCTCTTGGATTTGGATAGAAGGTTGGCATGTAGACTATTTCCTAAGTTTGTTTATTCTTATGTGGTCTTATGAGTTAGTTATGCATTACAAACTTGGGGCATGTCCTAAGTATTTAATTTTATGGGATGTATTTAATGTTTGTAGCCAAGCTGACTTGTGGCTTGAGGGTGTAATTGATGTGGGTGCATTTAATTAATGCAATTCAACTAGACTAAATTGTGGCTTGGTTTACTATAAGTAGAGGGTCTTGTGGAGTCTAAAGTCATTTTTCCATTCAACATGGAGAAGGAGCAGCTAAGAGGAGTGAAGTTTGAGCAGAGCTAGTAGCTAAGTGTTGGCTTGGGAAACAAGGAGGTTTCTTGGTGGCTTGTGAGCATGAGTTTAGATAATTCTTGGAGTTCTCTAGTAGGTTGTAGATCTGGACTAACTAGTGGTTTTGATCTTGCAAGATCTTGATGAACTTTTATTGTAATTACTGGTGTATTTGGCCATAACACAGAAACCCTTACAATGGGACATGTTGGACAAAAAATGTATTATCATAATTGGCATTGTATGTATCTAAATCTCTATGTTATCATTTATATTTCAATGTGTGGTTATTTTTTGTGGGCTAGGACATTTCCTTTGGGGATTCTCCTTCCTTCCATTGTGTCAAAATTCGATGGTTTTATAACTAGGCATGAATATAGTGGGTAGCATTCAAACCATTGTCTTTATTTTAAGGGGATTTCATGATAGCTAAATTATTATATGCTTACATGTTGATGATATGCTTATTATGACTTATTGGCCTAATTTTTCACCCAGTAAAAAATTTGAAATACCTTGTGAAAACTAGGAAAAAATTATGTATTGTTGCTTAGGGTTTTTCAAAATGTTGCCATCCTCATGAAAAAACCCTAGAAAATAGTCATGTTCTATGTTCTAATGAATTATTCATAAATTGGCATGTAAGTATGAAATAGGGATACATCAAAACCATGGTTATTCATTTCATTTTTGATATCCCAAGGTCCCTTGGCTATTTTCATATTAAAATGGTCATGCCTCTGTAATGTTTTGAGTTGTCTTGCTTGCAACATCACCCCATTTTAAATTCAAACTATTTTAGCAACTACAAGGATGTGAGATAGTCATGATAACAGGTTAGTGCGGCTTCATAGATGTTAAGGTTAAATGTCAAGTTTGGTTTGTGAAAAGGTGACAAGATGTTGATCACAAGGTTGCAAGGAGTATCAAGCTTAAGGAAATTTAAGTTGCAAAGAAGTGATAAGGACCACACAATCAGAATTTTAACTATCAAAAGATCATAGTTTGAAATGGGCATAAAGGTTTTTTAGTTGCAAAGGAGTGAGAGGTAATCATAGTAGTCAAGGCCTACATTATTGCAACATCACTAGCAGTTAAGAGTAACCTATTTTTTCAGTTTCAAATGGGAGATGGTTTATAATCAATCTTGAAGGAGTTGTTTTTTTGATAAAAATAATTGATCTTGAGCTTAGATAGTTATCACTCTGTTGAAAGAAGTCAGATAGGATCCTAAGTTGTGAAGTTGTGCACAATGTAAATCTTGAAGTTTTTTCATTTTGCAAGGTGTTGATAGGTGGTGTATTCTAATGATTCAATGTAGCAATGAGGGTAGTTTGATAGTTACTGTCATTTCACAATAGTTAATGTAAGAGACTAGTAAGAAGTTGCAATAGAGCAATCAACAATTGAAAGAAATCTTCATACCCTCATAGGTCAACATAATCAATGAAGAGATAAATTTGTGAATGCACAAAGGGTAATCAAGATATTTAAAGTATAAGAAGTTACAACATTATAAGGGCCTTTTACTAAACTATTGTTAAAGTGGAGAAGTAACAAAAGCTTTAAATCACACTTTCCAAAGGTTTAGCTATAGTTAAGATTTTTTGGTTGTGAAGCTATGAAGAAAAGTGATAGTTAAACTTAGAATGGTTATCGCAACTTCACAAGTGGCAACACAGTTAACGTGTTTTAAGTTACAAAGTGGCAAAGAACTATTTATTGCAATGTTGCATCATTTCAATGACAATTACAGTTTAAATTTGTGAAGTTGTGAAATAAAGTAATGGTCAGACAAAACAGTGATTGTAATATTATATGATTAAGAAAGACTTTGTGTTTGGCAGTTGCAAAGGGGTGATAAAGGTAAAGATAAAGGCATCACAATATTGTAATTAAAAGAAATGCTAAGCCCTAAACTGTGGTGTTGTTACAAAAAGGTTAGTTTGCAGTTATCGCTCTATCATAGTGGTTTGAGGATTGAAGTGGTAAATAGTTGTGAAGTAGTGAAAAAGCATAAAATGAAGACAATGCATTTTTGTAAGCCCATGGAGTCAATAAAGAAATAAGGTTGTGAAGTGGCGATTAAAGGGAAGTGCAACACCATAGGCCAGACATAATAGTTATGAAAAGGGGTAGCGAAGTTGTAAAATAGCTAAGGTAACCCATTTTGCATGGTCATAATAGATAACCCATGGTCAGGGAAATGGGCTCCGATAATGAAAAAAGGAGTTAATCTCATGATTGCTCAAGTTTGAGGATGATTAAGGGTTAAAGCCGCAAGGTTGTAAAAGGATGACATATGGTAGGAACCTACAAATAGGGTAATAAGGTGATGAATTCAGCCTTTTAGATGGTGACACATGGCTCTCATTGGGTGATTAATTGGAGTTTATGTCTATGCTCCATTGATGTGGTAGAAAACATTGGATTTAAGGCTCATATTGTATAGCTTGAATAGAAGGAAACATAGCCAAGAAGGATGAACATTTATGGTTGACCTACACAGTAATAATGACAATTTGATTTTTAGGTGGAACAAAATCAAATTTGGATGATTTAGATAAAATCAGATGTGTTGAACAACCAAGATCAAGGAGCATTGATGCTTGAATCTGCATAGTAAGGTGGTAAGGAATGGGCAATTAAACTGAAAAGCATGATAGGTCATACAGTAGAGAATCTAAGGAAAATCTCTCATAAATGAATGTATTAAACTCTTTGAAGTAGTTGGAGAGATCAAAACTCTACCAGCGGGAAGTAGTTGAAGATATACATGATTAAAGGTAGTAGAAGACAAACATAATTAAATTAAAGACTCTTGTAGTAAGTGTCACCTACCGATTTTGCAACTACTTTCCTATTTTTGTTTGAATATAGAGAATGTTTTAAATGTAACATCATAGAAATATCTATGTATAGACACCTGAAATTGTTCTAAAGCACTCTATTAATTAATTTAATATCTCCTTTGAAATTATGATTAATTGTTAATTAATTAATTATATTATGTCATATTCTTCTACTTATTTAATTAATTTTACTTAATTAAATAAGTTCACTTCCCTAATGTATTTTGAATTTAATTCAAATACTCCTTTCTAATGTGGTAAATTCATTTAATGCATAGTGGCATCATATATTCCCTTTTAGATAAATTCAATTAATTTAAATCCTCCACATGCTTAAGTTTCTAAAACCTAATTAAGATTAATCTAAATTAATCTTAACCCTAACCTTTCCTCCACCAAGTTTAATAAATGATTTCATAAAATCATTTATTCCCTGTTCATCCATCTAGCCCTCAAAATGAATTTTTAATTCATTTGTCCTCCGTGTCTCCCACTCACCTCATTCTTTATTTCTCCACTATGACATGTCTTCACTCACCTCATTCTTTATTTCTCCATTATGGCATGTCATCCACCCTCCTCATTTCTTTATTCCTCCACTATGACATATCTTCCACTCACCTCATTCTTTATTTCTCCACTATGTCTTCCACCCTCCTCGTTTCTTTATTCCTCCACTATGATATGTCTTCCACTCTCCTCATTTCTTTATTCCTCCACTATGACATGTTTCCCATTACCTTCAATTTTAAATTGAACCCATTATCTCCCTTTCTTTATCATTTCCCTTTCCACCCTTGCATGGCCTATGTGTCTCGTATGCAGCTCCTATCTGGATGCCACATAGGTGTCACCTCCTCAAGGCCTCTCTTAAACCTATAAATAGAGCCCTTGTTTGAAGCATTTGGACCATTTTCCTCACTTTGCATTGTTATCATGTTAGTTTCATTCTAGAGCTTATAGATATTTTTATGCATTGTACTAATCTTTGGTAGTTGATTTAGATTTTATTGTTTGCATTGGTAATTCAACTTACATTCTTGCATTCCATTTTTCATCTCACATCCTCTTAGAATCCTCTTGAGATTGACTTACCCATAGCCATTTCTTGAAAGCATTCCTTCACTCATATAGCATAAGATTCATATTTATTTCATACCATTATCATTGGGATTCAATCATAGTTGTGTTTGGGAGAGCACATCCACATCCCCAAATCTTGAGCACACCAACAAGGCCTCTTATGGGTGCTCTTTGTTGAGCTACTATGAGGTTGCATTGGGATTCTATTTCTTGGTTGCATTTCTTTATGAAACTCAAGTATCTTAGTTGTATTTCATTTTTTGAATCTTGATATGCATGTACAACTAACATTTTCTTTGTTTAATGTGATCCCAATAGGTAGATTTTCATGTATACACTATGTATTTGTTTTCAAAAAAGATTTTGACATGTGTCCTCCCAACTGAAAGCTTTTTGCAATCCTTTTATATAAAGATTTCTTGGATGTGGAGTAAGCATTCCAGTTTGATTGAAATTTCTTTCACGGATGTGATACCATAGATTGGTTCCAATTTTTATTACTATGATACCACAAAGTTGGCTCCATTTTGATTATTGTGATACCACCATTCTTAGAATTTTTCTCTGTTATGAATAATATTGTAATTTCTTTTGAGCATTTAGATAATGTAGTCATCTATTGTTTATTTTCTACATTTTTGCATACATTTGATGTATTGGTTTCAAGGAAATGAATACAAAGCTTTGTTGAAAGTTTCAATCTGATCCTTGTCTCCTTTTTATGGGTTTTCAATTTTTTGTGATATATGTACAAGGTGCATATTGTCTAGTTGTAGCTTGGTTTTGAAGTTGTATGTCATTATGTATTTTATTGTTGGGTAAAGGGCTTTAGTAAATTGTTTGATATTCATTGGTAGAATTGTATGAATCATGGGAGGATTTGATAAGCATGAGTCTCATTTTGAAGATAGATGTTTGTTTACAAGGTGAATGGATAGATGTAATATCTAGGTATATGAGTATATCTTGGGTATCCTTGTGTATGTTTTGACTTATTTAATACCCAATGGATAAGGGAGTGATCATCTTAGAGATTGTACATTTATTGTTGTTACATATGTAGGTTTTGTTGATAATCAACACATTAATCAAAGTCTTTTTCCTTTTATGTTTAAGAGCTCAAAGGATTTACTCTCACTTAGCTTGTCAAGTTCATAGGTCATGTTATTAGATATTTCATGTCTATGTTGTTTACATGAGCACTAGAGGAATTTGGGTTTCAATATGCTTTATGCATATTCACATATATATTTTAGAAATTAGTACCATATGAAAGAATCTGAGGTTCACCTACCTAGGTTTTGCAGAGCCTGAAGAAAAAGAAGGAGTATAGCCTTATAGTTAGCCCCGGTGTCTAAATAGGTATATTGAACATGAGAATTATCCACCCCTAGATGTATTTGTTCCTATCATTTTGTTAGCTAAAAGTTGTTAATTTAGGAGCCCATAAAATGGAAACTCTATTGGGGAACATATTGAATCTGTATGATAGAGAAACCTTGAGAATCTAAAAAGTGATTCAATACAATAGAAGAAGTACATGAAACAAGTTGAAATAGTAAATTTTTTTTATGTTCTTTTAAGTTTCTTACTCAATATCATGCATCTCAGTGGTTACTGTAGACACCTAAAAAACCTTTAGAAAATAAAGTATTTTTATTTTCTAAAAAATTCCTGATGACATCATCATTTATTAATTAATTTATTTATTTTTATGCCATTAAATCCCTTTATCTTAATTAAAAATATTTAATTAAGAAATCCCTCCCAAAAATGTTTAAATCTTATTTAAACATTATTTCCTTATTTATTAATTATTTAATTAATAAATTGACCAAAAATCCCAAAATAAATAATTTATTTATTTTTTCCCCAAAAGTTGGCCAATTTCCTTAAGACCACTAACCTCTTCCAAAATCTTCTAATCCTTCTTTAATTTTAATTAAAGGCTAATCCCATCATTTCCTACCCGTAATCCCAACTCAAAATATTTAATTAAGATTAAATATTAATCCTCATGTTTATTAAAAAAGTTTTAATAAATATCTCCTCAACCCAAACCCTTGAAATAAATAAAACTTTATTTATTTCCTAAAAATCTAATTTATCCTCATCCTAAGAAGTTTTAGACTCTTCTAGAAAGTCTTCATCCTCATCCTAGGAAATTCTAGACTATTCTAGAAAGTCTTTATGCTCATCCAAAGTCTAGACTCTTCTAGAAGATGTCTTTAACCCTAACCCTAATCCCCTCCTAACCTTGTCACATTCCCTAAAAATGGGTTAAGACTTACTAACCCAAGCCAAAGTTAACAAATATCTCCTCCTTCACCCACCCTCATTAAATGCCATCCACTTGCCTATCCCTAAGCTAATCCTAAACCATCCTAATCCATCCTCTAATCAATTGCACAATCCTAAGCAAGCTTAAAACCCTCCTAATCAAGCCCAATCGAAATTGCTCTCATCTCCCTCAAAATATCTCAACCATAAAACTTTATGAAGTCGACTAGGTCATAAATGACTCTTACAAGCCCTTTTATGGCTCTTACAAGTCATTATGAGGGTCTTTATGAGGATTTTATCCCTTGAGCCTCCTTTTTTGACTCATCTTTCCCCTTTCCTCCATCCTCTCACCATGTGACATGTGTCACTCCTTGATTGGCTATAAGGAAGCACAATCCATGTGCTCTCTTCTCATGCAATCTGAGCCCTCCATGAGCTTTTTCCCATCCTTGCATCTTAGCCATCAAACCATCAAGCCTCTTGCCTATGAATTGGATCCTTCCCCTTTGCAAAATAACACAATCCATGAAGTAAACTTATAATGCTATTTTGAGAGCCAAATCCATACTAAAGCCATGTATCCACACTAAAAATCCACAATCATCCATTGAAGCCTTTGGAAGCATATTGAGCATACATCCTATCCATTTAGATAAAGCTACTCAACAAGAGAGCTTCTTATTGAGAGAGTCCATTAATGACTCATATTCTCAATTGAGAGTTCATCTTAGTCTATCTTGAAGTTTATGAATTTTTTTTAGTTTGTAGAAGCTTTATTTAAATTTAGTTTCTATTATCATACTAACATTGCTCATATACATTTTGGCACGCCCGGTGGGACCCCGCATGGGTCATCTTCATTAGCTTTTTTAGTCAAGTTTTGTATGTCATTTGCTGATTTTGGCTAATTTTGCTTGTTTTTGTGATTGGTAGGGTTGTATAAATTATTTTTGTAGGTCCACATGAGCATGAAGAAGACAAAGGAACTCATAGTCTATCTCATAGTATTTGCAAATTTTTCAAGCTTATAGGTGGACAAAGCACTTGGAATTCTTTTTCCTCTTCTTGTCTATATTCTTCTTATTCCATCTACTTCTTCTTGTGGGAGATCTTGGACATTTTTTTTTTAAGGAGGCAAAATCATACACACTTCTTTTTAGTGCTTAAAATGAACCCCCAAATCATACTTAAATCCATTAAAAAATTAAAAATTTGCAAAAAAGAAAAAATCTTTTAACAAGTGAAACTAAACCAATCTAATCATTTGCATCCTTGCAACATCAAGGTTTTAGATGCATTCATGCAAAGTTAGGAACACTTCATTTTTGGGAATTTAAAAAGAACTTCAAGTTTCCATTTCAAAAGGTTCAAAATCAACACTAAGTGCACACTAAAATCTAAATCAAACTCAAAGCATCAATCAAAGATAAAATGAACCTCATTTGAAAATATTTTAAAGTTATTTTAAAAATCTCATAAAAACTAAGAGTCCTAAAACTTTTGTTATTTGTTCCAAACAAATGTCTTGTTACAAAATCTTGAATGTTTCTTAGGTTTTTCATGCATCAAAACAATCTAGGAATATCATTTTTGGGCTTAAAACATGCAAACTAGAACACAAAATCTTGAATGAAAAGCAAAGTCCAAAGATTCATTTTCACTTTTGAGTCCAAAACAATCTTGAATGATCTAAGGTTAAAACAAAGCACTTCAAAGTTCTTAAAACAACACACAAAATCTCAATCTTGAATGCTCAAAGGAAAAAACTTGAATGTTTAATCACTTGTCTTTGAATGCATGTTGCTAAACACACTCTTGAATTCCATGGATTAAAATCAAATTTTCCTTGAATGCATGATTAAAACAAAAAATTCAATCTTGAATGCCAAAGATCAATTAACCATTGCAATATCAAACACTTCATTTGGAGCTTCTAAAATTGAACAAAACAAATCTCTTTTCCACATGCAATTTAGGTAAAGTTTAATTTTTGGATATTTAAGAGACTTTGTTAAGTTAAATACAAATTTGCAAAAATCAATTTGAGTAGTTCCTTGGACTCACCTCTTTTCTAATCACCCATCAATTCAACCATTGGTTGCAATCTCAGCGCCATATATGGGGATGGGTCTACTTGAAAAAGGTGTTAAATGTTCCACAATCTAACTCACTCACTTGGTCTTTGAACTTTTTCTTTAACTTTATCAAAAATTTTAAATGACCAAAACTCTAGATTAAATCGATCACACTTCAATTTTGGGCACTAAAATTGAACAACTATTGACGTGGAGGGCCTCCGGGCACGCGTTTGACAAAATCGAGTCTCACACATCTTTGCTGTGGGCTTAAAAAAAACTCACACTCAATCTTGAATGCCTAAAAATCAATGAACATTGCATGGTTTGGACGCATTTTCAATGATGCTCACATTTCTTATGTTGACGATCTCTTGACTTTCATTATGCTGACGATGCTATCAAATTGGAATGAACATTGTATGCCATAATCACAAGTGTCTTCAATCATAGCTTACAAAATCTAAATCATCAATTAGAATAAACGCGTGTTTTTTAAAGCCCAAGATCATATATGTGGTCTTGTTTTACACTTTTTAGGAGGCATGCTTGGGGATTTCGTCACCCCTTGGGACGACCTCAACTCCAGCGTTTCGTCGGAGTATAAAAATCGGGAGGTGAATCCAAAGACACCTCTCTTGGAATCAAGATTTTGTCACTCGGGCTAAGCCTCAAGGAACTTTATACCCTTGCGAAGTGAAAGAGGAGAAGTGGGTTACCGCTCCTCTCGGCTGTGTGACATCTTTTTGGTTTCATCTATGGATTTGGGCCTCACGTACCTTGCGAATATCGAGGACTCCCTAGCTATAACAAATTTCATCCTTGTAGAAATCTTCCTTGGATGTTGGTGTGTTTGACGTGCTTGCTCCAAAATTTTGTCTGCTTGTTTGTTCATAGCTTTTGAATGAATGTTTTCCAACTTTGGTCAAAATTCCAAAAAAGCAGAAATCTCCCAGCTCAAGGCATACTTAGCGTAGTCACTGCCTTATTAGAAAATCATCCAAGCTCCCCTGATGCAACCGAATCTATCTAGTTCTTTTCCTTAGAACAATCCCAAATCCAAAGTCCATCCAAATCATCCCCCCAGCCAGCTAGCAACCCAATCCAAAATCACCCAAGCCTTTAAAAAGTTGTTGTCACTTTGCTAGATTTTGCTATCCGATCAATCCTACCAATCAACCAATCTCACCAAGGTTATCCCTTTCACAAAGAACTGTCTAGGGTAATCCAGCTTTGTCACTTGTATCCCTCATCACCTTGAGCTAAAGGTTGGGATCCACAAGTGGTCAATCTCGTGTCATGCCATAGGATCACTAGTCTATCCTTAAGTTGACACAATCACCACAAATCCTGCACATAGGAAAGAAAAACTCTCACTTTTTGATAGCATACCCTTGAAGTCTTCCACCCACAAGAAAGCCAAAAATCTCTAGCCAATCCTCCTTAGGTCTGTCATACAACTTTGACTCTCCCTAGGAAATCTTTCATCAGCCAATCCAAAATCTATACTTAATCCAAATCCAACCATGAGCTTTCGTGTTCATCCATATGCAAGACCCCATCCCCATCAAACTCATCATCAAAGCATGAAGTACCAATCCTATCATGATGTGTTTGGTCGCATTGTCCTTGCTCCTGCCACCTCCTATTCCAATGATGATGAAAATCTTGTTGACTATGACGGGTATATTGAAAGCCTTAGAAACATTCCCCCAAGAATCCCCCAAAATCCAAGAGTTATTCCAAACTATCCAGTCATGCCATCCGATATTCCAGCTTCCCCTCCATCACCCCATCAACCAAGCTTCCAATCTTCCACCCCCATCACACTAGCTATTCCTGTCAATCCACCTCCACCTTTGACACACGAGTCTCCAAGGAATCTCCTAGAGGAAATACAAGAAAAGTCACCTCCAACAGTCGATAAGCCATGTCATCTAATCCAACCATGTGAAGTAGTTAGTGATGAAGCTTCCCCATCTATAATATCACCTCCATCTCCCATAGCTATCATCCCCATACCATCCATCAAATTGCTTAAAATCCTTCCACTTCCCGCAAGCATCAAAATCCCACCACCTGTCAAATCCCTCCAAATCCTATCCACATCGCCTCCAAGCATTTCCCAAATCTCTCGTAATGACCCTTATGCATCCATCTTCTACTCACCCATCTCCACTACTGAATCCCCCATCTATCCATCCGCTGCCTTTGAAGAATCCATCCCTTCACCTTTTATTGCACCATCCACTCCAAACCAATCCTATCAAGATCCTGCCCAAAAGCATGTTGACATACCCCAAAGCATAAATGAAGATATCATCATACCATGTCTTCCATCCATAGTGCAGTCACCATCTCCTCCATCTCCAAAACCTCAAGCCATATCTCCTCCACTACAAGATATCTTGTCATCCCACCAGCTACATCAAGATCCTATCCTTCCATCTCCCCCGCTCCATGCTTCCATCTTACCACCTATCCAAGCTATTCCACCATCTATAATCTACCCTCTTGGTTCACTTACATTCATCCATGGTGGCCCTCTCTCAACAGAAGAATTAAGAACAGTATCTCCCCATTGCAATACACCTAATAAATCACTTCTACCATTTTCTTTAAGCAAAAAGTTTCCTCAGCTTGTTCAAATGATCAATCGATGGCATTATCAAGGTCAAGGTTTAGGACCACAAGAGAAAGGAATCAGAGAGCCTATTATTGCACAAAAAAATCTAGGATTTCATGGTCTTGGATATGTATCCAAAGGCTCACCATCTAAAGGTGTTGGTACACCACACCCCCAAACCAAGCCTATCTCCAAGCCCACCATGCCAACCTCCCATCACTCCTTCAAGAAATCTTATGTCATCCCCCCTCCACCATATTTGCAACCCAAAACAACCTACCATATCCCCCCTTCATCTGCTAAATCCATTTTGGGTCCCTATGTCCCAAAATCTACCATCCTCCATCCTCCTATCAGCCATCATAAAAATCCTATTCCATCCATTCCTATGCAAGATCAATAAAGGCACATATCAGGGCACATCATCCATCATCATCCCCCTACATGCTCTTTCATATCCTCTCCATCTCACAAAGCTTCTCCTAACCATCTTCCCAAAGCTTACCACAGCAATGTGAATGCCAACTTCAAAATGCATAAAGCTAAAAATCCACATCCTAGGCAATCATATGTCTATTCTAAAAGACATACTCCAAAAAGGCAAAATCCAATAAAAAAATGCAAAACAATGCAACAGCCTATGAAAAGAAAATCCAAAACCATGTGGATCCCCAAGAAAAAAGTTGAAACCCAATGCATAATGGCATCCACCATTGCTAATCCCCCATCTAGTGACTCATGTCCCCCATCTCCTAACTCCATCTTGGGTGCCTATATCCCCAAGCACGCTTCCACAAATCCTCCATCATGCCCGCATCTACCATCTATTCCCCCATATGCTCTTTTCACACTCGTCCCAACATGTGCCAATGTTGCTCTTGCAAGCATCCCCATATCATGCTCCTTTCTAACCTTTTCATCCCTCCATCTCCTACCATCAATCCCATCTAATCCAATCTATTGCATAAATCACACATCCAGTGTATCAACAACTAGCAACAAAATTGAACATTCCAACAGCTAGTGAAAAATCCCAAAAAAGACAAAATAGCTGAAGAAAGCCAAAATCATTCCAGCTAAGTCCAAAGTCAAAAAGTCAAAAAAAAATATATAAAGAAAAATAAAGCGTCCACTGGTGAAAACTTGGCAATTCAGGCACCTTGGACAAGTACCATTATGAAAACTTGGCAAACAAGCATCATGCATAATCTAGCCATCCCCAGCTTGGCCTATCATCCTCATGCTTTTGGTCACATCTTGCCATCCAGCTCCATTTTCCAATTTATCCAGCTATCTTTCATCCTCCAGCTTTTATCTATCACTATCCACCTATCTTTCATCCTCCAGCTTTTATCTATCACTATCCACCTATCTTTCATCCTCCATCTTTTATCTATCACTATCCACTTATCTTCTGCAACCTCACCCCATCATCCTAGCTATCATCCATCTCCCTAGCGCCTTCAGCTTTTCCATCCTAGCTTCAATCCTATCACATCCATCGTAAGACCTCCTTTCGCATGTCATCTTCTAACTGGGGGCACTATATTCCTTGGAGATCTTGTCTTGTCCATCCTCCCTTGTCATTGGTACCTCGCTCTAGGCTATCCTCATGCAAATCCAATGTCATCCTCTCATTAGCCATTCACTCTAGCACTGTCTATCAGCTCAACTACCACCAACCTTAGCATTGTCCCCATCCTTGGTCGCACATCTATCATCATCATTGGATGCATCCTTCCAAATCCATATCTTACACTATCACCTCATCCTTAGCTTTTGCATCTTACACAAAATCGAACCATCCCACTATCTTATCATCCTAAGCTTTTGCCTACTTGTAACTATCTTGGTCAGCTCCAGCTTGTAAATATCTTGGTTTGTCAACTCTTACATCCTCTTTAGCTTAGTACCATTGTATCTATCTAGCTTTTGTGTCAGTTCCTCCTTGATCAACATCTTGCACACATTGCACATCTTGGTTAGCTATTCCAATGCATCCTTTAGCTAGATTTCCTATCACCAAAGTGTTATCTTTCTTAGTTCAGCTTGCCAGATGCATCACTCATCCAAATCCACCAGCTTAGGTGCTCTCCGATGGGTCCTTGCAGGATATAGCTTTCCTCATGTCTGATCTTGGTCCGTTAGTACCTCGTCCTACCCATCTCGTTGGCAAACGGTTCTCTTTTGGATTTTTGCTTTCTTTTGATTTGGACTCTTCCTTGTTGGGTCTTGAAATATCTTTTCCAAGAAATCTTTTTGTTTCCTCCTCAAGGTTGCCACGATCTTCCATATCATGGTATGCTACGAATGGGGCAATCTGAGCGTAAGGTCTTGATCAAGTCTTTTGTTTTTTTTTCTTTTCTGCTTGTGGGTTACCCAGTGTCCTTTTCACACTGCTTCCTCTAAGATTCATGTGTGATGCTGGGGCAATCCTTGCGTGTTTTTTTTGAGTTAGTTTGTTAGTCCTCTGGACAGTTGGTGAAAAGGCCTTGATATTCTTGGTAACCTTGGCAATTAACCAACAGTCCTATAGCAAATCTAGTGCTCAACTACATGGTGTTACTTCTCTTTGAAGTATCTCCCTGCTCAAAAAGCTTCAATGGTTTTCCTTCATCTCCATTGTCCCCCATCCATATCCAACGTCTGTCTCTCCTACCCCAGCTTATGCATCAGTGTCTCTTTGAATCACTCCTCACCTTTAGCTTTAGGGATCCACAATCCTAGTCTTAGGGATCCACCAATCCAAATCAATCCACCAAGCCTCATCTTTCGAGATCCACAATCCTAGTCCTAGGGATCTCCGAAACCCATCTTCTGCCAATCTGACTCTTTGAAATCTTGTTGCATCAGCTTTTTAATCCCCTCATCCATCTCCCCATCCTGGATTCCTTTTATAGCACTCTGCTCCTTCATCCTCCACCTTCCCTAAAGTCTTAAGCTTGCTTCTTCTTATGCATCTGATTCTCCTTTATCATTCTCCCATAGTGATAGTTTGAGCTAATTCAGCCCCTTCTCTTTGCCAATCTGAGTCTTCTTTCTCATCTCGGATTCTTTCACTTTTCAAGAAGTCATCGAGCCTCACTTTCTCTCCCTGTCGCCTTCTTGAGGGGGCATCTTGCAGTCCATTCTCTCCTCTTCTGCTTTAGCCTTGGGCATCTTATTTTCTTATCTTTGATGCCATGCCACTTGCGGCATCACATCAAAGAGGGGCAAAATGTAGACACCTAAAAAACCTTTAGAAAATAAAGTATTTTTATTTTCTAAAAAATTCCTGATGACATCATCATTTATTAATTAATTAATTATTTAATTAATTTATTTATTTTTATGCCATTAAATCCCTTTATCTTAATTAAAAATATTTAATTAAGAAATCCCTCCCAAAAATGTTTAAATCTTATTTAAACATTATTTCCTTATTTATTAATTATTTAATTAATAAATTGACCAAAAATCCCAAAATAAATAATTAATTTATTTTTTTCCCAAAAGTTGGCCAATTTCCTTAAGACCACTAACCTCTTCCAAAATCTTCTAATCCTTCTTTAATTTTAATTAAAGGCTAATCCCATCATTTCCTACCCCTAATCCCAACTCAAAATATTTAATTAAGATTAAATATTAATCCTCATGTTTATTAAAAAAGTTTTAATAAATATCTCCTCAACCCAAACCCTTGAAATAAATAAAACTTTATTTATTTCCTAAAAATCTAATTTATCCTCATCCTAAGAAGTTCTAGACTCTTCTAGAAAGTCTTCATCCTCATCCTAGGAAATTCTAGACTATTCTAGAAAGTCTTTATCCTCATCCAAAGTCTAAACTCTTCTAAAAGATGTCTTTAACCCTAACCCTAATCCCCTCCTAACTTTGTCACATTCCCTAAAAATGGGTTAAGACTTACTAACCCAAGCCAAAGTTAACAAATATCTCCTCCTTCACCCACCCTCATTAAATGCCATCCACTTGCCTATCCCTAAGCTAATCCTAAACCATCATAATCCATCCTCTAATTATTTGCACAATCCTAAGCAAGCTTAAAACCCTCCTAATCAAGCCCAATCGAAATTGCTCTCATCTCCCTCAAAATATCTCAACCATAAAACTTTATGAAGTCCACTAGGTCATAAATGACTCTTACAAGCCCTTTTATGGCTCTTACAAGTCATTATGAGGGTCTTTATGAAGATTTTATCCCTTGAGCCTCCTTTGTTGACTCATCCTTCCCCTTTCCTCCATCCTCTCACCATGTGACATGTGTCACTCCTTGATTGGCTATAAGGAAGCACAATCCATGTGCTCTCTTCTCATGCAATCTGAGCCCTCCATGAGCTTTTTCCCATCCTTGCATCTTAGCCCTCAAACCATCAAACCTCTTGCCTATGAATTGGATCCTTCCCCTTTGCAAAATAACACAATCCATGAAGTAAAGTTATAATGCTATTTTGAGAGCCAAATCCAGACTAAAGCCATGTATCCACACTAAAAATCCACAATCATCCATTGAAGCCTTTGGAAGCATATTGAGCATACATCCTATCCATTTAGATAAAGCTACTCAATAAGAGAGCTTCTTATTGAGAGAGTCCATTAATGGCTCATATTCTCAATTGAGAGTTCATCTTAGTCTATCTTGAAGTTTATGAATTTTGTTTAGTTTGTAGAAGCTTTATTTAAATTTAGTTTCTATTAGCATACTAACATTGCTCGTATACAGTTACCTTATTTAGGATAGTAGTAGCTTTAAAAGTTGAATGTAAATTGCATTATTACTAGTGGATTCATCATCAATCAGTTCAGCTGGGCATTTTTTCAAAGTGTTGTTGTAAAAGTTTAGATTCAAGAATGAAAAAAAGTATTTCTTCTCTTTTCCAAGTTTGAAAATCTCCAAGAGTGATTTGATGATTTGCATTTTTCCTACAAATAGAAATTCTAGTTCAGATTTGTCAAGTGACAAATTATATTTTTATTTCTCACAAGTGTGAGTGGTGACTCTATATCTATGCACTAGTTTTCCTAGTTGATTTCATATTAAATATTTTGAAGGAATTTTAGTTTGTATGGGCAGATCTAAATTTTTTGATAGTAGTTATTGGAAAAGAAGTTATCAATTCTTAATCTAAAGTTTTATGTGTTGCGTGCATCTATTGTTATAAGAATTTGAATGTTAGAAGGTGAATCATAGTCATGATTTCATTTGTCATCTTCAAGGAGGTGGTAGCTCTACATATTTTTTATAAAAGGTGTGAAGAAGTTCAAGTTTACATACATGCCAAGATTAGTAGAACAAGTTTGTAGGAATCAACACTAAAAGGTATTTTCCACTTTCATGAGATTTATTTTCCATGAATGTAAGTTATATAGAATTTTCTCCATCAAGTGTTGAGAGTTGTTTGATGCATCTTAACATACTTTATGAAGGATAAATTAAGTAAATGTGTTTGCATGTTGGAATATGTTAGAGATTGAATTGGTAGAAGAGTTTTCAAATGTACTACAAGTTATAAATTCTAAAAGTAATATTGGTGAATGAGTTGAATTTTTAAAGAATGACAAATTTTTTTTTGCCTAGTATGCAGTCCATTGATAAAAATTGTAGATCTATTTCTGCCAAGAGGTACTCTTCATTACTCTTTGATGGCATTCATGGTTTCCCAAACACCATGCCATATGATCTTAGAAAGAATTTTCCCAAGTTTAGTGGGAGCCATTTGGATTAAGTCAATTAGCATATTTAGATGTTTAGTGATTTAATTAGTGAATTTGAGATTGCTCATGAAGATATGCATATGAAGTTGTTTGTTCAAACTTTACAAGGTGATGCTAGAGATTGGTTTTCCTTTCTGCCAGCATGTTCTATTTCATCTTGGAGTGAGTTACATTTAGCCTTCATAGAGAAATTCAAGGAAAGAATAAGTATTTTTATTCTTTTGAGAAGTTCTTGAATATCTAAATTAGGAATGGTGAACTTATTCTTGAATTAAATATCATATTTGCAAGACCCTTGAATGCAATTCCTAAAATTTGTAGACCAGATGATCAAGTGCGTTTAGTGGTTTATCTTGATACAGTTGATAAAAAGATGAGTTATCTATTGTTGGATAAAGCACCCAAGACTTTGCATTAGACATTCATGACAACGATAGAGATTGAAAACAATATAAAGTATGGACTCACCAAGAGTCATTTCTTTAGAATTGTTTTCCAACAAGGTGAGGTCAAGAAGAAAAACCAATGCCATGTTGAGTGTTCAATTTCAGATCAGCATGTAGGTATCCCTACTTTTGTAACTAACCATGTTGAAAATTCAGATTTAAAAACATGTGAAGATGATTTCTCTTTGTTACAAAGAAGAGCTGATCTTATTCTTGTTAAACATAATGCATATGTTTGTAGTGTTACAATAGTAGATGATAAAGTTGATTCACTTGATAAGTTATATATGCAAAAAGTAATTTCATTCATTGCTTCTCCTATTAATGATTTACCTTGTGTTGATAATGTTACTAATCATGAAATTGAAAGACATTCATCTTAGTTTTATAAGGATGAAGAAGCTAAAATTTATGTTTCAAGTGATGAGATCAAAGTTGTTGATCTAGTATGTTATGAAGAAGAATCATGTGAAGAAGATGATGAGAGTGGTTATTGGAGTCAAAGTGAGGACAATGATAATACATGTTCATCTTAATATGATTTTGATGCAAATTGGGAAGAAGAGAACAATGAGGAAAGTGAGTGTTCTTATTTAAGTAAATGTATGGCTCCTTCTAAATCTAATAATGGTATTCCTTCTCCAAACTATATGAATTAGTATGTAGTTGAAAGTTTTGAAGAGGAATTTTCTACACAATATAAGGATAAAGAGATTATTTACATGGATGAATTACCTAGTTGTGTAGACAAATGCCATGAGGCTACAAGTAGTTGTAATCATCAATATGTAAGTAATTCTAGGGTTACTATATAGCCACCTATTGCTAAAATAAGAGATGATTGGTGGCCCAACCATATGAATCATCTTAGAGAAGACAATACAAGTAATATTGATTTTATATTCCACGTGCTTCATTGATGAAGTGGATGTTGTGTCTTCATGTAATGATGTTGATGATTTTAATTTTTCCTCTTCACATGTTGAAAGTATTCATGATAGTGATGTTACAAATGGTTTCAAGGTTTTCACTAATCCATTGTATAGTGAAGAGTTTGATGTTGATCAACACATCACTTGTTATAACATTTACAAGGGAGCTTTGCATCGAATTATCAACTCACCTTTTGAGGAGCACATCAAATATTCATATTTGGTTGATATTGATCTGGATGGTGATACATTATCTTGCTACTGCAAGAGATCATATTGTTCTTCTTCTATGTGTGAGAGTGATTGTGATGATGATGTTGCATCTTATGATGTTGATAACTAAGTGTTAAATGAAGTTATGATTGAAGATAAACCAACACCTTGCAATGAGTTCTATGTGTGATCTTTTCTCCCAAGTTGAATATGAAACTTTGATATTCAAATTTGATAGCATGCATGATTCATTTGATGAAGATGAGTTTCAATTTGATACTAGTATATTTGAGCATGTTGATCCATACTTTCATAATGAGCAAGTTGTAGACAATGATTCTAGTTGTTATATGCATTATGAAAGTGACGTTGTAGTGTTGGTTTTGCTGAGTGAATTGATTGAGAATGCTAATCTGAATGGTCAAAATGATGGAAGTAATAGTCATAGCTTACCCCATGAAAGTACAAATGAAAATCAGATCTATGACAGAGGTAAGAAATTTTGTTGAAGTTTTGGTGGCCCGAGGCCATCATTTGTATAGTTTAGAAGTAGTTTTTCTTGCTTTCAATAAGTTTCTCAAGAGATTTTTTGGAGTGGTTAGATTTACCTAGAAATTTTGAATCCTTTTCATGCTTGCAAGGGACATACATCCCTAGATAGAGCCATTATTGGCCTAATTTTTCACCTAGTAAAAAAATTGAAAAACCTTGTGAAAATTAGGAAAAGAGTATGTATTATTGCTTAGGATTTCTAAAAATGTTGCCACCCTCATGAAAAAACCCTAGAAAATAGTCATTTCCTATGTTATGATGAATTATTCATAAATTGACATGCAAGTATGAAATAGGGATACATCAAAACCATGGTTATTCATTTAATTTTTCATATCCCTAGGTTCCTTGGCTATTTTTCATATTAAAATGGTCATGTCTCTACAATTTTTTAAGTTGCAATGTTGCGAAGTATTTTGAATTCTAACTATTTCAGAAGCTATGAGGATGCAAAATAGTCATGATAATAGGTTAACGTGGCTTCACAGATGTTAAGGTTAAATGTCAAGTTTGGGTTGCGAAGAGGTGACAAGTTGTTGACAAGTCATAGGTAGTATCAAGCTTAAGGAAATTTAAGTTGCAAAGAAATGATTGATGACCACACAGTTAGAATTTGAATCATCATAGGATCGCAACTTCAAATGGACATAAAGGTTTTTAAGTTGTGAAGGAGCAAGAGCTAACCATGGCAATCAAGGCCTACATTATCACAACATCACTATCAGTTAAGAGTAACCTATGTTTTTAGTTTTGAAGGGGTGATAGTTTATAATCAATTTCAAAAGAGTTGTCTTGTTGATAAAAGTAGTTGAGCTTAAATAGTTATCGCTCCATCAAAAGAAGTCACATAAGATCCTAAGTTGTGAAATTGTACACAAGATAAAACTTGAATTTTTTCCATTTTACAAGGTGTTGATAGGTAGTGTATTCCCATGTTGCAATGCAATGATAAGGGCAGTTTGATAGTTATCACAATTTCACAACAGTTAATGTAAGAGAGCAACAAGCAATTGTGATAGAGCAATCAATAGTTAAAAGAAATCTTCATAGCCTCGTAGGTCAACATAGTCAATGAAGAGATAAAGTTGTGAATATGTGAAGCGTAATCAAGATATTTAAAGTCTAAGTAGTCATAGCATCACAAGGGCTTATTACTAAATTATGGTTAAAGTGGCAAAGTAGTGAAAGCTTGGAATCACACTTTAGCAAGGTTTAGCTATGGTTGTGAAGCTATGAAGAAAAGTGATAGTTAAGCTCAAAACAGTTACCACAATTTTGTGAGTGGTAACATAGTTAAAATGTTTTAAGTTGCAAAGTGGTGAAGAACTATTTATCGCAATGTCGCATGGTTTCAAAGGCAGTTAGAATTTAAAGTTGCAAACTTGCAAAATAAAGTAACTATTAGACAAAATAGTAATCGCAATGTCGCAAGATTAAGAAAGACTCTATGTTTGGCAGTTGTGAAAGGGTGACAAAGATAAAGATAAAGGCAATGCAATATCACAAGTAAAAGAAATACTAAGCCCTAAATTGTGGCAATGTTGTGAAAAGGTCATTTTGTGGTTATCGCTTGATCGCAATGGTTAGAGAATTGAATTGGTAAATAGTGGCAAAGCAGTGATAAAGCATAAAATGAAGAGAATGTAGCTTTGTAAGCCCATGTAGTCCACAAAGAAATAAGGTTGTGAAGTGGTGATTAAAGAGAAGCGCAATGTCATAGACCAGACATAGGAGTTATAAAAAGGGGTAGCAAAGCCACAAAATAGCTAAGGTAACCCATTTCACATGATCACAATAGCAAACCCATGGTTAGGGAAATGGGCTCTAATGGTGTGAAAAGGAATTAATTATGTGATTGCTCAAGTTTGAGGATGGTTAAGGGTTAAAGTCATGAGGTTGTGAAAGGATGACATATGGCAAGAACCTAATGATAGGGTGACAAGGTGATGAATTCATCCTTTTTAGATGGTGACACATGGCTTTCATTGGGTGGTCAGTTAGAGGTTATTTCTATGCTCCATTAAGGTGGAAGAAAATGTTGGGTTTAAGGCTTAGATTGTATAGCTCGAGCAAAATGAAATAGAGCCAAGAAGGATGAGCATTGATACTTGATCTACACATAAATAATGAGGATCTAATTTTTAGGTGGAACAAAATAAGATTTGGATGATTTAGATGAAATCAGATGTGTTGAACAACCAAGAGGGAGGAGCATTGATGCTCAAATCTACACATTAAGGTGGTAAGGTATAGACAGTCATCCTAAAAAGCATGATAAGCCATACAATAGAGAATTTGTGGTGTAGAAGCACCTACATAAAGAGTTTTTAATTTTAATTTTAATTTCATTTCCACATGTACATATTTCCATCATGCATTAGGATAGATCATGTTATTCATGTTTGATAGGTTGTGTTAATGTCATCTAGTCTTTCAATTGCACTTAGTTATAATAAAGGCTTATTTTGTAAGGCACTTACATGATTTTCCACACATATAAGCCATCATGTTCAAGTTTTCAACTAGCCTATAAGCATGTAATTAGTTTATTTAGTTCAATATTAGGATCATCTAAGTGTTTCATAGGGGTCACACAAATAGAAATGCATGGTAGTTTAATATTGCTTGGATAATACAAAGTTGCACTTTAAAAACTGGGAAATTCTAGAAATTTTAGAAGTATAAGAGTCTTTTAAATACAGAAGAGCTCAAAAGGCCAAGATTCACATTTATATATTCTTTTATTGGTCGAATTGTATCATATGGAAAATGTATGAACAATGAAAAGGTTTTTTTTTGAGAAGTTTGGATTTTTTTGTTGTTTGGTTCCCATTTGCATGTGACACCTAGTTAAGGTCTAAAACTTATATTATTGGATATATATTCAAATTATCTTTCCAACGAATCCAATTGGAGGTTCTAACTCTTCTATATGAGGGCGAAAACTAAAATTTATTGAACAGTGGTCAAAATTCTGGGTATTGTTCTTCAAATTTTTTTCTTCTTTCCATCTTTTTCACATGTTTGTGTGGAATAATAGTTTTTTTAATCATTCATAAATGTTTAGGGGGTTGAAATATCTTTCAAATGAATCAAGTTTGAAGTCTTCAGATGCCAGTATGTGTGAGATATGATAAAATCTTTGACATAAGGTCTGAATTTTCTTGAAAACCAAGGGTTTTACAAAGATAATTGTTTTTTTTTATATCTCTGAATTATTATTGGTAATAGAGATTATGGAAAGCTCCTAAATAAATTGGGTTTTATGTCAGAATTAGAGTCTAAAGCTAAGAAATCAAACATGGTCACCAATGCTGAATTTGCAAAGAAGATGCAAGAACACAAGAAAACCAATAAGTGGTTATTGGATGAACTTGAGAAGTTAAAGAGTGAGATGGAGAAAAGAGTAAGGGTTTCCTTAGAGTAAGAGGAAGAAGGGGAAGAAGAAAATGTCCCTAAGCAGGAGGTGGTTAACTTGCCTGCAGACTAGAGATACTTCATAGAAGCCCTTGAAAGAGTTGGCAAGAAGGATGCCAAAGGTACCCATCTTTTCAGGAAAGATGGATGTTGATGTTGTTGTGGATTGGATATAATCCTTGAACAACCATTTTGAATGTGAAAATGTAGAGTGCTAAGTCAAAGTTGAAGGAAGTAGCCCTCACTTGGTGGAATTTCACCCAAGGAGAAAAGGTCAAAGAAGGTAAGAACATGATAAATTCATGGGGTAGGATGAGTGCCAAGGTAAGAGAATCTTACCTACCTAAGGATTATGAAATCCAACTACATAGAAGGAGACAAAGTTTAAGACAAAAGGAGCTAGATGTCATAGCCTTTACCAAAGATTCCAAAAATTGAGCCTAAGCGAAAAATAGAGTGAATGTGAAAGTGTAAAAGTTGTTAGATACCTCAATGGATTGAGATTAAACATTCAAGAAGAACTTAATATGTTGTGTCCTAATATAGTTCAGAAATATTATCAATTAGCATTGAAGGTGGAAGCCAAATTGAAGAGAAGACAAGAGAAAAATAGTAGAGGAAACTTCCAAGGAAGAGGACAAATCCATGAAGATCATAAGGAGATAAAGCAAGTAACCAGTCAAAGTGAAGGAAATTTCAGAGGTAATTTTAGAGGTAGAAGAGGTAATTCAAGAGGTAGGTTTGGTGGTAGAAGGGAAGTCCAATAACTTTCTTCAATTGTAATAAGGAGGGACATTATGCATCTAGGTGCCCAAATAGAGCTAGCACAAGTTCACAAGGTGAAAGAAGAACACATTTGGGACAAAATGATGAATACCAAGAGATGGAGATGGCTGGTTTAGATAGTGTACCTAAAAGAGGAGAAAATTTGATGATGAGAAGAACACTTTTGAAGGTGCCTACTACCATGGAGCCACACAAAGGAAGACCATCTTTAGAACTGCTTACAAATTAGGAGGTAAGGTTTGTAAAGTAATTATTGACTCAGCATCTACTGAAAATTTAGTTTCTCTTGAGATGGTTTAGAAGTTAAAACTTACAAGAGTACCTCATCCTTTTACCTATAATGTTTCATGGCTAACAAAGGGTCAACAAACTCTTGTAAATGAGCAAGCATGGGTTGATTTTCAGATTGGAAAGTATAAGGACAGAATTTTGTTTGATATAGTTGACATGGATGCATGCCACCTATTGTTTGGTAGGCCTTGGAAATATTATTTGTAGCCACAACATGATGGAAAACTTAATGTATACACCATCAAGAAGGATAGAAAGCTGATTAGATTGATTCCATTTGCTGATCATGAAGAAGTGAAAGAGAACAAAGAGAGGAAAACCAAAATTATGATGGTTGATAAAAGGAGTTCTTAAAAGACATGAAGGATGAACCTAATCCTTATTTTATTTTGATAACTAAACCACAAACACAAGGATAAATTGAAAATGAAAAGAAGAAGGGTGAAAAAAAGTAGGCAATTCCTAGTGAAGTGAAAGCACTTTTGGATAAGTATGAAGGTTTGATTTCAGAATGTATACCATAGTCTTTACCACCTATAAGAGACATTATTCATTGTATCCATTTCATTCTTGGAGCTAATTTACCAAATAAGGTTTCATACAAGATGACACCTCAACAAAATGTGGAGATTGCTAGACAAGTAAAGGAGTTGCTAGATTCTAGTTTAATTGCAAAAAGTTTAAGTCCATGTGTTGTATCTTCTATTTTGGCACCCAATAAGGAGGGAACATGGAGGTTGTGCATTGATTCAAAAGCCATTAATAAGATTACAATCAGATATAGGTTTTTAATGCCAAGAATTGAAGATTTTCTTGATTGCTTGGGAGGTGCAAAGTATTTCTCCAAGATTGACTTAAAGAGTGGGTAGTACCATCAAATAAGGATAAGGGTTGGAGATGAGTGGAAGATAGTTCTTAAAACCAATGATGTATTTTTTTAGTGGAAGGTAATGTTATTTGGACTCTCTAATGCTCCTAGTACCTTCATGAGGCTTATGAATGAGTGCTCAAAGACTTCAATGGTAAGTTCATCATAATTTATTTGGATGACATATTAATTTTCAGCAAGAAAAAGGAAGAACGCCTAAAGCACATTGACATGGTTTTGAGAAGACTTCATGAGGATAAATTGGTGATACACTTGGAAAAGTACTTTTTCATGCAAGAGGAGCTAATATATCTTGCTTTTGTGATCTCCGAAGTTAGCTTGAAGATGGATAAAGATAAGGTAAGTGCTATACTATCTTGGCCACCTCCTAAAATAGTTGGATATTTTAGAAGCTTTCATGGTCCTGCTACATTTTATAGGAAATTCATAGGAAATTTTAGTCATATATGTTTTCCTATGTTAGAAACTATTAGAGGTGGAAGGAAGTGTAAGTTTGTATGGAGCCAATCAGCCAATGAAGCTTTTAAATTGCTTAAGAAAAAGGTTAGTGAGCAGCCAATTCTTTCTTTACCTAATTTTAACAAAGTTTTTCAAGTAGAATGTGATGCTAGCAAGGTTTCTATAGGGGTTTTTCTTAGGTAGGAAGGAAAACTAGTGGCTTTCTCAAGTGAAAAGCTAAATGAATCCAAGAAGAAATACTCTTCATATGACTTAGAGATGTATGCTTTGGTTCAATCCATAAAAAGGTGGAGACAATACTTGTTATCAAAGGAGTTTGTTGTATATATGGATAACCAAGCACTTAGTTTTCATAATAGCCAAGACAAGCTAAGTCATAGGCATATGAAATGGTTGGAGTTTTTGTAGGTATATACCTTCACCATCAAGCATAATAAGGGTACAAAAAACAAGGTCATTGATGCTCTTAGTAGAAGGAACATGACTATCTCCCAAATTCAGTTAGAAAGTATGGGAATTGAAGCACTAAAAGACATGTATGTAGCATATCCAAATTTTGGTGAAATCTACAAGGTATGTGTGGAGTTTGGTGATAGATACCATGTTGATTTTTCTAATTTTTTGATACAAGATATACTTCTTTTCAAACGAGTGCAACTATGTGTACCTAGGTGCTCTATGAGGTCAAATGTTAAAAAAGAGAAGCATAGTGGAACAATGGGTGGACACTTTTGTTTGGATAAAACCTTAGAACTGGTTAGGAGGTATTACTATTGGCCTAAAATTGAGACTGATGTTAGAAAATTTGTGGAAACACATATGATTTGTCAAAGAGCCAAAGGGAGGACTACAAATGTAGGGCTCTATCAACCTTTCTAACACCTTCTAGGCCATGGGAAAGCATAACAATGGATTTTGTAATGGGGATGCCAAGAACACAAAGAGGGGATGATAGTGTGTTCATTTTAGTGGATAGGTTTAGCAAGATGTCTCACTTCTTACCATTAAAATCAACCAATGATGCTTCCTATATAGAATATCTCTTTTTCAAAGAAGTCATAAGGATTCATGGGCTACCTCTCAACATAGTTTCAAATAGGGAAGTGAAGTTTGTGGGACACTTTTGGAGGATTTTATGGAGAAAACTTGGAACCAATTTATCATTCTCATCAGCCTATCACCCTCAGACTGATGGTAAAATAGAGATAGTTAATAGAACATTGGGAAATTTGTTGAGATCACTCGCAAGAAAACATGGACAAAAGTAGGATGCAATCATACCCCAAGCTGAATTTGCATATAATGACTCTATCAATAGGAGTAGAGGAAAGTCACAATTTCAAGTGGTGTATGGAATTCATCCTAGATGGATCTTGGAGTTAAGAGATATGAGTTCACAAGAACAAGTTAGTGCACAAGGAGAGGAGTTTGCTACAGCCATAAAAGAGATTCATGATGAAGTCAAAGAACAAATCCAAAAAACCTCTAAAAAGTATAAGAAGCATGCATATCAAAAAAGGAGACACTCAAAATTTGAAGTTGGAGACTTAGTGTGGGCTAATCTCAAGAAGTAGTTGCTACCAAAACGTAAACTTACCAAGCTCATGTTGAGAAAACTAGGTCCTTGCCAAATAGTGAAGAAGTTTGAAACTAATGCATATGAGATTCAATTGCTACCTAAGTTTGGAATCTCTCCCATATTCAATATATCAAACCTCACACCATTCAAAGTAGCCAATGGAGGAGTTGATACAGGGTAGATTGCTGATGTAGAATACATTAAAGATTTACCATTGGAGGCACCAAACCTAGAGAAGATACTTGACACCAAAGTAATGAAGAAGACAAGACAAATGGAGTAAAACTATTACTTGGTAAAAATTAGAGGCTATTCTAATGTATATTTTGTGTGGATGATAGAGGAAGATATAAAGAAGAAGGCTACCACTCTACAAGAGCTCATCTCAAGTGGGCTTGAGATAAATTTTCCCAGGGTGTATGGTGCAGGAGCACGTACATAAAGAGTTTTTTTTTTAATTTTTAATTTCATTTCCATGTGTATATATGTCCACCATTCATTAGGATAGATCATGTTATTCATTTTCGATAGGTTATGTTCATGTCATTTAGTCTTTTAATTGCATTTAGTTATAATAGAGGCTTATTTTGTAAGGAACTTACATGATTTGGCACACCTATAAGCCATCATGTTCAAGTTGTCAACTAGCCTATAAGCATGTAATTAATTCATTTAATTCAATATTAGGATCATCTAAGTGTTTCATAGGGGTCACAAAAATAGAAATGCATGGTAGTTTAATATTGCTTGCATAATACAAAGTTGCACTTTTAAAACTAGGAAATTCTAGAAATTTTAGAAATTTTAGAAGTCTAAGAGTCTTTTAAATACACAAGATCTCAAAAGGCCAAGAGTCACATTTATATATTCTTTTTTGGTCGAATTAAATCATAGGGAAAATGTATGAACAACAAAAAGGGTTTTTTTGACAAGTTTGGATATAAAAACAAGAAAGATTTTCTATTTTCTAAAAAAAAACAAAGGTTTTCCACTATCTAGTTCCCATTCATATATGTGACTTGGTTAAGGTCTAAAACATATATAGTTGGATAGATACTAGTATTAGCTTTCCAATGAATCTAGTTGGAGGTTCTAACTCTTCCATATGAGGGAGAAAACTGAAATTTACTAAACAGTGGTATAAATTTTGGGTATTGTTCTTCACTTTTTTTTTTATGTCCAAATTTGTCATATGTTTTTGTCGAAGGATAAGGATTTGAATCCTTCATAATATTTATGGGGTTGAAATATCTTTCAAATGAATTAGGCTTGAAGTCTTGAGATTCCAATATGTGTGAGATATGATAAAATCTTTGACAAAAGGTCTGAATTTGCTTGAAAACCAAGGGTTTTACAAAGAAATTTGTTGTTTTTGATATCCTTTGAGGAAAATCTCTCATAAATGAATGTATTAAAAAAATTTAAGTAGTTGGAGAGTTTAGAACTCTATTGATGGGAAGCAATTGAAGATATATATGATTAAAGGCATTAGAAGACAAACAAAATTAAATTAAAGACCCCTGTAGTAAGTGTCACCTACCGATTTTGCAACTACTTTCCTAATTTTGTTTCAAATGCAAAGTATGTTTTAAATGGAACATTATAGAAATATCTATGTATTTTTTTTCTAATAAGATTTTGACATGTGTCCTGACGCAATTGAAGGTAGGAGAATCCCCAAAGGAGATGTCCTAGCCCCCAACTATACAAATATGCAGTGGAAACACAACAACAAGAAATAATAATGCAAGATCTGATACCAAATAATAATAATATATTCATAAAATATAACTGATTACATGCAATGTGCTAGGCTGTAAGGCCTTCCCAGTTATGGCTAGATATAGAGCAAGTAATAGTTCTGCAAGATCTCTCAAGATCCAAACCCAAACCCTAGCTAGTCCAGATCCATATTCTAGTAGAAACCTCCACGGAAGATCTCAACTTGTGTTCACAAGCCCACCAAGCTATCTCCTTATTTTCCAAGCCGTAGCTACTAGCTCTGCTCCAACTTCATCCAAGTGTAAATTGCCTCATATTCGGCACTCTATCCACACTTTCACAACTTCATCACAATCCTACTGTAAACTGCCTCATATTCGGCGCTCTGTTCACAGACTCAGGAAAAATCGCTCTTTAGCTACTTCCCACACCCACTCCTCTTCTGAGTGAATGAATGGTGACTACCTCACCACCCCTACTTATACCAATCTAAGCCACAAGTTTTCCTAGAACACAAATTAAATACAAATACATAAATTAAATTCCAAAGTCGGCCTCCTACAACAATTAAATTCCCAAAATTGATGTCTTAGTAAAATCATGATATCTCCTAGCTCCAAATGAATTAGAACACGTGCTTCAAACCATAGTTATAAATCTAGGCCCTCTTAAATCCCTAAAATTTTCATCCTTTACTTTGTTATAGAAAATTATTTTTTTGGCCTACAAAAAGCACCAAATTCTTAGGCAAGGCCAAACTCCTCCCAAACCATGTTGAGCAACCAAGACCATGCCGAGGTCCAAGACCATGCTAAGCTCCAAAGACCATGCCAAGTTCCAAAGACCATGCCGAGTCCCATAGACCATACTAAGCAACTAAAGACCATGCTGAGCTCCAAGATCATGCTGAGCTCCAGTCCTTCTTTGACCTAGTACCAGTCCAAACGCCCTCCAAACCAACTACTGAGCCTCCTCCCATGAACTCCAAAGTAGTTACCAAGTAAATCCAAGATGCTCCTGCATCAGACTCCCTAGGTAAATAGAAAAGTTTCCCACACTTTGATTCCCAAAGAAAGAGAAACAACCAACTTCATCTTTACCAAAGGTTTCCACTCTAATAGGGATAAGAAAACCAATTTTCACATCATCCACATCCACATCATTCTTGTCAAACACCAGAATCTCATACAACCAATCATCATGCTCACTCCTAGGAACAAATTGAACATAATGCTTCATCAACAAACCCCCATCCATATCAATAACTAGTGAATCCATACCAGCAGCAACCAACTCCAAATTAGTGACAATATGAAGATCTTCATTAACACATGCCAAACTCTCAACACTACCCATCTCATTGCTCACAACAAGATGCTCTGCAACACACAACTTACCACCAATAGAAACCATGTCATCCATGACCAAGCACTCTACAATTTCCATGTTAGACTCAACCAACTAATCATGAAAACTAACCTCTATCCTAGCATCAACAAGGTTAGGAACATCTTCAGCAACAACTTCCAATTGTTTTGTAGGTTCTGTATCAGACTCCACAAACTAATCAACAAACCCAAACTATTCCACCTTGACCTTGTTATGCCATTTTCTCTCACAAACAAGTCTCTTAACTAGCCAAATGACTCTCTTCCAGATCGGTAGACTCTAACTCCACAAATAGATATGGAATTCCTTCCTTACCCTATCCTTAACACGATCAGCCAAGCTAGCTTCAAATCAAGAAATCATCTTAGAAAACCTCCTCTCCACCACATCAAACCTCCTCTCCACCACATTATAGAGATTTGCAAGAATCTTAGGGTCTAATCCTCTCAGAACCATCTCCTAAGATCTTCAAAAACCCTCTGCAACAAATCCTTCCAATGCTGCTTATGACAACCTTGAATTGTTTGCAAGTTAGATCGCAACTTGCCACCTTGCATGAACAATTAGGAACCACATCACAAGTCTAGGACCATGGATCTGTAATCCACAAACTCTCTACAGTCATGCCTCAACAAGATCAAACTTCCATCTTCACATCCATTGATCAATTTGCTTGTCCTCCCAAGGTCTTGGAGTAAACTACCTTAGCTTCGGCGATCTGTCTACACACTCAGGAAAGATTGTGCTCTGATACCACTTGACACAGTGCAAGGTAGGATAATCCCCAAAGGAGATGTCCTAGCCCCCAACTATACAACCATGCAGTGGAAACACAACAACAAGAAATAATAATGCAAAATCTAATACCAAATAATAATAATATATTCATAAAATATAACTGATTACATGCAATGTGCCAGGCTGTAAAGCCTTCCCAGTTATGGCCAAATACAAAGCAAGTAATAGTCCTGCAAGATCCCTCAAGATCCAAACCCAAACCCTAGCTAGTCCAAATCCATATTCTGGTAGAAACCTCCAAGGAAGATCTCAACTTGTTCTCACAAGCCCACCAAGCTATCTCCTTATTTTCCAAGCTACAGCTACTAGCTCTGCTCCAACCTCATCCAAGTGTAAACTGCCTCACATTCAGCACTTTGTCCACACTTTCATAACTCCATCACAATCCTATTGTAAACTACCTCACATTTGGTGCTCTATTCACAGACTCAGGAAAACTCGCTCTTCAACTACTTCCCACACCCACTCCTCTTCTGAGTGAATGAATGATGACTACCTCACAACCCCTACTTATACCAATCTAAGCCACAAGTTAGCCTAGAACAAAAATTAAATACAAATACATAAATTAAATGCCAAAGTCGGCCTCCTACAACAATTAAATTTTCAAAATTGATGTCTTAGTAAAATCATGATATCTCCTAGCTTCAGATGAGTTAGAACTTGTTCTTCAAACCATAGTTATAAATCTAGTCCCTCTTCAATCCCCAGAATTTTCATCCTTTAGTTAATTATAGAAAATTATTTATTTGGCCTGCAATAAGAACCAAATTCCTAAGCATGGCCAAACTCCTCCTAAACCATGTCAAGCAACCAAAGACCATGTTGAGCAACCAAGACCATGTTGAGATCCAAAGACCATGCTAAGCTCCAAGAACATTTTGAGCTCCAAAGACCATGCCAAGTCCCATAGACCATACTGAGCAACCAAAGACCATGCCGAGTAACCAAGACCATGCCAAGCAACCAAGACCATGTTGAGCTTCAAGACCATGCTGAGCTCCAATCCTTCTTTGACTAAGTACTAGTCCAAACACCCTCCAAACCAACTGCTGAGCCTCCTCCCATGAACTCCAAAGTAGTCACCAAGTAAATCCAAGATGCTCCTACATCATGTCCTCCCATCTAAAGCTTTTTGCAATCCTTCTATATAAGGATTTCAAAGATGTGGAGTAAGAGTTCTAGTTTGGTTGAAATTCCTTTCATGACTATGATACCATAGGTTGGTTCCAATTTTTATAATATGATACAACAAGGTTGGTTCTAGTTTCATTATTGTGATACCACCATTCTCAGCATTTTTCTCTATTATGAACATCATCGTAATTTTTTTTGAGCACTTAGATAATACAATCATTTTTTGTGTATTTTTTGAGTTTTTGCATACATTTGATGTATTGGTTTCAAGAAAATGAATACAAAGCTTTGTTGAAAGTTTCAATCTAAACGTTGTCTCCTCTTTATGGTTTTGCAATTTTCTATGATATATGTATGTTGAAAATATAAGAGGAGTAGCTAAGAGGGGAGGGGTGAATCAATTAATACTAAAATAAATAATAGATCCCTTAGATTTTAGTACAAACATGCAAACTAAAAACTAAATACTATTGAAGCTCGATAAACACACATATAATGTTGTAACTCGGTAATGCCTGAAAGTTCTTGGTAAATTCTTAACATACAAACTTTATATGTTTATCGGTCATTAATATTACTTTAACTTAGTTGTAAACACATAAAGGAAAATAGCATGAAAACATATGGCACCAGGATTTAACATGGAAACCCAAAACCACCAATTGCAACTAGTTATTGTTTTCAATCTTTTGAAGTGAACCCTGTTAGGAACCAACCCTGTTAAAGGTTACAAAACACACTATTAGGTGTGACCCTATTAAAGGATTTAATCACCTTGTTATGAGTGGCCTTTTTAGAGGGTTTTAAACAATTCAATAGAACTACCACCTTGTTAGAGGATTTTAAAATAGTTGCTAAGCCAACTCTATTAACAGATTTAGATCACTACTACAATGGTTAGAGAGTAATAATGAGATGACTTGATTTGAATGAAACTAAATTGTTGATTATAGATCTCTATTTTGGCTTGTACTTGATCCTTCCTAATCGAATATAGCTTTTTTACTCCACAAGGATATTCTACTTATCCTTTAAATTTGCTTCCTCTTCTCATCATTAAATCTTCAATAATATCTTCATACTTTCACATCCATACTTTGAAATCACAACTTGATCTTATACTTATATCCTTCATATTATCAAGTCATCTCAAATATAAGTTAGAATAATTAATATTCATCACCTTAGTCAGTTGGAATCAATAGATGAATCAATTAAGCTCAACATGCCAAAATAAGAAAATCCTTCGTTGGCTAACCTAGCTTGGTAGAAACTAACTTAGAAACAATTTTCTGTGGTAGCCAATAGAAGCTTAGTTAACACTTTAAACTTGCAAAAATCCTTTGGCAATCGAGTGAACTTGATTAGCACTGGTTCCATCCAACTTGCCTTCATTACTCGAGTGAGCTTGGTTAACACTCATCTTTTGCATACTTTCCTTTGATACCTGAGTGAACTCAGTAGACACTGCCTTCTGAACTAGGCAATCATAGGAATTCTTGGCAGACAGAGAAAACTATCTTCACTACTTGAGTGAGCTTGGCATATACTAACTAATAATGATATGGCATTTTTTTAACATCAAAGAGAATACACAATTAATCAATTGTATCCAACAATCTCCCTCTTTGGTATTGATGGCAACACAACATGTCATAGCACAATGAAATTTTGGATTTGTTCTTTGAGAACTCCCTCTGTCAGTATGAGCTCTTTCCTTTTCACTAGATTCCTCCTCTATCTGCAACAACTCCTACCAAGTTCATTCACAAAACTTTCTCCCTCTTACAACAAACTTCTCCTTCTTTGGAAAATTTCTCCCTCTTTTATTTCCTTACTTTATTCTTGTTTCAAAATTTTCTTAGAGATATGACAGTAAACTTCTCCCTCTTTGACAATACATGCCAAAGACAATAACTCTGTTAATATCAATGTACCTTAAGTATTGATTCATTTGCAATATGCCCTTGCCAATTCTGAACCAATTGACTGATCTTTAACTTAGCTCTTCTTGATGCTTCACTAAACTTTATTTAGTGAACTTCAAATAGGGGAATGACCCCTAGCTTACCTCTTAGATATAGTAATGCATCCTTAGGTAATGGCTTGGTGAATATGTCTACAATATGTTCCTTTATATTCACATATTCCAATTTGACTTCCTTATCCTACACTAATTCTCTTAAGAAGTGATTTTTATTGAAATGTGCTTTGTTTTGATATGGATCACTGGATTCTTTGATATATTGATTGCACTGGTGTTATCACAACTATTGGATCCTTGATCTCTATCTTCATTCCTTCCAACAATTGATTGAGCCAAACAATGTTAGAACAATTAACTACTGCTGCCACATATTCTACCTCTAGTGTGGATTGAGATGTACAATTTTTCTTCTTTCTTGTCCAAGAAACTAGTCTTTTACCAAGAAAGAATGGTCCACCACTAGTGCTTTTTCTATCATCAATACTTCCTGCCCAATCAACATTAGTAAGCACCTTCAAGTACAAATTGCCTCCAAGTTCATACCATAAGCCATAGTCTTCAGTACCTTTCACACATCTCATGATTCTCTTGATTTCCATCATGTGATTTTTTTAAGGATTTTCTAAGAATCTTGCTGCTATTCTAATTGCTAGAGCAATATTAGGCCTCGTATGTACTATATACTATAATTTTCCAATCATTGATTTGAATGTGGTATGATCTACTTCTTGGAATCATCATTTTTGGAGAGCTTATGTCCAGTAGACATAGCGGTTCCAACTGGTCTTGAATCTTCCATTCCAAAAAAATTTAGTATCTCCTTGATATACTTAGATTGAGTAATGTAGATACCATTTTTGTTCTATTGTATCTGCATTCCAACAAAAAAAAAATTCTCACCAAACATGGACATCTCAAATTCTTTACTCATTTCTTTTGAAAATGCTTTGCACAAGTCATCATTTCCTATAAATAGAGTATCATCAACAAATATTTTTGCCAACACAATCTTCTTGTTTGGTCCTTCTTTGATATACACACTACTATTATCATTTGTTTGTTGAAAGCCAATTTGTATCAAGTAATTATGAAGTATTTCATACCAAGCTCTGGGAGCTTGCTTGAGACCATATAATGCTTTATGTAACTTGCAAACCATGTCTTTTTTGCTAGGATCTACAAAACCTTCTAGTTGTTCAATCTAGACTTCCTCATCAAGTATTCCATTCAAGAATGTAGATTTGACATCCATTTGATATACTTTAAATCCTCTATGTGTTGCATATGCTAGTAAAGTTCTAGCACCTTCTAGTCTCAATAGAGGAGAAAAAATCTCACATAATCAATACCTTCTTCTTGAGAATAGCCTTTGCACACCAATCTTACTTTTTTTCTTGAAACTTTTTCATCTTCATTTAGTTTATTTTTAAATACCCACTTTGTACCAATTACATTTTTATCTTTGGGTCTAGGAACAAGAGTTTGAGTTTTATTCTTTTCTATCTTTTCTATCTCCTCATTCATTGCTTCAATCCAAATTTCATTTTCTAGAGCATTTTTAACATTTCTAGGTTCAAATTTAGCAAGTAAACATGTACCTTTAAAAAAATTTCTTCTCATTGTTCCATCATATTTGTCTCCAATATTCTAATCAGGTGCATATGCATTCTGACATATCTTGCCAACACAAGCTCTTTGGATTTTGAATGAGTTTCACTATCTTCATTATGAACTTTAGTTTCAAACTTGGTTCCTTTTGTTTGTGACTCAGGTCCATCCAACTTGGTTTGAACTAGCTCAGTAGCCTTTGATTGTGACTCGGGTCCTTTAGATTGTAACTCAGGTTGCACTATCTAAATCTTGGTAATTGTTGGAGATTTTGGGGACTTGGGAGATGAAGCTTCCTTTCTTTCAAATGAATTTGGTGGGATATCAGGTTCATATTAAACAAATCTTTTATAATCCTCTAGCTCCTTGTTGCTTTCTTCTTTACTCTTTTCTACAAACTCATCAATTCTAACATGTGCACTTTCTATTATTTTACGAGTAGAAAAATTAAAACATTTGTATGCTTTACTTCTACAAGAGTATCCTAGAAATATTCCTTCATCACCTTTTACATCAAATCTACCTTTTCTAGACTCTTTCAAGATATAACATTTGTTGCCAAATACTTTCAAGTAACTTACATTAGGTTTGTAGCCATACCTTAACTAATAAGGAGTTTTGTTTCAGTCTTTCTTCGACTATACTCTGTTTAAGGTATGAACTACAATGCTAATAGCTTCCTTCTAGTATTTGAGAGCAACATTTTGTATAATCATCAGGGTTCTTGCACAATCCATGATAGATCTATTTCTTCTTTCAGCTATACCATTCTATTTTGGTGTAATAGGGGCTAATACTTATCTTTTAATTTCTCTTTCATTATAGAAATTATTGAATTCATTGGAGATGAATTCACCACCTCTGTCTAACCTTAAACATTTTAACTTCTTTCCAGTTTCTTTTTCTACTCTTGCCAAATACCACTTGAACTTTTGAAAGGTTTCTGACTTTAATTTTAGATGCATTACAGTCATCATTCTAGAATAGTCATCAACAAAAAAGAATGAAAAACTTTTCTCCACTATAACTCTCTATTCCAATAGGTCCACATAGGTCTATAAGAACAATTTCTAAGACTTCTTCTGATTGATAGTTGTTTCTTTTGAAACTTGTTTTTCCCATCTTACCAATTTGGCAATTCTTGCATAGACCCATATCAGGCTTCTTCAAACTAGGAATACCTCATACTCTTCTATGTTTTCTTATCTTAACTAGATTATCAAAGTTTACATGACATAGCCTTTTTTGCCATTACCATCTTTCTTTTACTTGAGCAATAAAATAGAACAATCATTGAGATCAAGATTAAATAGATTACCTTTTGTTTGCTTGCTAGATCCAACCAGATTTCCTTTTCCATCCAGTAGTTTGGCCTATCCATTCATGAATTCTACCTTGAATCCAATGTTATTCAAATGTGCCACACTTAGTAGATTATGCTTTAGTCCTTCAACCCAATAAGCATTGTCACATACAAGTTCTTTAGTCAATGAAATACATCCTTTTCCTTTTATGTTACAAGGTGCATTATTTCCAAATCTCACACTACCTCCATCATAATATTCCATATGCTCAAACTTTTTTCTATCTCCAGTCATATGATGTGAGTAGCCATTGTCAATAATCCATATATCATTTTTTGCTAACATGAGAGATAAGTGTCATCTTATCTCCTTCATCATCAAATTCATCCTTCATAGCAATGTATACCATTTCATCTTCACTATTATCAGAATCTTTGGCTATAAAACAAGATTTCTTACCTTTTTCCTTGTAGTTCTTGTAGTTCTTGGAATCCTTCTTGCCTTTGTGCTTATTGCCTTTCTTTTCATTTTTTATTTCCTTATTTGGACACCTAGAAGTAATGTGACCACCTTTTTCACAAGAAAAGTAGATCAGAGGAACTTTACCTTTGTACTTTCCTCTACCTTGGAATACTTCCTTAAAAATAGGGCTTCAACAACTTCAAGATCACTATTTGAACTTTGTTCTAATGTTCCTTCTTCTTCACTTCTTGATTGACTAGATTTTGATTTCTTACCCTTTTCTTTAAGTGAGAGTTTAGCTTTAAAAACAGATTCAATAACCTTTGAACTAGGAACATAGCTATCAAAGTTATCTAACTCAAAAGTTTCCAATATTCCAACTAGAGGATCCAAAGATATTTTATTATTTGGATTACAACTCATTTCTTGAATAGCAGACACTCTAATTGCATATATAGGAAGAAGAGTTCTAATTACCTTGCTTACAACTATTTTCTCTTCAATGTCTCCTCCAGATGCTTTGATTGCACTTATACTTGCTTTGATCCTTTCCACATATTTTGAATGTTCTCATCTTCTCTCATCTTCATCTAATCAAAATCACCTCTAAGACTTTCAGCCTTAGCTCTTCTTACATTGCCATCTCCTCTATATGTGTCTTTCAGTTTGATCCACATCTCATGAGTTGTCTTGCAGTCTTTGATTTCATCAAATTTAGTATAACTAAGAGCAGATGTAATATCAATCATTATGATGTTATGATTCTTCTTTTCAAAAATATCTTCAATAGATAATGTTCTAGTGGGAGTCCTGTATTTAGTATCAAGATATTTGCATCCTGAGTCACTAATAGTAGCCAAGTGTAACCTCATAAGTCCTTTCCATGTTGCAAAATTGTCTCTATTTAGCTTGGGGATCTCTCTTCTGTAAGACATCCTGATCTTTAGCTTAAGTCCTTGAAACCTTCTCTGTAAGAACCAAAGACTTTGATACCAATTGTTGGAAATATAAGAGGAGTAACTGAGAGGGGAGGGGTGAATTGATTACTACTAAAATAAATCTCTGATCCCTTAGATGTCAATATAAACATGCAAACTAAAAACTAAATATTGTTGAAGCTCGATAAATGCACATATAATGATGTAACTTGGTAATTACTAAAAGTGCTTGGTAAATGCTTAACATACAAACTTTAGATGTTTATCGGTGATTACTATTACTTAAACTTAGTTGCAAACACATAAAATAAAATAGCATGAACACATATGAGACTAGGATTTAATGTGGAAACTCAATTTGGAAAAAACCACCAATTGTAACTAGTTATTGTTCTCACTCGTCTAAAGTGAGCCCTAGGATCCAACCTTGTTAAAGGTTACAAAACACATTGTTAGGTGTGACCCTATTAAATGATTTAATCACCCTATTAGGAATGGCCTTGTTAGTGGTCTTTAGACAATTCAATAGGACTACCACCTTGTTAAAGCATTTGAAAATAGTTGTTAAGACAACACTGTTAAGAGATTTATATCACTACTATAATGGTTAGAGAGTAACAATGAGATGACCTGATTTGAATGCAACTAAATTTTTTATTACAGATCTCTATTATGGCTTGTACTTGATCCTTCTTGATCAAATATAGCTTTTCTACTCCATAAGGATATTCTGCTTATCCTTTAAATTCACTTCCTCTTCTCATCATTAAATCTTCAATAACATCTTCATACTTGCACATCCACACTTTGAAACCACAACTTGACCTTATATTTATATCTTTGATATTGTCAAGTCGGCTCAAATACAACTTAGAATAATTAATATTCATCACCTTAGTCAGCTAGAATCAATAGATAAATCAATTAAACTTAATATGCCAAAATAAGAAAATCCTTCGTTAGTTGACCCATCTTGGTAGAAACTAACTCAGAAATGATTTCCTATGTTAACCAACAGAAGCTCGATTAACACTACAAACTTATGAAAATCCTTTGACAACCAAGTGAGATCAGTTAGCACTAGTTCCATCCAACTTTCCTTCATTAACCGAGTGAGCTCGGTTAACACTCATCTTCTGCATACTTTCCTTCGATGCCTGAGTGAACTTAGTAGACATTGCCTTCTGAACTAGGCAATCACAGGAATGCTCGATAGACACAGAAAACTATCTTCCCTACTTGAGTGAGCTCATCATATACTAATTGATAATGATATGAAATTTGTGTAACATCAAAGATAATACATAATTAATCAATTGTATCTAACAATATATACAAGGTGTATATTGTCCAGTTGCAACTTGGCTTTGAAGTTGTATGCCATTGTGTATTTTGTTGTTGGGTCAAGGACTTGAGTAAATTGCTTGATATGCATTGACAAAATTGCAGGGATCATGGGAGGAGTTGATAAGTATGAGTTTCATTTTGAAGATAGATGTATTTTTGCAAGGTCAATGGATAGATTTGATATCTAGGTATATGAGTATATCTTGGGTATCCTTGTATATGTTCTAACTTATTTAATGCCCAATAGATAAGGGACTAATTAGCTTGGAGACTAGATGTTTATTGTTGTTTCATATGTGGGTTTTGTTGATAATCAACACATTAATCAAAGTATTTTCCCTTTTATGTTAAAGAGCTAAAAGGATTTACCCTTACTTAGCTTGTTAGGTTCATAGGTCATGTTATTAGCTATTAAATGTCTATGTTGTTTGCATGACCACTAGAGGAATTGGGGTTTCAATCTGCTTTATCTAGATTCAGATATATGTTTTCGGAACTGGTACCATATGAAAGAATCTGAGGTTCACTTGCCTAGGTTTTGTAGAGCATGAAGAAGAAGAAGAAGTATAGCCTTATAGTTGGGCCCAGTGTTTGAATAGGTATGTTGAACATGGGAATTAGCTACCCATAATTTTATTTTTTCCTATCATTGGGTTACTTAAAAGTTGTTAATTTAGGAGCCAGCATGAGGTCTAATGTATGGATCACATTAAGGGGATGAAACAATAATTAGTAAATTCTTTTGCAATGAAGGATTTAGGGGAAGTAAAACAAATCCTTGGTATGAAAATTTGTATAGGTAGGAAGAATAATAAATTCACTCTATCTTAGGTTGATTATATTGAAAAAGGTATTATAATGATTCTATATGGAGATTGCAAAATATTGTAGCACACATTTTCCTAGTCATTTGAAATTAACTGAGGATATGTGCCCAAAGACATAAGAAGAGGAAGATAAAATGTCCAGGGTACCTTATGCTTCAGCGATAAGTAGTTTAATGTATGTCATGGTATGCACTAAAGGTCAAATATTTTACATGTTGTAGGAGTTGTGAGTAGGTATATGAGTCATGAAAGAATTGAGTATTGGAATGAAATTAAATGGATCCTAGATACTTTCCAACAAATATTTACATTTTACAGGTTCTACTATTAATTACAAGGTAATTTTGATGTATATGTGGCATGGGATTTTTAAGTACTAGGTGGACTGCTACATGATATGTATGTACTATTGGTGGAATAACAATGATTTGGATTTCTTGATTACAGAAAGTGAATGATGTATCCACTACAAAGGCATAGTATATTGGTGCTACAAAGGTAACCAAGGAGATGATGTGGCTACAATATTTTATGGAATAGTTTGGACACTCACAAACTAGAAACTATCTATATATTGATAGCTAGAGTTTCATTCATCTTGCCAATAATTCTTCTTTATATTCAAAGACATACCACATATAGTTGTAGTACCATTTTATTCAATCAACTTTGGATGATGGA
This sequence comes from Cupressus sempervirens, assembly GCA_028749045.1. Taxonomy (NCBI): domain Eukaryota; kingdom Viridiplantae; phylum Streptophyta; class Pinopsida; order Cupressales; family Cupressaceae; genus Cupressus; species Cupressus sempervirens. The sequence continues at coordinate 781,761,820 of CM053793.1, read as the reverse complement.
TAATTAAAACTAGAAAAGATACATGTATAAATGATAATTTGATAGATATGTTTGCAAAGATAGTGCTAAGGGAGATGTTGAACTCCTCTTCAACTTCATATGGTCTTCTAGAGTGAATATAATAAAAGAACAACATAACCCATGGTATATCAATCTAATGGGAGCTTCAGGTGTAGTGGTGTGGCTATAGAATAAATCTCCAAGTGGGAGGTGGTTTAGTGTAGAGCCTAATTAGTTCCCAAGTGGGAGATAGTTGGTTTGTGGTGGCTGATCAGGAAATTACTAAATATTCTTTAGGTTAACTCGATAAACATTTTTGGGTTGACTTGTTGAAATCATTTTCCAATGTTGACTCATCAAGTGTGTTTAGAGTTAACTTGTTCAGCTAACATATGTCATGTAATATTGACCTAGGGTTAGGGTTTTCTAAATAGAATATACAACTTCTTACAATGGTATTGAGTTTTAAGTGAGATTACAAATTGTAACAAGTTGAAATTATTGGATACTAATATTGGACCCTCTATTTTATGAACATAGCCCAAGATTAGGTGAACTATCTTAATTTTAGCATGAATCTTCATGATCTTACTATGGGGGAGTATCCTAGCATTGGTAGAGCATTTGCAAGATTTTTAGTATGATTATATGTTGCATTCATGGAATTTTTTGTCATGGATGTCAAAATATTGGTTACTATATAAAGACTAATATAGAAGTAGGCAGAGATTGAGATCATGAGGTTCGAAGATTGAAGATGAGGATGAGCACCATTAAGGACATGTTCTACAGAGTGTCATGATGATGTGGCTAAGAAAGCATGAAGAAATATGAAGACAAGTGACAATTCTTTGAGATTTATTGAAGATAAAGATCTACCAAAGTTCCTGAGAAGCAATTCTGGTAATTAGATTATATCTCCTAACAGAGATAGAATCTAGTTAAATAAAGTTAGACAGAGGTAGAAGACATGACAATGATGGTGTGGTTGATCAGGTTAAGTCCAAGGTTACACATGTGAATATTTGTGAAGACTATTAGATGACAGTGTTATGTAATTATGAAAAGATGTGTTGTAGCATGTATTGTATTATCTTAATGTGGTCCTATTGTAATTATAAATTGAGAAAGCCTCAAGGTCGAGTCAATAAATAGTTTGAGTACTTGGTATAAATGAAAGTTGTTTTCATTGTGATTAATAATGTATGTGTGGAAAGTGATTGAAAATTATAAGTGAGTAAGCAATCTAAGGGAATCTATGTGATGCGAGTGTGTGAATCTAGATTTACAATCTAGGGAACCTAATATTGAGATCAAAGAAGTACTTGGTGCAATAGAGGAACAATGAGAAAGTGAATTTAGTAGAAACTGCTAGTGGATAGTTGATCATTTGCTATTATTATGAAATGAATACTACTAAGACTAGTTGGATAGTGAGTTTAGTGGTCTTGCCCCTGAATTGGTTTGAACAGTGGATCCTTTTGCCTTCCACAACTCCTAACAGGGTTGGAATCTCCTCACAGGGATTCAAAGTCTCTTAACAAGGACTGATACATGTACTAAATGTATTTCATTGACTCCTAATAAGATCCATCCTCTTGAAAGAAACTTATATATTAGTACATTGTTGAGTGAGTACCATCCCCACCAAATTTTTCCCTCTAATCAAGGGTCTCCCTAGTTAACAAATCTTTTTTTTTTGTGTATGGTTACCTTCTTGTGGTTATTGAACTTGCTTGCTCATTACATATTTCAGATTTAATAAGGTTAATAAGAGTTGTTTTAATTGGATAACTAATTCATCTATGCTTTTGTATAGTTGAAATGCTTGTGTATACATGTATGCAATAATGTAGTAGCAAACTATTTACATGATGTACATAAAAGAGAATAAAAGAAAATAAATTGTGTAGGAAATGCCACAAGGTAAAGACATACACAAGATTGCACAAATAATAGTTATTTAAAGTTTCTAACATGTGCACAAATCCTGGCCCCTAGCCCCTTAGAATAGTAGGGCCAATTTGATTATTTTATTTTATTTTTAAAAAAAAACTTTATAATTTTCCATGCAATATAAAAATAAAAGTATAATGTCAATTATAACAATGTTAACATAAGCCTTCATGCCTATGCCACAAGAAATACTTAAATTAAATGGAAAATGTGGAAGTGTGTGCATTTGAATGGTTTGAAGGTTGAATTGAGTTTGATTATAAATGATAAAAAAATGTGAGATTATATAAGAGGTTCATAACTTAAAGCATTATCACATATAGATAGGTGGACATGAACTCTAACTTTGAACAAATTGATTTCTATTAGAAATTCTTTAGAATAACTAAGGGGGGAGGGGTGAATCATTTATTCAAGATCTTTATGTCCAATTCAAACTTTTTCACTAAGTAGAGTGAGCCCATTCAACTATTCATTCATCCAAGCTTTAACTTTCCTAATCAGCAAGTTACTGTAAATCAACATGCAAGCATAACACATGAAAATTTCAACACATAACACAGTGATTTACATGGAAACAAAATTTGGGGAAACCACCAATAACATGCTACTCAATTCTCACTCTTTTGAAGTGATGCCCTATGAATGGCCTTCCCTGTTAAAGGCTTACAACGCATTGTTATATGTGACCTTGTTAGAGGATTTATCCACCCTATTAGAAGTGGGTCTGGTTAGAGGTCTTTAGAACATTCACTTGGAATGTCACCCTGTTAAAGGATTTACAAATGGCTATTAAACCAACCTAAGTCCATAGGATTTTCATATCTAATACAATTTCTAGAGAGTATTAGAAAATTTTTGACTTGATTACAACATACAACTTAACTTGCAAATTTCAAATCACCATTTAGCTCTTTCACATTGTCTAGCCTTCAGTCTCTTCAGTTCTGATAGCTTGCCCTCCTTTCAATCTTTATCTCCTTGAGTCTTCATGCTCAATGTACTAGTGCAATCATCTTTCTCTGACCACTTGTTGAAGTAGACCCTTTGTGCTCTTCCTTCTCCTAGATATCTTCTCCTTGACATGCTTTAGCCACTTCACAATTTGGCATTCAAAAGCAGCAGTAGTTGCTTCTTGGTTTGTGACTCCTTAAATAAAAGTCTTGTAGTTCCTTTCCCGCTCAATTCTTCCTTCTTTTAATTTCAATTCATATGGATTAGATAGGATTCATTGTATCTAACTCATATTATGTTTCCTCTAGAAACTTCTTGAATAATCCTTTTAAATTTGCTCAAAAATAGTTTACATAGAATTTTGTGCCACCAGCTCATCATCTTTATCCTCCAACTAGTTCACAAAATTCTAGGTAACAACTATGTTGGCTCAGATTTGGAAAATCTTTGACATTTCTAATAATGTAGTAGCTCAACACTATTGAAATACTGGTGCTCGACACATACTGTGTTACTCAGCATCAACTACATTTTTTTTATGCTTAACACCTACTACTTTGCTCAGCACTTAAACTTCACTCGACACCTAAAGTTTACTTGGCATACACTAGATTTTTCATTTTCTTAGCTCCAACTAAAATTTTTCTTGGCTTCAACTAGCTTGCTCGATACCACTAATGAGCTTAGTTTAAGCTTTGCAGTCAACCTTATTACAACTTATTCCTCCAATGTTTTTAATTCTAGCCAACCATTGTATCTTCAAGTATGTTATCAATACATTATTTAACCATTGTCTTAACTGATCCTTGCACTTCATTACAATATCATAACTCAACCTTTCCCTTAGGTGCTCTTGTTACATCTTGTTGATTAAATCCTCTTCATCCATCAACTAAGTGATAGTACTTGGATCTTATAAGAAAATTTCATTCCTACACATAGCAAGTTTGACATCAATGACAAAACAATGATTGAAAAAAATTCTTTCAACAACAATCTCCCTCTTTCAATCAATCTTCTTCATCAATGATATTTTCAATCAGATTTCCAACAATCTCCCTCTTTGGCATTGATGGAAAACCAAACTGATCAACCATTAGACTAAACTATTTAACCTTGTTAACTAGGTTAGAACAATAAGTCAAATTCCAAAAAGTAATTGTGTTACCATCAGCTTTCACATCTCCTTCTTTATAATTTATTAACTTGATTGCTTCATTTATGTTTCTTCCTTTTAGTTGTTTTATTTTCTTTCCTTTCTTCCTTCTTATAGTTTCTCCCTCTATATGCATTGCTTATCTTCTATTATTCTCTATTTTGATTAGCTTCTACACTTTCTCATGTTGTTGATTAGTTTATCTTCTCTTTCTCCCTCTTTGACAACAATGCCAAAGACATACTATTTTGACATCTTGCTATGCAAGTGTAGCTTTTGCATGTTCTTTCACTTTCTCCCTCTATCACCTTTCTTGTGACTGATTTGGAATTTCATTACTTCAATTACTTTAGGGATGAGTCCTAAAGTAAGTATCTCTACATCAATGTGTAATATTTCAGCAATCAATTCATTTGATGCAGGGGAGTTTCGCCTTTTCTTAAGTAGCCTTGGCTAGGGGCAGCACCCCTAACTTACCTCTAAGATACTCAAAAGCATCTTTAGGCAGTACTTTTGTGAAGATGTCAGCAATTTGTTCCTTTGAGCTTACATACTCCATCTTCACTTGTTTATCTTCCACCAATTCTCTTACATAGTGATACTTGATTGCAATATGCTTGATTTTGGCATGCATTATAGGGTTCTTTGATATGTTGATAGCACTTGTATTATCACAATAAAGTATCACAGGCTCATTTACCTCTTCCTTCATACCTTGCAGAAAATGTTTGATCGATACAATATTGTTGCAATTGATAGCAGCTACAACATATTCAGTTTCTAATGTGGACTGTGAGGTACAACTTTTCTTTTTACTAGTCCATGTAATCAATCTTTCTCCCAAGAAAAGTGCTCCTCCACTGGTGCTTTTTCTTTCATCAATGTTACCTCCCCAATCTGCATCAATGTAGGCTTTTAGTTCAAACTTTTCACTCCCCTTGTAATACAAACCAAAGTCATCAATTCCTTTTAGGTACCTCAGTATTCTCTTTACTGCCATCAAGTGATTTTCTCTTGGATCTATAGAAAATCTTGCCACTATTCCAACAACAAATGCAATGTATGGTCTACTATGTACAACATATTGCAACTTTCCAATAATTGATCTATACATTGTCTGATTCACTTTAGCTAATTAATCATTCTTGGATAACTTATGTCATGTTTCCATTGGTGTGCTAACTGGTTTTGACTCTTATAATCCAAATGTCTTGAGTATCTCCTTGATGTATTTTGATTGGGTCACAAATATGCCATGCTTCAATTGATGTACTTGCAAACCAACAAAGAACCTGATTTCTCCAAACATTGACATCTCAAACTCATGTTTCATTTGATTAGCAAAATCTTTGTATAGAACATCTTCTCCTCCAAATATTATATCATCGAAAAATATTTCAAATATCAAAATGTTTTTACCTTTTTCAGCTTTGATATATAAGTTATTGTTGTCATTTATTCTCTCAAATCCTATCTTCACAAGATATTTCTGCAATCTCTCATACCATGCTCTAGGTGCTTGCTTCAGACCATAGAGTGCCTTATGTAGTTTATAGACCATATCCTTGTTTTTTTCATCAACAAATCCCTTTGGTTGTTCTATGTAGACTTCCTCTTCTAGTACACCATTTAGAAAAGAAAACTTGACATCTATTTAGTAGACTTTGAAACCTTTGTATGCAACATATACAAGTAGTGTTCTTACTCCTTCCATTCTTGCAACAAGGGAAAATGTTTCCACATAGTCCAATCCTTCTTCTTGTACATAGCCTTTGCAAACATGTCTGGCTTTGTTTCTAGTTATTTCACCATTCTCAACAAGTTTGTTCCTAAACACCCATTTGGTACCAATTACATTTTTAGTAGCTGGTCTAGGAACTAGGGTCCAAGTTTTGTTCTTTCCACTCTAGTCTATCTCCTCTTCCATAGCTTTATACCAATCATCATCTTGTAGTGCATCTTTTACTATTTTAGGCTCAACCTTGCTTAGTAAGCATGATTCATTACTGATTCTATTCCTTGTTATTGGTCTTGCATCCTTGTCACCATTAATTTGATCTACAGGGTGATGTCTCTTTACATATTTGGCTAATCTTTGTTCTTTCCTTCTTTCCATGTTTGATCCTTCAACTTTACAATCATTTTTTCCTTCTCCATCTGATACTTCATCATCTCTTTCATGTATACTATTTTTAGAATCAAAATGTGCATTTCCCTCATTTTGCAACTTGGCTTCTAAATGTAGCTTGGCATTCACTGAGTGTGACTCGACTGATACTGAAATTTGTTGTTGATCCCCAATTTGACTAGTAGCATCATCTTCATCAAGCATTCCTTCATAGAAGTATACAAAAGATGTATAATCTTCTGGTTTCCTAGATTCATCAACTTGAACTTTTGCATGATTATCAAAATTTACATTTGCACTCTCCACAATCTTGTTAGTGTTAGTGTTCAAACACTTATATGTTTTTCTTCTAGTGGAGTATCCAAGGAATATGCCTTCATTACTCTTTGCATCAAATTTTCCATTTCTAGTATCTTTAAGAATGTAGCATTTACAACCAAATACTTTGAAGTGTTTTACATTAGGTGAGTGACCATACCATAATTCAAAAGGTGTTGCATTTGTATCTTTCTTGACTTGGACTCTATTCAGCATGTAAACAGCAATGCTTACAACTTCTCTCCAATATTTTAGAGCAACATTTTTCTCCATCATCAAGGTTCTTGCACAATATATCACTGACCTATTCCTTCTTTCAGCAATACCATTCTAAGGTGGAGTTCTTGGTGCTGATGTTTGTCTTTTGATACCTTTATCATCGTAGAATATTTCAAATTCTTTTGATGTAAACTCACCTCCTTAGTCTGACCTTAGGCCTTTCAAACTCTTCCCTATTTCCTTCTCAACTCTGGCCAAATACCACTTAAACATTTGAATTGCATCAGATTTTTGCTTTAAAAATATTGCAATCATCATCCTTGAATAGTCATCCACAAATAGCATTGTATATCTATCTCCTAGGTAGCTTTACACTTTTATTGGTCCACATAAGTATGTATGGACTAATTCTACTACTTCTTTGGATGTGAAAGTTTTGCTCTTAAAACTAGACTTAGTCATCTTCCCTAGTTGACATTGTTTGCACATTATGTTTTCAGGCTTCTTTAGTTTGGGAAAACCTCTGACTTTCTTGTTTTTGCTAATGCTAATTAGATTATCAAAGTTAACATGACACAATCGTTTATGCCACAACCACACACCATCAAGTCTAACAAAAAGACAAGTTGCATCTTCCATATCTAGGTAAAATAGATTATTCCTAGTTTGTTCACCTTTTCCTATCAGATTTCCATTAGTGTCATAGATCTTGGCAATTTTGTTTCCAAACTCTACTTTGCAACCTACATTGCGTAACTATGATACACTCAATAAATTATAGTTCAATCCTTCAACATAGTATGCATTATCACATGAAATCTTTTTAGTAAGTTTAATGGAACCTTTCCCTTTGATTTGACATGGACCATCATTTCCAAATCTAACATTATTTCCATCATATTGAGTAAAATTAATAAACTTACTTTTATCTCCTGTCATGTGATGTGAGCATCCATTATCAATGATCCACTTGTCATTCTTGTTTACACAGGTTACCAATGTTGTTGCTTCATCTTCATCTTTATCTGATTCATCCTTCATGGCCATGTGGGCTACTTCTTCATCATTCTCATCAGAATCTTCTTCAATAATGTAGCATCTTTTGGCTTTGTCCTTGTAGTCTTTGCTATCATCTTCTCTTTTGTTCTTGTACTTGCTTCCTTCTTTGTAGTTCTTCTTCTATGTACATCTTGCAACAATATGACCTACTTCATTGCAATTGAAACAAATGATAGGGAGTTTATCTTTGAATTTACCTTTGCCTCTATGGACTCTCCTAGCTAGTAGTGCTTCCAACTATTCCACATCTTCTTCATTTGTGTTGCAATCATTGGATGCATGCTTTCCTTTTCTTCTCTTCTTCTTTGATGTCACCTCCTCAGTGTCTTTCATTGACAACTTGGCCTTGAAAGAAGATTCAAGGTTCTTAGGTCTGTAGTTGTCAAAATTGGATAGTTCAAATGCAATAAGCCTTCCCACTATTCCTTCAAAAGTCAATGTGTTTCCTAGTATACACCTTAACTCTTGGATGGCTGAAACTCTAATAAGATAGATAGGAAGCAAAGTCCTCAAGCATTTGCTATTGATAGTCTCTTCTTCTAATTGACCACCGAGACTTCTTATTGCACTTACCACTTCTTTCATTCTAGATCCATATTGAGCATCATTCCCTCATTTCTCCATTTTCATGTCATCAAACTTTCCTCTAAGGCTTTCTCTCTTTTCTCTCTGAGCATTTTGATCTGCTCCATAGATATCTGATAGGGCTTTCTACATCTTGAATGTAGTATCACATCCTTTGATGTCATCATATTCAACATAACTGAGTGCAGAGGCAATCTCCAACATTACTTGATTGTGCTCCTTTCTTTTGTTCAAATCATCTATAGTAAGAAGTCTAGCTAGTTCTACATATTCTGTTTCAATTGAGGTTTTTGCATAATCACCTATTGATCCAAGGTGCAATTTCATCAAACTCTACCATCCAACAAAGTTGTCTTTGTTGAGCTTGGGAACTTCTCTCTTGGGCATCTTGGTCTTCTTGCTTCTAGTACCTTGAAACTAAATCAACAGATAGCTCTAATACCAATTGTTAGAAATGCTTTAGAATAACTTGGGGGGGGGGGGGATGGTGAATCAGTTATTCAAGGTCTTTATGTCCAATTCAAACTTTTCCACTAAATACAGTGAGCCCATTCAACTATTCATTCATCCAAGCTTTAACTTTCCTATCAACAAGTTACTGTAAATCAACATGTAAGCATAACACATGAAAAGATCAACACATAGCACAATGATTTACGTAGAAACCCAATTTGAGAAAAACCACTAGTAACATGCTACTCAATTCTCACTCTTCTAAAGTGATGCCCTATGAAAGGCCTACCTTATTAAAGGCTTACAACACACTATTATATCTGACCTTGTTAGAGGATTTATCCAATCTATTAAAAGTGGACCTGGATAGAGGTCTTTATAACATTCAATTGGAATGTCACCCTTTTAAAAGATTTACAAATGGCTATTAAACTAACCTAAGTCCATAGGACTTTCATATCTAATACAATTGCTAGAGAGTATTAGAAAATCTTTGACCTAATTACAACATACAACTTAACTTACAGATTTCATATCACCATTCAGCTCCTTCACATTGCCTGGCCTTTAGTCTCTTCAATTCTGACAGCTTACCCTCCTTTCAAGCTTTATCTCCTTGAGTCTTCATGCTCAATGTACCAGTGCAATCATCTTTCTTTGACCGCTTGTCGAAGTAGACCCTTTGTGCTCTTCCTTCTCCTAGATGTCTTCTCCTTGATACCCTTTAGCCACTTCACAATTTGGCACTTTAGTAGCAACAGCAGTTGCTTCTTGGTCTGTGACTCCTTAAATAGAAGTCTTGGAGTTCCTTTCCTGCTCGATTCTTCCTTTTTTTAATTTCAATTAGTATGGATTAGGTAGGATTCATTGTATCTAACCCATATTATGTTTCCTCTAGAAACTTCTTAAATAATCCTTTTAATTCCCTCAAAAATGGTTTACATAGAAATATGTGCCATTAGCTCATCATCCTTATCCTCCAACTAGTTCACAAAATTCTAGGTAACAACTATGTCAGCTCAGATTTGGCGAATCTTTGACATTTTCAATAATGCAGTAGCTCGGCACTATTGAAATACTAGTGCTCGGCACATACTATGTTACTCAGCATCAACTACATTTTTTTGATGCTCGGCACCTAAATTTTACTCAACACACACTAGATTTTTTTTATGCTTGGCACCTGTTACTTTGCTCGGCACTTGAACTTCACTCGGCACCTAAAGTTTACTCAGCACACACTAGATTTTTCATTTGCTCAACTTCAACTTGCTTGCTCGACACCCACTAATGAACTTAGTTTAAGCTTTGCAGTCAACCTTATTACAACTTATTCCTCCAATGTTTTTAAGTGTAGCCAACCTCTATATCTTCAAGCATGTTATCAATACATCATTTAACCATTGTCTTAACTGATCCTTGCAATTCATTACAATATCATAACTCAACCTTTCCCTTAGGTGCTCTTGTTACACCTTGTTGATTAAATCCTCTTCATTCATCAACTTTGTGATAGTACTTGGATCTTATAAGAAAATGTCATTCCTACACATAGCAGGTTTGACATCAATGATAAAACAATGATTGAAAAACATTCTTTTAACAACAATCTCCCTCTTTCAATCAATCTTCTTCATCAATGATCTTTTCAATCAGATTTCCAACAATTTCAACCATTTGTTTTACAAAAAAGACTAAGTAATGTTGTTCCTAAAATATTTGTTAATAATAATACATTACTTCCTTTCTTCAATTGCCAAAACAATGTTACTAATGGTGGTTGTATTTGACTTATACTGTTGAATTTTATCTAAAAGATTATTGTTACTGATTTTTTTTATACATACTATTTATGATGGTTACTAAGATGTTTTCTTTTTTAAATTTATTAATCTACCACTTCTCAATTTATTGCTTAGAGAAACATTTGTTATTTTTAACCTCCATTACTAATTTGGATTTTACTAAGAAAGTTTAGGTAGTAGAATTTGATTTTCAAGTGTGCACTCACTTCTTTCTATTAAAATAAGTTAATAAAGTTGTTTGAAGAAATATTTAATTAATGTATTTGAAAATAATCAAATATATAATTAAATTTATTTAATTGTGTAAATGAAAATGGTAATCAATAAGTATGTTGAAAATAATTTAAAACTATTTAATAGATATGGAAAAGTGGAGGAAATGCTAGATTTTAAGATAACTAAATAAATTAAATTATTTGATTACTTAGATTAAACATTAATAAAATAAAAAATCAGTAACATTTTTTTTTTATCATTTTAATAATTAAACTAAAATCTTTTTAAAATAATTCTAAGTGAAGAAAAATAATTTAACGTGGTCATCTTCTTTTGATCTATGATGATATTTTTTTTAATTGTGCAGTCCAAGTAATCTCCACAAAATTATTATGTTTACAATATAATAATTACTATTTTATATATAAAAGTGGATCATTTTTTTATAAACACATTTTCATAATTAAATTATTTTTATTACATAAATTTAATATAAATTTGAAAATAAAATAAAAAATAATAGAAAATAATTTTACATTTTATTAAATATTTTTCAAATATTTTAAATTTTAAAATTATATATTTAATAAGTGTTTTCCTAAAATCCACCTAATTTAAAGACATTAATCGAGCACAATGTGCAAATGTTGGAATTCCGACTTATGTAATAATAATGGAAAAATATAAATACTTTTGCATGCTATATATTTTCATTTGCACCATTTTGGCCCTCCTTAAAGTTCCAATGCCACGCATATATCATTTTTAATGATAAAAATATAGTATTTTTATTACATAAATATGTTGGTCTATTGGATTTTATTTTAAAATATAATGCTTGTATTAAATATATATGCTAATCTATTGGAGTTTATTTTAAAATAAAATTGAAGCAAACGACGAGAGTCGGTAACTCCACAATGTAGTGGAAACGTGAATATTAATGCCTTTATTTTTTTAATATGATTCCCACTTAATGCCTAATGGTTCTGAAATTGAGGTGTCTTTGTTTTGGTTTTTACTAGAATCAAACCTTATTATGTCTTATCAAACAAGAAAAAGAGGAATGAATAATAGATCTATCATTAAAAAATAGTTAAGAGAAAGAGAAAATATCTTTTTGGGTTAGTTTCGATGTATTTTTATTGTAGGTAAAATTTTATAATCTAAATAGAGAGGGTTAACTATTTGTGCAATTAACTTTAAATTTTTCGAAATCTTATGTGCATATTTCAAATTACTCTTAATCTTATAGTCTATTTACTTATTAAGTCTACACGGTCAACTGCCATGTTACATCAAGATGATTATTTTGTGACGGTATCTGAAATAATTTATAAAGGAAACAAGATCAATAGGCTTGCATACCTATTACCAAGTCATGTTGAATGGTGCACTAACGGAGCATCACATGATTAGATGTTTTTTGGAGTTTAGAGGAATCTTTTTTGGAACAAACATTGACATGATGTTTTGGGCACCAACTAAAAGAGTCTATTTTGAGGAATAGTTATAGGGTCACTATAATTCATTATCTCCATAGTGTATAGTATAACTTATTATATATAATAGAGTCACTACAATGTGGATTCCCTATATGCACAAACTTTACTATCTAACATGAAAAATTAAGCAAGATAAAGAGAAAATATGTCTTTAAACTTAATTCTACAAGAAATATACAAATACTTCTAAATAAACCTACATGATTTAGAGGAAAAACACTAGTAGTCGAACATGTTCAACCATACACTCTACACACCCAACCCCCCTAGTTACTAATTGCAAAGGAGTCCAAAAAAATGACATGTGTACAAATAGTTGATCATTTTCTAGTCTTTTTGATTCATACTGTTCCTTTCATCTACCACTATTGAAACATTTATGTACAACTAGAAAACCGTAAATAAATCATTTTTAACGATTTAATAATCAATTTTAAAATTATTTCACAAGGGTTTTCTGTTGTTTACTACAATAGTAATTTTAAGACGAATCCCTTGAAGAGATGCTTTTGTTCTTGCCAGGGGCTGCAGCATTTTAATGATTCCCATCACGTCAGAGGCCTCTCGTGTTCACAACAATTATTACTCTTGTTTCTTGGAGAGCCCTCTGCAAACTTTAAGTTTCTCTCCCTGCCTTCTACACTTTACTTACCATTTAGTTTGTTCTGTTGGATAGGTTCTTCTCATATGGGATATGGGCATTATACATTTTTTATGGGTTTTTTTGGATCCAGAAAAATGCTGCCCATTTAGTGGGTTGGATAAGATCCCATGAAATCATGGGATTCAGTATTTTTCTGTGGGAATTGTTTCCATTACGTAGGTGAAGTGGGATTAGCTGAAAATAGAGAAATAATGCACAGAAGTAGATGACTAGGTGATGAAATCTCTCATATTATTATGAGCCAGTACAACCAGTGGAGGTCCTTAAACAAATGCATCAATACAAAATGAGAAAGTGTTTTTCTATTCATAGTGGATTGGGAGATCCACTAACGGAAATCTCGGCATTGCATTGATAATGTGGAGATTATGAAATAATAATAATAAAAAGATTGGGATTTGGAAAAGAAGAGTAGGAGAATGATTGAATTGTAATGTAATGCAGTGGGAAGGTACAAAAGAGAGGGTGTGTGTTCATGTTGAGCATGCAAAACAGGGGAATGGACGGATCTCTTTTGTGGCACGCGTGACATCATTTTAGGCTTTCATTTGGCTGAGTTACTCGTGTTTTGTCCTGCATGATCAGGGAATAGGACGAAGAATTAGGCTTTTTTTAGCACCTGCTCTTCCGGCCAGTTAGAATCTGTACCTTTCGCATAGGGTCCATTAACTTATCTTTTGTAGCTACCCAGTTCACCAAAAGGCCGACACAGGTAACCATTTGCAACAAAAATGTACCATTTCTGCACTGTGCCGAGGCTTACCTATAATGTATTATTATATTCTTGTTTCTTATAGATTTATGTGATGGGGAATCTTGGAATGTGATTTGATATGTTCATATTGTCGAATCTACAAATCTGAGGGATAGAACTTTGGTGTAAAGATTTTATATTACTTATATTTTCATTTTTGTTGTCTAATATGAGATTAGGAACTTTTGTTAATTTCTTTTTGCTAGGACGCAAAGATCAGAGTATCTATTGTGTATTCTTGAAATAGAGGTCATGAGCTCAAATCCAAGAAAATAGGACTTGTAAACTTCAGTTGCTGCATGATTTCTTACTCCTTAAATAGAGTACAAGGTAGGTCCAAAAAGCAAATCACTGATCCATTTCTGCTTTCATTTCCATTCTATCAAAACATGACCCTGATGTCGGCAAAATTGCGATTCACATGACTTCAAAAAATGAGAGATTTAGTTTTACCCACAAGTTAGTTGCATGTGAGAATAGGGACTTTTGTTGATGTTTCATCACTTAAGAGTCAATTTGGTCAAGGAGTATCCATTCAGAGGTAGGATGTGCACACTTGAAAGAAAAGTCGGAAGTTCAAATTATGTAGCTATTAGGATTAGAGTATGCACATCTTCTTTGTAGCTCAATTTGGTAGATGCATCTTATATGGAATAGCGATAGTATATTATAAATTATCTATAAGCCCAAAACATAACTCCCCCAATATCTATCATGAATTACAAAAGAATTATTCTCATTCCAACAAGAAGTAATCTTAAATTTTAATTATACTTCTGATTATTGATATTTTTCTTTTTGTTGAGTTTCAAAACCTCCTTTGCGAACTCAATGTTGGTGTAGCGACCATATCTCCCATGAGCCCTCTCCACCACTAGCATGTACTTTTGATTTGATGGCAAAATCTACACTCAAAGATATCCATTCTGTCAAAATTTATCTAAGACATGATTCTAACCTCGTTCCTTATGAAGTTGGATTCTTTGTATCCAATATTGATCCAAAATAAACATACTTTAACAAAAGACCAATAACCCATTGACAATTACAAATATTTTAAATTTAAATATATTACTGATCTCATCTAGGTACTATCAATATACATACATAACTATTGAGCAGTGACAAAGTAAACTTTACCTCTAACTTTACAACTTCATAAATAGTCTTACAGTATACTTGAGTACAAATAGGTAAATGGTCACTTTCTGAACAGGTCCTTAGTCGACAGGACACAAGTTTTACGCCGACCGATATTAAAAATGATACCTAATACATGTGCATGTGCATTTCAGACCTGTTCAAAATTGACCACTCATGCATGCCACCCAATCAATCCTTCACAAAGGGAATTATCAATCCACTTGAACCCATGCTTCGCCTCGATTCTAACTAAGCCCTTGGGATTGATTTTTCATATTTCATAAATGGCTGCTTCTGTTATTTAAGGAAGATTCTGTTGCAGCCATGCATTGAATAGAATATGAGATTTTTTACTTGGTTCAGCAGGTTCCAGCATTTTCAACTATTTGAGCTCTGAGCAGAATCAAAAGCTTTTATTCTGGTTATTATTCTGAGGATTTGTGGGTAGTTGATAAACACCTTGAAAACTGAGTTGCACCAGGATGAGAATACATATGGTGAAATACCTGATTGGGGCACCAGGACCCTCTGGCTATGGCTCTAAATCCACTGCTGAAGATGTCACTGCTCACTGCTGCCTCCATTCTTTCACTGCCATTATCACTGGTATTTGTTCTTTGTTCTTTGTTCTCCTGCTTCTGTTACAATTTTTTTGGATTTGATTGTGTGTTTCTTTCAAGTAATAATTCATCCTTTTGCATGTTAGAATTATTTTTGAATTTGATTGTGTATTCCTTTTTAAGTAATAACTCTTTTGCATGTTAGAATTACTTTTGAATTTGATTGTGTGTTCTTTTTAAAGTAATAACTTGTACTTTTGCATGTTATCGATGATGGGTCTTGGTGTATGATCCAAAATGTTTTACATCTCCTTGTCCTCTCTTGATATTCTCTTGATATTCTGATGATGGATCATATCGCATCGGATGGCTCTTTTTAAGTAATAACTTATAATTTTACACTTTTTTTGCATGATATAAACGATGCATCTTGGTGTATGATCGGAAATGTTTTATTTCTCCTCTTAGTCTCTCAATATTTTGATGATGGATCATCTCTACGTTGTAAACAGTTGACCTTTTTAACTAATACCTTACAGTTTTACATCATTTTGCACATTGTAAAAGATGAATCTTGGTGTATGATCCAAATGTCTTTCATCTCTTAACATTCTGATGATGGATCCTGAAATGTAACCTAAAATGTTGATACTAAAGAAGTCACACAATCAAATTCAAAAACAACTAAATGATAATACATAGATTGATCATTTTCATAATTTAATAACAGTTGATAATAATTTGTCTCACTTCTATTATAGTTTGTTTGATGCTGTTTGCATTGTATCTGTGTAGGTGCCACTTCTGGGATTGGTGCTGAAACAGCGAGAGTGTTATCAAAGCGAGGAGCAAGAGTGATTATACCGGCAAGAAACTTGAAAGCAGGTCATGATGTGAAGTCACTGATTGAGAGAGAGACTCCCACAGCGGAGATAATAGTGATGGAGCTCGACCTCAGCTCATTTACATCTATAGCAAGATTTGCCAAAGAATTCTTGAGCTTGGGTTTACCACTCAATATTCTAATGTAAGTTCTCATTGAATCATGGGTCCGAATCTATGTTTCTCATTAGGTTTATCTGAGTTTTCTTTCGTTAAAATGAAGGTTTTTCTTTGAAAAAAAGATATACACAGGGCAATAGCACAGATAATTCTTTTATTGAATATTTTTTTTAATATAGATTATAGATGTTCTAGATAATTCTAGAGACTTCCCCATATAAATAACAAACATCACAATAACCATGCACATTGTATTTTATCTCATGCAAAGAATTGATCTCATATGATGTAGGAAATTCTTTGTCTGGATATTGCAGAAACAATGCGGGTAAATTTTGCACCAAGTTTCAGTTATCAGAAGATGGTTATGAGATGACATTTGCTACAAACTATCTAGGTATACTTTTATATTGCATATTTTATATTCGAGCTTTGCATCACATATTATATATGTAAGCACTTGGCATAAATGCATATGCCATCATTATATATAGATATGCAGTTGAAGCCCTTTGTTTGTTGTAACTGGTCATGTTTATCTGCAGGTCACTTTCTTTTAACAAAGCTGCTGCTAGACAAAATGATTCAGACCGCTGATGAAACAGGGATTCAAGGAAGAATTGTAAATGTTTCATCTTCCATTCATAGATGGGTTGGCAGCAAAGGAATTCAATTTCACAAGTTAAACAATCCAAAAAAGTAACACTAGACCCTATTCATAACCTCTTTGATTTCTCTTTCAATTTTAAAATTTTGAGGTACAACTAACCATTGATATTTTGGAGCTCATTACAGCTTCCATCCTAGGCGTGCATATGAACAATCCAAACTGGCAAATATTCTACACACAAACGAACTTGCTGTGAGGCTCAAGGTATACAAGTTACAATCTTTTTTATGGTTGGTATATTCATGGCTGTCTTTAAATTACAATGTATTAAGCTTAGAGAATGTCAATTAATTCTAATAGTTTGTAATTGAAATGTAGGAAATGAAGGCCAATGTAACTGCAAATTCTGTCCATCCAGGTATAGGAAGAACAAATATCACAAGAGACTGTGAAGGGCGTATTACAGGTTATTTCTTTCTTTCAGAGTAATTTTTCTATTACTTTTCAATTTGATAGAATTAAAACTAAGACAACTGTTATTTCTGAATTTGATTGTGCACAATTTTTTATTATCAAGATTACAACCAAAAGAAACGTGATTTTATCTTCTCTAACTTACTATTTTGAAATGTTTTAAGAAAAAGATACATACAAACAAACTTACAAGCTTCTACACTCATTAACATAATGTAATCAGCTTATGATATTTACTATTTTTAATTAGAAAGCAAGATTGATATAAAACAATCCATCTGTTTGGAATTTTGCAGATTTGGTTTTCTTCCTAGCATCGAAGCTTCTCAAATCAATTCCTCAAGTAATATTTTCTATCATGTCTTATCTCGCCAAAAAAAGATCTGTTTTTTTTCACATTTTTATAGACATGAGAACTTAATATGGATTTTCTAATCCATTATTTACAGGCTGCTTCGACAACTTGCTATGTTGCAGTTCATGGGCAAGTGCAGAACATATCAGGCAAATATTTCGCTGATTGCAATGAAGAAAATATTTCTGATTCAGCCAAAGATGCTTCTAAAGCCAAGGAGCTCTGGAAAGCCAGCCAAGATATGACAAAATCATACCTGTAAATTCTCACTGTAAAGCTGAAGTTATCACAATAAAATAAACTTTAAAAATATGGGAAACATCTCTTGTCTCACAGCCACCATATCAATAATTAACATCTCAATCTCCGAATACTCTACAGAAAAGTTTGGTTGGTTATACTTGATTTGTAAATCAATCGTAAGCATAATTTAATACACACTTAAATGTTTTCAAAATTCAGTTAGCCTGTCTAATTTCTGCAATTTTGCTGCCCGTTAAGGTAAAGAAGATTTGCAGAGCTTCCTTTTGTCTTTATTTGTTTGTTTTAACATATGTAACAAATGCTGGAAATTATTGGCCATCGATAATATTTGATCAGATATTAAACGTGTAAAAGAAAGACATTTTCCCCATCTGCCATTAAATTTTTTTTTTTGTTTGGAGTTGTAGGGTTGGAAAATGTTTTCTCAACTCTAATTTTACAAAATATTAAATCTTATGGTTGACATTGTACTGTGAACATAGAATGTTTTTTCATATTAGTTTGAATGCGTAATATTATGATTTTATATTGTCAAGATAATTTAGTTATTTATGTTTAAATATCATTTTACGGACTGATTATATGGTTTTGTAATTGTGAGTTGTTGATGTATATTAATTGTATTTAGATGAAACATTAAATGCACTATTGGAGTTGGAAAATGTTTTCTCAATTCTAATTTTACAAAATATTATGGTTGACATTGTACTGTGAACATAGAATGTTTTTTCATATTAGTTTGAAAGTGTAATATTATGATTTTGTATTGTCAAGATAATTTAGTTATTTATGTTTAAATATCATTTTATGGACTGATTATATAGTTTTGTAATTGTGAGTTGTTGATGTATATTAATTGTATTTAGATGAAACATTAAATGCACTATTGGAGTGATTACTATAGATTTCACAAACTAATCAAATGTATAAATCATCAAGAAAATGATTGATATTGAGACGAGTAAACAATGTGTACAAGTTTTCTTATTTAGACAAGACAAGAGTTAACAGAGGGCACAAAAAGTGGCATGCACACTAATGAGACACAAGATTAGGTAGCAGTAGGTAAACTCAACTACCCAACACAAGTATTAATGTAGTATAGAAAATAGAAATGACAACTAATATGCCTAAGTGGAATTTAAACAAGAAAGTAAATCCACAAACTAAGAAAACATATAAATCATCAAGAAAATGAAATGATATTGAGATGATTAAACAATGTGTAAAAAAAAAATTATATAGACAAGGCAAGAGTGATGGAGGGTACAAAAAGTGCCATGCATTAGGTAGGAGTAAGTCAACTCAACTACCCAACACAAGTATTAATATAGTATAGAAAATATATATGACAACTAATATGCCTAAGTGTTATTTAAACAAGGAAAGTAAATCCACTAATGAGACGCAAGATTAGGTATGAGTAGGTAAACTCAACTACCTAACTGATGACGGGCCACACCACCCGTACCAAGCATCATGCATCACTAACTCAAGTATTAATGTAGTATAGAAAAAATATATAACAACTAATATTCCTCAGTGGAATTTAAACAACAAAAGTAAACCCACAAACTAAGAAAAGATATTAATCATCAAGAAAATGATATGATTAAACAATGTGTACAAGTTTACTTATATAGACAAGGCAAGAGTGAATGGAGGATACAAAACATGTCATGCGCTCTAATGAGATGCAAGATTAGGTAGGAGTAGGTAAACTCAACTACAAGACACAAGTATTAATGTAGTATAGAAAATATATATGACAATTAATATGCCTAAGTGGAACTTAAACAAGAAAATTGAATAATAACTTACTTTAACACCATCATTAAGCAGAACATAAGGAGAAGAATTATTATGTAACACGATTTAGTAATGGATCTAAAACATGAATCCATGTGAGGTATCCACATACAACTAGTCATGCAATTAATATCTTACAAATGGATAAAAGGAGAAAACATCACAGGATAAAACTCCTCTCTAAAAAAGAGATGCAAACCATGCAACAAATCATGTAGTAATGAATAAATGTTTTCATAATACCCCAAAAGAACATTTTCCATTATGAGAATACAATACAATTACTTCTTTAATAAAGGGAAAGATGAAGACATCATTTCCATATTTATAATGAAGTGTCCTTAAAACCACTAAAGTATGTCTAAAGAAAAAAGATATGATGAAAGAAAATAATGTCCCCCCTTGGAAAGGCGAAGATTAAATGGTGCATGTAGAGAAACTTCACATTCATGATAAAATGTGAAGAAAGAACCCCAATCATAAAATAAACAATAGACATGGAAACTCAAGATCATCCTACCATGAACAATCTACAAAGAAAAGTGATACCTTCTCAAACATGTCCATAAAATCTAAAGTAGAAGAAAAAGTAGCCAAATCTGAAATATCTGAAATAAAACTATCATGGAACCATAAATTGAAAAGACTATTGATGTCCAACTATTTTAGAGTCTTGGAGTCCATGTCAACTATAACCTCGGATGCAATAGGTGATGGTGTAAGAATGAATATATTTACAAACCCATTGAGATGAATTAAATTATACCTAGAACTAGAAGAAGGAGTCAAAGGAACAAATGGGTAATGATGTAGGAGCATCCTAGGGTAGTTAGCAATCATGCATGTTAGAGGGATTTTGGCTTTAGAGTTGTGGACTCAATCACCAAAGGAGCAGTGCTCAGTCATTACTAAGTGTAGTGTTTGTCGAGGAGCTTAGTCACTAAAGGAGCTTGGCATATACTATTGTTCGATGTATACTATGTTTCTTGGCATGTGAGGAACTCAACAATGCTTGTAGGAGCTTCGTCATGCTTGGTGGAATTTGTTGATGCTCGACAATTTGGTTTGTGAAAGGAGTTCTTGTAGGTTTGATCAATCAACTTGGTGCATTTAATGCACGAGGAGTGTGATTATGATGCGAAGCAGTCATGGGAGTTTGTGTGGGCCTATTTAAGTCTTTCTTATTGGTCATATGTCTATTTAATGGATGTTGTAAGCCTTCTAGGCATTTGGTATTTAATATCTATTGTAGGTTGACTTGTGGCTTAAATAACTATTTAATATAAGGAATTATTTAATTTGTAACTTGCTAGGTTGACTTATGACATAGTTAGGTATAAGTAGAGGGTCTTGTGGAGTCTTGAATCATTGTGATCCAACATGGAGAAGAAGGATTAGCTAAGAAAAGTGAAGTTTGAGAAGAGCTAGTAGAAAGTGCCTCTTGGGAAACAAAGCGATTGCTTGGTGGCTTGTGAGCACAAGTTTAGATCTCACTAGAGGTTTCTACTAGAGTTTTGTTGTGTTACAGATCTAGCTAGCTAGGGTTTGGAATTGGATCTTGAGGGATCTTGCAGAACTATTACTTGCTTTGTATTTGGTCATAATCGGGAAGGCCTTACAACTCAACGCATTACATATAATTAGATATTTTATGAATAAAGAATTGAGTTTGGCATTAGATCTTGTAACTTGTGTTGTGTTTTCGATGAGTGGTTATTTGTTGGGGGCTAGGATATCTCCTCTAGGGATTCTCTTTCATTGTACTGCATTAAGTGGTACCAAAGCTAGTTTTCCTGAGCATGTAGATAGATAGCCAAAGTTGCAATTTGCACCAAGACCTGGGGTGAATATTATCTAAGGTTGGATCTGGTTGATCTTGTGGATTTGTTGCAAAGGGTTTGTAAATATCTTGGAAGATGCCTCTGAGAAGATTGGACCCTAGGGCAATTGAGGATCTCTATGATGTTGTGGATGAAAGGATCTCAAAGAAGGTTAAAATAGATTTCAGATTTGAGATGGAGTTGATGAAGAATGAGATCATGAGGGCTATAGTTGGTGTACCTCATCATGTGGGTACTGAAGGTGGTTATGAGGAAGTTGCTAAAGAATTTGAGGTTGCTAGATCTAGTGAAAAAGATAGAACCGATTGCATAGAGAGACCTATGGGAGATACGACTGGTCAGTTTTCTAGATCCAACACTAGGTTAAAGTTGAAGCATAAAAAGGATGTTTCTAATTTCTCGGGTAATTTGAATCCTGAAGACCTAGTTGATTGGATTGGTGAGATGGAAGAGTACTTTGAGTTAGAGGATATTGGTTATCTACTCAAAGTGGCGTTGGCACAAACTAAGTTGAAAGAACATGTTGCTCTTTGGTGGAAGGAATTACAAAGAGATAGAGAAGAGTAAGGTGAAATGAAGATCACTAAATGGAGATTGATGGTGACTAAATTGAAGGCTAAGTTCATTCCTGGTGATTATGAACTTTAGCCATTTAAGAGGTTGCAAAATCTGAAGCAGAAGGATATGACTATGAAGGCTTATACTAAGGAGTTCTACAAGTTGACTATTCAGTTTGGACATTAAGAACTTTCTAAGGAGAAGGTGTCTTGGCACATAAATGGTTTGAGATTCAATATTTAGGATGAAATTGGTATGTTGAATATTTCTGATGTTGAGGATTCTTAGCAGTATGCTATAAGGGCAAAAGATAAATTGAGTGCAGAAGATGAACCTATAGGAGAGAGAAGAAGGATCACTCAACAAAGAATAAAATGAGTGTAGAAGATGAACCAAAACCTGTTGAGTAGAAGAGAGTGACAGGTAGAGGTGCATTTAAGGGAACTTGCTATAGATTTTGTGAAGACGGTCACAGAGCTTTTGCATTTTCAAAGAAGGTTGGTGATATGAGAACTACTATTGTGAATTAAGTTGAAGGTTTGACCAATGAACCTGTGCAGGAAGAGAGCTTGTTGGCTTAGCAAGCATTTTTTAGTAAGAGGGCAAAGTCTGGTGGTAAACTCTACAATGTGATTGTGGATGGTGGTAGTATGGATAACCTTGTTGATGAGGAGATGGTTTAGAAACTTGGTTTGAAGAGAATGGGGACATCCTTGTCCTTGTAGGATTGGTTGGCTACAAGATGAACATTCTTTGGAAGTGAGGGATCAATGTCTTGTCTATTTTTAGATTGAGTAGTATAAGGATCAAGTGTTGTGTGACATTGTGGACATGTGTAGTTGTCACATATTGCTCAGTAGACTTTGGTAGTATGATTGTAGGGCTATGCATGATTGTGCCAAGAATGCGATTACTATTGAGAAAGGTGGCAAGAAGCATTCCTTGATTCCTTTGCAGAATAAAGAACTTAGTAGGAGGAACCTTAGTATTGGCAGTCGAGTTGAAGGATTCTAAGAGGGTTAGAGATCAGAGTGGAAATAAAATATGTAGCACACCAAGGATGGATGTTAATAAGTAGAGAGGAACAAGGGGAAGAGTATACAAGTTGAAGACTTGGAGGACATGTGTGTGAAGAACTAGTTTTTCATTTATGTGTTGAATCCTAGAAGATGTTCTTCCAGCTACTAAGAACATCTTTTTGCACATGGGGTGTCTAATGCAGGAGCATCCTAGGTTAGTTAACAATCCTACTTGTTGGAGGGATTTTGACTTTAGAGTTGTGGATGTGGTTACCAAAGGAGTTGTTGTTGTTTGTTACTGAGTGTAGTGTTGGCCAAGGAGCTCAGTCGAGCTAAAGGAGCTTGACATATGCTATTTCTTGGTGTATAATATGTTTCTCGGCATGTGAGGAACTTGACAATTCTTGTAGGAGCTTGGTCATGCTTGGTGGTATTTTTTGATGCTCAGTAGTTTGGTTTGTTCAATGGAGTTCTTATAGATTTGATCAATTAGCTTGGTGCATTTAATGCATGAGGAGTGTGATTTGATGCATGAGGAGTTTGATTTAATGTGTGAGGTGTGTGATCATGAAGTGGGGTGATTGTGAGAGTTTGTGTGGGCCTATTTGGGTCTTGCTTATTTGTCCTATGTGTATTTAATGGGTGTTGTGAGCATTCTAAGGTATTTAGCATTTAATATCTATTGTAAGACAACTTGTGGTTTAAATAGGTATTTAATATAAGGGTTTGTTTAATTTATAACTTGGTAGGCTGACTTGTGGCTTTGCTAGGTATAAGTAGAGGTTCTTGTGGAGTCTTGAATAATTGTGATCTGCCTTGGAGAAGGAGTAGCTGAGAGGAGCGAAGTTTGATAAGAGCTAGTAACTAAGTGTGGCTTGGGAAATAAGGAGATTTCTTGGTGGCTTGCGAGCACAAGTTTAGATCTTACTAGAGGTTTCTACCAAAGTGTTGTTTTGTTACAAATTTGACTAGCTAGGGTTTGGAATTGGATCTCTAGGGATTTTGCAAAACTATTACTTTCTTTGTATTTGGTCATAACCGGGAAGGACTTACAGCCTAGCATATTGTATGTAATCAATTATTCTATGAATAAAGAATTGAGTTTGGTATAAGATCTTATATCTTGTAATGTGATTATGTTGTGTGGTTATTTGCTAGGGGATATGGCATCTCCTCTTGGGATTCTCCTTCCTTGTACTACATCAGATGATCATCATAAATGAATTGATCGAAGGTAAATACCTTGTACTGATGATCTAGCTACTACAAAAATCTCTCTTGTGGGCAAATGAATGAGAATTGAATAAAGACTAAACTCAATTGTGTTTCCTTATTGTGTGATTTTCTATGTGAATAGTAGATTATGTGTGATATTGACAAAGAGCACCCCCCTTATTAACACAAACACACAACAAAAATAGATAAATAACAACAAGCTGCAACAACATAAACTTGGGTTTTAATTATCTCTAAAAGTATGAAATTATGAATTTCATAAATATAGAATGCAAAGACATAGAGAAATTTTCCTTACAATAATTTGTAGGCCAAAGCCCCCACATACCTCCCTAGAACTGTCTTAGACAACCCTACATGCCTTCTTTATATAAGCAATTTTCCACCACCCAAGAAGGTTCTATAAATTCTAGCCATAGATCCTAAGGCTGACCAAACATAAATTTTTATTATTCATAGTTTATCACATTAGAGTAGGCCTCAAAAAAATTTGCAACTCAAAAGAAAATTTGAAGGAAATTCATTTTCATCCATTTCAGGTGGTGCAACTTTCAAAGGCCATAACTTGTCACTAGTTTCTCTGATTGACTATTTTGACTCCATTTTGGTAATGTCACAAACTTCTTTACGACACTTGAATCACACAAGCTTTAGTCACTTGACTGAGTTCAAAGTTTGTATATCTTGCTACGAACACCAAAAGAATCTCAATAACTTCACAAATAAACTTAATATTAAAATAAAGCTCTAGTGGAAGGCTTATATATCTAAAATGAACCTTCAAGGAATAAATCAATTTTTTTGAGCTCAAATGATAAACTTACTAATAATAGCAAGCTTCCAAAAATAGTAACTTTGCACTTAGATATACCTTTTTTTTGGATTAAGGTAAAAATGAGTTTTATAGGGACCCGAAACCCATTAAATATCAATTACATAGGATAATAAATCAATCCCAAATAAAGAACTATGTTGGAAAACAATTTTTTTTGCATTAAAACTGGTAACCATCTTCCAAAACTAACATTTAACAATAAGCTAGTAAACCAAAACCTAAGCACATAGGAGACTAAAACATGGGCAACAAAAGAGCCAAGCCTAAACCGGCTACTTGAGGACTTTAGCAACCTAGATCTCCTTCGTATGAAGGGGGTCTTCAAGAATCTTTTGATCCTTACTAGCAATCTTCATATTAAGTTTTCCTCTTGTTCTTTTCCTAGGCCCACTAGTTGGATCCACTTGATAGTTGTCCTTGATGTTTAAATCAAATTCTAGATGTATACCTTTTTCCTCCTTTCTTTTTCCTTGCATATTTTTATGAGTGGAGGGAGGGGACTTGTTTTCATTTTCCTTCAAGATTATGCTAAATTTTTCCTCGATATTCTTAATCTAGTCTAGAGCAATATTATAGATACCCTTCATTCTCTTCCTAGCTCCTACTTCCTCCTGCAATTTCTTTCCAAAATATCCAACTTCATTCTAAGAGAAAGGATTTCGCTACGTATCCATCTATCAACAACCAGAGTGATACCATTCTTCTCCATAATTTTGGAGGGAATATCCATATAATTGGGGATAGCATTTGTAGCTTGGTCCTTAGGATTTTCTTTTCATTCACAATATGGACCTTCTTGGAGTCAGAAATACAGTACCAAACTAAAATTGGATTATCTATCATATTATCAATCTACTCAATCTTTTCCTTGTAGATAGTTTTATCTTCCTTCATCAGCAGGGAACCAGTCTTCTTATCGGTCTTAGTAGTGGCAAAAGATATTTTCTACTTTTTTTCTTTTGGAATTCCTTTAACCTCTACCTCAATTTCCATCCCATCTACATTTTCTTCCCAAGGGTCTACTAAGTCTTTATCATCATGGGTATCCATTGACTTGGTATCTTCCTCATCCCCCATCTCCATCCCTGAATCACCACTTTCAACACTTTTTGTAGTTATTATTTTTCATCTTTTTCCAACTACTCCCCTCCTATTTAATTTTAGGGCTAAATTTAGGGTTCCAACATTGCAATAATCCACAAATAGAAGAATTAGTCCCACATGAAGAATGAGCCAAGAAGATCTTGTCTTATGCTTAACTACACTCGCATTCAATGATTTCATAATATAATATGGAAAGAAATTTTTTTCAACATACTGGAAATGGTTGAGAAAAAAAAAGTTAAAATAGTGAACTCTTTTTTTCCTTGCATCTAAAGTAAAATAAGCCCTAATACAACTTAGTGCTTGCTTCTAGATAGGCTTTATTTTTTTGTTTGAGAAGTAGTTACCCACTTTGATAAGAAATTTTCTTTCTTCATTGTCCTTAGGAAATTTCTTTAGAGCCTCCTTCATAACCTTTCTTTTCTTGAATAATTGTAAAGCCTCATACAATAGACCTATAATTTATTATATGTAGTAGGAATTGATAGGAAAGGAAACACCATACATAGTAACATTGTACTCCTTCCATCCTTTGAAGAACTCCTTCGTTTCTTCTTTTTCAAATCTTTACAACCTTTCAAGATAATTGATTACCTCACCATTCTTAAGTGATGAAGTACAAGGTAGATGTATCCTCAAAGGAGATGACCTAGCCCCCAAAAAAAACCACATAATGGAAGACTAAAAATAACATAAAGATTTAGATCAGTTTTGCAACACCAATTCTCATAATAGAATCATAAGATTTATATCCAACACACCTGACTGTAAGGCCCTTTGGGTTATGAACAAATAAAAAGCAATTAAAAAAAAATAAATTCAAGATCTCACAAGATCTAAAGAAATTCTTTCTAGCCTAAATTCACAATTTGGTAGAAATCCCAGGAAAATTCTAAACTTGTGCTCACAAGCCACCAAGCAACCTTCTTATTCCCAAGCCCATATTTGCTACTAGCTCTACTAAACTTATCTCCTCTAAACTACTCCATGTTGAACTCCATGCCAAAAAATAAATTAACCTTGCTACAAGAACCTCTACTTACACTAAACCAAGCCATAAGTCAACATCACAAGTTACATTAAATAAACACTCTCATTAAATACACACTCAAGCCACAAGTCAGCCTGAGAAACATAGTTATTGAATACTTAGGATAGGCCCCAAGTTTACAATCCATAACTAGAACATATGATAACACAAGAGTATTCACCCTTAAGCATAGTTCCATGTGCTATCCAATGATCCAAATCCAAGAGCATACAAGATGACTCCCACAGATTGAAGTTCATGGTAATAATCTCCATTAAAGCTTGCTAGAGAATCAGGAACACACTACCAATAGCCATCAAAATGGCTCTGATTTCAACATGATAACTCCAATCATTATGTGTTCTTGCAAATGGTTCACCAATATGCCTTGCATGTATCCCCAACCACGCAAAACATAAGTCCACAAATCCAAGATCAATTCTCTTGCATACAAGATTATTGACTACCCCAGAATCCTCCTACAACAAACACCCCAGGTATAAAGAAAAAATGTTCTCAATAGCTAGAAGAACATCTTCTATGGTTCATCACATAAACCCCAAACTGGTTCTTTACACATACGTCCTCCAAGTTATAAAATTTTACACTCTTTCCTTTGTTCCATTTCTGCAAATCCTTTTCTGCTATTAATAATTGTTTCCTCTATTTGTTCACATCCTTCCAATGAACCATAGGTATATTTTCCATGCTAATCTCTAACCCCTTGATAACCCCTCAACTCAACTTGCCTACCAAAACTCAGATTCCTACTACCAATTTCTGTATTCTATAAAGGAATTAGGGAAAACTTGCTTCCACCCTTCTCAACAATAAACACAATCATGCACTACCCTACAATCATATTTCCAAGGTCTACCAAGTAATATTTTATAACTACTCATGTCCACAATATCACACAACACTTGATCTACATACCATCTAATCTGAAAGTTAACAAGACATCGCTCCCTTACTTCTAAAGTATGTTCATCTTGTTATCAAATGATCTTGTAATGACAAGAATGTCTCACTCTCTTCAAACCAAGTTCCCAAACCATCTCCTAAGAACCTAGGTTATCAGTTCTACCACCATCCACAATTATATTCTAGCATTTACCTCTAGACTTACAATGAGTCCTAAACAAATTCCTTCTTTGATAAGGTTCAAACACCTTCTTATCAAACAACACTTTCCGAACCATCAAATTCTCCTCTTCCTACTTGGTTCCATTCACTGAATCTATATTCTCATGTACCACAATAGCTCTTTTATCACTACCCTTCTAAGATCATTCAAAATATCTACATGTCCTTTACCACATCTCGAACAAGTACCTTTAAATTGACCTCTATATGTTGTCTTTCTTTTTTTAATAGGTTTTGATTCATCTTTAATAATCTATTTATCTTTCACTTGCTTCTCCTTCCCTCTAGAATTACCTTGATGTTTTCTTTTAAAAAATTATTTTTCCCTTAGAATGTACTAATAAGCATCCACCACATAATCAATCTTCAACATACCAATCTTATCCTTACTATTGAGTCTCAAACCATTAATATATCTAGCCACCTTTTCTTTTAAAATTTCTCTATGTCTAGGATGAATAGTTAACTTATAAAAATCTTTGGTATAATATTTTAGAGTCATATACTCTTGCTTCAGATTTTGTAATTCCTTCTGCCATAAAGAAGCATGTCCTTTAAGCTTAGATTGTGTCAACGTCACTCTAAGAGAATCTCTAATATCCTCTAACTCAAAGTAGTATTCCAATTCACCAATGCAATCAATCAATTCTTCAAGATTCAAAGTACCTAAGAAATTAGAAACATCCATCTTAATCATTAATTTTGATTGGGCTTCAAATCTGTCCAACTAACTAGTTCTATCTTCCATAGGTCTCTCCATCAAATCAAATTTGTGTTCACCACTAGATCTAAAATCCTCAAAGTCTTCAACAAATTCTTCATAACCATCTTTAGTACCCACATTCCTAGGTACACTAGCTATGGTTCTCATGATCTCAGTGACCGTATCATTCTTCATCAATTCCATCTCAGATTTGAATTCTAATCTAACCTTATTTGAAATCTTAGTGTCCAAAGAATCATAGAGTTTTACAATTTCCCTAGGGTCCAATCTTCTCAAAGACATCTTCCAAGATCTTTTATCACCCAAAGAAAAAAATCCACAAGATCAAATAGATCTAATACCACTTGATGCAGTACAAGGAAAGTGTATCCCAAAAGGAGATGATCTAGACCCCAACTGATGGGGACACAACCCAACAACAGAATGGACACAATAGAAAAGGGAAATTATATTAACTGAGAAGATAAGCTAGTACAAATAGTGCAGAGAAAATAAACTTCAAAACATGCCCTACGGGCTTACAATAGCATAAATCTGGAGAATATTTCTCCTTTTAGCACCTCCTCTCAAGCTCCAATCCGAACTGCCTTTTACAATGCCAGCAATCTCCTTAAATAGACCCTAGAGGGTTAAGGACTAGGAGTACATTCTAGAAAGTGCTAGTAGGCATCCACTGACAAAATAGAAGGTTCCAGAAGCTACGTTAGAAGTCGATGCAAATCTAGAAGAATCCAGAAATGGTAGCCGAACTTCTGGGAGGCATAACTTTTGAACCGTAGCTCCGATTGACGAACCGTTTACATTTTTGAAAAGCTCTCGAAGCGCTCTATAGCCCTATGGACCAGCTTTGCTCATCCCCCATTTTTTGACCCTTTTCGAGGTCATTTAATGCCCCAAACCTGACTTTGAAGCATTCTTAGGAGGTTTCCAAAACTCGAAAAACTGCAATAACTTTCAAACCGTGGGGCCTATTGACCTGATTCTTTTTCTGGAATGCTCTAAATCATGATTACACTCTTCTGGCCAATTCACACCTTCTAGTTTACTGAAATGATGGCCCAAATACATGCTCCTATTTTTTTCAAGATTTTCAAATGCACTGATAGTTGAACTATGAGAGTTGGAACCTTTATTTGAGCCAAATGGGTATCCAAAAATGTAAAGACATGAAACAGAAACTAAGTCTAAGTACTTTTTTGGGTGACATAGGATTGCCCTTATACCTCTGGATGCTCCTGCATCAGACACCCAGGGTAGATTGAAAAGTGACCCTATCACTTTATGGATGGTAGAGGAAATCCCAAATGGGAAACCTCAGCTGTTGAAATCCAAGTTGAGTCCTCGATCGGCCATCCTTTCCATTTGACCAAATACTCTTCATACTGCCTGTTTCTGGTACTCCTACCCACACGATGATCTAGAATGTCTTCTATCTCCTCCTTCTTAGAAGCGGGAATTGGACATGGCTCTAAAACCAGCTCCTCATCTGCACCATCATCATGATACTCTGTTAAATCTGCAATGTTGAAAATGGGAGAAATGTGAATACCATCTGGCAGCTCCACCTCATATGCATTTCCTGAGTTATGTTTCTTCAAAACTTTGCAGGGGCCAAATTTCTTCATTTTCAGCTTGTTGTAAGTACCAATTGGAAATCTTTCTTTTCGTAAGTGCACCATGACTAGATCCCCTACTTGGAATTCCTTATGTCTTCTCCTTTGATCAGCCCTAGCTTTATACTCTTGATTCATCTTGATAATGTGTGCTTGAACCTCCTCATGTAGACGCTTGATGTGTTCAGCAAATTCCTCAGCTTCAGCACTTGTCCTCTCCCCTTGTTCTATCTTCCTCAATTCTGGTGCAGTCCTTGGGCTATTCCCATATACAATTTGAAATGGTAATTTTCCAGTACTCCTATTTATAGAGTTATTATAAGCAAACTTTGCCTGTGGTAGAATCAAATCCCATCCCTTGGGCTTATCTCCAACTAAACATCTCAACAAATTGCCCAGACTTCTATTTACCACTTCTGTTTGGCCATCAGTCTGTGGGTGATGCGTGGAACTGAATTTCAAGTCTGTTCTCAACTTCTTCCACAATGTCCTCCAGAAATACCCCACAAATTTAGTATCTCGATCAGAAACTATACTCCTTGGAAGACCATGTAGTCTTACCACCTCTTTGAAAAACAAGTCTGCAATATGGATAGCATCATGAGTTTTGTGGCATGGAATGAAATGTGCCATTTTGGAGAACCTATCAACCACCACAAATACTGAGTCATTACCCCTTTGTGTCCTTGGCAATCCAAGAACAAAATCCATACTTATGTCCTCCCATGGCCTTGATGGAATAGGCAATGGCTGATATAGGCCAGTATTTTGACTAAACCCCTTGGCAACTTGACAAACCTGGCAACTCTGTACAAACTTCTTCACATCCTATGTAATTTGAGGCCAAAAATAATATTCTCTAAGAATGGCAATGGTCTTATCCCGACCAAAATGTCCTGCCATCCCTCCACTATGTTTCTCCTTAATCAGATTTTCCCTCATGGAACTCCTTGGAATGCACAATTGACTACCTTTGAACAACATGCCATCCTGAATCAAATAGTCTAACCACTTGGTCCTATCTACAGCAACAGGTTCTTTACAAGCTTTCCATGCTTCAGCAAAATCAGGATCCTCGGGGTACAAATTCTTGAGTTCATCAAACCCAACTACTTCAACCTGCATTGTTGTAAGCAACAGCTGTCTCCTTCTTAATGCATCTGCAACCCTGTTAGATTTTCCACTTCTATGCTTCAACACAAATGTATAACTCTGCAAGAATTCTACCCACTTCATATGCCTCTGATTCAATTTACCTTGGCTATTTAGGTACTGTAATGCCTGATGATCAGTATACAAAACAAATTCCTTTGGCAATAAATAATGCCTCCATTTCTTTAAGGCTTGAACTATTGCATAGAACTCTTGATCATAAACAAAATACTTCTTCTTTGCATCATTCAATTTTTCACTAAAATATGCAATAGGCTTACCTTCTTGGCTTAATACAGCCCCAATAGCGCTACCACTAGCATCACAATCCACCTGGAATACTTTTCTAAAATCTAGAAGTGCCAACACAGGCTGTTCAGTCACCTTCTTCTTCAGCAATTCAAAACTTCTCGCAGCTGCTGCAGTCCATTTGAACTCTTTTCTATCCCCTCTTATTGTATCAGTTAGAGGTGCACATATGCCACTGAAATTCTTAATAAACTTCCTGTAAAAACTAACCAGACCATGAAATGATCTTACCTCAGTAGCAGACCTTGGAGTAGGCCATTCGAGGATGGCTTTTACCTTCTCTGGATCCATTTTGAGACCTTCAGGTGATATAACAAATCCCAAATAGACTAACTCCCTTTTTGCAAAGACACACTTCTTTAGATTAATTAACAGTTTCTCTTCCCTTAGCCTTTCAAGGACACTACGAATATGCAGTAAATGTTCTTCCAAAGTCTTGCTGAAAATTAAAATATCATCCAAATAGACAATAACAAATTTTCCCAAGAACTTCTTAAGTACCTCATTCATGAGCCGCATGAAGGTGCTTGGTGCGTTCGTCAATCCAAAGGGCATGACTAACCACTCATAAAGACCCTCCTTGGTCTTGAAGGCTGTTTTCCACTCATCTCCTTCTCTAATCCGTATCTGATGATAGCCACTCTTCAGATCTATCTTTGTGAAGTACTGAGCTCCACTCAAGCAGTCCATAAGATCATCCATCCTTGGTAAAGGAAACCGGTACTTGATGGTTATCATATTTATAGCTTGAGAATCTGTATACATCCTCCACTCTCCATCCTTCTTTGGTGCAAGTACTACAGGTACTGCACATGGACTCAGGCTCTCTCGAATCAAGCCCTTCCTCAATAGCTCTTGAACTTGTCTATTTAGCTCCTCTGTTTCAGTATGAGTCATCCTGTGAGCAGCCTTGTTAGGAAAACTAACTCCTGGAATCAGATCTATCTGATGACTGATTTGTCTTACTGGTGGCAATCCATCTGGAACATTATCAGAGATAATATCTCCAAATTCCCCTAGTAAATCTAAAACTTCAAATGGTATTTCACTACTACCTTCTTTATCTTTCCTAGGAATCAAAGCATAGCACATACGCTGATTTTTCATGCCATCTAAAAAATTCCTTCCATCAACAAGACAAATCCTAGCACTGCTACATACATTTTCACCTTCCTTTTTAATGGGCTTCAATTTGTGGCGAACTCCATCCTTTGTTAGAGAGTATGTGTTCGCATGTCCATCATGTATTGCATGTCTATCAAACTGCCATGGTCTACCCAACAAT
Source organism: Cupressus sempervirens (assembly GCA_028749045.1). Taxonomy (NCBI): domain Eukaryota; kingdom Viridiplantae; phylum Streptophyta; class Pinopsida; order Cupressales; family Cupressaceae; genus Cupressus; species Cupressus sempervirens. Next base: position 781,727,979 of record CM053793.1, on the reverse strand, counting down.
AGATGGCAAACATCCATCGAAATAACATCACAGAGAACTTCATCATGGTAACTCCCAATTTTGAATTTTACTAAACATTGTTCACTTACCAGGACCTTATGATCATCTTTTACCCAAGTAATTCGATAGGGCTGGGGATGTTTCTCCCTCTTGAGCTTCAGCTTAGAGACCATCTCTTCTGATACCAAGTTATCAGTGCTACCACCATCAATGATCACGTCACAACATTTATCCTCACACTTGCATCTGGTACGGAACAAACTCCTCCGTTGTCCTAGTTCATTCTCACCACTTAGTAGGACTCTTTCATTTACCAAGGTCTCTCCTCTTTTTGCATCCTTTGAATGTGATGATTGTGCATCCTCATCCACATGAGCAACCCTAGCTTGGCCCTCAGCTCTCCTATCTGTCCTTCCTTGTCATTGAGGGCATTCAAAGGCACAATGACCTTCTTCATTGCAATGGAAACAGGTACCATGGAAGCCTCCTCTTCCTTGTCCACGTCCTCTAGCTCTTCCTCTTTGATTTCCAAAGTCTTGATCACGGGAGCAGTTGAAACCCTCATTCCTCTTGTTCCTGCTAGTACCCTCATCTTCATTTTTCTTTTGAGTTTCATTGTGGCCTCCAGATGATCTACCGCTTCCCCTTCCTCCTTGACCGTGCCCCCTTTGTCTTCCTTCAAAATTTTTACTCAACTTCTCTTCAATGCGTAGGGCAAACTGGTATGCTTCTTCAACGCTGGTCATTCTTACCAGACTTAATTCCTCCTGGATGCTAGGTCGCAACCCACTGATATAACGAGCAACCTTCTCCTTATTTTCTTCTGCAAGCCCTGCTCTAATCAGGAGTAGGTAAAACTCCTCTGTATATTCTTGGACTGATCTTCCTGCTTGCTTTAACCCATGCATCTTCTTAAACAGATCAAGCTCATAGTCCATAGGAATGAACTGCTTCTTCAATTTGTCCACCATGCGATCCCATCTTGTGATCTTCTCCTTTCCTCTTCTAAGTCTTTCCAGTTGAATCTCTTGCCACCAGATTTTGGCATGGCCTTTCAGTTTGGCCTTTGCAAACTTAACCCTATCTGGGTCCCTTATATCCTCATACTCAAAGTATTCTTCCAGTTCATTGATCCAATTGATCAACTCATCTGGTTTCAGATTTCCCGAAAATATACCCACTTCAATTGTAGGTCTTTTCCCAAACTTAGTAATGGCCCTAAAAAGCCTTTCCTCTAAAGGATTTAGAACTTCCCCGTCAACTTCCATTACTTCCTCTTCATTGCCATCCTCACTATTGTCATCTGCGGCAACATTTGCTCCTCTACGAAGCTCCTCTTGCAATGCTTGTACCTATCTCTGGAGGGCTCTAACCTCCTCAGGATCAATAGCTCTGGCCCTTCCACCATGCTCTCTTCGTGGAGGCATCTTCTAACTCAAACCCACAACCACACAGTCCTGGTGCAAACTGCCTCACAGTCGGCGCTCTGTCTACACACTCAGGAAAACCCGCTCTGATACCACTTGATGGGGACACAACCCAACAACAGAATGGAAACAATAGAAAAGGGAAATTATATTAACTAAGAAGATAAGCTAGTACAAACAGTGCAGAGAAAATAAACTTCAAAACATGCCCTACGGGCTTCCAATAGCATAAATCTGGAGAATATTTCTCCTTTTAGCACCTCCTCTCAAGCTCCAATCCGAACTGCCTTTTACAATGCCAGAAATCTCCTTAAATAGACCCCGGAGGGTTAAGGACTAGGAGTACATTCTAGAAAGTGCTAGTAGGCATCCACCGACAAAATAGAAGGTTCCAGAAGCTGCGTTAGAAGTCGGTGCAAATCTAGAAGAATCCAAAAACGGTAGCCGAACTTTTGGGAGGCATAACTTTTGAACTGTAGCTCCGATTGACGAACCGTTTACATTTTCGAAAAGCTCTCAAAGCGCTCTATAGCCCTATGGACAAGCTTTTCTTGTCCCCCATTTTTTGACCCTTTTCGAGGTCATTTAATGCCCCAAACCTGACTTTGAAGCATTCTTAGGAGGTTTCCAAAACTCGAAAAACTGCAATAACTTTCAAACCGTGGGGCCTATTAACCTGATTCTTTTTCTGGAATGCTCTAAATCATGATTACACTATTCTGGCCAATTCACACATTCTAGTTTACCGAAATGATGGCCCAAATACATGCTCCTATTTTTTTCAAGATTTTCAAATGCACTGATAGTTGAACTATGAGAGTTGGAACCTTTATTTGAGCCAAATGGGTATCCAAAAATGTAAAGACATGAAACAGAAACTAAGCCTAAGTACATTTTTTTGGGTGACACAGGATTTCCCTTATACCTCTGGATGCTCCTGCATCGCCAACAAATAACCACAAGGTGGAAGAATAACAATAATATAGAGATTTAGATCAATCAAAACACCAATTATCATAATTTTTAGCAATATGGATAGGTAAGATGAGTAAGATTTTTCATTTATGGAAATATATATTGCAGGTTGTAATGACAAAATATACTACTGAAGGTTCTACAATCAGGAATAGAAAATTGTCTAAGTGTTAGACAATTTCACAGGTAGCATAGAGATTGTTTTTTGTTTAGAAAAGGCTACAGTACGATTGGCATGTGCAAAGTTAAGGGAAGGTATACTAGAGTGTTATGATGGCATACCTAAGTTCACAAGTCAGTACAATCAATAAAGACAAAGTTATAGGCTAAACACTAGTAAAAGAAGTATGCACAGTAGAATATAGTACAAAATAAAAAGAGGTATAAAGTGTTAAGGAATTATTTTGGTCATGAAATAATTACTTATGTTTGTAGGGATGACATCCTATATGTTTACTGTAAATCAGTTTAACGTGTGTTTTCATCAAGTAGACTCTACAAGAGTTTTGAGGGTACATAGTGATTTCCTTTCACATTTTGGTGTTACCTTGTAATTATGCATTTTTTTTGCATTTGTGTCAAAAAAGGGGGAATATATCTATAAGAGGGAATATAGAATATAGCATATATGTATATATAGAAGAAGACAACATCAAAGGGGAAATAAAGAAAGGGGGAAATACAGTAATGTGTAGCAAAGCTACAATTTTTTTAATGACAAAGCAAAAACAAAGTTAGTGTCAGAAATTGAGTTATAAAATCAAGCACATTGATGGGGGGGTTTTGACTTATATTAGTTTTGAAGTATTTAGAATTTTGGTATAATAAGTTTTTTTGAGACTAATGCAAAAGGGGGAGATTGTTGACCTTATGGTCAAATCATTTGTCAATTAGTGCCTAAACACTTAATCATTTGGTTGGTTACATTGCTACTGAGATTCATAGAGTCTATCGAGCTTCACAAGAAGAAAATAGTGTAAGCTGAGCTTCACAAAGTCTATCAAGCTTCACAAGAAAAAAGTAGTGTAAGTTGAGCTAACAGTGTCTACCGAGCTAGCTATGGTAATCAAGTAGAAGGAAGGTAGTGTTGACCGAAATATAGTGTTAACGAAACCCTTTTGTGTCAATCAAGTCCTCAAGTGTTTGCCAAGTCATCAGTGCTAACCAAGTTCATCTCTACTCCTGAGTAATCAATGTGGACCGAGCACCAACATCAACCAAGTGCTAGAGCTTTCCAAGTTGACTGTGTTGCCAAGTGTTAGAATATCACTCAAGTGGTCTTCAAAACCCAACTTATAGCATTGAGCCGACTTAGTGAAGACTGTTGAATTAGGTATTGTAGTCAACTTTAGAAGGTAATTATTTGGATTGGTATATATGTAAGATATCTTGTCATATTCAAATGAGAAGAGTGTAAATATGTAACAAGTATGAATGTGAATTGAAGAGTAAAGGCTATAAGAAGTATAAGGAAAAGAAAAGTCTCATATATCACAAAACGGTGATCATTTCTACATCAAAGAAATCTCAATCAACAAACTAAGTTGTAAAATAGAGATCAACCATTAGTTCATCCTAATAGGTGCATCAATCAAAATACTCTAACAAGGTGGACTTAATAGTCTTATGCTAAATCTCCTAATTAAGTGGATACTTCATTGTATTGTATAAATCCTTTTACAAGGTGAACCTAACAGTCCTTATTGCTACTAATAGGAAAGATGATCACCAGAAGTGATCATTTGTAAGCCTTAACTGACCAACTTTATACTACAGTACTAAACCTTGTGGGTACTATCCCCACCCCATTTTTATATTCTATTTGGGAGGTTTCTGCGGTACCAATCATTATGTCATTTGTTATGAATGTTTATTTCTTTCAGTCTTTCATGCATGCAATTAGATCAGATTAGATTAAAGAGGATTAATTGGTGAATTGAAGTTAAAGTTTTATTGGTTCCTAGTTTACCCTCACCCCCTCTCAATCCCCTAGCCTACCATACATTCCCAATAGATCCTACCTCAATTTTCACATTGTAGAGTAGGAATGCCAAGGAGGACTTATCAAGTTCCTACCTAGATCCTATTTAAGAAGGGAATAGGGGAGAGGTATGAATACATCATAAATGAAAATTTATCATTAAATTACATTGAATTGGTGCTAAATGGTTATAAATTGAATTTCTTCCAGTTTAAGATGGTACAAGTAGCTATTTTTCTAGTGGACAACTTATTCTAGCCCTAATTTTGTAAGCATAAAAAAGCTTGCATAAAATGGCTTAGGGTTGGGGATTTGATAATGTATGATAAAATAGTAGCTTCTTTCAGTAGTATAATGTTGTAAGGGATTATGGATTGTAACTAGGTTGTAATCACTAGATAATAATAATATTGGACTTGCAATTCGGTGGGCATACCCTTGGGATTGGGTGAACCGTGTTAAATCTTTGTGTCTTGTATTCTCTTTTATACATACTTTATTTACTTATGATATTGGTTATATTTATATGTAATTGTTATTATTTTCTCTTTAATCTTAACACCTAGGATACTCATGCATCACCAGTGATCCTATTAACACTATTATTGTATGTAAATTTTGTTTGTGGTAAACTAAAATCCCATCACTTTGGTTTATTTTCAACAAAGCATCATGGATAAAAGCACAAACTTGTGTCACCCTTTTGTAAAGGAAAAGGTTAACAAAAGTAAATTTGTTCAACTTCAATGACATAAAACTGGTATTAATAGTTTGAATTTGAAAATGAAGTAAACTAATGAAATGTGTAGAAATAGAAGAAGTTTAGGCTAATAATTTTTAATAATTATTTGGAATATGAATTGATGTATTTTCCTATTTTTTATAGATAATTTTTTATTTGCTAAAAGACGCTGAAAATTAGGGGTCTAGTTCCCACCACAAAACTATATGGAAATAAACTTATTTCCAATTGATCTCATACTATGTTATAGATAACATATATAGATAGAAAAATAAAAAATAAAAATTGGCTTTAGATCTATATTTTCTCTTTTATAATGATTCAAATTTCAATTCACCTAAAATCAATAGTTTTAATCTCCCACCACATTTTTCAAAACAAATCTATTCTAACCAAAAGAAAAATTATACATTTTGAAAGAGGACTCTCTCTTCTAGAATGTAATATAATTTTTAAATTATTTTGATATGATTTAATATATTTTTCTTTCTCAAAATTGACATCTTTTCGGGTGTTAAAATACATGCCTAAAGAATTTTTCAATTACAATATATGATATCTAATTAAAACACTATGAACTCTATATGAGAATATTCTTGACTTTGAGCTCTATAAAATAGTGGTTTTGTGTTATGAAAAATTAATCATAAAAAATAGTAAGAATTATTGAAAGGTCAATTTTCTGAAATAATTTTATTTCTTTAGTAATTGGATACAAACTTGTATAAAGCATGCATTTAATAGACATTTTCAATTGGAAAAGTGTGAGACCATATATAACTTAGCTAGAATAAATTTATCTATATTATATGTTTGAAAAAAATTGATTTTTACATAAATACTCAAATTCATTCATTCTGATAAGTCAGCCGAAAAGGTGACATAGCTTTGTACTTTTACCCTCACAACAAATTCCCCAAACTCCTATTCACCACTTCTCTCTACCCATCAATCTATGGATGATGTACTAAGTTGAACTTCAAATCTGTCTTTAACTTTTAACACAATGTTTTCCAAAACTATCCAATGAAATTTGTGTCTCAATCTAAAACTATGCTCTTTGGTAGACCATTAGTCTCACCACTTCCATGAAAAATAATTATGCAACATGAACAACATCATTAGTCTTCTTGGAATGAATGAAATATTTTATCTTTGAAACCCTGTCAACCACCAAAATGAATTGAATCATGACCTCTCCAAGTCCTTAGTAAATCAAGAACAAAGTCCATACTAGTATCCTCCCATGGCTTCAATGGTATAGGTAATGGTTGATATGACCTAGTATTCCTCTTTTCTCTTTTTTCCATTTGACATACTCTACAACTTTGTACAAACCTCTTGACATCTTTTTGTAACTACGCCCAACAATAATTCTCATTAACAAAAAAATGATTTTATCTCAACCAAATTGTTCACTCATCCCTCTACTATGATTCTCTTTGATGATATTCTCCCTCATAAAACTCTTTAGATTGCAAAATTGACTTCCTCTAAATAACACACCATCCTGGATGACGACATTCAACCACCTAGTTCTGTCTAGTGTAGCAAGTTTTGTACAAGCTTTCCAAGCTTCCTCAAATCAAGATCCTTTGGAAAAAAAAAATTGAGTTCTATAACCCTACAACCTCAATCTTCATCTCTATCATAAATATCGATCTCCTGCTAATAGCATCTGCAACTGTGTTAGACTTCCCACTCCTATGTTTCAAAATAAACATAGAATATTTGATTATGATATGTAAATTAATGAAAGATACTTATGCTATAATTAAAGAAATGATAACAAGAAAATTGAGATGTCACATTTAACATATAAATGTAAGTGATTATGGAAAATAAGAATGGTTTACTCAATGTGAGGTTTAGAAGATGAAAAATTAGCTCTAGATTTGGAATAAAGCTATATGAAAACCATCAAAACTTGAAATCATTCTAGACTTGGAACTCCCAGACCTGCATTTCCTTATTATGAAAATTACAGAACTCTAGGAAGATTTCAAATTGAGATCCAATTTGAGCTAGTCCTAGAAGCACAAAAACTGTTGAATTCTATGACAAATTAGCCCCTAGTTCAAAAACATAGAAATTTAGATTTGCAACTGCACTACCCATTTTCACATAAGAAAGAAGGGGAAAAGTATTGTGGCGAGAGGATTTCCTTGGTCATGCCCCTATATGAGAATTAACTTTGAATATTAGCTCCCCCTTTTGGCCACCTTTGACACTGAAACAAATATATTTTAAAACAAACTTCATTTTCAAATGCATATTACTACAACACTGTAAATAATTTGAATATTATGTAAAATTGTGATTTTTAACATTTTATTTCTAGTTTATGAATATATTTTACAAAAATTAATTAAATTGAATCCATTTTTCCTTCTTTGAAAAGTGATTTATACGAAAATTTTGCATTTTTAAAGAGTGATAGTTATTTGGTTCAACATAACCTCTTTTAAAAATATGATAATGAAAAAATTATTGTAATTATAAAATTATAACATTGATACATGTAGGATATAGTTGGTTTCATTTAATCTAGTTTAAAAGTATACATTTTATTGAGTTATGAAATGACATTAACTGTAATTTAGACATAGGCTTTTTCAGTTTAATATAACTTGATATGTATAAATTGAAATACATTTTTTATTTTATTTTTATAGAAGGTAACACAAATACCTCCAACATGTACATAGTTTTAAAAAAACCTCTCTAATTTTCCCGGAGCATCAAATAGAGAGTTTGTGAAATGGTCACACAACCTATATTTAATGAAACTAAAAATCAAAAGTTATGATAAAAACAATATATACTAAAATTATAGTTATTGGAAAGCTTGTTCAGAGCATGAAAATCTTCTATTTTTTGTTTTAGACTATCGTCATATTTACCCATTGTTCAATCCCTTATAAGGGAGAATTTTGTCAGAATTTTTATGCACTTTACCAAAATTGTCATGGTTGACCGCTTCATATGGAGACCCCTTCATATAAAGGAGTCCTAACCCCTTCACTTAAAGGAGGGCTCAAAAAAAACCCCCTAGCCAAAATCCAAACGTTTTTCTTTGGCCATTTTTTAGCCATGGGGGATTTTCTCAAACCCCCTAGTCGGCCTTGTGATTTTTTTAAAAGTTTCTTTGTGTTTGATATAAATTACTTTTTATTTTATTTTAAAATAAATTCAAAATCATATTAATTTACTATTTTAGAAGAAAAAATATAAAGAGAACTTTTATGAGAGAAGCAAGTGTACATTGTATTTATACATTTTAGACACCTCTCCCTCTACTAACATTATCTTCTTTCCATTTTGATTTTCCTTTGTCATGACATCAATTATCAGATCATCTACTTTATCCATAAGTTATGCCTCTACTTTTCTAATATCTTTTTCCTATTATCCTTTGTCTATCTTCTTGTTTCTTTTTCAATATCTCTTCAGCTCTTAGGACATACAAATATGCTTCTTCCACACTTTCCATCTTCACAAAATATATCTCATCTTGAATTAATGTTCTTAGTCCACTAAGATATCTAGAAACCTTTTCAACCTCATCATCCAAATGTCCATATCAAATGTCCAACTTGTACAAAATTCTTTAGTGTAATCCATCACAAGCATGTCTTTCATGTCTCAAATTTTGTACTCTACTCAACAAATTAACTAGACAATCAATAGGAAGAAATTTATTTTTCAACTTACCAACCATTTTTACCCAAGTCTTGATTTTTTCCTTTCCTCTTCTTTGTCTATTAGTTTTTAAGTGTTCCCACCAAAAGAGAAGCATGCCCTCTCAATTTAGTGGTCAATATCCTTACTTTCTTGTCATCGGGGGTACTTTTATAATCAAAGTAATTTTCCATCTCAGACATCCAATCCAACAAAGCATCTATATCAAGTTTTCCACAATAACATGAAGGATCAAAGGTAGGTCTAGAATTTTCTCTAGTCAAATCTCTCAAGAGTCTCTTGTCATCTTTTTCTACTTTAGGTTATACATTAGATGTAATCGCTTCTTCTTCATCTCTAACATCATCAAGTTGTACCCTCTTCTCTAGGTTGTCTCAATAGCTTCAAGTCTTTTTGCAATCTGTCTCAACATGTCCATGATAGTATTATGTGCATTTCCTCTACCTCAAACCATTTTGGTAATAGTTCATGCAAGAACTATAACTCTTTGTAGGTTATAGGTCATAAATCATATTTGTCACCCTACAACTAGTCCAAAGAGGGTTCTCCATGATCCCAAGTCTCCACAAGGAAGGAAACCTTCACTCTAATACCACCTGATTCAAGGAAGGGAGGGAAAAGTGAACTAAGAAGGAAACTCACCAACCACCTTGCTAGAGTATACACATGAAAGCCAACACAAACATGAAAGAAACAAAAACTTGTATTGATTCTAATGTAGATAATATCCTTACAATGTGGCAGGCATAAGGCCTGCCTAGTTGTTGTCATATACTATAGAATTACAATCAGTGAGTTGAGAAGATCGAGCTTACAGAGCCAATATACTCTATCTTCTTACTTACCTCATTCTACTAAACCTCATCCTAGATCTCAAATATATGACCATCAAGAGAAAAAGTTGACTTAATAGTTATATTTATTACAAAAATAGGTTCTGCCCCAAAGAAAAATCCAAGACTGAAAACTTAAGAAAATTAACTTCTCGGAGCACCAAGTTAGGTCTACACATGATCCAAGAAGATTCCCCCAAGGATGTGGAAAGAATTGAAACCACATTTAAACCTTGCAAAAGAAAATTAACACATGTTAATCGATATGCTAGGGAATGAAAACACTTCAAAAAAAGAGAAAGATAACCTTTTAGTGAGATGGAATCAAGTTCCATGAACATAGGAGATGGTTCCATGATAGGTCCACAATAAGAAGCCAACTATGTAGAAAGTAATAAATCAAATAGAAATGACTATTTCTAGAACAACAAATAGGTGTAGCAAAATATGAAATATTTTTGGTTGATGCAAGATTGCCAAAGAACTCATGATGCTCTTGTATCAAACTAGATCAATGTAAAAAGGAAAATGCAAAGGACACCAATAAGGATTATCATATGAATGAAATTAACCTTGTAGAAAGATATTATTTATCCTTGAAGGTGTGGAAAAGGTTGAAAACTTATTGGAGGATGATTATGAGGTCTCCATCAAGGAAATGGAAGATAAACTTCAACATTTGTTTATTATTGGAGCTTGGATAGGGTGTTCAAGGTGGGCTAGAGAGAACCATTGAAAATGACACTAAAGGGCTTCAAATGGCCACTTAAAAGTCCAAGAATTTGATGGAAGAGGATATGGTGGGGATACCAAAGAGTGTTAATAATGTAGGTAATGTTGTGATTATAGATAAATAGGATACTTCTTCATTAGACATGGACCAATTGATTACAATAATAGTTATTCCAAGAAACCCTTTAAATCTATAATAGAGTTGTAGGATATGGCAAGCCTTCATAATCAATTCTATTGACAAGAACTCAAAGAAGTTAATTCTTAAATAATTACAACTATTTTCTCATTTCCTTTATCATTGGTTTGTTTTGTTTTGTTCATAGTTGGTTGTTTATTAGTTAAATAAGTAAGTCTTTTAGAAAACACTTATATGTAAAAGGTTTTGAGTCCCTTTAAAACCCGCTACACCTTTAATAAAAAGCATATGCACTATCTTATGGAGAACTTGGTGCAAGATCTCAAATTATATTAGAATTTCTAAGATTTTTGACATAATTTACTATCTCTAAACAAATTAAAGATTTTAAATAGATTATATTTTTTTTAGCCTCTATCTAACCTTTTCTAGATCCTTGTCCAATAGTGTTAGATCCCTCACTTGACATGGTATCTTGAGTTTAAAAAGTGAAAAGTAAACACCAAACTAAAAGAAAGATAATAAAAATAGAAACATAACATAATGAATTACTTCTTCTTTTTTTTTTGGCATTTTATTCTAGATTCACATTAATAGATTCAAAGAGGTTTGGTTTTCTTTGGTTTAAGGTACAATGGAGCTTTACACTTTTGTTGGAAGCTCCTTTTGTGGTTTGCTTCAATCCAAATGAAAATCTATAAGTCGGGCTTGATGGTGATACTTCAAGGTGAGATTCACATCACTTCTTAATTTACCCTTGGATTGACTTCTTTCAACCCTTTGAAATATTCTATGAATATTTTGTTTGTGTGGGTATTTGTCTTATTTTCTCCTTCATATTTAGTGTGATGAAGCTTATTATGCTCTTGGTAAAACTTTGGGTTAACTCTTGAAGGTAGACTTTGTGACCAAAGATTTTGGTCATACTTTATTTTCTCACATTTTAATTGAATTTGATTTTTAAAAATCTTTGCCTAGTCAAGTCAGTAGTTGTTGATTTTATATTAGACATTTTTTCTTTAATGGCTCCCATTATGTTCATGGGTAGCCTTCGTCAACTTGGTGGAGCAACATCATTTGGGATCATCTGATTATTTTTACTAATGTTCATTTTAAGATGACATTGTTTCTTCTACCTTGGAGCTACCCATTCTTAATTTTATTCTTCCTAGTTTTTCTAAGTGACTAGGGATCTAGGCCCATCTTCTATTGTAATTATTAGTACTTGTCATATGCATAGTACTATTGTAATCACTTTCCTATAACTAGTGATTAAAATTATGATTTCCACCAATCAAAATTAAGTATTTTTAAATATTAGTATATTATTAATATTTTTTATAGTTAAGATGCACATTTCTTATATTTATAAACTAAGAAAAATAGTTTTGAGCTATCTCATTGGTTTAAACAATTGGGGTCTTATAACTACCATTTCTCTTCAATTTTTTGCATTATCTCCAATATTTATGCAAAGTAAGACATATAATAATGAGATCACATGAAATTATAGAATTTATTTGTTTTCATTTCCCATATTAATTGCACAATTGTCTTTTCATACCTAAATTCTTGAATGCAAGAACACTTTCAATTGATCAAGGAGCATAAGGCCCTCTACTTTGTACAAGTGTGAATTTGGCTTTCTAGTATTAATAAAATGGTTATATATTTAGGCATGAACATAGTTTTGTTGAAAAAGTATAAATCTATATGAAATTTATATAAATTTGTTCTAACAAATATTTGTTTATCTTTTTCTTGTTTCTATAGAAGAAAATAATATCAAGAAATTATTTTTCATATTATTAATTTTTTATAAAAATGTAATTACATTTTCTAATTAATATAATTATTTTAAAATCACTTAATATTCTATGTGATCTTTTTAATTTTAACATCTAATTCTCATTATTAATCTAAAATTTATATTAGTAATATAAACTCTCTTCCATTACAAATATTTTAACCCTTTCCTCAACTACAATATTGTATTTGGTATAGGCAATATACTATTGGCATTCACTTCTCCACAATTACTATAATAATTCTATTGCTTTGCACCAATCAACAATAATTATTTTCCATAAATTGAATATTTATAAATTTAATATAAATTTTCTATATTATAAAATTTGTTTAACTCAAATACTATTGGCTCTAACATTTTTGTGTTAAAGTTCCTCCATATTCTTTTTTTTTTTTACTAAATTTTTGCTAACAAATATTAATATTAATATATTTTTAAGTTGAAACTACAAAATATAATTGTATTAAAAAACTATATAGTTATATAAAAAAATCTATTAATAATATATCATGTGTGTGTATATACAATTGTTATAATTTAAATTTAAATTATATAAAATATATTACTATATAATCTATATAGAATACAATAATATAATTTAATATTTTTAATACAATCTTATCATTAATATTTTGAAATATGTCATAGGTGTATAATTTTTTTTTATGTCATAACCATTATAAAAAGTATTCTTTATTTAGGATTCTAATTCAAGTTAAGTTAAAGTTAATAATTTTAGTTGATAGATTCACACTATTACATTCTATTAATACAATATTTCACCCTTATTGTGTTTGCGAAAGACAATATTCACTTTCTTTTATTAGTAATTAATTTTTACTAATTAGAAATAACTAATTTTTTTGTCTTATAAACTATATATATATAAGATTAAAACTAATCTATTATCATCTTTAAATTCAAACTCATTTGCTTCTACAATATTAAGATAATAAAAAGTAACAATTGTAACTAATGCTAAAACATTTTTTGCAATTTTAGTAGAATTAGACGAGCAACAAAAAATTTATTATTATTATTATTAAAGTTTAAATATACTATTTTCATATATAATTTATTTCAATTAACTAATCTATTTAGTTTTTCAAAAGAGGAGTATTATAATAAAATTTCTAAATTTATTATTTAAATTTTTGATTAAAATTACTATAAAAATTATAACGACAAATACAAGCCACTAATTATATTCTTTCACTTTTCTTGTATCTTGTTATTAGCTTTAATGGAGGTTTTTGTCATTGTAGATTATAATGGTGTTCTTAAAATTTAATTCTACAACAAGACAAGACAAGTACTAGCCACTAGATGCCACTTGTTTCTATTTGTCTTCATTATTCTATGAATTTAATGTTTCTAATATTGTTTCAATTTTACTTCTGACAAAAAATGATCGATGTTAGGTTTAAGGTTTCCTTTGTCATTTCTCCGGCTAACTAGACTGAATCTACTTCAGGAAAAATAATGGTCATTTCTAAGATTACCATTAAGATTACAGTTTTACTATTATTTCCTTTTGTAGAAATCATGTCACTAATGATGTTATTCTATCTAACCAAATATTTTTATAGCCCACCTTCTTTCGTATCTAACCAAGACCATTGTTCAACCTAAGAAGAAATGTCCCACTACCAAGTGTTGTTCACTTTCCCAAGTTAGATTAGATAGGCAGCCTCAAAACTCTAATTTCCTAACCAGTTTCAACTCTGTACTAATACTTAGCGGAGAGCCCATTTTTCTACTTTTGTGAATAGATTTTGATGATCCGTAAGGATTGGGCCCTTCCACAGTATTCAGTATGTTATGTGTCTGTTCCTAATTATCTTTATTTCAATTTTCCTACTTGATCTGCTACGTAAATTAAACATAACAGAAATTCAAGGACTCTTGATATCTTGTTAATCTAGACTACCGTTGGTTTGCTCTTCACTTCTCTCAAACAATCTATCTAAACCCCACTGCTACTCGTCTCTTTTATAATCTTGGTCTGTGGAGCTTTCTGTCGACCAATAATTTCTTGTAAACTTTATCAAAAGGAAAAGAAAGAACAGTGAGCATCTCCATATGTTTGAAACAGCCTTATGCAATCTCAATCAACAGGATCCCGAATAGTTAGTGGCAGATGAAAGCAGTAATAACCACTATAAAGATATTGTGGCTGATATAGTTCCATGGCAGATCTTGAAAAGGAAGAAACATTAAAGAGTAATTATATTTGAAGACAAATAAAAAGGAACCAAGCGTGCATAACAACAAATCTCGGAAAGGACTAGGTAAAAGTGGGCATGAAGAATCAATATAAATCATTTAAAATCTAATCTGATAAAACTTGTTTTAAATTGTTTCGCTTTATTTTATGTTAGAAAAAGTTTGTTGGATCAAATAGCATGCAGCATGATTCTCCTCTTTTAGCTTGAATGCATCTCTGTCAGCAAGCAAAATGAATATAATGCTTTTCATAAGTGTTTATCAAGAATTAAGGGAGAAAAGGGACAAAAGAAAAGCAATTTAATGGATCCACCATAACGATTTAAAAACTTCACGTATTGAAATTTTGCATGCTACGGTGGAATATAAAGCTAAAAGAAAGTTCCTATACAAGTTTTGGCAATCAATCATATTCATATTCATATATATATCTTATTGGCATTGAAAATTTACCACCATCTTTACGTAAGTTTCTGTCTATATTCATTCTTTCTTACGATAGATCTTAATATTTGAGATGGGTTAAATGGGATTCTAAGCATATTCTTTTGTCATAATATTAACCAAGTTGGGGAATCAAGGAGATTATGTGGGGAAAGGAAAGAGTTAATATAAACCCCATCAATACCCAAATTAGCTAGACAATCGGCTAATAGGTTACCTTCTCTATAAGTATGCATAATGTAACATCCAAAGATTGAATCAAGAAGAAACCATACTTGATGCAACATATATTGTATGGACCAATTATACATATGGAATTTAATACGTGCATTAATAATAATGGCCAAATCCCCTTCAACATGTAACTTAGATATAGATAGTGATTCCACAAGTTCCAAACCAAAAAGCAAGGTCAGGGCCTCTGCTTTGTTATTAGTACCTAGAGGGAGAGGAGATGATTTTGTTGCAATCACATGACCTTTTAAGTCTCTAATGACTATGCCATAGCTAGAGTTACCTAGATTTCCTCTAGATGCCCCATCAAAATTGAGTTTGTAATAGCCCTCACTTGGGGAGATCCACTTGGTTTGTGCTTGGATAAGAGGAACCTTGGATGGACACAATGGAGTAGGAAGATAAGGAAAAAGTAAACCCTTCCACCATTGAATAACATAGCCATCCCATGAAGAAAAAACATGTTTACCATTATATTTACTTATTGTAGCATTAACAAGCTCAACAATTGATCTCTTTAATCCTTCCAAAAATTAAAGAATTGGAGATGACATTTGTCTAAAAATTCTCTTGTTTCAGTCCCACCAAATGGCCCTTACTAAAAATGTAGAATGCCTTATATTTTAGACTATGGTTATATTTAGCCATTGTTCGAGTCCTTAAGGAAAATTTTTGTCTAAATTTTATGCACTTTACCAAAATTTTCATGTTTGAACCCTTTGTGCAAAGACCCCTTCACTCAAAGGGGGGTCAAGCAAACCCCCCTAGCCAAAATCCAAAGAGTTTTGCTTTGGCCAGTTTTTAGCAATGGGGGATTTGCTCAAACCCCTTAGTCAGCCTTGTGATTTTAAAAAAAAAATTCTTTGCGTTTGATATAAATTAGTTTTTATTTTATTTTAAAAACAATTCAAAATCATATTAATTTACTATTTTACAAGAGAAAAATCTAAAGAGAAATTTTATGAGAGAAGAGAGTGTACATTGTATTTGTACATTTTAGATACCTCTTCCTCTACCAACATTATCTTATTTCCATTATAATTTTCCTTTGTCATGAGATGAATTATCAGATCTTCTGTTTTCTCCATAAGTTATGCCTCTACTTTTCTGAAATCTTCCTCCTATGGTCCTTTGTCTATCCTCTTGCTTCTTTGTGATATTTCTATTAGGATTTAACTACTGAGTTTTGGTTTTATTTGGTTGAAGGTACAATGGAGCTTTACACTTTTGTTGGATGCTCCTTTTGTGGTTTACTTCAATCCAAATGAAAATATGTAGGTCATAATTGATGGTGCTACTTCAAGGTAAGATTCACATCACTTCTTAATGCACCCTTGGATTAATTTATTTCAACCCTTTGAAATATTCTATGGAATTTTTATTTGTGTAGGTAATTGTCTTATTTTATCCTTCATATTTAGTGTGATAAAGCTTATTAGGCTATTGGTAAAACTTTGGGTTAACTATTGAAGGTAGACTTTGTGAACAAAGAATTTGGCCATACTTTATTTTCTCACATTTTAATTGAATTTCATTTTTGAAAAGCTTTACTTAGTCAAGGTCAGTAGTTGTTGATTTTTTAGTAGACATTTGGTCTTTAATGACTCTTATTATGTTGATAGATAGCCTTCGTCAACTTGGTAGAGTAACATCATTTGTGATCATCATCTGATATTTTTACTAATGTTCTTTTTGAAGATGATATTGTTTCTTCTACTTTAGAACTGCCCATTCTTAAGTTTGTTCTTCATAATTTTGCTCAACTGACTAAGGATCTAGGGCCATCTGCTATTGCAGTTATTTGTAATCCTCTTCATGATTCTATGGATTTAATTTTTCTAATATTGTTTCAATTTTACTTTTCACAAAATATAAATGATAGATGTTAGGTTTAATGTTTCCTTTGTTGTTCCTCTGGATAACTTTTTCATAGACCGAGTCTACTTGAGGAAAGATAATGGTCATTTCTAAGATTACCATTAAGGTTACAGTTTTACTATTATTTCCTTTGGTAAAAATCATGTTGCTCAACAGACTAAGGATCTAGGGCCATTTGCTATTGCAGTTATTTGTAATCCTCTTCATGATTCTATGGATTTAATTTTTCTAATATTGTTTCAATTTTACTTTTGACAAAAAATAAATGATAGATGTTAGGTTTAAGGTTTCCTTTGTTGTTCCTCTGGATAACTTTTTCATAGACCGAGTCTACTTGAGGAAAGATAATGGTCATTTCTAAGATTACCATTAAGGTTACAGTTTTACTATTATTTCCTTTGGTAAAAATCATGTCAATATTTGATGTTATTCTAGCTAACTAAAGTTTTTTAAGCCCACCTTCGTTCGTAAGTCAGTGTTGTTGTAATTGTGATGACAGATCTACCAAGACAATTGCTCAAACTAAGAAGAAATGTCCCACTACCAAGTACTGTTCACTTTCCCATGTTAGATTAGATAGGCAGCCTCAAAACTCTAATTTCCTAACCAGTTCCAACTCTGTAGTAATAATTAGCCGAGTGTCCATTTTTCTACTTTTGTGAATAGTTTTATTCTAGTACAAGATTCTGATGATCTGTAAGGATTGGGCCCTTCCCCAGTATTCATTATGTTATGTGTCCGTTCCTAATTATCTTTATTTCAATTTTTCTACTTGATCTGCTACGTAAATTAAACATAACAGAGATTCAAAGACTCTTGATATCTTGTTAATCTAGACTACCGATTGGTGTGTTTTTCATTTCTCTCATACAATCTATTTGAACCCGACTGTTCCATGTCTCTTTTATAATCTTGGTCTGTGGAGCTTTCTGTCGACCAATAATTTCATCTAAACTTTATCAAAAGGAGAAGAAAGACAGTGAGCATCTCCATGTGTTTGAAACAACCTTATGCAATCTCAATCAACAGGATTCTGAATAGTTGGTGGCAGATGAAAGCAGTAATAACCACTATAAAGCCACTGTGGCTGATATAGTTCCATGGCAGGACCTTAAAAGGGAAGAAACATTAAAGAATAATTATATCTCAAGACAAATAAAAAGGAACCAAGCGTGCATAACAACAAATCTCGGAAAGGACTAGGTAAAAGTGGGCATGAAGAATCAATATAAATCATTTAAAATCTTATCTCGTAACACTTGTTTAAAATTGTTTCGCTTTATTTTATGTTAGAAAAAGTTTGTTGGATCAAATAGCATGCAGCATGATTCCCTTCTTTTAGCTTGAATGCATCTCTGTCAGCAAGCAAAATGAATATAATGCTTTTCATAAGTGGTTATCAAGAACTGAGAGAGAAAAGGGACAGAAGAAAAGCAATTTAATGGATCCACCATAACGATTTAAAAACTTCATGTATTGAAATTTTGCATGCTATGGTGGAATATAAAGCTAAAAGAAAGTTCCTATACAAGTTTTGTCAATCATATATATATATATGTATATCTTATTGGCATTGAAAATCCACCGCCACCTTTACGTAAGTTTCTGTCCATATTCATTCTCTCTTACGACAGATCTTCATGATAATACATACATTAAACCTTGCATGTATTCTTAGGATTACCAGCTTTATATTTGTGTGATCACTTTTTCACAAGTCATATCTGCCCACATCCAGCTATTATTAAAATGTTTATGTTGTATCACGGGTGCAGATGTACAAGCCCGCTTTTCTTCCTATTGTCTCATGATATGTGGAAGATTTGCAACATTTTAATGAATCTCATCATTCCCTGGCCCCCCATGTTGCAGAAATTGTTGCAATGGCCTCTCCTAACCTTTTTTTGTAGTTTCCCTGTCTCTTTGCCTCATTATATCTTCTTCTATTTTGCTCCTCCTTACAACAATTGGATGATGACCTCATTTATATTCTCACCTTGTGGAGTAAATGGGGTTAAGAATAAAGATAAATAAGATAGCGATGGAAGTGGTTGCAAATGTACAAAATCTACACTGTTTATTTGGTTTGTTGTTTCTAACATTAGGGGAGTGCAAGTTCTTAGAATACATTGTCAATGCCTATCTAATTTTATATACATTTTAAATTTAAAATCATCCATACCATTCATCCCTCCACACAAGATTAGAGTTGAGAAAGAGAGAAACCCCAAAGCCCACACCAGATTAGGGTTTAGAAGGAGATGAACAAATATGACCGGATCATGTTTCGAAGGAGATAAAATTACTACCTGCTAGCTTAACTGAAAATAGCTCGTTGATTTTATGGGTTGCAGAAAAGTTGTCGATATTGTTATTGCTTTCTAACATAAAACAAAATTGTAAGGTTCGCGAATAAGGAATAAATATAACTTTGATAATGTCGAGTCATTGATTTTTCCAGAATGAGGATGAGCTCGATTGCTGTAGCTTTCATGATTTTGTTGGTTATGAATAAAATAAATCAAAATCTGTATTAAATGGAAAATAACATCATGTACCATTCAAATCAATAAAATATATTTTATCCAAATATCTTATTATTATTATTATCATATATTATAAAACATCATTTTGATTGTAGCTTCCATGACTTTGTTACAAATGGATAAAATCAAATTTTAGAATAATTACAAGGTAACACGTTATATCATTTAAATCAACAAAATATATTTTATTCATTATCTTTCGAATATTGTCATAAAATATGATAAATCATCATCATTATAAATAATTAAACAATAGAAGTCCAAGCCAATTTTGATTTGAGTAAATGAGAATTTATTATTTTATTTTGAACTATCAAGAAATAATTTTATTCTATATGACTTTGTTCATTTTATTAGTATCTAAGAACACTTGAATTATAAATAACAAATAATATTATTTAGAAAGAAACATCTTTTGTTATTTAAATAAATACAATATGTTTTATTCTATTATTTTAATTATTATTCTTATATATGATAAGAAAATAAAATAATATAAATCTTTATAAATTTTAATAAAATTTTCAATCATCAGAAAAATTCATTATGTTGTTTTGAACTTTCAAGGATTATTTTCCAATATGACTTTGTTTGTTTTAGTAGTTTCTAAGAAAAAAGAAAAAGAAATTAGGTTTCATGTTAATTCATAGAATATAAAAACATAATTATTAGAAAATAATATCTTATACTATAAAAATCAATAATAATATTTTATTTAATAGATATATCTATAATTAAATAATAAGTAATAAAAAAAATTTGGGATCTATGAAAAGGATTTAATGAAAAATAGGGTTGTAGTGAGAATATTGTTATAGACATTGCTATAATGTCCTAAGAATTATAATGAGACTTACTTTAAACCAAGAGTTAAAAGGGAGGGATGTTCATTTTACATAAGTAGACTAAAGTCTAACAATTGTATATACAAAGAAAAATTTTCTTTGTTTTCCTATGTGCAAATTTATGATAACCTTTAACTTTTTCTAATAAAAATAAATATCTATGTAAATAACCAAATTCTAATATATGATTTATGAATTAAATAATCGTTATTTAAAAGTTTATAAAATAATAAATATGTATTATTAAAATATTATCTAAAAATGATTGAAAGATCACCAAAACATGAGGTGATACATAAGTACTAAAAAAATAATGATATGATGATATATAATAAACAAAGTAAAATATTGCCTGATCTCTCTGTGGGAAAAAGGTAGGGAAAAAATGATTAAATGATCATCACTTTTGGTGGGAAATAAAAAGATAGGATGATAGCATAATAATTATAGGCTTTATTCATAGGATGATTAAATAAATTTTAAGGGTGAACAATGGAAATGGCAACTTGAGCATATTATATGTTAATACTTTGTATCGGGAAAAGCTAGAACAATATCCTCGTGGCTTCTTTCTTAACCTCATATTGTCCATTTGAACCATAACCATGCAATAAAAAGTTGAGACTTATTTCATTATTTAAAGAGAAAATGTTTGATGCACACATTTATGTATATATTATCATAGTTTTTATTTAAAGAGAAAATATTTGATGGATACATTTGCACATTTTATGCATTTATTATCAATTGTTTTAATATTATTTATTTTGATGGAAGGATGTTTATTGAATTTAAATCATTTTTTTTAATTTGTCAAAAAAGATTCTTTTTAACTAGTAAAAATAGATAATACACGTATAAATAAAGGAAAAATTGATGGGCTAGTATTTAAGTAATATTTTATTAAAAACCAATATTTCCTACCATAAGTTTAATTCACCTAGACGGTTTTGTGAAAGTAAGGGGCATTAGGAGTAAACGTTAAAATATTTGGTGTGGGCGTAAAAACGAGGAAAAATTTATATCGTGTGATTGTTGACTTTTAATGTCATGTCTGACACACCACTAACTATTTTGTTGCTTTATTAATTTGGTAACGTCCAATTCATTATTATTCCAATCTCGCTTGGGTAGGTAATTTATGTAAATTCTCAACATTGGAAACTTTTCCACAGCATGAGCTCTGCAAACACAAAACAAAACAAAAATTTCTTTCTTTGATTGATTCCGATTCCGATTTAGAACGAAACGTTTCTGAAAACAATACTAGATTCCATGAATTGTCATTTTCTGAATTGACATTTCGCACTTGTCTGTTAATCTATCGTCCAGTCCAAATTCAACATTTGACCGAGGTTGGAATTCGCAGGGAGATCTGAAAGGACTGTGATTAGATAATAATTTCAGATTGACATCGGATGCTTTTCATGAATTTCAGGTAATTTTAATAATGCATTTTTTTTAATGTTGTTTAAGATCAGATCTCAGGCATCTTTTGGAAATAAGATTAAAGAAACTGAAAGAAAGACGTTTAAAATTCATAGCAGATCTAAGAAAATCCTTGAACGAAGAGATCGTGACTGTTAATTCAATTGTATTTAATACATTGATAATTGTAATGGATTGTGGAAAAACAATATGTACTTCATTGAATTGTTACCGGAAATAGTCTGTAAAATGTGTTTAGGTTTTGAGATCAAGACTGTGCAAGGATAAATGGAAGGAAATCGGAGGGGTAAAAATGTTAACCTAACGTTATTGTATAATTGAAATTGTAGAGCAGCCAAAGATCATCTATGAATAAAGCAGAACAAAACGATATTTACAATGTAATACAGTTGATGACTTCATTCTATTTTGATTTTATTATTTTATGTTGAGGTTACAGATCATAATTTACAGTCACGATGATATCATAAGCTCGCTGGCTTCCCAAAGCTCCTTTGCCTTTTCCGGATCATTTGCTAAGGTAGATGTGCATTCTTCATTGCAATCTGAGAAGTATTTACCCGATTTGTTGTGTAATTCCCGATGAACGGCGACATAACAGGTTGTTGACGCTGCCTGTCCAGATATTAAAGCACAAAAGTCGTGAGCCACTCTGATTTATTCTTTATCCGAGATCTTTTCAGAAAAGCAAATTTGAATATTTATTAAAAGTAAAGCGCATCTACTCCCGCTGCATATTCGTCCTACAGATCCCTACTCTTGAGTAAATTCATGCGTATGAACTGAGTGCTGATTGACAGAATAATTTCACAAGCTATTTTTCTGATCAAAACTGTGTAAATGATTGACGAGTCCGAGATAAAAGATCACCTGAGGAATTGATTTTAAAAGCTTTGACGCGAGGAAGAAAACTAAATCTGCAGCAAACGTATAAAATTGCTCGTTAAATTAGTCTATTAGATTTGAAAGTATATTGAGTTTTCCTGCAAATAAACGATTTCAAAATAGAAGAATAAGACTCAACCTGTGATAAGTCCTTCGCGATCTCTTGTTATCCTCGTCCTCACAATTCCTGGATGAATAGAGTTCGCTGTAACATTTGCCTTCATTTCCTGCAGTTAAACCATGAGAGATTTGTCATATTATCGCCTGTGCTATACAAAGCCAAGGTTGGCTGTCGAACTTAAAAAGTATATCGCAATATCGATTGCAGTCTACAGGCTCTCTGTACCTTGAGACGCAAAGAAAGTTCTTTAGTATGTAGGATGTTTGCCAGCTTAGATTCAGCATATACCCGCGTTGCGTTGTACCTGTGAAGTTTACAAGAATAAGCTGGAAATCGCAAATAAAATTGTCGGCTACATTTTTCGGAAAAGGTTTCAATTGTAAAGAAAAGCGGAGTCCTGGAATTGTTACATTTTTGGATCGTTTAATTGGCCGAGCTCAATTCCATCTTTGCCTAGCCAGCTATGAATGACAGAAGAAACATTCACGATTCTTCCCTGAACGCCTGTCTCGTCCGCCGTCTGCACCAGTTTGTTCAGCAGCAGTCTTGTCAAAAGAAAGTGGCCTGCATGTACGCCACAACATTCAGGGCAGAGAAAGCCTCGCAAATATTTAGAAGTACTCGACCAAGAAGAGGCCATTACCGAGATAATTAGTGGCAAAGGTCATTTCAAAGCCGTCCTCCGACAATTGGAACTGGTGACAAAATTTCCCGGCGTTGTTTCTGCAAATTCCGCAGTCAAATACACCGTGGTTTATAAATCCCAGAAACATTCAAACCACGGAAAGACTAATTTACTCAGGCGGTACTTACATAAGAATATTGAGCGGTAAGCCAAGCGATTCGAAGTTGGCGGCAAATCTTCTGATCGACTTGAAGGAGCTGAGATCCAGTTCCATCACGATGATCTCCGCTGTGGGAGTCTCTCTGAGAATGCACGCTTTTGCATCATGGGCTGCTTTCAGATTTCTGGCAGGGATCACCAATCTTGCCCCTCGCTTGGCTAATACTCTCGCCGTTTCAGCTCCAATCCCTGACGTTGCACCTGCAACCATGCAAAACAGTTGTAAATCCCGGGAAGATCTGATGAAATCCCCCATTACAGAAGGGTTACAAGCTTTACTAGAAAATCTCTCATTTCTTAAAAGCTTCAGGAACAAACAAGAGATAAAAGAACAGAACGAGATCAAAGGCCTCGGCAATTCCGTTACCAGTAATTATTACAGTGAAAGAATGGAGGCAACAATCAGCTGTGACATCCTCGGCCGTGGATTTTGAGCCAAAGCCGCTGGGCCCTGCTGCGCCAATCAGGTATTTAATCGTCTTCGCCACCATTTTTGCTTTTAAAAAACACCAGCAAACTTCTGATAAAGTCGACCCACTACTGCCGCCTGACACCTTTGCCCATAAACAACACTACCCCACCTACGCCATAACACATATGATTGAATTCTCAGTAGAAAAGAGTCCTCAGAAACAGCAGAGAAGAGCATGCAAACTTCTCAAATAAAAATTCAGTCTCTGTCTGGCACATGCAACTGCAGAACCTCCTAAACAAATCTGGGCATGCAAATTGTGCAGAAAGGCCTTCTGTTTTTAAGGGTATAAATAGGCCAGATCCCTGTGAGGCTCCACCTTATGAATTGCACATGCACTTTAGGGTTAAAATTTTAAAAAAGGAAAAAATTGGGTAGATCAGGGATTTGTTCATGTTAATGTCTGCTAATAGTTAATTCTGTCGGTCCCTTAGTCAACCACGTCACTACTCAAACTGAGAAACTGGAAGTGCAGGTGATGAAACAGGGCTTTTCCCATCAATGTCTTCCTTGTCTGTGAACTCACCAGACCAAAATGACCCCTCCACTCAAACCCCAAATAGGTATCCATTACTTTCAAAAAGTAGTAGAAGAAGAAAATACCCATTACCCTTACCCTACTCTACTCCATGGCCGTCTTTTCTTACAAATACCTAATTCACCAGTACAAGAACCATACAGTACAGCCAAGTGTCTTTGTTTGTTTCTCCCCTCCATTCATCTACAGGAGAAGAAGAAGAACAGCCAATATACTAGAATAAAAATGGAGCCTTCCCAAGATGACAAAACATCTCAATCGAGATATCAATCAGCGGATAAAAGAGAGTACTAGCCTAGGTGGGTAAGGTAATAGTAGAATCATACAAAACTAAATAAATTAGTTACACATGTTCAGTACTCACGAATATGACAAAGTAGTAATCATTCGGCTGAAGAGCATACGAAATGCGTTTTGTGAGATAGTGGCTGAAAAGTGGAAACTGGTATATAGTTAATGAGGTAGTGGGGTGGGTGACAACAAGAACTCTGGCCCACATTTGTCGGGATGCTCAATTTGGTTCCAGGTTCGAACCCCACTGACACCCCTGCATTAACCATAATGGGAGAAAACGTATGAGAATAAACTTGTAGACTGTACAGCATATAGGCAAATAGGAAGGGCAGGGCAGGGGAGGCTCACACAGTAAAAAGTAAGCTCCCACTTAAAGTTGCTAGTTGAGTGGGAGACCAGAAGGCTATCGCCAGAAAAATAGCTGAGTTGAACCGGGCAAATGTTGCAGTTGAACAGTGCAACAGCCGGACCAAAAGCAAAAGCATTCTGCCATTGCATTGGACGTCCGTGAGGCGATGGGATTTGCATTTTAACAAATTTTTATTCCTTTGCCTACATGAGACAACAACAGGACCCTGTATGTAATCATGGGATAAAAGACCATATCAAAAAAATATTAATTACTGGTAGAGGAGTCATTGAGTTGTTTGTGATTGTAAAGAAATGGGTTTATTAAATCTCTCCTAACGAATCTCAGTTCAAATAGGGTACAAGCTGCAACTGCCAATTACATGGCAGCAATTATGAAAAAGAAGCTTCCCTTTGCTCCATTAAACGGGACAGCCATGATTACACACCAAAACACAAAAACCAACTCCCTTTTTTTCGTTAATGGTACTGTATTATTCTATAATTTTTCTCATTATTTTCTACTCCTTGCTCATGCATGGTTCGTGTGTACCAGCACCACCGAAAATGGATCTTCATTTTTCATCCCGCACTTAGGTAGGTGGATGGCTTGGCTATATATTACAATATCATTTCAGATATGATGAGCATTTCAATATATTTATATTGGTGGCTTGTTTATAAAGTATGGTTTATGCTATAATGAGCTCTTAACTATATTAAGCGCTTTATTTGTATTTGGATGCTTACTTTTTAAAGATTTCTAGGATATAATGAGTATTAAGTAGATTGCACATTTTTTGAGATGAGCTCTTGTAATTTATGATTCATATAATATGAATTAAATTTGAGTAAGAAATTATGTGTTTAAAATATAATAAAATATTCTATATATTGAAGAAAAAATCTTAAGATTAGATACTTTTAATTTGTTATTATTTGTGTGGGAATAATCTATAAGAGACTTGATATTTGCATTATTTATAATAATAAATATATGAATTGCTTATAATAATAAATATATGAATTGTTCTAGAGTAGGCATATTCTTGCCTTGAGACTAGGGAGACAATTTGGAGAAAAAGGGTCTTCATAGGAGGCTTGTATAATATCCTAAAATAGAGTAAGTTGATAGAAAAAATGATTCATAAGCTATATATTGCTATAACTTGAGTTGATTACGTCATAACTTAAGAGTGCAAAATGTAGAAACCGAATTGATACTTAGTCCAATGTAGAAATCTAAGCCACCTCACTTAAAGTTGTGATTTGAAGAAAGAAGGTGCTTCCTTTCAAAAAAAAATTATACTTGACTTCCAAATCCACTTCTCCAAAGTAAAAAAGGAGTACTCATGGGCCTCTTACTAATCCATCCCATATCAACTAAAGATCAATACCAAGACATCCCTTCACAAACTAACTACTCAAAATGAAATCAACCTTTGTAGGAGATCACTAAGGGCCCGTTTGGTTGTTGGAATACAACTGGAATAGGAATAGGAAATTAGAATATGATTTGTATTCTTTGTTTGGTGCGTGGAATAGGAATAGGGAATAGGAATACGTATTCTCATTTTAGCCCCAAAATGAGCTTTTGTCCATTCCAAAAAATACCTGTAATTGGAATTGCTATTCTTGCATTCATTTTCGCTTTCTCAAATTTGATTAAATTTTCAAATCCGCTTTGACCTGGGGTGAGCGCGGGAACTTTGTTTTCAATATTTTCAAATATTTCAGTGATTTTTCAATGGCGCCGATTGCATCTTCAAAATATTTTCAAACGGCGCCGATTGCAAGTTAACCCTATTCCAATTTAAGCTTGCATAACCAAACAAGGGATAAACAAGATTGGATTGCATTTTTTCATTCCTATTCTTCATTTTCCATTCTCATTCAAATTTTCTATTCTAATTCTCAATTCCTACGCTTGCAACCAAACGGGCCCTAACTAACGTGAGAACAATACACTCAAAACTTGAAGATATCTAAATAATAAGTAGTATTCTAAATTATCTAATTTTTAAATTTCAAATATTTACAAAATTAATTAAACATTAAGAGGATAAAATATTTGGCAAACACAAAAGGTGTTATTATCTTTCATTAAATATAGTTGTGTCTCCTATGCACACTTTTTATTTCATTTAGTAGTTTTAAAAAATATTTAATAAATTTATAGTTAAGAGGGTTACTTGAAGTTTTATTTATTTTATAATTTTTATTGAATATGTATTTTTAATAATTTTACAAAGTGGGTGTACTTGAGTATTCCATTATTGAGTATACACCACATTACTTTACTAAACCTTTTTTTTTTTCAATTTGTTAAAATTAAGTGTAGAACAATCTTATATTTTTTTAAAAAATTGATTAGAAGATAAAACGTTGCAAAGAAAAATTATTAGACATGTATCTTAGGGATATACAAACATTTGTAAAAATAAATTAAAAACAAATATTTTATTGTATTTTAAATATAAAAATTAATTATATGATTAGGAAAGAATTTTTTTGAATTTTTTAAAAAAATTTGATATCATAAATTTCATCTCACACAATTTCACATCACATGAGCTTTCCCTTTAGATGTAATTCAAATAGTTATGCATCTTATACCTTAATCTCAACCTGAAATACCCCACTTGTTTGGATGCATGATACCTCAACTGTTGCTTGTCAAGAGTCTTATCAAAATATATGCACATTATAGAGATAACTATTGTAATGCCTACCCCTAGTTTACTTTTCATGTTTTATTGCCAAATTCTTTTAGGCTTGTTTTATGATTATGTTTTATGATTAGCGATATTTGGTTACTAGATTTGATTGGATGTTATTTCATACTCACTTGATTTATTTGACGAGCTACTTGATACTGAGTTATTTCTTGTGTTCATGGTTATTCTTTCGATGATGATACATGTATGTTTATATAGTGATTTCACTTATTTCACGATGATAGTTAGATGGATGATTTATATGTTGTTTCTATGGTTATGTACCCCATACGTGCATGTGTATGGTGTACTTATATATTTTACTTTATGTTTGATGTTTCTGATGTGGTTGAGGGAGGGAGTTGTAGTCACCTGCTAGTTGGGATCTACACAATGCACCACTCCCCACCATTTCTTGTTTAGTTTAGATATATATGTACATGTACATGCTTAGATTTTATGCAAATTATAGGTACTGGGCATCAACTTTCTTGAATTGCTAGGATGAGCATGCCTTATCTTAGTATCTCAATGGTAAAAGATGGGATATAGTTCTTGATTTCAATCCTAACCCTAAGCCAATTGTCCTAGAAAGTAGGACAAGTATCTAAGTTATTTAACCTTCCAAATTTTTCAAATGATGTGAACTCAATATTTTGACCCTTGAGTTTGATTTAGTACTTTGTCTCTCAGATGGGTTTGTGGGTCTATTGTGATTTTCAATTATAATTAAATCAAATAAAAGATTATTAAATGATTTAATTTAATAAAAATTTCATAAAGAAAAATCATTTTAAATTAGATTTAATTAATTGAGAAAATAATTAAATAAAAGAATTAAATTTAAAAGATTTAATTAAAGTTCTAATTTTTGGCATAATTATATTTATTTTATTTAATAATAATTTACTTAGGAGTTTCATTTTTATAATAAACTCTAAATATTATTATTAGTTAATTTAATAAATATTTTATTAAAGACATCTTGTGATTTAATGTATGAGAGAGAGAGAGAGAGAGAGAGAGAGAGAGAGAGTTACTTAAGTTTATTTTAATTAAAATGCAAAAAGTTTTCACATAAAATAAAAATAAAATAAAATAATAAAGAAAAGGGTTCACATGATTTCAAAACTAAAACCCTACAGGGAGAAGGCTCTTTATTATGAAATTAGAGCTCATTTTTCCACACATAGGTTTGGAGGAGAAAATTTTTGAGAAAGAGGATTTTTGAAAAGATGAGAATTTCTTGCAAGCTCTGGGCATCTGATTGGTTAGCATCAGGTCAAGGTAGGATCTTATGAGTTTTGTGTAGTAATTTCCTCTTTGAAATCTCTCAATCTTCTCCGCATTTGTATGGATCTATTTTCAGAATTTAATTCGGGTTGAAACACTTGTGTTGAAATTTATCATTCTTGAAAACATTTGTGAAAGAATTGAGATGGGAAACCCTTGTTTGACAAATTTGGTAATTTGTAAGTGGATTGTTTCGATCGGGATGAGGGTTTGGTAAAGAATACCAGATATTAAATTTATAAATTTGATAGTTGTATTTTTTTTCCTATTAGATCTATTATGGAAATTTATTGAAAATAATAATAATAATATAATTACCATAGTAATTCATAATTACTATGATATATATATATATATATATATATATATATATATATATATATATATATATATATATATATATATATATATTTTTAATAAAAAAAAAAAACATATAAATTAAAATAGTTTGAAGGGGGGGGGGGGGGGCAGGGGCCACCAAATCCCCACCCACCCGCCACTGCTCTCATCAGGCCCCACAGTAGTTTCTTATTGCTACAACAACGACACTGA
Source organism: Cupressus sempervirens (assembly GCA_028749045.1). Taxonomy (NCBI): domain Eukaryota; kingdom Viridiplantae; phylum Streptophyta; class Pinopsida; order Cupressales; family Cupressaceae; genus Cupressus; species Cupressus sempervirens. Next base: position 781,697,952 of record CM053793.1, on the reverse strand, counting down.
CGCAACTTTCCAAGATGGTCGATGGGCCACAAATGTGTGCTTTATTTTTTATTTAATAATTTTTTTATTAAATAAAGTTTTAATTTTTTAATTAATTTGTTTAATTAATTAGTAATATTATTATTAATTAATAATAATTATTATTATATTATCAAATTAATAATTATTTTTATAAATAAATAAATAATAATATTTTATTAATAATATAATCATTATTATTATTATAATCTAATAACTATTATTTTATTTTTTAATGATATTTATTAAAAGAATTAGTTTTATAGTTATCAACAAGTTGTGTTATTTTTTTTTTAAATGAAGAAATTATTTTAATGAAGTTTGGTTTTTATTATGCAATAGTTCATTTTCTATATAAAAATTGGGTTATATGTTTAGATGATTTTAAGGAATTTGTTGAGTGTTTTGAGGTTCTTGTGGACTTGAAAACCTTAGCATATCTTATACTTGAAAAATGTAAACTTGAATCGTGTTTTTAAATCAAAATCTTATGTTTTCAAAACCAAACAAATTATGATATTACACTTCCTATGATGTATATTTTACTTTGTGTTGGGTTTGGGGTTGACATAGTACATTGACCAGTCAAGATGTTTACTAGAGGCTTGGGGGATTTTGTTATGTGATGATGTTATGTATATTTTGGTCACAATCTTTTATACCCGACCATTGTGATGTATTCACTTATTTCTATGATGAGTTTTGATCAAATGTTTGTAGTGTTTTCCAATTGCTTGTATAGAACTGAGGTGTATGGTGTGATTTTCCTAGTGTAACCTTTGAGTTTTCGATCAATTATCTTTTGATGCTTTTCAATTTATTGTATAGGACTGAGGTGATTATTGTGATTTTCTTGTTATAACCCTTGAGTTTTCGATTGGTTATCTATGGTGCTTTCCAATTGCTTACATAGGACTGAGGTGAATATTGTGAATTATCTATAGGTGCTTTCTAGTTGCTTGCATCTAGGATTGAGGTGAATATTGTGATTTTTCTTTAGGTGCTTTCTAGTTGCTTATAAAGGATTGAGGTGAAAATTATGATTTTATGAGTTGTGCTTTTCATGAGCTTAGGGTAGGTTATTTATGTGTATGTTGAGAAGTGGCTTGCAATGGAGGTTGGAGCACTAAAGAGGAATCTTGGGTAACCCATTGTAAGTTGTTTTAATAAATGATATCATTTAATTAAATGGGTTTAAAATGAATTAATAAGAGTTTTTGTTTTTCCTCGCCCATGCCTTGAGTGCTAGTACATGCTAGGATGGGAGTAGAGAGGATGCTTGGTTGCAACCGTGCTTCGTTAGTATGCCTTGTCTGTACAAAAGGATACTAATGCCACATAGAGACACTAGGGGGCTGAAGTCTAGAGAGGCTGCTAGGGTAACCTTAGAGTTGGCTCATGTGATGACACTTGCCCACTTACATAGTAGATTTCCTACATGTCTTTGTTTCTTCTAGGATTAGATGTTACTTGTGTCTTGGTACCTTTGAGATAGATTGCTATCAGGATTTCCTTGACCTAATTTTTGGTTGACTTGTGGATTGATATTCATATGGGACTTGATATTATCTCCTCAGTATGGTGGGAGTGGACCATTTAGGTTCCACAAGGTCGGGTGGAAGTGTTTCTTATACCATTGAGATCCAACAGTTGGATGCCACAGTTGGATGTACTTCTACAGTTATTCCTTTCATTCTAATCTTGTGTTTTTGTTGGATGGTTATATTTTGTTGTATTGTACTTGATTTATCTAGAGATCTTTTGAGATGATGTATTCTATTTATGATGTTTATTCTTTGAGCTTTTCCTACTCGATGACTTGTGTAATGGATGATTATGCATTCAGGTTATGCCATGAGGCATCTTATGTAATTGTATAATGTTTAATTGGATTCATACTTGTGGTTATTCTATGATGTGAGTTTTTTTTATGTATTAGCTTTAGTACTAAAAAAACTTATAGATGTTCAACGTCATGGAACCCTTAAGAGATGTAATCTATATATGGATGGTTGTATGTATGTGAGTTATTGCTTCCACTATGTTATCTCTTCTTGTTTAATCTTTTCAAAAAAAAAAAGTTTGGCAAACTTAGTGAAACTTTAGATTATTTTCTTTTGGGTTCCCTAGTGAGGCGTTATTGATGGAAATATTCTAGACTATGCTAAGTTTTTGAGAGGGGAGGGGTGAATTAGTAACTTCTAAAACTTTTACAATTTCAACTCTTAATCCAACAATCCAATTAGCATTGAATCCTTCTCATATAATCTAATCTAATTGCATGCATAAGAAATTGAAAACATGAAAGCACTAATAAAATTGTGACACAAAGATTTGGTGACCCAGAAACCTTTCAAATAGAAAGTAAAACTGGGGTGGGGATGATACCCACAAGCTTTAGTACTATAGTATAAAGTTGGCCTATTAAGGCTTACATTGCTTACTTCTGATGATCTGCCCTATTAGTAGTAATAAGGACTGCTAAGTCCACCTTGTGAAAGGATTTACAAACATAAAATGAAGTATGCACTCGGTAAAGAGATTTATAAAAGACTATTAGGTCTACCTTGTTTAAAGGATTTGACTAATCCACCTATTAGCATGAAATAGTAGTTGATCTCTGATCTGCAACTTGCTTTGCTGAATGAGATTCCTTTAGGTACTAATCACCTTGCTGTGATAAATATGTCTTTGTTGCTACTTATGTTGTTGTAGCCTTTGTAATTCACTCTTTTATCTTCTTCTCTGATTATATTCGATTACATTGCATTCACACACACTTTCTTTCACACACTTGGATATGATACAATACATTACATATATACCAATCCAATTATACAAATTATAAAGTTGACCACTATACAAGTTGGCCCAAATGAAGACACTTAGGTTTTGAAGACTAACTCAGTAAGATTCTGATACTCGGCATCCACTATCAATGCTCGACATTGTCATGCACTTGTAGACGTAAAAGCTTAGTCCATACTAACCACTTCCAAGTAGTCTTGAACTCAGTCTACATTGGTGACTCAGTAAATACTATGAAACTCATCATATAAACTGAATCACTTGTTTATGTTACATAGCTTGGTAAACACTCTCACCTCAAGCTTGGTATAAACTGAGTCACTTGGTTAACACTGAGTAGCTCATTTAACACTGGACTCACATCACATGAACTACAAACTCGGTAAACATTGCACAACTCGGTTTACACTGGTAAACTTGGCATACACTGAGATGCACGTTTTACATTGCTGATCTTCACTATAACTATAATTGCTCGGTAACCATTGGGATTTGTCCAAAGGAATCAGTAGCAATTGTAGAATTCAACAACAACTGAAATGCATGGAAACTATTAACTGTATAATGAGCTCGGTAGCTATATACAATCTAAATAAGTGTATGTCACTAATAACAAACTTGACTGATATGTCAACAATATTCCCTTTTGGCATTAGTGACAAAAACACTTATCATCCAAAACTAAATTCAAAAATTTTCCTAAATACCTTTTATCCATCACCTTGTGATATTAGCTCAGTAGAGTATACTATTTTTGAGATTTTTCAAATTTTAATTTGTAAGATATATATCTGTGCTTGGTAAAGTTCTTTCATACAGAATACTGTACATCTTCTTGCTATATAAAGCATATCTTTCTGTACATATCTTTCTCCCCCATTGATTTTACAACTTATTACATTTTCTCCCTCATAACATATATCTTTCTCCCCCTTTTTGACATTAATGCCAAAGATTTATTCTATTTATTTACATAGTAATGCCAAAATGAGATAAAAATTTTGAGTGTACCTTGAGTATGATAGCCAAAGTTTTATCCCAATTGTCTTGCAGGACCTTACACATGTGTGAAGTGCAATCTGCACTTCTGCTAACAACTCTATCATATGGTCCACTATGGAGAAGTTATTGTCATGGATGAGAGTTTTTGAATGTGTAATATGTTTCTGCAGTGCATCCATGTTGGGAAGAATCATGTTTTGTATATCTAACAATGTTGATCTAATACTTGCTTCTTCTCTAAGAAATTTTTCTTGTATATCTGACAAAAATCTTATCTTCTTAAAGTGTCTAGAGCTTGAACTAGGGTCAAGTTGCAACTAATGAGCGCTCAACTTAAGATCTTCATCTATTTTGGACAATTTGTCCTTTATTTCCTTGGCAAAATTAGAAACATTACATAGCTTACCAAAAAGTGATGATACATTTGTACAAGATGCTTCCAAAGAACCCAAAATTGTAGAAAGTTCTACTTGATAAATAGTTATTTGCTGAGCAATGTGCTCCAACACTTTATTATCAAACTTCTTTTCTGCCTTTTGCACTAGTTTATCTTGCCCATCAGTATCTTCATTGAACCTCTAAACTGTCTCTACTAGCTGATACAAAATTGGTTGTGAAGAATCAACCTCAATGCTTATGGCCTCTACCAAAATGTTCTTTGCATGCTCAATAGTTTTGAATTCCTTATCTCTTTCCTCTCTTAATCTTTCTTGTTTGGCCTTCTTCTAGAGGATTTCACCAAATGATTGCATTTGGTCTGGAGTGAGCTTCGAAATGTCCTAATTTGGGATTATAATTTCCTCATATAGATCTATTTCTTCCTCCATCTCTTTTCCTTTTCCCAAAAAAATTGTGCTCGATTGAACCTTGGGCTCACCTGTCCTTATATTTATTGCTTGTGTGCTCGAAATATAAATAATTGCAGACATACTAGGATTGGTTATAAAAACTAATACTGCACTTATTGAAGAATATTAATAGAAATACTTGAGGAATCCAAAATTGATGTAGATGTGTCCAAAATTGTTGTGCTCAAAACTAAAGTAGCCAACTCGGTAGAAGAGGGAAGAGTCTACAGCTCAGTAGATGAAGTGGAGGTCACTTCAGTCAATGATGTGTTGAGTTGAGTAGGGGCAAGGAGTGGTTGGACATTTGTATTCACATTGGTAGTCACAATCAAACTTGTTGAGGCTGTCTCCATGCTTGATATTGTCATAGGTTTGCTTGGAGAGTGAGGAAGTGAGGCAATGATTGTTGCAGCTATCTTGACTGGGTCAGTTTCATCATCATCTTGCTTTCCTTCCTCAGTAGCCTCTTGCCCTTATTCCTCTTCATCATCAATGTTATCAAAATGAGTTGCTTCTTCAATATTTTCCTCTTCATCTTTCTCCTTATCCTCTTCATCATCATCATCTTTTACATCAATTATAAAATCACTTGGTTTATGTAAAAGATATATATTTTTTCAAGTGTTTGTTGCATTCCTTACAACATGTTCAATATCTTTTATCAAAATCAGACAAGTGTTGAATTTCAAAGTTATTTTTTCTTCATTTTTCGTTAGTGACTCTTTTACCTCTGCATCTGATATGCTTAGTATAAGTTGCCTCAGAGTTTTCCCATACATGTCTTTGATAGTTTGCATGGAAAATTCCCATCTTGGCTTGATTTTCTCCAATAAATCATTAGGAATATGAGAACCAAGTTGGTTTGGTGAGTTTTTCCATTTACCCATCTTGTCCATCACTAGATCTTCTATCTGCTTCCTCTCTTCAGCTGTCCTGATTTCATACTTTAATGACTTAAAGTTTGTTATATCGGCTCCTATTTCCAAATCTTTCAATTTATCTTGGAAGGTGGGTGGAGGTTTTCTAAATATAATGTCTCCTCCTTCCTTGTCAGATTTCTTCTCGAAGGATCTTCTTGTAAATACTATAGTGGACGGCTTTGGTGGCTTGGTGATAATTACCTTGCCCTCCTTTCTTAATGGTTCTTCTTCCTTAGATTATTTCTCATCATCTATTTCCACATCCTCTACTTCTTCATCCTCACCTTTTCCTTTGGTCAACAAAATGGTAGAACTTGTTTTCAATTTTCCAATCCTTTTCTTTCCTTTGTTAACCGCTTGAGGGAGTTTTATTTCTAGTTCAATCCTGACTTTTGCTTCATCATATGTACCAAAATATGCTAGCTTAGGATCAAATAGCTCATTAACGATTGCTTCAATGACATCTTTAGTTTCATTAATATTGACCTCATATCCAAGAGGTTTCACCCATGCAATTTTGGGCTTAACTGCCTGAATGTATACTTTGTCACTATCCACCATGAAACACACATCATCCTTATACTCTTCAACAAATTTCTTGGGGATTTGATAGCTATTGTTCATTTTCTCCTTGAATGCATCAAAATAGTTATCCATAATACTATTGTAGTTTTCACCCATCTTAGTAATATACTCATTTACCTGATAAAGTATAGGCACATCTTTTCTCAAAACAACAATGTCTTTTGAAGGGAAGAATTTGAACATAAAAGAATAGACAAGTTAACAAGGAGCCAAACTTACATGGGTTATTCTTTGATGTCCTTATGCTTTCCATATTCTTGTTGAATTATCTCAATAGTAGCTCGACAAGGTTGAAAGATAAATTTTTCTTTACTACCTTGTAGGCAACATCAATAGCTTCACATGACACACTGGTCAATCTGCTAGAGCTATATATCTTGTGTGCAATAATGTGAATTCCAAATTTCAAGTCCATGTCTAAGACACTATTAATCTTCATTCCTTCGCCATCCCATTCTGCTAGGGTTTTCTTTTCAAGTTCAGCCCAACCTAGGGTTTTGGTCATTTTTGCTTTGACTAACATTGGGAGACCAGTGATTTGATGAATCATCTTCTTTGTGATTAATATTGGTTGCTCCAACCACAACTATCCATTATGCACCCAACTAAGGATAAACCTAATCCATTTTACTTGAAATTCATGAGGCATGTGAGGGATGTGAGTTAACCTTTTAGTTTCCAAGTCTTAGTGCTTGGGTTTCAAAACTCCATTTACACATAGCTTATCTAGGGCATCATCCATTTCCAAAGTGCTAGTCTCTTGAATAACACATTTAAAATGAGTGCGAATATCATTGACCAATAGTACCTTTGGAGGGTTTTGAGACTAAGCTCCACTTGGATCTAGGGTTTTGGTGACTACAAGGGTGATCTTGAAGTCCGGTGCCTTCCATTCTACTTCACGAACCAACATGTTTGAACCTAGCTTTACCTTGCTGCTACTGGATGCCATCTTCACTTGGTAGGGTTTGAGAGAATTCAAAATATTTCTCTAAAAATTTGCTCAAATTTCTTGGAAGCTCTAAAGATCGTACTTCGCAATAGCTTTCAAAATTTTCATAATAAGAATGACTTCGATTCTATTCCTTTTATCAAAATTTTGCCATAAATTCTTAGTGCGAAAGGTAGATCGATTGACATCATGTTGATAGATTGTCATCCACTACATTTGCATTGAATACTCGATGAAGTCTTCGTGATTCAGTAATAATATGAATCTTCATTACTTTTGACCTCACTTGGTAAAGTTTGTAATCCAACCTCACTCGGTAGAGAAGGTGACTTAGTAGACACTAGCACCCTTTTACTTGGTGATCCCTTTGTATCCTAAATATAGATTTGGATCATTTTGTTCTTTCAATCTGGGATTGTTTTGAATGTTTTCTTTGATACCCTAGTTCCAATTTCTCCTTTGAGAACTTAAGTAGAAATGGTAGAGTCACCTAATTCTTGAGTGACTTGATCACCATTTCTTGGACTTGTATCCTCCATAGAATTTGGAACCCTTTGTTGTTTTATTTTTTTTTGGATGTTATCAACTTTTTCCTTCTTCTCATCTTCAATTCTACCACTAGGGTAAGTGCACCAAGTTGTAGTGCCAAAAGGGGGGTATAAGTGGACACCTTTTTTTTTCTTTTGAAATCAGTAATTTCTAAAACTCAACAAGAATTTGAAGATAGTTATGCTCAAAATTTTAAGATATGACAAAAACAAAAGTAGTAGTCCTTTGAATCTAGTTTCTAAACTTTTTTTCTTTTCAAAATGGTTGAGTTTAGGTCCTCAAAAAAGAGGGCCACAGAAAGTGGTGTTGTTTATTCAAGAAAAACATAACATAGTACAAAGTGTGCCCCTAGCCCCCCAAAAATTTTAACCTTTTTTTTGAAATTCTTTAATCACTCTCATCAAAAGTTACCTAACATTGTGTAATTTATCTTAGATTTTCTGGGTAATTTTATAATGTGTATTTTTTATTATGATTTTTTTAATTGGACACATCCCAGAAACATGAAATATTTGTGTGCTCCCCCTAGAAATGATTGAAAACTAATCTAAAGTTAAAACTTCTTTTTTTCAAAGTGTGTAGAATGGAGTCTAATTTCTAAAAACTAAGTTGTTGTGAAATTTGAGGAATGGGCTAAAATCTACAGCCCAATTAGTGCATGTTGGTTTTTGACAAAAAAAATGGACATATATTCAAAAGAAATTATAGTTGCAAGGCTTGAAATAGTTCAAATAAAAAATAAATTATATGGTTATATAGCTAACATAGAGACCTACAATGCCATGTAATCTAATTTTATTGATGCTCAACCACAAGGAAACTTGAAGGAGAGCACACAAGAAAAATCAATCATTTTTTGTATGTTTGCAACAAAACATGTCTCAGACCAGTTTAGAGACTCTAAACCTTTGGGTTGGATCCCCAAGGAAAAAATAAGCCTTAGAATTGGTAGAATGCAAAGCTTTAAATAGCACGTGCACACTATAGAGCACACACGATATTTAAAGCTTTTTAAAATTTGACTCTTAATAGCACATGCACACTTTAGTGCATACACACTTTAGTGCGCATGCACTATTAAGACCTAAATTTTGAGAGAGAGAGAGAGAGAGAGAGAGAGAGAGAGAGAGAGAGAGAGAGAGAGAGAGAGAGAATGGGAGCGTGTGTGTGTGAGAGAAAGAAAGTAGGGGATGGGAGAGGGGAGAGAGAGTAGGGGATGGGAGAGAAAGGAAGTGTGAGAGAGAGTAGGGGGTGACAAAGAGAGAGAGAGTAGGTGATGGGAGAGAGAGAGAGAGAGAGAGGATGGGAGCGTGTGTGTGAGAGAGAAAGAAAGTAGGGGATGGGAGAGGGGAGAGAGAGTAGGGGATGGGAGAGAAAGGAAGTGTGAGAGAGAGTAGGGGGTGACAAAGAGAGAGAGAGAGTAGGTGATGGGAGAGAGAGAGTGAGAGAGTAGGGGATGGGGGAGAGAGAGTGGGAGAGAGCAGGTGGTGGGAGAGAGAGTAGGGGATGGGAGGGAGAGTGAGAGAGAGAGAGTAGGAAGAGGGAGGGGGAGGGGGAGGGGGATGAGAGTGTGTATAAGAGAGAGAGAGAGAGAGAGAGAGAGAGAGAGAGAGAGAGAGAGTAGGGGATGGGAGAGAGAGTGAGAGAGAGAGTAGGGGGTGGAAGAGAGAGAGTAAATGATGAGAGAGAGATTGAGAGTAGGGGATGGGAGAGAGAGAGAGTAGACAGTCAGAGAGGCAGTAGGAGAGGGAGAGCTAGAGAGAGAGAGAGAGGAGGATGGGAATGTGAGAGAGAGAGAGAGTGGGGGATGGGAGAGAGAGAGAGAGAGAGAGAGAGAGAGAGAGAGAGAGAGAGAGAGAGAGAGAGGATGGGAGTGTGTGTGTGTGTGAAAGAGAAAGAGTAGGGGATGGGAGAGGGGAGAGAGAGAGAAGCTTGAGAGAGAGAGTAGGGGATGGGAGAGAGAGTAGGCAGTGGGAGAGGGAGTGGGAGAGGGAGAGAGAGGGGGGATGGGAGTGTGTGTAAGAGAGTAGGGGATGTGAGAGAGTGTGAGAGAGAGTAGGGGTAGTAGAGAGAGTGAGAATAGGGGATGGGAGAGAGAGAGTAGAGAGGGAGAGAGAGAGTGAGAGAGAGAGAGAGTAGGTGGTGGGAGAGGGAGTGGGAAAGGGATTGAGAGAGAGGGGGGATGCGAGTGTGTGTGAGAGATCTAGAGAGTAGGGGATGGGAAAGGAGAGAGAGAGAGAGAGAGAGAGAGAGAGAGGGGGGGGGGGATGGGAGTGTGTGTGTGTGTGAAAGAGAGAGAGAGAGAGTAGGGGATGGGAGAGGAGAGAGAGAGAGAGTAGCTCGAGAGAGAGAGAGTAGGGGATGGGCGAGTGTGTGTGTGAGAGAGTAGGTGGTGAGAGAGGGAGCAAGAGAGGGAGAGAGAGAGGGGGGGATGAGAGTTTGTGTAAGAGAGAGTAGGAGATGGGAGAGAGAGAGTAGGTGGTGGGAGAGGGAGTGGGAGAGGGAGAGCGAGAGAGAGAGAGAGGAAGATGAGAGTGTGTGATTGAGAGAGAGTAGGGGATGGAAGAGGAGAGAGAGGGGTATGGGAGTGTGTGTGCATGTGAAAGAGAGAGAGTAGCCCAAGAGAGAGAGAGTAGGGGATGGGAGAGAGAGATTAGGTGGTGGGAGAGGGAGTGGGAGAGGGAGAGAGAGAGAGAGGGGAGATGGGAGTGTGTATAAGAGAGAGAGAGAGAGAGAGAGAGAAGGGGATGGGAGAGAGTGTGAGAGAGTGGGGGTGGCAGAGAGAGTACGAGATGGGAGAGAGAGTGAGAGTAGGGGATGGGAGAGAGAGAGTAGAGAGGGAGAGAGTGAGAGTGAGAGTGAGAGAGAGAGAGTGTGAGTGAGAGAGAGAGGGAGAGTGAGAGAGAGTAAGAGAGAGAGAGAGAGAGAGAGAGAGAGAGAGAAGAGAGAGAGAGAGAGAGAGAGAGTAGGCAATGAGAGAGGGAGTGGGAGAGGGAGAGCAAGTAAGAGGGAGAGAGTAAGGGATGGGAGAGGGGAGAGAGAGAAAGAGAGAGGGGATGAGAGTGTGCGTGTGAAAGAGAGAGAGTAGGGGATGGGAGAGGGGAGAGTGATAGAGAGTAGCATGAGAGAGAGAGAGAGTAGGGGATGGGAGAGAGAGAGTAGGTGGTGGGAGAGGGAGTGGGAGAGGGAGAGAGAGAGGGGGGGATGGGAGTGTGTGTGAGAGATCTAGAGAGTAGGGGGTAGGAGAGGGGAGAGAGAGAGGGGGGAGATGGGAGTGTGTGTGTGTGAAAGAGAGAGAGTAGGGGATGGGAGAGGGAAGAGAGAGAGTAGCCTTAAGAGAAGAGAGGGGTGAAGAGAGAGAGGGAGAGGAGAGAGAGAGAGGTAGAGAGTAAGGGATGGGAGAGAGAGAGTGTGTGTGAGAGAGAGTAGGTGGTGGGAGAGGGAGTGGGAGAGGGAGAGAGAGGGGGATAGGAGTGTGTGTAAGATAGAGAGTAGGGGATGGGAGAGAGTGTGAGTGTATGAGAGAGAGTAGGGGTTGGCAGAGAGAGAGTATAGGATGGGAGAGAGAGTGAGAGTAGGGGATGGGAGAGACAGAGTAGGCGATGGGAGATAGAGTGGGAGATAGAGAGAGAGAGAGGAGGATGAGAGTGTGTGAGTGAGTGAGAGAGAGAGAGAGAGAGAGAGAGAGAGAGAGAGAGAGAGAGAGAGAGAGAGAGAGAGAGAGGATAGGGGATGGGAGAGGGGAGAGAGAGAGAGGGGATGGGAGTGTGTGTGTGTGTGTGTGAAAGAGATAGAGTAGGGGATGGGAAAGAGTGAGTGAGGGAGAGAGTAGGTAGTGGGAGAGGGAGAGCGAGAGAGAGGGGGGGGATGAGAGTGTGTGTAAGAGAGAGAGTAGGGGATGGGAGAGAGAGAGAGAGTGAGAGAGAGAGAGAGAGTAGGGAGTGGGAGAGGGAGTGGGAGAGGGAGAGTGAGAGAGAGAGGGGGATGGGAGTGTGTGTCTGAGAGAGAGAGAGTAGGGGGTTAGAGAATGAGATAGAGAGTAGGTGATGGGGGAGAGAGTAAGAGAGAGAGTAGGCAGTGGGAGAGGGAGAGAAAGAGAGAGAGAGTGAGAGAGAGTAGGGGATGGGAGAGAGAGTAGGTGGTGGGAGAGGGAGTAGGAGAGGGAGAGGGAAAGAGAGAGAGAGAGTAGGGAATGGGAGAAGAGAGAGAGAGTGAGAGAGAGTAGGGGATGGGAGAGGAGAGAGAGAGTGAGAGAGAGTAGGGAGAGAGAGAGAGAGAGTATAGGGGATGGGGGATGGTGGGATAGGGAGAGATTATTTTTGACATAGTGCATACGCACTATAGTGCGTACATACTGTATGAAAACACCAAAAAATATCATAACGCAAGTTTGGGTCCCTGCTGATCTATATTCTACTTTTTTTCTATTGTGTATTCTTTTGTTTTGACAGAAAACATGGGTTTCAAGCTATTGAAAGTTAGCAAACACTATTTGAAGGATTTTTGAACATTCTTTCATTCTATTTGAAGCTAGCAAACACCAAATTTAATCATTGGATATGCTATTTGAAGGCTTTTTGAATATTCTTTCTATGGAAAAGGTTAGTGCAGTCCTATTTAAATATTCTTTGTTGTTATATAAAGACAAATTTGATTATAATTTGACATGTTGTTTAATATATAGTGAATTCATTGGAATTTGTATGTTTGAATGAATTGTTATTTGGAAATGGTTAGAAATTTGATAAGTTTTTTAATATATATTATGTATTCATTGGAATAATTGTAATTTGTATATTTATTTGAATGATTTGTAATTTGCAAATTGTAAGTAATTCAAATGTTTGAATAATTTGACATATATAAATCATCATCATGCCAAAGAAGAAACCAAAAACTCAAACAACAGAAGAGAGGGAGAGAGATTTGGCAATTAAAAGAGATAATATGAAACTACTATGTGAATAAATAAAATTGCAAAACAATAATGAAGAATTGACTTTTGAAGAGGAACACGAACCACTGATACAAGAAAACAAAGAGGAAGAATTGGAAAGACAAAGAGAATGAATGAGACTGTTATGCTCAAGAAGACAATTGAATTATGAAGCTACACCATTTTCCAATGTTGGAGTCATATTATCATCTCATGTTGAAGAGATGCTAATTTGTAAATCCAATGATGTACACACTCTATCATGTCATGTTGAAGGCACAACATCAACATATCAAGTAGGTGATATTCCATCTTTGCATCTTATTGCCAAGGCACATCATCTTTGGTTCAAGGTATGCAAAGCACTCAACCTTATGTTGACATTCAAAATGTTAAGGAAATGGAAGAGATTATAACACCTTCTAGAATTCATTTTAGAAGACCAAAATATTTGATTGTTATTGATACTAACATTTTGAAATCAATGCCTAACAAGATTAGCAAGTGTACTTGTCAAAGAAAAGTTAATCATATGTGGAGATTATTCTTTGAAAGATTAAATATTACAGGCCAATGCCAATTATTTGTTGAAATGATGAGGAATTTAAAATTTAGGCCTATCATGAAGATTTTTTATCTGTTGTATGCAGACCTTAATAGGTCTAAGGTGTGTTTGTATTCCATGGTCATTGTTCTCTTTTCATTCATGTTTGGGGGTATGTTCCCTTATTAGGCTTTTGGAGAATCCTTCTGTTTTGGTGCTTTTGAACTTAGGCAAACCTAGTGATTAGGTTCCTTGTCTTGTTTGGGTTGTGATAACCTATGATAAGTTCATTATTGATGCATGTGATAAGTTTCCCAGCACTAAACCCTCTTTTTGGGAAATTTGAAGGATTCCAACCTTGTTGAATTGCCTAGTGGCTTTCATTTTAGAAGCTTCCACTGTGCACTATTGCATCACAACCTATCCTAAGTGAACTATCTAAGATTCTTAGGTGCCTTCTTTGATGAGTCTAGAATGGGTGCTCCTACACCAGTCATCTACTTGACTGGGACATGTTTGGGAACTGACAATCTCCATTTAAACTCAAGTCTCCATTTAAAGGTGGCAATGAGCTTTTTGTTGTTATGTTAAGATCATTAATATATTTTGATGAGAACTTTGAGGGATCATGCCTAGCTTCAGTATCCTAGCTTCCCAAGTCCTATAAATGCAAGGTTATTGATGAATAGGCATTTCTAATTGAAACATTTGTGGTGTTGGAATGAAGTGCGTGACCAGATTCTTTGCCTACTAATGAGCCAATTTGAGGCTTCACTTCACATTGTTTTGTGGACAATTCTATAGCACTTGTTACTTCTCTATTTGAAAATTTTGTGTCTGTGTACATGTGCACTCTTTCCCAGCAGCTGTAGGTTTTGTTTCTTTATCCTAAGTAATTGGCATACCCTGGATGACACTAAGATAACCATTTTCTTCTAAAATTTCCTTTTCTCTTAGATTAATCTATCTATTAAGTAGGTTTTCTATATCTTCCTTTTTATATTTAATAGATGTAGCTACAATTCCTCTGTATATATTCCTCTGTATGTTAAGCTTTCCTTTGTAGGAATGAGAAGGCATGGGGAGTGAGGCCAAATGCTGGTCATTGTATTAAAAAGGTAGTTCTTGGCCATGCCACTAACAAGAATCATTTCAATCTTATTTTCAGAATCAATACCTCATTTTTCTTGAAAGAATAATATATATTGTTTTCAATGTCTTTGAAATATCTGTAGCTGGTAGCCAATTACTTATTCATTGCCTTTCAATATCCATGGGAAACTAAGGTATTTGATTACCTAATCTTAACTAGGGTCCTATAATAGTCCTCGATGGACCCATTTGACCTAAATATGTAAAGAGCAAAAATTGCTCAAAAGTTGCAATGTTGCTCAAAAAGTTGCTTGAGCAACCTTTGCAATTTTCATAAAAAAGTTGCAAATGGAAGTTTTGGAATTTTTAACTATCCATGCTTGGGTATATGAGCATGAGAAACATTTTTTCGAAGGTTAGAAGGTTTTCAGTCAAATTTGCATTTTTAAGCAACTTTTACAACTTTTGCAATTTTGCACAAAAAGTGCAACTTTTGCAAAGTTCACTAGATTTCACTTCTAGGACTTGGGAAAGGTTCCAAACTATTAAAAAATAAATAAAACACCTAATACTAGGCTATCTTGACCAAAAACTTAAAAAGACCCAAATTTTGCCTAATTAGCAACTTTTGCTCATATCTTGTACAAAGTGGCCTAGGCATATATATCTTCCTCATATATCTCTCACCATTCATCATGGGATCAAATTGTCTATTCCATTCACTCCAAGTGGCTGGGTAAACCCTAGCCCCAAGCTCATCTCATCTCGTTGAGCACTCAAATGTTCTTGGACATGCCAAACCAAAATGTCCCTAAGGGTCACTAAATGTCATAATGTAGCGATCTTTGATGGGGCATAGCTCAGATCTTGTGTGAGGTATGGATGTGATTCTAGGTGCTATAGGACCATGTTGTGGAGACCTAAAATAAACTCTCTCTCTTTTTGGAGATCTTAATCCATTTTTATTTTGCAACGCCATCTCGAGTGATGTTGAAACTTGTAGTGTTGGCTAATACAAAGTTGCCAATTGCCAAATCTCCCTCCATTCATTGTGGGATTGAACTATCTATTCTATTAGCTTAGAGTGGCTGGGTAAACCCTAGCCCCAAGCTCATCCTATCTCTTTGAGTGCTTGAGCATTCTTGGGCACGCTGAATCAAGACGTCCCTAAGAGTCATTAAATGCCATAAGGTAGCAATCTTTGACGAGGCATATATTAGAGCTTGTGTGAGGTATGGATTCAATTCTAGGTACTATAGGACAGTTTTATGGAGACCTACAATTACCTCTCTCACTTTTTGGAGATCTTATTCCATTTTGATTTTGCAACGCCATCTCGAGTGATGCTGAAACTTGTAGTGTAGGCAAGTACAAAGTCGCCAACTACCAAATCTCCCTCACCATTCATCATGGGATTGAACTATTTTTTCCATTAGCTCTGAGTGGCTAGGTAAACCCTATCCCCAAGCTCATATTGTCCCTTTGAGTGCTCAAATGTTCTCAAACACACCAAACCAAAATGTCCCTAAGAGTCACTAAATGTCATAGGGTAGTGATCTTTGACGGGGCATATCTTAGAGCTCGTACAAGGTATGGATGTGATTCTAGGTGCTATAGGACCATGTTGCAGAGACCTCCAATAACCTCTCTCACTTTTTAGAGATCTTATTCCATTTTAATTTTACGATGCCATCTCGGGTGATGCTAAAACTTGTAGTGTTGGCTAGTACAAAGTTGCCAACTGCCAAATCTCCCTCACCATTCATCATGGGATTGAACTATCTATTCTATTATCTCTAGGTGGTTGGTTAAACCCTACTCCCAATTTCATTTTGTCCCTTTGAGTGCTCAAACATTCTCAGGCACACCAAATTGAAATGTCCCTAAGAGTCACTAATTGCCATAGGGCAGCAATCTTTGATGGGGTATATCTTGGAGCTCGTGCAAGGTATGGATGCAATTCTAGGTGCTATAGGACCATGTTACAGAGACCTAAAATAACCTCTCTCACTTTTTAGAGATCTTATTCCATTTTGATTTTGCGACTCCATCTCAGGTGATGCTGAAACTTGTAGTGTTGATTAGTACAAAGTTGCCAATTGCCAAATCTCCATCACCATTCGTCATGGGATCAAACTGTCTATTCTGTTAGCTCCAAGTGGCTGAGTAAACCCTAGCCCCAAGCTCATCCCATCCCTTTGAGTGCTCGAACATTCTCGATCATGTTGAATTGAAACATCCCTAAGAGTCACTAAATGCCATAGGAAAGCAATCTTTGACGGTGCATATCTTGGAGCTTGTGCAAATTATGGATGCAATTCTAGGTGTTATAGGACCATGTTGCAGAGACCTATAATAATCTTTCTCAATATTTGGAGATCTTATTCAATTTTTATTTTGCGATGCCATCTTGGGTGATGCTAAAACTTGTAATGTTAGCCAATACAAAGTTGCCTACTGCCAAATCTCTCTCATCTTTCATCATGGGATCAAATTGTCTATTCCATTACCTCCAAGTGGCCAAGTAAATGCTAGTCCCAAGTTCCTCCCATCCCATTGAAAATTCAAACATTCTCGAGCATGCCAAACCAAAATGTCCCTAAGATTCACTAAATGTCATAGGGCGACAATCTTTGACGGGGCATATCTTAGAGCTTGTGTGAGGTATGGATGCAATTCTGGGTGCTATAAGACCATGTTGTGGAGACTTACAATAACCTCTCACTTTTTGGAGATATTGCACCATTTTTATTTTGCCATGCCATCTCGGGTGATGCTGAAACTTGTAGTGTTGGCTAGTACAAAGTTTCCAATTGCTAAATCTCCAACACCGTTTGTCATGTGATCGAACTATTTGTTCTGTTACCTCCAAGTGGCTAGGTAAACCCTAGCCCCAAGCTCATCTCTCCCTTTTAGTGCTCAAACATTCTCAGCATGCCAAACCAAAATGTCCCTAAGAGTCACTAAATGCCATAGGGCAATGATCTTTGACGAGGCATATCTTAGAGCTTGTGCAAGGTATGGATGCAATTCTAGGTGCTATAGGACCATGTTGTGGAGACCTAGAATAACCTCTCTCTCCTTTTGGAGATCTTATTCTATTTTGATTTTGCGATTCCATCTCAGGTGATGCTAAAACTTGTAGTGTTGGCTAGTACAAAGTTGCCAACTACCAAATTTCCCTCAACATTCATTGTGGGATTGAACTATCTATTCCGTTAGCTTTGGGTGGCCAGGTAAAACCTAGCCCCAAGTTCATCCCATCTCATTGAGTGCTCGAACATTCTTGGGCATGTCGAATCGAAACATCCCTAAGAGTCACTAAATGCCATAGGGCAGTGATCTTTGACGGGACATATCTCAAAGCTCGTGCGAGGTATGGATGCAATTCTAGGTGCTATAAGATTGTGTGGAAGAGACCTACAATACCTCACTTGCTTTTTGGAGATATTATTCCATTTTTATTTTTCAACACCATCTCGGGTGATGCTGAAACTTGTAGTGTTGGTCAGTACAAAGTTGCTAACTGCCAAATCTCCCTCACTATTTATCATGGGATCAAATTGTTTGTTTTGTTAGCTTTGAGTAGCTAGGTAAACCCTAGCCCCAAGCTTGTCCCATCTTATTGAGCAATCAAACATTCTCAGGCATGCCAAACTGAAACATCCCTAAGAGTCACTAAATGCCATAGGACAACAATATTTGACAAGGCGTATCTTAGAGCTCATGCAAGGTATGGATGCGATTCTAGGTTCTATAGGACCATGTTGTAGAGACCTACAATAACCTCTCTCATTTTTTGTTGATCTTATTCCATTTTTATTTTGCGATGCCATCTTAGGTGATGTTGAAACTTGTAGTGTTGGCCAGTACAAAGTTGCTAACTGCCAAATCTCTCTCACCTTTCATTGTGGGATCAAACTATCTATTCTGTTAGCTCTAGGTGGCTGAGTAAACACTAGCCCCAAGCTTCTCCCATCTTTTTGAGCAATTGAACATAATCAAGCACGTCGAATCGAATCATCCCCAAGAGTCACTAAATGCCATAGGGCAGTGATCTTTGATGAGGCATATCTCAGAGCTCGTCTGAGGTATGGATGTGATTCTAGGTGGTATAGGAATGTGTTGTGGAGACCTAAAATAATCTCTCTCAATTTTTGGATATCTTATTCCATTTTGATTTTGCGATGTCATCTCAGGTGATGCTGAAACTTATAGTATTGGCTAGTACAAATTTTCCACTATTGAATCTCCCTCACAATTCATCATGGGATCAAATTGTCTATTCTGTTAGCTTTGAGTGGCTAGGTAAATCCTCACCCCAAGCTTATCCTATCCTGTTGAGCACTTGAACATTCTCGAGCATGCTGAATTGAAATGTCCCTAAGAGTCACTAAATGTCATAGGGTAGTGATCTTTGATGGGGCATATCTCAAAGCTCATGCAAGGTATGGATGCCATTCTAGGTGCTATAGGACCGTGTTGTGAAGACCTACAATAACTTCTCTTATTTTTTGGAGATCTTATTTGATTTTGATTTTGCGATGCCATCTTGGGTGATGTTGAAACTCATAGTATTGGCCAATACAATCTTGCCAACTACCAAATCTCTCACCTTTCATTATGGGATCAAACTGTCTATTTTGTTAGCTTTGGGTGGCTAGGTAAACACTAGCCCCAAGCTCCTCCCATCCCATTGAGTGCTCAAACATTCTCAAGCATGCCAAACTGAATAATCCCTAAGAGTCACTAAATGCCATAGAGTAGCGATCTTTGACTGTGGCAATTGGATATGTCATCTCATCCAATGATGGAGACTTGTGATAGAAGGTAAAGGGGTGATCATAAATCTCATTTTGAACATGTTTTTTTTTTTGTTGTAATAAGGTAATCCTTGTTTGTAAGGTCAAGGAACTTGAGGGCACCTATACACCCATGTTGCCTTAGTTCTAACAATTTTTCTTTTTTTGTTGTTTTTGTTAATAAGTTGACTCAATAAGTGTTTTGAGAGTCATTTCACCTTATATAGGTCCTATATGTTACAAAAAATCAATTGGTTAAGTTCTAGAAAGAGTTAGTGCAAAACTTGCATTTTACAATTAAGGTTGTTGACAACTTTTTGGCAATTTTAACATTTTTTTGGAAAATCTTGAAATTAACCTTGTAACCAATCAAACTAACTAGTAGTCAGTTGGAATAGATTTCAAATGATGAAAATACCCTCTATGATTTTAGAGGAGGCATAAAGTGTTGGTGATTATTAAGTTTTTTTTTTTATATGGCGAGGGATCACTGGTGATGTTAAACTTTTATATAGGATCATTGAGTTATTGTCAAATATCATTACTTCCTATTTGGAATAGTAAACTTGTACTTTGTTAGAATGAAACACCACTTTAGCTACATGTTATCACTAAATGGAGTTAGTGGAAGATGTTAAAGATCTTCTTGGTTGTCTTAATAGCCATTTCATGGGTTTGAAACATAATCACTTCCCTTTGTGAAGAGTTGTCTGAAAATCAGCAAATTACATGTTGTTGCAAAGAAAATACAATATAGGATGTTGGAAGATTGTTTTAACTCATAGGATGTTGAAGAATCTCTTGGAAGGATGGAATAGATGATAGACTGAAGTTTTTGAGATAGTTATTAGGTGTTCCATGAAGTGTCTAAGATGTTAGTTTGAAGCAAGAAGTTGATTATGATCCATTTCTCAAATTTGCTCATTTTTCCCTTATTGCTTCCCAAGTCTTGAATAGGGAAAGTGATCAAGTAGTTTTGTGAAGTTGGGTAGAAGTTTGTTCAATGTTGTAACCAAGTTGGAAAGAGTCTTTGAAGACACTTACAAAGGTGGGAAAGGCTATTTTAAAAAAAAGTATTCTTGCTAGGAATACACTAGCTTTTTGTTGAGCACTTTGTATCATTTTGGATGCAATTTACATTAAAATTAAATACATGAAATGCACTTAAAATATAAACAAGAAAAACAAGATATATATTATGATAACCAATAATGTCATACATGAACAAACATATCATATATTAACCAATAATTTCATAAGTCTAATAATTTTCATGCATAAAATATATGTCATTCATCAAATATAAAATGTCATATATACATCAAATGTATATCAAATATGTCCACTGACATAAAATCCAACATATATGTCCTCTAATGCCTATACATGCGTGTCTATCAACTATATCTTCTCCTTCCAACAAGGGGAAGGAAACAAATTCCTAGAGGTCTTTAGTCATTGTATGGAGGGAGATGATGGGGATGATGGGGTCTTCCTCACACACTCGTTCGTCCTCTTATTTAGGCTCTTCTCTAACTTGAGCTGATACAAAAAAAGTAGATATGAATCAATAATTATTATACATTGAAATAAAATATATGTACACACAAAATTAATTATTTTCTTATTGCCATCAAATAATCACTCTGTATGTCCACCTCAAAGGCTCGTGGATGATCAAGTGTAATAAGGCCCTACAAAAATTCAATCAATATAATCAATTATAAATAACATTAGAAATTTTGATACTAACTATTATAAACAACAAAATTATTTCATACCTCGGTCAATGGCTCTAAACTAGCCATTGCTATAGCAACTCCATGATTGATGAATTGGCAAAGATGAGGAGTCTTAGACATCAACAACTGCATGCCATATAATACAATTTACATGTAACATAAAACATGAAACAAATATAATCAAATGAATTAAATTAACATGAAACAAATGTACCTCTATGAAGCTCATATCATGCCTAGGCTCGGAGTCCCTTGTGAATGTCGATGTCTAGTAGAGAACTAATGTACACGCATAATTTTTTTTATCAATCCTTCATATGATTAATTAATAAATATATGTATTAATTTAAATGATTAAGTCGATACATACCTCTTGACTCATTGACAAGATAACAAATGGGGTTGGGGAATCTATACTAAGGCTACCAACACTCTTACCCTGAATTTTGAACAATGTCAATACATGCTAATTAATTAGTCATTAACTATACATATGAAATGTGATCAAATTAGTTTATTATAATTGTAATTTACATATGTGTCAATGCCAAACGTGTCACTCAGGAACTCATCAGTGACTAGTCCATCATCCATATAGTCTCTAGCATGATTTCCAAATGTGCAAAAAGATCCACATGATATGCACATGTGACCTTGATGCACAAAAGACTCCTCCTCAACTAATGGACTTATG
Organism: Cupressus sempervirens; assembly: GCA_028749045.1. Classification (NCBI taxonomy): domain Eukaryota; kingdom Viridiplantae; phylum Streptophyta; class Pinopsida; order Cupressales; family Cupressaceae; genus Cupressus; species Cupressus sempervirens. The sequence continues at coordinate 781,676,460 of CM053793.1, read as the reverse complement.
CAATGAATGAGGGTCCACATCAAAACATTAATATTCCTTAGAGTGCTGGTCTCTACATGTTCCTTCACAACTAAAGGAATAATCACATGCTCACTCTGTGGCTTGATAACAAGTGCCCTAACTACATTAGGGTCATGATGTGCCCCTAGCCTCTCAAATGATGACACCCCACCTCTACCCTGAGATTCTAATATATCAAAATAATTGGGGATCTCTCCAAGGAAAAATTCACAATATAATTTCTTTAAGAAATATATTGGAATCTCATGATTATTATAGGGAGGGGCATCAAATACCATCCACCATCTATCCCAAAACTTATTTCTAATACCATCATGTATACACCAATGGATGTGGAACCTTTTAGTTGTATGTTTAACAATATCTTGTTCTCTAGGCTTTTTAGACAATGCACAAATGCTACCTTTTGGTATTTCTTTATTTTTAATTTTTTTTTTACATCTTGATATGATAATTTGTTTTAATAATATCTTCTTTTTTTATCCCTCTTAACATGCCAAATATCCAATTGACCACTAACATAAGCTACATTCATCATAATGGACTCGAGGGAGGATGCCAATTATGCTCTCATCGGATTGGTTTGTCCACAAGCTTTCAACCTACCAATGACTACTAATTCATTTTTCCCTCTTTCTATTTCATTCATTATGTTGTCTTGGGTGCCAGGAGGAGGTCTTCCAATTAGTTCAGGTTGTGGAATTTCTCGCTCTTTTTGTGGAGTGTTTTGATTTTCATCTTCTTGAGGGTTTTCATTTGGATCTTGTGGAGGGTTTTTATTTTGATTTTGTTGATCCAGCTGGGGATTTGGTGGTTCATTATTCACATTTCCTGATAAGAAACAAATTAAAATTTAAATAAATAAACAAATTTAAAGTGAAATTGAAAAAAACCTAAAAAATAATGTAAAAACTTACAAAACAATGCAAAAACATATAAAACAGTGCAAAAACAAGAGTAGAAAACATACGACGTGATCCAATCTTGAACTTTGGCAACGAGGAGGCATTTTGAGGAGGTAGGTGACAAAATTCTTCAATCCATGTGCGCACTGTGAGGAGAAATGCAAGAAATATAAAATGGGTCGCATGTTTGTAGCTCATTTATAAAAAATATTACTTTCAAAATGTGTGTGCGTGCTATAGCATGTACACACTTTTGAAAACTAAAAAAAAAACTTTGTGTCATGTTTTTGGCACCACAACTTAGTGCACATACCCAATATTTTTATAGTTCTTAGCAAGATGACCAAGTTCTATAAAAATGCAACATCTTTTACTAGTATCTCTTTTCCTCAAATGATGCTTTACACAATTCATACCATTGTGTCCAAATTCTCCACAACAATGACATCTACACTAGGTGTTGTAGTCCCAACCAAACATGATTTTTACAATTTGTTCTACTGGATTCAATATCTTGGTTTTTCATTCTGATGACTTGTGTCCATGTTTCTTACATTTGTGACATTTTCCTTCAAATCTTGGTTTCTCTTTGCATTCATTAACCTTATGACCATGTTGATTGCAATTGTAGCACTTTCCATTGAATTTTTTTTTTCCATTGCTCGAACAATTGTTTGATATATGACCTATCTTACCACAGTGATTGCAAGTAGGTCTTTGATTGTTCTGAGCTCCTTGCTTGGATGATTCTCCTTCTTTTGTATATCCAATTCCTACTTTTCCTTTTTTTCTATAGACATTTTGCTCATTGTATTGATTCATGTCTACTTGAGATTTCATCATTCTTTTTATTGATTTGACTTTCAGAGTTTAGATCATTTTGTAATCTTTCATTGATTTGGCTTTTAGAGTTTAGATCATTTCGTAATCTTTCATTTTCAAATCTTAGACTCATGGTTTCCTCATTTGCATTGGAGAGTTGATCATTAAGGTCTTCTTGTTGAAGGGATTGATTCTAAATTTCATTATTCCTTCCATCTATCTCTTCTTTTATTTTGTTTTTTTTCTCCATGACTTCACATAGCCTTATTGACTGAATTTCTAGTTCTCTTCTTAGTTTTCTTACTTCTTTTGCAAGGAACCATTCTTTTTTAGGAGTTCTTTGATTGCTTCATTGTATTCACCTGAATTGCTTGAATGAAGCTCTTCAATTCTTTCTTCAATGTAGAGATGATCATTCATTTGAATTGCAAGTTATTTTCTTCTTTTTAGGGATTGAGAGAGTTGGTCCTTTGCTTTCTTGAGTTGGGCAATAGCCATTTCAAAATCTAGCTTCTCTTTTTCAATAGCTTTGTCAAGTTTGAATGTCTCCATGGCCTTGATCTTTGCTCAAGCTGTTAAACTTTCTCCTGAGAACCATAAACTTCTGATACCAATTGTTGGAAATATTCTAGACTATGCGAAGTTACTAAAAGGGGAGGGGTGAATTAGTAACTTCTAAAATTTTTACAATTTCAACTCTTAATCCAACAATCTAATTAGCATTTAATCCTTCTCATATAATCTAATCTAATTGCATGCATAAGAAACTAAAAACATGAAATCATTCATAACATTGTGACATAAAGATTTGGTGACCCAAAAATCTTCCAAGTAGAAAGTAAAACTGGGGTGGGGATGATACCCACAAGCTTTAGTATTATAGTGTAAAGTTGGCTTGTTAAGACTTACATTGATCACTTCTGATGATCTACCCTATTAGGAGCAATAAGGACTGATAGGTCCACCTTGTGAAATGATTTAGAAACATACAATAAAGTATGCACTCGGTAAAGAGATTTATAAAAGACTATTAGGTCTACCTTGTTTAAAGGATTTGACTAATCCACCTATTATGATGAAACAATAGTTGATCTCTAATCTAAAACTTGGTTTGCTAAATGAGATTCCTTTAGATACTAATCACCTTGTTGTGATAAATATGTCTTTGCTGCTCCTTATACTGCTGTAGCCTTTGTAATTCACTGTTTTCTCTTCTTCTCTGATTATATTTGATTACATTGCATTCACACACACTCTCTTTCATGCACTTGGATATGATACAATACATTACATATATACCAATCCAATTATACAAATTACAAAGTCAACCACTATACAAGTTTACACAAATATTACAAAGTCAGCCCAAATGAAGACACTTAGGTTTTGAAGATTGACTTGGTGAGGTTCTGATACTCGACATCCACTATCAATGCTCGACATCGTCATGCACTCAGTAGATGTAGAAGCTCAGTCCATACTGATCACTTCCAATTAGTCTTGAACTTGGTCTACATTGGTAACTTGGTAGATATTGTGAAACTTGTCATATAAATTGAATCACTTGTGGAGCATTACATAAATCGGTAAACACTCTCACCTCAAGCTCGATATAAAATGAGTCACTTGGTTAACATTGACTAGCTTGGGTAACACTGGACTTGCATCACATAAATTGAGAACTCGAAAAAAACTACACAACTTGGTTTGCACTGGTAAACTCGACATACACTAAGATGCATGGTTTACACTATTGATCTTCACTATAACTGTGACTACTCGATAACCACTAGGATTTGTCCAAAGGACTCGTTAGCAACCATAGAACTCAAAAACAACTGAAATGCATGGCAAAAATTGTTAACTATACAATGAGTTTGATAGCTATATACAATCTGAATAAGTGTATGTCACTAATAACAAACTTGACTAATATATCAATAGTTACAACTATACACTTCACTAGCATTATATGAATATTTATGACTTTGTTTCCCATTTGGACATTTCACTTGTTGAATTTTGATATCCATGGTATTTTTAGTTGGCTAATAGTTTGTGTATTTGTGAAAGTTGGTCTAGAAAATTCTTTGCATCTTTCCTAATTGATATTTCAAGTGTTTTGATTTGGATAACATCTTTATAACATTATTTATATATTGCAGTTCAATTTTTATAAGTTACTCTTGTTTGCAATTAGTGATAACTTGATGATCTATTTATGTACAACTCTTTGAAATGAAATGATTCTGTTATATATGTTGTGATAGTTTGATCACCAAGTGAGAAGAAATTAACCAAATTTTAGAATCCTCTTGGTGTTCAAGGAAATTCTTGATGCACTTCACATATTACTAGATGATGTTTTTGTTGGTGCAATCATCTCAAGAATGTATTTTCCAAGGTTATAGCTTTTTTTTCTAGTTGATAGAAGTTTTTCTTTAACTTTTAATGAGTCCTTGCTTGTTTTCACTTGACTTGAATATGGCATTACACTAATTTTCATCCTACTTTGATGTATGGGGACCTACATTGGGAGTATTTATGTGGAAGATGTGTTTATAGCCAGTTAGTGATGTATTTTTTGGTGTATCTACACATTACCTTGTTGTCGACCTTTGAAGATATATGATAGGGTGCAAAGAGTTTCTAGATTAGTTAAATATGTGTTAAGATGCTTTTAGGTCCACACTATCTCCTAGATTAGACAACCTTTAACACAATTTTAGAGTGACGACCAATTTGATAGGACCTGCTCTTTTCCATAGAGGCTTCACTTAGTGAATCTGAATCATAGCACGTGCATCCCTAACATACTAAAGAATGCATACTTTATATTCAAAAAAGAATATCCCAAACTCCTTTGCTACCCCATTCTAATACCCACCCAATACTTCCACACACATGTTTTCCTATATAAACCCCTAACCTCTGTCCCAAAAAACCTCGCTACCTCCTATTTAGGCAATAGATTGCCTCATTTTTTTGGCCATTTTAAATCCCCCAATATGAATGCACGTGATCTTGTATTTCCCCTTCTCTAAAGATCTTGTGTGTTTTCCTCTAATCTAATAGACTATGTCAAAGATTGAAATGAAGAAGATTGTACATATAAAAGATCAAATAATATAGTGCTATTATAAATTTGTGGTAGAAAGAGGGAGTGGTGATGGCATTATGAAGTTGATCATTTGAGGTAGAGATTCAAGGATAGCTTTATTTTTTAAAAATTGCTGAAGGTAGGACATCGAAAGCTTGTTCATCTTGATTCACATGTTCATGTATTTTCCTCCTAGATAATGTGTCTATCCAAAAAGTACAATATCTTTCCCTAAGGTAGTACATCTCTATTGAAAATATAAGGTAGGCTAGATTACTGAGAGGGGAGGGGTGAATTGGGAAACAATAAAAACTTTTAACTCACTTCACTAATTAATCCTTCATATATTATTCTGATCTAATTGCATGTATGAAAGAATGCAAGTAATAAACCATTCATAACACTTTGAAACAAGGTATGGTGACCCAAAAACCTTCCAAATAGAAAGAAAAACTAGGGTAGGGATGATATCCACAAGCCTTAGCACTGCAAAATAAAGTTGACCTGTTAAGGCTTACAATTGACCACTTATGGTGATCTGCCTTGTTAGGAGCAATAAGGACTATTAGGTCTACCTTTTAAAATGATTTACAAACATACAGTGAAATATGCACTCTGTTAAGAGATTTAGCAAAAGACTGCTAAGTCCACTTAGTTAAAGGATTTGATTGATGCACTTAATAGAATGAATTTATGGTTGATTTTTGATCTACAACATTGATTTCTTGAATGAGATTTCTTGAATTGCAATGATCACCTGACTGTGATAGATAAGTCTCTGTTGTCCCTTATACTACTTGTAGTCTTCTTCAATTTGCACACATCTTCTCCTTACTCATTACTTGATTACTTTCTTACATTGGATATGATGCAAGAGCATCTAGTGGCATAAGGGAAATCCTGTATCACCCAAAAATATACTTAGTATTAGTTTTTGTTTGAAGTATTTTCATTTTTGGATATCCATTTGGGTCAAATAAAGATTCCAACTCTCATAGTTCCACTATTGGTTTTCTAGGTTAAAGTTTTTGAGCACCGTGGGATACATGCCAATGTAAAAAATGGGTTATTTTGTAATTAAGTAATAATTATGATGAGTTAGAGGGTGTAAGTTGGAGGGATGATTATATTTTTAATTTAAAGCACTCCAAAAAAAGAATTAGGTTACAAGGCTTTATGATTTGAAAGTTATTGTAATTTTAATTTGCTTGGAGACCTCCTAAGAGCGCTTCAAAGTTAGATTTGAGGCACTAAATGGCCTCGTACAGGCCCAAAAAATGGAGAATGAGTAGAGCTTGTCCATAGGGCTATAGAGCACTTCGAGAGCTTTTTGGAAATGTAAACGGTTCATCAATCAAAGTTTTAGATCAAAAGTTATGCCTCTCGAAAGTTGGACTACCATTTATGAATTCTTCTAATTTTACACCGACTTCTAACATGATTTATAGAACCTTTTTTTTTGGTGGTGGATGTCAAATGGAATATTTTAGAATTTATTCATAATCCTAAACCTAATTGGGGTTTATTTAAGAACATTTCTAGCATTGTAAAGGCAGTTCTTGGTGGAGTTTGGGAGAAGGTACTCGAGGAAGATTTTCTCTAGATTCAGACAACTTTGTAAGGCCATAGGGCATGTATTAGAGTCTATTTACAGAGTACTAAATGTAATAGTAGATCACTTTTGATAATAATATTTCTCTTTCCCTATTGTGTTCATTTTGGTCTTTGGATTTGCCTTCATCAGTGGTATAAGAGCAGGTTCTCTTGGGTGTGTAGACAGAGCACCGACTATAAGGCAGTTTGTACAAAGACTATTTGGTTATGGGTTTTGATACTATGAGAAGATGCCTCCATGAAGGGAGCATGGTGGAAGGGCTAGAGTTGTTACACCTAAGGTTAGAACCCTCTAGAGAAAAGTTTAGGCATTGCAGGAGGAGATTTGTAGAGAGATGAATGTTGTTGTAGGCGATGAAAGTGAGGAAGAAAATGAAGAAGAAGGAAATATTGGGTAGGAAGGGGAAGGAGATGGAGAAGTCCTAAACTAGGTAGAGGAGAGGCTTTTTAGGGCTATTGCTAAGCTTGGAAAAAGACCTAAAATTTATGTCCACATGTTTACGAGAAATCTAAATCCAGATGAGTTGATCAACTAGATCAATAAACTAGAGGAATATTTTGAGTATGAGGATATCGGGGACCCTGATAAGGTTAAGCTTGTGAAGGCCAAAATGAAAGGCCATGCCAAAATCTAGTGGCAAGAGATTTAGCTGGAAAGAAATAGAAGAAGAAAGGAGAAAATCACAAGATGGGATTGCATGGTGGACAAACTAAAGAAGTAGTTCATTCATGTTGATTATGAGCTTGATTTGTTCAAGAAAGTGCAAGGGTTAAAGCAAGCAGGAAAATCTGTCCAAGAATATACAGAGGAATTTTACCAAGTCCTTCTTAGGGCAAGGCATGTAGAAGCAAACAAGGAGAAGGTCACCCATTACATTAGTGGGTTAAGACCTAGCATTGAGGAGGAGTTAAGTCTGGTTAGAATGACTAGCATTGAAGATGCATACTAGTTTGCCCTATGAGTTGAGGAGATGCTAAAAAAAGGTTTGATGGAAGGAAAAGAGGGTGCAGCCAAGGAGGAAGGGGTGGTGATAGGTCATTTGGAGGCCAAAATGAGAACCAAAAGAAAAATGAAGATGTGGGTACTAGCCAAAACTAGAGGAATGAGGCTTTTAATCGCTCCCATCATCAGAAATTTGGAGATCAAAGAGGAAGAGGTAGAGGATGTGGACAAGGTTTAGGAAGAGGAGGCTTCCATGGTACCTATTTTCATTGCAATGAAGAAGGTAATCATGCCTTTGAATTCCCTCAATGCCAAGGAAGGACAAATAGGAGAATTGATGGTCAAGTAAGGATTGCTCATGTGGATGAGGATGCACGATCATCACATTTAGAGGATGCAAAAAGAGGAGAGGTTCTAGTTAATGAAAACATCTTACTAACCGGTGAGACTAAACCTGGACAAAGGAGGAGTTTGTTTCATACTAGGTGCAAGTGTGAGGGTAAATGTTGTGATGATATTGTTGATGGTGGAAGCACTAACAACTTGGTGCCAGAGGAGATGGTCACAAAGCTAAAGCTCAAGAGGGAGAAACACCTCCAACCCTATTAGATTTCTTAGGTGAAGGATGATCATAAGGTCCTAGTTAGTGAAAAATGTCTGGTAAAGTTCAAGATTGGGAGTTACCATGATGAGGTTCTTTGTGACATCATTTGAATGGATGTTTGCCATTTATTTTTGGGAAGGCCATGGTAGTTTGATAGCCATGTTGTACATGATGGTCATGCAAATACATACTCTCTAACAAAGGATGGAGTTCACCACAAATCGAAGCCCTTGATAAAGGAAGGTGAAAAGTTATGTAGTAGTGCTAGGGTATGCCTTGTTGATGGAAGAAATTTTTTGGATGGCATGAAACATTGGTTTATGTGTTATGCTTTGATTCTTAGAAATGATTAGGAAGCTAGTAGTGAAATTTCACTTGAAGTTTTAGGTCTATTAAATGAGTATGGAGATGTCATCTCTGATAATGGTCCAAAAGGGTTGCCACTAGTAAGGAAAATTAGTCATCATATGGATTTAATCCCTAGAGTTAGTTTTCCTAACAAGGCTACTCATAGGATGACTCCTACTAAAATTGAGGAGCTAAATAGACAAGTTCAAGAGCTATTAAGGAAAGGTTTGATTCAAGAGGACTAGTACTTGTAGTGCTGGCACCAAAGAAGGATGGAGTGTGGAGAATGTGTATAGAATCTTAGGCTATAAATAGAATAACCATCAAGTATTAGTTTCCTTTTTGACGAATGGATAATCTTATGGACTATTTGAGTAGAGCTTAGTACTTCACAAAGATAGATCTCAAGAGTGGCTATCACTAGATATAGATATGAGAGGGAGATGAGTGGAAGACTGCATTCAAAACCAAGGAGGGTCTATATGAGTGGTTAATCATGCCCTTTGGACTGATCAATGTGCCAAGCACCTTCATGTGGCTTATGAATGAGGTACTAAAGAAATTCTTGGGAAAATTTGTTATTGTCTATCTAGTTGATATTTTAATTTTCAAAAAATCTTTGAATGAAAATTTATTGCACATTTTTAGTGTCCTTGAAAGGTTGAGGGAAGAGAAATTGTTGATTAATTTGAAGAAGTGTTGCTTTGTCAAAAAGGAGTTAGTCTATTTGGGGTTTGTTGTATCAACTAAGGATCTCAAAATGGACCCAAAGAAGGTAAAGGACATCTTGGAATGGCCTACTCTCTACTACAAAGGTGAGGTCATTCCATGGTCTGGCTAGTTTTTACAAGAATTTCATTAGGAATTTCAGCAACATATGTGCACCCCTAACTAAAACAATGAGGGGGGATAGAAAAGAGTTCAAGTGGACTACATGAGCTACAAGGAGTTTTGAATTATTGAAAAAGAAGGTGACATAGCAACCTATGTTGGAACTTCCTAATTTCAATTAAGTGTTCCAAGTGGATTGTGATGCTAGTGCAATGCTATTGGGGTTGTATTGAGCCAAGAAGGTCAGCCTATTGCCTACTTTAGTGAAAAATTGAACTATGCAAAGAAGAAGTATCCTGTTTATGATTAGGAGTTCTATGCAATAGTTCAAGCTTTAAAGAAATGGAGGCATTATTTGCTACAAAAAGAATTTGTCTTGTATACTGATCACCAGGCATTGCAATACCTAAATAGCCAAGGTAAATTGAATCAGAGACATTTGAAATGGGTAGAGTTCATGCAAAGCTATACATTTGTGTTTAAACATAGAAGTGGAAGGTCTAAATAGGGTTGTAGATGCATTAAGTAGGAGACAATTGTTGTTGATAGTAATGCAGGTTGAAGTGGTTGGGTTTGATGAACTCAAGAATTTGTACCCTGAGGATTCTAATTTTATAGAAGCATGGAAGGCTTGTAAAGAACCTATTACTCTAGACAAGACCAGGTGGCTAGATTACTTGATTTAGGATGGTATGTTGTTCAAGGGTAGTCAAGTGTGTATTCCAAGGAGTTCTATGAGGGAGAACTTGATCAAGAAAAAACACAATGGAGGGATGGCAGGACACTTTGGTCGAGATAAGACCATTGCCATCATTAGAGAACATTATTTTTTGCCTTAATTGTCACAAGATGTGAAGAGGTTTGTGCAGAGTTGTCAAGTATGTCAAACAACCAAAGGATTTAGTCAAAATACTGGACTCTATCAGCCATTACATGTTCCATTGAAGCCTTGGGAGGACCTAAGTATGGAATTTTTTCTTGGGTTTCCAAAGACACAACGGGGTAATGACTCAGTATTTGTGGTGGTTGATAGATTCTCCAAGATGGCACATTTCATTCTATGCCACAAGATGCATGATGCAATGCATATTGCAATTTTTTTTTTCAGAGAGGTGGTGAGGTTACATGGTCTCCCAAAGAGTATTATTTCTGATAGAGATACTAAATTTGTGGGGTATTTCAGGAAGGCATTGTGGAAAAAGTTGAGGATAGAATTGAAGTTTAGTTCTACACATCATCTATAGACTGATGGACAAACAGAAGTAGTAAATAGAAGTCTGGGCAATTTGTTGAGGTGTTTAGTAGGAGATAAGCCCAAGGGATGAGATTTGATTCTACCACAATTAGAATTTTCTTACAATAATTCTATAAACATAAGTACTGGTAGATCACCATTCCAAATTGTGTATGAGAGTAGTCCAAGGACTGCACTAGAGCTAAGGAACATGGAGCAAGGGGAGAGGACAAGTGTCGAGGCAAAAGAATTCACTGAACATGTCAAGAACCTACATGAGGAGGTACATGCACATATTACCAAGATGAACCAATAGTATAAGGCTAGGGAGATCAAAAGAGGAGACATAAGGAATTCCAAGTAGGGGATTTGGTTATGGTATACTTAAGGAAGGAATGATTTCTAGCAGGTACCTACAACAAGCTAAAGATGAAGAAATTTGGCTCATACAAAATTTTAAAGAAACATGACATAGGAAATGCATATGAGGTGGAGTTTCCAAATGGGATTTACATTTCTCCTATTTTTAATATTGCAGACTTAACAAAACATCATGATGATGGTGTAGATGAGGGGTTGATGCTGGAGCCATGTCCAATTCTTACTTCTGCAAAGGAAGAGATTAAAGAAATCTTGGATAGTCATGTGGGCTGAAGTACCAGAAATAGGCAATATGAAGGATACCTGGTGAAGTGGAAAGGACAACCAATAGAAGACTCAACTTGGATATCCACAATGGAGGTTTCCCATTTGGGTTTTCCTCTACTAGCTATAAAGTGGTAGGGTCATTTTTCAATATACCCTAGGTGTCTGATGTAGGAGCATCTAGTGGCATAAGGGCAATCCTGTATCACCCAAAAATATTCTTAGTATTAGTTTCTATTTAAAGTGTTTTCATTTCTAGATATCCATTTGGGTCAAATAAATATTCCAACTCTCATAGTTTCACTATTGGTTTTTTGGGTTAGAGTTTTTTAGCACCTTGGGATATGTGCCAATGCAAAAAATGAGTTATTTTGTATTTAAGCCATAATTATGATGAGTTAGAGGGTGTAATTTGGATGGATGATTATATTTGTAATTTAAAGTACTCTGGAAAAAGAATTGCGTCAAAAGGCTTTACAGTTTGAAAGTTATTACAGTTTTAAATTGCTTGGAGACCTCCTAAGAGCACTTCAAAGTCATATTTGAGGAACTAAATGGCCTTGTATGGGCTTGAAAAATGGGGAAGAAGCAAAGCTTTTCCATTAGTTATAGAACACTTGGAGAGCTTTCTAGAAATGTAAACGGTTCATCAATCAAAGTCCTAGATCAAAAGTTATGCCTCTCAAAATTTGGACTACCATTTCTAGATTCTTCTAATTTTATATTGACTTATAACATGATTTCTATAACCTTTTGTTTTGGAAATGGATGTCAAATGACATATTCTAGAATGTATTCTTAACCCTAAACCTAATTGAGGTTTATTTAAGAACATTTCTAGCATTGTATAGGCAGTTCTTGGTGGAGTTTTTGAGAATGTACCGGAGGAAGATTTTATCTAGATTCAGATAGCTTTGTAAGCCCATAGGGCATGTCTTAGAGCCTATTTTCAGTGTACTAAATGTAATAGCAGACCACTTTTGATAATAATATTTCCCTTTTCTTATTGTGTTCAATTTTGGTCTTGGGATGTTCCTTCGTCAGGATATGATATAATATATTACATATATATACCAATCTACTTGATTACCTTTTGGAGTTAGCTATGATACCAAATTCATAATTCAAAAAGTCAGCCCATTGTTGTAACTTGGGTTGTGAAGACAATACCGGTGATATTTTGACACTTGGAAAATGTTGTCAACACTTGATAAATTCTGGCACTTGGTTGACATTGAAGCTTGGTCCATACTGATCACTTCAAGTAGCTAGAACTCAGTCAACATTGAATGATTCAGTGAACACTGAGAAAATTGATAGCTACTGAATGACTAGGTTGATACTACATGACTTGGTCAACATTTGATTCTCTTCGCTAGCACTACAAGCTTGGTAGACACTGTAGAACTTGGTTAACACTACAACGCTTAGTTAACACTAAATCTTCATCACTTTTACTGGATAGCTCGGTAGACTCTACTACACTTGGGAAATATTGTAAAGTGTCTTAGATGCTTGGTAGATACTATGAAGCTTGGCATGAATTTCAATTTGACTATTTAACTCAGTAGCAATTGAAACACTTGGTTAACATTGTTGGATGAATGACAAGCTTGGTAGCAACTGTAGAGCTCGATATCAATGTAAACAACTAACTAAGCATTAAGTTACTAATAGACAAGATGACGTCAATGTCAATAATCTCCCCCTTTGGCATTAGTGACAAAAACACTTACCATACAAAAAATTTGATTCCTCAAAATTACAAGTCAAAACTTCCTTTATCAACATTCAGTGTCTTCAACTTGGTTTTGACTTACTGCTGATGTAGCTCGATAAATTACTCTATTTTTTTTATTTTTCATAATCGCTTATGTAAACATATTTTCTACTAATCTCTACATGTATCTACATATTACTACTACCCCATACATATATCATCCCTATACATATATCTAGAGTATGATAATATTTTCTATACAAATAATCTTCTCTCCCTTTATCAATAATACATATCTTCTCCCCCTTTTTGACATAAATGCCAAAGGTGCAAAAAATTTACAAGTTAATGTTAACCAAATGTGTTCACACCAAAAAATTGAATTTGAGACCTAAGCATACCCTAACATTCATAAATTTGAAATTTCAAAAAATTAGGGCACATGAGAATACTTTGGTTATGCATATTATATCCTAAGTCCCAAGGTTAAGCCATGTTTTAATATTTTTGTGGGGCCACAACTTTTCATACCATTAGATCTTCCTAGATGTATGGTCATCGCCTTGTTACCTTATGAATTTACACAGGACTTATGGAAGGTGAAAAAGTGACAAGTGGACATGTAGCATGGTGGACACTCCTTCCTTAGTTCTAACAAAGTGCATCATACATTTTCCCAGCCATTGATCTTCCTGAGATCAACAGTCCTTGCTATGTTGTTATGGAAAGCTGCAAGTATTTTTATTTATGCAACATAGCGAGAGGTTGACACGTGCCATGTGGGTCCTATCTTTGTTGTGGGCTACAAGTGAGGTGGATAGATTGTCAGATGAGTTGGTGAAAGACAATGTTTATATTGGTTAGGTTCTGAATTGGTGTGTTCTCAAAGCCATCATATGGATTATGATCAAGTGGTTATCATTTTGTCACCAAAAAGAGTTGCACAAAGGATAACTATAGTGACATGGTGAGGTCCTAACACATATCCCCAATGGGCCCCCATGTCTTGAGATCGTAAAAGAGTGAAAAGTCAAAGCTATGATAATACAACTATGTTCCTGTGTTACAATCTTATGATCCAACATAAGATTGTGAAGTTAATTAACAGAGTCGCCGATGTTATGATATGCAACTATCGTAACCTTGTAGAAGCATATGGTTGTAGCAGATGGTAAAAGGGATTATGATCTTAAGATGTGGTTGTCATAAGATCATAGGTGCAGCTAAGGAAGTCTTCTGAAGGCACAAAGATGAAGGATTGTTGTAGCATTTGGGTGATTGTAAGATCATAAAGAGACTTCAAAGGGGGCCTAATGTTAAGATAGAGTGACAATATTAGGATCAAAACCTTGAGATGACCAAGATGAAGGTATTTCACTTGTCCAAGCTAGAAAAGAAAAGGGTCTTTGTCCAATGAAATTGTAGGAAAAGTACACAATGATCATTGAATATAATTGACCTACTAATACATATGACTTGGTGTGCTGATAGTGAAGAAAAAATGACTCTTTAATGATGGATAAGATTTTTGATCATTTGTAGGTTTCTTTCAGCCTATTAAATGCAAAAGCAACATGCACTCATCGCATTGTTATCCATCAACCCAATTATGCATTAATGACTGCCACTTCTATCTTCTCAAGATCATTCTTTCGGGAAAAATATTAGATTTTCTTGCATCTCAGTTTTCTCCAAAATTAGATTTTCTTGATCCTTATGGTTATCTTAATAATGTTAGTTGTTCCTTGGCTTCTAATAGAAGTTTCTTAGTTATGATTCAACTATAAAAACAAGTTTTGTACCTTTTTGAATGCTTGATCTTTCTATAATTCTCATGTATTGCTTCAAATGCATACTACTATAATTTCTCATGCCTCTGAGCCATTGTAATTGTTTTTTGTATATCTTTAAGCCATTAACACATTGTGCAAGACTCCTTTTCCTCTAGTTAATGTTCTTGTCTATATTTTTTAATTTGCATGATTGTATCTATTTTTGCATTTAAATGATTTTAAATGAAGTCTCTTCCTATATCATTCTTTTGTTGTCTAACTTAAATGTGATTTTCAAATTAAAAAAAGTCTGAATTTGTATTCCTTGAGGTTATAACTGGTTAATTGTGCATTTATGGGTAGAAATAAGATCAAACACTCTATTTTGGTGCATCACCTCCTTAGAATAGTTTAGGTAGTTTGCTTCTATGAATTCTTTCTCCCTTTTCCTCTCTAAGGGTAGTTAGGTACATCTTGATAGCAAAGGAAGCCAACCTTCTCTAGAGACTCAACCTCACAATTCAAGTCCCACAGCTTGGAGGTTGTTTCCATGTTTCACAAGGTTGTCCTTAGGTAAAATATTTGGACAAGGGTGTAAAATTTTTTGGCATGCCTAGTGAGACTATATTTAGAAGATTTCAAAGCCTACTGGTGTCAAAAGGGAAGAATTTCATGTTGATGCTAAGAAGATAGTGTTTCTCTCAGTATTCTAGGCCTTCAAGAGGCTCTTTTCTACAAAGTTCTTGGTGACTCTACATCATTCACATCTAGTTTCAAACCAAGGTTGTTGTGATTCATGCCTAAAGCTAAAACAAGGGCATCTTCTAGAGGTAATTTCCAATATCAAGAGCTTTCATTTTTCAATCCTAGAAGAAAGAAGACTAGATTGTCTTTATCACTAGTTAAGAGTACAAAAGAAATCCATACACCTGCAAGATCAATTTTTACTCCTCCTATTGTGAGATCTCAAGCTATAATACCATCAGCTCATATTAATAGACCACTTTTTTATATGGCTAGAGCTCATGCTTTTTCCACCTTTAATGGTGGAATTCCTCTTTTGTTAGCCCCAATACATGACATACCAGCATTTTCTCTTAAAAGTATACCTAAATTTCCTAGTGAAACTTCTATCTCTCCCTTGGAACACATTCAAGAGGTTGCAAGTGCCTACAATATCCATGGTATTACAGAAGATGATATGGCCGTTAGACTCTTAGCTTCATCTTTAAAAGGGAAAGCCCTACAATGGTACTCTTAGAATAGTCATGCTTCTAATTCAAATGCAAATCACAATAAGGCCATAGTCCATCAAAACAACATGGCTTACGACCAAGATTTTTTCCCCTCCTACAATTATTCATATAATGAGAGCCAACCTAAGGATGCCTCATAAATGCAAAGATAGGGTGATTACTCTTCCATGAATCATCAGGTGGAGGAACACTGTAATATAAACCATGACTACATTGCTTATAATACTAGGAGAAAAAGAAGAGCTATTGAAGATGCTATCCCTCGTCCTCCTAATCAAGATTCAACATCAAATGCAACACCTCATATACAAGAGAAAAATGATCAATCAAATTCTCCTCAACAACAAAGATAAAGTGATTGCAGAGGAGATGTGAATGGCCCCCAAGTTCTTCTAGCTCAACCCCCTACACATGTAGCTTCCAAGGCTTCCACCAAAGAACCTAATGCTTCATTTAGTGTGGTAGAATAGATGAATAAAGTGAATGTGAATATTTCCATGTGGGATGTTGTTGGTACTATACCCATGCAGAAGAGGTTGTTGTAGCAAGAATTGGAGAGTATTGAACCAAAGGATCAACCACCTAGCATGGAAAGTGCCACAATCCTAGTACAACCATCAAGGGAGGTGGAAACGAGTAAAAAGATTAGACCTACCCCATTTTATGTTTTTATGATTATAGGGGATAAACTAGTCCACAATTGAATGATTGATTTAGGGGCTAGTAATTCAATGATGCCTAAGTGTGTTGCTGATGCTTGAGAAATGAAATACAAGCCCATTGTTAGGGATGTATTATAGTTGGATGGTAGCACTAAAAAGACTATAAAGATTCTTAGGAATGTTAAAATGGCCCTACATGCATGTTTGGATTGTACTATAACTCAAGATATATCATTTGATGAGGTCAAGCCACACTTTGCCATCTATCTCTCAAGAGACTTCAATACCCAAATAGGTGGTTACATATGTTCTGATTGGTCATATATTTTTTTAGAAAAAGATATAGGACCAAAGCTTCAATTAGAGCATAACCTCTAGACTTCCATCATATCAAGCCCTACACCTCTAATCTCATCAATATGATTTGCACTATCCTAGAGGTGGATGAGAATGACATTGTAAATGAGCCTACCACTTCTCTAGCAAATATACCTGAATTTCTTTTAGATGAATGGACTAATGCGTATAAGTTTGATTCCATATTAGAAACCCTTGAAATAGGCCTTGATACCTATTGTATATCAGAAAAAAATTCTCTTCTCCCTAACCTTATGAAGACCAAAGAAGATTTGAGTGGGATATGGAGTATGTATTTTGATGGATCAAGAAATAAGAATATATTAGGGGCTGGTGTGATGTTGATTTCTCCTGCACTAGTAAGGTAATACTTCTCCTTTAGGCTCCAATTTAGTTGTACCAATAATGTGGCCAAGTATGAATTCTTAATTCAAGGTCTTCTACTTGCTTAAAAAAGAGGAATCCAAACATTAAGTGTATATGGAGATAGTGATTTCGTAGTTAATCAGATGGGAAACCAGAATATCACTAAGAGTACTTTGCTGAAGTCTTATAAACATAGAGTATGGGATTTTCTTGAAATTTTCAATCCATTTAATATCCAAAGCATCCCTAGAATAGAGAATAGACATGTTGATAGACTTGCAATAGTGGAAGCATCTTATGATGTTCCAAAAAGATTTGAAGCTGAAAATAAGAAGTAGATTAAAGTGGTGGTTAGGCCTGGTATTCCTGATAACAAAACCAATTGGTAGGTGTTTGAATCTAATGCACGATTTATAAGTTTCTTGTAGAGTGAGGTAGAATTCTCAGAAAGAAATCAGTCAAGGTTATAGGACCAGTATGGGGATCAAATCATCAATCTCAGTTCCAATAAGTTGCCTAAGGGTCTCATTACCTTAGAAGGTGTCTTTAATCCTGATGACCAAGCAAGAAACAAAGGCATGAATCTAGCTATTGATAAAGATGATTACACACTCGTTGTGGTTACTGATGGAAAGACCTTAAACATAGGGAAGGTATGTTCTAAAATTGAGCAAGAAAAATTTTGTTCATCTATGTCAAGAATTTAATGATGTATTTTCTTGGACACATGATGATTTGAAGGGTTTTGACCCAAGTCTATTTCAACATACCATAGATTTATGTGATAATGCCAAACTTGTAAGGCAGAAGCAGAGGCCAATGAATCCCAAAATTGAGCCAATAATAATAAAAGAGCTATCCAATTTGATTGAGGCTAATCTAATTTTCCCTATCAAGCACTCATCATGGGTGTCAAATCTTGTCCCTCTTAGGAAGAAGAATGGAGAGACAAGACTATGTGTAGACTTTAGGGACCTTAACCAAGCTTCTCTTAAGGACCACCATCCTCTCCCTTGCATGGAAAAAATATTGTCTAAGGTCAGTGGTTCAAAGAGGTTCTCTTTTCTTGATGGATTCTCTGGTAACAATCAAGTGTTGGTCAAAGAGGTTGACATACATAAGACTACATTTAAAAAAATGTGGGGCACCTATGTTTTTATTAAAATTCCTTTTGGGATAACAAATGTAGGTGCCACATTTCAAAAGGCAATGGAGATGGCCTTCAAGAACATGATTGAAAGGTTTGTGTTGGTCTACCTTGATGATATCATGGTATATTCAAAAAACATAGTAGATCATTTTGGTCATCTCAAATAAGTGTTCATAAGATGTAGAGAGTTTGGAGTATCTTTGAATCTAGGCAAGTGTGTATTTTCTACTAATCAAGGGAAATTGTTAGGACACATTGCATCTAAGGATGGTTTAACCATTGACCCAGAAAGAACAAAGGAAATACTTGCTCTCTCTCTCCCTAAACACAAAAAAGGGCTACAAATTTTCTTGGTAGGATAAATTTTGTGAGGAGATTTATCCCTAATTTAGCTACCATGGTGAAGCCTCTTACAACTATGCTTAAGAAGAATATGGTATTTTCATGGACTAAGGAAGGGAAAGTAAGTTTTGAAGAGATCAAAGTAGCCATAGCCTTAGCCCCCACTCTTATCAATCCAAATTTGAAAAGGATTTCATTCTTTATACCTTAGGTGGTGAATCAAGCATTTCTACTATCTTGACTCAAAAAAATGATAAGAATAAAGAACAACCTATTGTCTTATTTAGTGAAGGGCTTAAGGAATATGAAGATAAATACAATTATATAGAAAAGCAAGCCCTTGTAGTCATAAGAGATTTGAACAAATTTAGACACCTTATATCTCATAACAAGACACCTTCTATTTGTTAGTACCCAATGCCAGTGTGAAGGATTTTCTTTTGAGCAAGGATATTAGTGAGAAGAGAGCTAGATGGATTGCCAAGGTAATGCAATAGGATGTGGACATTTAGATTACTAGGTTGGTAAGGGGAAAGGGATTGTGCAAAAAAATGATCTCATCTCAAGAATTAGATGAGGAAGTTGCTATGGCATTGACAAAACAACAAGAAGCAAGAAATGATAATCCAAAGAGTTGGATAGATGACATGAAGGTCTTCTTAGTTGGAAATGGATATCCTCAAGGGTTGGGTAAGCCTAAAAGGAGATATATCAGATTGCAATCAATCCCCTATGCTATAGTTGATGGTATCCTATTTAGGAGAGACTTAAATGGAACTTTGCTAAGATGTATTGATGCAAATTAAGTTGATAGAGTGATCAAGGAACTTTATGATGGTCCTGATGGTGACCACTTTTCAGCAAGGACAACTAAAATGACGTTTATGAGGGCTAGTTACTACTAGCAATATTTATTCCATGATTTTCATAGACATGTGAGAAAGTGCAAAAAATGTACTTCCTTTTTTGGTAAGCCAAGACTTGCAACCCTTCCTTTTCATCCCATTCAGGTGGATCATCCTTTTTCTCAATGAGGATTGGATTTCATAGGCCCTATCAATCCACCTTCTAGCTCTAGTCACAAATGGATTCTAGTTGCTACGAGTTACTTTACCAGGTGGAAAAAGGTAATAGCATTGAAGGATGACACAAAATCTTTAGTTGTTGAATTCCTTGATGGAATTATAACTGAGTTTGGTGCCGTGCCCGTTCAACCATTATTTTAGATAATGCAAAATATTTTGTAGGAGCTTATATTTTTGCATGGGCAAGTGACCATCATATCTAATTAAGCACATCCTCAAACTACTATCCTTAGGGCAATGGATTGGATGAGTTGACTAACAAGAACCTAATTAAAATTATGAAAAGGACTATAGAGGATAACTAGAGTTGTTGGCATCAAAATTTGAAAACAACATTGTGGGCTAACTAAACAACACCTAAGAGATCCATAAGAAATTCTCCTTTCATGTTGGTATATAGTAGGGAAGATAGACTCCATATTTCACTAGAATTTCTTGCTCTTGAGTTGGCTCATCAATTGGAGCTAATTGAAAATGATGCTATGTCTATAAGAATGACAAAATTGATGGATTTGGAAGAGAAAAGAAAATAGGTCATCCAGACCCTAGAAGAACATCAAAAAAATGTCAAGAAGTCCTTTGATAGGAAGGCTAGGGTCAGAATCTTCAAAGAGGTTGATCTTGTATTAAAATGGGATGCAGATCGGGCACAACCAGGGAGGCACTCAAATTTTGATACATTATTGAGTGGTCTCTATGTGGTTGTTAGTTGCAAATAAGCCAATTCTTTCTAGTTAAGCAGGCCTGATGGTAAAATTCTACCCATTCCAGTTAATGGGATATATATCAAACCCTATTTCTAAGAAAGAATGATGTTTCCTATACATAGTTAGAGTAGTTTGTTTCCCATTTGTTCCTACTTTCCAAGAAGTTTCGAGCACATGTTTTGTAATAGAGGTAGTTTTCCTAAATTTTGAGATCACAAAGGGTCATAGTTTTTAGTATTATGGTTTCTAGCAGGGTAAATTTTTTTTTTTTGACTCTATAGCCCAATGGACACTTTAGGTCATTGGTAGTATGCAGAGCAAGTTTGCATCCCCTCTGAGTCACCAGAATTGTTAATTGAATGTCTTCCACCAAAAAATTGAATTTGAGACCTAATCATACCCTAATGTTCATATGGTTGAAATTTCAAAAAATTAGGGCATGTGAGAATACTTTAGTTATGTGTGTTATATCCTAAGTCCCAAGGTTAAGTTATGTTTTAATATTTCTATGGGACCACAACTTTTCATGCCATTAGATCTTCCTAGATCTATGGTCATCACCTTGTCACCTTATGAATTTACATGATACTTATGGAAGGTGACAAAGTGACAAGTGGACATGTTGCATGGTGGACCCTCCTTCCTTAGTTCTGACAGAGTGCATTGAGTACATTTTCCTAGCCATCGATCTTCTTGGGATCAACCATCCTGACTATGTTGTTATGGAAAGTTGTGGGTATTTTAATTTATGCAATATAGCAAGAGGTTGACACATGGCATGTTGGTTCTATCTTTCTTGTGGGATGTAGGCGAGGTGGATAGATTGTTAGATGAGTTGTTGAAAGACAACATTTCTATTGGTCGGGTTCTGACATGAATTGGTACATTCTTAGAGCTGTCAGATGGATTATCATCAAGTGGTTGTCATTTTGTCACCAATAGAAGTTGCACAAAGGATACCTATAGCGATATGGAGAGTTCCTCACACATGTCCCTAGTGGGCCCTCATTTCTTCAAATTGAGAAAAAGTGAAAAGTCAAAGCTATGATAACATGACTATGTTCTTGTGTTATGATCTTAGGATCTAACATAAGATCATGAAGTCAATTAAAAGATTTTTCAATGTTATGATATGCAACTATTGTAACATTGTAGAAGAATATGGTGCAGGAGATGGTAAAAGGGGTTATGATCTTATGATATGTGATTTTCATAAGATCATAGGTGTGGCTAAGGAAGTCTTCTGAAGGCACAAAGACAAAGGTTTGTCATAGAATCATGGTAATCATAAGATTGTAAAGAGACTTTAGAGGGGGTCTGATGTTAAGATAGGTTGATGATCATAGAATCGTAGAACCTTGAGTTGACCATGATGAAGGTATTTCACTTGTTCAAGCTGGAAAAGAAAAGGGTATTCATCCAATGGAATTGTGGGAAAAGTATAGAATGAATGTTGAATATGATTGACCTACTAATACATTTGATTTGGCATGCTAATAGCAAAGAAAAAATGACTCTTTAATGGTAGATCAGATTTTTGGTCATCTATAGATTGCTTTCAGTGCTTCCCATGCCTAGTAAATGCAAAAGGAGCATGCAATCATCAATTGGTTATCCATCTACCAAATTATGCATTAAGGACTACTACTTTTGTCTTCCCAAGATCATTCTTTTGGGAAAAATATTAGATTTTCTTACATCTGGGTCTTCTCCAAAATAAGATTTTCTCAATCCTTATGGTTATCTTAATGATGGTATTTTTGCCTTGGCTTCCAATAGAAGTTTCCCATTATGCTTCAACTATAAAAGCAAGTTTTGTACCTGTTCAAATGGTTGATCTTTCTTTGATTCTCTAGTATTGGTTCTTATGAATATTAGTGTAATTTCTCATGCCTCTAATCCATTGCAATTCTCTATTCTATCTCTTTCAGCCATTAACAAATTGTGCAAGACTCCTTTTCCTCTGGTTAATATTCTTGTCTATATTATGCAATTCACATGATTGTATCTATTTTGGCATTTGAATGATATCAAGTGAAGTCTCTTCCCATAACATTCTTTTGTTGTTTGATCTACATGTGATTGTTGGATTAAACAAAATCTAAATCTGTATTCCTTGAGATTATAGCTAGTTAATTGTGCATTTATGGGCATAAATAAGATCAAACACTCTATTTTGGTACATCACCTCCTTATAATAGATTAGGTAGTTTGCTTCTATGTATTCTTTGTCCCTTTTTCTCTCCAAGAGTAGTTAGCTACATCTTGATAACAAAGGAAGCTAACCTTCTCCTGAGACTCAACCTCACAATTCAAGTCCCACAACTTGGAGGTTGTTTCCATGTTTCACAAGGTTTTCGTTAGGTAAAAACTTTGGACAAGGGTGTAGACTTTTGTCACAACAATTAATACCAAAATGTGACAAGAAATCAGTGTGTACCTTTAAAATGATTGTTATGGTCTTATCCCAATTCTCTTGCAATACCTTACTTGCATGCAAGGCTATATGTATCTCTATTGATAGTTTCATCATGTTGTTAGATTTGGAGAACTTATTGTCATGGATGAATGTCTTTGCATGTACAATGTGCTTTTGCAGTGCATCCATGTTTAGAAGAATCATGCCTTGAATTTTTGCAAGTGTGGCCCTAATTCTAACTTTTCCCTTAGTAATTCTTCTTGTAGATCTATTAAGTATTTGATCTTTATAAAGTGTGTAGAACTAAAACTAGGATCAAGTGACAACCGATGTGCACTTGCCTTCATATCCTCATCTATCTTGGATAATTTATCCTTTATTTCCTTTGTAAAGATAGATGCATCACTCAACATGACAAATAAAGAAACAAAATTATTGATAGATGTTTCCAATGTAGCAAGAATAGTAGATAGTTCTTCTTGATCTATAGAAATCTTCTATGCTACTTGCTCCAAAACTTTATTTTCAAATTTTCTCTTAGCTCTCTACAAAAAAATTTCTTGTCCATTCACTTCTTCATTGTACTTGTGGACAATTTCAACTAATTGATCCAGAATAGGTTATTTCTCATCAACCTCAATATTTAGAGCATCAACAAATATGCTCTTTATATCTTCAAGGACTTGATTTTTCTTCTTCCTCTCTTCTCTAATCTTCTATTGCTTAGCCCTCTTCTTCCAAAGTTCTCCAAGGGTATCCATTTGATTAGGAGTGAGGTTAGAGGTATCCCAATTTGGAATAATAATATCCTCATCCAAATCAATATCTTCCTCTTCTTTACCCTTTTCTATTGGAATAGTAGAATGAATAATTTCTTTTCCCTTATTCAAAACTTCAGTGCTCGGTTCAAACTAGGTCTCGACTATCATTGCACTAGCCATTGTGGAAATAATAGTTGAAAAAATAGGAATAACACTAAATGTACTAATAGTAGAAATAACATTGACAATAGGAATACCTTGTTGTTGCTCAGTCAAGCCTGATGCTGGAAAGACTTATTTCTTGGTAGATGAAGTGTTAGACACTTCAATCATTGAAACACTCGATAGAGTAATTCTAGATATTGGTTGGGTGCTAGGTGTTGTAGTTTTGACCTCAACCAACTTGGTAGAAACCTTCTTTGAGCCTGATTGCACTAAGGCTTTGCTCAAAGAATTAGGAAATGAAGTCATAAATTTTGCTGCAATCTTCTCTACATTAGATTACTCAATACTCTAAATTTTTGGAAGACTTCCTCTAGTGGCTTCTTGTTCTTCCTCCTCATCATCAAGATCTACAGAGTCTATCTCATCATCTCTAATTTCTACTTCCTCTTCCACATCATCTTATTTAGCATCTTTATCATCTACTTGTATGAAAAAGTCACTAGGCTTGTGCAACCCATAGATGTTTTTCCATGTGGTAGTAGTAGACTTCACCATAGATTCAATGTCCTTTAGCAATATTAGACATGTAATAGGTGTAAGCTTCTTCTCATTAGTTTTCAATGATTCCTTCACCTCTTTTTCACTAATAATTGGCATAAGTTTTCCATTGATCTATCTTTAGAAAATTTCAATGCATTATCCCATTGAGGTTTGACTTCTTTCAAAAGTAGATCAGGAACTTGATGTGTTAACTCATCAGGTGAGTACTTCCACTTACCCAATTTTTCCACAAGGGCGTACTTAATTTTCTTTTTCTCCTCTTAGCTCCTAGTCTCATACTTAAGAGACTTAAAACATGTCATAACTATTCCTTGCTCCATTTTCTTCAATTTTTCTTGAAGGGTAGGGGCAAACCTCTAAAATATAATCTATTTAACTTCATCCTCTTCACCCAACTTCAGTTTCCTCTTGGATTTGGTGGATCTTCTTGTGAACAAAATAGGGGAAGAATTTGTAGGCTTGGTTATTATAACCTTCCCTTTCTTCTTGGGAGGTTCTTCTTCCTCAACATCCTCCTCTTCATCTTCTTCTTCTATATCATCTCCTTTTCCTTCTGTTAGCATGAGAGGAGATCATGATTGCTTAGTGTTCTTCATTATTTTCTCTATCCTTTTTCTTCCTCTACTCACTGTCTAGGGTAACTTAATCTCAAGCTCAATTCTAGCCTTAGCCTCTTCATATGTTCCAAAATATGTTGCCTTAGGATCCATAGGCTCATTCAGTAGAGATTCAATAATATCCTTGGTGTCATCTATGTTAACCTCATATTCCAAAGATTTAACCCATGCCACTCTAGGCCTGACTGCTTGAATGTACACCTTGTCATAGTCAACCATAAAACATATATCCTGCTCATAATCTTCTACTATGTTCCAAGGTATCCTGTATCTACTTTGAATTTTCTCCTTGAATGTCTCAAAATAATTATCCATAGTACTGTCAAAGTTTTCTCCCATCTCTTCTATAAATTCATTGATTTGATACACTACTAGAATATCTTTCTTCCAAACTACGACTCTTTTAGAAGGGAAAAAATTCTAAACATAGAAAAATTCATGGATTGTTCTTTGATACTCATATGTTGTCCATGTTCTTGCTCAATTGATTTATCAACATCTCAACAAGGTCAAAGGATAAATTATTAACTTCTCCATATGATATGTTGTTCAACTAGCTTGAGCTATAGATTTTTTGAGCTATCACATAGATGAAAAACTTTAATTCCATGTCAACTATACACCACTTAGTTTCATGCCTCTTCCATCCCATTTGACAAGATTCCTTTTTGTCAATTTAACCCAACCTAGGGTTTTTGTGGTTTTTTCTTTGTTCAACAAGGGCAATCTAGTGATCCTATATCTTATCTTCTTGGTTATCCAAATAGGATGATCTAACCATAACTACATGTTATTAACATGACTCAAGATGAATCTAATCTACTTCACTTGAACGTCCCTCATCATATGTAAAATATGCATCAAACCCTTTGTCTCCAAATGTTTCTGCTCAAGTTTTAGAACACCATCTACACATAGTTTGTTCAATGCCTCATTCATCTCTAGGGTTCCAAGCTCTTGATTAGAAAAGTGACAAAATGATCAAATGTCATAAACAAGAAGTACCTTAGGTGGAATTTGGAATTGCACTCCAATAGGGTCAAGTGCCTCTACAATTTCCAGACTCAATTTTCATGTGAGAGCCTTGCAATCAACTCCATGAACCAACATCTTAGAACCTTTCTTAATCTTCTTGCTAGAAGATTCCATCACTTACTAGGGTTTTGAATATGGGAAAAATATTCAACAAAAAATACTTAAATTACTTGGAGGCTTTGAATTTTCTCTTTGCTCTATACTCTGAAAATTCATGAAACAATACATTCGATTTCCTCCTTTTAACAAATTTTAGTCTATTCAATTTCTATTAATGCTTTGTACACATATCGGCTTAGTGATAGGCTATCCTCCACTTGGTTTGGTTTTTAATGCTACATTCAATTTCCTCCTTTTAACAAATTTTAGTCTTTTCGATCACTATTAATGCTTTGTACACATATCAGCTTAGTGACAGGCTATCCTCTACTTAGTTTGGTTTTTAAAGCTTGGAAGACACCTTCAACTCAGTAAGGTTACCACTACTCAATTTGAAATTGGTACTTAGTAGAGTCACCAAATCGACATCTATATCCTAGAAAAGATATGTAACCCAACCTTGCTCGGTAAGGTCTTGAACTTCCATCATCACTCGGTGATCCTCTCGCATCTTGAATGTTGATATGGAACTTTCTACTTTTTTTCTAGAACTATTGTTAGATGACTTCTTTTGAATCACATTTCTAGTGATCTCCATAGGGAACTAAAATGTGATCTCCATAGGGAACTAAGTTGAAATGGTTTAGTCACCAACTCATTGACTTGGGTGCCAAAAACTTCGTGACTTTGGCTTGCATTCTCTAGAGATTTCTATACCCATTCCTACCTCATTTATTTTCTAATATTGTTAGCTTTGGATTTCTTTTCATCTTCTACTCTACCTCTATTCATATAGTTCTTGGCAAGATGTCTAAGTTTTGTACAAACAAAACATTTCTTTGTAGTGAGTCTTTTCCTCATGTGATGTTTTACACAATTTTCTCCAATGTGCCCTAACTGACCATAGTAGTGACATCTACACCATGTGTTATAATCCCAATCAAATATTTCTTTCACAATTTGTTCTATTGGGTTCCACTTCTTGGTCTTGCACTCTGAAAATTTGTGTCCTTGTTTGTTGCAATTGTCACACTTTCCTTCAAACTTAGGTTTCTCTTTGTATTTATTTGCTGCATGACCATGCTTATTGTGATTGTAACACTTTCCATTTAATTTTTCTTTACCATTGCTCCAACACTTATTTTATGTATGGCCTATTTTACCAAATTGATCACAAGTATGTCTTTTGTTCTTTTGAGCTCCTTGTTGAGATGATTCACCTTCCTTTTTATATCCTAATCCAACTTTTCCGTTGTGTCTATATTGAGTTTTCTCATTCAATTGATTCATTCTTTCTCAAGTTTTCATCATTCTCTCATTGGTTGTCTTTTCCATGCTAAGATCATTTTGTAGTCTTTTATTCTTTGTCCTTAGATTGATAAGCTCTTAATTTGTATCATTAAGTTGATTGATAAAGTCTATTTGTTGAAGGGATAGTTGATGGATTTCATTGTCTTTTTCTTCTATCTCTTCTTTGGCTTTGTCCTTTTGTTCCATGACTTCATATAATCTGACTAATTTAATTTCTTTCTCTATTTCAGCTTTTTGACTTCTTCTTGAAGAATGAGATTCTTCTCAAGTAGGTCTTTGATTACTGCATCAGCTTCGTCTGAATTTATTTTTGGGCATAAGTCTTCAATTCTTTCTTCAATGTAGAGATTGTCATCCAATTGTACTACAAAATCTTTCCTTCTTTGCAATAATTGAGAGAGTTGCTCCTTGTCTTTCTTGAGTTGTCCAATAGATAATTCTAGAACCAACTTTTCATTCTCAGTAGCCCTTTCTAGTCTGTATACCTCCATTGCCTCTGATATTTTCTCAAGCTGCTAAAATTGAAATATAAAGTAGGCTAACTTACTGAGAAGGGAGGGGTGAATCAGGAACCAATAAAACTTTAACTCACTTCACCAATTAATCCTTTATATATTATTTTGGTCTAATTGCATGCATGAAAGAATGAAAGCAATAAAACATTCATAACACTTTGACACAAGATATGATGACCCATAAACCTTCCAAATCAAAATTAAAACTAGGTGGGGATGATACCCACAAGCTTTAGTATTGTAGTATAAAGTTGGCCTATTAAGGCTTACAATTGACCACTTGTGGTGATCTACCCTGTTAGGAGCAATAAGGATTGTTAGGTCCACCTTGTTAAAGGATTTACAAACATACAATAAAGTATGCTCTTTGTTAAGAGATTTAACAAAAGACTATTAAGTCCAACCAATTAAAGGATTTGACTAATACACCTATTAGAATGAATCAGTGGTTGATATCTAATCTACAACTTTGATTTGTTGAATGAGATTCCTTGAAGTGTAATGATTACCTAACTATGATATATATGTCTCTAATGTCCCTTATACTTCTTGTAGCCTTCTTCAGTTTGCACTCATCTACTTCTTACTCATTACTTGATTACTTTCTTACATTGGATGTGATATAATATATGACATATATATACCAATCCACTTGATTACCTTCTAGAGTTGGTTACAATACCAAATTCATCATAATTCACAAAGTTAGCCCATTTTTTAACTCGAGTTTTGAAGACAAACTCAATGATGTTCTGACACTCAAAAAACATTGTCAACACTTGACAAACTCTAGCACTCAGTTGAATTTGAAGCTTGGTCCATACTAATCACTTCGAGTAGCTAGAACTCGATCAGGACTGAATGACTTGGTAAACACCAAGAAACTCGGTAAATACTAAATCACTTGGTTGACAATGCATGAATCAATCAACATTGGATCCTCTTCATTAACACTATGATCTTGGTAGACACTATAGAACTTCATTAATACTACAAAGCTCAGTTAACACTAAGATCTTCATCACTTTTACTAGATAACTCGGTAGACTCTGCTACATTCAGGTGATATAGTAAACTGTCTTAGATGATCAATAGACATTATGAAGCTCAACATGAAATTTAATTAGACTATTTAGCTTGGTAGCAACTAAAACACATAATTAACACTGCTAGATGAATGATAAGTTCAGTAGAAACTGTAGAACTTGGTGGCAATGTAACCAACTAACTAAGTGTTAAGTTGTTAATAGAAAAATTGACCTTAACTTCAACACATCTCAACATACAAGTCCTTTTGTATCTTACCGAAAAAAAATGTACCTTAGTGTGCAATGAAATGTTCCAAAGACTAATTGACACAAAAATAACACATTGATAACCAATGATAACAAAAACTATTATAGATTCCAAAGATGAATTTCAATTAGAGAATAATGAGTAACCAGTTATAATGGTACAATGATGGACCTTCTAGTGATAATATATCTATTTTGGAATATGTAAATATAATAAATGATCTACAACTCCTTCCTTGTAAGTTATCAGAGGTGGGCAGGGGTGGGGTGTGAATCAACACTTAAAACTTTTGTTTCTAAAACATATCACCAACATCTATCACTTAACTTAACATGCATCACATCCATATCATAAAGAAAATAACACATAACACAATAAATTGGTTACACAAAAATCCTCCAATGAGAAGGTAAAACTAGCATGGGGATGACACCCAGAAATCTTTACTAGTATAGTTGTAATGTATGGCCAATTATGGCTACAAAATTTTGATCATGAACTATGATCTACCCTGTGAGGGGTCTACCTTATTAAAGGCTTCCAAAGATTCTTAGGTCATCGTGTTCAACTCACAATTAAGTAAGCACTTAGTTAAAATATTTACAAAAACCTATTAGGACTACTCAGTTAGTAGATTTACTTTGCATTACATGTTAGAATGATTCAACACCTAATATTTTGTTAGCACCTTTCTATTTTACATTAGATCTCCTCTACTAATTGTATCTTGATCCTTTTGATTAGATCTATCCTTTATTATCTTCTCACTTCTTGTCTTTGTTTCTCTTAGATTGATTCTACTTTGCATAACTTTCTCATAGCCATCATAGCCACCAAATACCCTCTCAACTCTTAACATTCATCTCCTTGCGTAAATGAATAACTTCTTATGGTTGAGCTTTCTTCAATAAAAATTGGTAGAGATGGTCTAGGTTAGAATCAATAGTTGCCGTTGATCCTTATTATTGCCTAATGTTTCCCTTAATCTAATTGGTTGCATGTATTGCATAGGGATTTGTAATATGATTCCATACATGTCTTTTACGATAAAAAATTCATGATTATGTTGGCCAAAAATGGTTTACATAGGAGTTTGTTCCATAACAAATAACTATGCCAAAAACTATTCACCTAGCATCTAAAGGCTCTGACGCTTGACCTTCACTATGCTCTAAATGTTGCAACTCGACTTCTATAGAACTCGACACTAACTATTACTTAGTAGCCGAATCACTTGGCACATACTATCTACTTGGCACATACTAGTGCTTGGCACTGACTATTCATATTACTTAGATGTACTATTTGGAAACTTATGCTTGACATGCTTTGATCACTCGACTCACACTGATTGCTCGACTCTCTTTGATCACTTGGCATGCACTATGCATTGTAATTTTTCTAGATAATGACTAAGTATTTTGTCACTACCTTGTCAAAACCAAAATGAGATCAATAATTTCCCCCTTAGACATGAGTGGAAAAAACACTTTGTCATGGCATATACATCCTTATTTTGTGCATAAGTAAGACAATGTTTATTCGTTGCTAGACTTCTATACAAAACCTACAAAAATTTCAAAATTTTCATTTGTATAAAAAATGTTGTCTTCATCCTGTATACATGAAAACCTAACTTGTCAGGAGCACACATAAACAAGAAAACATTAGTAACATGGGCATATCAAGGATTCAAATAAGATTGGAAAACTACTAATTCTACTTGAGTTTTTAAACTATGCAATCGAAATGTTAGAGTCCTCATACAACCTCAAAGCAACTCAACAAGGGCACCCATGAGAGGCCTTGTTAGTGTGCTTTAGATTGGAGGGATGTGGATGTGCTCTCCCAAAATAGAACTATTGAATCCCTTGATTGATAAATGATATGTAAAATGCAATGAGTGAATACCTTCAAGAAATGGCTATGAGTGAGCCAATCTCAAAGGATTCCATGGATGTGAATGTGGATGAAATGCAATGGAGAAAGAAATCTAACAATATCATACTACCATGAATCTAATGCAAAATTTAGAAATCTAAGTAATGGAAACAACTCCCAAAGGTTAGCTTTAAGCATAAAATCTCTAAGAACTCAAAAGATAAACTAGCATGATAACAAAGCAAATGAGGGAGATGTAAAATGCTTGAGACAAGGGCTCTATTTATAGGTTTGAGAGAGGCCTTGGGGAGGTGACATCTATGTGGCATCCACATAGGTGCCACAAGGGAGACACATGGGCTAAAGGACAAGCCATGCAAAATTCAAAAGGAGCCTTTATGGTTGAGAGGCCCAAGGTGTGCTCACACATGTGTGAGCAACCTTGGGAAAAATAATGGGGGACAAAGGTATAAGATGTGTAAATGAAGTGGAAGCTTTATTGGATCATGAGCTTCTCCCACATGTGTGAGAAAAAACTTAGGAGCTAGAGGGTGTTTAGAAAGGTGTTTAGGATAATAAAGTGGGATTAGGTAGTGGGTAGGCTTAGAAGGATGAGAGTGATGGGTGTAGACTAGGTTTTAGGATGGGATTATGATCAAATTAAATAAGATTTAACTTAATCACAGGATTAAAGAATTTAATCGAATAAAGGGAATTAAATAAATTAAAATTTATTTAAAAGGGGATTTATGGAGCACTATGCATTAAATGAATTTAATACATTAGAGGGGAAGTATTTAAATTAAATTAAAATACATTAGAAAAATGCACATATTTAATTAAATAATTTTAATTAAATAAGTAGAAGAAAATGATAAATATAATTAATTAATAAATAAATAATTATAATTTCAAAGGAAATATTAAATGGATTAATATAGTGTTTAGGACAATTTTAAGTTTCTACATTTTGCCCCTCTTTGATGTGATGTTGAAATGAAATTATATCAAAGAAAATAAAATATAGGTTGCCCCAGAGAGGGTAGGAGTCATAGGAGTTGCGTCATAGCAATGACAGGGAAGGAGGGTGCCCCCTTGAGGAAATGGGGTGAAACAATAATTTATTTTGCCCTATTTTCTCGAAAATAGACAGAGGAAGAAAAATGAAAGGAAAAAGGTTTAAAAGATGGCCTTGCATGACTTGTTGGTAAGACTGGAAAGAAGCAGGGTGAATTGGATAATGATTAATCTAAATTTAGTTGAACTACATGAATGCATGGGATCTAGTTGTGTTCATATGGGAGAGCGCACCCTAAATTGATATTTCA
Organism: Cupressus sempervirens; assembly: GCA_028749045.1. Taxonomy (NCBI): domain Eukaryota; kingdom Viridiplantae; phylum Streptophyta; class Pinopsida; order Cupressales; family Cupressaceae; genus Cupressus; species Cupressus sempervirens. Next base: position 781,643,988 of record CM053793.1, on the reverse strand, counting down.
AGAGGAGTTATGCATCAAATGCTATAGAAGTGTAGATGACAAGATTCCTTTGCATGTGCTAAACTCTCAACATAATGGATACTTTAGGAACATAGATGTAGGTTTCATAGTCATGATGGAACAAATGACATATATGCACTAGAGAGATCTAAGCACACCCAAATTCTTGTTAGGGATCTTGGTGGGAAGTGTGCTAACCCCTTGCCCCTAGTGAGAAATGCATAACCATAACTCAAAAATTGATAGAGATGTGCTAAAGAATCATGAAAATAGATCATATCGCAAAATGACATGTTTAATTAGATCAATTTATTCAAATGACATGAAGATATTGAAGATGAAGGCACACATGGGGAGGCTATTGCTGACACACACAGATAAAATCAACAAAAAGACCTCGTAACCAAGTAGTCATTCAGTCCATAGTTCTTGCCATGAACTTTATTTTGATGGTGAATTTGTTAAGCCTATGTAGTAAGGATTCATCTTGTAAGGAAAAAATTGATTGTTTGATTGAATGGTATTGAAATGTTTTTGATTGTTTGTTGGTAATTGTGTGAAAGGAACAAGGTGCTCAGATCATTTAGTCTCAGTGTGAATTTATGTAAGTTTTGTTTGCAATCACTATTTTGATAAGCTCGATTTGATGGGTTGAAGTTCAATGTCATGAGATTAATAGAAGAATTTGGATAAGGTATGATAAGATAATGGATGAATTTAATTGGAATGGAAGGGGAATATGAGAGAGCAAGTGATAAATATTCTCTAGAAGAAAGTTTGTTTAATGGAAGACTAGAAATTTGATCAAGGTATATGGAAATAGATAGAAAAATGAAGCAATTGATTATGGAAAATGAGTTATATGAAAGGATTAGAAGAAGGGAATATGATAAGATTAGAGGATAAATTAATTGACGAAATGGATTGGAAGTCTTGTATGAAATTTGATATGAAAGGATGCAAATATAATGGATTGGGACCAATGAAAAGGGAGAATAAACGCATGGTAAATGAATGGGAAGCAATGATATTCTAGGGATGAATGATAAATGGGTGGAAGGAATGGTGAAAGGAATATGGGGAACCAAAGGATATGGTATCAGACAATGGGGAGCCAAGGACCATGTTTCAAAGGGGTTACCAAAAATGCCCCATACAAAGGATAGGAAAAATAGAAGGAAAAATGGTGGGAAAGGATGTGTGGAAATGGATAGATGGTGTGAAGGCTATTGTATGGAGGAAGGGAAGGCATGTGTATTTCCAAAGCATATATAAACATTTTTTATTTGTGCCTCTAGTATTGATCACGAGCATAGGCATGAAAGTGGAATGAATAAGGGATATAGGAGGGAGGGTATGAAAATGGGATAATGATATGAAGAGTATGGATGAAATGTGGGATATGAAGTGGATGGGATAACCAAGACCAAGGATATATGAAAGGGGGATGGAAGTACGTAGGTGTATGGATGGAGGATGGAATAAATGAACATGAAAAGGACTATGAGATGCAAGATATGGATAAAATATCAAGTTCAAATATATGAAAGGATTATGGAAGCATGTAGGATAATGGATTAATATAAAAAGTAAGCATGAATGGATGAAAGGAGAATGATAGTAAAGATCAAAGATGGAAAAGGATGATGGCCAATAGATGGAAATATGAAAGATATATAAATATGGATCTAGCCCCCAACATAGAGTGCAAGTGGAAGCAGACAAGTGAATGGCTGGATATATGAATTCAAAAGATGGTGGGTACATAATAGGGAAATGGAGGGAGGACTCAAGCATCTATTTAAATGGATGGTATCACTTGATATTTCTTTCTCTTTCTTTATTACTTTCAAGGAATCTGTACTATTTTCTCATAGATGTTGGTAGGATAGTGAAAAGAAGGATGAAATGGATTGGAAAATGGAGGTCAAGGACCTATGAAAAAGTTTGGATTAAGGGGGTGGAGTGGTTGGGAGGAATACATGGTTGATGGATGCTAGGTTGGAAGACTTGTGAATGAGGGGATGAAGGAGGTGGAAAGATCATCATTGACACACACCTTGAAGGGTGACAGAAAGGTGGAAATTTTGGGATATAAGGAGAAAGTTTAAATTTTGCAATATAGGGACCCAAAATGGATGAAGGAGATGATGGAATTAGGGTGATTGATTTTTGGGCATAAGGACTTAAAATGGATTTGGAAGATGGAAGATTTGAAAATTTATAAATGAGGAAAGCCTTTAGACTAGTGAAATTGGATGCCATTTTGAAATTTTCATTCAAATTCATTGCCTCATTAAGTAGCTTTGGAATCCACATAATTTTTCAATTTTTTATTTTCAGCCTTTGTGGCCTTTTGATTTTTTATTTTTTTTGGATCACATTTTTGTTTTCTTGGACATGTCTTTTAGAGTGGATGTATTTATCCTTTGGATTTTGTAGATTTTTGGCTTGATTCACTTTATCTTTGACATCCAATTTGCTTCCATTGGCCATGGTAGGGGTGTATGAAGATAAATGGTATGGAGAGCTTATGGATGGTGAACATTGGAAGGAATTCAAGGATGTGTGCCTTTGTTGATGTTTAATAGGTATATGAGGGGATCAAGTGGAAAATATGGATATGGTAGATGGATGTATGTAAGGACCTAAAATGGATGGAAGGGATGAAGGATTTGGATTTGGAACATAAGGACCCAAAATAGATGGAAATGAGGAAGGAATTGGAATATGGATATAAGGGCCCAAAATGGACTTGGAATATGGATGATAGGAATGTTTAGGTTTGGAAGGAGTTAAAGGTGCACCAAAATCTTGAGACCATATTTCTTCAATGGGATACTTATTATTTTCAATACAAGTTGCAAGTCCTTGTATATGGGGTCCATGAGTGGATTGGATAGGTGTAATAGGATCATGTGGAGGATTAGGATCATGAGGGAGATTATGAGGGATAATAAGATCTTGAGATGGAGTGAGATCTTGAAAGGAAAATGAAGGGGTACTTTGATCTTGACTTAAAAGAGAATCATGTAATGGAATGGAAGGAATGATTGGATATATAATAGAATATAATCATATAATGGAGTGGAGGGAATGGAACCATGAGATGGAGTGATTTGATCTTGACATGGAAGAGTATTAGTGGATGGAGTGGAAGGAGAATCTTCATGAAGTGGAGGATCTATGGATGCTAACTCTTGAGATGGAATGGAATCATTAATGTGCATGGTACATGGAATGTCTTGATCTTGATTAGGAACGAGATCATGAGATGGACTAAGAGGGATAAATGGATCTTGAGGGATAAGGAAATGATGGGAGGGTGAAATGCTTGGATCTAGAGGAGAAAAGGGATCCAAAATGACATTCTTTGGAGGAAAGTCTTGAGATGGATTTGAGTGTATGACTTTGGGTGATTGGATCACTTTATTTTTAGTTTTATATTTATACAAGGTTTCTAGTAAGGAAAACCTATTACAAGGTGGGGATGATTTTGATTTTGGAGGGTTAGGATTGTGTGGAGGTTGAGGCATGGGTAGGGGATTGGGATAATGGTTTTAGACATTAAGCTCAAAGTATGGAGAATTACATGGAAGATTTGGGTTGGATGGGACATGAGGATTATGGTCTTCAAAACATGGGGGAAGAGGACATATGTCTTGGAGGATTGAATTTTGCTTTTGATTTGCTAGGCTCAAGATAGAATTCTTGAGTTCCTCAATTTTTTTGGCAATGACATTTCTATTTGAGGAATTGTGTTGGCTATGAATGGAATTGTATGTGGTTGAAGAATAATAGGGTGGATTTCCCTTGTCAAAGGTAGAGGAATAATGAATGTGAGATAGATTAGGATTGGACATACAATTTTCAGAATTGATTTGATGTGGGGTTTGTTTTGGAGGTGTGACTCCATATTTCCTTTGAAGGTCCCCAACCATTTTTTTAAGCCAATTATTATCCATTGAGATTAGATGAAGAGCAGTGACAGATTTGATGAGAAATGAAATATGAACTTGAGACTAGGAGCAATTTTGGACTTTTTTTTAATTTGATTTGGATTGGATTGGATTTGATTTGATTTGATTAGATATGTTTTGATTTTATTTGATATTGGATGAACATTTGAGATAACCTTGATGAGATTTGGGTCATTCAAGATAACTAGGATTATGGTGGTACTCCTAAGTCCAAAGTAGAAGATTTTATGAAAATTGAATTATAAGAATATTTGAATAGATGAAGAAAGATTGATTGATTTTGGATGAAGATGAAAATGGATTGAATTAGGAATAAATTTGACAATGGATTGGATTAAACATCATGAGGATGAATCCTTGGATGAGGGAATTGGATCTTGATGTGGATTATGAATCATGACTAGGATGAAGATTATGGATTTGATTGAATGATTAAGAAAATGAGGAAATGATTTGGATGAATAGAGATGATTAAGACTTTGAGGAATGATTTAAATTATTAAGATAAGAGATGCATGCTAGTGATGAATTTGATGGATAGAAGAAGTGATGTGGAAAACAAGAGCTTCTTTTTGTTATTTTGTTATTTTGAAATATTTTTGGATTTTGAACTTTATGATGTTCTTAGATTTTTTGAAACATAACATGCAAAGCATATAATGAAATATATACAAGAAAATTTTAGATGGTGTGTGTCCCCTTCAAATGGGGAGGTTTTTGAATACTTAGCACATCAAACACACCAACAGTCCTATTAAGTTTTGACTAGGATATACAAGCTCAACTAGGGGTGTCCTCGATATACACAAGGTACATGAGGCCCAAATCTATAGATGAAAGAAAATAATGCCACACATCTAGGAGGAGATGGTAACCCAAATCTACACCAAAACTTCCCAAAAGTATAAAGTTCTTTGGGGCTTACCCAAGAGTGACAAGATTTTACTTCCAAGAGAGGTGTCTTTTGATTCACCTCCCGATATTTATACTTTTCTAGAATGCTAGAGTTGAGGTCATTCCAAGGGGTGATGAAATCCCCAAGTAGGCCTCCTAAAAAAATGTAAAGTAAGGCCACTTATTTCTTGTGGACTCAAGATCACCCAAAGGGGCGAGAGGAGTGAATACATAAGTGGTCTTGGGTTTAAAAGACACTTCTTCTTTTTTGATGAAGCTTTAAGTTTTCTATCTACTTTTGAAGACACTCATGTTTATAGCATACAATGTTCTTTCTAACTTGAAAATTTCAGCAACATAATAAAAATAGAGAGTTTGCTAATATAAGAAAATCAAGCATTGTCAACATAAGAAATTTGATAAGGAAAGAGTCAATTCTTTTATGCATTCAAGATTGAGTGAGTGTTTGTTTTAAGAACCAAATGAAAATGTTCATTGTAATGTTTTTTGAACCTTAAGAATTCAAGATTGATGAGATTCATTTTAAACCCAAGTAGAAATGTGTATCATAGCATTGTTCTTTGATCTTTATGCATTCAAGAGTGTATTCACTAGCATGCATTCCAATAAAAAAACATGTGGGTTTTAATCCATGGCATTCAAGATTGAGTTTAGCACATTCATTACAATGATAGATTGTAAGTTCCCTTAAGGCATTCAAGATTGAGTTTTGGATTGCTTTAGCTTCAAAGCATTCAAGAGTGTGTTTGATTTATCTAATTAAGTGCAACATGCATTCAAAGACAAGTGTTTAAGAATTCAATTTTATTTCCAAAAAAATAAAATATTAAGGAAAACCTACAAGAAACATGGTTAGTTGTTTCTATAATGCTCCAATATGCAAATGCTACCATAAAAAACTTGGTTAATCTCACAAAAAAAATCCAAAATGAAGGCTTTACTATGGGAAAATTTATTTTAACATTTTTTGTTATATTTTCTATACATAAATAAGCTTAGAATGGCTCCAATCCTAAAAAACCACAAAACATCAAATTTTGATTTATACTCTTTTTTAAAAAAAAAGTTGCAAACAACAAAATGCAGGCAAAGATGACAAAACATGGAGACAACAAATAACATAGACAATAGAATGAAAAGAAGTATAATATACCTAATACTTACACTTGTAGATCACAGATGATAGAATATAGATAAGAGATGCTAAATCATGTAGATGATAGAATACCAAATTTTGGAGATGATAATTAACAAAAATTATAGATTTTTGGCTACCCACAACATAGATGAAAAAATGGGTTAAATAACATAGACAACAATATAGAATATAGAGATGACATAATGGAACAAAGATGGCAGAATGGAATGAAGATGACAAAATGGTTGTGGTTTGTGTTATGAAGCAATTTTGTTTTTTTATAAAAAAAATTGTTATAGGCGGAGATGCCAAACCAAAAAAATGTGGATCTGCAGAGACAACAAAGCATCTTCGCAGATGACACTACGTCCTAACAAAGATGACAATGCATAGTTTCTACAAAAATCTATGAGTTTTTGATTGATTTTGAATATAGAAAAGGGATGTGGGTCCCACTGGGTATACCAAAATGTATACACGAAAACCTAACCTATCAGGAGCATGCGTAAACAAGAAAATATTAGTAGCATGTGCATATCAAGGATTCAAATAAGATTGGAAAACTACTAATTCTACTTGAGTTTTAAAACTATGCAACTAAAACGTTAGAGTCCTCATGAAATCTTAAAGCAACTCAACAAGGGCCACCCATGAGAGGCCTTGTTGGTGTGCTTTAGATTGGAGGGATATGGATGTGTGAGATCTCCCAAAACACAACTATTGAATCCCTTGATTGATAAATGATATGCAATATGAAATGAGTGAATCTAGACTAAATGAATAGAGAGTACATTCAAAAAGTGGCTGTGAGTGAGCCAATCTCAAAGGATCCCATGGATGTGAATGTGGATGAAATGTAACAGAGAAAGAAATCTAACAATATCATACTACCATGAATCTAATGCAAAATTTAGAAATCTAAGTAACGAAAACAACTACCAAAGGTTAGCTCTAAACATAAAATCTCTAAGAACTCAAAAGCTAAACTAGCATGATAATAATGCAAATGAGGGGGATGTAAAATGCTTGAGACAATGGCTCTATTAATAGGTTTTAGAGAGACCTTGGGGAGGTGGCATGTATGTGGCATCCACATAGGTGCCACAAGGGAGACACATGGGCTAAAGGACAAGCCATGCAAAAGCGAAAAGGAGCCTTCATGGTTGAGAGGCCCAAGGTGTGCTCACACATGTGTGAGCAACCTTGGGGAAAGGAGTGGGGGACAAAGGTGTAAGTGGTGTAAATGAAGTGGAAGCTTTATTGGATTATGAGCTTCTCACACATGTGTGATCAAACACTTAGGAGCTAAAAGGGGCTTAGAAAGGTGTTTAAGAATATAAAGTGGGATTAGGTAGTGGGTAGGCTTAGAATGATGAGAGTGATGGGTGTAGACTATATTTTAGGATGCGATTAGGATTAAATTAAATAAGATTTAACTTAATCATAGGATTAAAGAATTTAATGGAATGGACGGACTTAAATAAATTAAAATTTATTTGAAAGGGGATTTATGGAGCACTATGCATTAAATGAATTTAATACATTAGAGGGAAAATATTTAAATAAAATTTAAATACATTAGGAAAATGAACATATTTAATTAAATAATTTTAATTAAATAAGTAGAAGAATATGAAAAATATAATTAATTAATTATAATGTCAAAGAAAATATTAAATGGATTAATATAGCATTTAGGACAATTTTAAGTGTCTACAATTCCATACCTTATTACTCTCCTTGAGTAAGTACTTTGTTACTATGTTTTCTTCTATTACTCTTGCAAATTAGATGTCTACCTTGACAAAAAATTCTTCAAAATTTTATAATCCTCCTTTTTTGACACTTATGTCAATTGAGTTGTACAATGATAGTTTGTTTATCCAAAAATGGTTTGTGTAGCTCCATTATTATCTTTAATGTTGCATCCCAATTTTCTTCTACTTCATCTAGGGATTGATATTGAATATCTAGTTGGGCAGCAAGGTCAACTAAGCCTTCATGTGTAGAAAGATGGGAATCTTTCTTCAACAGTGTCTCTGCATAGGCTAGTTCCTTGTGCAATACTTCCATGTGAGGTGTCAACATGGATTAGATACTAATCAGAGTAGACCTAATATTAGCATCATGTACTTGTCGCTGGGGAAGCCTACTCTAAGTTGACAGTAACATCTAAAAATGTAACTAATCATTACTTGAAGATTTCACACTGTGGTACTTGTGAATTGCAAATCTTCCTATAACTGGTCAATAGCCTGTTTAGTCTCCTTAGTAAATATCTCAACATTGCATAACTTCATTTATAGAGAGAAAATGTTCTCTAAAACCTTTATAGTTTCCACTTTGGTTTCTAGATCAACCTATCTAAGTGCAATAACACTAAATATCTTCTCCAAAATGTTGGTATGAAACTTACTTTTAGATCATTCTAATAATTTGACATTTGTGTCTAGGTATTGATCCTTGATCTTGTCCACAATGCTGACAAGTTGCTCTATAATAGGCTTATCTTCATTTGTTTCTAGAAGGTTGAAAGTATCAATGAATATGTCTATAGTGCCTCTCGTGTTTGCAGTCTATACCTTGTCTATTTTTGGTTTGAGAGATACTTGATACTCTTTTGATATTTGTACCTTGAGATGACCTGAGGGTCGAATGTTATATTTTGATTTCCGTACCATAGATGCTTTGTTGCTATGATGTTCAGTTTATCATATTTGCATGTTGATGTTATTTTGAGATGACAGTAGATCTATGATAACTGATTATCTGGTGATATGATGTATTGGACCTATTTGTTGACTATGTTATGAGATGGATTCTATACTATGGTTATTTACTTCATTCTCATCTTTTATGATTAATGCGAACATGAGTGGTGTAAATGGATTAATGAGTTATTTAATGCTTTAATTTCTTCGGCTATTATATTATATGCAATTGCACTTGATCATGTGTTCTAGTGTGCAAGAATTACATCCCTGGCAATGGCCTATGGAGTTAGTGATCTAGCTGTTCATATTTTGCCAATGTCGCTCCTATATGGTCGACGTATCCTTATTTAGTTGTTTTATATTAAAACCTTTCGGTGATTAGCAAATCAAAACTCAGTTGCATTATGTGATTAGACCAGTGAACATGTCTGTGCATTTAGAAGTTTGCATTCGTCACGAAAGTGTTAAGTGTTTTTCTGTAATTTTGGGTTTTCAAGTTTTTAACCTTTTGGATTTAATTTCTAGCAGCTTTTCCTTAGGTGAATTTCCATTACGGATAATAACCTATTTTTGTTTGGGTTGTTTCAGAGTTTAACTACTCCAGCTAGCTATTTTCTATTATCAGCTATTCACTCAAAATGAATAAATATTGGAAAAATGAATTCATTATTCACTTCTCACATTTTGGAAAATTGAGTTTGGAGAGCAAATTTGGAAATCCTCTTTTGAAGGATTATTGTTTTGCTCGTTGCGGGAGCTGTGAGCGTGGGATCTTTGCGAGGTTTGTCTCGTTGGATTCGGCTCGAGGAGTTCTCGCTTTGTCGACAGTTTCAGCAGTTTTGGCGGAGTATTTATTTTATTCTACGGGTTTCAATTTCGGCCCTTTTTGCTGTCAGGTAGGGCCTTCCCGTTTTAATGTTTTTTCTCTGTTTTCGCTTTCGTTTCTTGTAGCAATATGTTAGGAGGCTGTGAACTAGTGTTCCCCTCCGTTTCTGTTTACTAGTTCTGCCCGGTTGGTCGGGTATGAACGTTTTACCTATTTTTGAAATGGAGGTTTGGGTTTTTGGTCCGTTATGCTGGCCGTTTTTGAATACGATGTCCGTTTTCAATTATTTTTGGATTTTTGGGGTTTTTGAACCCAAAGGCAAAATGGGTTTTAATTTTGAAATTTTTCCAAAATTTGGAGTTTTTACCTCATTTTGCATGTCGCCCTATTTTCTCAAGTTTTCTTAGCACGTTGTGGTTCGTGGACCTGGATGATCCATTTGGACACCAGTCAGAACACTTTTGCATATTTTGTTGCATTGGGATGCATGTATCATCCGTCATCTCGATTATGTTTTTGGTCGATTGACTTTTGTTTGCATTCTCATCCTGTCCTTGTGTATGATCTCTATGATGGTGGTGTGCCACACACATGTATATTGTTGGGTGACCTGCGGGGCCCAATCTTCCATGGTACTTTCGAAAGTTTTGATCATTGGGGTTGGGTTGGGAGTTTGCATGCCTTCGGGCACTCATCGTTGGATGAGCATGGGTAGGGTAGGGTAGCATATGGAGGGGGCTTCTATCCTGTAACCTGGTGACTACTTCCTGGTTGGTAGAGGAAGTTTTATATAAGTGATAATTAAATTAAAACTTTGGGTGGTAATAAATACAAGATAATTAAAATGTGTGGGTTGTGCGCCTTCCGTCGTGAAGAGTAGCTACCCTAGGTTGTGCGCCTTTTGTTGAGAAGAGTAGCTGCCTATACTAGCTTGGGCTTGTTGATGCCAAGTGACTCTCCATGATGTCAATCCCTATGTAGTAGCCCATTGAGGTGTCTGACCAAGACCTGTAGTTTATGCATTGTCTATGTCTTGGATTCAGTCATCATACTGCTTGGCGTGTGTGTTAGCCATGGTTGTTGTTTTGTGTGTGTGTGGTTGGATCATCATCTCCATCAGCATGGCAGGTGTGGACCTACAGGTGCCATGTGGTTGGGAGGCATAGCTACCTTCACCACTGCTAGGGACCGGTGTACATAGATGGTCTATTGTTCTAGCGTGATCGTTGCTGGATGTGTCACTTGGTACTTCGATTTGCAGAGTATGCTTTCTAGTGATTTATGCTTTCATTTGGATGTTGTGTTCCATGTTTACATGATGTTGGTTTTATGCATTCCTTGTTATGATGTTTAGCATATAGTAGATGATGTTATCTAATTACAAGGTTATCTTATGTTACTACTAGCATGTTAGATTTCATTTACTTATAGTGCAGCATGTTTAGTAGTGATGTCCCTATCACAACAGCACCGATGATCTAATCGGTGGCTTGGGATGTTATGCACGAGGATGGCTAGGGCCCGCGATGGCCCTATGATGCCATTGACAGTTGGGAGGAACCGTGTACTTAGTTGGTTATTTTGCTCATTGCAGTGTTATCTATGTTATTGCGATGTTATTTCTGTTGTCATGATGTTTCCTTTCTGTACTTTCCCTTCTTTGTTTGATAGATGGTTAGATTTCATTTTCTGTATTTCTGTTGCTCAATTTTGGTTCGAGTGTTTTGGCCTCAAAATGTGGATCCGGTACTCCCCGGTGTGGAGGTTCTTTTGTCGGTTTTTCCTCATTTTTGAGTTCTAGAAGTGTTTTTACTTTCTATGGGCGACATTTGTTCAGCATTGTGCGACACTAATAAAGTATCGCACGCCCATAGAAGGAATGTCGTACGATACTATAAAGTGTCACACGAATTACTGAAGAAGTGTCGTACGACACTGAAAGAGTCTCACATGGCTTTATGAGAAATGTCGCGCGATACTTTTCCAGTATCACACGCCTTCTTGAGAAGTGTCGCACGCAGTAAGGGAGAAATGTCGCCCTCCCTTAGTGAAAAGTGTTGCATGCCTTTTGGAAAAAACCTACGCATGCCAACAGCGGGCACTTTTTGTAGTGTTCTAATCTTTTTGAGAGTTGATCTAGATACCCTTTTGGGCGTTCTTCAAGCCTATGTTGTTGCATTTTGAATTCAGGAGGTTTCTTTTGAAATTCAGTTTTTGGGTTTCTGTTGTAGTCCTTCGGGGTTTAAAATATATCGTTTAAGTATAAGTTAATTCTTTATACTTAAGATATATTTTAGTATATGCGATGATTCATTTGAGATGGGTTTCAGACCTCTTCGAGCTAAGGTGTAGATTCTAGGAAAAATCAGGGCTTCAAAAGTTCAGACTTAGCCAAATTTCAAGGCTTCAAGATTTCAGACTTAGCCAGTTTCCAAGAGTTAGCTTATGTCTTTCAGCTTGGTAGGTCTTTGTGGTTTTCATGATTGTGTTCTAGTTGGTAGTGGCATTTGGAGATTCGTTGGTGCTTGGTTTTCTTTTAGTCTTCCGTTGCGATCTTTTGGTTTGTGTAGGTTGTATCATGTGCACTTACACTTGTTTAAAGAAAAAATTGTTCTGACTTGTTTTTCATCCTTGTTTCCAAGGATCTCTAGGTGGGGCATTACAATGTCTTTGATTTAATGCAAAACTTGTTTTTTTCTTATTTTCCCTACTTAAGATTTCTTGCCTCTTCTTCCTTTGTAGAGTAGCTTGAAGAATTCTCATTTCTTCAATAGTGATTATATTCAAATCAAAATTTGGTAGCTCAATCACCTCATCTAAACTTATATCCTCAAATGATGTAACATCAATACTCTTGGGTGTGCTAGAACTCAACCTTGATATTTGCAATGGAGTATCCTATGTACTCAGCCTCTGAAGAGATTGACTACTGATTGGTGATGTAGAGACTAGAAATTTAACTAGTGTCTGTATGAAAATTCTCCCCTCATATGTAGTAGTCAACTTATCCTCTTCAGTCTTTTCTCCTTCTTGTTGAACTTCACCCTATCATGGTGGAATAGATACAGGACTTGCTTCCTTAGCCTTGTTCTCTTCTATTCCATCCTTGTCAACAATTACTAGAGCTAGTAAACTTGAACTATTTAGGCTTGGTAGTGATGTACCTATATGTTGTACTTTTGCCTCTTTCATCTAAATAGAAACTATTGGAATTGTAAATCGTGTCTTTGTTGTAACATCTTCATGTTCAAGGTTTACACTTTGATCTATACGTAGATCCTATGATTCATTGTCTTTTACCTCCATAGGTTGTGGGGTCACATTTGACGTGTCTTGTTGCTTCTCCCCTGCAGATGCAAGTTCTGCAATTTTTATCTCATCCACTCTCACCAATATTGGATTACTACATAAAATTGCAGCATTGGTAGAGTCTTGTAGTATTTTCTTCAAATCATCCATAGCCAAAGGATTTACATTCTATGATGTAGTATCAGGAACATCCTTGATGCTTATTGAGTCTTGTTGACTATCTTTGTCATCAGATGTGGGACTGGCACTCAATACTTGTACATCTTGTTGCTCTTCTCCAGTTGTGACTTCCTTTATTGTTCCTTTAGTTCCCTCTATAGTACCTTCCTTGATTGGGTTCTCTTTTTTAGTATTTACTACTTCTTTTTCACCTTTCTCAATTATTGCTCTAGTGGATAACCCATATAAATAAGTTTCCAAATCGATGTGCTCTTGGTTACCACATCTTCTACTTCTTCTTTAAAGATATGGAATGCTCAGTATTTGGGAGAAAATATCCCTTTGTGCTTCTCCATTTCCTTAGCAATTATTTTATTATCCCATTCAAGCATCACTTTGGGCAAAGTAGTTTCCCTAATTTTCCTTTCAGTATTTAAATTGAATTGCCACTTTTGCTCAACTCTATCATATAAACTATTTGGTAATGAGTTGGAAATCTCTAGAGGAGTGGTCTTAAAAGTTACCATCATGTCATTTATGGCCTCCTCTATATTATTTTTCTCTACACTTCGCAACTTATCAAAATCAACATGTGTGAAGCCTGAAAAATTTGCATTGGTCTTAATATTTTCACACAAGTTATCAATGTCAGAGGAGGGATTGTGACTTACCACTTTGATTGACTCAAGTCATTAGATTCTATCTTCTCCTCATTTGAATCCTCTTGTGGCTTGTATTTCTTCCTCAATCTCTTGAAAGTCTTTTGAGTAGGCTAGCTCTGCTCGGCTGTGACAATAGTAATTTTCCCTTTAGGATTTGCAACTTGTTTAACCTATGCATTAGTTGTGGGGACTGCTTCACAGTCTTCTTTGGTTTCTCCACTGCCTATTCCTTTGGTTTCCTCTTCTTCTTGGAAGCCTTAGGTGCTTCCTCAACACCTTTTGCATCAACATCTTCACCCAAACCTTGTGTAAGTTCCAAAGGTCCTTGACCTTGTGCTTCTTCTTCGTCATCTACTTCCTCACCACCTTCACCAAACTTCTCTTTAAGCTTCTTCACTATCTTTTTTTTCTTTCTTATTACTGAGGCATTTTGTAAATTTATTGTTATTCTTGATTTAGCTTCACCATAGTTTCTAAAGGATGTAGCATCCTTGTCAATTTCCTCAGCTAGTAGAGTTGTGATGGTTGTAGGGGCTTCATCCACATTAATTTCATATGGCAAGGGCTTTAACCATCTAACCCTAGGTATTTCTGCTTGCACATACATGTAATGTACATCAACTAGGAAAAACTCATCATTGTAATGTTGTTCCACTAATCATATAGGAATCCTCAATCTTTGCTTCATGGATTTCTTGAAATCCTCAAAATAGCTAGTCATTACTGACTCAAAATTGTCTCCAAGTTGTTCAATGGACTCTTCTATCTAATGTGTTACTGATCTACTTTTCTTCCAAGCAACTCAACTAGAATTTTGGAATATGTTTTTCACATAGAAAAATATGAAAAGAATTAGAGAACCAAACTTAAAATATGCACTTTTGGCCTTCCTAATGGCTTCCATATTTTCTAACAATTTTTTAAGTCACAACTCAGCTAGGTCATAAGAATGGTCTCTCTTTAGAATTTTATAACCTAAATCAACTGCCATATAGGAAACACTATTCATTTGGCTTGATTGAAAGAATTTTTGATTTATAACTCTAATTGCAAAGGCTAATAAGGGATCTAAAATTGTATCAATTGGCATCCCTCACTTGTTCCATATGACACATGTGTTCTTCTCAATAACCTCCTTTTCATCACTCTGCATGCTCTTTGGTCTATCTAGGGTAGGGTACCATGATACTCTATGCACAATCCTTTTTGTAATTCTGATTGGTCCATTCTCTAACCAAAATTGATTGTCATGTATAGTGCACAATACAATTTTGATCTATTTAGCTTTGAAAACTTGAGGAAAGTTTAGGGCACCTGTCAACCCTTTTTGCTCGACAATCTTATTTTCCTCCTTCAAAATTACATTGTCACATAGATTTTGGTAGGTTTCTCTAATTCCCATATCTCCAACTTCTCCAATCTTACTAGTGTTGCAACATCTCACATCATAGACTATTAAGATCTTTGGTGGTATCATGGATAATGCACCAAACATATCTCCCTTGTATGCAATCTTAGGAATAGCTTGGAATGCGGGCTATCTTACATTATTACTAATTAACTGAACATTGAAAACTTCCTTCCCCTCTTTTGTAACTATCGCAGAAGAGTTAGCTTCCATTTTGACTTCCTAGGGTTTGCGAAAAAAAAACAACGTAACTCAACACAAGCTAAATACCTCTTAAATTTGATGAATGATGTCAAGTAGTGGTTGAATTTGGTTCTCAAACACTTGAATCTCCTTTTACAATTTTATTTCATGCTCTTCATTCTCTTCAAACTCTGATAGGTGCAAATGAGTCAAAAATCTACTATATAACCCTTCAAATTTACCATTAATTACTCAGTGCTTACACAGATATGAGCTCATCTATTATAGGATTTTCAACATGCTTAGCTAAAATAGTGAGCTTGGTTCACACTACCATATCCACATGACTCGACAACAACTACAATTCCTTTCATGCTCAGTAGCAACTGTAATTCTTTCCATGCTCGATAACAACATAGAAAATAACAAAAATGATGGATTTTCTTTTGGTTCTAATCACTTCATTGCATCTTAATTCATACTAATATGATCTTTTTAGATCTTATATATTTGGAATTGATGCATAATTTAACTTTTCAGTTCCACACATACCTTTGATTAACTAGTTGGGGGTGATGTGATCACTTGATCCATTGAATGAAGTGACCTCATCTACATTTGATGTGGTACAATCTTTCTTCTTTTCCATGTCTTGTTCATCAGTATCTTCACATTTTCAACATCAACCTTTGCCTTTGCTTCCTTCATTTCTCAGTGCATGTGACTGAGTTGGGCAATTTCTACTAACATGACCAGTCTTAAGACAACTAAAGCATACAATCTCATTCAACCATCTATTGTAGTTATCTTTGAAATGTGTTCTTATGCAATTTATAGGAATATGACCATATTCTTGACAATAGTGACAAGTGTACCTTGTGTTATAATCCTAATCATAAGAGTTTCTATTGTGGTGTACCTCTGTCTATTTGTTTGATGTCCACTTAGATTTGGATCTACATTCATATGCCTTGTGTCCATACTTTTGATAGTTGTAATAATAACCTTCAAATCTTTGAGTGTTGGTGGTCTTGGTCCTTCATTCATGTGCCTAATGTCCTTGCTTCTTATAATTGTGATAGTGTCCCTTAAATTTCTTCTTAGGGTTCTGATTTCCAGTATTGCTCCTACAAACATTTTTTGTATGACCCAATTTTCTACAATGATTACAAGTGGGCTTAATGTTCTTTTCCTTATTGTTCCTTTTTTTTACCACTTTTAGATGATTCTCCTTGCTCAGTAGTAGAATAGCCTAAACCAGCAGTATCATTCTTTGGCCTTGGTGCTTTCATCAATTTTTCAAAGTACTTGATGGCTACACTAGGCTTGTTAAGATTTTCCTTCTCAGCCTTCAATTCATTTTGCGGTAGGGTATTCTATGTTTCCAAAGTTGTAATCTAAATGTCTTTCCTATTCAGTTCTTGATTTGCAATCATCCATTGATTCATTTTATCTAATTGCATTTTTAAAGCTTTTGTACATTTGATGTCTTCCCTTCAAGTTTGTTACCTAGTAGTCTTTTGTCTTCTTCAATCAGGACTCTGTCTTCTTCAATTTTCTTCTTCAATTTAGTTTTCTCACACATCAATATTGATTGAACTTCTTATTCTATTTTCAGGTTCCTTACTTCTTCACTTAGGGCATTGATCTTTTCCATCGGATCTGTAATTTTTGCATCAAATTCTTCTGAGTTTCCATCTTTAAATAATCCAGTAGTGTCTACTTCTTGATATTGAGTGTCATCTTGTTGAATAGCTATCTCTTTCCTTCTCTTCAATGAATGTTGTAGTTCATTTCTTTCCTCCTTGAGTCAATGTAGGACAATCAATATTTTAATCTTTGGGTTCTCAATAGTCTTTCCCAACTTATAGACTTCCATCTTCAAGATCTTACCTCTAAAGTTGTAAAACTTTCCTTTCTAGAGAACAAAGCTTTGATACCAATTGTTGGAAATAACAATGGGAAAGTAAGTTCTGGGTGGGGGGGGGGGGAGGGTGAATTAAAACTTAAAACTTTTTCTTCTAAAACATACCACCAACATCCATCTCATAACTTAAGATATAAACTGAAATGAGTTAACATGCATCACATCCATAACATAAAGTAAATAACACATAACACAATAAATTGGTTACCTAGAAACTCTCTAATGAGAAGGTAAAAATGGAATGGGGATGACACCCACAAATTTTCAGTACTGTAGTTGTAAAGTGTGGCCAATTATGGCTATGAAGTTTTAATCATAAGCTATGATCTACCCTATGAGGGGTCTACCGTATCATAGGCTTATAAAGACTATTAGGTCTCACCTGGCTAAAGGATTTCAACTCACAATTAAGTAAGCACTCGATTAAGAGATTTACAATAGCCTATTAGGACAACTCGGTTAAGAGATTTACTCTACATCACTTGTTAGAATGATTCAACACCTAATCTTCGGTTAGCATCTTTCTACTTTATATTAGATCTCCTCTTACTAATTGTATCATGATCCTTCTCATAATATCTATCCTTTATAATCCTCTCATTGCTTGTCTCTATTTCTCTTAGACTAATTCCACTTTGCATAAATTTTTCATAACCATCATAGCCACCATGAATTCCCTCTCAACTCTTAGCATTCATCTCCTCATGTAAATAAATAACTTCTTAGGGTTTAGCTTTCTTAAATAAACAATGGTGGAGATAGACGAGGTTAGAATCAATAGCTATGGTTGATCCTTATTGTTGCCTAATGTTACCATTAACCTAATTCATTGCATGTATTGCATAGTGATTCATAATATGGCTCCATACTTATCTCTTACAATCATAAATTCATGATTATGTTGACCAAAAATAGTTTACATAGTAGTTTGTGCCATAACAAACAACTATGCCAAAAATTGTTCACTCAGCATCCAGAGGCTTTAATGATCAGCCTTCACTATGATTTGAATGTTGTAACTTGGCTTCTATAGAATTCAGTACTAACTGTTACTTGACACTTGAACCACTCAGCACTTGAGTGACTTGATGCATACTAGTGCTTCAAACTAAATAGTCATATTACTTAGTTGTAGTATCTAGAAATTTATGCTTGACATTCTTTGATTACTTGGCTTGCACTAATTGCTCAACTCAATCTGATCACTCAACATGCACTATGCACTGTAATTCTACTAGATAATGACTAACTATTTTGTCACTAACTTGTCAAAACCAAAATGAGATCAACATAGACTTGTATTGTCATTGTTATGTTCTAATGAACCAATGTTGGCTCATCAAAGCCAACAAAAGTGTATGAATCTTATCTAGTCCCTAAGATTGTAATAATGGTGTCATGTGTAGATAGTCCACACAATGTGTAGAATGAAAAGATCATGATTAAATCACCTCAGATGGTGATGTTTCATGATTGCATATATCTTGATGCCACCCTTGAAAGATTGATAGCTATGTTTCTTTATATGTTTGACAATGGTTAGATCCTATGTGATTAGAGAGTTTAAATATTGTACATTAAGGTTTCATTTTAAGGTTAAAAGTGTTAAATAGTCAAAATTGACTTATTATTTAAGCTTAATTTCTTCTTAATGTATAATGTTTAAAGTTGACTGTATGTGATTATTGCTATGTCACCTCATATCAATGAGAGTAGTACTCAATGATTAATATTGTTGATAGTACTAATAGAGGGTACACACATTTTTATAACCAAACCAAGAAATAATGCTACTAAACGACCATGAGGATTGTTCTTTGTGCGATCTACTAAATGAATCAAAATTATCATAGATTGCACTAAATATCGTTGATATCTAATTAGGTGATGTGCTTGCTCTAAGCTAAAATAATGACCATTGATTATGAATGTTCTTCCAAGTTGAGATGATTAGTGAAAGGCTTTCAGATAGAATTTCAAGCTCTTTGATGATGCCATTATTTCAAAGTATCATAATGATATGTAAAACATAAATGTTTAAATTAGTTTAATAAGGTTACAAAGTGACTTTACCTTATTAGATAAATAAGTATATTAGGGCAAGTTTAGGACTCTTAAACTACTCTTCAATGTTTAATTTTTTAATTAGAATTATAGATATGAAAATTTTCAAATGTTCTTAATGATAATAATGAAAAACTAAACAACTTACTTAAATATGCAAGGCTAGGTCCTAAATCTAAATGAGGCAGTCCCAAAATTGGGCATCCAATTCAAACATATAAAAGTATCTATATCAATTAAGCAATATGGTGCACTAGTATACCCCTTCAATATTGGGGCTCCCTTGTGTGATAATTAGCTCCCAGGGGACCATAAGATTTAATTACAAAATAGAATAGGTTTAGCCTAAAGAGAGGACATGACAATATCCTTGTGATAATTAACTCCTAGGGGACTATAAGATTTAATTACAAAATAGAACAAGTTTGGCCTAAAGAGGGGACATGACAATATCCCACTCTTGAAATTACTTGCCCTCAAGCAATCACAAATTTAGATACTCCAAGTCTACTCACTCTCCAATGTGGTGTCATTAATTAGAAAATCCTTGCAATGAACAACACACACCTTGATTGTGTGTGACCTCAACTCCACCACCTCCTGGAAATAAAAAATGTTCAGAAGCTTCAAAGAAAGTCTACCCTCTTCAACATGTGGTGACAACTCCTTATAAACTATGACAACTACCCAACTGCTTTCTTTAGGAAAGAGACAAGAATCACATTTTTGATATGACTTCCCTTTGGAACATCCAACTCATAGGCAACCTGTCCAACCCTCTCTATCACCTTGTAAGATTTGCAAACACAAAAATTGAGCTTCCCAACCACACTCTTCAATTAAAACTATTTATATGGCTATAAATAGAGGTAGACTGAATCTCCCATCTAAAAATCTTTTCAATCTTGTACCAATTTGTACACGCCTTTTGTTGATTTTGGGCATGTTGTTTATTACCCTTGAGAGATTTAAGGAAGTACAAGCTCTCTTGCAACCACTACTTGGCTCGTAAGGCTCTACTACCTCCTAGTGTCAAATCCACCAATGGTGTAACCTCAAATCTATAAAGTGTCTTGAAAAGCAACATACCACTAACTCATTTATGGACATTTTTTGAAAAAACATTTTGGACAAAAATGTTTTTGTTTTGTTTTGTCAGATTTTAGGAGGTAAAATGTGTCAATTTTTATTTAAATGCTCGATGTTCATCAAAAATTTGATGTATGTGTATCTTCATCAGAACAATCATCTAACTCATGTACAATTTTTTCTATATATAACATATACACTGTTTTCATGTATAATAATGCATAATAAGTGTCATAATGGGTCCTAATTGGATCATAATTAGATAAAGACCCTAAACAAAACCTTAATTAAATTTGTATTGTCACAACCCCTATTAAAACCTTAATCAAACTCTAATTGGATAATGACACTAATTAAAATCTTAATCATAGACCCTAAATTTTAATTGAGTAAAGACTCACCTTAATTGACATAGGACCTCTCAAGAACTATGAAAGTATCATAGGACCATTAGGAAATATTAGGACCTATTAGAACACATTAGGTCCCATTATGAAATATTAATACAAAGTAGGAGAGTTATGAAACATAAGGGTTCCTTAGTCCTGATCATTAATAAGATCCTAATGGGTCATAATTAGATCCTAGACCCTAACCCTAAATTATAATTTGATTAATACTTTGACCTTATATTATAATTAGATAAAGACCCTAATTAGGGCCTTAATTGGAGACCCTAACCCTAAATCCAAATTGGATAAAGACCCTAGCCTTAAATTTAGATTCGATAAATACCTTAATTAAAACCTTAAAACCTTATGGTGCAAGGGAAAAGGATGAATAGTAGGACCAAGGCATGCCTAACAATCAAATCATCTTGCAAAGATCACACAACGAAAGTGACACAAAAGGAGATAGTGCTAGAAAAGAGAGGGAAACAAAATATTTCATTAATTCATCCAAATTTTGTTACACATGCCTAACTATGAGGCCTTTTGAGTTACCACCAGATAGAAAGATTTAGATACACATTAAGATCCATCCAACATTTGAAATCTACAATCATCTTTCCCAATTCTAACTCCATGTTTACTGATATCCCCTTGACACTTAGATCTAGACTAAGACCCTTTATTTATACTCACCAAAATGAATTACAAAAGATTGTAGATCATCATATGGAGATGGTAGACGACATAATGATCTACATGCATTCAATGATCGATTTAGATACATTAAATGACCAAAAAAAATTAAATACATGAGTCATCTCTCAAGTCAGATTCAAACAGATAACTCGATTAAAGATAACACTGAACAACAACAAAAAAGGTCATTGAGTCACTTAGTGAATACAAGAACAAGGAATCACTAAGAAAAAAAAGAGCCCACACTACCTGGTAAATGAAGGCAGAATGACATGCACTAAGAGAATTAGCAACAAAGTCATCGAGTAGGTCCAAAGTGTAATCGAGCACACATTTACCAAGTAGGATAGGAAAGCAACCCTGGATGCTCCTACATCAGGCAACTAGTCACTAATACATTAGGGGTGAATTTGCGATGTCAATTTGTGACGACGGGAAAATGTAATGTATTTTTCGCTTTTTTTTTCCAATTATAACCTGACAATGTCACAATTGCGATGTTAACGAGATATAAGAAAAAAAAGCGCGTTGGTCATTGTGCCCTCTAGAGCGCACAAGGGTTTCAGAAGGTTTTTGAAATTCAGGTGAGGTTTTCATGTACACATGTTGGCATTCTATCAAATTCATAATTGGCTTGAATGAGAAAGGGAAATCATATGATTTATTATATCCTTGAATGAGAAAGGATATAGGCAATAGGTTGAATTAGTGGAGCATTATAGGGAAAGCAGCTGAAAACATAAAAGAGGTGAGTTGCAATAATAATATAGGAAGTGCCTGATTAGATGAATATAGTTGTTTATCTTTTCCTCATTCGAGTTGAGAAATGATCTTAGAAAGACATACACGGTTGTCTGAGAGAAGTTAAGAGTACACGGTGGAGATGCCAAATAATAGCAGCAGTGATAACTCTACGATAGTCGAAGCTCACTTCTACAACCATTCCATTGACCTTTCTCATAAAGACATTTCAACAACACTCTATATGCAGCCACTTGACACGATTTAACCCATTGTACTTAGCTTGAATTAAGTCATTTTTCATTACAGATTTGTAAAACTATGGCCATATATTTATTATGGTTTCATACAATCTTTGCTTCCGATTGGTATATAAACCCCAGATACAATTTATTCTAAATGATGGCATAATTAATGTAATCATTATAATTTTGGTACAAGAATATTTGAGTGCAATTTTCATTCATGTTTACTCCTTTTATTGCCAACATTTACATTTATACAACCATGAATAGTGTAGAGAGTAACATGCATTTCCAAAAAGTTTTACAGAATAGTAGTCATGCACATGGAATACAAATCTTTAAAATGATTGTTGCTTCTCAAAGTTATTTGCTATTGTGTCAGATCCATAATATCAATATCACCCTTGTTATAAGGCTTCAACATGGTCTCTACAAAAGTCCCAACCTATCTGTTAATGTATCCAGACTCTTCAATAACACCATGGTTGTGGGTTGCTTATCAAGCTGCTGTAATAAAGCTTGCCATGGTCAGATTATTTGCACCCAACTCTAGCTAAGATTGGTGGATCCCAATGTTATGCAACAAGTGAATGCCAACATCTCTTCCTAGTGCTTTCTACACATTCTGAAAATTCCTTCTTGACTACCAACTCAAACCTCTCTTCATCGGATATGTTGACAGTAGCTTCCTGTGGTGCAGGAAAATTAATTTGTAGAGGGTTGGCCTTGTGGGACACTTTGATACCATTAGAAGACAAATTATTTTTCTCTTTGTATGCTTTGTCACTGACATGTGGGCAGCAAAAAGATTGGAATTGCTAAACTTCCCTTGTGTCTGCTAATACACTGAAGCAACTCATCGGATGTTAGGCCTAGACACTATTAAACAGATATTGACTCTATTTGTTTTATCTTGCAAGCAATGACTTCCCGTCAACATCGCGTCTTGTTATAGGTTCGATCCAAGAAAACTAATGAGCCCATGTAGTCTTCTGATTCAGTTGTTTTGCACAAAAATGAAAACTCCAACATGTATGTCGTGGCTTTCGGTCATTGAACAGATCATAAAAAATTCTTTGTTCCTTAATGTAGCATTGTCAAATGCACTTGCTAGTATCCTTCATGTATTCACTTTCCACGACCACTAGACTAGGTCTTTCCCTGAAAGATATTGGTTCCAGTCCAAGTAAAAATGAACAACACATTAATCCAATTTCCAACTTCATTTAAATTCTTAACTTGTCTTCATGATTGGGAGAATGCTCATTTAAGATGAGACATTTTCTTAAATCAACTTCCTTCACAAAAATTGTAACTTAATGAAGTTTAAATTGGTAAATATTAGTTTTTCATTTCTGACTAAGATTTAAATATTAAACTTTATTATTAATTATTTAATACTAGCTAATAATTACTTATATTAAACAAAAAGCAATAATTTATTTAACATTCCAATTTAGGGGACATTACAAAATTCAGCAGCATCAACTATAGAACCTCAGGTGCCTCAATCATTCTTTCTAACAAAATGAATTAACCTCAAATATCTTGTCCCCACAGGTTTGAAAAATCTCTTCTTTGAAAAGGTCTAAAACATAGTAAGTGAAGTGTGGTGGCTGCAAGTGAACATTTGCATATTTATAGCTTGTGCCACTGCTTGCTTTACCCAATCTAATTTTCCTATATTTTTCAAAGCATTGTTCAATGCATGAAAAAAACATGGAGTCCAAAAGATGTGCTTGTAAGTAGCTTGGGCCATCAAGCTAGCCAATTTGCACACACATGTTGAATCAGTGATCACCTGAACAACATGTTAGGACCCAACCTCCTATATGGCCTCTCTTGAAATGTTGAATTGAAATTTTGCATCCTTTCACTCCTCTAAACAATCAATAGCTTTGAGAAAACAAGAATCAATTGAGCATGTGACTATGATGTTGATGGGTGACCGATGTCTAATATCTATCCACCAATTCATCAAAATAGAATGTGTCTTCATCCAACTTTGCCTCATGTCCTTCATCAGAAAACCCACCTTTGAATATGCTTTTTCAAGGAGGGTAGTTCATAATTTATGATCTCTAGTGAGTACAAAAGAGTGATCAACAACAACTATATATAGAAAACTAGAAATATAAGTGGACAATCATACATAAAACAGACCAACACTAAAAAAAAAATGAACAAACAATTTTTTTAGACAAATATACAAGATAAACAAACAAAAAAAAGAATATATATCCCTTTCATCCAAATATATAAGAATATATTGTTAACTGCTAGGGTTGCTGTTGCACCAAAAGATCGATCTATCAATGCCCTATACAACCATTAGACTTATAGTAGACACAAAAGGCTATTAAATAATGTCATGAATCCCAAAGTGGAATGTTGGTGGTTAGTCCAACAATCCCCCACTCAACTTTACCAAAGGAGATTCAAACCTGTGACCAAGCTCTGATACAACTTGTTAAATACTAGGGTTGTTGTTGCACCAAAAGATCAACCTGTCGTTACTTGATACAACTACTAGACTTATAGAAGACACAAGAGGCTGTTAAATCATGTCATGAATCCTAAATGGGAATGTTGGTGGCAAGCTCAACGTATATACAATATTGTACTAAGTAGAAAAACCCATGCTATACATATATCTTTGTATTGTATATTTATATATATAATTATAGCATTGTTTTGTTTTTTTATAATAATATTGTATAATTTTTAAATATATTTGTATGTCTATTGTCTAGTTATTAATGTTATGAAGTATATCTATATAGCACTGTATCATAATCACTAGATAATAGGCAAACATAAAGCTATATCTTTGTATTGTATATTTATATATATAATTATAGCATTGCTTTGTTTGTTTTTAATAATATTGTATAAATTTTAAATATATTTGTATGTCTATTCTCTAGCTATTAATGTTACAAAGAATATCTATATAGAAATGTATCATAATCACTAGATAATAGGCAAACATAAAAATAAGAAACCAAAAGAAAAAATGCAAAAAAGGCAAAAAAGTGAGAGTCAACTAAAAAATCTGAAAAAGACCTACAAGCATATAAAAGCATCAAGTTGAAAAATGCAAAAAAACTATATCTATATTTGTGTGTACAAATATATATCTTTGACTCTTGGTTTCCCCTTCTTACTTCTCTCCTCCTTTCATCCTCCCCACCTTTTAAAAGAGAACCAAAAGAAAAAATATAAAAAAAAGGCAAAAAAGTGAGAGTCAACTAAAAAAATCTGAAAAAGACCTACAAACATATAAAAGCACTGAGTTAAAAAATGCAATAAATTATATCTATATTTGTGTGTGTAAAAATATATATCTTTGACTCTTGGGTGCCCCTTCTTGCTTCTCTCCTCCTTTCATCCTCCCCACCTTTTAAAAGAGTTTAGATTTGCAACTTATCTCATTTTCTCCTTATGCTTTCTCTCTTCATCTTGATGATGGATCATGGAGTGTGATCCAAAAAATTGATGAAAAAATACTCTTACAATTGAATCTAGAAGCAACTTTTCAGATAGTTCTCATGGATTATGGGAATCTACTCAGGAGCATCCTGCATAGTCTCATGGATTGACAGGTATAAGTCAACAATCCTTATAGATAGTCTATTTATTACACTTATCAATAGTAAGATTGATGTCTTCTAAGATCTCTCCCATTTGCAAGTACCAGCGAATAGGTATTTGTTAGAAGTGTCTTCTTCGAGTGAGGGAAATATAGGAATAGAAGAGGAAAGTGAGACATGCAGTTTATCTAGAATAGGGAGATTAACTAGAGGTCAAAGGACTAGAAGGAAATTCAATAAATGCATGAAATTTTTCCTTGCTCAAGGGAGGTCATGTTCTTATGATGATGAGATGGAAGGTGACATCGAGGTGCCCTTGAGGTACCAACATCTACAGAAACATTGGGTACCCAAGGAACTTCCTCCAATAAACACTAATTTTTGTGTTAACAAGAGGATATATCACATAGCACCATCATCATTACATGGTTTGGGACTATTTTCTATGGACAACATAAAGGTGTCTTACAACAAAGTTTTTGAATTGATGGAGTATGCTGGACCATGTTACGATTGCAAAAGTTGGATGCATATTGTTCAATATAAAAAAAGTATGCGTAGGTATGCCCTCTCGACAAATTATATGCAACAACAAGACAATAATCAAAGTAAAAGTGTGGCTATATACATTGATGGAAGGCCAAAAGCAATAGAGAATATTGCTAGTTTTATAAATAGTACACGACCTAGGTCAACTATAAAGCAACCCAATTGCATATTTGAGGTGCGCAAGGGAAATTGTGTATTCATCTGTGCGATAAAATCAATATGTGTAGGGGAAGGGCTTCTTATTGATTACAATTTGAACCGCATAGATACAAACAAGGCTACTATAATGGGGGTGGTACATACTATTAAACCAACTTCTAATCAATGACTCCAACTTACCATTTAGTCAATAAATTTTTGGCTAACATTTTTATAGTTGATCACTCTTCATCTACTAATGATCCCATGATTGTTTTGTAGGGAATGATGTTTTTTGGAAAAAACTTGGTGATGAGTATTTACGAATATTCGAGCCCACCCTGCGTACCTGGTGGAAAATCATATCCTAACTAAAACCCCAAACCACTATTTTTATTTCATATCATTGCTAGAATAATTTTCCTTTTCATCCATTTCTTGAACTATATTAAAGGTAGCTTCACTTCATTTATGAGTCTAACATGTTTTTTTTTTACTTAAAAGGTGGAATAACCAAGACAAAAAGTTTAAGGATGATCTTATAGAGAGCATGACCCAACTCTTTGGACCTCGTGCATTCGAGAGAAACAAGCTCCTTGAAAAAGTTGGTTTATGTTTGAAGTATATTAGGGACCAATACAGAAAAAATTTATAGGATAATTCCAGGTACGAGCGTCCGCCCTATCTTCCTGAGGCTGAGTGGTAGGCTCTGAATTTGGATGGAAAGTATAAAATTGACAAGAAAAATAATATTACACCAGTAGAGAGTACAACAAGGTATGTGATACTATTGAGAATGTAATTATGTACTAATTAACCGCTATATTTATACTATCTAACATATTTCAAACTTTTCATAGATTGCCTGACACATCAAATGCAACAAAGACAAGACTAGAAAAGCATGGGACACACAAGCTTGGCTCTTGTGGTTTTTCAAAACTTCAAGCACGAGTTGTAAGAATTAGTAAATGAAAAATTGTATCAAATTTTTTATATATTGTGATGGGAAATGCTAGGATAGACTAGCTTGTCTATGCTCCTAATCCTCAACTTGGATCTCAGTGTTCCTCCACACCAATATATGATGCAGAGTAACACACTTTGGAAGCACCAACAAACTCCTAGCACCTTGGAACAACTATGCAATTCAAGTTATCACTCCAATCCTCTGTTCTCCACAAGAACATTCAAGGCTTGATTCACCTTCAAACAAGGAAATAATCTGCTGTTACAACTGCTCCTTTAATTCATGGACCCAACTCATCACATAAGGCTGCATACTAGTTACTTCTGCCTTGTACCATTCAAGGCCTCATACACCCAACCTTGGCACCAAGTGTTTTGGACAACTCCAACCCTCTAACATAAATGGAAACCAAAACAAACATCAACACAACCCAAAACAAATCAGATCTAAGGCAAACTTGTTGTTACCAGTCACAGGGCAAATTGCAGCACTTGACCTTTATTCTACACACCCAACCAAGAGTGCAATTGGATCCTCTAGGACTCCCAAACACCAAAGATAGTTTAGAAAAACTCCAACATGACCAAAATAAGGTGTAACAAGGGTTGGAAACCCTGCTAACTATTTACCATTTCCTTTTCATATTTTAACTACCCTCCATTGGTTGATGAAACAATGCAAGTAAAATTCACCATACCATGCAAAAATGTAGGGCTTAGAGTTCAAGAGATGCCTCATAGAAGAGGATAAGAGAATTGGCTTCCAACAAGGCTATAAAGCCATGACTGAATGACTACAAGCTGAAATCAATGTGGAAGGTTCTAATAATGATGCATCTGAGCCACAGGTAAATAAGCTAAATGAAATTTATTTCAAATTGAATACTTTACCAATTAGTCTATTTGAGGTTAAGTTCCAATATAAAGTGATAATATCTGTTTTAAGCAAGCAATGATAACAATGCGTAGGATGTTGGAATATAGCCTAACAATCCTTCTACACAATCTGTGGATGCTGAAGGTTCGCATGATGTGCATCCTAGTGGTGGAGGTATACATTTGCTATTAAATTTTATATATGTAATTGCAATTGGTGTTTTGATTAATGTAACATTTTGTATAGTAGTTGTAGAGGATTGAGGGGTCGATGTTCATGAGCATGTTGACGTTGAGTCCAGACAAAATGATGTGGTCAAATCAGGTAAAGAGCACCACAATTATGTTATTTAAAATAATTAAATACTTGTAACAATTATAATAAATTATTTTTAATTTAGCTCTTTTATTTGTTATTGTAGAGGACCCCCCTTTGCAAAAGCATAGGAATTTGAGATCATCAAGAATAGAGAACATAACAACTAATGAGGGGGAAATTGATGATGACACTGATGCTCCTCTTAGAGCTTACATAGAAAAAAGAAATAGAAAGAAAAAAAAGAAATGATTGTCATCTACATACCTTAATTGATAATGACTAAATTTTATGTCTCAATGAATTTAATTATGTGCTAATGAATGTTCATGAATTATGTGTTAATGCAAAATATTGATGAATAGTGCATGTTAACGAATCTAATGTGTTAATGAATGTTATCATGTGATATTGATTGAATGTTACATTTTATTAATGGTTGAAAGAATGAATGAATGTTAGATGTTAATGGGGAATGTAGAGTGATGTTAGGGGGAGGGGGGGTGGGGCCAAATAAGCTTCCACCTTCATGTGGTTGGCCCTATTTAGTAGAAAATATTAAATTATTCTTGAAACAAAGTGAAGCTCAATAAGATACTAAATATTTCTCTATTTTGTCCTATGTTTAGACTGTTGTCCTATGCATCTAAGGCTTCATGCTTTGAACTGTCATGTAGTTCTAAACTTGTAGCTTTTTTATTGCATCCTTGGATCTTAGCACTGTCTTGGGACTGTGTTATCACCAATGATACAACAATCGACATTCATGAGAGAGATCTAATGCACAATCCCTGGATATCAACATAATAAGATCTTCTAGCCTATTAGAAAAGCTTCCTCATGGATCCATGGAAGAAATTGATCATGCTGAAACTCC
Organism: Cupressus sempervirens; assembly: GCA_028749045.1. Lineage (NCBI taxonomy): Eukaryota > Viridiplantae > Streptophyta > Pinopsida > Cupressales > Cupressaceae > Cupressus > Cupressus sempervirens. The sequence continues at coordinate 781,614,222 of CM053793.1, read as the reverse complement.
CATAGTTTGGTTACCCAAAGACAATTATAACTGAACATTCATGATAGGCAGAAAAGGAATGTGAAAGAAGCTTTGGGATTGAATATTCTATGTAAAGTAAATGCCTGAAAGGAATGCTTTGAACCTCAACAAGATCAATAGACATTTCATGACTATTTTGATAGTTATCCAAATATGTACGAGAGCTTTAGAAAACATTAAATGATGGATAGGACTGATGAAAAGCATCACAAGAAGGCAAAAAAATGAGGCTCTTTGAACAACATACAAAGCTACATGAGTTTGAATAGAAAATGATGTTGATGTAGAATAAAAGTCTCGAGATGCATTCTATATGTCCTAATTGGAATAACTTTTGTACTCCCAATATTAAATGGTTCAGGATCTTTTAGAGTGTATTCTGAGATAAAATAGAGAAGTGTATCAGAGAAGGAAAATAATTACAACTACCTAGGACATGAACTTTACAATCTTGTTTAGACATATGTCTACAATGATATACCCAAATGCCTCGAAAAGAACCCCCAAAAATGTCACTAAATAGTAGATGATCTACAACTTATAAGCATAGATGATATCACATTTTTTTCATTTATTCATAGATGCTCTTATACAAAAGCTAGAATAAGGGAACAATCCTTAACATGTGGTCTCTTCCCTTGACTACAAAGGTGCTATATAAATTCAACGGTTCCAAGGTAACTACTATTAACAACTATAGTTCTTTTCATGTAACTACCACACACTAATGATATATAAATTATGCTATCTACAAATAGGTCCTGTATGTAACAATTGTACTTATTCAACATGCATTATATTTGAAAATTTTGATATGTTTCTAGTATTTCTACCATTAAATAGAAATCCAAGAAATACGATTAGCATTGATTATGTGTTTTTAATTGTATTTTTTAACATTCAAAGTTTCCTGATGTTGCCATATGGAATGTGTTGTGCAGGTTGGGGCTTGTTGCAACTATAAAGGTATCTAGTTTTAATCTTTCCATCTTGAGCTTGCATTGCAGAAATGTATTACAAACATTTTTAATTATGTTGTTTTGAGTAATTTATACTACGTTATCTTGCAAACCCCTGTTTCAATAAGCCTTTATTAAATGCTAATGTTTCTTAGTTTATAATCGTGTTAAAAATAGTAGGTTGACTTTGAGTTTATTAAGTATTATAGTTTTGCATTTATGTATATCTATATTGTGCTTTGCTCTTTCTGACTGCTTCTTTGCTTTCTGTCTGTATTTAGTGTTGTTGCAAATTTTAGTATTCGTAATATCCCATTCAAGATTCCCAGTTCAAAGTTATCTTTATATGGTCTAAATGTGTGCCTATACCCCACCAATTTTTGACCAATTGTCTTATTCATCTTAAACTTTTATTAACTATTGATTATAATGAAGCAAACAGATATATGAAAGATTAACTCATCAAGTCCATGTTTTATGTGTTTAAAATGATATTTCTAAGACAAAGCTTGGTAGACATTGGCAGAGAAGATAAAGTGTGGTAACCTCTAGAATGGTATATAACTGTTATTATTTCTACTTCGTGCTATCCAAATAAAAAAGAATGCCACATGCTAGATTTTACTTCCAAAGCAAAGATACAAAATCATATGTTATCTGATAATTACCAATTGGTAAAACTAAAAGCCATTTGAATGAGAAATAGTATGGGGCAAATTGTCAAAGACACAACGACATGAACATGGGCTTAGCTCTTGAGATGCCTCCAGAGGGCAAGGTTAATATTAAGTTATTTGCATCACACAAACACGCAAGCACACTCTAATTAGTAGCCATTCTTGGCTCCCCAGAATCCTATAACTTCTTTTCTTGTCCCTATAGCGGACAAGATTTGATGAAATACTATAATTTGGAGTTGAATTAAATATCAAATTGCTTTGGATACCTGCAACTGGATTGCTTTTTCGAGTCACATTTTAAATTAACACATGCTTAAGAAAAAATAACTTCCATCAGGCCTGGGAAAAAACCAAAATCTAATTACCAAAATTATAAAGGTCATCTAAAAGAAGACAACAATTTTTTTTGTTTGTTTTACTTTGTATCCATCGCAATTGCGATGTCAGCTGCAAGCATTGCGACGGGGTTGCTGTAGTGGCAACGCCCACTGCCGTCGCAATTGCTAGGGTTTTTGTTGCAATTGCGATTTCAGCCACAAGCATTGCAATGGGCTTGCTATAGTGGCAATGCCCAACTACCGTTGCAATTTCCAAGGTGTCTGTCACACTTGTGAAATCAGCCACAAGCATTGCGATGGGGTTGGTGTCACAATAAAGTGGTTGCATGGTGACGGATATTCGTCATAATTGCAACGGAAGAGGGTAGACATCGTAATTTGCAACGAAAAAATAATGACGTCTATTACTATCATAGTGGCGACACATTGCTATTGTAATTGCGACACATAGCCATCACAAATCAATGCCAAATGTATTAGTGGGTGCTAAAAAGAAATGATTCTCCTAAATCATGGGTGTGTCACAATCTGAGTTGAATCCAACTCAGACCCAGAAATCTATGTAATACATCCAATTGGCATGTCCTTCCATTTAACTAGGTACTCAAAGTAATTCTTTCCTCTTGTACTCTTACCAATTCTTTGATCCAAAATCTTCTCTATCTCTCCAGTCTGCTTCTTGGGATAATCACTTGGTACTATCAATTCATCATTAGATTCATGACACTTGTACAAATCAGTGACATTGAATATAGGAGATATATATCTATGTCCTCAAGTAACTCAACTTCATAAGCATTACCACTATCAAACTTCTTCTAGATTTTGCAAGGACCAAACTTATTCATTTTCATCTTACTATATGCACCAATAGGAAATATCACTTTCTTCAAATGAACCATCACCTCATCACCAATATCAAAACTCATAGGTATTCTAGACTTATCTGCATTCTCTTTGTATTTCTAATTAAGTATATGTTCCAACTTATATTTCACTTCCTTGTGCAAAGAATTCATACATTTAGATAAAGTGAGGCTCTTGAAGAAAATACCTTTAATGATTGAGATTATGAGTATCCTTCTATATCAAGAGGGAGCCTATATCAAGAGGGAGCCTGGCAGTTCATTAGAAGCAACCTTGGACAAAGAAGGGAGAAGGTAGAGGATAAGTTTCTATTGACTTGAGGGAGTCTAAATTATTACACTTAATTAGAGGTAGCTTTAAATGAGGAGCTCAAAAGTTGATATTAGATTCCGAGGGAGTTTTGACACTTTATTAGCAGTAACCTTGACAAGGAGGTAAAAATGTTAGTGTTTCTTCATGAAGAAGATATTCCAAGTGTACTCCCTTGTAATAAATTCTTCTTAATGAGAGACAAATTTGAGTTTAAAACCTTATTCTAATATGGTTTATGGTAGATGTCATGACAAGACCACATGAGAGTATTAGTGAAAAATTCATGTAATATTTTGATGTCATGTGTGTATGGGCCTACACCTTGTGTACATCATGAGGAAGTGATGACTTTGAAATGATTATCACTTGTATTTGCATAATCTATTGAAAGGTGATGATCTAACAATAACTTAAATCATGATATACATTTTATATAATTTTGAAACATATCATGATGTTGGAGTATCTTGGGTCAATAAGCAATCTTGCATCAACCAAAAATCTTGCTCTATTTTTGTACTAGTTTGTTGATCATGGAGTATTCATTGTTTATTATAGTTTCAAGTTGCATGCGGTTGGCATATTAATGTGGACCCATTTTTTATCCTTACCCTAAGTGCATGGAATGTAATGGCCATTTTTATTGGATTCTTGTGCCTCTTTCTCTGCTCACTTTTCACTACTTGTTTCCTCTAGCATATCATGGAGTTTCTTTTTGCATGGTTTCCTAAGATGACATGGCATCTTTCATGATTGAGGGACATCTCTTGGATCATGCGTGGACCTATCCTTAAGAGCATGGATTTTGATCATTCAATAGTTCTTTTGTTTTCTCCTCCAAGGAAGGACCTATTTTATAACTAAATTCCTAACAAGCCGACTTGCGATCTTGTTGGATATATAAGGACTTGGATTGGATTTGGTATAGTAATGTATATCATAGAGGAAGATAAAGAAGCAGAATAAAATCTTAGGATTGTGAGCTTTGAGCTTTGATGCTATAATTCCTTGTTCTAGCCATAACCTAAAAGGCCTTATAGTTAGGAACCATGCGAGTTGTCTAATCAATCAGTGTCTATTCATGAGTAAATTGGTTCTTTGTTATTGAATATGTGTTTTCTTCCATGTGTACTCTTGGTAAGGTGTTAGGAGGTTGGAATTTAATCCCTTTCCCCTACCAACTTTGCATTAGATCATGACAAATTATATCTTGTAAATCAACAATTAAATGTTAGATGTCATATAGATATATCAAAGGTAATTGGTGAATATCATGTGATATTCAAGAGGACATTACCTTATTGGGTACTTGGTGAATATTAGGCATTGATATTTTACAGGCCATTACTTAGAGTATTTGTTGAATACCATGTGTTGATATTCAGGCCAATTACTTGTGATATCAAAATGGTGGATATCTTTTGAATTAAAATATTTTAAAAATTTGTGATTCCTGATATTAAGATGAGGTAATTTCCATTATGTTGGTTATCCTCCCTAACTAAGAGGGACTATTGATGATTTATAGCTTTAGTCAAATATGATAAATCATTGAAAAAATATATAAGTATATATAAGAATGACTATATATATATATATGAGAAATTTAAATATAATTTTTGTCTAATACTAAAGAGATTAATTTAATATAACAGTATAGAAAATTATATATCAATCTAATTGGTTTTGGCAAAACAGAAATTATGATTAATGAGACCCATTTACTAGCGGTGGCTTGGGAAGATTATTTGTTGAAGGTAGATTAGAACCTAACATGGATGCATGTCCAAAAAGGAGCACGCTCCCATGTACCTATCGATACATGACCATTCATGAACATGTCCCCATGAATATCCACTTCCCCATTTAAATACCATTTGGGTGGAGTAACTTAGGTTTGAATGAACACATAGCATACACTAGTCTTCAAAGTATTGAATACTCTTTCCTTCAATATAAAGTCATTGCTAAATACACTTTCTAGTTAGATGTAAGGATACTAGGCTCCATTTGGTTTTTGAAAACCTAGTTTTGTATTTTGGGAAGATAGTTGAATTGTTTGGTTGACACAGAAGATGAATATACAAATCCATATTCTACACTTGGTTGCCAATTTGGGAATTGGAATTGGAACAGAATATGACTGGGAGAAGAGAAGACGGGTGGGAGAAGAGAACCATGTGTGCAAAGATTGGTGGGAGAAGAGAACCGTTTTTAAAGCTGTTGCTATCGTCCAAAATAGAGAAACCCCACAAACGTCGGCCAAAAATAATGTAGAGAAAGCCACAACTATCACCAGACAAACCCAAAGTCATAGCCATTGCCAAAGAGAAACCCCAACAACTCACCCAAAAAGAAACTACAACAACTCACCCAATAAGAAAGCATTCACCACAACAAGGCTTTGAAGATTTAGTCAAATATTGTCTAGATTCTTGTAGAACAGACACTTGGAATAATGTCTAGATTCTTGTAGAATAGAGGCCCAAAAAATTGCCCAAGAAAAATGTCGCCCCCCTTTTCATCTTCAAAAAACCTAACCACAGTTTTGGCGAACCTGACGATTTTATTAAAATGCATTCATAATAACCCAAAATTGAGTTTTAATTTCAAATGAACTACCTTTTCGATGGAAGGTGCATCTTCCAATTTTGGTCAAAACATGGAAGACAAAAATGAAAATCAGGTTTTAAGTTTTAGCAACCAAATGCTTATTTTTAGCCCCAAAACCATATTTTGGCCCCCATATACCTATTCCACCCCTCATCTTCTAGCAACCAAATGGGGCCTTAAGGATTTTGAAATATCATATTTGAATGCATGTTATTTAACTTGTTTAATTTAATTTTTAAATAGTTTGTTCAATTAAAAATATTTAAAATGCATTTCTCTTTGTATCTCATTATCTTGAGTCGCTATTAAAGATAAAGATGGTAATGATAGATGAGACTTTGTATAGACATTCTTTAATTTAGTTTGTTCCTATAGTTTACAATCTAGAATTCTTACTTTCCTCTCATAATCTTCCAATATGTTAACCACTAGGGTTGTTGTTGCACCAAAATATTGACCTATTAATGTTCAATGTAGCCACTAGACTTATAGATACATAGGAGGTTGTTAAGCCATCTCATGAATCCTTGTGAAAGACATTGTCCCAATGCTTATACAATCTTCCACTTCTCTTCAAGTTAAAGAAAATTCTTGGCCAATAGGTCACTATTTGCATTGTTGGACTTGTAAGATCAATGTTGGAGGATCAATTGTTCTCCTATTAAAAGGGAACCTAGACACAATCTTATGCAAGCTTTTTTGTTGCATAACCACTAGGGTCCTAATCTAGTGTAATGACACACACCCTAAATTAGTCAAAGTTATTCAATCTCCTTTCTCAAATTTAGTTCCTTTCAAGAAATTATCTACCACTATCTATAAAGAAACTCTCAAAAAATGCATTTCCAAGGTTAAAATGCAATCTTGATGAGAATGGGGAATATGTTATCTATGATAAAAAAATCTCTAGGTGGTTGGCACATGTTACATAAAATATCTATCTCCTTGATAATGAGTATCTTAGTGATAATTCCAATAGTTTGGTTGCCTTCCATTTTGATGGAAAATATTTATAAGGTGGGTATTAGGGACCCTTTGTCCTTTCTTTATTGTAATAATGACTTCAAATATTATGTGCAAGTTATAATTCATTCTTGGATTATTTTGAATAATCACATCTATCTAAGAAATATTACTTACATTGAATAGAATTAGTATAAATATCATATCATAAACTATTATTTAGATATCGTAAAGTCATTTCCTATTGATCATTGTTCACATGATTTGTACTCTTGAAGAGACCCATTATATGTATAGCAAAACTTTGCTATTCAATATAAAAAAGAACATGTTTTAATTTCAATATTCATTTTTCAATATTTTGTGTAATCTAATGTCAAAAGATATCTAGACACTCTATATAGAATATGAAACCATATAGGAAAAATCAAATTAATGATATAAAAAAGTATAATTTCTAAAAAATAATTCGTCTTTTTAATAATAATAAAATATTAAGATGTATTGCTCTTGCTATATCTTTAGCTTGAGTTGTTACTGAAGATATAGATGGTAATAATGGCTGGGACCCTCCATAGGCATTTTAGACTTTATTTTCGATGGAACAAATAGGATGAGTGAGACTCACCTCTTGTTCTCTCTCCTCTTGCTGTTGCATTTTAACCACTTGTTATAATTGTGTTATTGTATTCTTCTCTCCCCACTCCTCTTTCTTTTTAACATCTTGTTATAGTTGTATAATTCTTCAATTATTCTTCACTTATTCTAGTTTATAATGATCATTTGAACTTTTCCAATATAACTATTGTCATAAATATATACATACATAGACACAAGTACGATTGCAATCCTCTTACTTCTACTCCTGTTAAGAACATTGTATGGTATCATGATTGTGAAGGCCTATTGAAATAATGGGCCATAAGAAAAGATAAAGCCTTAAACAACGGGCATGCCCCAAAACAGCAAACAAAGTGTCAGAATTTACTTTGTGAAAAGGAAAAGAGATTGTACAGCACCCATGGTTTGTCCATTTCTGCAAATTGTCCAGCAGCTTCCTTAATCAGTTGCAATTGCATAGCATGTGAAGGCCCCACAACCCCTGCCATCCAACTATATCACCAACCACCTTGTCTCCTTATACTTTCCTTCACCTCACCCGGGTAGAAGCTAAATATAATAGATTAAGCTTCACTGGTATCTTAACATGACTAAAGTTTTTCAATTCTTTATGGTAAATTGGAATTTGGGAGAGATGAGATCTCAGTCGGTTTTGTTTAATAGTAGAAATTGGCATTAATTTAAATGGTGATTCTAATTTTTATGTAAACAATTGATATATGTAACTGATATAGAATACATCTTATCTAGTTGAATTGGAAATTTATATGTATTACTTAGAATGGACTGTTTATCAACAGTATTAATAGACAGAATATGAAATCATGTATTAACTTTTAGATCATGGTTGTCATGTCTATTCAAATCAAATTTCAGTTGGTTGATAATAAAATAATCATTCTGATAATAGATAATCGACTATGATCCATAGCATTGGAAAAGACGATAGTTTGAATAATCAAACTCAAAAAATATATGAAACTAATCAGCCTTAATTGGCAAATATGAGAATCGTGTATTACAGTTATTATGTCCATCCAAATGACATTTTAAACAGTTGGTAATAAAATTTATACACTTTTCTCATATAATCTAAAGCATTGGCTAACAAGTATAAAATAATCAAATTTAAAAACATACAAAAAATAATCTTACAGTACTGTACATTTTTTGGCTGGCTGGATTTGGTGCTTTGAGATGGTGGGTTTGTGGCACTGTGTATAATTATGATTTTATGAACTATGCCCCACTTTTGCTCTCACTCTATCTTACTTAAAACTAGTGCTCAACTGAATAACTTAATAAATTGAAGCAGTGGAGTTGGAGACAAAAGGACTAATCGAAAGCTTATCCACAAAATAGTGAGAATCATGGGAGTGTTCATATTCTCCAGCAGAAACAAGATAGTGATCTGGAAAGGCAGAAAAAGGTGCAGATCTACTGGAAATATATGGAGTACAATGCATGATAAAACTATAATCAATCTTATAAATGAAAAACATTAGAAAAGTAAGCATGAAAAACATTATTCATTTTCACAAAAGTAAGGGTTACAAGATTCCAGGATATCTGATTGCTATATTAAATAATGGAAACACAAACTGTATAGATTGAGCTCGGCTACAAGATATGACAATAATGAGAGAAAACATGTACCTCCAATAGTATAATATAAAGGCTTAAGATACATGACGATAATGAGAATAAAAACAATAGCATGTACCACCTCCAATAATATGAAGAAAATATATGATATAAAAGCTTCAAGATATGACAATAATGAGAAAAATAATGGGAAACCAAAACCTTTTGCCTCTCCTAAGGAGAATTTGGTTGCTATAAGTCTGTCCTTCTAGTGGAATCCAAAACTCTTTTTCACTCATTTTAAAAAATTCTTCTCTCAATCATACTTGAGTGGCGTGAGCAATGATGGAAGATATATTTTTAAAATAAAACCTCAAAGATCTGAGTTTTTCTTACCAGTTTCTTTCTCCATTCCATCCTATAATAGGATGTGGGAGCATTTGTAATTATCAATTTGATACCAAATACCATGCTTTGTAATTTTTGTTATTATTATGATATGCTGCCTATGATTTTAGTTGATCTCTTGCATCCACAAATTAATTGGATGAATTGTGGTTTGTTTATATATTGTCAAATTATAGACTAAGGTGTATAAATTATGAGTATATAAGATTAAAAAGTTATATGATTAATTTAATATGTTAGAATAGATATTTTAAATAAATTTATTTAAAGAAGTGTTCAAAAATTATTAATTATTAAATTCTAAAAAATTATCTTCAAAGTTTATAATTTTAACAACTATTTTTTATTTTTAATGATGTTTTTAAAATTATTTGTAAAAGTAAGTTGTGTTTATAATAAATATCAAAATTTTGACATGGAGATGGTTGTTAAATTTAAGCTAAAAAGGTAATTGTTAACATTAACATGCTCAGACCACATTCTATCGTTGTAGAATGACTACCCAATATTAATAATTTACACATTTCAAATAGCTTTTTTTAAAGAAAATTTTATGGTTTTAATTTTTTTCTATTAGATATAATTAACAAGTTTGTTACATCATATAAGTACCATGATACCTATAATAGTTTATGGAAACCAAATTAAGTATATTGATCTGTGGTCTATTCAGATCATCCATATAACATTAGACCACTCAAAAAATAGAAAGAACAAAAAAGAGCAACTAGATATAGTTTAACTACATTTAAACTGCAAACCAAGTTGCCCATGGAAGATGGCCTTCTGAATATTTTTAAGATAAGAGTACCGTCTTTGATCACATTCATTGAATTATATATTAGAACCTTCCATGGTAGGCCTAGAGCACATGGAACAACATTAACAATAAGACATGAAGGTCTGCCAACATTGATTTTAGGAACATTCTCTATAAAAACCACTAGATTAGGCATGTCAATTTCTTTGGCCATCTCATTGACGATTTTACTTAGCCTTGATCTACTCTCCTTGGGTCTCTGCATCAGGTTGATTGTTCAGTTCATTGACCTCCTTTCTCAGTTTGATTTGATCAAACATCTCATTTAGAGTGCAGTCAAAGTTGAAGGGTTCATTATCATTTGTTTTCACTTTATATTGGACCCCTTCTTCTTTGAGGATCTTGGTGACCTTTAGTATTTGTTTCTCGTTCACTTTGTAGCTAAGAGTGACCTAAAATAAAATTTTGTGCATGGTGAGGCTTCATAGAGACTCATTAAGGATTCTAGACCTACCTATAAATATGTCATTAGTCCTAATAAGATAAATAAACTAAAGCAAATAAGAGGAAAGAATAGCCTAGAAGAGGTTAAGATTCTTGGGGAGTCCAAGAAGGTGACCAACAAAGACTTAGAAGATATGAATGATAGAGCCCATAGAGATACCAAACCAGCTCCAAATCTCCAAGTGGAAAAGTTACACTAAAAAAGGTGAAGGGAAAATTCAGATTGTGAGCAGATAGTACAGGGGTAAGGTTTACCATCTAGTTTGGTTAAGGGAAATCTATGGAGTAAAGTCCACCAAAGGAAACAATGGATCTTGGATTCAACCTTCTTATGCCATATAGAGGAAAGATATTTGGGCTAGCACTTAGGGTAAAGGTTGAAGGTCCACTTGGCATTGAGATGATCGAACACTTCATCACTGTTAGACAAGAGATTGTAGAGGTATTTGTCTTTGGTAGAAAATAGAGGGGTACCATCCGACCGGATCAAGAAGGGTAATATGTCAACAATATCTCCACAAGGTCCTAAGAGTCTAACATGTTGTCAAGCCTCTTTGAGAATGGAAAAAGCCCTCTTTTGAGTAAGAGGAAGGTTGAATTTAGAAGCTAGTTCTTCCTAAGCAATAAACTTACCATCCACTATGAGATCACTGAATTTACTAATACCCAACCTTGCCCAAGACTTGGTTGAGAAACCCTGAAGAAGAGAAAGGGGTTTTCCCTTTCCCTCTAGATTCCACCATGGGGATTTTTCTCCACAAATTTTAGACTTACTATGATCTGTGATTCTAGTCCGTAATACCTAGTGTCTTACACACTCACATGCTTTCCAAATGGCTTTGAGTTACATAGACCCTTCAATTTTGATTCTCCATCTTCCAGAGAAGAGATCATAGATATGCAAATTTTCTAGGATTTCCCCTTATGAGGCACTCCTCTAGATATGTTGTTCCTAATTAGAAATTTCCAAGGCTCATTACCTTTAGTGGATTTGGCTAACCACTTGGCTACCAGTGCAATTCCTTTCCATCTAAGATCCTTTAATCCAAGGCCTCCTACTTCTTTTCTAATAGCAAACCACCCCCACTTGACAACATGTCTCTTCATACGACCTCTTCCATTTTACCATAGAAAATTTATGATGATCTTTTCTACATAGTTGATCTAGTTTTGGTTAAATAGTGAGGCAAATGAGTAATGCATAGTATAGGTTGACAAGATCTTTTGAAAAAATTGCACTCTATCGTCCAATGATAGGTTGTCTTTATTCCATTTTCCAATCTTCTTTGCAAATTTCCCTTTTATCCATTCTCACATGACATTAATAGTAGGGGCAATAGAGAAAGGTATACCTAGGTATTTGACCATGTGAATGGGATCCCCTAGGAGAAACAAAAGTTACCACATAAGGAGGGGAGTGCTCCTCGTGACCACACATAATGCATTTGGAAATTGACACTTTGCTACTGGAGGCTTTATAGAAAATACCAAGTTTATTGGTGAGGTTAGATGTATTATTTTTTGACAATTCAATAAGAAGAGATGTGTCATTTGTAAATTGGACATTATTTAGCTCTTTCATATTAGAAAGGTTGACTCATCTGATCTTTGGTGATAGGCAATCATCTCTAAGAATGTAGCACATAAACTATCAATAACAATGAAAAATAATGAAGGGGTCAGGGGACAACCTTATCTAATGGACCCTGAGAAAGGGAAAGATTATGACCTTGAACCATTGACTTCTACCACTATTGAAGCATTTTCCATTATAGTTAGTACCATTTTAATGAAAAAAATGGGAATCTCAAATATTCTAGCATCAATCTAATAAATTTAGACTTCATCCTATCATATACCATGTGTTTTCATGGGTTGTTAGGAACATGTCAACTTTCTGACCTAAACATTTGGCCCATTTCATTGCCTCCTAGCATGTACTGAGATTCTGAGGGATATATTTTACTTTAACAAATCATGTCTAAGTATAGTTGATTACATTAGGAAGGACATATTTAAGCCTTACGAAAGGACTTTGGCTAAGATATTTTAGGAGACATTGAGGAGGGTAATGAACCTCTAGTTCTTGATTAGAGTTTTGTCTCCATATTTGGAAATTAACTTAATAATCCTTGAGTTAATATCAACCACCAAGGATCCATCCTTCATTGCTTCCTTGTAAAGGAATAAAAGATCTTGCCAGATCAAATCAAAATGAACTTTATAGAGTTCCACAAGGATGCCATCCAAACATGGGGCTTTGTCCTTGCTCATTTGGGCATATGCACCAAGATGGTGTGAAAAAAAGTGGACACCATAAAAAAAAATCAAAAGTACACATAACACAATCATGTTATATGTGCTTTTGTGTTGGAAATATAGATGGAGTAACTAAGAGGGGGGTGAATCGGTTACCACAAAAAAAAATCCCTAGATCCCTAAGATGTCTTATAAACTAGTTACTGTTGTCACTCGATAGCCACCTAGAAAAATGTTATAACTCAGTAGATGTACTGTATGTTAACTTATTACTACTCTTTAAGCATTCACAAAGATTTAACATGCATGCATAAAGATATAACATGAACACATAAGACACTAGATTTAATATGGAAACCCACTATGGGAAAAACCACCAAGTAACTAGCTACTAATTTTCACTCTTCTGAAGTGAGCCTTGTTAGGAGCCAACCCTGTTAAAGGTTACAAAACACACTATTAGGTGTGACCTTGTTAAAGGATTTAATCACCCTGCTAGGAGTGGCCTTGCTAGAGGACTTTAGAATAATTCAATAGAACTATCACCTTATTAGAGGATTTACAAAATGGCCATTAAACCAACTCTATTAAGAGATTTTGAAATCACTACTACAATTGCGAAAAAGTAACAATGAGTTGACCTAAATGAGATGCAACTAAATTAATGATACAAATCTATGTTCTGCTTCACTAGATCCTCTCTAATCAAATACAACTTTGCTGCTCCTCAAGGATATCTGATCCTTCTTCAAAATTTGCTCACACTTTCCTCTTCACACAATCAATACACTTGCATGCTCACTCATTACACTTTAAAATTCACAACTTGACCTTTTATTTATACCTTACAAATTGTCAAGTCAACTCATTTACAAGTTACAATTATCAATAATCATTACATCAGTCGGTTACAAATATTACATGAAACAATTAAACTTTATTTCCCAAAATAATGAAATCCTTCATTGGCCAACCTTACTCAGTAGACACTACTTCAGAAATGATTTCTAGTGTTAACCAATTGAAGCTCGGTGAACACTGCAAACTCTGCAAAATCCTTTGGAGACCGAGTGAACTCAATAAACACTTTCCTTCACTAACCTTGTAAGCTCAGTAGAAACTAAATTCTACCATAGAAACCTTCGACACCTGAGTGAGCTCGGTAGAAACTGTTTCCACAAAGTATATTTTAGGAAAGCTCGGTAGATTTTGGAATTTTCTTTGCTAACCAACTAAGCTCGGTAGATTCTGTCTGATAACTGATATGGCATTTGTGTAACATCAAAGACAACAAATAATTGAACAATTATATCCAATAATCTCCCTCTTTGGCATTGATGGCAAGATAACATGTCATAGCACAATGAAATTTGAGAACAAGTCTTTCTGACAAAACATTTCTCCCTCTTAGATTTTATGCTACAATCTTCTCTAATGCTATAATCTCCCTTTGTGAAGGAATTACATAGCTTCTTTTCAAACAACAAACTCTTCACAATCAAATTCAAATTTCAAAAAGATATGATAGTACACTCTCCCTCTTTGAAAACACATGCCAAAGACAACACAAGCCAAATGAGTAACAATGTACCTTGAGTATTGATTCATATGCAATGTTTCCATGACTATTCTGCATCAACTGATAGATCTTTAACTTGGTTCCTCTTGATGCATCACTAAAAATTCATTTTAGTGAGCTTTAGATAGGGGAATGACCCCTAACTTACCTCTTGGATACATAAATGCATCCTTAGGTAATGGCTTGGTGAATATGTCAGCAATTTGTTTTTTTGTATGGACATATTCCAATCTAATCTCCTTATCCTACACCAATTCTCTGACAAAGTGATATTTTATTGCAATGTGCTTAGTTTTGGAATGCATTACTGGATTCTTTGATATGTTGATTGCACTTGTATTATTACAAAACATAACAACTAGTTCTTTGATCTCAACCTTCATGCCTTCCAATAACTATTTAAACTAGACAATATTAGAACATTTTATTGCTGCAACAACATACTCTACTTCTACTATAGATTGGGGTGTACAATTTTTCTTTTTACTTGTCCAAGAAACCAACCTCTTTCCAAGAAAGAATGCTCCACCACTTGTACTCTTTCTATCATCAATGTTTCCTGCCCAATCTGCATCAGTAAACACTTTCAAGTCTAGATTACCTCCAAATGTGTACCATAATCCATAGTCTTTAGTGCCTTTCAAGTATCTCATGATCCTTTTGATTTCCATCATGTAATTTTCTCTTGGTATTGCTGAAAATCTTGCTACAATACCAACTGCAAGGGCAATATCAGGCCTTGTATGAACTACATACTGCAACTTTCCAATCATTGATCTATATAAGGTCTGATCTACCTCTTTTAATTCATCATCCTTGGTAAGCTTTAGTCTAGTACACATGGGAGTCTCAACTGGTTTACAATCTTCCATACCAAGCCTTTTGACTATCTCCTTGATGTATTTAGACTAAGTGATGTAGATATTGTTCTTTCTCTGCTCAATTTGAAGACCAACAAAGAATTTAATCTCACCAAACATTGACATCTCAAATTCTTTGTTTATTTGCTCTGAAAATTCTTTGCATAGATAATCATTTCTTGTAAAAAAGGTATCATCCAAAAATATTTATGCCAAAAAAATCTTATTATCTGGTCCTTCCTTGATATACAAGCTACGGTTATCATTAGTTCTCTGAAAACTAACCTGAATAAGATAGTTATGCAATCTTTCATACCATGCTCTAGGGGCTTGTTTTAGACCATAACATGCTTTGTGTAATTTGCAGACCATGTCCTTCTTGTCTAGATCAAAAAAACCTTTAGGTTGCTCAATGTAGACTTCATCTAGAAGACCATTAAGAAATGTAGATTTGACATCCATCTGATATACCTTAAATCCTTTGTGTGCAACATATGCAAGTAAGGTCCTAATACCTTCGAGTCTTGCAACAGAAGAAAAAGTCTCTCCATAGTCTATTCCTTCTTCTTGAAAGTAGCCTTTACATACTAGTCTAGCTTTGTTTCTTGATACCTTACCATCTTCATTCAACTTATTTATGAATACCCACTTAGTTCCAATCACATTTTTATCTTTAGGCTTAGGTACAAGAGTCCTTGTTTTATTCTTCTCTATTTTCTCTATCTCTTCATTCATAGCCTCAATCCAACTTTCATTTTCCAATGCATCTTTGACATTTCTAGGTTCAAAATTAGCAAGTAAACAAGTACCTTTTAACTTACTTCTTATCATAGTACCTTTAGATTTGTCTCCAATAATTTGATCTAGTGCATGATGTCTCCTGACATACATGGCCAATACATGTTCCTTGCCTTTTGATTGAGTTCCACTATCTTCATTTTGAGTTTCAACTTCTGGCTTAGGTTGATCTATCTACTGCTCAGGTCCTTTAGACTCGGTAGGCATTGGCTTGGTAGCATCTGAATGTGACTAAAGTTCCTATAACTCAATTTGAACTTCTTGCAACTCAGTGACTAAAGACTCGAGAGTCAAAGTTTCCTGATTGACAGATGTATCTGGCACTATATCAGGTTCAATGAAAACAAATCTCCTACAATCTTGTGGTTCCTTTTTTCTTTCTTTTTCAGTCCTTTCCACAAACTCATCAACTTTCACATGTGCACTTTCTATTACTTTGTGAGTAGATAAATTCAAACATCTATATGCCTTACTCTTGCAAGAATATCCCAAAAATATGCCTTCATCACCCTTCACATCAAATTTTCCTTTTCTAGATTCTTTCAAAATATAACATTTGTTTCCAAATACTTTTAGGTAACTTACATTGGGTTTATAGCCATACCATAACTCATAGGCAGTCTTGAATGAGTCCTTCAATTGTACTCGGTTCAAGGTATGAACTGCAGTGTTGATAGCTTCCTTCTAGTATTTGATAGCAATGTTCTTTTCCATCATTAGAGTTCTTGCACAATCCATAATAGATCTATTCCTCCTTTAAGCTATTCCATTTTGCTTGGGAGTTCCAAGGGCTGATACCTATCTTTTGATTCCTCTTTCAATGCAAAAGTTATTGAATTCATGGGAGATGAATTCACCACCTCTGTCTAATCTCAAACATTTTAGTCTTTTCCCTATTTCTTTTTCTACTCTAGCCAAATACCATTTAAACTTCTCAAATGCTTTTGATTTCTCTCTCGGATACATGACATTCATCATTCTAGAGTAATCATCAATAAAAAGAATGAAGAACTTTTCTCCAGTATAGCTCTCAATTCTAATAGGTCCACACAAATTAGTATACACAATTTCCAAAACGTCTTCAGATTGATAGCTTTTACTTTTAAAGCTAGTCTTTCCCATCTTACCAATCTGACAATTCTTGCATAAAGCAACATCAGGTTTCTTTATACTAGGAATGCCTCTTACTTTCTTGAATTTGGTTATTTTCACCAAGTTATCAAAATTGACATGACATAACCTTCTATTCCATAACCAACTTTCTTCAACTTGAGCAATAAAACATGAATATTCACCAAGTTCAAGATAAAACAAGTTACCTTTTGTCTGTATGCCTAATCCAATCAGCTTTCCTTTGTCATCCAGTAGTCTTTCTTATTCATGCATGATTTCTACTTTGAATCCAATATTGATTAGTTGTACCACACTCAACAGATTGTGTTTTAGTCCTTCAACCCAATAGGCATTATCACATACAAGCTCTTTGGTTAATGAGATTCTTCCTCTTCCTTTTATACAACAAGGTTCATTATCACCAAACCTCGCACTACCACCATCATAGTCTTCAAATTGTTCAATTTTTTTTTATCACCAATCATATGATGTGAACAACCACTATCTATGATCCATGTATCATTTTTTCTTACATGAGAGATAAGTGCCATCTTATCTTCCTCATCATTATCAAATTCATCTTTCATAGCAATATAAACAATTTCATCTTCACTATTGTCAGAATCGTTAGAATCCTTAGCCATGAAACATGTTTTCTTACCTTGTCCTTGAATCGTTTGAAGTCTTTCTTGCCATTGCACTTGTGACCTTTTTTCTCATCCTTGTTTTTCTTGTTTGGGCACCTAGCAACAATATGACCAATTTCTTCACATGAAAAATAGATTTTAGGAATTTTACCTTTGTATTTTCCTTTGCCTCTAAAATATTTCCTTACAAGCAGAGCTTCAACCACCTCAAGATCACTGTTAGAACTCTATTCTGATTCTTCTTCACTTTTTGCTTGAGAATCCTTTATCTTCTTGTCCTTTTCTTTGAGTGAAATCTTGGCTTCAAATGCTAATTTAATGTTCTTGGAAGCTAGAACATAGTTGTCATAGTTATCTAGCTCAAATGAAGTCAGTCTTCCTAATATGGCCTCTAGATTTATCTTATGATTTGCTTCACATCTTCTTTCTTGAATTGCAAAAATTCTAATTACATAAATGGGAAGTAATGTTCTAAAAACTTTACTTATAAATCTTTCTTCCTTGATATCTCCTCCAGAAGCTTTGATTGCATTGAAACTTGCTTTGACTCTTTCAACATATTTAGCAATGTTCTCATCCTCTCTCATCCTCATCTAATCAAATTGTCCTCTTATACTTTCTGCTTTGGCTCTCCTCACATTGTCATTTCCTCCATAGATATCTTTCAACTTGTTCCACATAGAAAAGGTAGTTTTGCAATCCTTGATATCATCAAATTCTTCATAGCTTAGGGCAGATGCAATTTCTATCATCATGGTATTATGAATCTTCTTCTAAGTAATGTCATTAACAGATAGTGTACCAAAAGGAGTTACATATTCTTCATCAAGATATTTCAATCCTGTATCTCCAATGGAAGCTAGATGGAGTCTCATGAGAATTTGCCATGCTGAAAAGTTATCCTTGTTAAGCTTTGAAATTTCCCTCTTGTAAGACATCCTATTTTTTAGCTTAGATCCTTGAAATCCTTCCTACGAGCACTAAAAGATCTGATACCAATTGTTGTAAATATAGATGGAGTAATTGAGAGGGGGGTGAATTAGTTACCACAAAAATAAATCCACAGATCCCTAAGATGTCTTATAAACTAGTTACTGTTGTCACTTGATAGCCACATAGAAAAATATTATAACTTGGTAGATGTACTATATGTTAACTTATTACTCATCTTTAAGCATTCACAGAGATTTAACATGCATGCATAAAGAAATAACATGAACACATAAGACACTAGATTTAAAGTGGAAACCCAATATGAAAAAAACCACCAAGTAACTAGCTACTGATTTTTACTCTTCTAAAGTGAGCCCTGTTAGGAGCCAACCATGTTAAAGGTTACAAAACAAACTGTTAGGTGTGACCTTGTTAAAGGATTTAATCACCCTACTAGAGGACTTTAGAACAATTCAATAGAATTTCCACCTTGTTAGAGGATTTACAAAATGGATGTTAAACAAACTCTATTAAGAGATTTGGAAATCACTACTACAATTGTGAGAAAGTAACAATGAATTGACCTTAATGAGATGCAACTAAATTGCTTATATATATCTCTGTTCTGCTTCACTAGATCCTCTCTAATCAAATACAACTTTTTTTCTCCTCAAGGATATCTAATCCTTCTTTAAAATTTGCTCACACTTTCCTCTTCACACAATCAATACACTTGCATGCTCGCTCATTAAACTTTAGAATTCACAATTTGACCTTTTATTTATACCTTATAAATTGTCAAGTCAGCTCATTTACAAGTTAAAATTATCAATAATCATTACATCAGTTAGCTACAAATATTACATGAAACAATTAAACTTTATTTCCTAAAACAACGAAATCCTTCATTGGCTGACCCTGCTTGGTAGACACTGCTCCAGAAATGATTTCCAATGTTAACCAACTGAAGCTCGATAGAAACTAACTTCTGCTACAGAAACCTTCGACACTTGAGTGAGCTTGGTAGAAATTATTTCCACAAAGTATTTTTCAGGAATGCTTGATAGATTTTGGAATTTGCTTTGCTGATCAACTGAGCTTAGTCGACTCTGTTTGACAACTGATATGACATTTGCGTAACTTCAAAGACAACACACAATTGAACAATTGTATCCAACACTTTTGATCATATTTTAAAATGGGTCTTGGTTCATTACCAAGATAAGGAAAAAAACATTTAAAAAAATTGAACTTTTACATAACATGACTGCATTATAAATGCGATCACATTATGTTTAACAAAAAAAATCACATTTTTCAGAACTAGAAGCATTTTTTCTAGTTTTTCTTAACCCCATTGAGTTATGAAAACCTAAAAACAATGAGAGTGTGTTAATATATAGATTAGTAGAAGAGTTATTAATAACTCATATTCATATTTATGTTATTCTATATGTATAAGATATTTAATATACTCATGTGTGTGTGTGTGTGTGTGTGTGTGTGTGTGTGTGTGTGTGTGTGTGTGTGTGTGTGTGTGTGTGCGCGCGCGTGCGCGTGCACATATGCAAATATCCTAACATACAAATATGAATACATAAATAAGTTATGAATAAATTAATCTAATTCATTCAATACATTATAAACTCCTTCCATCGATATATTATAATCTAGTGTTAACATATTATTGAGCGTTGATATATTATTATCGAGTGTCAGCATATAATCTAGTGACAACATTAGTTTTTTTGTCATTTACTTTAGTCACGCTCGATAGACATGACTCAAGTATGAGTCACAACTATCGGTCATGACTCTTGAATATGACACCTACATATAAGATATCGCTCCTCTCTGACTTTGTATCACATCAAACATATACATAAAATAATCTTATGTATACAAAGCAACGACTAACAACATATTTTAGTTTCCAATCTTCTTGATCGACTTCAGTAAATATAAATCATTATATTAAAAAAAACTTAAAATATATATTTCTTATTCAGTCTGATACACTAACATGGTATTAGAGAAAGCTTGAAGAAGTGATCTTGAAATCAGACTTTAGACAAATTTTATTCAAAATGGCGAACGACATGAGGTTGGAAGATAGATTATAAGGTGATTTAGATTTTGCAAGCTAGAAATTATGACTAAAACTCTTAATTAAAGAACATGGCCTAAATAAGTTTATTGAAAAATCTCAATCATCATCTAAAGGAAATGAAAAACTAGAAAAATGGGAGAGTGACAACAATAAAGCTATGAAAATTATTGTGGACGGTGTTAAAACTCATCTACTTCCTACAATCCTAGAACTGGATGTTGCACATGAGATGCACAATGGTCTTGAAAATATGTTTAAGATAAATGATGTTGTTTGGATCATTACATTAAAGGATAGAATGTCAAATATTAAAATGAATAAAGGAGAGAAAATTTCCTCTTACTTTATGAAAATAACTGAACTTCAAAATCAACTCTCATCCATAGGACATAACTGTGATGGAAAGGAGTTAACAATAATGGCTCTCAAAGGCCTTCCATCATCATGGGATACCTTTAGACAAGAGGTATGCTCTCAGTCAAAACTACCTAAATTTGAAAGACTCAAAGTTGATTGTATACAAGAAGAGTGTATGGAAGTAGCCCAAGGCCAAAATGCTTCCTCCTCAAAAGAAGATTTACAAGTTCTCTCAACTCAAGTAAATAAGAAGAAAAGAAAATTCAAAGGAAAAATGAAGCCACCTAACTTCTCCAAATTGCAATGTTTTAGGTGTGATAAAATAGGACATCTAGCATCTAGATGTCCTAATAGAATTAAGCCACAAGCTTCATTTGCATCCACTCAAAACTCAAATGGAAATTCTAAACACAATGCTTTCTATTTAGCACTCTCTAGTGAAGCATCAACTAGATCAAGTACTTGGGTAATTGATAGTGAAGCCTCTCAACATATTATAGGTTTTAAAGGATAGTTAGACTCTATCAAAGAAGACTATGTTGATGAAGTAACCATTGGAGAGGATACAAGCTATCCCATAATGGGAATAGGAACATGTACTATTCATCTAAAATTATGGAAAAAAATTAAACTTACTAGGGTACTATATGTACCTGGTATAAAAAAAAACTTGCTTTTTATCTCTGCTCTTGACGATGAAGGATTTAGAGTTACATTTATGGAAGGAAAGGTCTTAGCTTGGCCTAATAATTCTAACATAAAAAATGCATAAAGATTGGCTCCAAACATGGATGTCTTTATCAAATTAACTCCCTCTCTCTCTCTCTCATTCAACTCTAATTCATGATTCTTTCAAAGAAAATGAAATTTAGCACATGAGACTAGGTCATCTTCATTTTTTAGGATTACCTTCTCCAGGAAAAAAGGTAATAGGTATACCTAAACTTAATCCATACCATGAAGGAACCTGTAAAGGTTGTGCTCTAGGGAAGAATATTAAAACTACATTCAAAAATAGTGAAACCAAATCCAATGAAGTTTTAGAACTTATTCACTCAGACTTATGTGGTCATATGTCTATTCCTTCTCTAGGAGGTTCTCTATACTATATCACATTCGTGGATGATTTCTCTAGGAAGACCTAGATCTATTTTCTTAAAAGTAAAGAATCTGAAGAAATCTTCACAGAATTTAAAGAGTTTAAAGCCCTTGTAGAAAACCTTTCTAGAAAGAAAATAAAAGTATTAAGAGTAGACAATGGTAAAGAGTACATTTCTAATATCTTTATAAATTATTGTAAAACTCTTGGGATCAAGAGGGAGTGTTCTATTCCTTATAATCCTCAATAGAATGGAATAGCTAAGAAAAAGAATAGATCGATAGTTCATTCTACTAAAAAAATTCTTCATGATCAAAATATTGAAACTTTTCTTTGGGGAGAAGCTTCAAATACTTTTGTTTTCCTTCAAAATAGATGTCCCCATTCTCATCTTGAATTCAAGACCCCTAAAGAGGTATTTACTAGGAAGAAACCTAATCTTAAATACCTAAAAAAATTTGGTTGCCCTATCTATGTACATATTCCTAAAGAGAAGAGAACTAAACTAGAACCCTCAAGAAAGAAATGAATCTTTGTAGGTTATAGTGAAACTTCCAAATCTTATCATATCTATATCTCTAGACAAAGAAATATTGAACTAAGTCAAGATGTAATATTTGACACCTACAAAATATCTAAAGATGAAAATGAATCAAATTCAAAAGAGTCTCTAGAAGAACACAATTTTGATAATGAGAGGGAGTCTCTAATGAAGGAATATAAATCAATTGAACCCATGGACATTACTCACACCTCTGAGGAAAAGAAAAGACCACTATGGGCTAGAAAGCTAATTGAGGAAAATAATTCCATTCCCTTAGATTTCATTAGGGAAGGGAAACGTCCTAATAGATACTCAAGTTACATTGCATTAATGAGTGAAGTCTCCAAATATGAACCATCTGATATAAGGTAAGCTATAAAACATCAAGATTGGAAAGATGCCATGATAGAAGAATATAACTCTATTCTTAAAAATGATGTTTGGGATATTATTTCTAGACCCAAAAATAAATTAGTTGTCTCCTCAAAATGGCTATTTAAAATTAAACATGCTGCAGATGGAAGTATTGACAAGTAGAAAGCAAGGTTTGTAGCAAGAGGATTTTTTCGAAAGGAAGGAATAGACTACGAGGAAACTTTTCCTCTAGTAGCTAGATGTACTTCATTCATAACTATTTTAGCCATTGCTACATCTAAGGGATGGAAAATTCATCAAATGAATGTAAAGACTACATTTTTGAATGGTGTTATAGAAGAGGAAGTTTATCTTGAACAACCAGAAGGACTTGAAGTACACAATAAACAATCTCATATCCAAATTTATATTACAAGATAATACAGGGGGATATCTTAATCATGGTTCTATATGTTGATGGTTTTTTGATTACAGGAGAAGATCATCTAATTGAAAAATGTAAACAAGATCTCATATCTAAATTTGAAATGAAAGATCTAAGAATACTACACTACTTCTTGGGACTATAAGTATGGCAACATTTAAAAAGAACCTTCTTAAATTAAGGAAAGTATACTTTAGATCTACTCAACAAATTTGGGACGTTGGATAGCAAGGCAATGAAAACTCCTATGGAAACAAACCTCCAGAAACTAAAAGAACCAACTGAAGATTTTGAAAGTGTTGATCCTACTCTATATCAATAGATAATTGGTTCTTTAATGCATTTGGTAAACACAAGACCTGACATTTGTTATGCTATAAATGTTCTCAGTCAATTCATGTAAAAACCTAAACAAACTCATTTAGTAGCAGCAAAACAAATTTTCAGGTATCTCTGTGGAATAATTGGATATGGTCTCAAATACACTAAAACTGAACTAAATCTAAGAGGATATATAGATTCTGATTAGGCAAGAAATTTAGAAAATTATAAAAATACTTTAGGATGTTTATTTACGTTCGGTTCTGCAATTATATCTTGGTTTAGTCGGAAGTAGTCTTTAGTAGCAAAAAGTTCTATAAAAGCTGAGTACATAGCTGCATCTATGGGAGCAAGAGAAGCTATATGCTTGAGAAAACTTCTATTTGGATTTTTTGGAAAGCCACTTCTACCTACTATTATTTGTTGTGATAACCAGAGTTGCATCAAGCTATCTCTTAATCTAGTGTTTCATAACAGATCAAAACACATTGAGATACCATACCACTATGTTCAAGACATGGTTGAGAAGGATGTAATCAAGTTGGAATATATTAGTATAGAGGATCAAATTGTAGACACTCTTACCAAACCACTTGCTAAGACAAAAGTGGAGCATTTTTGTAAATAACTTGGTATGATTGTAAAATCTAAGCAAATGTCTCAAACATATTGATTACGTACATTTTTTATATATTATAAATAAAACTTGTGTTAATCATTAAGAAGTGTCAACTTCAAAATGATTTCACTTTATCAGGAGAAGTTGTTGTAAAGTGACATCCTTACAATAACTTGTAGCATGATTTAGTTTTTGTGAAATTATTTCATGTAAAGGCTTTATCTTATAAATCAACAACTACGCATTTGATATCATTAATTTGATTATCTACAAGTTTCTTATATAGATATATTTTCAATACTTGGTGAATATCTTGCCCTGATATTCTAATAGGCCATTGCTCTAGAGAGCTTGGTGAATATCATGTGATTGATATTTGGGTAGCCAGCTCTCATATCACATGATGTCAAAAATAAGTTGATTAAATTGATGAATCAATACTTATCTAACATTGTATAAAGAAGCCTTTTGATCAAAGACCTCTTATGTGTTTTTATCTTACTAATCTAAAAGGGAGTGTTAATGTATAGATTAGTTGAAGAGTTATTAATAACTCTTATATTCATATTTATGTTATTCTATATGTATTAGATATTTAATACACACACACACACACACACACACACACACACACACACACACAGATGCAGATATCCTAATATACAAATATGAATACATAAATAAGTTATGAATAAATTAATCTACTCACATTGATATATTATAAATTCCTTCAATTGATATATTATAATCTGGTGTCAACATATTATCGAGCATTGATATATTATTATCGGGTGTTGGCATATAATCTGGTGACAACATTAGTTTGTCTATTGTTTACTTTAGTCACACCCAATAAATGTGACTCAAGTACGAGTCATGACTATTAGTCGCAACTCTTGAATGTGATGCCCACATATAAGATACCACTCCTCTCTGAGTTTGTATCACATTGAACATATACATAAAACAATCTTATGTATACAAAGCAATGACTAACAACATATTTTAGTTTCCAGTCTTCTTGATCGAGTTTAGTAAATATATATCATTATATTGATTAAATAATTAAAATATATATTTCTTATTTAGTTTAATACACTAATAGAGTGAGATATATATAGAGAGGGGGGTGAAGGAGATGCAAGGGAGGAAGGAGAGAGAGAGAGAGAGAGAGAGAGAGAGAGAGAGAGAGAGAGAGAGAGAGAGAGAGAGAGATAGAGAGAGAGAGAGAGAGATGGATAAGAGGGGAACAATAGTGTTCAAATTTCTCTATGGATAATTCCATAGTACTTTTCAATTATCTATTTGAAAATTTTATTTTTGAGTGCATGTAGACTAAAGACCTTCTATCACTACTTGAGTTAGTAGTAGTAGATATAGAGTATGTATTCATCATCATCATCATCATCATTATCAGACATAGACTCACATGCATATCTTACTTCTTTCCTTTGTTTCTTTTCCCTTTCTAGATCTTCAAGTCATTATTTGTAACTTCTATCATGGGTCCAAGAATCTATTCCCACTCTTTTCCATTAACTAGGTAGGTTTTGTCTCTTAATCCTGAGTAATTGGTTAATATTTTCATTCTTAATAGAATTCATAACCAAATTCTCCATAGCTAGTTTTCTTCTTGATTGCTATAATATTTTCTCCTCAACTGGATATTTTGTAATTAGTTGATATAGAATCACAATTTTCTCTTGGCCAATCCTTTAGGCATATGATGAAGCCTTTAGATCCACAAAAGAGTGAAATCTAGATTTGGTAGATGAATAGTTTTAGATCCCCAATTTTAGAACTTCACCACTTAGTAAATTTTCAAGTTTGAATGACACCATTTGACAATTTTCATTAGCACCAAGAACTTTTGAAACAATAAGGATTTTAAGGTAGACATCCACCATCATCCCCATAGGACAAAGGCCTAAACTTCTTTCTAGTTATTCTTTATCCAATGATTCTAAAGGGAATAACATTCTTACTAGAAAATTTAGTTACCAAGTACATTTTTTCCTTTTGCTTGTGTGGATCAAATTCTAGTATCAAAATCCTCTTGATGTTTTTTTCCCAACATACATAGGAATGTACAACTACTTTAATGTTCTTCATCTTATCATCTTTAGTTTTATTGATATAGTGTACATAACTAAAAAAGTTTTATTCATTGCAAAGGTTTTATCAGCTTCACAATCTATAGACTCGAAAATACCACTAACAATTTGATGTCTTCTATGTACCAATAATTTGAATGATGGATAGACAACATATCCAAGAATACTCATTTAAAACCTTTTTTGAACAAACCTTCTCCTACTGAAAGCATGTACAAATAGATGATAGTTAAAACATACACCTCCTTTTTTTTGTACTACTTGTGATTCCAATACCTGCAATATGGATTCCAAGGATTTCCTAGCTTCATAAAAAAAGAAAAAAAACATCCCACCATATAAGTAGCATACATAAATGTCTAGTTATCATATTGTGTTGAAGATGGATTTTGATGTCACATGATGATGATGATGATGATGATGAATACTCACGATCAAGTAGTAGCTCAAGTAGTGACATAAGGTTTTTAGTGCACATATACTCAGAAATAAAATCTAGTGAGATCTTATGTGATCTTAAGGGGTTTGAATGTCTCTTTCAACACACTAGGACCCCTTATGACCCCTTTCAATAAATTAGAGCCAAAAAGTCTTTAAAAGTACTTATATTTGTCAATAGAGGAGATACACCCATGTTGGTCTTAGATAGTTTTGACATTCAAGTGTCAACATAGTTAACCACTTTCTACATTGAAGCTGAGTACACTATGTATGCTGAGCCACAGTGTGTGCCGAGCTAGTATTTCAAGAGGTGCTGAGTGACTTCAAGTGTCGAGCAGTATATAAGTGTCGAGTGACATATAGGTGTCAAGTCATAGTTGATGCTAAGCAAGTCAGAATGCTTCATATGCCAAGTGAGCTAGAATCATATATATGCCGAGTGAGATAGAGTGTAATAGGTGTCGAGAAATATAGGATAGTATATGTGTGAGTACCAGTAGTCCGGTATGTGCCAAGTAAAATAGAATTAGCATATGAGTTTGTGCCCTCACAAACTCATATGTAAACCATTTTTGGAGCCAACATAGAAGGATTTCGAAAGAGAAAAAGGATAAGGATAAATCTTTTATGATTCCTATGCGATCTACATGCAGCCAATCAGTAAAATGGACAAGGCATGCAACCAATGATAAAAATGCAAGGAATAAGTGGAAAACTTGAGATTCAATATGGATCATAGATCCATACCTAACCCTAAGTTCTCACAATATTTAAAAGGAGGCCGAATACTCCATTACATAGGTGGTAGAGAATAGTTTATGGGGAGACTATAGCAAAATTTAGTGTGAAGAAGGAAAGACTTAGAGGAACAGGGTAGCAATTTCATATCCAATTGATCAGACCAACAAAAGGGACAAGGAACACGACCAGATATCAAATCTCAGAGGATCAAGATCAAAGAGAGCAGATTGAGTGCCTAAATCCAGCAATTGTAGTTTACATATTGTCAAGTTTATTGTTCTAATACATTCTTTTCATTGTATTAGAAGCTAGAAATCCTATATTGATAGGTTAGCTTAATAGCTAGGTAGGAGAACCTTTTGAGATGGTGATTGAAAATCCTATTGTATTAGGTGTGTTTAGTAGCCTATTGTAAATCCTTTAATAGGGTGACACTTCATGTAAAGTGTTTGTAAATCCTCTAATTAGGTCACTATTGATATAATGTGAAGCCTTTAATAGGGCAGGCCTTTCATAGGGTAGACCATCATAAGTGGTCAAATAATTATTGATGTAGTGATTTTTGTGGGTATCATCCCCACCCCAGTTTTACCTTCTTATTCCTAGAGGGTTTTTGGGTTACCAAATTTGGTGTTATGTGTTATTGCATGTGTTTACTTTATGTTCATTTATATGTTTACATGCATGTAGTTTACTTTTTAGTTATGTGATTTAAAGGATTGAACAAGGTCAAAAGTGTGGTACTTTTGATTCACCCTCCTCTCTTAGAAGTACTCTTCCCATTTTGAACATTCTAATAATTGGTATCAAAGCTATAGGTTCTCACAAGGAGAAGCCTAACAGCTTAGAGAAAAGATCTGAAGATGGAAGTCTTCAAACTTGGGAAGATCATAGACAATTAGGTGATTGATTTGCACCTAGCTCTACATAAAGTGGAAGAAGCTACAGAAGAATTGAGAAAATACTTAAAAAGAAGGAAGGAGATAGCCATAGCTGAAAATGACATACACTATAAAGAGATTGATACCACACAAGTGTTTTCCAATGGAGATTCTAAGGAATTTGATGCTGAAGAAAAATAGAGCACAAGCTGAAGAAATCAGATTACTCAAGCTTGAACAAGAATCACAAGCCATAATGCTTTGTGAAGTGACTGAACAAAAGAAGAGAGCTATTGAAGACAAGGCCATGATAGAAGATGACAAGAAAAATATTACCAATAGACTAGAAGAGAAGAAAATTGAATTTGAAAATATTTGAAACATGCAGCTAGACACCTCAAGCCAGATGATGAATGCTCATCATGAGCTAAACATGAAGGACAGTGAGATTTTCACTCCAAAGATGCAAAGTGAACAATTGTAGAATGAATTGAAGAGAGAGAAAGAGATAGCAGAAAGCTACAATAAACCTAATGAGGCTATTAAGTATTTTGAGCAACTATTGAAATCACCAAGGGCTAGTAATGACACTTTAGGACTTGGTTACACCAGCATTGAACAAGGAAAATCATCCAAAACTACATAAGAAAGGAGTAACAAAGGTAAGAACACTAAACCTACTTTTCATTTCTATGGTAAAAAGGGACATACCTCTAATGTGTGCAAGAGCAAGAACAATCATCAGCATGACAAGCCTGCAAATGCAAGCTTTTGTCACAAGTGCAGAAAGCAAGGACAACAAGCACATGAGTGTAGAACCAAAACCATGCAGAGAATTTTAGTGCATATCAAAGCCTATGTGGACACCTAATCAGCCTGCAAGAGGAACCGACCATGCAGATCACTACAATTGGGATTATAATACTAGCTACAACTATCACTATTGTTAAGAGTATGGAAAAATTCCTAAAAATTGCATAAAGACACATTTTAGAGGGAGTTATAGCAAATGGCTAAGCCAAACTACATGTTTCAGTTGCTTGAAGACTGGTCATCTCAGTAGGAACTACCCTACAAAGTCAAGAGCACCCAAGACAAAAGTCAACAGAAGAAAAGAGAACGTTGATGTTGAAAAAATAAGAGAGAAAATGAACAAGACTCGGAAGAGGAAAGGTGAGTGTAGCACATCAAATGAAGAGATCACTTCACCCAAAAGGTTAAGTGATCACACTTCATCCAACTAAGAAAAATAGATGTATGGGATTGATATACAAAGATATATCATACATTAGTCCCAAAGAACAAAGGAGTACTGCAAGGAGGAAATTAGCATAAGAAAAGATGTCAAGAAAAATTTTGAAGAAGATTCCAAGTTACCCTAAGATGCTGAGTAAAGCTCCAATGGATGCCAACTTTCCAATAGCTACCGGGCTGATAGTTGAAGTTGAGTAAAGTAGAAAGCTAGTGGAGGCTGAGTAGATAACTACAATGGGAGCTGAGTCATACTGAATCCTTCAAGTGCCAAGTTTACAGCTGTAAGCACGAAGCATTTAATACTAGGTCTTTGATAGGTATAAGGTCAATTATTGTTCATTTTGACACCATTCGAAAATAGAGCAAAGAGGTAATCAAGCAACAACCTAGTAGTCATTTGCATTGATTCCAATAGTAATTCAAAAAAATTTCATCAATTCAAAGGTATTTATCAAGTGTCAAGCTATGTAGAGCTATAGTTTTTACTATGTTTAAAACCCTAGCTCAATAAAATGGCCTCTAGTTCAAGAAACCCTAAGGAAAAGGAAGATCATGAGATCCAACTAGTTAGTATTGAAGTCAAATAGGCTGAATTTAGGCCAATTCCTGAAGTTTCCTATAAAAATGACTTGGCCGGTGCATTATCTATTATCCCACCTAAGGTTGTCATGGTTCAAGATGTAAGAAAGTGCTACAATTGCAAAATTGGTGCCATAGGTGATCTAGAAATCTTCCATGCCTATCATAAGTTGTGTGACAATGGGATATTGAAGGATGAGTTCCAAATTGTTGAGAAGAAGGGCTTGACCAAAACCCTAGTTTTCCCTACGATGTTTAAGATAGAATGGATTAGCATTATCTTGAGCCAAATTCATGATGGATGTCTATGGCTAGAGACACGACCTATCAAGATTCCTAAGAGGATTGTGAATAGGGTTATAGGACTCCCAACCCTAGATTAGCCAAAGACTTTGAGAAGTGATAGAAAGGAGATTATTGAGAAGAATACTGGAGCAAAATGGAACAATAGGGGAATGACTATTGACACTGTTACTGAACCCTTACTTGACTTTGTTGTGAGGATAATTTCACATAAATTATATCAATCCATTAGACTAAATAATGTACCCTGCATAGCTATTGATGTGGCTTATAAGTTGATGAAGAAAGATCATAGCTATGATCTTGCATAACTCTTGTTGTAAAAAATTAATGAGAACCTAGGAGCAATAAGGAGAGCAAAAGGTGCTCAATGCAAATTTGGTTCAGTTCTCATGTGTATATTCTTTTATGTGATGGAAGAATTCCCTTCAATTGGGAAGGTGAACTAGAATTCCAACAAGTTTAAAGTCACACAAATTAATGAATTCATTGAATAGATGGGAGACAATTTTAAGGCACAAATGACAAGTTATTTTGAAGGCTTTAAGAAGTCTATGAAGTAGAGAACGAGGATACCAGTTTCATTGGTAGAGAAACATGTCAATGACATGTGTTTCTTGGTTGAAATTGATTTCACCTACATTCAAGTAGCAATACCAAGAGTACGATGGCTAAGGTCATTAGGATATGAGCTTGATGTAGATGAAGCCTCAGTAGCAATCACAACAATGCTTGTAGAAGAGATAGACAAGAATGCTCCTCACTTTGGGACATATGATGTTGTCAAGTCCAAAGTTGAGACTAAGTTGAAAACTACTTCAGTCATCAAGAAGAAAGATAAAATGGTAAGGAAGATAAAGAAGACATTTGAAGCAAGTATTGAGGGAGAAGTAGGTGAAGAAGAAGAAGAAGACCAAGTAGAAGGAGATAGTGAGGAAGAATGTGAGCAAGGGCAAAGCCAAGTATAGCTAACACAAGGCCAAGGAGAAGAAAAGGAAGAAGGTGCCAAGGGAGAATAAGTCAAGGAAGCACCTACACCTGTCAAGAAAAAGAAAAGAAAGGCAAAAACTCAGCCTATAGCTCAACCCAAGCCTAAAAAGGTAACAAAACTAGCTCAAACCAAACAAGCTCCAACAACAAGGGCCACTAAAAGAGCATCTACTCGAAAGGCCAAAGAGGAATCAAAGGTAAAGAAGAAATCCACTGTACAAGTTGCTAAAGAGCCCAAGAAAAGAAGAAGGTATGTGGCTTAGCTAGATACAGATGATGAAGAGAGGATAGAGTTAGAGGAAATCAGCAAATCTAAAGTGGTAAGTCATCCTCCAAAATATGCAATTGATAAAATTTGTGACAAGATTAAAATTATAGATTTAAATAATTTAAAGTCTCTTAATTTCAATAAGCTTAGTAGGGAAGAGAAGAATAAAGTAGAGGAATCTGTGTATGCCATGATGGCAAAATTTAAGAACACACCTCTAGAGCTTCATAATACTATGCCAAAGGAACTATATGAGATAGTTGAAAATAAGTGGCATTATTGTTTAAAGATGGAAAGGGAGATCAAAGAATCTACCCTAGCTCAAGAGAAGCTTGATATGACAAAGGCTCAAATAACTAAGGCAAACAAGAAACATAGTGACAAGTTTGCACCCAAGTACAGAGCCTTTTGCATCCTTCAAAACAAGATTGAGGATGTTGTAAATAAATCCACACAATTGTGGAAAACAATATGCAAGATAATTGATGAGAAGGTAGAGGAAGCAAATAAGGTAGAAACTAGTGCCAAAGAGAAGGTAGAGAACAAGAAAGCAGAAGAACAAAAAGGAGGGGAGGAAGCGAAGGAAATAGAAAAGAAGGAAGAAGAAAAGAAAGAGGAGGAAAAGAAAGATGAGGAAGAAAGAGGAGAGGAAGAGAATAAGGAGAAAGAAAAAGATCAATCAGCTAAGGGAGAAGAAACTATAGCAATGGCTGATTAATAACAAGAAGAAGAACAAAGTGTGCAAGACACACAACTTCCACCTCCCAGTCCATCTCATACAACCATCACACCTGTAGAAATAGTGATCATAAAGGATGTTACTAACAAGTCAGCTCAGAACATCAATCCACTTACTATAGAGGATCTTTCCAAGACCCTTCACCAATCTACTCTATAGGCTATGTACAAGCCATATATTGGTGAGTGTTGATGAGTTACAAAAGGCAGTAGTTGTACAATAAAAGGAAAAGGTGAAACCAAAGGATCCACCTTTCACATACACAACTACTAGGACTAAAGTTCTAATGTTTCCACCACCACCTCCACCAAGTGCAACAAGTGACATTGATCAGATGCCAAGTGCAGAGGAGAGGAAATTAGATGAGAAAGAGGACACAACAAAAGAAAAGGAGCAGGTCAACATTTAGACATTGGTATAACTACCAAATCCTAGCACTCCTACTAAGACCATTCAAAAGCTAAGCACTGAAGCCATCCCCTTTCAATTCTCAACTCTAGGCTTGAGTTCAACTAGAGTGGCCAGGGTACTTCACTATGAAGACCCTAAATTAGATGAAGATATTGTGATTCCTTCCTATGATTCCAAGACTATAACAATGGCACAAATGACTGAAATGCAAAATGCATTAGAAAAAAGGATGAGGTAGGAAATATTGAGGAAAGAGTTAAAACACAAGAATGCACTTCATGATATAAAGGACATCTTTTTGGATGCCTTTAGCTTGCAATCACCAGATGAAGGAAAGCCAATAATTGAGCAACTATCAGACATAGTTGACTAGGTGACAAATAAAGACCAAGACACCAATGTTAAACTCATGGAATGGTTAGAGAGAAAATTTCAAGGAAAGGTGAATGAGAAGATATCAAGTGGAATTGCACTTAAATGAGTTGAGTTGGCCAAGAAAATTGATAAGGTCAAAATTGTTCTTGAAAACATTTTTTCATTGTATAGGAAGTTGTGTGACTTTTCCAACTTCACACAAAAAACTAATCAAAGAATAAAGAGCTTGGAAAGAAACTTGAAAATCTCTAGTATGCAATTACCTAGAGATATAGCTTAGAGTGAGAAGCATTTTACACAATTCCTTCACACACAAAGGGAGTTAGTTGTACTAATAGTAGAGGAGGCCAATACTAAGGAAAAATTGATGCAAATTCAGTCCTCCATAACCCCTCATTTAGAAGTCCTCCACAAGGAACAAGTGTGTGCTGAAATAGTTTTAAAGAAAGATCCAAATATTTCTACACTTGTTGGACTTGTACACCTTGTTGTAGAGACTACCATCTAGCACAAGTACTTGACATAGCTTTGGAGAATCGGGATGCAGCTCTGAAAACAATAATGGAGGTAAATAGTAATTTTTTTGGCTAAGTATGGTATTACTCCTTAGAACCCTTTAACATTAGTGTCAAAAAGGGGGAGAAATAATAAAGGGGGAGATATATGTTTTAGGGAGATAAGAGGAAGATATCATATTTTGATGAAGATATAACTAAGGGGGAGAATACCATAAATTTTTGATAGCAAAGAGGTGGAGATACAAATTTTTTTGACAAGCATATGAAGATCAGTTATAGAATATAGATACACCATACAAGTAAAAAATGTAAGAATAGGACAGAAAGACAAAGAGAATTAGGAACATTTAGCACAAGATTTTGGTTGCAAGAATGACAAGGCACAATTAACTTAGGGAAGTTTAGGTATTTTTTGAACAAATTTTGAATTTTTTTGGATAAGGTACTCATAAGGATAGATGAATAAATGTCTAATTAAGTGTTTTTGACACTCATGTAAAAGGGGGAGATTGTTGCCCTTAAATAGTTTTGGCATTTAAGTGTCAACACACTTAACCACTTTCTACATTGAAGCCAAGTACACTATGTATGTTAAGCCACATTGTGTGCCGAGCTAGTATTTCAATAGGTGCCAAGTAGTATATAAGTGCCGAGTGACATATAGGTGTCGAGTCACAGTTGATGTCGAGCAAGTCAAAATGCTTCATATGTCAAGTGAGCCAGAATCATATATGTGCCAAGCGAGACAGAGTGTAACAAGTGTCAAGTAATCTAGGATAGTATATATGCTAAGCACCAGTAGTCCAGTATGTGTCGAGTAACACAAAATCAACATATGAGTTTGTGCCCTCACAAACTCAAATGTAAACCATTTTTGGAGCCAACATAGAAGGATTTTGAAAGAGAAAAAGGATGAGGACAAATCTTTTATGATTCCTATGCGATCTGCATGTAGCCAATCAGAAAAATGGAGAAGGCATGCAACCAATGATAAAAATGCAAGGAATAAGTGGGAAACTTAAGATTCAATATGGATCATAGATCCATACCTAACCCTAAGTCCTCACAATCTTTAAAAGGAGGTATAATGCTCCACTGCATAGGTGGTAGAGAATAGTGTATGGTGAGACTATAGCAAAATTTAGTATGAAGAATGAAAGACTTAGAGGAACAGAGCAACAATTTCATATCCAGTTGATCAGAATAGCACAAGGGACAAGGAACATGACTAGATATTAGATCTCAGAGGATCAAGATTAGAGAGAGTAGATTGAGTGCCTAAATCCAACAATTATGCATTGCATATTGTCAAGTTTATTGTTCTAATATATTCTTTTCATTGTATTAGAAGTTGGAAATCATATATTAATAGGTTAGCTTAATAGCTAGGTAGGAGAATCTTTTGAGAAGGTGGTTGAAAATCCTATTGTATTAGGTGGATTTAATAGCCTATTGTAAATCCTTTAATAGGGTGACACTTCATTCAAAGTGTTTGTAAATCTTCTAATTAGGTCACTATTGATATAGTGTAAAGCCTTTAATAGGGTAAGCCTTTCACAGGGTAGACCATCAGAAGTGGTCAAATAATTATTGATGTAGTGATTTTTGTGGGTATCATCCCCACCCTAGTTTTACCTTCTTATTCCTAGAGGGTTTTTGGTTATCAAATCTGGTGTTATGTGTTATTGCATGTGTTTACTTTGTGCTCATTTATATGTTTACTTGCATGCAGTTTAATTTTTAGTTATGTGATTTAAAGGATTGAACAAGGTCAAAAGTGTGGTACTTCATATTCAGCCCCCCTCGTAGAAGTACTCTTCCCATTTTCAACATTCCAACAACCCATTGGATATGCAATAATCTTAGATATGTCACCTCAATTGATGTCATGTCAATTTTGAAGCTTTCTCCCAACTAGAACTCCTACTCATTTTATAGTACCTACATGAAAATGAAAATCTAAAGTTTAGTGATAGGCTCTACAAATACCTTGAAAAATAAGGTGCATTGAAACACAACTTAACATGATCTTATAAAAGGATATAGGAATGATGACAATAAATAAAACATTCTAGTTGTCATAAATCATATCAAACCTTGCTTGATTCAAAAATGTTATTTTTATTTTGACTTGATACCTTTGTCCATCTCTACTAGTCTATTTTTGTTCTTTCTCTTGCCACTCTAAAGAATTTTGTGAACTAGGATTCAATGGTTGTAACAAATCTTCATGAGAAATTGAAAAGAAATCTTTATTTCTCAGAAATAATAGTATTTAACCCATACTACATACCCCATTAACATGCACAGAGTCATTACTATATATACTTAAACCCAAATACTTATTCAAACATTTGTTATAATGGAAACAAGCTCATGTTTACAAGTGACAAAATGATTGCAACATATGGAATTAAGTGTAGCACATATTGTAATGATGGTTCATATCCATACCCTTTGAATCTGGTGATGGTGGCATATTAACATGCTCTGATGATTTCTGAGACTGTTGAGAGTTGGAAGACCTAGTGAACACTTGCCTTGGTTACACTTAACACATGATATACATGTGAGCCTATGCCAGATGATGATGATGAATATTCACCATCTACTACTAGCTCAAATAGTGAAAAAAGGTCTTCAATGCACATGTACTTAGAAAACTTATGATGAAGATGACACTTACAACTATGAGACTATCATGAAAAACTTGTGATAAAGATGACACCTCCAACTACTAGTATGTCATAGAAAAGTTATGATGGAGATGACACCTACATTCACTCGAGTTCTTATCAACATGTTTCATTATTTTGAGATCTACACTAAATTGGTTATCAATGTTGAGCATCAAATTTTTCTCTAATCTTGGCAAGAGCTCTAATTATTTGTCTAGCCATTTGAGAAGAATATTATTGTAGGTTTCCTTATTTGTTATGGTGATCCACCCTTGGTTTAATTTAAAACCCTTCTTCTTCCTATTCTTGACACACACACAAAAACCCATCACTAAGCTTTCCTACATGATAAAAATCATAGAGAAAAATAAATTTAGATACTTTAGATCATTCAAAATAAATCTACATCATTTCTTTAGAAGATGATTTATCTTTTGGTTCAACCACAAGAATCTCTATCCTATATCCCAACCTTACATTGTAATGTTGCATTGCGATTAGGTCTGCCTTGTAAGGGTCACCATTTTGACAAACAATAAATTGAATGGTTCTAAGACCCATAGTCTAAGTTTTAGAAGCTAAAATTTCCTTGATAGAATCAACATTTGAATCTTTGTATTAATCCATTGTACATTATCCCTTCAATCATTTATTTGATGAAATTAATCTATTTTTAGATAGTTGTTTCATTAATTGGGCCTAATTAGGCTTATTATGCCTCTAAAATTTTGACTATACTTTTACAATGACATAATGCAATCTCATTATGTCTCTTAAAGTCACACTAGACATAACACGATCACATTATATCTATTACACATAATTCGATCGTGTTATGTCTAGTATGACAATTTAGTCATATGAAGAATAACATGATCACATTTTGTTATAAAAAAAAGTGTGATCATGTTCAAGCTTGGTAATAGGCTTGTTCAACTACCCAAAGGCTTGGGTTGATGTTTTCCCTCCATTTTGTGTTTCAGTTTAGACATTTTTTCAATTTCTAGGATCAATTCTCATCTTTGACTTCATCAAGTTTGCAAATGGTGAAGTGGGTATCTCTAAACTTACTATCATAATCTCACAAGTTTTCTTACCATTCTAACCATATAATTTTTTTAATTTTTGATCAAGATTAGCATTGTGAAGTTGATTATTCTATATTAGTGTCTTAATAATCCTCTCACACATATGTCTACCATTTTTAAAATAAATTTTGATCTACTTAACCGAATGAAAAATAAATTATAAATTATTCTTCTAAATTAGATATTTGACATATTTTGATTTGTGCATATTGTAGGGTGCATTGGGTGATATTAGCACACTCTATAATATTCATTCGAGTAAACATACATGAGTAGCTCGAACACTTGAGGTGACCAAAAAATATTCATTAGAATAGAATAATACTTGTTGATTTAAAAATATTAATTCATAATAAATATTTATATTTAATTGGTATTTTATAGGGCTTGTTGGTGAGTCAGGCATCCCAGATTGATGATGTGAGGCTTTCAACCACTGACTTTGGCTTACATACTTTTGTGTTATCATATATTGCACTCCTCTTGTTTACAATCTTAATATAACTCATATATTATCATATTTATTTCTCTTATGTTACTTATTCTTTTTTTAGGGTACCCTACCTACCTTGAGGTCATCAGGAAAGAGGAAGAAATAATCAAGGAAACCCAAACAAAGAAAGGTAAATAAATTCAATTCTACTATATTTATTAAAATAGATTATGATTAAAGATGATAAAATTTCTAATCTAAATTGATGAATGCACTTGACTTTTTTATTGTAAATGCATGTAGAAACAAATGGGTTTCAAAATATTGATGAATGCACTAGATGTTGTTGATGTTCAAGAGAGGGAAGTGGTAACATTCTCATATGTTATTTTAGTTGCATTCTTGTTTTTCCAAAAATATTAGAAATCGGGTTCTTTTCTTTAAGTGAATATCATTTGTTATCACTTTTCACATAGGAAATGATCATAGCTACATTATGATTAGTGGTTCCTCCTAATACTACTTGACTACCATCAAAGGTATGCATTAGTTCTATAAACACTCTTTAAACATATGGATTTAAATATGATTACATCCATTTGTAGTTTCAAACTGATTGATGTTTACTTGAAAGTGATTTATTCTGTTTTATAATTTGGTTCAATTATTTAACATATATTGTAATATTATCATACATATAAACAACCCAATAGTTTCATTAAATGATATACCTCCTACTAGCATAGGAGTCCCAACTCCATCTTTGGTATGCATTTTCTCTTTATTCTACACGTCTTTTATTTTTTAGTATGTCTTAATTATAAATATTGTGTATTAATTTTATTAATTTGTGAGTCATCCCTCCCCCCACGATAGACCCCATTATGATTGGTGGATTCTCTACCTGTCCACTTGGCTAGGAGCCCTATTCACTCAATTTGGAACCAATTACTCTCATCATTCATCCCTAGCATAGAAGTATGAGACAAGTTAATAAAAAATTCAACAATCAATTTAAATTATAATCCTCTTTTTAATTAATTTGATATTATTTTGGATAAGATATATGACTTAGAATTTGAATTATTCTTGTGCACACACAGAGAAAGTCGAATGATGCTGCAAAGAAGCTTTATTTTCATGATCCTTTATCATAGATTTTGATAGATGCATATTATGTATGCATCATTGTGGTCATTTAGTGACCAATTTTTTACATATTCGACATTTTTAGTGTGCATATTGACCTTCATATAGGCAATGCCACATTTTGTAACTCCACTTTTGATCTAGCATATATGCTATATTTTGACATGTACTCTTGATATTTGATCATATTTAATTATACATGAAATTTGATATTTGATTCTATTTACTAATTATTAAAATAAGTGTTTTGACAATGAGTTTTCCCAACAATGTGTTTTGATATTTGATGCCATGTATTGCTTTTCAGTTCTCACAACTAATCTTGATGATACAAATCAAAATCAAAGAAAAACTGTTGTGAGAGTTTTGTCTTTTTCATTGATTTCATGGTTATTTTTGTTATGCTCAGTGTTGAAGACATATGGCTATAAATTTGGTTGTTGAAGACATAGACCTCAATATGTAGGAAGGTTTTACCATCACAAATGAGCTTGACAATGTTGATTAGATGAACTAGTTGTAGGATATACTAAATGCATTTAGTCCTACAACTAATCTTGATGACACAAATCAAAATCAAAGATAGAATATTTCAAGAGTTTTACATTTTAATTGATTTCATGGTTATTTCTTATTATGCTCAATGTTAAAGATATATGGTTATAAATTTGGTTGTTGAAGGCATAGACCTCAACATATAAGAAGATTTTACGATCACACATGGGCTTGAAAATGTTGAATTGATGAACCAATGTCAGGGTATACCAAATGCATTTAGTCTTACAACTAATCTTGATGACACTAATCAAAATCAAAGACAAAATATTGTAATATTTTTTCATTTTTCATATATTTCATGGTTATTTATTATTATGTTCAATGTTTAAGACATATGGATATAAATTTGGTTGTTGAAGACATTTACCTCATTATGTAGAAAGGCTTTATCATCACAAATGAGCTTGATTATGTTGAATAGATGAACCAATGTTAGGATATACTAGATGCATTTAGTCTTGCAACTAATCTTGATGACACAAATCAAAATCAAAGATACAATGTTGTGAGAGTTTTTCCTTTTTTATTGATTTCATGGTTATTTATTGTTATGCTCAGTATTGAAGATATATGGTTTTAAATTTGGTTGTTGAAGACATAAACCTCAATATGTAGGTAGGATTTACTATCACAAATGAAATTAATAATGTTGAATTGATGAACTAGTGTCATCATATACAAGATGCATTTAGTCTTCCAACTAATCTTGATGACATAAATCAAAATCAAAGACAAACTATTGTGAGGGTTTTTAAGACATAGACCTTGATATGTAGGAAGGCTTTAATATTACAAATGAGCATCGATTCAACTATTTTTTTAGCTCTGGATGGATAGGTGACCTCTAGTGAAACCCTTGTTTTGGTCAAGGAGCGTCGAGAATAATCACAACCACCATGCACCAAAGTGTCCCTAAGGTGCACTAAGAAAGTTTCAACTACCATCTTCTAAGGGTCATAACTCAAATCCTATGAGGGCTATCAAAAAATACTCAAATGGTTGAGACTGTGGTGATGAACCCTACAATAACTTATCTCAATTTTGAGAGATTCCAAATGGATGTGATTTGGAATAACATTCTCACTTGATGCTAAAACTTGTAGTGTTGCTTAGTGAATTAAGGAAACATTTCATATCTTTCCAACCATTCATCGTGGAATCCATTTGACTATTTTGTTAGCTCCAAATAGAAAATCAAACCCTAGTGAGACCCTTTTTTGTCCATGGAGCCTCTAGAGAAATTGTGACCACCATGCATTGAAGTGTCCCCAAGGTGCACTAAGCACATTTGAGATGCCACCTTCTAAGGTTCATAACGAGCTCATGAGGGATATCAACAAATTGTTAGATGATAGACGAGTGTGTTGATGAACCCTAGGGTAACATTTCTCACTTATAAGAGATTCTAAATGGATGTGATTTGGCACAACTTCTTGCTTGATGCCTGTTGGCTCCTAATTTAACAATGTTTAAACAACCAAGTATGCAAAGCAAGAATGTGTCTATGGGAAGCTATCTCCAATAATGGACACAATTCACCAAGAACCTAGGCCAACTATAAGGCTACACTCCTTGTACACATCAGGGTCTACAAAACCTAGGTGGGTGAACCTCTTAGGATCTAATTATGTGACCAATGCAATGAGCATAATCAGAATCCAAAATAGCAGATAAAACCCCTAAATCTTCTATACTTAACCAAGAAATCATAGGCATGAAACAACTAATAACATGACTCATGAAACTGGCAAGCTAAGTGTAGGTTAAACATTGAATAACTTTCAACATAAAAGGGAAAATTGATTTAATATGTTGATATTAGCAAGACCCAAATATAAGCAACAAAACCTAATGATCCTATCTCTGATCGGTGCCTCATCTATTGGGAAATTAAATGAATTATAACCATACATCTTTTGGAAATCTTAGACTTATCTCTACATAAAGATCCCTAATCTATCCTTGACCTTGTGATTAGACATCTACTTCAAATTTGAATCTCTTACTCAAATTATCCCATCATGAAATTTGCAAAACCTATGATAAAAACCAAGCAATTACATGGCTCTTT
Organism: Cupressus sempervirens; assembly: GCA_028749045.1. Taxonomy (NCBI): domain Eukaryota; kingdom Viridiplantae; phylum Streptophyta; class Pinopsida; order Cupressales; family Cupressaceae; genus Cupressus; species Cupressus sempervirens. The sequence continues at coordinate 781,571,963 of CM053793.1, read as the reverse complement.
GTTCCATCTACAAGGCATTTTAACCACATACATTCCAAAATGAAAAGCAACCTAATTCATGCTCTTGGTTCAAAAATTAGAAGAAATTACACATCCATGAACAGGAGACAAGATTCAGACTAAATTTAAAACCCTTTGCTACACTTTATTTGTTTTCCTTGAAACCAAATACATGAAAGACGTATAGAAAATAACTCACAAGTCACCTCAAAGATAAGAACTATCTGCAAAAAATTAATTGATGTTCATACAAGAAGAAATGCTAATGAATGGTGTCTCAATAGTGAGTGGTTTATTCTCAAAACTGGAACCTGTACAAAGAGAAAGAAAAAGATAGATATAGGAAGAAGAAAATCCCAGATCTGATTAGGAGATGAGAAGTATCCCTTCAAAATTCCTTCCCAAGAAGTAGAAAAAGCCTCTCTCTACCTTCTCTCTGTAACTCAAAATCAAATCCCATCATTCCAGCTCTATAAGGCATAAAAAAGCTCAGATATTTGGTTCATCATCATAACTGCTTTCGATGCCAGATTTTAAATCATGGTTAAGCCAAAAATTAGTTAAAAGGCCTCCAAAATGAAATACAATCTTCTCAAAGTCTTTTTTTTCCATATTTTGGCTTCAAATAGTCTTCATAACTGCCCTCTAACCAATTCTGATGACCAATGTTGAAATCTGCTCATTTCGTTGAGAATGCCCCAAAATTAACAAATTGGCTTACAGCTCAAACTGGTGAGCACCTATGCAAAAATTGACCTCAAATTTGAAAAGTTTGTCTTGTTTTGGTTTTGGTGGTATATTGAAATGCCCATTTTGCCTACCAAAAACCTTCAGAATCTCAATTTGAAAAAAGTCCTCCTGGTATGAAACTTTAGCTTGCAATTTTTAAAATTCAAAAATTTAACAATCTCTAAAGTTTATACTTTAGAAAATATGCCCACTTTTGCATTTTTATCTATGAACATGCAGAGTTTTTTGAAAAAATAATTAAAAATTACTATTTTTTTACTCTTTAATTCTTTCCTCTTCCTCACTAGGCCCACTAGGTGCCACTCGGGCTGCCACATGGTAGCCCTTAATTGGCTGTCTGGTTGCTTTGTCATTGGCCTGCCACTACCTAGTCAACACTTACCTTGTTGCTACCACCTCATCACCACATGGCACTCTGTTATTTGTCAAAACTCACATCTTCCATGTCAGTGTTATCGAGACCCATTGCCACATGTCATCACCACATCAATGCTCGCCATGTCGCTATGGTAATTCTTGTGCATCTTCCATTTAGCGATGTAGCGACAAGCACACAATGAGGACATGTGTCAATATCTCCTTCCATCTGAACTCATTTGTCTTCGTCAAATTTCTAGGTTTTTTTGGTGACTCGCTATGTCGCTAGCCGAATTTTTGAAATTTCTCGGCTAGCGAAGTAGCGAGGCATCAGATTTCTGAATTTTCTGACAACCTCATATCTGCTGACATCATCGTGCTTGGATTGCATGTTTGTTCAAAATTTAGTCTTTGTCAGTGTCCATATTTCATCATCTAGGACCCACGCGCGAGCTTGAGCTTCCAAAAGCCTTATTTTCTTGTTGACCTTTGTCTTATGTGTGAGTTTGTAATTAAAGGCTCAGAAAGGTCCTCTCACGGGCAATGTGGGATTATGGCCTCTATTGGCTTATGACTGCGTGGCATCTTCTTTTAAGGATTGTGAGTTCCTCTTCATTGATGCCTCACTTGCTTAAGTTGCATCCCCTGCTCAATCTTCCCTTGCTATTTAACATGCCTTCCTTTGGCTCTTTTATTTATCTAGAAACTCTAGTTTGTTTAGCATGGATGCTTTATCTGCTTTCTAATATGGTGGCTTCCCTCATTAAACACTTGTGTGGAGCCCCTTTTTCATTTAGCCATATGATCTTTATCATGGACCTACATCTTTTCATTGACATGTTGCTCTGTTTACTGCCATGTCTTCAATTGGCATTCTCCTCTACAAAGAAACTCTTTCCTTTCTTTGGTGCTCTATTTGCTATTGCCCTGCTCACGTGAGCTCTTCATGCACAAGCCTCCAATCATGGAATCTTCCATCTTAGCTGCCCCTTATTTCTCTTTGGTGGCTCCCATTTGTTTGATGTGTGAGTTGCTTTGTTGACCCTGCACATGCTCTTCACTGAGGGTTCTTTTCTAACATGTTCCCCTATTTTCTTGCTATTAAACTCTTTCACCTACGTGAGCCTTCCTACCATGTTCTCCTTTGTTATGCTACCTGCTCCAAGTTGTGCATGGGATGGCTTGTTCCGGCATGAATGGTGGTCTTTGTGACTTATATGGTCTTGGCTCTCCACCACACGTGGGTCTACTTCCAGCCTTTTGAAATGCTTCAGTGTGATAGATTTCCCTCTTAGCCTATGTGGACCCTTGCTCATGGGCCTTTTCTTCAAAATGCATGGGCTTATGTTATGCATGGATGACTTGCTCTGAATTGGCATGAGCTTTTATGGCTTTAGCTATTTGTGCCTTCATTTTCATCGCTGGCTACTACTAATGATAGTAAGTGTGCTTGTCTTGCTCTCAGTTGGCTACCCCCTACAGTTTGGTCTTTTTCTTTAAAGGCATGGGGCTCCCTTTTGTTCTACCTTCATGGATGCTCTACACTTCTGTTGTCTTTTGTTGGGTGGAGTTCACTTTTCTTGTGTGGAGTTTCCTACAATGATAGTCATAGACTTTGATTGCCATGGCTTCCTACTGATTCTACCTTGTTAGGCACCGCATTCTTTTTAAATTAATGCAAGATGGCTAGAGTTGTCAAAAGCATACTCTTTTATCAATGGTATTTTGAGACCCCATATGCATTAATTCCATTAATGGCCAAAAAGTGTGTTCGAGGTGGAAACTTCCCATCTTCTTTTGTATTCTCATATTCTCCTTCAAGGGAAACACCTTTCCATCTAAAGAAAGTGATGGAATAGTACTTAGCTTTTCACCACCAAAAGGGTTTATTGAAATGTGATTGTCTCTATCTTCTACCATAGACCAACTATGCCAAGTACACTTAAACCTATGTGTTTCCTATTTGAATGGTCTCTGTGCTCTTTTTTCATCAAACGAAAAGTTGATACTAGAGGAGAGTTTAGCCGTCAGATATGGAAGCTCAACACTAGTGTCATCGAGAAACAAGTTTATATGAAATTTGTTTTCATTTCAACCTTGTAACCCTTCAATCCCAACATAGATAACATTTAGCTTAACCAAATACTCAAATCTTAAAGTGACAAGTTTTCTTAGCCTTGCCCTATGAGTGGTTTCATCATCAGAGACATTAAGAATGACAAAGAGAGGGTGAACTTGATAAATTCCTGATGCATCCATATTCTCCTTGCTATGTAATTTCCTAGGCCTTTTGTGTCCCCTTTTGCATCATCCTCCTCTATAGGAACATCATCATTCAATTTACCTTCCTCTAAGCTTGAATCTTTGACGAATTTAGCCGAGCCCCAAAGTGTGTTTGGCTAAAAAAAAAATCGTTTTCAAACACCTGAAACCTCAAATTGATCTATTCACCATCTGATAGAAACTAGAAATAAGTTTGATTAATAATCTGTCATTAAAAACCCATTTTATCATTTTCTACCAACTATCAAATTTGCGCTAGGAGGTCTGTTGACAGGCCTTAAAAACTGACCCAAACACCTAACAGAGCTCTAAAAATTGGCACACTGATTCTTTGCTCCACAAAATCACACCACGTCAAATCTTGTCTCTTGACAAATTTTAGGTCAAAACATATTCACTATCAAAGTTGACCTCTCATAACTACCTGTAAGAAAACATGTCAAAAAACACTAAATTGCATTCGGATTTGGCCTTGAAAATTAGGCAAATTGACATGTGGGAAGACAAAAAATGGGGCATTGGTTCTCTATCATGAGGAGAGTATAAATCAAGGATTTGGGCTCATGAAAAATAATTGGGCACAAATGACGAGCGGTCAAAGTGGGCTACTCAGATTCTGCAAATTGGAAACACTGACAGAAAGTGATTTTTTGCAAATGAAATTGACTTGGGAAAGTGTGCAAATGGATTCCTCATGACTTGCAAATTGACATACTTAAAGTATTTTTAGAGGAAAACATAGTAGTACAATCCATTTGATCTTACAAATCACAGATATCAAGTTATGACATCATGAATAGGGGTACCAAACAATCTGCAAATAATGACACTAGTAAAAAGATAGAAATTGTGTTTGGAATCGCATTTGAAAATTGGTCAAACGGATTTGTCATAAACTGAAACTTGAAACATAAAAAGTCTTTGACATCTATAATGTAATGCAAAAGGAAATTTAGCATTTTCGTCAACTGGTCAGAAGTTATAGCATGTCAAACAGGGCTTCCCAGAATTTAGAATTAATTGCAAATACATGAAAATAGTAACTAACCAACTTTGAGGGATTCAAAACCTAATCAAATGAACTTGAAATGACTCAAAATCTGAAACTTAGGTTTTTCAGGTATGGATATTAGGTACTCTCAAAGTGGCATATCATGAAACATTACTAGGCGCGAGATATTCAAATGCAAACACAACCTCCTGTCACTGTTTGACTTAGGGTAAAAATGCAGATTTGAAACTAGCTCAAAATGAGACTTCACAAAATGGCTTGGAATCTCAATTTTCTTCATGGAATGCTTAGACGCACTAAATGAAAGGTTTTAGAAACATTAAACACCTTAAGGGGCCTCAAAGGTATAGCCAGGTACAATCACATTTAAAAGCATTTATAGGCCTAATTTTCTCAATGGTACTCAAAATTGATCATGCAATTTTTAGTCCCAACTATGCCAAAACTTGTAATGTTATTTAGTGAATTGGAGCAACGTTGCATATCTTTTCAATCATTCATCATGGCATCAACTTGACTATTTTCTTAGCTCTATATGGGTGGGTGAATGCTAGTGAGACACTTGTTTCAGCCATAAAGACTCTAGAAAAATCCTAAACACCATGCAATGAAGTTTTCCCAAGGTTTACTAAGCACATTTCTACTGCCATCTTCTAAGGGTCATAACATAGTTCTCATGAGAGATATCGACAAACTATTAGATGGTAGAGGACCATGTTGACAAACCCTATGGCAAATGATCTCACTTCTAAGAGATCCTAAATTGATGTGATTTGGCACAATATTCTCACTTGATGCCAAAACTTGTAGTGTTGCTTATTGAATTGGGGCAACATTGCATATCTTTCCAATTGTTCATCATGGCATCAATTTGACTATTTTGTTAGCTACGAATGGATGAGAGAACCCTAGTGAGACCCTTATTTCAACCACAATGCCTCTAGAGCAATCATCACCACCATGCACCAAAGTGTCCCCAAGGTGCACTAAGCATGTTTCAACTTCCATCTTCTAAGAGTCATAACTTAGAGCTCATGAGGGATATCGATATCAATGAATTGTCAAATGGTAGAGGACCATGTTGAAAAAACCTACAATAACCTATCTTAGTTCCAAGAGATTCCAAATGGATGTGATTTGGAACAACATTCCCACTTCATGCCAAAACTAGCAGTGTTAGTCAATTGGGGCAACTTTGCACATCTTTCCAACTATTCATCATAGCATTGATGTGACTATTTTGTTAGCTTTGGATGGCTGAGTGAACCCTAGTGAGACCCTTTTTTTGGTCACATAGCCTCTAAAAAAATTGTGACCACCATGCACCAAAGTATCCCTAGGGTGCATTAACCATGTATGTTTTAGCTGCCATCTTCCAAGGGTCATAACTAGAGCTTGTGAGGGCCATTAACAAACTATTAGATGGTATATGACCATGTTGGAAAATCCTATGATAACTTGTCTCTTTTTTAAGAGATTCCAAATGGATGTGATTTGGTGCAACATTCTTGCTTGATGCGAAAAATTATAGTCTTAGTGAGTTGGGGCAACATTCCATATCTTTCCAACCATTCATCATGCAATCAATTTGATTGTTTTGTTAGCTTTGGATGGGCTGGTGAACCCTAGTGAGACCTTTATTTTGGCCAAAAATCCTCAAGAAAAATCCTAACCACCATACATCAAAGTGTCCCCAAGGTGCACTAAGCATGTTTTAGCTACCATGTTTGGGTCATAACTCAGAGCTCATGAGGGATATCAATAAAATTTTAGATGTTAGAGGACTATGTTGATGAAACTTATATAAAAATCTCTTAGTTTTGAGAGATTCCAAATCGATGTTATTTGGCAAAATATTCTCGCTTGATTCCAAAACTTGCAGTATTACTCAGTGAATTGGGGCAACATTTCATATCTTTCTAACTGTTCATTGTAGCATGAATTCAACTATTGCATTAGCTCTAGATGGGAGGGTGAATCCTAGTGAGACCCTTGTTTCAGCCATAGAGCCTCTAGAACAATCATGAACACCATGCACTGAAGTGTCCCCAAGGTGCATTAAGCACATTTGAGATGCCATCTTCTAAGGGTCATAACTCAAAGCTTGTGAGGGCTATCAAAAAATATCAGATGATAGAGGACCATGTTGATGAACCCTATAGTAACCTATCTTAGTTATGAAAGATTTGAAATGGATGTTATTTGGCACAACATTCTCACTTGATGCAAAAACTTGCAGTGTTACTTAGTGAATTTGGGCAACATTACATATCTTTCCAATTGTTCATTGTGGCATCTATTTGATTGTTCTTTTATCTTTGGAAGGGTGAGTGAACCCTAGTGAGACCTTTTTTTCAGCCACAAATCCTCTAGAATACTCATGACCACCATGCATCGAAGTGTACCCAAGATGCACTAAGCATGTTTTAGTTTCCATCTTCTAAAGGTAATAACTTAGAGCTCATGAGGGCTATTGAAAAACTATCATATGGTAGAGGGCCATGTTGATGAACCCTATAGTAACTTATCTCAATTTTGAGATATTCCTAATGGATGTGATTTGGCACAACATTCTCTCTCGATGCCAAAATTTGTAGTGTTACTTAGTGAATCAGGGAAACATTGCATATATTTCCAACCATTCATCATGTCATTAATTTGACTATTTCATTAGCTCCAAATGGGTGGGTGAACCCTAGAGAGAACCTTGTTTTGGCTACAGAGCCTCTAGAACAATCGTGAGCATCATGAACTAAAGTGTCTCCAAGGTGCACTAAGAATGTTTTAGCTGTCATCTTCTAAGGATCATAAATTGGAGATCGTGAGGACTATTGACAAACTGTTAGATGGTAGACCATCATGTTGACTAACCATACAGTAACTTGTCTTACTTTCAAGAGATTCCAAATGGATGTGATTTGGCACAGCATTCTCTCTTGATGCAAAAACTTACAGTGTTACTTAGTGAATGGAAAACCATAGAATAGTAGACCATACTTGGATTTGAGGTGTCAAGAAAAGAATGGTAGAACATACAATGATATTTATAGAAAATTGACTCTAATGACAAAACTACATACTTAGACCCAAATACTTATGCTGATATTTGTTACAATGGAAATAAGCTCATATTCAAGTGAAAAAAATTATCTACAAAATTTGGTATATGAATAGGCACATGCATTTTTATGATTTTTCTATAAAAAATTTGGCATCTGAATATGCACATGTTATGTTTTTACAACTTCTATATATATAATTTGCAATACAAAAATGCACATGTTATATATTTAGAACTTCTCTATACAAAAATTGGCTTCTAAATATGTACATGCTATATTTTTACACATTTATTATACAAAATTTGGCATCTAAATAGGCACATGATAGTGATGTTATAAAATATCATTTATGATATATACGAAATTTTCAAATTACATTGTTCTACTAGATAGTGCAAAATCATTCTTCCAATGGTGCAAAATCAAGAAAGACAACCTTCTAGATCATCTTTAACCCTTATTCTTTCAAGCACTGCCCGACAATCAGATTCATGAACTTTCCATAAAGTCTTGTTAAGAGGTATACCATGCTATTTCATCAACTAAATATTTGTTGTAACAACAAGGTTAGAGAAATAAAGAATATGTCTACGTGTCTCAAAATTCTCAAACAACTAGGCATTAGAATTCTTGATAGGGCACCTACATTTGATTAAAATTTATAAGTTAATGTCAATATAATCATAAAATCACTTTTACCTCGGTGTTAATGAAACTAGACACAATAATAATACGTTCTAAGACAAGCGCATGTGATAATAATGAATCATATTAGGTACTTGATACCCTCACCATTAGTGACTATAGTTATCATTTTTTTGGCCTCACTATAACAACACCAAAAATGATTTTTCCCTTCTTCATTATTCTAATCTACAATAACTACATATACATGACCTACATTTAATGTTCAAGGATGTGTTAATACCAAAAAAAATGGTGAGTGCAATTTTAAAGAAGTATTAAATTGACAAATTACCTGGCTCAACTAAGTCAGATATGTGGTAAAAATTCATTGATTCTTTAATCTAGTTCAATTGTAGTGCTTTAGGGATTTCATATGAATCAAGAGGTTGCAAAGGTCTATAAGACCAATTGTCAACACACTATCTTGGTTCACATTCATCCCATACAAAATGCATACATATGGAGAAAAAGCATGTGATTTTTCTAGTATAAATTGTTAATGATACTAAATTTGAAGTTATAAAAGAATACATTTCACTTGATCCTTTAAGGGTAAAACAATTTTATAACTTTTCAATGTCATCTTCGTTGAAAACAGATTGATACAAGTATGATAAATGTGTTTCAATCATTGTTTTGTCACTAACGTCAAACCTACTTTTTGTTGGTAAGACAATTGCTTATATGATTTATGTATTATCACTTGTTTGATTGATAAAGAGGTTTTTATCAAAAGGATGTAACAAAAGAATCTAGAGGAAAGGCCAAGTTATGATAAAAAATGGAGTACAAAAATCAACTAAGACCATGATATCATAGTGCATTGATAATCTACTTAAGGTTACAAAGTTTGGTTACACTAAGTTCAGAAGAACAAGCTAAACAAAGTTTGTCTACCAAGCTTGACCAAATGGATAGTAGGTGTCGAAAAATTTTAGTGGAAGTTGAGAAAAAAATAAGTTGGAGCTAAGTAAAAGTTCATTTTAGTGTATGCCTAGAAAAATAATGGATGTCGAGTAAAGTTTAGTTGATGTCAAACACCAGTAAAATTTAGTTCATGCTGAGTGATTTTTCAAAGGATGCTGAGCAATGTAGTATGTGTTGAGCATTAGAAACAAGTTAATGTTGAGTGCTAGCATTATTAGAAAGATCATGAATTTGATGGATCTAAGCTAACAAGTTTTTTTTCTTGGATTGTGTGAACTAGATGGAAGATAAGATTGATAAGCTAGTGGCACAAAATTTATGGTAAACCATTTCGAGGCAAATTCAAAGAGGATTGAAGGAGAAATTTTTAGAAATGATATGGAATGAGGGGTAGATTCATTGAATCCTACCTAATCTATCCTAATCCTAAATTAGATGATGGAGAATGAATGACAAAAGATCTTAATTTTCCATTTATATGGATGGTTGGTCAGAAGAAAAGGTTGTCATGTGCGAGAGCGTAAGGATGAGAAGGAGTCAAGTAACCTAAGTGAAGAATCTTGTTAGAGTTTTAGGTGACTCTACAACACCCCTAGGATCAAATGAAAGACCAAGATAACTTCCACAAGAGATTGGCAAGACAATTGCATGAAGATGGAAGAATGCTATTTTTGATAATGGACTTGATTGACATGCAATAGATTGATTTGAAATGTACATAATAGGCCTCCTTATATATGAGAAGCGATAAGAGACAATGATAAGGAGAAGATAAGCTATCACCCACACAAAGTGGAATCACATGTCCACCAAAGGTGGAATGAGATAACAACTATGAACACCTAGAGTGGAATTCTCCTACACCATATGTTTAATTGAGGTGCAAACTCCTAAGTGTCTCGATCACAAACTACTATGAAATGCATTATCCTAAGTAAGCTTAAGTATGTGTAATTAGTGAATATTTAATTACACCAACACCCCCCCTTAAGTGCAACTTAGGGGAATGCACTTAAACTCACAATGCCAGATGCGTCCTTGCTAAGGTCATTTTAGGTACCTATGTACAATATGTAAAGCAATACATGAAATGTAATTTCTCATAAAGTGGAAAAAGAGAGAAAACCTCATGGGAAAAAAATTCCTCTAAAATGAGAGATGCAAACAAGATGCATGGTTGGATGGAGTACTCAAAACCACCTAAAAATTGCATACATCATGTAGATACAAAGAATGATCCTCCCATAGGAAGGAAATAAGGAGACATGATATCCCTCCCATAACGAAGAAGCTCTGATGTAGATGAAGAGTACCTACAAGAAAAATATAATCTAATGCCTACAAGAAAAATGTCTCCCTTAGGAAGAGATAAATACATCAAATGATGAAGAAACCACTCCATGTAAAAAGTGAGGAAGGAAAAAGAAGGTCTCCATGTATGCATCTCTAAAGAATGAATAGGTGCCTCCAAGTTCAAAGATTCTATCACATTATCAAGCTGACCTATGAAGTGTGAAGAATCAAGAGAACATGAAAAGTTGGGAAATCCAATCTCCAAAGGAGGTGAGGAAGTATCTCAAAGAGAAACCTCCTTAGATGTATTAACCAAATCTGCATTATGAGACACATTTAAAAGAGCATCTAGGAATTCTTCCCACACTACAAGATCTAAAGCATAAAGATTATCCCAATGAATAGTATAACTCATGTCTAAAGAAGTAGGAGGTAGAGGAGTAGGAAGTTCAACACTTTTCTCAAGAACAAAATGATTCAAGTGTCTAATGTTTTCCTCGCATGAATTATTCACCCTTGATAAAGGATTAGGTACATCATGAATATCATCATCATTATAAACAAAATGGGAAAAAGAATACAAGTGTAATGTATGATCAACAACTTCCATAGATATGACATCTCTAGTCTCCATGTCCCTAATATTGACATAATCAAGGGTGAACTCAACAATTTTACCTTTTGGCCCATGAGTAATTTGGCAAATGGAAAGAATATTAGAGGTAAAGGATGGTACATAAAGAACATCATTAAATGTAACCTATCTCACAGGAATATAATCTTTCCCAAAAACCTTCATGTATGTATTATTACCCATCAATATAGGTGGAGAATTAAAAGGCTCAATAGAAGAAAACATATCCATAGAAGATGTTGGATATGATGTGATGTACCTAAATCAAGAAGCCATTTACCTCACTTAGGATGTGTGGAAGCAATGAGTGCTTGTCCTTTGCCTCTAGATAATGATGTAGATGTAGTAGCTATCTGATATTGAGAAGAAGGAGAAGACACTGATGAGGGCAACTAGATATTTTTCTTTTGAAGAATATGAATGAGCTCATTAATCTTCTTATGGAAACATTTATGCTCATCATGCCCTAGCTTTTTGCAATAAGCACATTTATCTCTCTTTCTTCTAGATGTTTCCTCTCTTGAAGAGGACTTGGATTCAATATTATGTTGTGAAGAAGAGTCATCACCTTATTCATGTTGCTTAGGATCCTTGTGTTGTTTTTTTCTCTTTCCTTTGGTAGCCTTTGGAGAGGAGTCATTTGTAACCAATGCTTGATACTATGAAGGCTTCAATTGACCCATGTGGGCTAACTTTGCTTATTCCCTTGTGAGTTGAGCTAAAAATTCATCAAGAGAAGGCATTTTTTATGCACTAACAAGAGCATCCATAGTAGCATAGAATGTGGAAAAAAAGATTGAATATTCATGACCTAGCTTGGAAAGAATAGATAATATCAATTGCTTATCATCTTTAGCAATGCCACAATTAGAAAGCTCCAATCTACTGGAATTGAACTTAGAGAAAAAGTCTTGAATATTGTCAAAATCACATGGACTTAGACCTATAAGCTCATTCTCCAATTTGAATTTTCTTATTCTATTAGGTTTACCAAATATTTCTTCCAATGTTGTCGAGACATCATGAGAATGTGTGTAGGATGCAATATGATATAGAAAATTATTGGAGATGGTAGATCTAAGAGAGCCAAGTACTTTATCCCTTCTATCAAACCATTTCCTTCTTTCTACAATACCTATAGCTGGTTCTAGATCCTATCCAAGAATCATTCTAAGCAATCTAATACTCATCAACTGATTAGAAACTGCTTGCTTCCATTTATGATAGTTACATGGAGTGAGTAATGGAACTTTTGAAAAATCCATAATGAAATCAAATGATGAATGAAATTGATTGATAACTGATTCAAATTATTGACTCAATTAAAAAAATTGAAATCCAAGTATTCACCAAGTGCAAATATAGCCAAAAATGTCATATTTCTAAAAGTCATATGCCCACTCCAAATCACTAAAATATGATTATAGATCTGGAAAGTAGAGGAAAAATCATGCACTTTCCAAAAAAATTGCACTTAAAAATGTTACTGAATGTACCCAAATAGAGCCTTCAAAGTCACAAAAAATGGGATTTGCAATTTTCAGAAAAATTTAGAGATAGAGATCCAAAGTGTTCTCAGAAAAAGGAGTTTGTATGAGGGAGATATCACTATTTGAAAATTGCTTTTGAATTATTTTTTTGAACCACCATTGCTGCACCTTCAAAAATTAAATAGCTCTAGATTTGGCCTCAGATGTCCAATTTGGAAGAAAAAAATTTGATTTAGGGGTTTTTGGACCTCCTTTATATGATGTCAACCTCTAATTTGCACTAGCAAGCTCCAGTTTTTACCTGTAATAGAAGGTCACAAAATAGGACTCCTAAATCTCTACCAAATTGTGATGTCTAAATTGCCAAATGCTGCACCAACAATGAGTCAAGCCAAGATCTCACTTCTTAAGAAAAAGTCTTCAAACCATGAGAGCTTTGATACCATGTTAGAGTTTTAGGTGACTCTACAACATCCCGAGGATCAAATGAAAGACCAAGATAACTTCCACAAGAGATTGGCAAGACAATTGCATGAAGATGCAAGAATGTTATTATTGATAATGAACTTGATTGACACCCAATGGATTGATTTGAAAGGTACATAATAGTCCTCCTTATATAGGAGAGGTGATAAGAGACAATGACAAGGAGAAGATAAACTATCACCCACACAAGGTGGAATCACGTGTCCACCAAAGGTGGATTATCCTCCATTATACAATGAAGTATGTATGATGACGAGGATGATAATGTGATAAGTACAGTAAAGGTGGAATGAGATAACAAGTATGACCACCTAGAGTGAAATTATCCTACACCATGTGTTTAACTAAGATGCAAACTCCTAAGTGTCTCAATCAAAAACTACTATGAAATGCATTATCCTAAGTCAGATTAAGTGTGTGTAATTAGTGAATATTTAATTACACCAACATACTCACATTGGCATGTTAAGAAAGAAGGCTTAAGGCTATGGATGCTTGAAGGGTGAACAAGATATTAGAGGTAAAGTGTGTGAAAGCCAAGCAGAATGGAAGACTAAAACAAAGATCTGTAATTGAAAAATGGAGTTGTAAGTTGTTATCAGATCAAGCCTTACTATTAGTCTCTAATAATTGTATTAGTCTAGGGTAAATCCTTTGGAATAAAGTTGACCTAATAGTCATTTGTAAATCTTTAAATTGGGTGACATTCCAAGTGAATGATCAAAAGTCCTCTAACAAGGTTCACTCCTAATAGGATGATTAAAATCCTTTAACCAGGTCACATTTAATAGTGTGTATTGTAACATTTAATAGGTTTGGTCTTTCACTATGCATCACTTCAGAAGAGTGAGAAAGAGTAGCATGCTATTGGTGGTTTTTCCCAAATTGGGTTTCCATATAAATCATCGTGTCAATTGTGTTATTAAATTTGTTATGTTTCATGTTTACATTTCTACAAATTGATTTGATAGTAACCTACAAGTTTTAAGTGATTGCATATTCTTATGGATGCATGCATGATGATAAATGTTTTATGGGTTTAGTAAGTTGTGAAAAGTTTTAATAGTACATCTAGAGCTTGGATAACCGATTCATCCCACCTCTCTCAATTATTCTAAAGAAATCCAATAATTGGTATCACAGCCATCTGCTTAAGAGGAGTAGTTTGAAGGTACTAGAAGCACAAAGATCAAGATGCCAAAAAGAGAAGTACCTAACCTTAATAGAGATATCTTTTCTACATGAAAAAGTATGATGAAGCTACACCTTAGAGGACTTGGAGATCATGCACAATCTACCATTATTGTTGAGCATTCTGACCCTATTGGATCCCTAACTACTAAAGATCTGAAAAAGAAGAAAGAACACAATTAGGAAATATTGGAGATTGCCTTCACCCTAAGCTATGTTGATTTTGATGATATCAAAAGTCTTGATAATGCAAAGTAAATGTGGGATGCTCTACACATCATCTATGGAGGTGACAAGAATATTTTAAGAGCTAAAGCTGAAAGTCTCAAAAGTAAGTTTGATGATATGAGAATGCAAGAAGGTGAAAATATTGATCAATATTAATCTAGGATAAAAGATGTTGCTAATGCAAAGAGGAACTACTTGTACAATAGATGATGATACAATACTAAGAAAAGTTTTTAGAACACTTCTACCTATATATGCTATTAGAGCTTCTACAATACAAGAACTAAGATGTGTACCAAGGAATACTATAAGTCTTGAAGGTTTGGTCGGTAGGTTCACTACTTGTGAGCTATCTAACTTTGATAATTATCAACATGAAAATATGGAATCTGCTTTCAAAGTTAAGTTTTTATTAAAGGAATCTAATGAGAAGAAGAAGAAAAAGATAAAATATTTGTCTAGTGATAGTGATACAGATGAGAAAGGTGTAAATCAACTTGAAGCACTACTAGAAAGGAGATTTCATAGAGGTAAATGCAAGTTTAAAGGTAAACTACCTATCATTTGTTTCAATTGTAATAGGATTGGGCATATTGCTGCTAGATGTCTAGAGAATAAGAACTATAGAGGTGGTGACATGTACAAAAGTAGAAGAGATGAAGACAACAAAGATTACAAAGAAAAAGGCAAGAAGTCTTACTATATTGCTGAAGACAAAACAAGAAATGATTCTGATGAACATAATGATCAAGTGGTGTATGTTGCAATGAAGGAAGAATCTGATGAAGATGAGAGAACTGCACTTGTGTCTTGTGTAAACAAGAATGATAGATGGATCATTGATAGTGGGTGTTCACATCACATGATTGGAGATAAAATTAAGTTCATTACCTTGAATTGTTATGATGGAAATAGTGTAAGATTTGGTAATGATGTAGCATGTTTCATAAAAGGAAAAGGTTTTATCAACCTCACAGAAAATTTTTTATGTGACAATGTTTACTATGTTGAAGGACTTAACTATAATTTGTTGAGTGTGTCATAGTTGAATAATTTAGGATGTAAGGTTGATTTTGAAAAACAAGATTGCTAAGATATATGATATTGATGGAAATTTGATTGGAGAGGGTGATCAAACTAGAAGTAATATATTCTACCTTGATATAGAGGATGCTGCTTATTTAGTTGTAGAATTTGATGATGTGTGGCTATGGCACAAGAGGTTATGTCATGTTAATTTTGATAATTTGGTTAGTATTAGTAATATGAGAAAAGTTAGAGGTATGCCTAAGTTAAAAAAATCTTGACAATATAATTTGCAAACAATGTTAGTTAGGCAAGATGACAAAGTCAAGTTTTAAAAGTAAATCTCATACCTATAAAAGGAATACTAGAGATTGTTCATACTGACTTGTGTGAACCAATTGAAGTGCAAAGCTACAAAGGAGATAAGTATATTATGTTCCTTGTTGATGATTATTCTAGAATGATGACAGTTATGTTTCTAAAAAAAACAATTGATGCTTTCCAAATGTTTAAGTGGTACTTAGCAAGAGTTGAAAAGGAAATAGGTAAAAGTATAAAATATTTGAGATCTAGTAGAGGAGGATAATTTATATCAAATGAGTTTGAGATGTTCTATAATGAAAAGGGAATCAAATGATAGATATTTTCTCCTAGAACCCCTCCACAAAATGGAATTACTAAAAGGAGGGAAAATGCCATAATGGGTTGTGCTTGGACATTCATGATGGAGAAAAATCTTGCTTTAAAATACTAGAGAGAAGCTATAACTACAACTATCTATACCTTGAGCCATCTACAAGTCAAGAAAGATACTCATTTAACACCTTTTGAACTATGGTATGGGTACTCATCCAATGTAAAATACTTTAAGGTATTTGGAAGTAAATGCTATATTCTCAAATATTTTAAGAATGGTAAACTAGATGCAAAAATTGAATAAGATATATTTCGAGGTTACTCCACAAGAAGTAAAGCTTATGAGTGTTTAAATACTAACACTAACAAAGTTGTGGAAAGTGCAAATGTGAAATTTGATGAATATACAAAAGCATATGAGGCTAAACTTATGAAGGAACCAGAAGAATACAAATCATTTGTATAATTTTATTAAGGTATGCCTATTGAAGAAGATGTTCCAAACCAAGTTACAAACCAAGAGGAAGTCTTAGTGACTATTGAGTCACATACTATGAATGCCAAGTTGCATTTAGAAACCGAGTTGCATTTAGGTGTCAAGTTATAGAGTGAAGTTGAGGCACATTCTAATTTTGAGATTAGTGTACATGAAAGAGATGCTAAACTACTTAATAGAGATGTAAATAGTGATTCAAAAGATGAGAGACTAAATGAAGAAACTAGAGTTGAACCAAGATTGTCTGAATATGTCAAGAGACATCATCCTACTGCATAAATCATTAGAGATAATGATGCTAGACCAATGAAAGGAACAATTTGAGAAATAATACATGTTTTGTGAGCATGAAAGAACCCAAAAATAGTGAAAGATGCCTTAGAAGATGTCGACTAGAGTAAATCCATGGAAGAAGAGATTGAACAAATTGAGAAAAACAAGACATGGATTCTAGTTCCTAGACTAGAAGACAAAAATGTGATTGGTACCAAGTGGGTATATAGAAACAAGTTAGATGAAAATGGTGAAATCACAAGGAACAAGGCAAGATTAGTTTGTAAAGGATGTGCACAAGAAGAAGGAATTGACTATGGAGAAACATTTTCCCCTATTGCTAGATTGGAAGGAATAAGAACTTTGCTTGCTTATTTTGCATACGAAGGTTTCAAAGTTTATCAAATGGATGTTAAGTCTACATTTATGAATGGTATATTAAAAGAAAAAGTTTATATAGAACAACTAGAAGGATTTGTTGATGTTAACAATTAAAAACATGGTATGTAGATTACAGAGAGCTTTATATAGTTTGAAGTAAGCAATAAGAGCATGGTATGAGAGACTTCATAATTATCTTGTGAAGATTGGATTTGAAAGGATTGATGATGATAATAATCTATACTTGAAGATAGAGAAAGGAAAAGGTATTTTA
The DNA here is from genome assembly GCA_028749045.1 of Cupressus sempervirens. Classification (NCBI taxonomy): domain Eukaryota; kingdom Viridiplantae; phylum Streptophyta; class Pinopsida; order Cupressales; family Cupressaceae; genus Cupressus; species Cupressus sempervirens. Next base: position 781,554,477 of record CM053793.1, on the reverse strand, counting down.
TTATCTAAAAATTTTGTTGATGATATCATATTTGGAGGTCAACATACTTTATGTAAGACTTTTGCAAATGAAATGACGTAAGAATTTGAGATGTCTATGTTTGGAGAGATCAAGTTCTTTGTGGGTTTGCAAGTACACCATATGAAATATGGTATATATATCACTCAGTCAAAGTATGCTAAGGAGATACTAAAGACTTTTGGATTGGAGGATTCTAAGCTAGTAAGTACACCTATGGTGACAAGATATAAATTTTCAAAGAATGATGATTGAATTGAGGTGAATCAAATAATATATAGGACTATGATTGAGAAATTATAATATGTCGTACATAGCAAACCTGATATTACATTATCTGTAGAGATAGTTACAAGATTATTTGCTAATCCTAGGGAGAATCATTTGATGTCTATAAAGAGAATAGTGAGATATCTCAAAGGAATTGAGGAATATGGTCTATACTACAAGAAAAATAAAAAATTTGAATTAAAAGCCTATACTGATGCTGATTGGGTTAGAAATATTTATGATAGAAAGAGCACTAGTAGAGGAGAATTTTTCTTATGCAAGAGGTTGGTTACATGGAGTAGTAAGAAAAAAAATTGCCCTTCTCATTCTACTACTAAAGCTAAATGTGTTGCTATTATAGTAAATTGTACAAACATTCTATGGATCAATCAACTACTCAAAGGTATGAAGGAAAAGATAATTGAACTGATAATACAAAAACTAAGCATATTGCAATCAAGTATCATTACTTGACAGAATTAGTTCAAGATAGAGAGGTGAAGATGGAATATGTTAACACAAAAGAGCAAATTGTTGATATCTCTACAAAAGCATTACCCAAGGATGCTTATGAGTATCTAAGATGTAAACTAGGGGTGACACCCCTATCAAAGGCTATCTAAAGAAACAAGAGGAGTGCCCTGCATCAAACAATTCTATTGACATATGTTACATATTAATGCAGTGGATCTTACTTTAGGAGCTGCCCAAGGTAATCAAAGAGCTAAATTTACAAATTAGTCACAAGTAAGGTGAAAGAGGGAGAAACTAAAATTGTTCATATCTCCATATTAAGATGACAAGTCTTTGGCATTGTTGTCAAAGAGGGAGATAGTAAGGAAATTGATTAGAAGAGATATTGAAAAAAGAGGAGAATCCTATGAGGGAGATAGACATTGTTAATGACACATAAAGGAACTAAACAAAGAGGGAGAAATCCTAACACATAGTGTGAGGGAGAAATTCTGACTACTAAGAGAGAAAGTGTATCTACTAATTACATCTAACTAGTAAGAGGAAGATAATGTAGAGGGGGATATAAGAAGTAATTTAGGAGTCATAAAGATGAGTTGATTTTCTATTGATAAAAAATGAATAGAATTTTGTACCGTATTCAGAAGATGAAAGTTGTTGATAGAGGGAGAGATTTCAATACAAGGAATTGTTTTCTTTTTGGTATTTTATTGGTCTTACTATTTAAACCTAGTCAATTTGGTTGATCAACTTGGTTTGCCATCAATGTCAAAGAGGGAAATTGTTAAAAATAGATTGATACAAGTATGATAAATGTGTTTCAATCATTTTTTTGTCACTAATATCAAAACTACTATTTGTTGGTAAGACAATTGCTTATATGATTTAAGCACTATCACATATTTGATTGATGAAGAGGATTTGATCAAAATGATATAACAATAGAACCTAGAGGAAGGATTCAGTTATGATATTAAAAGGAGCACAAGAATTAGCTAAGACATTGATATCATAGTGCATTGATAATCTACTTAAGGTTGAAAAGGTTGGTTAAACTGAGTGAGTTTAGAATAACAAGTTAAACAAAGTTTGTCTACCAAGCTTGATCAAGTGGATAGTAGCTGCTGAGAAAAGTTAGTGCAAGCTAAGTAGAAAATCAATTGGAGCTAAGAAAAAGTCGATTTTAGTGCAAGCTAAGTAAAATAATTGATGTTGAGTAAAGTTTAGTTGATGCCAAGCACTAGTAAACTTTAGTTCGTGCTGAGTGATTTTATAGTGGATGTCAAGCAATGCAGTATGTGCTAAGCATCAAAAGCTAGTTAATGTCAAGCATCAACATTATTATAAAGATCATGAATTCAATGGATCTGAGCTAAAAAGTTTATTTTCTTTGATTGTGTGGACCATGTGAAAGATAAAATTGATGAGCTAGTGGCACACAATTTATGGTATTACATTTTGAGGCAAATTTAAAGAGAACTAAAGGAGAATATTATATAAGGGAATGAAATGAAATAAGGGGTAGATTCATTAAATCGTACCTAATTTGTCTTAACCCTAAATTGGACAATGGAGGATGAATGACAAAATATCTTAATTCTCTACTTATAGAGATGGTTGGTCAAAAGAAAAGGTTGTCATGTGGGAGAACCTAAGGTAGATAAGGAGTCTAGGGTCTTGCTTCATTTAGTGACCTAAGAGAAGAATCTACATTGGCAAGTTAAGAAAGAATTCTTAAGGGTATGGATGCTTAAAGGGTGAATAAGTTATCAGAGCCGAAGTCTCTAAAAGCCAAGTAGAATAGAGGACTAAAATAGAGATTTGTAATCTGCAAATGGAGTTGGAAGTTGTTATCAGATCAAGCCTTATAGTTACTCTCTAATTATCTATGATAAATCCTTTGGATTAAGGTTGACCTAACAGTCATTTGTAAATTATTTAACCAAGTGACATTCCAAGTGAATGATCAAAAGTCCTCTAACAAGGCTCACTCCTAATAGGGTGATTGAAATCCTTTCACCGAGTCACATTTAATAGTGTGTATTGTAACCTTTAATAGGGTTTGCCTTTCATAGTGCATCACTTTAGAAGAGTGAGAAAGAGTATCATGTTATTGGTGGTTTTTCCCAAATTGGTTTCCCACATAAATCATTGTGTCAAGTGTGTTATTGAATCTGTTATGTTTTATGTTTACATTTTTGCAGATTGATTTGATAGTAACCTACAAGTTTTAAGTGATTGCATAATCTTATGGATGTATGCATGATGCTAAATGTTTTATGAGTCCACCATGATGTGAATTTTTTTAATAGTACATCTAGAACTTGGATAAATTATTCACTTGCCTCTTAGTTAGTCTAAAGAATTCCAACACAAATGATTTGTGATATCATGACAACATGAAAACATTTTGTAATTTTGGTCTAGGAATGTTGAATGAGAAAAAAAAGGTCTCCTACAATGTCAAACTCATTCAATGCCAAGTCCTATGACTCATAAAAATGCACAACATTTTGGGCTTGCAATTGTTAAATGAGAAGATAGGCCTCCTACAATGCCCAAAAATGTACACTATTTTTATGTGTTCAAGAATGCCAAAAATACACAACATTTTCTGGCTAATTTTTTTAAAAACTTACCCCATGAAAAGTTTATCTAATTGATTATCTATAATGGGTTAAAGGGTGACAAAAATTTCAATAGTAAGATAATTTAATTCAAATTTTGTTTTAAAGAAATTTATTGATGCTTTGTTATGATTTTAACCAAATGTACATTTGATATATTCAATGAAATAAAAGTTTTAAAATCATATTTATCTTTGAAATGTAAACAATTGATCATCAATCAAAACTAAAACGTGAAAAATACATATTTAAAATGTATTAAGATTATTAAAAAGTGTATGCCTATCTTGTAAAAAAATTATGTAACATCTAAAATTAATATTCGTAAATAGAATTTTCTTAATATTAAATTAATAAATTTATCTTTCTTTAAAAGCCTTAAATAAATAGTTTGAAACATTAAACTAACATTTAATAAACTATGTTAAAATAAATTATATGTAAAAAATTTAGGTAAACACTATCATACTTATATTTTAAAAACTATGTTAAAGCAAAAAGGAGTTATCATTTTTAAAGCATTTTTTAGGTATCTACTATGCTAATATATTTTCATATATTTTATATAGATATTTCTAAAGAAGTGTATTCTAATTTTACCCTTTCAAATAAGTATTTTCTTTATTTCGTAAGAAACATTTATTTTAAAGAAAATTATGCTATGCATTTATTTAAATAATTATCCTTAATGTAATATTTTTAAAAAGAATTGGTAAGAGGTCGAAGCCAAGATTAATTATTATGTGTTGTAATCAGTTATTATTATTTCTTAAAATTTTAACTTTGCATCGCTATTCATGCTGATCTCTTCCTTTCATTACTTACTTGTGTTGGAACTGATGTATGATAAAGCTTTGTATATTAGTCCCGAGTAAAAGCACAGATCTGTGTCACTGTTTGTGATACAAAACCTTGTTTTGGTCAAATCTCATTTCTCTATCAAAATTCAATTTTTTTCAAAAACTAAAAATACCCTTTTATAGATCTCAGATTCAATATCATCATTATATAATTTTTTGAGTGTTTTGATTAGTTATAATATGTTATAATCTCAAAATATTATAACTTGATATTTCAACATTTCAGAAGATGCTCCCTCAAAAAAGGAAAAAAATAGTAAATCATATCAAAAAAATAAGGAAATTATATTTATCACTAGAAGAGAGAATCCTCTTCATTAATATGTAATTTTTTTTCAAGAAGGTATAGATTTGATAGGGAAGTTTTGACGGGAGGAAAAAACTATTGGATTTTGACAAGGTCGAACTTGAGTACTTATAACAAAGAAAATATACATCAAATATAATTATTATTATTATTTTTTCACTAGCTATACATGTCATCTGTAAAATATTTTCAAATCAGAACAAAAAAAGATGATTTGCACATACTTGTTTGACGGGAACTACATCCTATATTTTTTACAGTTAAAAAAGGGACTTCAAAATAAAATAAAATAAATAAATTATTAGTCAAAAAAATTATAAAAATAATAGGCATAAAATTCATACAATTCTACACATTTCATTAGTTTACATCATCTTCATATTTTAAAACACAAATACCATTTTTTTTGGTCATTAATGTTGAACTGTCACATTCTGATATCACGTTTTTTTATAAAAGGTGACACAGGTCTGTGCTTTTACCCTCCCACATAACTTATTTTGCTTAGTTGGATGAAGTGTGACCACTTGACCTTTTAGGTGAAGTGATCCCTTCATTTGATGTCCTGCTTCCATCTTTCTTCTTCCATGTCTTATTCATTTCTCCTCTGATGTGTTCAACATCTACCTTTCCCTTTCCTTTATTGAACTCTAAGTTAGGTGCCTTTGATCTTGTTGGGCAATTTCTGCTAATATGACCAATCTTCAAACAACTAAAACATGTAGTTTGGCTAAGCCATCTATTATAGTTTTCACTAAAATGTGTTCTTATACAATTTTTAGGGATGTGTACATATTCCTGATAGTAATGGCAGCTATACCTGGTATTGTAGTCCCAATTGTAGTGATGTCCATGATTGTTTCCCCTTGCTAGTTGATTAGGTGTCCACATAGGCTTTGTTCTATACTCAAAAGATCTATGTCCATACTTCTTGCAATTATAGTAGTGACCTTTAAATCTTGGTGTTCTGATAGTCCTAGTCCTGTAGTCATGTGCTTGATGTCCTTGCTTGTTGCACTTGTATAGTGACCCATATTCTTAGGTCTTTCATGTTGATGGGTGTTCTTGCTCCTACACACATTAGAGGCATGTCCCTTTTTACCACAAAAATGACAAGTAGGTTTAGTGTTCTTACCTTTGTCACTTCTTTCTTCTTTAGTCTTGGATGACTCTCCTTTTTTAGTGCTGGTGTATCCTAGTCCTAAAGTATCATTGCTAGCTCTTGGCGATTTCAGTAGTTGTTTAAAGTACTTGATGGCCACATTAGGTTTATTGAATCTCTCTACAATTTCCTTCTCTCTTTTCAAGTCATTTTACAATTGTTCATTTTGTAGGGTGAGTTGTATATCAATCACCTAGTTTTATATGGCCTTCCCAAGTTTGTAGACTTCCATTTCCAAATATTTTCTCTAAGCTATAAGGCTCCTCCTTGTGAGAACTTGGCTCTAATACCAATTGTTGGAATTTAAAAATGGGAAGATTTACTTCTGAGGGGGGGGGAGTGAATCAGAAGTAACTAATTTTAACCTTTTAAAGTTTCTAGCTGAGATCATTCACATGCATCTAACATACCTAATTAACATGAGAATAAAGACATACATGAAAATAGATAACACAAGATTTTGGTAACCCAAAAACCCTCCAAAATGAGAAGGTAAAACTAGGGTGGGGATGACACCCACAAATTATCATTGCAGCAATATGTAACTGTTTAAGGTTATAAAGTTTGACCACTTCCAATGGTCGGCCCTATGAAAGGCCTACCCTGTTAAAGACTTTACACCCTGTTAAAAGTGACCTAGTCAAAGGATTTACTAACACTCACTTAGAATGTTACCCTTTTAAAGGATTTAGCACCTTGTTGAAAGGATTACAACATGGCTGTTAGACCAACCTATCATCATAGGATTTTCATTCCTAATATAATGGCTAGAGAGTATTAGAATGTATTGACCTAATGACTTACAATCTTCAATTTCTAATTCCAAATCCTTGTTTTACTCAATCTGATTTGATCCTTCCTAATCTGATATGCCTTTGCTTGAAGTGTTGATGCTTTATTCTAATCAACTAAATTCTTACACTTGCACACATTATGGGGTTTCATCCTCCTTTTAAAGGTTTTGAAGCCTTAGGGTTAGGTATGAATCTACGATCAATATTCATTCTTCTTTTCCCACTCAAATCTTTCACTTTTCCTATTAGTTGCATGCTTTCTCCATTTTTATTATTGGCTACATGTTGATTACATAGGAAATGAAAAAGATTCCATCTTATCTTTTAGATCCTTCGAGATTCATCCTGAGTTGGCTCTAAAACAATTTACATTTGAGTTTGTGAAGGCACAAACTCATATGTTGATTTTGTGTTACTCAGCACTTACTGATTGCTGATGCTTGGTGCATATAGGAATTCTGTCTTACTTGGCTCCTATAGTATCTCTTTCTTGCTCGACATATATACTTTTTCTCAACACCTATAGTGACTCAGCACTTGAACTTTCCTTGGCACTTGAAGTTTACTCGACACCTATTGAATCTCTAGCTCAGCATATACTATAGCTCGAGATCTGTATTATACTTAGAATCATCTTAGAAATTGGTTAAGTGTGTTGACACTCAATTGTTAAAACCAATATGAGACCAAAACTTTTAATATTATATCTAAAATAATCTCATAAATTCAACTTGATGCTAAATAGATACTATTATTAAAGAGTGTCATGAATTTTTCAATCTAATTCTACTTATAGCTTCACATGCAATTCCCAAAGTCATTTGTAAACTTTTTAGATGGTTTTTTGATGTTGATCACCCACTAGACTATCATTTTCCATTTCAAAAAATAAATTATTAGAGAAAAACAAGCTTCTAATCTATTTGATGGGGGTGTAATTTAATAGAACTCCTTGGAATTTAATAGGACTCCTCATAGGCACTTGTTTTGTAACAAGAACGAAAACTTTATAGGAAAGTTGAGGATCTAAAGCACAAAGATAATGAGTAGGAAGGTTTTCATAAAAAAGAAACACTGTAGGAAGACAAATCCATTGCATTAGGTTATGAACTACAAAATAAAAAATAAAAAAAATAAAATTTGGTCGATGCAATATCAATGAAAATAAAATTGGAAAAGGATGAGAAATTCTTTAGGTCTACTACCAAACATTCGATTCCCTCAATCAAAGTAGAGTCCATCTTCAATCCTTGTGCAAATGTTAGCTAATAAAGAGAAATATCAAGAAATTTACAAATTTTGAGTTATTAGATAAGAAACAACTTCAGTGAATCAACAAAGTGATAGACATTAAAACTTACGTGATTTATTGAAAAAGCTAGTTAGATAAGATCTTCTAGATACAAAGAAATGTAGGCATCTATTAGAATGACATAATCACTTTTTCATTGGCCGAAGAGCTTGATATCTACATAGCATCCCATTTTTTAATTAGATGGATTATTCATAGACTTTTACCATCTTAATATGGTATTTGGATAAGCTCAATTATGTGAAAACAAACAATAATAAGACTACAAAGTTGCTCTTTTTAGGTTGTACCTAAAGACAAACTTGTAATGAACTGGGAAAACCATCTTCTCAAGGCCATCATATTGGAGCACCAAGGTCTCAAATATCTTAACACATATCCATGACCTCCTTAAATGTAAACACCAACAAAGAGCCTATCCCCATTTGAGATTTGACAATGATCAGAACAAAAAAAATCATTAGAATGCATTTCTCAAAAAGAAAATGAAAAATTAAAAAAATTATATAGAAACATCTAGAAAAATCTAATCCAATAAAATAAAATAAAATAATTTGAAGATTTACTCATACAATCTCTCCTTTGAAGATTTTCTATATAGTTATGATGTTGACTACTCTATTTCTTATTGTTGTTCATCCAAACCAAAAGCAAATAACCATTTGGTTTCAAATTTAGGGTAGGTTTTAAAAATATGGTAATATTGGGTAGGACACTAGTTTTAAAAAATAATCATACAAAAAAAGGTTTTTTATCATCTCATCTATTATCATGTTTTACATCAGATGCTATGGTATGGTAACATGTCTTATAATATGCACAACATGATGTTTGGAGATTAGCTACAACCAAAAAGTAATGAGACTTAAGAATTTTAGCTAACCCTAATTAGGGATTCATGCTAACAATAGGGTTTCATACTAACCTTATATCAAAAAAAAGGGCATGCTAATAGTTTGAACCATTAGGGTATGAGCCCTTGTTAAAAAATGAATGAAATCTAGGGAAACAAATTTTTTAATACTCTTATTAAGCTTAATGATTTTTGGTTAATTTATTCACATAGGAGGAGGTTTTATGCATGAGATAATCAAATAGAGGGAATTTTATACTTTTGAGATTGAAAGTGAATGAGAGAACTAACTATTTAGATGCAAAAAATGACATAGAGTATAGGTAGAATAATATATACTATACTTGCATCATATGGGGCATTAAGATGAGGTCGTGCATGTCATTATGGGATGATGGACAAAGGTAATTGTGAAGCTTAATAGTAGACTTTATGGGCCCACACAAGATGAAACTGATTAGACCATAGACTATGTGGTTAAGAGGATTTTGACATAAAGGAAATGTGTTGGCAAAAAAACTTAAAAATTGTTGATATATATATATATATATATATATATATGTATATATATATATATATATATGTATATATATATATACGAAATTCCATGGCATGTTACCAAGCCCTTTCATTTCATACTTTTGATGAGACACCGAGGGAAAGCACACGACGAGCTGCGAGACACACTAAAACTAGTTGTGTAGTTTCTACAATTTCATTTCAGATTATCAGGAAAAAAATGATGTTGAAAGAGATCAATTATTGTTCATCATGCATGATATGCATTGTGTTGCCAACTTTGTTTCAAGCTCCTTTTGTTCTTGTGGGATTTGTAGAGACAATGATGATAGGTTTTGGTAGACAAAAAAATCTTGGCAACATGGGACACATGTTTACTAGGTAATATACATTTACATGCACTCAATAATGATTTTAAGTTTTCTATAATTTTAAAAATATGAATTAAGATGATGGTTTAAATAGTTGTCAAGCTATATTTCTTAGTTTTGAAGCTCTAAAGCTTCTTAAAACCAAATTTTTAGTTATACATAAGTTCTAATCCAACATTTCTCTATGAATGAATATTTCTAAAAATCATAGAATTTTCTAGTGTTGCATTTGCCTATTTCCCATGTACCATGTCATTTTTTTTTTATAGCATAGATAGCTACATTTCTACTCTATTTTTGCAAGCTTTTTTTTTCCATAGCTATATCTATGCTAGAAAATTTACACATCCAAAGTTTCTCTCTGAATGAATGCTTCATGAAAAGAATATTATTTTTTGACATTTTTTTTTCATGTTCTTCATGTACCATGTCATGTTTTCAAAAGAATAGATAGCTCCCCTTTTGAGAAAATATCTTTTTAGTTGCCAAGCTTTATTTATAGCATTTCAAACTCTAAAGTTTCTTACAACCAAGGTAGTGGTTTTTATAGGGTTTGAAGCTAAAACATTACTCTATGAATGAATGTTTCATAATTAGGGCATAAATCTATGTTGGGTTATACCCATGTACCATGTCATTTTTGTCGTCAGGATAGATGGATCTTTTTGAGAGTAGGGGTTTTACTCGTTTATTTGTAGGGTTTTAAACTCTAAAGTTTCTTAAAGCCAACGTGTGTGTTTTATCTAGGGTTTGAAGCTCTAACATTTTGCTATCAACAAATATTTCATAATCAACAAACTATGGTCTGGTGTCATGTTTGCCTTCATGCTTCTATTATGGTTTTATCATAGTTTGTTGCAAAGTGCAATGTTTGTTTATCTATGGTGGTGTTATTGTGTGGTATCTGATAACTGGCTTGAGGATTCTTTGTGGTGTTGATACAAGGTCTCATTTTCTATTGATGTTTTTTCTCTTTTGTACCTACCAATGGGTAATAATGCTATTACCTACTATATATTTTTTGATGAGAGTGGTTTATAACAATATAAACAATTAGGTTAGTTTTATATATATATATATATATATATATATATATATATATATATATATTTGTATTGTGCTATAAATTTTATTTTGTGCAACTCTATTTTTACTATCTATTGGCTTATGAATTAATAACTTTTGAATAAAATAGCGATAAGAACACATACACCTAGGGGAAAATAATTCCCATGGTCAATGCATTGATTCAGATACCAGTGCCAACTATAAGGCTATACTCTCCTTCTTCTTTAGGCTCTATAAAACCTAGGTAGGTGGACCTCAGATTCTTTATATGGTACTAGTGTAAAGGCATATAATTGAATCTATAAAATAGATAAAACCCTTGAATCTTCTATATTTATGCAAGTATTCATGGACATGAAATAGCTAATAACAAGACACATGAACTTGATAAAATGAAGGAAACTTCCTTTTAACTCTTAAACATAAAGGGAAAAGATATTTGATTAAAGATTGAATCAACATAACCTAGGTATGCAACACCAAAAACATGCAGTCTCCAAGATGATCAGTCCCTTATCCATTGGGCATAAAGTAAGTCTTACCATACACATGGATATCCTAATATACTCATATACTTAGAAATCTGATCTATCTATCTATCTACCTTGCAAATAGACATCATTCTTCAAACAAAATTCATACTTATTAGATCCTCTTATGATCCCTACAACTCTATCAATACAATATCAAGCAAATTACTTTGGTTCTTGACCCAACAACAAGATATATAGTGGCATAAAACTTCAAAATCAAGTTGCAACTGGACAACATGCACTTTGTGCATAGTCAACAGAGAACTACAAACCCATAGAAAAGGAGACAAATTCATAATGAAATTTCCAATAAAGACCTATATTCATTTCCTTAAAATCATTACATCATGGTGTATACAAAACTTAGAAAATACACAAAGGATGACTATGTAATATGAATGCTTCAAACGTACTACAATATTGCTATTCATAATAGAGAAACTATTGAGGAATGTGGAATCACAGTTATGGAAGAAATTTCAATCAAGCTAGAACCAACAAAGTTGTCACATAGCAATGAAAATGGTCCAAAACTAGAACCCTTACGATGAGTAGAGAAGAAGAATATATAGAAAAGAAGAAGACCATATCAAAATCATATTGATGCCAACTATCCACCTAAGATTCTTCTTATCCTATTGCTATTAAAACTAATTTCTTTCTTCATCCACTAGCAAACCAAATCCTAATTAATACTATTTGCAAAAATGTTTGATATATCCCCATAAAGTAATCAGAAAAACATTCTTTGAAGCAATATTAGATACATGTCATAATATACAAGAGCTCTCAATCTATTTTTTTTGTCATGTTCTTCCCTTTTCATAAAAATCTAATTGTTCCTACCAATAAAACCTTATCCTCTAAAACTTCCTTTAAAACATTCAATTCATCTTATGTATGGCATTAGTGCATCTAATCTTATCTCAAACTAATCACAATAAATCTTCAATTATACTAAGGATGTCCTGAAATCACAAAACTACCTATAGCTTATTTTGATGGAGACCTATGCAAAATTTGACCTTAGAAATATTTTTTTTTATCTTCTCCTAGTTTTTACAGTATATAATAGTCCATATATCTAAGAAAAATGACACCTCTAAAGTTAATGTGAAAAACTAGGCCCCAGGCCATGAACAAAGTATAATAATTTAAAAATAAAAATGCTATATAGTCCAAACTATATAATATCATCAAATTCTTTTAAAATTTTCAACTTTCTAAGAGTAATTGTTCAATTTTGAGAATATTTGACCTTTAATATTTCATCTTATTCTCATTTTGCCTTGTCTTTCTTGCCACATGGTAAATCCTTACTGGTCATCTCACCCAAGCGGGCCACACATCAACCTATGCAATATTTGAAACATTGAATTTTCCCGTTACGATATTACGATCTTATGATATTACAATGTATCTTAACATCTTAGCATTAATACTTTATCTCCCTGATCTTATGATACTCAACAACTTTGTAATATCTTAGTTCCATTAAAATCTCATTTCAATCTTACAACCATTCGATCTTATGATCAATCCCCCAAAATTGTACCATCTTTAACCTTTGTATTTCTCTCTATGATCATATCATTTGTGTAGATTTCATAACTCTTACACCTTCTTTTTTGGCCTTTTGATCTCCCAATGGGCATCCTGGTCGTAGCATCATAAATGTTCTTTTGAAGGCTTCTAACTATATGATTTTCAGATTTAGTAGCATCTCCACTCTAATAACTATCTCTTATGATCTCATGTTGATCGTGAGATCGTAACCCTCCTTTCCCTACCTTACAACCTTACAAGATCCCCCATAATCCACCATGTGGTAGGTCACTTTGACCTCTTTGATCGATATGGGCTTGAATGGTCAAAATTTTTTTAACTTACCTTTCCCCACTTGGCTACAGTGGGCCCATCCATACATGAGCTTCACTTGCCTAAAGAATCATGTCCTTAAGACACATCTATCATTTGTGCCCTTAGGTTCATAAACACAAAAATCTCCCACTACTTTGCCCATGTCAGACAAAAGTGGTAGACCCATTTTCCTCCTTGGCCCTAGTACACATTGTAGTTCCTTGCTTTTGGTAGGTGTTCTATTCTATTTTGTTTGATGATGAAATTATTTGTTCATCTCTCTACTATTAAGCTCTGCTCCTCTCTTAATGTCATAGAGTCATAGATTTACCTATTACATGGAGCTTTGCTCCCTTTCATCTTCTTGCATGTGGAAAACATTAAATTCCTCCCCTACTATCATTATTTAGCTCCAGTTATAGGTATTCTACTATGGATGTTGTTCCACTCTTTTTTTGTGGAGCTCACGAGCTAGTTGAGATTGTCGTGCCTCTAGGATCAACACTTATATTTCCTTGTTACAGGGGATCTACTCATCATGTCAGTTTCCTTTCTTATCATGTCATGGACCTCTACATCATGCCATGGACGCTCTAAATTTATTCCATGTGAGTGCTCTTCTCAGCCATGGATACTCTATCTTAGCCTCCTTCATCGAGTCTCCACCAATAGGAAAGAAGATAACATCATTATGACTTCCAACTGCTTGATCATATTCTTCATCACTTTCATCAGTAAAAAAAAATCACCATCCTCTACTATTTGTCTTTGTGCTCTAGCCAACTCCATTTTGCTTCAATGTGTGCCTACAATATGGAAGGACATGGTTTATTTGGAGGAAAGACATCTCCACATTCTTGCAATCTCCAACTTCCACAACTCCTTTTTGTTGAGGGCAGTGCATGTAGCTATGCCCCCACTAAAAATAGTGCTCATGATACCATGTGAGGATGCAAATATTTATTCTATTCCATGTGCCAAGTTTAGGGTTGGACAACACTTTTTTGAGACTTGATTCAACCTTGCACTTCCCAATTAACAATGTTCTCATTACAATCTAGTGTGCAACCTTCATGTGTATGTGTGCTAGCAAATACCAACATTACATTGGTAACCTTCCTTTTAAGAATGTAATCACCTTTGCACTTTAATGAATACCACCTCATGCAGCCATAATCCATACCCTTTTGTTGGAATTCTTTAGAATAACTGAAAGGTGGGGTGAATTAGTTATTCAAGGTCCAGATGTCTAAATAAAACTCTTACAATTCAATGAACTCATAAAACTTTCTTAGCCATGCATGCATTCATTGTGTGTTAATCAAAACTGATATGTTACTAAAACATTAACATGCAGAAATGTAAAGCATCAAGCATAACACATCCATTAGTACACATGACACAATGATTTAATGTGGAAACCCAATTTAGGAAAAACCACTAGTAACATGCTACTCCTTTCTCACTCTTCTAAAGTGATGCTCTATTAAAGGTTACAACACATTGTTAAATGTGACCCGATTAAGGTATTTCAATCACCCTATTAAAAGTGAGCCTTTTTAGAGGACTTTAGGCCATTTACTTAGAATGCCACCCTGTTAAAGGATTTTCCAATGACTATTAAGTCAACCTTTCTCCAAAGGATTTTAACCTAATTTGATACAATTTTTAGAGAGTAACAATAGAGTTTGATTTGATACAACTTACAACCTTACTTGCATATTACAGATCACTATTCAGTCCTCTTCTTTACTTAGCTTCCAATCTTTGCAATTCTAACAACTTGTTCACCCTTCAAGCATTCATATTCATTAATCTTTCTTGCTTAGCTCACCATTGTAGACTTCTACTCTTGGGTCACTTGAAGAAGCAAACCCTCTTTCTTCACCTTGTCAAATTTTTGCATCTAAAAAATCTTTGACCTCTCTTATTAACTTTGCTTCATGACTAGACATCCCTACATATAGAGAATTAGAACTCTTTTTCTTGCTCAATATCCATCTCAAAAACTAGGGTTTTTGATGCATTAGGTAGGATACAATGTATCTACCCCATATCTTGTCTTCTCTAGAAACTTCTCATGGAATCCATTTGAATTTTCCTCCAAAATGGTTTACATAAGATTATGTGCCTCCAACTCATCAATCTTATCTTTCTCTTGATTCACAAGTTCCAAGAAAAAAAACTTGTCAACTTTTATTTGGTGAATCTTTGATCTTTTTCATAACGTAATAGCTCAACATTATCAATTTACTAATGCTCGACACATACTGTGTTACTCGGCATCTTTTGTAAAATCACTTGGCATCAATTGGATTTTATTGGTGCTTGACACATATTGAAAATAACTTGGCATCTATTAACACCTATTAGTTTGCGCGACATCCACTAGAAATTGCTTTCACTCGGCTCCAACTAACTTTTTGCTTGACTTGTACTAACTTTACTCAACACCTTTTGTCAACTTGGTCAAGCTTGACAAATGAACTTTGTCCAACCTTTTTTTTCTAAACTTTCGAAGTGTAGCCAAACATTTTGTAAGCCCAAGTAAATTATCAATACATAATGTTATCATTGTCTTAACTTATTCTTGCACTTCAGTAAATAATCATAACTCAACCTTTCCTCTAGGTACTTTTGTTACATCTTGTTGATCAAATCCTCTTCATCAATCAACTAAGTGATAGTGCTTGAAACATATAAGAAATTCTCTTGCCAACATATAGTAAGTTTGACATTAGCAACAAAATAATGATTGAAATGACTTCTTCAACAATCTTCTACTCAAATGATCTTTTCAATCATATATCAATAATATCCCTCTTTAGCATTTATGGCAAACCAAACTGATCAACCAATCAAACAAATGATAAACTAACTAGATTTAAATAGTATGACAATACCAAAAAGAAAGCTTGTAAATAAAACTTTTCCCTCTATCAGCAACGCCTTCTTGGGTTACAAAATCTCACTTATTAATTAGAAAAATATCAAGATATCTCCCTCTTTTTTTTTTATGCTTTCAGCCTTTTTCTCGCTTCTAGTCTTCTAATCCTTTTATAATGTACTTTCTCCCTCTTTGATTAATATGCACTTTGATCAGTTTACTAAACATTCTCCCTCTTTGACTCAACACTTGGCATCTTTACGACGAGAGGCGTTCTATACAATGGC
Source organism: Cupressus sempervirens (assembly GCA_028749045.1). Lineage (NCBI taxonomy): Eukaryota > Viridiplantae > Streptophyta > Pinopsida > Cupressales > Cupressaceae > Cupressus > Cupressus sempervirens. Next base: position 781,538,275 of record CM053793.1, on the reverse strand, counting down.
AGCACAAATGCCCAGCACGAGAATATGCCAAGATTCCTTCTTAATAAAAAAGAAAAGGGAGCAGTTACAAACTTCTAAATTCATAGAATTAAAAAGCATTCCCAAAATAATAGCCGGCTGAAATTATAGAAAGCCAAATGGAGGCCAAAATAATAGGGCCTGAAAAAGTAGGACCCCAAAAATTAGGGCCCAACACAAATTGATATTAGAAATATTTGATATTCCATAACACAAATTGTCATTACAATTGAAATAGAATGCCAACTGCATGGTTTGGAATAAAATATTAATCTCATTGCATTCCTTAGAAGGTGAAGAATCATCGGTTATAATTGCAGTCGAATTGGAAAATATGAAATGTAAGGGAGTGGGGAGTCTTCTATTACGATTGTGCCTATATATCTTTCATTGTGGAACTCATTTTGAAGGTGAAGCAATAGGAGATTCGATACATTTTTTATAATGTGCAATGATGTTGATGATTTATGTTCACCGTTTGATAGGGAGAACCACAAATGACAAAGAGAGGTTTTTTGAGAATGTGCAACGTTGATAAAGTTAACACATACAATTGCAGTGATCGAATCATATCTTCTACCAAAATTATTTTATACTTTATTGTAATTTTTAGTGGGATTTGCTATGGATTTCTTTATTGTAATTTAATCTTTGGCTAATACAAAGCTAATTCGTGACTGCAGTGAAATATTGATGATTTGTGCAGATGGAATATGAAGACAATTTTTTTGGTTTTGGAGATGGGTATGAGGAATTTGAGGAGAATGCTTTCTTTTTTAGATCTTCCAGTCTCTGGGTGCACTAAAATCTTTGCAAAATTTAGAAGATCCATGAGAAATTGAAACATTGAATTTTTGGAGCCTTTTGATTTCAATTTCTATTTGACTTTGATTTGGGTCATTGTATTTGGACAAAATTCCAGAGGTGCCCGGTCTTCTCAGATTTTATTTATTTTATTTCTCTGTAAATTTTGTTAATAAGAATGAGTCTTGTTCATTTCAATGATGATAGCATCAATCTCTCTCTTTTGAAAATATAGTATTTGTAATGTTTTTATAAAAAAAACCTAAATGAATATTAGATTGTTCTGTGAGGTTCCAGCTTGGAGCTAATAAGATTCTCACCTCTAAAAATTCTTCATAGTATACCCATGTGTCTTCATTAAGTTCTTTACTACTATTTATCGCCTCCCTACAATGTATTGCTTTTTAGTGTATTTTAGCTAGTGTGATTCATGAGTACAGAATCAGTTTAAACTATTGATGCAAGAATGCAAATCAATGGCAAACCTATTTTGGATTCTGTCATACTCTTCTATCAATGTGAAAAAAATTAATTTCCCACTTACATTAATATTAATTGGTATGGATTTACTTTCATTATATAATGTATGATATGAACAAAATAATTTATATTTGTAAGAAAATATAAAGAGAAGATACTAATAGTTGGAAGTCAAGAATAAATTGTTGTTACATAGTTTTAAAATCTGTATTATGTAGAAAAACAAATCTTTTACATAGTTTTAAAATCTGCATTCTGCAAAATAGATCTATGTTGTGCAGATTTTCTATTTTTAATTTAATCACGTTTGAAACAGAGCAATTAAGTTTTACAATGGGGTGGGTAGATTTGGTAATTTAGTAATTCAATATAAAAGTCATCATTTGATCAATGAAATACACTTCAACATAGTTTATTTCTGCCTTGCATCCTTGAGCATTTGATTTTTTAGTCATTCATTTTAATATTTTCAACTTTGATATTTTATATCTTGATATAGCTTACTCACCTTTGGAAGATACAATGCCAAGATGAGACAAAGTTCGTTCAAAACCATTAGATAAATGAAAAAAATTAATGCATTTAGTGCACAAAATAAAGAATGCATATGCAATCAATTTTTTTATCAATCTTTATGATAGCTTTTTTTTTTAAATAGAAAATAGAAATATTACTTTTATGTATGTAGAAAAAAAATTAGAAAGATTTTATGTATGTAAAATTAAAAGAATTCTATATACATCTAGATATTTTGATTGAAATAACCATAATGTAAAAACAAAATATAAAATAGAAATGTTAATATATGTATGTAGAAAAAGTTAGAAAGATTACATGCATCTAAAAAAATTCTATTTACATCTACATTTTTTTAGAATGGAAAGAAATGGATAATAGAAATATCAGTTGCATGTTTGTAGAAATAAATTAGAAAAACATGTATCTAGAAATTAAAAAGATTCTATATGTATCTAATTTTTAGATTTTACTTTATTCTAAACTAATTGTTGATGGATATATATTTTAAAAATATTTATGTAGTTTAAAGTTTAGATTTTAATTAATTTGTATGCAAATAGGAAAAAGAATAAATATTTTATATATATGTAGATTAATTTCTATTTTTAAAATTTACAAGTAAATGAGTACTTTATTCATTTACAATAAACAAGTTTTTAAGTAATATATTTTTATTTTAGAAATATATTAATCATAATGTTCATTTATTATTACTTATTTAATATACTTACTCTCAAAAATAGGGAAGTGTTATGCAAGTTCGTTTACAAAAATACCAAAAATATATTTGGTCTTTGATCAAATTGGAGTTAATATTAGAAATATAAATATGATCATTAACAATTAAGCTAAATTCAGTTCAAAACAATAATATTATTTAAATTTAAATAAAATAAGCCATGTTTACTTTGAAACATCAAACAACTAATTAATTAATAGAATAATTAAAATAAATGAATCTATTATGACATAGAAAAATATTTTTGAAGTATAATTTCTTTGTTTTTCAATCAATGTGAGTTTTTTTTTTCTACTTGAAAAGATAAACCATCCTAATTGTCATCCTTAGTTAACCCTAATACCAACCCCTACCATAGCCCTAGCCCCAACAATGATGTACAATCTAACTATAATCCAACATTAAACTATAATTATAGCACTAAAACATATCCCTATTGATATTCTAAACTCTAATCATAACGAAAATCTCAGCCCAAATCATAATCTAAACCAAAAACCTACACACTAATATTGGTTATAGTCCTAACCCTACAATCTAACCCTTAACCATAATATAAAAAAAAAACCCTAGAATACTGATCAAAATCCTAAACCTAACTATAAGGATAACCATGATATTAAACTCTAAATCCAGTCCCAAGGTCCTAACCATGGTGTAAACCTATAACCGAATTCTTAAAAAATTTACTAATCCCTGATCCTAATCACATTCCCAAGTTTAAACTTGAACCATAAACCATAGTTGTAACCATAATCATAAACTTAAACAAAACCCTAACCCTAAAGGTACAATCATAAAATTAATCATATCTTAGACCCTAATCCTAGCACAAACCACAATCATGACCAAATATAAGTCTTCACAATCATAATTTCAATGTTAACCCTAATATTAGTTTCAATCCAACCATGATATGAACCCTAATATAGACTTCACCTTGATCCTCACCCTAATCTTAAGTCTAATTAAACCCTGACTAAAACCTAATCTAAATGATATATCTAACTATAATCCTAACTATAACTATCATACAACCCAATGCTAACCCTCATGTATATTTAATCCCTAATCTTAACTCTAAATATTCTATAAACTCTAGAATTCACCTTGATTCTAACCATAACCCTAAAATCTAAATTGTAACCATAGCACAAAAGGTGGGGACCCCCACTACATGGCACAATACTAGGTCTTGGAGCCTCGCAGAAGCACTACAGAGTAACAAAATGTCAAAAAGGTGACGTGTGGTGGCATGATGCAATTTTGGGCTTTAAAGCATTGAAGAAACAATGTAGCATAAGGAGGCACTAGAATGGAGACTCGTGGAAAGAAGAGGAAAGACTTTCATGCCGTTGGCAAAAAACTATGAAAAGGGATAACATGACATGTTAACCTCCCACAAAAAATGCAAGGTTGACCACAGGGGGGAATTTGGTTTCCCCAAAAATGAACGATGGTCATTGATGAAGGTCTTCCTCTCGAAATAGATGGCATAGATGCATCATGAATCCTCACCAATGAAGGATTAAGTTGGAGCCGTCGATGAAGATTCTCCCCTAAAAAAGGATGACTGAGATGTAATGAGGAAACTCCTCCCAATGAAGGATTAAGTCACATTCGTCGATCAAGATTGGCTTTATTTACAATGGATGACTAAGATGTAGTGAAGAGATTCCTCCCAACGAACGAAGAAAATAGCACAAAAGGTGCAAACCCCCTCCATGTGGCACAATTTTGGGTCTCAGAGACTCATGAAAGCATTGTAGAGTGAGGAAATGTTGGAAAGGCAATGTGTGGTAGCATGATGCAATTCTGGGCTTCAAAGAATTGAAGAAAAAATGTAGCATTCTAGGCTTTAGACTCTTTTGAAGACACTAGCATATAAAGAAACGTCAGAATGGGAACGCATGGAAACATCTTGCACTTTTGGGAAGATGGGAAGATAGCTCGCGAAGAAACAAGAGTTGTCAAATCTCGCAGCATGAATCAACTTGACCAAGAAAAAATGATCCAGCTTGGTCAATGAAGAAACTGAGCCAATACAAAATGTTAGCTGCCAACTTTAGCGATGTTAACCCTCTGCAAAGAACCTATCCCATTTAAGGCCTCTCAGATTAGACATCAATGATGGGTTGAATGGGGGGAAAAATTAGCCAACAATGCCCTCCTAAATGAAATTCTAAATGTAACACTAACTATAAAGTCTCTAACCATGGTCCTACTTCTTTCCCTAACCTTATCCATGAGCATGAGAATATACATATTATTATATAGGGCACCTTATATAATAATAAATATAATCTAAAATCCCAACCCTTAGTCCCCTCCTAACTATAACTGCGACCATAAGAAAACTCCTAAATATAACGCTTCCTCTAAATCTAACGCTAACCCTAACCCTAACTATAAATGTAACCCTATCCCTACCACTAACTATAACCCTGAATCTAACTCTACCATAATTGGACTTTAACCCTAACTATAACTGTAACCCTAAACCTAACTCTAACCTTAACCGTAACTGTAATCGTAACCTGAAACCTAACCCTAATCCTAGCTAGAATTCTAATACTCTGTCTACACCTAACTCAAACTATAGCCCTAACTATAACTCAAACTCTAACCCTAACTCATATTCTAACCCTAAACCTAACCCTAACCTTTACCCTAACCCTAACCCTAAGCCTACGCCTAACCCTTTGTCTACCCCTATCTCTAACCCTAACCCTAACCCTAACCCTACCCCTACCCCTAAATCTAACCCTAAATCTAACTCCAACTGTAAATCTAACTCTACCATAATTAGACTCTAACCCTAACCCTACCTTTAATTCTGACTAAAACCCTAACCCTAACCCTAACTCTAACCTTAACCCTAACTCAATCCCCTTACCCTAACCTTAACATTGATATAACTCTCTCTCTATATATAAAACCCTAACTCTAAATATAACCCTAACCCTAACCCTAACCCTAAATCTAACTTTAACCATGACTGTAAGTGTAACCCTACCCCTACCCATAACTCTAACTGTAAATCTAACTCTACCATAATTGGATTTTAATTTTAACCCTAACCCTAACTCTAACATTAACCCAACTATAAAATTAACTCTATTGGTAACTCAAAGCCTAAACCTAACCCTAATTCTAACCCTAACTCTAACTCTAGCTCTAGCTCTAACCCTAACTCTAACCATAACTCAAACTCAAACCCTAAACCTAACCCTAATCCTAACCCAAATTATAATGCTCTGTCTACCCCTAACTCAAACTATAACCCTAACGCTAACTCAAACTCTATCCCTAACTCATACTCTAACCCTAAACTTGACCCTAGCCCTAACCCTAACCCTAAACCTGACCCTAGCCCTAATCCAAACCTAAAACCTTACCCTAACCCTATCTATAACCCTAACCCTAACCCTAACTCTAATCCTAATCTTAACCCTAATTCTAATCCTAACACTAACCTTAACCCTACCCCTAACTCTAACCATAAATCTAACCCTACCATAATTAGAATCTAACTGTAACCCTAACCTTAACCTTAGCTCAAACCCTTACCCTAACTTTGTCCCTAACCATATATCTACGTATGACTATAACATTTTACATTACAATATCCCAAAAATAAAATATATATATTTATCTAAATTAAACTCCTTATACTAAATTTAAAATAATATTTGACTCAAACCTTAACCCTAACCCTAACCCTATCCCTACTATAACCCTAATTATAATCATTATGATAACTCTAACCCTAAGCTTAACCATGAGCATTACTCTAACCCTAACCTTAACCATAAGCATAACTCTACCCCTAACTCTAACCCTAATTCTAACTCTACCATAATTGGACTCTAATCCTATCCCTAACCCTAACTATAAGCATAACTCTAACCCTAGCCTTAACCATGAGCATAACTCTAACTCTAGATCTGACTCTACCATAATTGGACACTAACCCCAACCCTAACCTTAATTTTGATCCTAACTCAAACCCTAACCCTAACTCTAACCTTAACCTTGATTCAAACCTTAACCCTAACCCTAATCCTAGCCTTACTATAACCCTAACCCTAATCATAACCATAACCATAACTCTAACCCTAACCTTAACCATGACCATAACTCTAACCCTAACCTTAACCATAACTCTAACGATAACCATAACCATAATTCTATCCTTGACCTTAACCATAGCTCAAACCCTAACCCTAACTTCAACCCTAACCTTAATGCTAACCCTAACCCTAATTCTATCCCTAAAGTTAACATTAATTGTAATGTTAACTTTGTCCCTAACCATATATCTATGTATGACTATAACATTTTACATTACAATATCCCAAATTTTTTTAAATTTTTTTATCTAAATTAAATTCCTTATATTAAATTAAAAGATATATTTGACTCAAACCCTAACCCTAACCCTATCCCCACTATAACCCTAACCATGACCATAATGATAACTCTAACCCTAACCTTAACCATGAGCATTACTCTAACTCTAACATTAACCATAAACATAACTCTACCCCTAACTCTAACCCTAAGTCTAACTCTAACCCTAGACTTAACCATGAGCATAACTCTTAACTTTGGATTTGACTCTAGCATAATTGGACTCTAACCTTAACCCTAACCTTAATTTTGATCCTAACTCAAACCATAACCCTAACTCTAACCTTAACCTTGACTCAAACCTTAACCCCAACCCTAACCTTATCCTTACTATAACCCTAACACTAACCCTAATCATAACCATAACCATAACTCTAACCCTAACCTTAACCATGACCATAACATTAACCCTAACCTTAACCATAAACATAACTCTAATCTGAACCTTAACCATAACTCTATCCCTAACCTTAACCATAGCTCAAACCCTAACCCTAACTCCAACCCTAACCCTAATGCTAACCCTAATCCTACTTCTATCCCTAAGGTTAACATTAACTATAATGGTAACTTTGTCCCTAACCATATATCTATATATGACTATAACATTTTACATTACAATATCCCAAAAATAAAAAATATTTTTTTAATCTATATTAAACTCCTTATATTAAATTTAAAAAAATATTTTGAAGCATTATTTTATAGTAACTTCATACAACTCTAATTAAAAATTAATTAACAATTTTATAGTAATGTTATCAAAATAAAAAATAAAAAATAAATATTTTTCCTATTGCGCCGCGACTGCCACTAGCTTATATATACCTCTATATATATTACACCGAGTGTAATCGTTCTCAAGGTGCCTATTTTTATTTTCATAAATCCCAACTTTGATTAAAATAACTTTGGGATTAAATAAAAATAGGCACCTCGAGAACAATTACTCTCGGCGTAATATATATAGAGGTATATATAAGCTAGTTATATATGTAGTCATAGGCTTTTGCAGGCTCTTCAATTTTCTCCCTCTATCACCTTGCTTGTGACAATTTTGAAATTCTAGCTTTGTAATTACTTTAGGCAGTTTGCTAAAGTAAGATCCACTGCATCAATTTTTATGAAATGAATGTTAGCTTGTTTGATGCATGATACTCCCTCTGTGTTTTACATAGCCTTTAATAGGGGTATCACCCCTAATTTACCTCTTAGATACTCATAAGCATCCTTAGCTAATGCTTTGGTGAAGATATCAACAATTTTTTCCTTTGTGTCTATATATTCCATCTCCACCTCTTTGTCTTGAACCAACTCCCTTACATAATGATACTTTATTGCAATGTGCTTTGTCTTTGTATGTATGACAAGATTCTTTGATATATTTATAACACTTGTATTATCACAATAAAGTGTCACTAGTTCAGTGATTTCTTCCTTCATTCCCTTTAACAACTATTTGATCCATACAATGTTTGTGCAATTTATAGCAATAGCAACATACTCTACTTTAGTAGTGGATTCAGAAGTACAACTCTACTTCTTGCTTGTCCATGCAAAAAGTCTTATGCCTAAGAAAAATGCTCCTCCACTAGTGCTCTTTTTGTCATCAATATTTCTAGCCCAATCAACATCAATGTAGGCTTTCGATTTAAAATTTTCATTCTTCTTATAGTATAAACCATACTCCTCTATTCCTTTCAAGTATCTCATTAACCTTTTTACTACCATCAAGTGTGTAAGGCCCACACTAGTACCCTATTATAGATCTTAACGAAATAAATATGATTAGGATTTAATAAGGTTATGAGTAGCATTTTTGTTACTATTAATGATTTATGAGATCCTATTAGAGGCTGATGTAGATTTTGATTATTATAAGGTTGATACCCTATCCAATAACATTAGGTCGAGAAGATAGGACCACATGAAAATGAAACTCAACATGTTCAAGCTGAGAAACTAGTTACAAGATTCCAGGTATGATTTACTAGACAATTAGGGAAGATGAATTAATATTCACTCTTGTAAGAAATAAAAATGAGTATAGATCAAATGATAACAAAACATAATTATTGCACTCGTAGATTGGTTTTAAAATATGATGACATAAATTGGAAAAATTCAATGGCATGAGAAATTAAGCCTAGGGGCACACACCCCTTGTAGCGAGATAAAAAGGACATTGTTAGAAATATTACTTTGGTCAATTGATTTGCAAGGATACTAGTAACAAGTCTGCACAATAGTGATTTTCACTTATATACTAAGATCCATTTTACATGTTTTAATGATTTAATCAATATGACTTCGGTGTTTCATTGTTATGATAGACAAGGATTGTGGTGGTTATTTAGAATGGTAATTTTTTTTTTTATTAGGAAGATTAATGTTATACATATCTTGATATTTCAATGTTTTGAATATTTTATGGAAATGACTAGATGGAAGATAACTAAATATGTTAATGCAATTAAGTGATATTGGATTATTCTGCACTTATCTAACTGTATTTCTATATTATTTCATTGGGCTATTGACATTAAGTTGAGTGTGCAGGAAAGTTGAACCATGGAGATTATTTGGGGAAACAAGGTTCAAATCTATGTGAACACAGTAAAGCCAAGGTGAATCTTGTTGTATTATGTTTATTATGTAATGTGATTGTGCATGGGTGTTATAAGTTTAAAGATCATTATTAATTAGTGACATGTCATTGTGTTGTGTAAAGTATGTAATGTGTGTGTGTCTATGTGTGTGTCATTTTACACTTGCGTTGTCTATGTGTAAATGACATGTCATATAGGATTTTTGGGCATGAAGTCACTTAACCTAAACCTAATTCCATTATGAAATTTAGTTAATCCACCTTGGAGAGTGTTAGGATGAGTCACCTTCATGATGAAATTCAAATTAAATTTGATAGGAACTTTAGAGAGCCTAAAAGTGGTTCCTAAGTGTTATTTTGGTGAAAATAAGTCACCCACATGGTAGTAGTATAGGTTGGGGGTCTAAATATAACCATAAGTTGGCCTAGGGGACTTAGGAGACCCTCTAAACTAGTCATTTTCAAGCCAATTCGAAAATCAGAGTGTCACATGACTTCTTTCCTCATCCCACCACTTGGTTAACTTCCTATTGGTAGAAAGGTACAAGGGTGTAAGAGCAGTAGGTGGGGATAGAAGTGGAGGTCTTTTAGGGAGCTTGTGCTAGACTTAGTGGTTGTTCACCCACTCTCTAATTGTAGAGATATATAGGGTTTTGGAAGAAGAAGCTTGGAAGCCAAGGAAGAAAAGATCTTCATCACCATTTCATAACCATAGCTTGAAAGGAGGTTAGTTCTTCATGCCATGTTTTCTTTCATTTCATGAAAGTTGAAGATGAAAATTGTAAGAGTGTTTCTTGTAGGATCTATATGTTTGCATATGGTGCATATTGTAAATGTTTTTGTATGTGAGTGAGCATGTTGAATCTATTTGCATTTGGTTTTTTTTCTTCGATTGTGGTTGTCGATTGAATGTTGTACTGGGTGTGAAGGCTTCACTCACCCTTGGGAGGGAAGAGAAGCCTTAGGTTGAAGGGGTTAGTTGGGCTCAACATTGAAGTTGAGAAATCCTTCTCTTGGAGAGGGGATTGTTTTCATGGAGTGTGGGCTCCATTGAATCCATATGCCTTTCTATTGTTCTATGGGAGGTATAAGTGAGGATATGTCAAGAGGAGTAAGTGTTGATAGCCTTGTTGTGGCATACTTCTTGGAAGCCTTTCAAAATATTGCAATTGCAAGATTTGATGTTTTACAAGGATATGGCACTCTCTTCCTTGAAGAGCCCACCTTCACCCAATGTTTATGATTCAATCTATGAATGATTCCATCTATGAATAATTGTGCAAGCCTTGGTTGTGGATTGTAAATGTGTTGTTAAACTATGGTATTCATGTTGGTTCTTGTTATTGTGATGTTGTTTTGAATGTATCTCGATTGAGCCTTGTTTCTGCTAGCATGGGTGTAGTCTCCTTGTGGCCTAGGTTGGGAGGTGAGCCTCCATGGTTCAATAATTTTGATCTTTATAGGTTTTTGATGCACTTGGATACTTGAAGTTCATGAAGATTTCATTGCATAGGAGGAAGGAATACTGTTATAGTTTGTTGATAACGAAGCAACAAACTCCATCTTGTTATGTGTATTCATTTGTGATTGTAAGAGTATTGATAATGCTACTATTCATTTCTCACTAGAAGGATTGTCTATCACCTTGAATAGATATCTTTACATTATTTAATGTTGATAAGAAGAGTCTACCACCTTATGTTCAATTGTGATAACCTTGTTGCATGTTAAAGGAGAAATAGAAGTTAGAATTTCATTGTATTGTTGCTGCAGATCCATTATCATGAATATGAATGTATTGGAAAATGGAATTAGTATCATAGTAGACATTAGCAAGAAGTAAATGAAACTAGCACCTTGTTATCCTATTGTTCTCCATTCTCATGAAAATAATTAGATGCATTATATGTTCAATCTTGAATCATATGTAGGAATAGAATGAGCATTCAATAGAACCGATTTAATAGATAGCAATAATAAACTAAGGTTAGATGTTGATGATCCATGTATTTAAAAATATTGACTACCTACACCAATATTTAGTAATGAAATTTTTAGGACTAGATAGTATGGGCCCTAGAATCAAGCAATCTATGTAATGAGATATTAATTTCATGGCATCCAATAAGGCACACCATTAAGACTTTTCTAGAGCTAGAATGAAATAAATAGCACAAAGAAGAAGAAAAATAAAATTATCAACTCAATCTAATATATACATTATATACTTGGGAAATTAGAAGAAAGAGGAAGAAAAAGCTCAAGAACTCCAAAGTAAGACCTGTAGGTGCAAATTATGTTCTGGAAAATGTATGGCAAAGAAACTAATAAAACCCCTCCCAATATAGTTCAATAAAATATTCACTCCACACTAAAATAATATTAATTTGAATTATAATATAACATAAATATTGGTATTAAATCACTTTCATAATAATAGATGTCAGTTTGAGAAATGACACGGTATAGGATGTTGCCAATTAAAAAAAATAAAAAATGTATATATATATATATATATATATATACATACATACACTAAATAAAACAAATCCTAAGTAGGGGTTGCCTAGGCCTATTGAAAATGATGTAAGACAATAAAATAATCAACAAAATATAAATGATAAAAAAATTAAAGGAGCTTTCTAACCTTTAAAGTTTATGAGTGCAAGCCTCAAGAAAATTGTATGGGAAAGAGGGAGGCAAGGGGTCCCACATCCCCATCTTTTCCCTCCCATGCCTTCCAAAGTTCTAAGCACTTATAGTGCTGACTAAACTTGACAAAGGTCAGGGATAACTATTCTTATTTTCACATAAAAGCCACCCACCCTAGTAAATGACTTGGGTCGGCTATAAATATTAAGGGAGCAATTTCTTAGAAGATGGGAGGGGTACATATTAAGGAGTATAAGGTGTTTAATTTTGAAATAGTCAAGTCAAGGAGTAAAATTCGCATGGGTCAAGAGGTAGGGAGAAGTCAAGGGGTATGTAGACACATGGATTAAGCTACGTTGCTGATTGGAAATAATGTGTGGTAAGGGAAAATGGTAGTATAGGGTAGATATGATTATTAGGAATTTGTGTGCATAGTATAACTTTAATTTAATATGTGATAGTTTAATAGTGTGGCTTGGTTAGGACATCTAAGAAAATAAAGTAGTGTTATCCAAATTGAATATGGATGAGTAAGTAGGAAGGATGTAGGTTAGAAAAATATAGTAGCTAGTTGATGGTATTAGAATTTTGAAATAATAACAATAATAATAATAAGAGTGGTAAAAAAAATTCTAGTATATAGGATTAGTGGATGGATTTGGTTAGTAGTCATCTTAAGAGTAACGAAGAGGTGATAGTACTAGTTAGGAATTAAGGATTGTTGAGAAATTTTGAAGGAGAAGGAAATAATAATGGTGAGTAAAGGGTCTGAAGGTTCAAAAGAAAATTGGGTGATGGAATTTGGATGTGTAATCGAGAGTAGGAGATTGAATTAGATACATATGGGTTTCGTTATTTAGATTTAAGTTAGATAGTCTAGGATAGTTAGCAATACATCTTGTGAGTAGCATGTAAATAGTTAATAATTAGAATAATCATATTTAGCTAATTATTGTAGTTAGCAAGTAACATTAATTAATAGATTATTTAGCTAAGTAACTAGTTGCCTAAATTAGGAATGTTGTAATTAAATTAGTTAGTGACCAAGTTCAATGGGTATCTAGTGCTTAACTTATATTAGGGTATTTAATTTTAGAATTGCCAAGGAAGATAATTAGATAAGAAATATATACATATGTTTGAAAATTTAATTAATATAATAAGTCTTGGAATGAGTATGACTTGAGGAGTCAAAAGATGAAGAATGCTAAGTATTAATTAAATATTTAATAAATTAGAGGTTTAACTAATTCAAGGTATTATAGTCAAAAGTTGGAGGATTAGTAAAATTGTCAAGTGTTCTGCTAAGAAGTTGATCAATGATTATTGCTTTCAATCTTAGACATCTAGTAGTAGTTGGAAGAATGAGATTGGTTGATAGGTAGTTAACATTAATAATTCTAGTAGTAGTAATAGTTAATATAAAGTATATCATGATACTTGCGTAAAGGCTAAATACTAGTGGTTTCTAGATATTACTATGTAGGAACATTATTTATGCTCTTCGTATTGAGATGTTAATGTTAGGAGATTAATATGAATAAGAGTAATGCTACATATCATCTAATGTAAAATGTATATATGCCAAGGGGTCATATCACATGTATGCATTAAACCATGTTGCTAATATGCTTGATAAAGATATAATTATGTAACTAGATATATCTTTTCTTAAATCATAGATTCTAAGACATCTACATTATTCCACAACTAGAACTATAACATACAATTATAGTAGATTATGGATACAAACTTTATTTGATGAGCATTGGACAAAAAATGGTTAACCTATAGTTACCTAGTGAAGTTAGGCTGAAATTAGTAAGTTAGTGATACTATTGGCAATGAATGATCTTATCCTCTCTAGGAATAGATTCAAAAAGAAACATACGAGATTACCTAGAAATCATGGCCATGTTTAATGAAGCATTCAATTATTTGGTGATGTATCAATAAAGTTCCTTACCACATAGATGGATATGCAAGACAATTATGGATCGTAGAAGATGGTCAATCAATGACTGGTGTGTCCTTGAAATTTGATACTTGCACACACTATTGTTATAGTCCTACCCTTAAGATAACCTTAACCTAATGCTAGTATGATCATCTTATATAATTACCTTTGTCTTTGAAAATCATTAATGTAAAATTTAAATGTTGTCAAATAAAAAAATTGAAGTTGAGTTTTTGCCTTGTAAGGTTGGGCATGACAAAGTGATTCTCTCTAGGGTTAGTAGAGAATCTAGAAACTATCCCTATACATAATGCAATATTAGGTATGTTGTGTACTACATATTGAAATTTTATAATCATGGATTTGTATAATGTTTGATTGATCTTAGCTAATTCATCATTCTTTGATAGTTTGAGTGATGTTACCATAGGTGTACTTACTAGTTTTGAGTCCTCAAGTCCAAAAGTTTTCAATATCTACTTGACATATTTTGAATAAGTAATAAATACACCATACTTCATTTGATAGACTTTTAATCCCACAAAGAATTTGATCTCACCAAAAATTGACATTTTAAACTCTTGCTTCAACTGGTTTGCAAAATAATTACACAAAGCATCTTGTCTTCCAAAGATTATGTCATCAACAAATATCTCAAATAATAGTATACCTTTTTCTTTGTCTATATTCATGTAAAAAAAATTGTTATGATTTGTTCTTTAAAATCCAATATTAACAAGATAAGTATGAAGTCTTTCATACCATGCTCTTGGCGCTTGTTTCAATCCATACAGGGTTTTGTGCAGTCTACACAACATGTTCTTATTTTTTTGTCCACAAATCCTTCTGGTTATTCTATGTAGACCTCCTCTTCTAATATTCCATTCAGATATGTAGACTTGACATCCAGCTAATAAACTTTGAAACCTTTGTAAGTAGCATAAGCAAGCAGAATTCTCCTTCCATTCTTGCAATGGGGGAAAATGTTTCATCGTAGTCAATTCCTTCTTCTTGTGCATACCCTTTGCAAACTAGTCTTTCTTTATTTCTTGTTACTTCACCATTCTCATCTAGCTTGTTCCTAAATACCCATTTTGTGCCAATCACATTCTTCTCTTCTGGTCTAGGAACTAGGCTCCAAGTCTAGTTCTTTTCTATTTGTTGAATCTCCTCTTCCATAGCCTTGTACCAACCATCATCTTCCAATGCATATCTCACTATCTTAGGTTCTTGCATGCTTAACAAACATGATTCACCTCTCAATCTATTTCTTGTCATTGGTCTTGCATCTTTCTCTCCAATGATTTAATCTATAGGATGGTGTATTTTGACATATTTGGATATTCTAGGCTTGATTCTTGTGGTTGCATTCTTTCTCTTAGCTTTAGTATCACTATGTGCATCTCTATCAAGTATTTTAGCATCTATTTCATGTGTACCAATCTCAGAGTTAGATTGTGCATTCGTCTCATTTTGAAAATTGGCATCTAAATGAAACTCAACATTCATAGGATGTGACTCGATAGTTGTTGAAACTTGCTGCTAATTTTCTGCATGATTTCTAGCATCTTCTTTAGTAGGCATTCCTTCATAGTTGTATGCAAATGTCTTGTAATCTTCTAGTTCTTTTGTAGGTTCATCTTTTTGTACTTCTATAAGCTCATCAAAATTCACATTTCCACTTTGCAAAATTTTGTTAGTGTTAGTAATTAAACACTTATAAGCTTTACTTCTTGTGGAGTAACCAAGGAATATACCTTCTTCACTCTTTGCATCAAACTTTCCACTCCTAACATCTTTAAGAATATAGAATGTGCTTCCAAATACCTTGAAATATTTTACATTAGGTGGATGACCATACCATAGTTCAAAAGGTGTTGAGTTAGTACCTTTCTTTACTTGCATACGATTTAGAGTGTATACTGTAGTACTTATAGCTTCTCTCCAATATTTTAGGGAAACTTTTTTCTCCATCATTAGTGTTCTGGCACAATCCATTACAGATCTATTTCTTCTTTCAATAATTCCATTTTGTGGGGGGATCTTAGGAGCTGATGTCTATCTCTTAATTCCTTTTTTCATTGCAGAACACTTCAAATTCATGTGAAGTGAATTCACCTCCTTTGTCTGATCTCAAGCATTTCAAGCTCTTACCTATTTCTTTCTCAACTCTTGCCAAGTACATTTAAACATTTGAAAAGCATCTAATTTTTGTTTTAGAAACATGACATTCATCATTCTAGAGTAATCATCAACAAGAAGCATTATATACTTGCCTCCTTTGTAGCTTTGCACTTCAATAGGTCCACACAAGTCAGTATGAACAATTTCAAGTATTTCCTTAGAGGTATAATTTTTACTTTTAAAGCTTGATTTTGTCATCTTGCCTAGCTAACATTGTTTGCACATTATGTTTTCTGGTTTCTTCAACTTAGGAAAATCTCTAACTCTTTTCATGTTACTTATACTAATTAGATTATCAAATTTAACATGACATAATCTCTTATGCCAAAGCCATACATCATCAATTTTTGCAATAAAACTAGTAGCATCTTCTATATCCAAATAGAATAAATTACTCCTAGTTTGATCACCTTTTCGAATTAGGTTTCCATTTGTATCATATATCTTGGCTGACTTATTTTCAAACTTAACTTTGCATCCCAAATTGTTCAATTGTGACACACTGAATAAGTTATAATTCAATCCTTCAACATAATAAGCATTGTCACATGAAATCTTGTTTGTAAGCTTAAGAGACCCTTTTCCTTTTATTAAACATGGTGCATCATTACCAAATCTTACACTATTTTCATTATAACAGATTAAGGTAATGAACTTAGTAGTGACCTCATCCTCATCTAATTCATCCTTCATTACAACATATACCACTTCATCATCATTTTCATCAGAGCTATTTTCATATGAAATGTAGCCTGACTTCTTAGCTTTATCTATGTAGTCTCTTCCATCATCTTCTTTTCTATTTTTTTACTTGTTCCCTTCTTTGAAGTTCTTCTTCTGTGTACATCTTTCTGCAATATGACCAACTTCATTGCAATTAAAACAAATGATAGGTACCTTACTTTTGAATTTACCTTTTCCTTTGTGAAATCTTCTAGCCAACAATGCTTCCAATTGTTCAATGTCTTCCTCATCTGTACTACTATCATTGGATGCATACTTTATCTTTCTTTTCTTCTTCTTTGCATTTACCTCCTTAGAATCCTTTAGTAACAATTTGGCTTTGAAAGTTGACTCAATACTCTCTGGTCAGTAGTTGTCAAAATTAGATAAGTCAAATGTAGTGAGTCTACCCACTATACCTTCAAGGTCTAGATCATTTCCTAGTATACATCTTAATTCTTGAATTGTAGATACTCTAATGGCATATACATGCAAAAAAGTTCTCAAGACTTTACTTATCACAGTATCATCATCTATTTTACCAGTTGCACCTTTTATTGCGCTAAAAACTTCTTTTATTCTAGCAATATATTGAGCAATGTTTTTACCTTCTTCCATTCTCATGTCATCAAACTTACCTCTTAGACTTTCTAACTTGGCTCTTTGAACATTTTTGTCTCCTCCATAGATGGTGTTTAGGGAATCCCACATCTATTTTTCACTTCTGAGGTCTTTGATATCATCAAACTTAGCATAGCTTAGGGTAGAGGAAATCTCCAACCTAGCCTAATTGTTCTCTTTCTTTTTCTTCAAATCTTCAGTAGTTAGGGCTCCTGTTGGATCAACATGTTCTATTGTAATGCAAGTTTGTGCATAGTCTCCAAGTCCTCCAAGGTGTAGCTTAATCAAACTTTTCTATGCAGGAAATTTATCTCTGTTTAGCTTGGGTACCTCTCTCTTTGCCATCTTGATCTTTATGCTTTCAGTAACTTAAAACTAATCCTCTTAAGCAACTATTCTCTGATACCAATTGTTGGAATTTTTTAGAATAACTAAGAGGGGGGTGAATTAGTTATTCAAGGTCTAGATTTCCAAATAATACTCTTACAATTTAGTTAACCCATAAAACTTTTTTAGCCATGCATTCATTCATTATGTGTTAATCAAAATTGATATGTACTAAAACATTAACATGCAGAAATGTAGAGCATAAAACATAACACATCCATTAGTACAAATGACACAATGATTTAACATGGAAACCAAATTTGGGAAAAACCACTAGTAACATGCTATTCCTTTCTCACTCTTCTGAAGTGATGCCCCGTTAAAGGCCAACCCTGTTAAAGGTTATAACACACACTATTAAATGTGACCTGTTTAAGGGATTTCAATTACCTTGTTAAATGTGACCCTTGTTAGAGGACTTTAGGCCATTCACTTGGGATGCCACCCTATTAAAGGATTTTCCAATGACCGTTATGTCATCATTTCTCCAAAGTATTTTATCCAATATGATAAAATTGTTAGAGTGTAACAGTAGAGTTTGATCTGATACAACTTGCAACCTTACTTGCAGATTACATATCACTATTCATTCCTCATCTTTGCTTGGCTTCCAATCTTTGTAGTTCTAACAACTTGTTCACCCTTCAAGCATTCATCTTCATTAAGCCTTCTTGTTTAGCTTTCCATTATAGACTTCTCCTCTTGGGTCACTTGATGAAGCAAACTCTCTTTCTTCAACTTGTCAGATTTTTGCATCTAAAAATTCTTTGACCTCTCTTACTAACTTTTCTTCATGACCAAACACCCCTATATATAGGGAATTAGAACTCTTTTTTTTGCTCAATATCCATCTAAAAAATTAGGATTTTCGATGGATTAGGTAGGATACAATGTATCTAACCCATATTTTGTCTTCTCTAGAACATTTTACTAGAATCCATTTGAATTCACCTCCAAAATGGTTTACATAATATTTCGTGCCTCCAACTCATCAATCTTATCTTCCTCCTGATTCACAAGTTCCAAGAAAATAAACTTGTTGGCTTTTATTTGGCAAATCTTTGATCTTTTTCATTATGCAACAACTCGGCATTATCAATTTACTAATGCTTGGTACATACTATGTTACTCGACATCTATTGTAAAATCACTCGACATCAACTAGATTTTACTAGTGCTCGACACATACTAAAAATCACTTGACATCTATTAACTTGTTCAACACCTATTAGTTTGCTTGACATCCACTAGAAATTGCTTTCACTCAACTCCAACTGACTTTTTGCTCAGGTTACTCAACGTCAATTGGATTTTACTATTGGTTGGTACATACTGAAAATCACTCAACATCTATTAACTTGCTCAACACCTATTAGTTTGCTTGACATCCACTAGAAATTGCTTTCACTCAGCTCCAACTAACCTTTTGCTTGGCTTGCACTAACTTTACTCAACACCTTCTATCAACTTGGTCAAGCTTGACAAATGAACTTTGTCCAACCTTTTTCTTCTAAACTTTCCAAGTGTAGCCAAACATTTTGTAAACCCAAGTAGATTATCAATACATTATGTTATCACTATCTTAACTAATTCTTGCACTTCAATACACAATCATAATTCAACCTTTCTTCTAGGTATTTTTCTTACATCTTGTTGATCAAATCCTCTTCATCAATCAACTAAGTGATAGTGCTTGAAACATATAAGAAATTGTCTTGCCAACATATAATAGGTTTGACATAAGTGACAAAACAATGATTGAAAATACTTCTTCAACAATCTTCTACTCAAATGATCTTTTCAATCATATATTAACACCTTTTATGCAGCATATCTTCACATATGAATATGAAAGGAAGGAACAACATCACATTACCCCTCTATTGTGGAAAATAATTCTAATGCATTGCACAAGTAGAAGATGATCCCTCACATCTAACTAATCTCAAACTATGAGATACACATATTTAGAATACCATGCTAATCGTTTAAGACATCTTAATTTCTATAGCATGTTATCAATCTTGTGGACTTAGTCGGGCCCCAAAGTAGGTCTAGCCAATCTTTTTTGAACTAAAACAAACAAAAACTCGAATTGATCCACTAAGACTTTGGTATTGATTGGATTCAAATTTGAGTACTGAATCATCATTCAAAACTCGTTTACCCTATTTTCACAGTGTCTTTTTTTTTATTATAAAAGGGCCTATAGTGTGGCCTTAAAAACTAACTAAAACATATAACTAGGCTCTAAAAATGTACATGCTAATACTCTATTCCACATTCTTTCATCCTATCAGATCTCATGTCATGATGAATTGGGAGTCAAAATATATTGACCATCAAATTTTCTCAGTTAAAACTATTTGCAAACAAACATGTTAGAAAAAAATGAAATGCATTGGGTTTTGGCTTCAAAAACTAGGCAAATGGATACTTAGGAGCTTGAAAACTATGATTTTAGTTCACCTTCATGAGGGGAATATAAATCTATGATTTGGGCTCATGAAAAATAATAGGATGCATTTGGAAAGCTTGCGAAGTTAGGTCCTCAAAATTACAGAACTGGAATTATCAGCAAAATTGTGGTTTTTAGAAATGGAATGGACTTGGGAAAATATGTAGATGAATTTGTCAAGACTTGTAAACTACCATGTTTGAAGAATATTCAAAGTAGAATATAGTGGTGCAATCCAATTGATCTCATCAATTATAGATTTAATGTTATTGCATCCCAAATAGGGGTACTAATCAATCTGCATTTTGTGACACCAGTAAAGTTATAAGTTGCATTTGAAATCATGTTCAGAAACTAAGCAAATGGATTCATCATAAGCTCAAATGTGAAACATAGAAAGTGTGTGACCTCTAGAATATAATGAAAAATAATCTTATCAATGTGGTCAACTAGGTCAAGGATATATTTGGTCAAACTGGGCCTTTTGGAACTCAAGGCAATTTGCATCAGCATGATAGAGATAAGTAACCAATTTCGAGGGATTCAAAACCTAGTCAAAACATATTAAAATGACTTGAAAATTGAAAAATAGGGTTTTTGATATGTGTACTGAACACTCCCAAAGAAATGAGTAATGAAACATTACTGGGTACAAGATATTCAAATGTACACTAGGCCTTCTATCATTGTTTGACAGTTAGGCAAAAATATACTCAGAATGTCATCTTATCATTATAGGATGCATGAATAGGATAAATGCAAGGTGTTAGAAAGATAAAACATCTCTTAGGCCTCAAAATGATAGTTGGGTATATATTCAAGAAAAAGAGCTTATAAGGCTCAAAATTACTCAAAATTTTGGAATGGTACTCAAAATGGGAACACAATTTTGTGTCCCATCACTATCTTTGCAAGATTTATTCTCTTTCAAACCTTTGTGAACAAGTGTGTTATTTTATAATGTCATTTTTTTGTCAGAATAGATAGCTCCCCATGACACATTACCAAATCAAAATATTTATTCTTGAATGAATTATTTTTCTTTATAATGATGAAAAAAGTGCACCCCAATGCCTTATTATTATTATTTTTATGGTTTTTTGTGTCCCTACTATCTTTTAGACACATTAATTTAGCTTTTCCTACCACTACTTCCATGGCATGAAAGGAAAGTGTGATGCAATTTCCTTTTTCTTTCCATGAATAAAAGTATTAGTTGTGTAAATCATTAGAGTGGAATGGGCATCCTCTTATGCATCGTCATAGCATCATGGAAAACTAACAAATATTCTTTCTAATATGTATTACTAGTGTTAGAAATAATTTGAATTGTTGATTATGGCGGTATTGAATAGTTTACTATTATGTCAATTGACATCCCAACACCATAGGTGTTGTTGTAGTATAACATTGTATTCAATGCTACTGACTCTTGAAAATAAACTATGTCATACATTTTAGCTCACACATTCAAAGCAGCATATGATCTCAAAAAAGTTGTCCCAAGATCTTAGTAGATATTTTTAACACATAAAAATGAGTTTTGTAAATCATTGTATTAGAGTGAACATCCTCTTATGAAAAGATTTAGCATCATAGAAAATCGAGAAATATTGTTAGTTACATGTATCACTACTCTAAGCAATATTTTGAACTAATAGTTATGGTGGTATTAAATGGTTGACTATGTATCTCAATTAATAGTAAACAACCACACATATACCTTTTTAACTTGCAAATTCAGAGTATTTAGTCTAAGCAATTAGCCTTGGCCATGTCGTTGTTCTCTATAACACTTGTATCCTGCTAGCTCATAAATAGTTTTGAATCCATGGCTAGTAGTATGTGTTCGTCCACTTTGACCTATTGCAACAATGATTCCTCCTCCATTGGCAGCATCTCATTTACATTAACCTACAAAGGAGGAGGATTTATATGTCTAACCTATCAAATTTTCTTCTAGGAGACTTTTGCACTTCATTTTCTTGTACCTAAGAAAGCTTAAGAATCATCTCTTGATTTTCTATAGAAATCCTTTTTTTACGGTCCTTTTAAATTTTCTTATGCAATGGCTCCCATTGTGGGGAGTGAAAGACATGTTGATGGTATTCCTCTTGCTGCTCAAGGAGATAAGCTTGTTAATCTTGGGCTTGGATGTATTGGAGGGGGCATATTAAACATGTTCACAACCTAATATGACATGGTAACTTGGAGAAAAATAAGCCACCTAGTTGTGTTGGCAATAATGTTGGGAGTGCAACTAAGGTATAACATGTTCATGAAATGGGGGGAAGTAGTAGTCTCTACTCTGGAAATATTGTATGGGTGCAACCAATGAAATTCCACTATCAAATAACTATAGGGATGGGATAACTGAAAATATTAACCCAATTGCGGATACCTACAAAGTTGACCCATTAAATTTCACCATTTTGCAAGGACCCCTAGAAATATGTTGTGAAAACATTAAAAAAACTTGGGTCATTGATCATTAAATAGATACATGACATAAAACTTGGGAAAATGTGGAAAGAATAAGGGCCTACAACACATGTTGATAAAACATGAGAAAACCACATGGAAGAGCATAGATGTATCACCATTTTACAAGGGGCAAAGCGTGAACCTTGCATAATAGAAAATTGGTCTTTGCATGAAGGTTAACCATACACTTTACGTATTAACCTACTAGGACAGATTTTAGGCCATTAAAATTTTCTCATATTGGTTATCCATGGTGGGATGAATGGTGCCAAAAGTATCCAAAAATTACTAAAACTTCTATATTTATGATAATATCCTTATAGTTGAGTGTGAGGATAGGGTCCACATTTTTTTTTTGAATCTACACACAACCATTTATTAATTTGTGATGTGTTTCTCTTAGTGGCTAGGTTCATCAAGTATAAAAAGAAGGGAAAACTTGGAATGTCAATGGGATATGTCACTCCTATGGGAAAGTTCTGTTGATAAATTTTGCATACTTCACTAGAATCTAGATACATGATATGATTAGCACCTAGAATTGTCATGTTTTCTTGATATCTTTGATCAGTCCACCTTCATGTTATCCCTCATTTCTATTATCTACCTACCAAATAAGTGTCTAAATCATGCCACTAACAAATAACTATAGGGATGGAATAACTATAAGTACTAACCCACTTGCAAACACCAACAAAGATGATCCATTAACTATTGGCATTTTGCAAGGACCCCTAGAAATTGTCATTTTTCTAAAAATTTCTCCTCAAAATGTCTTTATTGTTTCTTACTCTCCTCCTCTTCTTGGACATATCATTGATATTCCATCTCCTCCTATTGCAGGTCTATTCTTTCTATCTTTGAATCTCATCAAGCTACCTATCCCACAACACCAACTACCTACTTTGTTCTTGAAACCTTGTATCTATTCACCTACTCATTTCATAAAACTTAAAGTCAGCCTTCCTTTAGGATTCCAACATCATATCTTGAAGCCTTTTATATGGGATTTGTGATTGGTGGATTAGATAAAGGACCATGGTAAGGGTTTTGAGCACATTGGCTATAATATTCTTAAGGCAAGCATTGGTATTGATAATATGAGGGTTGGGGAATAACATTTTCATGATATTGGGTGCAATAGTAGTCTTTTCTATGGATTTGGTCCATGATTCAAACTTAATAAAAGCTGTAAATCCATAGAAAATATTGAAAAACACAAAATATTAAGAATAATATTTACATACTAGCAATTGGTCTTCTTGAAACTAGTAGATATTTGCACTTAGAGTTACCATGGTGTTTGATGGAGTGCTTCCAAAGGCTGATTTTAGTGAGAAAACATCTAAATTTTAAATGAATAAAGATTTAAATAGCTAATAGAAAACTTGTGTAGATAAATTCATGTTCCACTTGGTGGGCCAAATTTTTTTGAGATAAAACTTTGCACCACTTCGAAATGTGTTATCCTAGTCAAGCTTGCATAACATGAAAATTGTAAGGAAACTCAGGTGCGGAAAAAAATTCCTACACTAATCCCTTAAAGAAAGTATTGTTCAAATTCCTATTAAATCCTTATAAATTCATATTTGATATTATGTAAACAATAATATTGTAGTCAACCATGGATACAAAAAACAAATAGAGAAAGAAAACACATAAACACAAAGTTATGTCAATGGGAAAAAACTTTTGGTAAAACAACCCCACCCCTCCAAACATGCACAATGTATTATCTTCAACATAGAAGGTTACAACACACTTGCAATGCAAGTTCTTTCAGGAGAACAATGACACAGAAGAGCAAAACTAGTAGCAACATACCATACCAACAATACACTTTCTCACTCTCCAATCTACAACCCTAAAAATTATTATATCATGTGGTTTTCCTTTTAGGTTAAATTCCAAAGAAGAACCATATTAGAGCTTTACCATTGTTTGAAAAAATAGGAACCTAAATCTAAGGCCTTCTTCTTCTTGAGATTTCTAAACATGAATTTGAGGCTTTATTCTTCTTCTTTGGTTCTTTATAGTCTTTATGGAAGTGCCTAGACTTATCATAGCTCTAGTATTTTGCCTTGGACTTTCCAAGAGTCTTTTATTTTCCATAGGATTTGGATCTACCCTTTCCAAACTTTTTGTCATTTTGCTTCCCTCTGTCATTGGATCTCCCGCAGACAACAAGAGCTTCCTTAGTTGAATCTAAAGACTTTCTCTATGTCTCCTCAAATAACAACAAAGACACCACATCATCCATTTTAAAAGTGACTACAGTACTTCCAAGAGCCATCACAATATGGTCCCATGAAATTTGAAAGGAACATAATAGGGTCATACATAGATCCTCCTCCTCTAGCTTGACACCAAGTGATGTCAACAATGCAATCAGTAAATTAAAAGCATTTAGATGATCTATAATATATCCTCCTTCCTCCATTATGAAAGAATACAACTTCTTCCTTAGGAAGAACTTGTTCACCAAATATTTGGCTTGATACATAGACCCAAGCCATGTCCACAAATATTTTGCAGTCTTCTCATCAAGAATGTTTAGGAGAACTAAATCAGCTAGATAGAATCTAATGAGACCCTTAACTTTTTTATCCTTGTGATCCCCATCTACTTGAGATACTACTGCGGGTCTCATATAAAGTGAATCTATCTTGCATAGGTCATGCTCTTCAAGAAAATCTTTCATCTTGAGTTTCCACAACTCAAAATTATTGCCATTAAATTTCTCTACCTCCATTTTTTCCATATGATGAACTTGCCATCTCAATCTACAAATAATATTCAAAATCCTCTACAAAAAACTCCCACTCAACTTGAGATTATTTCAAAAATCCCTATCCAAATACTAGGATCAAAAGTTGATCAAGCTCTGATACCACTTGTAAGGAAATGTAGGTGTGAAAAAAACTTTCTACACTAATCCCTTAAGGAAGGTATTGTGCAAATTTGTATCAAATCCTTAAAATTTCAGATTTGATATTATGTAAACAATGATACTACATTCAACCATGGATACATAAAATAGATAGAGATAGAAAACACAAAAATACAAAGATATGCCAGTGGGGAAAAACCTTTCAGTAAAACAACCCCACCCCACCAAAACCTGCACAATGTATTATCCTCAATAGAGAAGGTTACGAGACACTTGTAATGTAGGTTCTTTTAGGATAATAATGACACAAAAGATCAAAATTAGTAGCAACATACCATACCAACAATACACTTTCTCACTTTCCAATTTACAACCCTAAAAATGCTTATATCATACACTTTCCCTTTTAGGGAAACTTCCAAAAAATAACTATATTAGGGTTCTACCATTCTCTAGAAAAATAGGAACCTAAATCTAAGACATTCTTCTTCTTGATCTTTCTAAATTTGAATCTAAGGCCTTCTTATTCTTCTTTGGCTCTTTATAGTCTTTTTTAAAGTGCCTAGACTTATCATAATTCAAGCATTTTTCCTTGGACTTTTTAGGTTTCTTTGATTTTCCATGGGATCTAGATCTACTCTTTCTAGACTTGTTGTCTTTTTTCTTCCATCTATCATTAAATCTCTCATTAATAACAAGAGCTTCCTTAGCCAAATTTGAAGACATTCTCCATGCCTCCTCAAATAATAGTGAAGATACCACATCATCCATTCTAAAAGTGACTATAGTACTTCCAAGATCCATAACAAGATGATCCCATGAATCTGGCAAGCAACATAATAGGGTCATACATCAATCATCCTCCTCTATCTTGACACCAAATGATTTCAACTATGCAATCAATAAATTAAAAGCATTTAGATGATCTATAATAGATCCTCCTTCCTCCATTCTTAAAGAATACAACTTCTTCCTTAGGAACAACTTGTTCACCAGAGATTTGGAGTAATACATAGACCAAAACCATGTCCACAAACTATTTGGAGTCTTCTCATCACAAGCATTCAAAAGAACTAAATTAGCTAGATAGAATCAAATGAGACCCTTAGCTTTTTTATCCTTGAGATCTCAATCTATATGAGATACTATTGCGAGTCTCAAATCAAGTGAATCCACCTTCCATAGATCATGATCTTCAAGCAAGTCTTCCATCTTGAGTTTCCACAACTCAAAATTACTATCATTAAATTTTTCCACCTCCATTTTTCCATAAGATGAACTTGTCATCTCAATTTGAAAATAAGATTCAAAATTTTCTACACAGCTCCCACTCAACTTGAGATTAGCTCAAAAAACCCTACCCAAAAACTAGGATCAAAAGTTGATCAATCTCTGATACCACTTGTAAGAAAACTCAGGTGCAGAAAAAACTTCCTACACTAATCCCTTAAGAAAAGTATTGTGCAAATTCCTATTAAACCCTTAAAATTTCAGATTTGATATTACGTAAATAATGATATTGTAGTCAACCATGGATACATAAAATAGATAGGGAAAAAAAAATACAAAAACACAAAGATATGCCAGTGGGGAAAATCCTTTCAATAAAACAACCTTACCCCACCAAAACCTGCACAATGTATTATCTTCAACAGAGAAGGTTACAACACACTTGCAATGCAAGTTCTTTTAGGATAAAAATGACATAGAAGATCAAAACTAGTAGCAACATACCATACCAACAATACACTTTCTCACCCTCCAATCTACAACCCTAAAAATGCTTATATAATATATTTTCCCTTTTAGGGAAGATTCCAAAGAACAACTATATTAGGGTTTTACCATTCTCCAAAAAAATAGGAACCTGAATCTGAAGCATTCTTCTTGATCTTTCTAAATCTGAATCGAAGGCCTTCTTATTCTTCTTTGGCTCTTTATAGTCTTTTTTAAAGTGCCCAAATTTATCATAATTCAAGCATTTTTCCTTGGACTTTTTAGGTTTCTTTGATTTTCCACAGGATTTGGATCCACTCTTTCTAGACTTGTCATTTTTCTTCCATCTATCATGAAATCTCTCACGAATGCAAGAGCTTCCTTAGTCAAATTTGAAGACTTTCTCCATGCCTCCGAAGATAATAGTGAAGACACCACATCATCCATTTTGAAAGTGACTATAATACTCCCAAGAGCCAAAACAAGACGGTCCCATGAATTTGGCAAGGAACATAATAGGGTCACACATTGATCCTCCTCCTCTATCTTGACACTAGATGATTTAAACTATGTAATCAATAAATTAAAATCATTTAGATGATCTTTAATAGATCCTTCTTCCTTCATTCTTAAAAAATACAACTTCTTTCTTAGGAACAACCTGTTCACTAGAGATTTGGAGTAATACACAGACCAAAACCATGTCCACAAACTGTTTGGAGTCTTCTCATAAGAACATTCAAGAAAACTAAATTAGCTAGATAGAGTCTAATGAGACCCTTAGCTTTTTGATCCTTGAGATCCCAATCTTCTTGAGATATTGATGTGATTCTTACATTAAGTGAAGCTACCTCCCATAGATCATGATCTTCAAGCAAGTCTTCCATCTTGAGTTTCCACAACTCAAAATTACTACCATTAAATTTTTCTAGCTCCATTTTTTTGTAAGATGAACTTGTCATCTCAATCTACAAATAAGATTCAAAATGCTCTATACAAAACTCCCACTCAACTTAAAAATATCTCAAAAAACCCTACCCAACAACTAGGATCAATATTTGATCAAGCTTTGATACCACTTGTAAGGAAACTCAGATGCAGAAATAACTTCCTACACTAACCCCTTAAGGAATGTATTGTACAAATTCATATTAGATCCTTAAAATTTTAGATTTTATATATGTAAACAATAATATTGTAGTAAACCATGGATAGAGAAAAAAGATAGAGAAAGAGAACACATAAAAAAAAAGATATGTCGATGGGGAAAAACCTTTCAATAAATCAACCCCACCCCTCTAAAACCTACAAAATGTATTATCTTCAACATGGAAGGTTACAACACACTTGTAATGAATGTTCTTTCAAGAGAAAAATGACATAGTAGACCAAAACTAGTAGCAACATACCATACCAAAACACACTTTCTCACTCTCCAATCTACAATACTAAAAACACTTATATCATGTGCTTTCCCTTTTATGGAAACTTCCAAAGAATAATTATATTAGGGTTTTACCATTCTCCAAAAATATAGGAACCTGAATATGAGGCCTTCTTCTTCTTCTTTGGCTCTTTATAGTCTTTATATAAGTGCCCAGACTTATCACTATTCCAACATTTTTCCTTGGACTCTCCAAGTGTCTTTAATTTTCCACGAGATTTGGATCTACCCTTTCCAGAATTGTCATTTTGCTTCCCTTTAACCTTGAATCTCTTGCAAACAATAAGATCTTCCTTAGATAAATCTAAGGACTACCTTCATTTCTCCTTAGATAATAGTGAAGACACTACATTATCCATTCTAAAATTGACTATAGTACTTCCAAAAGCCATAACAAGATGGTCCCATGAATCTAGCAAGGAACATAACATGGTCATACATCGATCCTCCTCCTCTATCTTGACACTAGATGATTTCAACTATATAATCAATAAATTAAAAGAATTTAGATGATCTATAATATATCTTCCTTCCTTTATTCCTAGAGAATACAACTTCTTCCTCAAGAAGAACTTGATCACTAGAGATTTGGCCTAATACATAGACTCAAGCCATGTCTACAAACTGTTTGCAGTCTTCTCATCAAGAATGTTCAGAAGAATTGAATCAGCTAGATAGATTCTAATGAGACCCTTATATTTTTTATCCTTGAGATCCACATCTACTTGAGATACTACTATAGGTCTCACATCAAGTGAAGCCACCTCCCATAGATCATGATCTTCAAGCAAGTCTTCCATCTTGAGTTTTCACAACACAAAATTACTACCATTAAATTTCTACACCTCCATTTTTCCACATGATGAACTTGTCATCTCAATCTACAAAAAACTCCAACTCAACCTAAGATTATCTCAAAAAAACCTACCAAACAACTAGGATCAAAATTTGATCAAACTTTGATACCACTTGTAAGGAAACTCAGATGCAGAAACTACTTCCTATACTAATCCCTTAAGGAAAGTATTGTGAAAATTCATATTAAATCCTTACATTTTAAGATTTTATATTATTTAAACAATAATATTGTAGTAAACCATGGATACAAAAAATAGATAGAGAAAGAAAACACATAAACAGAAAGATATGTCGGTGGGGAAAAACCTTTCGGTAAAACAACCCCACCCCTCCAAAACCTACACAATGTATTTTTTGGAAGACTAGAAGGACTATTGGAAAGTTGGAGAGATTGGTTTGATGATGGTATGTTACATTCATGACTAAGTTTTTCATTGATGTCAACATAGCATGTTTGATGTCTTTTGTGGTATCTAACAGAAGAACACTAGAAAGATTAAGTTTGTATGGATGACTAGTTAAGCATGATAAACACCCAAGGTTATGGGAGATACTTTGGAGTATCTAGTATATATGGTTAATTTTAGAAGTAAAAATGATAAGTCTAGAAGAAGTTATGTAAGTTTTGGTGATGTCTATTCTGAGATAGAGTTTACAGAAGCATGTTCTAGTAAGCTTGTTATATATTCTAGCAGAGTTGATATCTTGAGGATTGAGGTTGAGGACATGAAAAAGACATGTTATGGATGATGTTTCTAAGCTCACTCATCATAATATTGCATGTAATGAAAGCTATTCAAGTTGCAAGGTAGAAGATTAAGATTATCACTAAGTGCAACATGTTCTTAATGAGGTCCTATAGTAATTAATTGAGAAAGACAAACAATTGAGTCAAAAATTATTTTATAGACTTAGTATAAAGGAAGGACATTTTCCTTTATCATGGCATATGTTGATATGAATGAATGTGATTTGTGAATGTTTAGAAAGTATCAAAGAGTATAGAATGTGAAGTTGAGTAGAGCAGTGTGGAAGTGAAGGAAACCTCATTGCTGAGGTTTTGCTGAGTGATTTGGGGTTTCATATTTGGATCTAAGGTTTGTGAGCTAGTCTACAAGATTTGATAGTGATTGTTCTAGTTGACAGGACAAAGGAAAGGATAGAGCAAAGAAGAAGATACTAGTAAATTGCTAATTTGAGTACTGAGCTCTTCTTGTAGTTGAAATTGCATGTTTGGGCAATGGACTCTTCTTGGATACATTGTACCACAAATCCTAACAAGGTTGGCACAACTCCTAATAAGGTTGGAATCTCGTAATAGTGATTCAAAGTCTCCTAACAGGGACTCATTGTATTAAATGTTGTAATAGACTCCTAATAGGGTCTATCCTCTAAGAAGGAGTATTTATACTAGTAAGTCATCTTGTGGGCATCATTCCCACTGGGACTTTCCATCTACTCAAGGGTTTCTCTAGTGAACATATTTGGTGTAATTGTCTATGTGCACTTATATGGTTGTTTACTTTGGTTGAATGGTTAAGTTTGTTTAAATAAGATAAATATTTTAATTATTGGATAATCAATTCACCCCCCATCTTAGTTATCTTGGTGGACTATTGTTTCTAACAATTAGTATCAAAGCATTAGGTCATTGAAGAAAAAGTTTAACAGCTTTGGGAGATTCATGGTGAACATGTTTTAGAAAGATAGTTCAAAGTTTGATGAAACAAACTATGAAAGCTAGAAGGAAAATATGAAGACACACTTGTTGTGTATGGGTCTAGGATATTGGATCTTGACAAAATTAGTGAGAACAATCATCAAATAAAATGAGTTGGAAAGTTGCTCTTAAGTAGAAAGAGATCTTTTCATGTGTGACATGAGAGCTAGGGAAGCATTATTGACTGCACTTCTTGAAATTGAGTAAAATCAGGTGAAATCACTTCCTACTTCACATTTGATTTGGAAAGCTTTGGAAAATAATTTTGAAAGTGATGTACATTCTAAGAAGTTGAGTCTACAAAGTTGGATTTGTGTGTTTCAAAATGCTAAGAGGATGGTTGATGAATATATAAGAACATATTTAGGCAAAATATTAGAAATTACTACAGGTAATAAAGCTCAAGGAGGAAACAAAGAAGATGATGAGGTTATATGGAATATATTGAAGACTCTAACACCACCATTCAAGCTGGTAGTTCACATGATATAGTTGTTGATATCATGTACCAAATATTTCACTAAGGAGACATTTCTTGGAAGACTTGAAATAGTTGATAATGAACTTAGAAAGTTTGAAGAATTAACCAAAATAGAAACAACTTTTAGTGCCTTGAATATTAAACCTAACCTATAAATGAGCACAAGTGCTAGAGGATATTTTGCAAATAACATTAGATTTGAGGAAGATAGAAAGATTGATTAAGTAGTAGTCCTTTTGGTAAGAATAGAGAAAGGAGGTAAGAAAATATTTAAGTGTTGGACTTGTGATGAATATCATCATTATACATCTAA
The DNA here is from genome assembly GCA_028749045.1 of Cupressus sempervirens. Lineage (NCBI taxonomy): Eukaryota > Viridiplantae > Streptophyta > Pinopsida > Cupressales > Cupressaceae > Cupressus > Cupressus sempervirens. Next base: position 781,505,806 of record CM053793.1, on the reverse strand, counting down.
GTGTCCTAAAGGGAGAAAAAGTATGGAAAAAAATCATGTGTAGAAAAGATAGAGATTGTTTATATGTAATGAAGATAATGATTTTCATGATCAAGCATTAAGTGCTAGTGATGATGAAATTGGATTTTTGGCAATTAAAGAGGAAATTCTAGAGAAAGTAGCTTTGGTATCATAGGTTGAGTAGAAATCTAATTGGATAATTGATAGTGGTTGTTCACATCATATGACTGGTGATACGAACATGTTTGTTAACTTCAAAAGTCAAGATGGGGGAATTGTCAGAAATAAGCCAAGTAAAAGATATTGGATCTATAACTCTTGATGGTAAAACTAACACTAAGGATGTATACTTTGTTGATGGTTTAAAGCACAATATTTTGAGTGTTGGACAACTAGTATACAAAGGTTATCAGTTGTAGTTCATGGGAAAGACATGCATGATTAGAGATAAAGATGGAAAGGCAATTAGAACAGGAACCAAATCTAGAGGTAATGTATTTCAGTTGAATCCCACTAAAATGAAAGGTTTGGTTGCAAAGGTAGATGATGGTTATGGCATAAGAGATTCTATCATATAAACTTTGATAGTATTGTGAGAACTAGTAGAATGTTTGTTTTTAGAGATTTTTTGAAGATTGTAAATCCTAATAACATAATTTGCAAGGAGTGTATTTTGGCAAAGCACAATAGAACCTCTTTTCCCAGCAAGAAGATTACCACTACAACAATGTTGGAGATTGTACGCATAGATCTCAATGGTCCTACAAATACTAGAGGATTCTATGGTGAAAGGTATTTTATGATTCTTGTTGATGATTTTTCTAGAATGATGTGGTTTTCATTTCTTAAAGATAAATCTAAGGCATTTGACAAGTTCAAGATATTCAAGAAGAGAGTTGAGAATAAATCTAGTGTGAAGATTAAATGTTTGAGATAAGATAGAGGAGGATAATTTACTTCAAATGAGTTTAACATGTTTTGTAAGGAAAATGGAATTAAGAGAAAGCTATCAGCTTAGAGAACCCCTGAATAGAATGGCATTGCAGAGAGAAGAAACAAGTCTATAACAGAAGTAGCTAGAGCTATATTAGTAGAAAATGATGTATCCAAGATATTTTGGAGAGAAGTAGTGAATGCAATAGTCTACACTATGAATAGAATGCAAGTCAGGAAGGATACAAAAAAGACACCTTATGAACTATGTTCAGTCGCTCACCTATAGTTAAGTATTTTAGAATATTTGGAAGTAAATGTTACATAAAGAGAGATGATGACACTGGCAAGTTTGATGCTAGAAGTCATGAAGGTATTTTTCTTGGTTATTCATTGAAAAGGAAGGCTTATAGATGTTATAATTAGAGAACTAAGACTATTATGGAAAGTGTTAATGTAAGAATTGATGAGAAATTCATAGTAAAAGAGAGAATAGTTGATTACAATTTTGATGATGATGTTGTTACTAAGCCAAGGAATGATGAGGTATTTCTTGAGACTAACAATGATTTGCAGAGTGAAGGAGAGAAAAGATAGGAAAAAAGCTTGAAACCTTTAGTAGTGCCAAGAGTTGAAATAACAACTCCTACTTCAGGAAAGAACATGATAAAGAACCACCCATCCAAATAGATCATCAGAAGCAAAGACAAAGGTGTGATGAAAAGAAGTACAGTGAATGAAGAACTATGCTTGACATCTCAAGTTGAGCCAAAGAATGCAAATGAAGCATGTAAAGATGACTACTGGAAGTAAGCTATGAAAGAGGAATTGGATTAGACTACAAATAATGAGACATGGGAATTAGTCCCTAGACTAGCAAACAAGAATGTGATGGGAACTAAATGGGTATTCAGGAACAAGATGAATAAGCAAGGAGAAGTTGTAAGAAATAAAGCAAGATTGGTATGTAAAGGTTACTCATAACAAGAAGGAATAGATTATGAGGAGACTAATGCTCTAGTGGCTAGAATAGAAGTTGTAAGATTATTCTTAGCCTATGCAGCATAAAAGAAATTTAAAGTATATTAGATGAATGTCAAGTTAGCATTTTTGAATGGAGAACTTGAAGAAGAGGTATATATTGAGTAGCTTGAAGGATGTCCTTTGACAGATGACAAGGACATAATATGTAGACTGAGGAAATCATTGTATGGAATAAAGCAAGCACCCAGAACCTAGTATGCAAGGCTAGACAAGCATTTGACAAAGCTCAAATATAGCAAAGGTATGGCAGATAGTAATCTATATTGAAAAGAAACTGATGATTGTTTGATGATCTTGGTAATATTTGTTGATGACATCATATTTGGAGGTAATGATGAAGAAAGTAAGAAATTTGCAAAAGATATGAAGAAATAATTTGAAATGAGTATGATAGGAGAGATGAAATATTTTCTAGGATTGTAGATAGTACAAAATAAAGAAGGAATCTTTATTTCTCAGAATAAGTACTTGAAGGATTTACTAAAAAGGTTTGGTTTGGAAACATATAAACCTATTGGAACACAAATGGTAACTGGACACAAGTTATCTACTAAGGATGTAACACCTACTATTGAGCATAAGAAGTATAGATATATGATTGAAGGTTTGCAATATCTAACTCACACAAGGCTAGATATAGAAAATGCAGTTTGAATTGTTGCAAGATTCTAGGCTGATCCCAAAGAAGCACATTATGCAAAGTGAAAAGGATATTTAGATATCTAAAAGGAACTTCAAAATTTGGATTATGGTATGACAAATCTAATGATTTTACTCTAAGTGCTTATACTAATGCATATTAGGTAGGCAATATGGATGATAGAAAGAGCACTAGTGGAGGAGCTTTCTTTCTTGGAGAAAGATTGGTTTCTTGGTTAAGCAAGAAGTAGGATTGTACATCTCAAAGTACAACAGAAGTAGAGTATGTTGTAGTAGCAAATAATTGCAATCATGTTATCTGGATGAAGCAAATGCTAAAGGATATAAGGATAGAAATTAGTGAACCAGTTGTTATACATTGTGATAACACAAGCACTATAAATATGTCTAAGAATCTAGTATTGCATTCAAGGATGAAGCACATTTCTATTAAGTATCATATGTTTAGAGAAAAATTTACAAAAAAGAAAATTAGATTGGAGTATGTGAGAACAAAAGGGTAGATTGTAGATACATTCACAAAGCCTCTTCCCAAAGATACTTTTGAGTATTTACAAGGTATGCTTGGGGTTATGCCCCTTCTTATATCAGAGTAGAATATGCAAGAGTGCATCAATCTAGGGTAACAAAGCACCATTATTTTTTTGGACTAGATGTTGATGCTTCATATATGGGGGAGTATCTATGATGGACAAAGTCATTCAAGACTCTTATTAATGTTGTTGATGTTGTTTTGAATAGTGTCTTTTGACACTCGAGCTAATAAGTATCAATTGTTGTAGGATTTGATGCAAAGATGTTGGTTGCAGAAACCTTTGACATTGATGTCAATGGGGGAGAGTTTGGCATAAAAAAACTTACGCTAAATAGGGGAGAGTTTGGCATCATACTATGGGGGAGAAGTATTGCAGGAAAGTATTATACTAGAGAGAAGTTTAACATTATGCTAAGAAGATGTTCAACATGAGTATGGGAGAGTTTGGCATGAATTTGAAATAAAATTTTGGTATAGAGCACATTGAGGTATATCAATAGGGGAGTATGATTGATAAAGAGGATTTGAGGATTGCCTATCTTTTGTTGGTATTCTTGGAACTAGATGTTTTTCATCTATGTTGCCATCAATGCCAAAGGGGAAGATTGTTGGAAGACTAACAAGATTGTTGGAAGATTAGAGAGATTGGTTTGATGATGTTATGTTAATTTCATGACTAAGTTTTTTATTGATGTAAACATAGCATGTTTGATGTCTTCTATGGTATCTAATAGAAGAACAATGGAAATATTAAGTTGGTATGGATGGCTATTTGAGCATGATAATCACCTGAGGTTATGGGAGATACTTTTGAGTATTTGGCAGATGTAGCTAATGTTAGAAGAAGAAAGGATAAGTCTAGAAGAAGTTATGTAAGTTTTGGTGACGTCTATTCTGAGATAGAGTTTACAGAAGCATGTTTTGGTAAACTTGTTACATCTCTTAGTAAAGTTGATATCTTGAGGATTAAGGTTGAGGGCATGAAGAAGACATGTTGAGGATGATGTGGCTAAGTTCACTCATCATAATATTATGTGTATGGAAAGTCATTTCAAGTTGCAAGGCAGAAGATTAAGATTATCACTAGCTGTAATGTGTTCTTAATGATGTCCCATAATAATTAATTGAGAAGGACTAGTAGCTGACTCAAGAATTGTTTTATGGACTTGGTAAAGCAAGGACATTTTCCTTTATCATGGCATATATTGATATGAATGAATGCAAATTGTGAATTTTCAAAAAGTACCAGAGAGTATGTAATGTGAAGTTGAGTAGAGCATTATGGAAGTGAAGGAAACTTCATTGCTAATGTTTTGTTGAGTGATCCAAGGTTTGATATTTGGATCCAAGTTTCATGACTTGGTATACAAGGTTTGAAATTGGTTGGTCTAGTTGATAGGATAAAAGAAAGGACAAAGCAAAAAATAAGATACCAATAAATTATTTGTTTGAGTAGTGAGCTCTTCTTGTAGTTGAAATTTCATGTTTGGGTAGTGGGCTCTTCTTACGTACATTGCACCACAACTCCTAAGAGGGTTGGCACAACTCCTAATAGGTTTGGAATCTCCTAATAGGGATTCAAAATCTCCTAACAAGGACTCATTGTACTTAACACTATAATAGACTCCTAACATGGTCTATCCTCTAATAAGGAATATTTATATTAGTACATCATCTCATGGGCTCATTCCCATTGGGGCTTTTCCTTTGATCAAGGGTTTCCCTAGTCAATATATCTGGTGTAATTGTCTATTTGCATCTTTATATGATTTCTATTTACTTTGGTTGAATGGTTAAGTTTGTTTAAAGAAGATAAATGATTCACACCCCCTGCCCCCCCCCCCCCCCCCCTTAGTTATCTTGGTCGATAATTGTTTCTAATAGTATTATCTTCAACATAGAAGGTTACAACACACTTGTAATGCAAGCTCTTTGAGGAGAAAAATGACATAGAAGACCAAAACTAGTAGCAACATACCATACCAATAATACACTTTCTCACTCTCCAATCTACAACCCTAAAAAATGCTTATATCATGCACTTTCCCTTTTAGGAAAAATTCCAAAGAATAATTTTATTAGGGTTTTACCATTCTCCAAAAAAATAGGAACTTGAACCTAAGGCCTTCTTTTTCTTGATTTTTTGAACTTGAATACGAGGCCTTCTTCTTCTTCTTTGTCTCTTTAGAGTCTTTACAAAAGTGCCCAGACTTATCATAGTTCCAACATTTTTCCTTGGAATTTCTAGGAATCTTTGATTTTCCATGAGATTTGAATCTACCCTTTCTAGACTTGATGTTATTTTTCTTCCCTCTATCATTGGATCTTCTGTGAACAACAGGAGCTTCCTTAACTAAATCTGAAGACTTTCTCTACATCTCCTCAGATAACATCAAAGACACCACATCATCCATTCTATTAGTGACTATAGTACTTCCAAGAAGCACCACAAGATGGTCCCACGATTCTAGTAAGGAACATAATAGGGTCATACATCGATCCTCCTCCTCTATCTTGACACCAGATGATGTTAATTGTGCAATTAGTAAATTAAAAGCATTTGGATGATCTATAATAGGTCCTCCTTCCTCAATTCTTAGAGAATAATACTTATTCCTTAGGAATAACTTGTTCACCAAAAATTTGGCCTAACATAAAGACCCAAGCCATGTCCATAAATTGTTTATAGTCTTCTCATCAATAACATTTAGGAGAACTGAATCAGCTAGATAGAGTCTAATGAGACCCTTAGCTTTTTTATCCTTGAGATCCCAATCTTCTTAAGATACTTTTGTAGGTCTCACATCAAGTGAAGCCACCTCCCATAGATCATGATCTTCAAAAAAGTCTAACATTTTGAGTTTCCACATCTCAAACTCCATTTTTCCATATGTTGAACTTGCGATCTTAATCTATAAATAAGATTTAGAATTCTCTACACAAGAATACCACTCAACTTGAGATTAGCTTAAAAAAATATACCCAACAACTAGGATCAAAAATTGATCAAGCTCTGATATGACTTGTAATGAAACTTAGGTGCAGAAACAACTGCCTACACTAATCCCTTAAGGAAATGATTGTGCAAATTCATATTAAATCCTTACAATTTCAGATTTGATATTATGTAAACAATAATATTGTAGTCAACCATGGATACAGAAAATAGATAGAGAAAGAAAACATGTAAACACAAAGATATGCCAGTGGGAAAAAGCCTTTTGGTAAAATAATCGCACCTCTCCAAAACCTACACAATGTATTATCTTCAACACATAAGGTTACAACACACTTGCAATGCAAGTTCTTTTAGGAGAATGACAACTTAGAAAACCAAAACCAATATCACCATACCATACCAAGAATAAACTTTCTCACTCTCCAATCTAAAACCCTTAAAATGCTTATATCATGTGCTTTTCCTTTTAGGGAAACTTCCAAAGAACAACCATATTAGGGTTTTACCATTCTCCAAAACAATAGGAACCTAAACCTGAGGCCTTTTACATCTTGATCTTTCTAAACTTGAATTTGAACATGAATTTGAGGCCTTCTTCTTCTTCTTTGGCTTTTTACAATCTTTATGAAAGTGCCTAGACTTATCACAGTTCCATCATTTTGCCTTGGACTTTCCAGAAGTGTTTTATTTTCCACAAGATTTCGATCTATCCTTTATAAATTTGTTGTCCTTTTAGGTCAACTTTCAAAGAACAACTATACTAGGGTTTTACCATTCTTTGGAAAAATAGGAATGAAATAAAACTTTTAGGGAAATGCCCCAAACCAATAGTGCATGAGTTGGAGACTTGAGTGTACAGTACTCAATTATCAATTGACACATCTCTTTACATCTTCACCTATCATTGAATCATCTAGAGATAATTCTTATGCATCATAGTAATCTATCATAACCATTTTAGCCATGATCTCCTTACACACAATTCAAGATGCTAACACATACAAGTGGAGTGACACATCAACATGCCAACTAGACATGTACACTTACACTTAATTACATTATTTGGAAAAAATAAAATTATAAAATAAATAATAAGAATAGAAATTATTCAAGGTTGAGACACTTTATTCCTAATAGAAACAACCCCTTGGTGTGGGACAACCTTTGTGTAAAGAATGATTCACTATTTCATAGGTTTCACTCTATGCCCATTATGAAATGCAAAAACCTTTATGCTCTTCCCCATGGTTTCCTTTTATTTTATCTATATGTGTTGAAAGCACTTAATTTTGCTACATTTTCTATAGTTTTATGCCGTGTATCCCTTTAATGATCAAAAACCCTAGTTTCTTTTTCATTTTTATAAAATCCTTCTAGGTGTCCTTACAAAATGGTGATAATCAATGGTTCAACTTTATAGGTGTGTGAAATGTCCTTCTCTATGGATATCTCTACTTATTAGATAATACAAATGTAATTTCTATGATTCCCTTTTTTCTAGAAAATGAGAGCATAAATATCATTGTATTCATTTGTAAAACATTCTATTTTGACCAAATTCATTAGGTTTGTTTTCTCTTTATATTTATCTTTCTCTTTAGTTCTCCTAGTATACATGGTTCTTATTTTTCTCATATTTGGTATGTTCACTAATTTTTGCCCCTTTCAAATGTTTAATTTGATAGTAGATAGGTCATGAAACACATTGTGAATGGAATCTTGATAAGGGTGATGAACTCTAATTTAGTTATGTTATCAATGATTTCCAAAGCATCTTTATAGTTAAATAACCTTTATATAAAACTAGTCTTAGATAAGGTTTACAACCAATAATCAACATGAGCACCACTTAGAATTCCTATATTCCTCAAATCACACAAATTTTTCAGTACACCACTATTGAAAACTACAATTGTTATAAAGAATTTCCCCATGAATTTAGCTTTGTAGAGGGTTGTATAAGAAATATTTATGATGAAGATTAGCAAAAGGAAATAAGAGAAAGTGGTTAGCATTTAAATAAGGGTTGGATGGAATATGGAAATTAGAACCAAGTTGGAATCCTTTGAAGTTTATGACAATCAATTTTGTTGAATTTCTTTAATAATATTTATGTCGCACTGAGGTAGAAGATGAGAATAATTAAAGCCATTCAAATTATCTCCTTGTGTTACAAAGGCTTCAAAGTAAACAAGGGAGGGAAGGAAGAAATAAGAGATATCCCTCATAAGGCTTTCCATGTTATCATAAGAAACATTTAAAAGAACAAGGTGTGAACAATTTAGTGATTCTATTTCAAAGGGGGAGGAAAGAAGGAAAAAGAAAGGAAAGAACATCATGAGTAGAAGTAGGCCATCTTCCCCCACTCTTAGTCTATTAGAAGGAATAAATATATTAGATCCACATAACCCTCCTAGGAGGGAACCACCTCCAATGCCACTCCCACTTTCCCCTACAAAAGTAATTCAATAGAAGGAAATTAAAATTGAATCAAGGAAAGGTGAAGATGACAATTCTATCCCAATCATGTAAGTTTCAACTTATACTATAACTAATGAAGGGGATATCATAGTTGTCCTTGGAGTAGATGTATAGACTAGTATTCCTACCCTTCCTATTCTACCCTTTCCATATTTAACATCCTTAGAAGTACAGGGCCAAGTCCATAGGGACTTGAGGATCAAGAAATGAACAAAGCTTTTGATGATGGATTTTTCAAGACTCCTACCTCTTAGAAATTTATGTGGAAAAGGAACATTGAGGAGTACCAAGGATATTTGAGGAAAGAAAGGATCATAAACCTAATTTATCTTGATAGGAAATTGTTGATGAGATTAAATTGAAAAGTCAGAAGGAAATGTAGGCCTTGACACCATAACAAGGAAGAAGAATTGCACATGAGGGTGGTGTCTTAATTTTTCCTTACTAGAATATTATAGATGTGGCATTCGATGGTATAACAAAGAGTGTGAGATTACATGGCATCAAGTAAAAATAGGTTTAGATTGCACTAAAAGGTGCATATCATATCAATAGTTATTCCATCATGGCTATTTGGTCCCTTACACCTATATCAAAGAGAGTTGATATATCTAACATCAAAATAGGATTGAAATGTATTTTGATCTATTAGAGGGTTGTAGATATAGGAGGTGTGCAAGTAGCTTTATATAACCTAGAGTCAATTTATTATTGATTTGTTAGGGTTTACCTATATAAAATGTTACCAAACTACTCACCTAAGAGCCTAATAAGTATCTAACTCATATGAATATAGTTTAAATGACCTTGGACCACCTAAAAAATTGTTCTCTTTAAACCTTTATCCACTTTTTTCTTTGCAAAATAAATATAGGTGTACCTATAACCTTCCTTCAATTTTTTTGTAGATGGCTAGTGCTTACAAAGGTCATCTACAACTATACATAGAAAAGATACTTGGTAGAAGCTAACCATGTATTTAACATTAGTAAAAAGTTGAGTACAAGACTATTTAATCAATTTCCTTAATACTAAAAAATTAAATAATGAAGATCATAGTTTTTTTAAAAGATTTTATTGTGAAAGTTAAGAAGATTGGTAATATAGAAACCAAACTAGACTAATAGATATACAATAAAGAATGATAGATATAATTATGCATTTTGGAATGACTTCCTAGCGATAAGAACCAAACTTACTCTTTTGTATTGGGACATTGCCCTTTTTAGAAAGATATACTTGCTCCTCTTTGTAAAATGCTCCCTAATGCTTTAAAATAAGAATTATTTGGGGAAACATTCTAATATTTTTCAGTACTAGATGGCATTGGGTCTAAGTGATCAACCTTGGCCATGTTGTTGTTCTTTGCAACACTTGTATCTTGCTAGCTCAAAAATAGTTTTGAAGGCATGGTTGGTAGTATGTGTTCCTCTACCTTGACCTATTGTTACATAGATTCCTCATCTATTAGTAGCATATCATGTACATGAACCTGCAAGGGGTGAAGATTTATAGATCTAAACTTTCAAAGTTTTATCTAGTAGGCTTGTGTGCTTCATATGCTTACACCTAAGAAAGCTCAAGCATCATCTCTCAATTTTCTATAGCAATACCTTTTGTAAGGTCTTCTAAACATTTCTTGCGCAAAATGCCTCCCATTGTGGGGAGTGAAAGAGATCTTGATGGTATTCATCTTGTTAATCCTAGAGATAAGATTGTTAATCTTGGGCTTGGATGTATTGGAGGGGGGCATATTTAACATACTCACAACCTAATATGAAATGGTAACTTAGAGAAAAATAAGCCTCTTAGTTGCTTGGGAAATCATGTTAGTATTGTGACTGAGGTATAAAATGTTCATGACATGGGGGGAAGTATTAGGCTCTTCTTTGGAAAATTTTTGAGGGTGCAAGAAATCAAATCATGTCGCTACCAAGTAACTATAGGGATGGAATGAATGGTTCCAAAACTATCCAATATTTACCAAAAATTCCATATTTATGTTGATAACCTTATTGTTAAGTGTGATCATGAAATGTTGTGTATTTCATTGTGGCTATTAGTAGGAGGATAGGGTCCATATTTTTCTTGAATCTATACACAACCATTTATTAATTTGAGATATGTTGCTCTTAGTGGCTAGGTTAATCAATAATCAAAAGAAGGGAAAACTTGGTATTTCAATGGGATATGTCACCCCTATGGAAAATTTCCATTGACATGTCTTGCATGCTTCATTGAAATGTAGATACACAATATCAATAGCTATGAGTATCATGTTTTGTTGATAACTTTGATCAGTCCAACTTCATACTATCCCTTATTTCTATTATGGAACTTCTATTTTATCCCAATAAAAAATGAAGAAAATAAAATTTTTTTCATTTAATTGTCCATAAATTTCCTTGCCAAGTGGCTATGGTCAATTGATTTAATGCTACATATGTGTTAACATACCATATAAACTATCTTCATGGTTTTTTTTCATCAATGACATGATTTCATTGTTTGCAACCATGACACATTACCAAATCAAATTTTTTACTATTGAATGAATTATTTCTATTTCTAATCATGACACAAGTGCATCATGATTCTTATTTATTATTTTTAAGGCATTTTTTGGCCCCTCTTATCTTATGGACACAATCATTTGGCTTTTCCTACCACTTTGTTGGCATGAAAGGAAAATGTTATGTAACATTCTCTTATGCATAGTTATAGCATCATGGAAAATTGACAAATATTATTGGTCACATGTATTACTAGTGTTCGCAATATTTTAAATTGTTGGTTATGGTGGTATTGACCAATTGACTATTATGTCAATTGATAGTCCAACACCGCATGTATTTTTGTAGCATAACATTGTGTTCAATTTTTTTGACTATTGAAAATAAATGGTTTGGTACCTTTTTTAATTGCACATTCAAAGTAGTATGCAATATCAAACAATGTATCCCCTGATCTTAGCATATATGATTTAATACATAAATATGAGTTGTGTAAGTCATTGCCAATCTATCCCTCCAAAGATGCATAAGAACCCAAAGAAGTGAGATAATTTTATGAGGCTACAAGTACATGTTTTGTCCCCTAATTTTCAATCTATTCTCCATAAAATTCCCTTCACTAATTACAACATAGATTCAAAATAAGAGAATGGATAGAATCACTTCATAACAATGTGAAATTTATTAAAAATTTTGAAAAAAAGAAGATACATACCACAAAAATTCCAAATAAAGAAACTCCTTGCTAGGAGTAATGTGATAAATTTCTCCTTACACAATATCTTTTATATCCTCTTGTCCACCTATGACATGTATCCTATTTCTCCTTAGATTGACTTAGAATGAAGGAAATATAGTTCATAATGTGATGATATAATATGAATGTTTAGTGTTGTAGCATACACACCATGAGATTAGTTTTTTAAAGGTGATGTCTTGTCATGATTTTAACATTGATGTTATCATAACTTTGACATTTTCTTTCTTATCATAAGCACTACATCATGTAGGAATGGGATATATCATATTGTGCCATAGAAATGTCTAAAATGTAAATCTTACCAAGGAGGACACGATTTTTTTTTTTTCAAACCTCCAAGTGTACCCCTTGGTAGGATTTATGTTTTAGTTTATGTTTTAGCCAAGCATGTAATTTTATGTGCCTAATAGATATACATCTAACTTTTCTTAACATATAGTAGATATATTAGACATATATATAGAAATGAAATGCAAGCACCAAAAACTAGTTTTAAATACAAAACTAGGTAGTTGATGGAGACACAACCAAAGACCAGAATGAACACACAGGAAAAGGGAAATATTATTATCAATGAAAAATGCCTTATTGGCTTACAATAGTATGATTCTAGAGAAAGAAATCCTCTGCACAACACCTTCTCTCTCACTCCACTGAGAACTACCTTTACAATGCTAGAAGTGTTCTTATATAAGCCCCATATGGTTTAGGGTCAAGAATACATTCTAGAATATGCCAGTTGGCATCCACCGCCAAAAAAGAAGGTTCCAAAAGCCGCATTAGAAGTTGGTGTAAAATTAGAAGAATCCACAAATGGTAGTCCAACTTTTGGGATGCATAACTTTTGAACCGTGACTCCAATTGACAAACCGTTTACATTTCTAGAAAGCTCTTGAAGTGCCCTATAGCCCTATGGACCAGCTTAGCTCATCCCCCATTTTTTGGCCCCATACAAGGCCTTTTAGTGCCCCAAATCTGAGTTTGAAGTGCTCTTAGGAGGTCTCCAAGAAAAATAAAACTACAATAATTTTCTAACCGTAAAGCCCTTTAACCTGATTCATTTTTGTGGAGCATTTTAAATTACAAGTATAATCATCCCTCCAACTTAAACCCTCTAACTCATCATAATTTTGGCTCAATTACAAAATAACTCATTTTTTGCATTTATACGTATGCTAAGGTGCTTAAGGTTCTTAAAAACTATAACCCCAAAAACTAATAGTGGAACTATGAGAGTTGGAAACTTTATTTGACCCAAAAGGGTATCTAAAAATAAAAACACATTAAAGAAAAACTATCTCTAAGCATATTTTTTGCATGATACAGGATTTCCCTTACACCACTAGATGCTCCTAAGTTAGACACCTAGGGTAGATTGAAAAGTGACCCTATCACTTTATGGTAGAGGAAAACCCAAATGGGCAACCTCCACTACTGATATCCAAGTTAAGTCCTCTATTGGTCACCCTTTTCACTTCACCGCGTACTCTTCATACTGCCTATTTTTGGTATTCCTACCCACACAACTATCCAAAATCTCTTTTATCTCCTCCTTCTTAGAAGTAGGAATTGGACATGGCTCCAGCATCAACCTCTCAGCTGCACCATCATCATGATTTTTTTTAAATCTACAATGTTGAAGATAGGAGAAATGTGAATCCCATCTGGCAACTCCACCTCATATGCATTTCTTGAGTCATGGTTTTTCAAAATTTGGCAGGGGCCAAATTTCTTCATCTTCAACTTGTTGTAAGTACCCACTAGAAATTATTCCTTTCGTAAGTTTACCATAACGAAATCCCCTACTTGGAATTCCTTATGTCTCCTCCTTTGATCTTCCCTAGATTAATACTATTGATTCATCTTGGTAATGTGTGCATGGACCTCCTCATGTAGGCTCTTGACATGTTCAACAAATTATTTTGCCTTAACACTTGTCCTCTCCCCTTGCTCGATCTTTCTTAATTCTAGTGTAGTCCTTAGGTTATTGTCGTACATAATTTGGAATGGTGATCTACCAGTACTCCAATTTACAAAATTATTGTAAGCCAATTTTTCATGTGGTAGAATCAAATCCCATCATTTAGGTTTATCTCCCACTAAACACCTCAAAAAAATGCCCAGACTTCTACTTACCACTTCTATCTATCCATCAGTTTATGAATGATGTGTAGAACTAAACTTCAATTTTGTCCTCAACTTCTTCCATAAAGTCCTCTAGAAATACCCCACAAATTTAGTATCTCTATCAAAAACAATACTCTTTGGGAGACCATGTAGTCTCACCACCTCTCTGATTTTTTTTTTACAATATGTACATCATCATGAGTCTTGTGGCATGGAATGAAATGTGCCATCTTGGAGAACCTATCAACTACCAAAAATACTGAGTCATTACCCCTTTGTGTCCTCGGAAATCCAAGAACAAAATCCATACTTATGTCCTCCCATGGCTTCAATGGAATAGGTAATGGCTAATGGAGTCTAGTATTGTGATTAAATCCCTTAGTTTCTTGACATACTTGACAACTCTGTAAAAACTTCTTCACATCTTGTGACATTTGAGGCCAAAAATAATGTTCTTTAAGAATGGAAATGGTCTTATCTCAATCAACATGTCCTATCATCCTCCCACGATGCTTCTCCTTGATAAATTTTTCCCTCATGGAACTCCTTAGAATGCATAATTGACTGCCCTTGAATAACATACCATCTTGAATCAGATAATCTAGCAACCTAGTTCTATTTATAGTAACAGGTTCTTTACAAGCCTTCCATGCTTTAGCAAAATTAGGATCCTTAGGGTATAAATTCTTGAGTTAATCAAACCCAACCACTTCAACCTATATTATTTCCAGCAACAACTGTCTCCTACTCAATGCATCTACAACCCTATTGGACCTTCCACTTCTATGTTTCAACAAAAATGTATAAGTCTACATGAACTCTATCCACTTCAAATGTCTCTGGTTCAATTTACCTTGGCTATTTATGTATTGCAATGCCTAGTGATCAATATAAAAGAAAAATTATTTTGGCAATAAATAATGCCTCCATTTCTTTAAGGCCTAAATGTTTGCATGGAACTCCTGATCATAAACAAAATACTTCTTTGCATCATTCAATTTTTCACTAAAATATGCAACAGGATTACCTTCTTGGCTCAATATAGCCCCAATAGCACTGCCACTAGCATCACAATCTACCTAGAACACTTTACTAAAATTAGGAAGTGCCAACACTAGTTGTTTTGTCACCTTCTTCTTCAACAATTCAAAACTCCTTACAGCTGTTGTAGTCCACTTGAACTCTTTTCTATCCCCTCTTATTGTTTCAATTAGGGGTGAACATATGCCATTGAAATTCTTAATGAACTTCTGGTAAAAACTAACCAAACCATGAAATGATCTCACCTCAGTAGTAAACCTTGGAGTAGGCCATTCCAAGATGCCTTTTATGTTCTTTGGATCCATTTTGAGACCTTCAGATGATACAACAAACCCCAAGTAGACTAAATCTTTTTTTTACAAAGCCACATTTCTTCAAATTAATCAACACTTTCTCTTCCCTCAACCTTTCAAGGACTCTACAAATGTGCAATAAATGTTCATCCAAAGTCTTTCTGAAAATTAAAATATCATCCAAATAGACAATAACAAATTTTCCCAAAAATTTCTTTAGTACCTCATTCATAAACCGCATGAAGGTGCTTGGCATGTTGGTCAGTCCAAAGGGCATGACTAGCCACTCATACAAACCCTCCTTGGTCTTGAATGTAGTCTTCCACTCATTTCCCTCTTATATCCATATCTGGTGATAGCCACTCTTGAGATCTATCTTTGTGAAGTACTGAGCTCCACTCAAGTAGTCCATAAGATCATCCATTCTTGGCAAAGGGAACTGATACTTGATGGTTATTTTGTTTATAGCTCGAGAGTCTATGCACATTCTCCACTCTCCATCCTTCTTTGGTGCTAGTACTAAAAGTACTACACAAGGACTCAAGCTCTCTCGAATCAACCCCTTCCTCAATAGCTCTTGAAGTTGTTTTTTTAGCTCCTTAGTCTTAGTTGGAGTCACCCTATGAGCAGCCTTGTTAGGAAAATTAGCTCCAAGGATTAAATCTATCTGATGACTGATATGCCTTACTGGTGGCAACCCTTTTGGAATATTATCAAAGATGATATATCCATACTCACTTAATAGGGCTAAAACTTCAAGTAGAATTTCACTACTACCTCCCTTATCTTTTCTAAGAATTAAAGCATAACACATACACTGATGTTTCATACCATCCAAAAAATTTCTTCCATGAACAAGACATATCCTAGCACTAATGCATACCTTTTCACCTTCCTTTATCAAGGGCTTCAGTTTGTGTTGAACTCCATCCTTTGTTAGAGAGTATGTATTTGCATGACCATCATGTACAACATGTCTATCAAATTTCCACAGTCTTCCCAACAATAAATGGCAGACATCCATTGGAATGATGTCACAAAGAACTTCATCATGGTAACTCCCAATATTGAACTTCACGAAACATTATTCATTGACGAGGACCTTATGATAATCCTTCACCCAAGAAATCTATTAGGCTTAGGGGTGTTTCTCCCTCTTGAGCTTTAGCTTAGAGACCATCTCCTCAAACACCAAGTTGTCAATGCTACCACCATCAACAATCACATCACAACACTTACCCTCACACTTGCACTAGGTATGAAACAAACTCCTTTATCCAGGTTTGGTCTCACCACTTAATAAGACCCTTTCATTTACAGAAACATCTCCTCTTTTTGCATTCTTAGAATCTGATGATTGTGCATCCTCATCCACATGAGCAACCCTTGCTTGACCATCAGTTATCCTATTTTTCCTTCCTTTTCATTGAGGGCATTCAAAGGCATGATGACCTTCTTCATTGCAATGAAAATAGGTACCATGGAATCCTCCTCTTCCTAATCCTTGTCCATGTCCTTTACCTCTTCCTCTTTGATCTCCAAAGTTTTGATCATGAGAGTGGTTGAAATCATCATTTCTCTAGTTTCTACTAGTACCCACATCTTCATTTTTCTTTTGGGTCTCATTTCAACCTCCAAATGACCTTTTGCCGCCCCTTCCTCCCTGACTTCACCCTCTTTGCCTTCCCTCAAACCTTTTATTTAGCTTCTCTTCAACTTGTAGGCAAATTGGTATGCCTCTTCAATGCTAGTCATTCTAACTGACTTAACTCCTCCTAAATGCTAGGTCGTAATCCACTAAGGTAACTGGCAACCTTCTCTTTATTTACTTCTGCATGCCCTACCTTAATAAGAAGTCAATAAAATTGCTCTATATATTCCTAGACAAATTTTCTTGGTTTCTTTAATCCTTGCATTTTCTTGAACAAATCAAGCTCATAATCAACATGAATGAATTGCTTCTTTAATTTGTCCACCATGTGATCCCATCATGTGATTTTCTCCTTTCCTCTTCTATTTCTTTCCATCTAAATCTCTTGCCACCAAATTTTGGCATGGCCTTTCATTTTGGCCTTTGCAAACTTAAACCTATCTGGATCCCTAATATCCTCATACTCAAAATACTCCTCTAGTTCATTGATCCATTTGATCAACTCATCTAGGTTTAGATTTCCTGAAAACATATCCACATCAATTTTAGGTCTTTTCCAAGCTTAGAAATGGCCCTAAAAAGCCTCTCCTCTACTTGATTTAGGACTTCCTCATTGCCTTCCCCTTCTTATCCAATATTTTCTTCTTCTTCATTTTCTTCCTTACTTTCATTGCTTGTAGCAACATTTAGTCCTCTATGGATCATCTCCTAAAATGGTTGAACTTGTCTCTGGAGGGCTTTAACCTCAGTAGTAACAACTCTGGCCCTTCCACCATGTTCCCTTTATGGAGGCATCTTCTTGTCTCAAAATCACAACCTCACAGTCCTGGTGTGAACTACCTCATAGTCGGTGCTTTGTCTATACACTTAGAAAAATTTGCTCCGATACCACTTGATGGAGACACAACCAAAGACCAAAATGAACACACAGGAAAAGGGAAATATTATTATCAATGAAAAATTAACTATGAGCTTACAATAGTGTGATTCTAGAGAAAGAAATCCTCCATACAACACCTTCTCTCTCACCCCACTGAGAATTGCCTTTACAATACCAAAAGTATTCTTAAATAAGCCCCAAATGGTTTAGGGTTAGGAATACATTCTAGAATATGCTAGTTGGCATCCATCACCAAAATAGAAGGTTCCAAAAGTCACGTTAGAAGTTAGTATACAATTAGAAGAATCTAGAAATGATAGTCCATCTTCTGGGAGGCATAACTTTTGAACCATGATAGTGATTAACGAACCGTTTACATTTTTGGAAAGCTCTCAAGGCACTCTACATCCCTATGGACCAGCTTTTCTTTTCCCCCATTTTTTAGCCCTATACAAGGCCATTTAGTGCCCCAAATCTGACTTTGAAGCACTCTTAGGAGGTCTCTAGGAAAATTAAAATTGTAATAACTTTCTAACCGTAAAGCCTTTTGACTTGATTCTTTTTCTAGAGAATTTTAAATTACAAGTATAATAATCCCTCCAACTTACACCTTCTAACTCATCATAATTTTGGCTCAATTACAAAATAACTCATTTTCTACATTTACATGTATCCCAAGGTGCTTAAGGTGCTTAAAAACTCTAACCCAGGAAACTAATAGTGGAACTGTGAGAATTTGAACCTTTATTTGACTGAAATGGGTTCAAAAAATAAAAACACATTAAACAAAAACTATCTCTAAGTATATTTTTTGGGTGATACAAGATTGCCCTTACACCACTAGATGCTCCTGCATCAGTAATTGTCTATCTTGACTCAAAAAATGACCTTGTCTTAGTGTGCCACATTAGGTGAGTATGGTATATATCATTCTACCTATGTCATATGTCATTTTGTGTGTTTGAATAGGTAAAGCTCTGCTTACAAGACTAAGTGTTGATTTCAAAATTTGTAACAATTAAGTCATGATATGTTAACATGACTTCCTAATTAACTTAATGTGGTGACATATAATACAACCTTAATAATGTACATAATAGGAGATTAGGGTTTTAAATCAATGAACTCAGAGAAAAATTTATATTAAACTATTCTCCATAGTCATTCGAGCAGCTAGTTGTCCAAAACTCTTTCCATCATCTAGAATCATCATCATTTCAAAATTTGTAATGGACTTAATGGTATAAGGAAGTTGTGAAGTTGTTGGTTGTGTACACAACTAGGATAGGCTTATTTATTATAACATAATAAATTGAATATGATATTATAGCTCTAACCACATAAGACCACATGATTAATATTTGAACCATTCCCACCCTTTCTTCTAAACTACATGGTGTAACCTTTTCTTTTCTGATATTCTTCTTTTTGGAAACCCCTCCCACCTACATTATTGAATGTCATTTTTATCCATTAAAGTGTTTTCAACTAAAAATAGAAGTCATTTTTGTTGGACACCATCCCCCGGCCAATGGATGCACATTGCATGGCCATGCGTGTCAAGGAATGTCATTTTTTCTTGCTCCCCATGTAACATGAGTGTTTTTTATGTTAGGATAGAATTCTCTAGGATAGATGGCTCTATGAATGAGGGGGGAATTTAGTCTATGATTATTGTCATGGAAGAGATTAAAGTTTAATTTTAACATTCTAGATAATGTTTGTAAGGGAAAATTAAATTAATGAGTAACCATTCTTCAGGGGTATCGTACATTCAAAATTAATTGTCCTACTCGGTATTCTACAAAGGGGATTCTAAGTGTTAGCTTATAATAATTAGGAAAAAATTACGTTTAATAAGTAAATATAATAACATTATTTAATAAATCATAGTATTGCAATTGAATTTCTTTGGTAAAGATAAATAAAACTATAGTGTTGATTTTCTAGAATATATTACCTAAACCTAGGGTAGTTGGCTAAATTGGTTAGTGATTCTAAATGCTTAAAATTTAATTAAAAATTGATTAAATCTATTAAATAGAGTTAATTAAATAAATATTATATTCTAATAATAGTTAGCAATTAATGAATAAAGCCTTATGTTTAAAAAATAATAATAATTAAATTCTCTAAAGGGAAATTGAACTAGAGAAATAAATATTCCCCATAAGTGTCATCCAAACTCATATTGGATTATTGAATAATTAGAGTTTAACTAACTCACCAGTTAGTAATTATTAAATATTTACAATTTTGATAAGGTGGAAAACATAATTGTTTTAGCCAACTCAAGGAAGACTTCTACCTAGTTAAACTACAACCTTGTTTGATGATAATAATAAAAATTGATGATGTACTTCCTTAATTTTAAAGTAAAAGGGAAATATTATCTAATCTTTGTATTAAGATTAAAGTCTATTTGGCCTTATGATTGGAAATCTAACATTGATTAGAGTTTTTAGATATATTATTAATTAGGTTACTAATAAGTAATTAAATACCAACATGTTGAATGTAGAAATTTAAACTAAATTAAGTAAATTAATTTAATTCAACCATTAATGAGGCTAGACTCCACCCATTATTAGTGTTAGAACAAGTTTAGATGTTATTACCTTAAGATGGATTGTAAATGTAATTAATTGGTAGATTAATGCTAAGTAAAATTTTAATACCCTAGTGCCCTCTAACCCTATTTTAAATTTGAATTTAAAAGGGGGAAATCTAAACATTATTATGCATCAATTGGAATGGAAACTTGGTAGAATTTTCATTTGGCCCTTAGGAATAGTATCCAACTTTACAATAACTAGAGGGGGTGGGTGATTGAGTTATCCAAGGTCCAGATGTACAAATAAAAATTTTCAATGCTTAGTAGACCCATATCCATAAAACCTTAATATGCATGCATCCATTAGATCATACAATAGTTAAGCTTCAAGCAGGTTTTTGTCCTAGGTCAAAACAACTTAGATAAATGTAAACATGAAAAAAAAAAAGAACATTCACACAATTTGACCCAAGGACTTTATGTGGAAACCCAATTTGGGAAAAATCACTAGTAACATGCTATTGATTCTCACTCTTCTGAAGTGATGGCTTGTGAAAGGCCATACCTATTAAAGTTTATAATACACATGGTTAAATGTGACTTGATTAAAGGATTTCAATCACCCTATTAGGAGTGGGCCTTACTAAATGACTTTAGACCATTCCATTAGAATGCCACCCAATTAAAGTATTTATAAATGATTGTTAGGTCAACCTTAATCCAAAGGATTTACCCTAGACTGATACAATGATTAGAAAGAGATAGTAATGCTTGATCTCATAACAAATCAAAACTCACTTGCAAATTACATATCTATGTTTCAGTCCTCCATTCTACTTGACATTCATACTCTTTAGCTCTGATAGCTTATTTTCCCTTCAAGAATTCATACTCTTAAGTCCTCTCTCTTTGCATAACAACTACAGTCTCTTTTGTTCAGCTACTGAATGAAGCAATACCCTAGATTCCTTGTCTTTCTTAGGTTCTTGCACATGACAACCTTTTCTTCTAACCAACTATCTTTATAAATAGAGAATTTAGATCTATTCCCTCTTAATCACAATCATTCATTTAAGGGTTAGGTAAAATTAGGTAGGATTCAATTAATTTACCCACTTCTCTATTTGGTTCCTCTAGAGACTTCTTCTATAATCTTCCTTATCTTCACCACAAAATGGTTTACCTTGAATTCTATGCCTCCAGCTCATCATAGTTATTTTCTACACGCTTCACAAAATTCAATAAAATAATATATTTGGCTTAGATTCATCAAATCTTCAATTTAATACTATTTTTTGTCACTTGACATCTATATTATTTTGTCACTTAGCCAACACTAGTTCACTTAGCAAAAGTTTATTGATGCTCAACACCAACTAAACTTTACTTAGCATATACTAAAAATCACCTGGCTTGCATTATTTTTCATCTTTTATTGGCACCTCTTAATTTTCATTTGGCTTCTACTAATTTCTTCTCATCTTATACTGATTTCTTAGCAAGGCCTAGTAGACATTTTTCTTACTTGATCTTCTTCTAGTCTCAACTTGAGTAATCTTTCATTTCAGAGTTCAAGTAGATAAACAATACACTATATTATCAATGTCTTATTTGGTCTTAGTTCTTCTTTTACATACCAAATAACTCAACCTTTATCTATAGGCTATTATTATGTCCTCTTTTCAAATCCTCTTTAGCAATTAACTAAATAATAGCTTTCAAACCAAAAAGAAATTGTCTCACTAGCAGGTAGTAGGTTTCACATCATTGACAAAATAATGATTCTTCCATTACAAGTTCTTCACTTCAAAAAAAAATCATATCAAAAATATCCCTCTTTGGCATTGATGGTAAACCAATACCAATAATAATACCAAAAATAAAATAATATCTTTGAAAAAGTTCTCCCTCTATTAATATATGTCCTTCCTCTATATAGGGTAATGTGCACTTTTTCAATCTCCTTCAATGTAACTCCCTTATATACCCTTATTAGATTGTTCTTCTCTTTCTCTATCTCCCTCTTTATGATATTTAGGTACCTATCTCCAATTATCTCCCTTAGTACTTATATCCCTCTATACTTATATCTCCCTCTTTGACAACAATGCCAAAGACTTGTCATCTCTATATGTAGATATAATCAATTTTAGGTTCTTCCTTTATCACCTTGCATGTGACTATAAGTCTTCTAATTCATCTCCTTCATTACTTTAGGTAGCTCCTAAAGTAAGATCCATTGCATCAAGTTGTAGGATAAAACATTTAGCTCAGTTTGTGTAGAGCACTACTCATGCTTCTTAAGTAGATCTGGATAGGAGTTTCAGCCTTAGTTTACCTCTAAGATATTCATGTGCATACTAAGGTAAAGAATTTGTTAATATATCAACTATTTGTTCTTTTGTATTCACATATTCCATCCTCACTTCTATGTCTTAAACCAACTCTCTCAAGTAAAGGTACTTGATTGTAATGTGCTTAGTCTTTGTGTGCATCACAAAGTTCTTTGATATGTTTATAGAACTTGTGTCATCACAATAATGTACCAAAGGTTCAGTGATTTCCTCCTTCATACCTTTGATTAATTTTTTAATCCATACCACATTTGTACAATTTATTATAGCAGCCACATATTTAGCTTCAGTAGTGGATTGAGATATACAATTTCATTTCTTAGTAGTCCAAGTGATTAATATCTTTCCTAAGAAAAATGCTCCACTACTTGTGCTCTTTCTATCATCAATGTTTCTAGCCCAATGAACATCTGTATAGGCTCTTAACTCAAATTTTCATTTTTCTTGTAGTATAGACCATAGTCTTTTGTTGCTTTCAAATATCTCATAATTCTCTTAACAATAATCAAATGATTCTCCTTAGGATTGCAAAAAATCTTGCAACAATCCCAACAACTAATGTGATGTCAAGTCTACTATGTACTACATATAGAAACTTTCCAATCATAGAACTATACAATGTTTGATTCACATTAGAAAAATCATCATTCTTTGATAGTTTGTGCCTTGTGACCATAGGTGTACTAACTATTTTTGAATCCTCCAATGCAAAAAATATCAATATTTCCTTCACATATAGACTGAGTGATGTATATACCATATTTCATCCGATATACCTACAAACCAACAAAGAACTTGATTTCTCCAAATATAGACATCTCAATTTGTTTCTTCATTTCATTTACAAATGCCTTGCATAATATATCTTGACCTCCAAATATGATATCATCAACAAAAATTTCAGCTAGTAAAATACCTTTATCTCCTCATATCTTCAAGTACAAATTGTTGTTATCATCAGTCTTCTCAAAACCAATCTTCACAAGATAATTGTAAAGCCTCTCATACAATGATCTTGGGGCTTTCTCTAAACCATATAAATCTTTTTGTAGTCTACATACCATGTTCTTGTTGTTTGTATCAACAAATCCTTTAGGTTATTTTATGTAAACTTATTCTTTTAATATAAAATTTATAAATGCTATCTTTACATCCAATTGATAAACTTTGGAATATTTTTATGCAAAGTAAGTAAGCAGAGTTCTTACTCCTTCCAATCTTGCAACTGGGGCAAATATTTCTCCATAGTCTATTCCTTCTTCTTGTGCCTACCTCTTGCAAACTAACCTTGCCTTATTCCTTATGAATTCACCATTTTCATCTAACTCATTTCTATACACCCACTTGTTTCCAATCACATTCTTGTTCTCTGGTCTCAGAACTAGAGTCCATGTCGTGTACTTCTTAATCTGATAAATCTCTTCTTTCATGGCTTTACTCTAGTCTTTATTCTCTAAGGCATCTTTCACTATCTTAGGCTTATGCATGCTCAAAAAATATGTATAACTTCTTAGGCTATTCCTTGTCATTGGTCTATCATCTTTATCTCCAATAATTTTTTCAACAAGGTGATGCCTTTTGACATAATTTCACAATCTTGGTTCTACTCTTCTTTCTTCAATAGATCTGTCAACTTTAGAATCACTATGTAATTCTCTATCAGGTAGAGAGACATTCCTTTCATGTACACTTTTCTCAAAATTGGAATCTATCTCAGCTTCTATCTGCAACCCAGTTCCTAAATGCAATTAGAAATTCATTGTATGTGACTCGATAGTCACAAAAAATTGTTGTTGATTTCCAACTCGGTTTACAACATTTTCATCAGTAGGCATACTTTCATAAAATTATATAAAGATTTTTTACTCTTCAAGTTCCTTCATAGGTTCAACTTTATGTACCCTTGTATATTCATCAAACTTCACATTTGCACATTCCACAACTTTGTTAGCATTAGTATTCAAACACTTATAAGCTTTACTTCTTGTGGAATATCCAAGGAATATACCTTCTTCACTTTTAGCATCTAATTTACCATTCTTTAAATCCTTAAGAATGTAGCACTTTCTTCCAAATACCTTAAAATATTTTCCATTGGGTGAGTATCCATACCATAATTCAAAAGGTGTTGAATTAGAACCTTTCTTCACTTGTACATAGTTCAAGGTATAGATAGTTGTACTTACAACTTCTCTCCAATTTTTTAAAGAAACATTCTTCTCCATCATGAGTGTTATAGCACAATAAATTATAGATCTATTCCTCCTTTTAGCAATCCCATTTTGTGGAGGGGTTCTAGGTGCAAAAGTTAGTCTCTTGATTCCTCTATCATTACAGAACATCTCAAACTCATTTATGTAAAGTCTCCACCTCTATCATATCTCAGACATTTTGAGCTTTTGCCTATCTCCTTTCCAACTCTAGATAATTACCACTTAAATATTTGGAAAGCATCAAATTTCTATTTTAGAAACACAACTATCATCATCCTAGAATAATATCAATGAATAGGATAATGTACTTGTCACCTTTGTAGCTTTGCACATTAATTGGTCCACACAAATCATTATGAAGTAAATCTAGAATTTCTTTATAGGTTTGAGTCTTACTTTTAAAAATAGATTTTGTCATCTTGCCTAACTAACATTCTTTGCAAATCATATTCTCAAGTTTATTTAGTTTAGGAAAACCTTTAACTCTTTTCATGTTACTGATACTAACTAAGTTATCAAAGTTTACATAACATAACATAACATCTTATGCCATATCAACACATCATCAAATTATACAACAAGAAAAGTAGCATCATTCATATCAAAATAAAATAGATTACCTCTTTTTTAATCACCTTTTCCAATTAGTTTCTAATTAGTGTTATAGATCTTTTCTATCTTGTTCTCAAACTCAACTTAGCAACCTAAACTATTCAGTTGTGACACACTCAACAAGTTATAGTTATGTCCTTCTATATTAATAAGAATTGTCACACATGATCTTTTCTATGAGCTTGATTGATCCTTTTCCTTTTATTAGACATGGTGCATCATTACCAAACCTTACACTATTTCCATCATAATAATCAAGGGTAATGGACTTACTTTGATCTCTAGTGATGTGATGTGAACACCCACTATCAATGATCCATCTCTCACTCTTGTTCACATAAGAAATTGGCATAGTTACCATATCCTCATTAGAATCATAATTTATTGCAACATATGCCACTTCATCATTAGGGTTTTTAGATCCATGTTTGGTTTCCTCTTCAACAATGTAGCAAGACTTATTTTCTTTATCTTTATAATCTTTTCTATCCTCATCTCTTTTACTTTTGTATTTGTCTACACTTCTATTGTTCTTCTTCTTTGGACATCTAGTAGCAATATGACCAACCTCATTGTAATTAAAGCACATGATAGGTAGTTTACCTTTGAATTTTCCTTTGCCTCTATGAAATCTCCTTGCTAGCAATGCTTCAAGTTGTTCTACACCCTCCTCATATGTATCACTATCACTAGGAACACATTTGACCTTTTTCTTCTTCTCTTTAGGTTCTTTTAATGATAGTTTAGCTTTGAAAGAATATATAACATTCATAGATTTGAAATTATCAAAATTAGAGATTTCAAAGGCTGTGAGTCTAACTATAAATTCTTCAAGGGACATATCTATTGGTGTTTCAAAACTACCAAGCAATAAAACACTTGATACGAGGATTCTAAAGATAAAACTTGTGCTAAGAGTTAGCAACCTCCTATAATCAACTAAGAATACTTTAGATTTGGACCAAACTTCAATAGAATAATAGGGATTCTCTACTCTTTAGGTTTTGCAAAACTAAGGCAAGTGCACTTGAGGAATATTTGGATATGCAACTAGTTTATGGTTCTTAATTTCAAATTATTATGATTAACATCATGCTTTCTACTTTACTTCTATCCCCTACAATAGAAAATGGTCACAATTCTTCCATACTTCACACATAATCCTTGAAAACAATAGCTAACAATGACATACAAGGGATTATTGCAAATAAGTGCTAACCAATAGTTTAAATCTTCATACAAGAAAGTAAAGATTGATTTGATTTATATTTGTGCTCTATGCAACCCCATGAACTCAAAAAATTGCATTCTAAGTAGTGATTAGTGCCTTATCTATTGGTACAGATAAATCACACTAGTAAAACTTGATCTATTCAATTTCCTTATAATTGAAATTATTAGCAGTTAACTCTAAATCTTCTTCTTATGAATATCCTCCCACACACCTAGAAAACCTATTAGTTCTATGAAAGCATTTATTTAATTCTTTATATTAAGAGAAATCAATGAATAGACATATAACCCATCAAAGCTACATTAAAATAAAAGAACATTATCCACTCATTCTCAAATCCTTAGATATATGAAATAGGAGTCAAAATTCATAAACATAGATATCTGTAGAACCTTCTTTTGTATTTATTTGCCTTGAAAACAATACTATTGACCTCATATTGGTTTTGACAAGTGTCTACACACTTATGTCATTTACTTAGTTTATGCCAAACAAGTAGTACATGCTGAGCACATGTATATAATAGAGCATGTCGAGTCCATGATGAGTGCCAAGTTGCTCATGTTCCAAATCACTTAAGTGTCAAGAAAATAGTGTATATTGAGTAATTTAGGAGCTGAGTAATTAGTTCATGGCGAGTGATATAGATGTCGAGTCATAGTAAAGAAAATAGTATATGCCAAGCACTAGAGACTTCAGATGCCAAGTGAGATATTTTGGTCATAGTTGTTTTTAATAGCACAAACAACTATTTAAACTATATTTTGAGACAACTTAAATATTGAATTACAATACTTTTGAAATAAGGATGAATTTAAAGCTAAAATCCCTTTGAAGTGCATGTAGCCAATCAGTTAAAGGGAAGGTTTAAGTAGAAAAATGGATGAATCATAGTCGTTGATTCATACGTAACCCTAAGTCACTTAAATACTCTTAAGGATGACAAACCTTAAACTATCAAAGGTGTATGAGGGAGAAAAAAGAGAAGTTTGCATACAAAAATAGAGCATTCATAGTGGCTAAGGAATTGTAATTTGAGATTGGATTGCAAAATTAGTTAAAAGAGAATAGATGAAGAGAAGATCATACAACAATGAGACATGATCAAGAAGGATCAAGAATACATCAATTTAGAGATGATCTATCATCAAGAAACCAAGTGCTAACCAAAAAATCATTGTTGAATCATTCTAGTAGGTGAATCAATTAAATCTCTTAATAAAGTAGTCCTAATAAGTCATATTGAAATCCTCTAACAAGATGCTTACTTAATTGGAGTTAAAGTCCTTTAACAAGTCACACTTTTAACAAGGTGAGATCTAATAGTCTTTGTAAGCCTTTAATAGGGAAGACCTTTCACAAGTTAGATCATGTCTCATGATCAAACATTGTAGCCTTCATTCGATATAGTTTATTATTGCAGTAGTGAAGATTTGTGGGTGTCATGCCCACCCCAATTTTACATTCTCATTACAGGGTTTATGGGTAATCATATCTGGTGTCATATGTGTGTGAATTCTTATATGTTTACATGATTTAGATGTACATGTTTTACATGGTATTTTAGTTTACTTAGTGAATGTATCAGGTAGATATGTGGTCAATGTTTTATGGATCAAAGTTTAAACTACTAATTCACACCCACACCAACCCCTCCCCCCCCCCCCACCCCTCCACCTCTGAAGTTTACCTTTCCTATTGTAATTCCAATAATTGGTATCAAAGCCTTATTCTCTAAAAGAGAATCTTTGTAGCTTTGAGGAAAGATCTTGAAATGGAAGTCTACAAGTTGGGAAAGATCATTAAGAACTAGAGAATTGAAATACAACTCATTCTACATTAACTGAATGAAGAAGGAGAAGAATTAAAGAAATTTTTGAAGAGAAGGAAGAAAATCTCTATTGAGGATAATGCCACACAATAAAAAGAGATGGTCACTGATAAGCTATTTGTTAATGGATACTTTAATGAATTTCATACAATAGTTATAGATCTAATGGAAAAGAATAGAACCCAAGCTGAGGAAATCAGAAATCTCTATAAGGATAAAACCTCAGACAAAAATAACAATTAAATGAAAATATAACCAATATTTGAAAGTAATAGATCACATAGAAAAGAACACAAGACACCAAGATTTAATGTGGTTCACCCAAACCCTGGGCTATGTCCACCAAACAACAACTCCAATGTTATTACAATCTAGTGATTACAACCTGATTACAATCTGTAATCCCTTATAGTTCAATACCATTGCAAGAACTAATATTTACATCACTCCTTATGAAAACACCTAAACCTAATCCCTTTTATACAAGTAATACAACAATCTCCCACTTGGGGATTGATCAAACTCAATACTAGACAACAATCTCCCACTTGGAGATTGATCCTATAGCAATATTGCTACCACATGAGGCTTCCATTGGATCAAACCACCCTAGATGCTATTGTGTGTGTATTCCTATTTAATCTAGAAGACCAATTGAAGATGAAGAGGAATTTAGCTTCTCCCTTTTCCCTAATTTTGTAAACATATCTACTAGATTTACATCTATATGTATCTTATCCAACTTTAATTATCTATCATCCAAAAATGACTGAATGAAATGGTACCACAACTAAATGTGTTTTTTCTTTGAATGCAAAGCTAAATTTTTGGCAAGATCAATGGCACTCTAGCATTCTATAAAAAAATAATTACCCCTCTGAGGGTGTCCTAATTCTTCCAAAATGAACTAAAGCCATATCATCTCTTTGGTTTCCTTTGTAGTAGCAACATACTCTGCCTCTATAGTAGATAAAACATTAACCTTTTGTAACCTAAAAACCTAGCTCATGGCTGCCCTACCCAGAATAAATACATAACTTGTAGTACTCCACCTAGTATTAATATCCCCTACCAACTCTGAGTCAACATAGCCTTGTAAATTAGTAGTAGAGCCCCCAAAGTATAAACAGTTACTGGATTTTCCTCTTAAATATTTAAGAATCCATTTGAATGCATTCCAACACTCAATTCCTTGATTACTCATATACCTGCTAATGACTCCCATTCCATGTGTAATATCTAGCCTTGTACATACTATGACATACATGAAACATCCTATAGCTAAAGCATAAGGTACCTTGGACATATTATCCTTCTCCTCTTGTGTCTTTGGACACGCTCCTTTGTCAACTTCAAATGACTAGGTAAAGGTGTGCTAACAACTTTAGCATTCTCCATAGAGAAACATTACAACACCTTCTCAAAATAATCCACTTGAGATAGTGTTAATTTCCTATTCTTCCTATCCCAACAAATCTTCATACCAAGGATTTTTTTTCTGCCTCCAAATCCATCATAGAAAATACATGTGCTAACTGGCATTTTAGCCTATTAATGTAATCCATGTTAGACCCAACTACAAGCATATCATCAACATATAAGCATAAAATAATGTAGTTGTCATCATCCAACCTCTTAAAAAAAACACAATGATCTAAATGAAACCTACTATATCCATTCTCTTGCATAAAAAATGTCAAATTTCATATACCACTATTGATGTGATTGCTTCAAGCCATATTAACTTTTTTGCAATCTACACACTAAGTTCTCCTTACCTTTGACTTCAAATCCCTATAGTTGAGCCATATATCTGTTCATCCAAATCACCATGAAGGAAGGTTATCTTAACATCAAGTTGTTGTTGTTTAGTGTGGAGCCTGATCAATCCTCAAGTGGGAAATTGTTAGATTATGGTGACTAATCAAGAAAGTACTATACATACTTCATAATTAGCCAACATTGTAGTTGACATATTATGGCCAACATATGGCCGACATGTTGTAACCCTAAAATGGATAAAATAATTGTATAAAAGGGTTTAGGGTTAGGTATTTTCATTATATTGTGATGTGAAATTGCTTCTTGCGGCGGTATTGAGTTGTAAGGGATTACAGATTGTAATCAGGTTGTAATCACTAGATTGTAATAAGATCAAACTTGTTGTTTGGTGGACGTAGCCTAAGGATTGGGTGAACCACGTTAAATCTTGGTGCCTTGTGTTCATTTCTATGTGATCTATTATTTTTTATTATTGGTTATATTTGCATGTAGTTTTTATTTCTATTCATGGTTTATCCTAACAAGTGGTATCACAGCCTAGTTGTTTTTTCAATTATCCTCTGTAGGAAAGTTTCATGATTGAGTGGGAGTCTCATGGTTGAGTGAGAGCAATGGAAGATGAGGCTAACCTGAGGGTTGATGGGTTTAATGGGCAGAACTTCTAGTTATGGAAGATGAAAATGGAAGATTATATGTATTAGAAGGATTTATGGAAGTCATTGGAAGGAAAAGCCAAGAATCAGGGAACTATGTTAGATGCTGAATGGGATCTTTTGGATAGAAAGGCACTTGGAAGCTTTCGGTTATGCTTGGCACCATTAGTGGCATTTAATATTACAAAAGCAAAGATGACAGAAGAGTTGATAAAAACCCTAGCGACATTGTATGAAAAGCCCTCCACTTCAAATAAGGTATTTCTCATGAAGCATTTATTTAATATGAAAATGGAAAAAGGTGGAGCTTTTGCAAATCATTTAAATGAGTTTAATACAATTGCTAGTCAATTATCTTCTGTGGGTATTAATTTTGATGAAGAAATTAGGGCTCTCTTGATTTTGTGTTTTGTTCCTGGATCTACTACCCTAAAATATGATGATGTGATCAGTGTTGTTTTGAGTGAGGAAACTCATAGGAAATCCTCAGGTGGATCTACATCAAGAAGTGCTTTGAATGCACAAAGCAGGGGTAGAACGACTGAGAGAGGAAGTAACTCTTGAAATTGTGAGAAATCAAGAGGAAAGTTAAAAGGGAAGAGGTCTCAATCAAGAGGACCGAATGACTACTTGTACTATGGGAAACCAGGGAACAAAAAGAAAGATTGCTCGAATCGAAAGAAAAATGAAGGAGATAAATCAGATGGAGACAAGGAGGGAAATGTGGTAAGTAACAAATCCAAAGAGGATGCTTTGCTTCTATCTTTAGAAAGTGTTGATGATTCATGGGTTTTAGATTCTGGTGCTTCATTTCATGCTACACCTCATAGAGGTTATTTCATTGATTATGTCCAAGGGAAATTTGGTCTTATTTATTTGGGGAATAATGAACCCTGTCAGATTGTTGGAAAGGGAAAAATTAAGATTAAGTTGTAGAATGGAAATCATTGGCTACTACATGAGGTAAGACATGTTCCAAGGCTGAGTAGGAATTTAATTTCAGCGGGGCAACTCAGTGATGAGGGTTGTTTAGTTACTTTTAATGATAAAAATTGGAAGGTTTAATAAGGTTCCCTTGTAGTAGCAAAAGGTGTGAAAGTAGGCACCTTATATCTTTGTACAAGTCATATTGTTCCTTCTACTTTGATTATTTCAAAGAAAAATGAATGTTTAGGAACAATTGTTGCAGTTGAGTAGGGAGAACAAATAGTTGTTGTAGATTCTAATATAGTGTTGTGGCACAATAGACTTGGGCACATGAGTGAGAAAGGTACAAAAGTACTTCATTCAAAGAAAGTTTTACCAAGTCTGAAATGTGTTAATATGGATTTTTGTGAAAGTTGTATGTATGGAAAACAAAAGAGAGTGAGTTTTGTAAAGACTGGGAAGGAAAATAAAAAGGAGAAATTAGAGCTTGTGCATACAGATGTATGGGGACCAGCTCAAGTATCTTCACTTGGTGGCTCTCATTATTATGTTACATTTATTGATGACGCAACTAGAAAAGTATTGGTTTATTTTTTTAGACAAAAATTTGATGTATTTCAAACTTTTAAGAAATGGAAATGCTAGTTGAAAATGAGACTGGTAAGAAATTAAAATGTCTCAAATCTGATAATGATGGTGAGTATTGCAATCATGAATTTGAAGATTATTTCTCCACTAATGGTATTCGTAGACAAAATTTTTTTCCAAGGACTCTGCAGGAAAATGGAGTGGTTGAATGCATGAACAGGACTATAATGGAGTGCGCAAGGAGCATGATGTTGCATGCTAGGTTGCCCTTATACATGTGGGTGGAGGCTATCAATACTATAGTATATTTGATTAATAGAGGTCCCTCTACTCCTTTGGGCTATGGTATTCCAGAGGAAGCATGGACTAGTAAGAAGGTGAGTTATTCTTTTCTCAAGACCTTCGGTTGTGAAGCTTTTGCTCATATAGACTTTGAAAATAGAACCAAGCTAGAAGCTAAATAAAAAAAAATGTATCTTTTTTGGATATGGAATTAATGAATTTGTTTATAGGCTTTGGGATTTTGAAAATCATAAAATTGTAAGAAGTCGGGATGTCATATTCAATGAGAAAGTGTTGTACAAAGATCTGTTGTAGCAACATGAGAAGAAAGAAGATGATTATGTAGTGTTGGATGATACTCCAAAAGCTTATGTTCCAGCCATTCCTCATGATGTGCAACAACTACAACAAAAAATACCACACACACTAGTGAATGTTAGATGTTCAACGAGACAAATTAGACCTGCACAAAGATTTTCTCCCTCTTTGTATTCTATTTTACTTACTGATTCTAGTGAACCTGAAAGTTATGATGAAGCTGTACAGGTGGATACTAAGATTTAGTGGGAGTCTACAATGAAAGATGAAATGGACTCTTTGTTAAAGAATAAGACATGGGATCTATGCAAGTTGCCTGCAGGTAAAAAGGCTTTACAGAATAAGTGGGTTTATAGGTTGAAAGAAGAGGAAGGAGGTCAGAAAAGATTTAAGGCCAGGTTAGTTCTAAAAGGATTTTTACATAAAAAGGGAATTGATTTTGATGAGATATTTTTTCCTGTTGTTAAAATGACTTCTATTCGTATTGTTTTAAGTCTTGTGGCTACTGAAGATTTTCATTTAGAGTAGTTGGATGTTAAAATAGCCTTTCTTCATGGTGATTTGGATGAAGAAATATATATGGCTTAGCCACAAGGTTTTGAGGTCAAAGGTAAGGAGAACTTAGTGTGCAAATTGAAAAAAAGTTTATATGGATTGAAGCAAGCACCTCGGCAATGGTATCTGAAATTTGATAGTTTTATGCATGAGCATGGATATAATAGGTGTCATTCAAATTACTGTGTTTATTTTCAAAGGTTGGATGATGATAGCTACATTATTTTATGTTTATATGTTGATAATATGCTTGTAGCTGGGTCTAACATGGATCATATTAAGGGGCTAAAATGCCAATTAGCACATGCATTTTCTATGAAGGATTTGGGGGAAGCAAAAAAAATCCTTGGTATGAAGATTTGGAGAGATAGGAAGAACAGAACATTGACGCTATCTCAGGCTGATTATGTTGAGAAGGTGTTGCAACATTTCTATATGGAGAATGCTAAAGCTATCAGCACACCTTTACTTGGTCATTTGAAGTTGACTAAGGAGATGTGTCCTAAGAAACATGAAAAGGAGGATAAGATGTCTAAGGTACCCTATGCTTTAGCTGTCAAGTGGATTCTTAGATATTTGAGAGGAACATCCAATAAGTGTTTAAACTTTGGGGGCTCTACTACTGATTTACAAGGCTATGTTGACTTAGATTTGGTAGGGGATATTGATATTAGGTGGAGTACTATAGGTTATGTCTTTACTTTTGGCGGGGAAGCTATGTGCTGGGTTTCTAGGTTACAAAAGATTAATGCTCTATCCACTACAGAGGCAGAGTATGTTGCTGCTACATAGGCAACCAAGGAGATGATATGGCTTTAGTTCTTCGTGGAAGAATTGGGACATCCTTAGAAGGATAATTATTTGTTCATAGATAGTCAGAGTGCCATTCATCTTGCAAAGAATTCAACTCTGCATTCTAAGACCAAGCACATATAGTTTCGGTACCATTTTATTCGATTAGTTTTGGAGGATGGATAGCTAAAGCTAGAGAAGATCATTACAAATGACAATCTAGCAGATATGTTGACAAAGGTTGTAACAAGGGAGAAGCTGAACTCCTCTTCAGCTTCGGTTGGTCTTCTAGATTGAACATGAATAAAAGAATAGTAGAGTCTAGGGTGGTTTGATCTAGTGGGAGCCCCATGTGGTAGTGGTATTGCTATAGGATCAGTCTCCAAGTGGGAGATTGTTGTTTAGTGTGGAGCCTGACCAATCCCCAAGTGGAAGATTGTTAGATTATGGCCAACATATGGTTGACATGTTGTAACCCTAAAATGGATAAAATATTTGTATAAAAGGGTTTAGGGTTAGGTATTTTCATTATTTTGTGATGCAAAATTACTTCTTGCAGCGGTATTGAGCTGTAAGGGATTACTGACTGTAGTCAAGTTGTAATCACTGGATTGTAATAAGATCAAACTTGCTATTTGGTGGATGTAGCCCAGGGATTGGGTGAACCACATTAAATCTTGGTGCCTTGTGTTCATTTCTATGTGATATATTATTTTTTGTTATTGGTTATATTTGCATGTAGTTTTTATTTTTGTCTATGGTTTATCCTAACAATTGCTCTAAATGAAAATATTTAGTAGCCACAATACTTAAAACACTATGGGTAGAAAGCATTTTAACAATAGGAGAGAATATTTCATCAAAATCAATACCCTTTTTTTGTGAAAATCCTTTTACAACTA
Source organism: Cupressus sempervirens (assembly GCA_028749045.1). NCBI lineage: Eukaryota > Viridiplantae > Streptophyta > Pinopsida > Cupressales > Cupressaceae > Cupressus > Cupressus sempervirens. The sequence continues at coordinate 781,470,332 of CM053793.1, read as the reverse complement.
ACCTAGCTTAAAATTTTTTCTTACCTCCATCATCTTCTTTTAAGCTGTAAACCCATTTATTTTGTAAAGCCCTTTTACCTGCAGGCAACTTACATAAATCCCAAGTCTTATTTTTCAGAAAAGAGTCCATTTTATCTTTCATGGTAGACTCCCACTGAATCTTGGTATCTACTTGCACATCTTCATCATAACATTTAGGTTCACTAGCATCTATTAGTAAAATAGAATACAAAGAGGGAGAAAATCTTTCTGGAGGTCTACTTAGCCTTGTTGACCATCTAACATTCATGGGGTTGTGTGGTATTTTTTGTTGCACATCATGAGGAATTGTTGAAACATCATCTTTTGGAGTATCATCCAACACTACATTATCATTTTCTTTCTTCTCATGTTGCTGCAATAGATCTTTGTAAAACACTTTATCATTGAATGTGACATCACTATTTCTTACAATTTTATGATTTTTAAAATCCCAAAGCTTATAACCAAATTCATTAATATCATATCCAAAAAATACACATTTCTTTCACTTAGCTTCTAGCTTGATTCTATTTTCAAAATCTATATGAAAAAATACTTCACAACCAAAGGTCTTGAAGAAAGAATAACTCACGTTCTTACTATTGCATGGTTCCTCTAGAACACCACAACCCAAAGGAGTAGAGGGACCTCTATTAATCATATATATAGTAGTATTGACAATCTCCACTCACATGTGTAAGGGAAACCCAACATACAACCTCATGCTCCTTGCACGCTCCATTATAGTCCTATTCATGTGTTCAACCACTCTATTTTCTTGTAGTCCTTGGAACAATTTTTTGTCTACAAATACTATTAGTGGAGCAATAATCTTCAAATTCATGACTACAATACTCACCACCATTATTAGATTTGAGACATTTTAATTTCTTACTAGTCTCATTTTCAACCAAGCATTTCCATTTTTTAAAAGTTTGAAATACATCAGATTTATGTCTAAGAAAATAAACCCATACTTTTCTAGTTGCATCATCAATAAATGTAACATAATAATGAGATCCACTAAGGGAAGATACTTGATCTAGTGCCCATACACCTATATGCACAAGCTCAAATTTCTTCCTTTTATTTTCCTTCCTAGTCTTCACAAATATCACTCTCTTTTGTTTTCCATATGCACAACTTTCATAGAAATCCATATTAACACATTTTAGACCTAGTAAAACTTTCTTTGAATGAATTACTTCCATACCTTTCACACTCATGTGCCCAAGTCTATTGTGCCATAGTGTTGTAACAAAATCTACAACTATTTGTTCTCCCTACTCAACTACATCAACTATTCTTAAACATTCATTTTTCTCTGAAACAATTAAAGTAGAAGGAACAATATGACCTGTAAAAAGATATAAGGTGCCTACTTTCACACCTTTTACTACTACAAGGGAACCTTTTGAAGCCTTCCAATTTTTATCGTTAAAAGTAACTACACAACCCTCATCACTGAGTTTCCCCACTAAAATTAAATTCCTACTCAGCCTTGGAACATGTCTTACCTCATGTAGTAACCAATGGTTCCCATTCTACAACTTAATCTGAACTTTTCCCTTTCCAACAATCTGACTCAATTCATTATCCCCCAAATAAACAAGTCCAAAATCCCCTTGGATATAAGCAATGAAATAGCCTCTATGTGGTGTAGTATGAAATGAAGCACTAGAATCTAAAACCCATGAATCATCAACACTTTCTAAAGATAGAAGGAAAGCATCCTCTTTAGAGTTGTTACTTACCACATTTGCCTCCTTGTATCCATTTGGTTTATCTCCTTCATTTTTCTTGTGAGTCCAATAGTCTTTCTTCTTATGCCTTGGATTTCAATAGTACCAGTAGTCATTTGGTCCTCTCAATTGAGATCTCCTCCCCTTTGACTTTCCTCTTGATTTCTTGTGATTTCTAGAATTATTTCCTCTCTCAATCATTTTGCCTCATTTTTGTGTGTTCAAAGCACTTCTAGATGTAGATCCACCTAAGAATTTCCTATGAGTTTTCTCACTCAAAATAAAATCGATCACATCATCATATTTTAGGGTACTAGATCTAGGAACAAAATTACTCATAGCCATTAAAAAGCCATTCCAACTTTCAAGCAAAGAAAAAAAAAATCAAGAGAGCCCTAGTTTCTTCATCAAAATTGATACCCACAGAAGATAACTAACTAGTAATAGTATTAATCTCATTCAAATGATCTACAATAGATCCACCTTTTTCCATTTTCATATTAAATAAATGCTTCATGAGAAACACCTTGTTTGAAGTGGAGGGCTTTTCATACAATTTTACTAGGGTTTGCATCAACTCTTATGTCATCTTTACTTTTGTAATATTAAATGCCACCATTGGTGTTAGGCATTATAAAATTCTTCCAAATGCCTTTCTATCCAAAAGATCTTAGTTGTCATTTGACATAGATCCCTAATTCTTGGTTTTGCCTTCCAATAGCTTATATAAAACCTTCTAATAAAGATAATCTTCCATTTGCATCTTCCATAACTAAAAGTTCTACCCATTAAACTTTTCAACCCTTAGCTTATCCTCATCTTATTTCACTCTCACTCAACCATGAGACTCCCACTCAACTGTGAGACTTTCCTACAGAGGATAGCTAGAAAAAAGAGCTCACTCTACTACCACTTGTTAGGATTAAACCTTAGATAGAAATAACAATTACATGCAAATATAACCAATATAAAAATATAATAGATCATACAAAAACTAATACAAGACACCAAGATTTAATGTGGTTCACCCAAACTTTGGGTTACGTCCACCAAATAGCAAGTCCAATATTATTATGATCCAGTGATTACAACCTGATTACAATTTGTAATCCTTACAGCTCAATACCACCACAAGAACAAATTTTCACATCACTCCTTATGAAAGTTCCTTACCCTAAGCCCTCTTATACAAGTAATTCTATGCCACTTTAGGGTTAAAACATGTTGGCCATATGTTGGCTATATGTCAGCCACAACATTGCCCATTGTCCAAAATTTTTTTTGGGGGTGATGCCCTAAACCCCAAAGAATTTATGAAGTATGTAGAGTAGTTTCTTGATTAGACACCACAAACTAAAAATCTCAAGTTAGAGAAATAATCACAATCCATACTACTATGTGAAGTGACTAAAGGGAAGAAGAAAGCTATGGAAGACAAAACCATGATTGAAGAAGAAAAAAGAATTTTGAGCAATAGACTAAATGAGAAATCATCAAAGCTAACCAAGATTTCCAACATGCAATTAGATACATTGAGTAAAATGATGAATGCCAACTATGAATTGAATGTTAAGGACATTGAGATAATAATATTGAATTTTTAGAATGAAAAATTGTATAAAGTGACCTAAAAAGGGAAAAGGAATTTTCTGAAATTTGTAATAAACCAAGTGAAGCCATCAAATGCTTTGAGCAATTATTGAGATCCCCTAGACCTAACAATGATACATCTAGACTAGGATACACAAAAGTTGAAGAAGGAGAGTCATCCAAAAATGCTAAAGAAAGGATCAACCAAGGTAAAAATTCCAAACCTACTTGTCATAATTGTGGTATGAAAGGAATATTGCTAATGTGTATAGGAGCAGAACTACAAATCAGAATGTCAAGCACAAAAGCATGGATCACTATCATAAGTGCAAAAAATAATGTCATTAGGCACATGAATGTAGAACTAGGACCATGCACACAAAAATATTTTAAAGATATTGTTATAAATATTAGAAGTATGGACATAGAGCTTTTAAGTGTAGATCCAAACCCATGTGGTCATCAAACAAGAAAACAAAGGTAAGAAACAATGGAAATTGTTATAACTAGGATTATAATACAAGATATAGTTGTCATTATTTTCAAGAATATGGACATGTTCCTAAGAATTGTATTAGGACACACTTCAAAGGTGACTAGAAAAGGTTGTTTAATCAAACCATATGTTTTAGCTATTTGAAGATTGGTCACATCAGTCAATATTGTCCAAGAAAGTCAAAAGCATCAAGATGTGAGTTTGATAAAGGCAAAGGCAAGGCAGATGTTGAAAATGTCAAAAGTGAAATGAGCAAGACATGGAAGGAAAAGAATGATTATAGCACATAAAATGAAGAAGGGATCACTTCACCCAATGGGTCAGGTGACCACACCACATTAGTTCCAAAGGATTTAGTATTGAAAAGATCACATTAGCATGAACAAAGATGAAAGATCTTATTAGGAATCCAAGAAAAATCTCTAAGTTTTTCATGTTATTTCTAAGCATGAAAAGTTGCCTATGAATGCTAAGTGAAATGTTAGAGGATGCCAAGCTAACAGATTGGCTAGTTGATGTTGAGCTCACAATCGTTGAAAAATGAATGAAAATGCTAATGGATGCCAAATGAGCCTAGAATTAGTTGATGCCAAGCTTATAGTTTTGTAAGCACTCAACATTAATTATAGTACTCCAAAGAGGTATTTAATAAATTTCAACTCATTTTACATCATTTTGAAATTGATAAAGAGCAAGGAGAGAAAGAGGGGATCTAGAAATTCATCAGAAGCAATTGTAGAAGACTTGAGTAGTGATTCAACATCATTTCATTAGATCTTTCGAGGTATTTATCAAGTGTCAAGTTATGTTGTTTATATTTTCGTAGACCCTAGTTTCACATTATGGCATATAGTTCTTCAAGGGATAAAGAAGTAGAGGGTAAGGAGGTTTTGAATGTTCAGCTAGTTAATAATGAGGTCAAACAACTAATATTCAAGGCCATAACTGACATTGCTTAAAAACAAGACCCCTCTAGTGCATTATCCATGATACCACTAAAAGTTTTAATTGTTTAGGATGTCAAGAAGTGTTACAACTATAAAATTGGTAGTATTGGAGATATGGAGATTAGGAAATAATATGATAGACTTTGTAAAAATGGTGTATTAGGGGAAGAATTTAAAATTATAGAGAAGAATGTTTTCAAAACATAATGGATTAGGATTGTGTTAAGCAAGATTCATGATAGTTCACTTTGGTTAGATAATGGACCTATCAAAATCACTAAAAGGATAATCTATAGGGTAATAGGGTATGCAACCCTAGATTGGCCTAAGACTTTAAGGACAATTCAAAAGAGGTTATTGAGAAGAATACAAGAGTCATGTGGAATAAGAGAGGAATGACAACTGAAACCGTTACAGATCAATTGATAGATTTTGTAGTAAGGGTTATTTCACACAAGTTTTACCATTTTATCGGATTAGATAGTGTGCCATGTATTGTAGTAGATGTTGGTTATATGATTGTGAAAAGGGATCATACATATGATCTAGCCAAGCTACAACTACAACAACTAATTGAGAACCTAGGAGCTATAAGAAAAACAAAGGGTGCTCAATGAAAATTTGGTTCTATTCTTATATGTATTTTCTTTTATGTTCAAAACACATTCCCTACATTTGGCACTATGGGATGGAAGAAAAATAGGTCAGTAGCAGTACAGATTAGTGAGTTCATTTCATAATTGAGTGAGAAATTTGAATTAGTTATGACCAGCTACTTTGAGGACTTTAAGCAATCTATGAAGAAAAGATTGAGAATTCTAGTATCACTTGTAAAAAAGCATTATGTTGATATTTTTTCAAGAAAAAACTCCAAGGTAAGATGGCTAAGACCATTAGGATATGAAATAAATGTAGATAAAGCCTCTATAGCTATTATAACTTCAGTTATAGAAGAAATAGATAAAAATGCTATTGCATTTGGAAACTATGAGATGGAAAAATCTAAGATTACCATGGAACTCAAGACTACCTCTATTATAAAGAAGAAGGAGAAGTTGGTCAAGAAATTGAAAGAAAAATTTGGTAAAGGTGTCGAGCAAGAAGAGGATGGAGAGTAAGAAGACACCCAAACACAAGCACCACTTTCACTAACTCAAGGAATGGGAGAAGATTAGGAAGAGGAAGAGATAGAAATTTCAAAAAGTGCCAAGGGAGAAGAAGCCAAGGAAGCACCTACTCCCACTGATCAAAAGAAAAGAAAGGCTAAGGCCCAACTAGTGACAAGGTCCAAGAAGACTACTAAACCAAGCTAACCTAAACCAACTACACCTACTATAAGGGTTATTGCATGTGTCATTGTACAAAAGGCCAAGGAGATATCCAAACCAACAAAGTAGGAGGGAGGAGCTTAGAAAAACTTGAGGAGGAAATACATTGCACAAGTTGAATCTAATGAAGAAAGAACTGAATTAGACGACAATAGAAAATTCAAAGTGGTGAGTTACAATCCATTATCAGATCTTGAAAACCAATGTGAAAATATTAAGAATAGTGTACATTTGTCAAGATTTTCTCATGTTGATTTTGATAATATTGGTAAAGTTGAAAAGAATCAAGTGGACGAGGCTATATGCAATGATGGAAAATTTTAAGAAAGTCCCACTAGAGATCACTAACTCAATGCCTAAAAGCTTATATGAAAGAGTTGAGAAAAAATAAAATTATTGTTTAAACATAGAAAGACAAATCAAGGAAACATCACTTGCACAAGTCATGTCTAAACTTGGTAAGGAACAAATTTCTAAGGCTATGAAGAAATATGTAGTTAGATTTATTCCAAAATATAAAGCCTTCAACATATTGCAAAATAATATTGAAGATGTTGTGAAGAATTCCACACAGATGTGGAAAGTCACATATGGAATAGCAATAGTAAAGGTAGGTGAACAATAGCCTATGGAGGTCAAAGATGAAGAAGAAGATGATAATGGTGAAGGCACATTTGAGGGAGGTACAAAAAATAATGTGGATGGATAGGCAACATGTGAGGTAGAGCAACAACAAGAATAGAGTTTACAAGATATGCAATTTCCTAATGTCAACCCTCAACATGTAACAAGTGTAAATACTGAAACAATAATAGTAAAGGATGTTTTTGATCTCTCTACTTATAACATAAATCCCATTATAGAGGAAGATCTAAAAAAGATACTTAATCAGTCTACATTGTAGGAAAAATTGTGTGATAATCCTATATTGGTGAGTGTAGATGCAATTCAAAAATTAGTGACTAATACTACAAGGAAAGAGGTGAATACACAAGAACCACCTACTATTACCCCTCAAGTCACTAATGTAAAACCTTTAGATAATATAATAGAAGCCACATCAAAAAAGTTTGATACATTTGGAAAGGATATAGTGGAAACTCAAGCCATTATTAAAGAACAAAGTCAAACAGGCGAGATAGATTTATCTGCACCTCCAACACAAGTACAAGGTGCATCACAAGGCATTGTGGAAACAAAAAAAGGCCTAAAGAGACCAAGTTAATACCAAAGGTGAAGGAGAAAGTAGAAATTCAAGCCCTAGTAACATTATGAGAATCTAACACTCCTTCTAGTCACACTCTTCAGAAGCCAAGTATAGATACAACATCATTGCAAATATCAGTGTCAAGTCCAAGCACATCAAAGGCATAAGAGGTCATACAATATGGGGATGTAAGCCTCGATGAAGAGATTTTGTTTCCAAAATATGACTATGACACAATGACAATTGAGTAGATGGGCATACTCCAACAAGCTCTGGCCAAAAAGAAGCATCAATAACTACTCAGAGAGAGCATAGGTAGAAGCAAGTGTTGCTAGATATCAAAGAAATCTTTTTAGATGCATTCAGTCTACTACTCTAGATGAGACAAAGCCACTCATTGAACAAGTGAAAAACATAGTAGAAAAGGTTAGTGATGCAGACCTTGATACAAATGCTAAACTGTTAGAATGGTCTAAAAATAAAATAAAGAAAAGTGAATGAGAAAATATCATGTGGCATAGCACTCATACAAGTTGCATTGGCAATAGAGGTAGAAAGTGTGAAGAAGGTACTTAAGAAAATTTTCTCACTATACACTAAACTATCCAATCCAACACTCTTCACACAAGAGACAAGGAGTCACATTTTGAGTTTGGAAAGTCAAATTAATGCATTAGGTGCAAAATTTCCTATGACACCAGCTCAAAGTGAGAAGCACTTTAGAACTTTCTTGCAAACCTAGAGTCAATTAGTAGCATTATCTATAGATGAAGCCAATATAATGGAAAAATTGATTAGCATCCAAACAAAATTGAACCCACACATGGAAATTTTGCACAAGGAATTAGGTTATGCTAAAACTCTTATGAAGAAAAAAGACCCAAATCTTTCTATATTAGATGGCCTAGTCCACCTTGCTATGAAGTTGGCCATCCAAATCAAGTCTTTGAATGTAGCTTACAAGATTATACTAGAGGTCCATAAATATTTCATAGACAAACACACTATCAGTGTATAGCCCATTGCCATCAATGTCAAAAATGGGAAGATAGAGAGGAGATAGAGAAAAAGGGAGAGAATAAGAGCATTGGGCAGCAAGCACAAACAACATGAAGTCAAAAGAGTATTAGTTGAGAGACATTTACTTACCAGGAGTATAGAATTTTGAGTATAGAATAGACCTATCAACTTAGGAGGAGTTATCAAATTTTGAGGTATAAGTTGTTACAAAATTTTGAAATTTTGTACATAAGCCAAATAAGAGATATGTTATGCTCACAAGGACAAGGATATTAATGCATAACCAATTGTTTTTGACACTCATGTCAAAGGGGGAGATTTTTTTATCTTAGATTGGTTTTTACAAGTGACTATCTACACACTTCTATCATTTAATTAGTTTATGCCAAACAAGTAGTACATGCCAAGCACAACATGTATATAATAGAGCATGTCGAGCCATTCATGTGCTAAGTCACTCAAGTGCCAAGTAGATAATGTATGTCAAGTAATTTAGGAGCTAAGTAAGTAGTGCATGTTAAGTGATACAGATGTTGAGTCACAGTAAAGAAAACAATATATGTTGAGCATTAGAGACTTTATATGTTGAGTGAGACAATTTGGTCATAGTTGTTTGTAATGGCACAAAAACCTATGTAAACTATTTTTTGAGCTGACTTAAAGATTGAATTACAAGATTTTGGAGATAAGGATAAATCTCAAGTTGGAAACCCTATGAATTGCATGCAACCAATCAGGTAAATGGAAGGTTTAAGCTATTAAATGGATGAATCACAATTGTTAATTCATACCTAACCCTAACTCACCTAAGTTTTCTTAAGGAGGACAAATTGTAAACTCTCAAAGGTATATGAGGGAGTGAAGAGAGAAGTTTTCATGCAAAAATAGAGCATTCATGGTGGCTAAGGAATTATAATCTGAGATTGCATTGCAAAATTAGTTAAAGGAGAACAAAGGAAGAGAAGAGCATACAATAGCGAGACATTTGATCAAGAAGGATCAAGAATATATCAGTTTAGAGGTGATCTATCATCAAGCAATCAAGTGCTAGCCACAAGATCATTTTTGAATCATTCTACTTGGAAAATCAATCAAATCTCTTAATAGAGTAGTCCTAATAGGCTATATTGAAATCCTCTAACAAGATTCTTACTTAATTGTGAGTTGAAGTCCTTTAACAAGGAAACATTTTAACAAGGTGTTGAAATCCTTTAACAGGGTGAGACCTAATAGTCTTTGTAAGCCTATAATAGGGTAGACCTTTTGCAGGGTAGATCATGTCTCATGATCAAACATTGTAACCTTCATTGGATACAGTTTATTATTGTAGTAGTGAAGATTTGTGGTTGTCATCCCCACCATAGTTTTACCTTCTCAGTGGAGGGTTTCTAGGTAATCATATATGGTGTCATATGTGTTTGAATGCTTATTTGTTTACATGGCATTTCAATTTACTTAGTGAATGTTTTATGGGTTAAAGTTTAAACTACTAATTCACCCCACCATAAGTTTACCTTTCCTATCATAATTCAAACAAATGCAATATTGGCATCAAGTTTGAAATAACTCAAAACTAGATATTTAATCCTTCCATGTTATCATATACATTTAGATATGCAAAGATGAATACATCAAAAATTCACATAGAGACTACTAGATCCATTGCGAAAAAATTCCTAAGACTAAAAATTATACAAAATTAGGACCCTTTCTCTAGCCTTGGGATCTCATTTATATAGCATGAGAGGCAACAAGCTTCAAGATTAGAGAATAATGATGGTTGTCCTTGAGATAGAAGTATATTACAAACAAAAAGGTTATTGTCATAATAAGACAAAAAATTGTGCAACGAAATATCTACATCATAAATCTTCTTTTTGTGGGGCCATTTCTATTGTAGGATTTTTTTGTTGCTCCTCTTCCAACTGTGGGACAACTTGATTTTCATATGAGGTGTCCAATTGTAATATTTGGAAACTTAATACAACTCATGGATCTCCCTCCAAATCATCATGAACTAACAAACCAATAGTTACAATTGGTTTTTCTACTACCACATCATCAATTTGACTAACTACCTTAGTTTTCGAATAGGTTGATCTTCTTTTCTTTCCTCTACTATATCTATTATTTGTAAGTCATCTAAGTCCACACCACTTTCATTGGTTTCCTCGGCAAAAAATTGATTTGAGTGGGCAAGATTTTCCATCCATTTTTTGAACAATGAGTCATCTAGCCAATTAAAATTCAATAATTCTCATTATTTCTTCACAAAATCTTCTCCCAATTTCTTGATTTCATCAAACTCCTTTTTAAAAGAATCAAAGAATATTTGAACTTGAACACCTTCTTTAGTTATTTTGACAAACCATATGTGGCCCTTTTCATTGATGACTTTATTCAATTTGATACACATTAATTCATCCAGCTCTTTAGCCCATTATGCTTTGTCTTTTAGTTTATCCACAACCTCAAGTGCATGAGGGAATGGGTCAAAACTCTTACCAAGACATTTTGAAAAATAAATAATAATTTTCATTTGCAACATAACTCTATTATTATCAAAATTAGATAAGCCATTTTTTTTATCAAAAAAAAATTGTACCTATTCACAAAAGAGATTGATAACTGAACAACATAAAAATGAAATGTCACTATCTCTACTATTCCAATTTTTTCACAATTGGTTTTAAAGCATCATCATTACTTTTTAACTCATTCCATATATCTGTTAGTTTTGACAACTTATCATAGAAAGAAGGCCAACCTATCCTGTCAAATAGATACATAATGGAGTCCCTCAATTTATTTTCATACTAGACATCCAGTTGCACATGTAATGACCAAATTTTAGCCCTTTCTTCTTTGAGCTCTTTAGTTGTGAATGCTTGGAGTCCCTATGGGGTAGATAGTATTTCTACAAGGGTATTTGACTTGAAATGTTCAATTGGACGATAAGGAGGATAAAATCCTAAGTTTTCTAGATTGTCTTTCATACTGCACCATCTTATTTTCAAGCTCAATCCTCTTCTGTACTTCCTTGTTGTAAGCATCTAGAACCTGATTATATTTTTATTACAATTCTAATTTTTGACTTCTCTCCTTCCTGGTAGTGGCTAATGTGAGGTTAGTTATTTCAACATTGAATTATTTTGCCTCATCATCTGGAGTATCTTCTACGCTCTTAACAATCAAATTTTCAACCAATCCAATATCATCAAGTTGAGAAAAACTGACTCCTGATCCTCTTCTTAGAGGCCAAATTACTAAAGCAACATGATATTTACTAAACTTAGCACCTCTAAGTCCCTTTTTCACCTTTTCCTCTGCATTTAGCTTCTTGGTGACAATTTTAAAAGTCATGGCATCTGCAATATCCCAATTTGGCAAAAGCAAAACTCTAGATGATTTGATCATTCTTCTTCCCTCTTCAAGAGTTAAACTTCTAAATTCTTGCATCATTCCATCCTTTATTTCATCTTGTATAATTGCATCCTTATTTTTTGGATGCTCAACCTTTCTCTCATTACATCTTTCTTCAAAAGTCTCAATATTAGTTCTCCAAGAAAAAAATGACAAAATTGTTATATGATAGGAATTCATGACTAGCTTGTTCTACTATAGGATCTAATTCCTTCCCTTTATAATTAGAAATAATTAGTTCAAGGCTAGGCATGGTAGGTTCTTGTGGATTTCCTTTCTCCAATTCTATAGTAGTAATAAACACCCCCCCTTGGGATCCTAATTGTTCAATTTGATCTCTAGTAAGTTGTTCCTATCCTATATGCAAAGGAGATTGAGAAGGTGTGTATTCTTCTTCTTGTGACATCTTCTTCTCCTCTATCTTATGCCTTTTAGGCCTTGGATCTTCAAACCCTTCTTCCAAAACAACACTAGTTCATCCAACTATTTGCTTTCCTTTATCAGCTGCATACTCTCTATTCTATATTATGATATAGCTTGACCTACATTGGATGACCAATTGTCATGATTCTACTACAGGAGTTAAAGACAACTTCTTCATTACCTCAATTGCTTTCTCAAGATATGTATTGATAAGAAGAGCCTTCTTTTCATTCATTGCATCCATGATTTCTAAGAAGGTGATCATCAATTTGTTCATTATGTCTTTTGATAGCTTTGCATCTTCCAATGGGCTATAATCTTTCTCAAAACACTTAATGAATTCTAAAACCCTAAAATAGACTCCACTTTTCTTTTTTGATTTCTTGTTCTTGGAGAGAAAAATCATTCCTTATTACATCCTTAGGAAAATAGTATTGATGTTTGTGAGCACTAGTCCTATTTCTCTATCTGAATATCTCAAAAAATCCCTCACTGTCATTAAAATCTAACATGGGATATTGTCATTTTGAATGAGTCAAAATTTTGTACAAAAATAACTAACTACCCTTTGTGATTATAAATTGATGAGTTACCATGTAGGATGGGGAAATAGAGCCTCTTGACCTACCAGGTAGTTCTATTTCTTCCAAACCTCCAAGTTGCCACAATAGTTCAACTATTCCTACCTTTACAGGTACCTAGTAGGGAAGCACATGTGGGGTTCCTTAGAATCCATATACTCTAAAATTTTTTGAGACTAGACATGGTATAATGTCTACCCATTTATGGGAAAATTTCAAACCATTGGGATTATCCATAGGCCCGATATAGTCTAACAATGCATTGGGTATCTTGGGATTTTCTTTCAATAATAGGCTCCTCACTCTAGATGCAAAATATCTATCAAATCTTATAAAATTGGCCCCCTCTGCATCACAAGTCATATATGCACTCTATAATTGGACTGGTAGAGAGTCTCCATCATGTTCTCTTGTTAACATCATCTCTTTCTCAAAAAAAATTTGACCCCTTATACAAAAACATGTGCATTAACAAAGAGTAAAAACCAAAGGTTTTCTCAATTTTCCCTTTTGCAATTCCAATCAAACCTACATGAATTTCTCTGGCTAGAAAAGAAGAAAAATAAAAAAAATATTAACTCCAAAGGAAGAAATATTCACCATCATATACATAAACTTTATTAACATAAATTCTTGTTCATCTTCACTAAAAACCCTAAACAAAGTCATATATATATATATATATATATAGAACTAGAATTGAAAAAATGTTTCTTAAAAGGCTCTTTGGTTGAAGCTATGACAAAATTTAGGTTTCTAATTACGGTCAAGTGTCCTCTTAGTAATCCCTGCCTAATTTTATCCTTACAAGACAAATACTCCTTTTCCAATCCTTGAAAATCAACAACCTCATGGCAATCTATTGTAGGATCCATTCCAAAGACTCCTTGAATTTCTTCAATAGTAATCTTCACCAAGAATTCCCCATTTGTTCCCCTCACCATCCTAGCTACTAGATCATAATTCTAGGATATAGCAGTGAGGAGGTTTGAATCCATGTAGAATCTAGGAACTACTAACTTTACTAGATAAAATTTCCAAATATTTCCATTGGTGGTGAACAATTTTTTCTCTAAGATCTACTTTTTGAATAATTGTAACCCTATTTTAGAAGTCATGGAATCCTAAATCCAATTCCCTTTTTTCAAATAAACCATTTGTAACTCTATTAGTAAACTATTTTTTCCCTTCAACAAGAATTACAAAACATGATTCAATACACCTGACAAGAAGGACAAAACATACTACTAGTTGGATCAATTATCATTGATTGATAACTATCCTCTGAATTAAGAGGTATAGCTCCCTCATAAAAGATATATAATGAATTTGAAAAACTGATTATATCTTTAGGTTGAAGACATGAAGGGTTTTCTGGCATTCATTCATAGACATGAAATGAATGCAATTACAAGATTTAAAACTAGATAGAAAGAGAAAGACAAATATGCAACCACAAGACTACTTAACCAATCTTTCAAATTATAAAAGGCAAAGAAAGGAAGCTAAAAATATGTTTATGCAAAATTTTGAGTACATAATTGCAAGATTACATACATCACAATCAATGTAGTAATAAAAGACTATACCTGAAAAAAGGAAATAAAGAACATAGTATTCTTCAAAAATAGAAATATAAATGTACAGACCATAGGATCAAACACATATATATTCCTCTTCATTTTAGAGACATGATAAAACAACAATAGTATTATTATGTCCTTTTATTAAAATCAATCTACAGAGAAATAAAACAACTCTCCCCTCCATATCATAAAACTATAACTCCTTTTTCCTGTAGTAGTTATAGAACTTGCAGACCGGAAAAAGAAGAACCTCCTTCTTGGCTTTTAGTTACATATTTATCACTAGAGTTTTTCTGTAACATTTTTTTTATCCCTAACTATTTCTTGAAGGTATGAGCTGAGTTTCCTTCATGGCATCTCTCCCCAAGTCATTAGAAATCTCCCCTATCTTCTAAGATTATACCAAACATTAAGATGGTTAATGGTGACAACACATACAAAGTGATTGACAGGTGTCTTCATCAAGTTGTTGTTGCGAGTTCAAGACCAACCTATTGGATGTATGATGTTTTTCAAAGACTTGGCTCTTGGCAATGGAGATGCCCATAGAGGTGTTTAGAGTTGGGAACTCCACTAAACTCTTCAATAATTGTCTTAGGGACCTGAGCCCAACCAATGGCTTCAAACATTAATCTTACTTGCATGTATCTCACATTTTATTAATTGTGGCTTGGATGACACATCTGATACATGATCTCATACTAAGATTGGGATCTTTACGAGGTTTCTTTGTGCTAGCTTGTTGCTATGTGACTAGTGCCTTTCTTCATTGATTAAAGAGCTTTTTTGTCATTTCTACATGCAAACATGGTGAACTTATAATGTAGCAATGCACACACATATCTCTATGACTAAAATTTGTCATGATTCTCAAAGAATTCAAATTTTACAATTTGGAGGCTCAACTTTTGGCTTTGATTTGGATTGGGGTGCTATTGAGTTGAGCTATTGATGACAACTTGCAATTATTTTGTGGCCCTTTATGTCGAATGGGAGTTCATGTTGAAGTCTCAAGTTTGAGAAAAGCCTGTGTATTTTCTTTATGCCAATCTCTACATCAGTGAATGAATTCAACCTCTTTCATGAATAGTAGCTTACATGCTCAGTTTGGATGTTCCTCCTTGGACTATAGCACCACATAAGAACTCAAAGAATGAACTTGAGTCCAAAAAAAACTTTTACATCCTCAGTGTTTCTTGCATAAGATATGAGAGTGACCCATTTGATAGATATCATGCTTGTGCTTTGGGTATCATCAAGTCTAGAGTATTGATTGTCGAAGCCTACTACTTTGCATTCTATCAACTTTTACATCTAGAGAGTTTTGACACTTCATTGGACAATTCCTTGTTTAATTATTGTCTGTTGGGTTGGCTCTATATTTGCTTCTATTTAAATCAAATCACTATGGTGCATGTGTATTATCTTTTACGAATGTGTATGGATAATCCTTATTTGCTTTTGGATAATAATGTTTGAATCCATTATCATTTCCTTTTTTCATGTGATGGTCTACGGTCTTCACCATCAACATTTTGTCATATAGTTCACATGTGCTTTCCATGTGGGTTTTGGCATTTCAAGATATAAGAGCAGTGGGATTGCAATCTTCACCCATGTTGTTGGCTATCAATGGTGACATGTGGCTTATTTTTGAAATAGCTTTAGTTGCATACGTGTCCAATCTATAATTAACCACCCTCAATTCTCTCAAGCCACATGACTAAGTCACCTATCGATGCATCTTTGACTTTTGATAGGATTCAATTCATGTTTCCTCTAAAACTTATGAAGTGCCAATCACATTGCAACTTCATCCCATTTTTAGAACACCTTGTTGTCATCCTCCTAGTGACCAAGCCTGTTTATTAAGGTTATGAGTGCTCAATTCAAACATTGGTGTATTATCTCCAATTTGAATTGGATAATATTTTACATGAATCCTTCATGGGCTTACACCTCATAATGCCCTTTGGATATTTTTGAAGCATATCAGGTCCCATGGAAATTACATTAAGATCATAATCTTTTAATGCTTCAAGTATGTGATATAGTCTCACATCATAACTCACCAAGAAGATATATTATCAAATTTAAACTTGAAATCTTAGCCTTACTAATCATCAATTTGAAAACAATCTAGCCCCTTTGATAATTTGGTTTTTCAACTAGTTCGAGTGTCTAAACCTGAGTCTAGATCTACATTATTGGATTCCTTTCACTTTGAAGATAAAATTTGAGCTAAACCTTAAAAATTTCTAAACCTAGACCTTGAACCATGAACTTTGCATGTTCAAAACCTGAACTAGATTTGATTAGTGATGAAATTTGAGTCACTAGGCTCCTAAATCTATGTTGAACCTTAACATGAAAGTCTAATTCTAAGAACATAGATTTATGTTTGGAAAATTAGATTGTGCATCTATACTGATAAGTTTGAGCTTTGAACTTTGATTTTATAGACAATAGCTTTAACTCAAACTTGAAGTTGAAACCTTTGGTTTGAGTTTGAGTTCAACTTAATATGGGTATGTTGTACCTTGGAATGTATTGACAATTCAGCCTTCTAAAAACCCGAACTTGACATTGAAGTAGAATTTGAGGTTTTGAATTTGATGGTTCAATTTCAACATATCTTCACAACTCTATCTTCTTCATAGGTCATAGTTCATAAACTATCATCAACAATTAAAAACCAACCAAAATTTACTTTGTAGAGTTAGCTTGGAAGTTTAGAATCTAGGTATCAAAAAGCATGGTAACAAACTCATAGCCTAGGATTTATGGGAACTAATTTCTTTATCTGGGTAGCCTCATTGGTAGATTCACTTAATTGCTCTAAAAAATCATCTTGAATTATTTTGTTGGCATATTCAACCTTCCCAAAAATCCCTTCTTTGGAGGCATATCGAAATGACAATAAGGAAAATAATTAAATTCTTTAATTCTATGTAGATGAAGATACTTACTTGGCCTTTTCACTTCTTCTCTAAACACTGTAATGAATTGTTGATAAAAAAAATTTCATGGCTCAACAAGGAAAAATACTAGGTTTTTCAATAGGTCCAGGCTCCAAGAATTTAGGAAATCTATTTGTAGGATAAAAATTATCAACCTTCTTAACTACATTCCTTATATTAGCTAATATGAGAAGCTTTTCATTCCCATAAATGGGTTGTAGAGAAAAACAGAGTGGCATTCCACTTTAAGTTTGAAAACAAGCCATGAACTTATGAAAATCTAATGATGAGGAAATAAAATGCAGTCTGACTCAGCTTCAACCTTTTGACTTGGTGGTTAATTCAATTGAAATTTTACATATGTACCATTCTCCACCTCTTTGGCAACTTTCATATTATTCATTCATGTAACTAGACATGTATCAAGCTCTTGCTATGTCACTATGGATAAAGGTTGAGCATTTTCCCTTAGCAACATAATGACAACCTTTGATCTCTTACACATTGGATGATCAAGGATGATACATGTCAATCTCTCTCTATGTCACCAAGAGTAAATACCTTGCAACTCTTGTTGGTGACAAAGTGACATCCATTGATTAATCTTGAATCTAACAATAGGAAACACAACAACCATATTATAACTAAGATGGGCCCTCTAGAAACATGTCTTCATGTTGCTATATTGCCAAGGGTAAAAACCATGTAACTTTTTATGGCAACAAAGTGACCTCTGATGATCTTAAAAAGATTTGATGGTGTAGACCAAACACCGTTCCCTCAAAAGGTTTACCTCTGTGGAAAATGAAAATATGATAGCTAGAAACTCATTGATGACTAGAACTTGTGCACTTTCTACAAGGGTTGGTCCACCATATTCGATGTGTTGAGCTCTCACTATGTCTCGAAGGATAAAAAATAAGAAATTTTGGATAATGACATAGAAACAACCTTAGATTGAATCTGAGATCAATGGTGGATATAAGCACATTGAAAAACTAGCCTTTTATCATAAAGAACAAATGGGACATAGATAGTCATCATCTCACCCTAACACACCCATTAGCTAGAAGGAGAAATGGCCCACATAACCATGTATCCTAATGTTGCTATGTTGCTATGAATAAATAACATGAAACTTTCTTTGGTGATAAAGCAAAGTTCATTGATCTACCATCTAATCTATGGTGAAAAACTTGCTTTTGAAACCTTTCCTTCTTACAGGGTCCTATGGACAAATTTCACCTTGTCTCTATGTTTCCAAGGATAAAAACCTTGTAACTTCCTTTGGCGACAAAGCGACAACCCTTGATCTTAAGGAAGATCAAGGGCCATCATGATTTAGGTCATTTTCACACATAAAATGTAACCTACATTATATTCAAAACAAAAGCTTGGGTTATAATTCTAAACTAAGACTTAGGGTAAGGTTAGGCAACACAAACAAATTTAAAAGGTACTTAGGAAAATAAAAAGGGGCTTTCAAATTATTTGTTCCCATGCATTTTTTTAAAATGCATACCATACAAACCTAACCCATGGGTTTTTTGGGGCAAAATTTAACACTAGAATAACAACATCAAATTATGGATTTTTCTAGGGTCAACAATGACTCAAAAACATATAACCCTAATTTCGAATTGGTAAACTAGATTTTCACTAGAATATTTCAAAAAAAAAAATTTAAATGTGAAAGACTAGGCCAACAAAATCATTACTAGGTGTGCATCTTAGTTCTTGTATAGAAAAGACTCAAATAACATGGATAGGTAATAGGGTTCTCAATTCTTTTCTAACCACAGTCTCATCTTCAATTTTACCAATTGCTACTCTAATAGCATTAACAACTTCCTTTAATCTGACACAATATTGAACTATATTCTCACCTTCTTGCATTCTCATATCATTAAACTTACCTCTAAGACTTTCAGATTGGCTCTCAACAAATTTTTGTCTCCTCCATAGATCATTTCTATAGCATCCCACATCTCCTTAGCAGTATCACATTCCTTGATTTCATCAAACTTGTTGTATCTTAGGGAAGAGGAAATCTCTAACATAACCTGATTATGTTCTTTCTTGTTTTTCAGATCCTTAGTAGTTAGGGCTCCAATAGGGTCAACATGCTTAGTGGTTGTGTTAGATTGAGCATGATCTCCAAGTCCTCCTAGATTTAAGTTCATTAGACTTTTTCATACAAGAAAGTTCTCCTTGTTAGGCTTGGGTACCTCTCTTTTGGACATCTTGATCTTTCTCTTCTAGTACCTTCAAAATAGTCCTCTCAAGCACTATGACTCTAATACCAATTATTGGAATTCTTTAGAATAATTGAGAGGGGGGTGGGGGTGAATCAATTATCCAAGGTCTAGATGCATAAATAAAAAAATTCAATGCTTAGTAGACCCATATCCATAAAACCTTAATATGCATGCATTTACTAGATCATACAATACTTAAACATTGTAGGTTACTATCCTAGGTCAAGACAACTTTGTAGAAATGTAAGCATGAAACAACATAAGAATATTCACATAATTTGACACAAGGATTTTACATGGAAACCTAATTTGGGAAAAACCACCAATAACATGTTACCAATTCTCACTCTTCTGAAGTGATGCCTTGTGAAAGGCCAACCCTATTAAAGGTTACAATACACACTATTAAATGTGACTTGGTTAAAGGATTTCAATCACCCTATTAGGAGTGAGCCTTGTTAGAAGACTTTATACCATTCCAATAGAATGTCAATGAATTAAAGGATTTATAAATGACTATTAGGTCAACCTTAATCCAAAAAATTTACGATAGACTAATACAATGATTAGAAAGTAATAGTAAGGCTTGATCTGATAAAAAATCATAACTCACTTGTAGATTACAGATCTTTGATTTAGTCCTCCATTCTACCTGGCATTCATACTATTCAATTTTTATAGCTTGTTCATCCTTCAAGCATTCATACTCTTAAGCCTTCTTGTTTTTCATTTTAATGACAATCACTTCTATTTGACCACTGACTAAAGCAATATCCTAGACTCATTGTCTTCCTTAGGTTCTCACACTTTATAACCTTTTCTTCTAACCAACTATCTCTATAAATAGATAATTTAGATATTTTTCTACTTAACCACAATCATCCATTTTATGGTTAGGTGGGATTAGGTAGGATTCAATTTATCTACCCACTTTTCCATTTGGTTCCTCTATAAACTTCTTCTACAATCTTCCTTGTGTTTGTCACAAAATGGTTTATCTTGAACTTTGTGCTAGCAACTCATCCTAATTATCTTTCACATGTTTCACATAATTCAAGAAAATAAAATAGTTGGATTAGATTTTTCAAATCTTTGATTTAACATTGTTTTCTATCACTCAACCAACACTACTTCACTTGGAAAACACTAAACTTTACTGATGCTCAACACCAACTAAAATTTACTCAACAGATACTAAAAATCACTTGGCTTGTATAGTTTTTCATTTTTTCTCAACAACTCTTAATTTTCACTTTGCTTCTACTAGTTTTTGCTCGGTTTGCATTGATTGCTTGGTAAGGCTTAGTAGACACTATTCTTACTTGATCTTCGTCTAGTCTCAACTTGATTAATCTTTCATTTCAGACTTTAAGTAGATAAACAATAAACTATATTATCAATGTCTTACTTGGTCTTAGTGCTTCTTTTACATACCAAATAACTCAACCTTTCTCTAGGTGTTGTTATCTCCTCTCTTCAAATCCTCATCATCAATAAACCAAATGATATCTTTCAAACCAAAAATAGTTGTCTCACTAGTAAGTTGTACATTTGACATCATGGACAAAATAATGATTGTTCCATTATAGGTTCTTCACTTCAAAACAATCTCATATTAACAAGGAAATAGTATCCAACTCTATAATTTTAATCTAATTAAAAATAGAATGAAATAGCACATTTTTTATCATTAGTTAAAGATTAATGAGGTATGTTGAAAGTTTAACACATGTTATGATTTCGATTGAATTGAAAAACTCAAAGTATCAAACAAATTTATACCAATAATGCTCTATTTTTGCAAATTAATCCAATTATAATTTTACAAGAAAACATTGAACCATACTTCTTAATATAATAACATCCTTAAGGCCATGTCAAGAATTGGATCTTTAAATCTCTACTAGGAGAACTAGGGTCTCCAAACCAAGGTTTTCATGAAGAGCATAACATAACCTTTTTAAGGAAATGCCTTACAGATCAAACTTCTATTTAGAACTATATAGTCATTCATATGATTAAAAGTATTGTTGTATAGTAAGATTAATATTGAGGTTGTGTTTGTGAGCTTAACTACTTAAGGAATTGGATACCATTGTATTACTTATATCCCTAGGATTTAGTGTAAAAAGTATCACAATAAGATAAGAGACTAGAGTGATCCATGTGACTCAAACTTAGTATTAAAGTGATATTGTTGCATGAGGAAACATGTACAATGATAATAGAATAACTTGATAACTTGAAAGAATTGACAAACTAAATCTTTAATATGTCATACATATAATAGTTCATGTTTAAAATTTAAGGATGCATAAGCAAGAGTAATATTTTCAACTTAATGGATTTAGTAATCCAAATTTTTGCATGTGTATGATGGGGAGGTTGATCTAGATGGTAGAACCTAGGATTACTAAGTAGGTGGATTAGCATGCAGATTTTGGTAGGACAAAAATGAAGGGATATATGTTAGGGTCATGTCTTATATTCCAAAAATTTTGAAAGTAACCCCATAAATTTGAAGTCATGGAAAACACACTTTGACTAGAGGTAAGACACCTCCTCGATTGTAAGATTTAAAAGACACTAGTCATTGGTAAAAGACACGTAAATCAGTGGGAAAAATAAGGTCATTTATGAGTTTTGGGATGTTTTGAACATAAACTAAGTCACGTAAAAAAAATCTGACAAGGTTGGAATATAGTTTGCAAAAGTTTCTTATGAAATGCAAAAGTTGTCAAGCAAAATTATAATGCAACCATTTGAAAAGTTGCTTGGCTAGTTGCAAGATTCAAACCAATGGTCTCAACCACTTGAATCCTACTTATGGATGTTGAGAATAATCTATCTAGACATGTTGGAAAAATCTATGGTTAGAGAAGTTGAAGTTATACTAAATTTTATCGAGATTGAATGAAAAAACTTTGATTTTCCTGGCATTTTCTCTTGTTTTTCTATTTGTACAGATTGGTGAATCAAATCATTTGGCATAGAGAGAAAGAGAGGTGAGTTCTCTTTCAAATGTAGTTGGCTTGAAGAAATTTTTTAATAGTTGAAGGGAGATCGACTACTTTTTATAAAAATTATTATGAAAGCCTCACCAAGAAGGGTTTAGGAAAGATGTGGCACTAACTTGTCATTTCACTAGTTGAATTCAATGACCTTTGGTGAAACTAAAGTTAGGGGTGTAGACTATGAGATTCCAAAATTCAAGAATAGAAGAGTTGGTTTAGTATTTTTAACACCAAGCTCTAAGCTAAACTAAATCATGAGTTTAACATGCATCAACATGAAAATTTAAACTCATAGCGCAAAGATTTTTGTAATGTAGAAACCTTCCAAGGTGAAGGTAAAACTAGGGTGGGAATGACACCCACAAATATTTATTGTTGCAATATATTTTTTCCCTATTAGAGCTATAATTTGATCACTTTTGATGATCTATCCTATGAGGACTCTTCTTGGTTAAAAACATTACAAGACTATTAATTCTACCTTGATTAAAGGATTTAAACTTACAATGAAGTAAGCACTCTATTAGGAAATTTAGCTAAGCATGTCAAAAACTATTCTATTCAGAGATTTTCCCTGATACACTAGTTAGAATTCTCAATACTTAATCCTTTAGTTTTTTAGCACAAAGTAGATTATGGATCTTGTCTCTTTAATGTCTAAATTTGATCCCCTTATCTAATTTTCTTTGTTCTTCCCTTTACTATTAGGTTTCTTTGTCTAATCTCCTCATCAAACTTAGCCTTCATTTCTTTGTCCTTAGCCTTTTCACACATTCACAATCTTCCTTTTCATTCCTTCACACTCTTTCTCATGCCTTTTCACTCCTTTTCGCTATTTGATTTAGGGTTTTCATCCCTTCTTAAATAGATAGTCGTGGAAAGTTCTAGATCAAGATCAATGATCCATAATTCATTATTCTTTCATTCAACCCTTTTGATTATTTAATTGGTTAATCTTCCTTTCTTGGGATTAGTGCCTTTTAGAAAAATGCATAAATTTCTCCTTAGTTTTCTTTATAATCCATAAATATCGCCTAAAAATTGGCCATAATTGTTTACATAAGTGTTTGTGCCTTAAAAAATATATCTGTCAAAACTTGTTTAATTGTTAATTGAATGTTTTGACACTTGGCCATAACTAAAATTCATAATGTACCTTGACTTCTATAAGCTTGAAAAGTACTAAATCACTTGACATAAGTTAATTTCATATTGACCAATCTCTATATGTTTCAATTGGCATGTATATTAGCTTGGTCTCTAATGGGGTGCTTGAAAAACTTTGAATTTTTCAGGATATAGTGAAATAGAAATAGGTCCATGCAGCTAAACCTTCTTAGGATGGGTCAATCATAGTGATGGTTGAACAATGCTAACTAGAAAATGATTAAGTGTTGGACAATAATAGGAAACAAGGCTTAGAGATCAACAATCATAAATGTTTTCCAGGGTGTGTTGAATACTTGGAAGGTTAGTTGGCTTCATAAAGAAGTGATTGAAATAAAAGTTGGAGTGGAAAGGTGGTTGTTTGGAGACTTATAAAAGGATACATCCATAAGAACTCTTTTGATTATGCACTTGGCATTAGGTGGTATCAAAGCACAAGAAGACCTTAGGATTTTTGTAATGGAAGGAAAGTATTAGGATACAGATAATGAAGATGTTCCTTTAAGGATCACTAATATAAAACTTGCTAAGATAGTGAGGGAGTATATAGAAAAAAGAAAGAAGTTGGAGGAAGAAGTAGAGAAATTTAAAGGAAAAGGAGGAAGAATGTGTGGAGAAGTCTCTAATGAAGAAGGAGGGAATGAAGATGGAACCCCGAAATAAGATACAAAAAGAGTAATTTAAAATCATATGTCACTCCTTGAGGCCCTTGAAAGAGTAGGAAAGAGAGACACCAAGACATATCTTCCCATAATCACTAAGAATATGAACCCAAAAGGATTTATAGATTGGTTGGAGGCAATAGGAAATTACTTTGAGAGCAATGATTGTGGTCTATACTAGAATTCTAAATTGGAAACCAAGATACTCAAAGGGAAGGGGGTGGTGAATTAGGATCTATAACACTTTAACCTTTTCTACCATTCTATCATGTATTCACCATATTTTTCATCTCATCAACATGCATGAAAAGTAGTCACATGACACAAATATTTTAATTACCCAGACACACTTCAAAATGAAGGTAAAATTGAGGTGGGGATGACACTCACAAATCTTCACTACTACAGTAATAAAGTTAAGTTGTTAGGGTTACAATGTTTGACCATAGATAATGATCTACCCTATGAGGGTTTTCCTTGTTAAAATATTTTGAGACTTAGATGATTTCATAATCACAAAAAAGTAAGGACTTTGTTAAGAGATTTACAAAGATTTATTAAGACCACTTTGTTAAGAGATTTACCTTGTCTCAATCTATTAGAACTAATTGAGTACCTGATCCTCGGTCTTCTCTAATAAGATGATGTTGGATCTCCTCTTTCTAATTTGATTTCTAATCTCTAATCTAATATAGCTTTCTTTCCCTTGACTACTTAACTAGGCTTCTTGCTCTTTTGTAATAACAAAACTATTTTCCTCTTCTACAATGTTCACACATTCACACTTGAATCACATGAATAGCCTTTTCACTCCTTCATATAATATTTTCCACCACCATCATCATACAATAATATCTCAAGTTTTTCCTTGTTTAAATATTTCAAAAAGAGTTTTCTAGATGCTTCTTTGTTTCACCTCTCTGTCTGATTCATTCATCATAGAACATAGGGATTTATGATCCACATCATAAAACACATAAAAATATTTGTAAAAAGATCTACAAGTATTAAATATCCTATCCATGTTGGCCTAAAATAGTTTACCTCAAATTTTCTATCATTCTTGACTTGAACATAAATTCTACATTTCTCGGCACTTACTAATTTTGACACTTTAAACTCACTGTATATTCTACTAACATTCGGTCTTTACTATACTTGGCACCTTCAGTGTAACTTAACTTCAACATGCTCAAACCTCTTGGTTAACATTAGACTCGGCTTACATTATAAATAATTAGGGACCATATTCTTTCTCTTCTCCTATAGATCTTGGTATATACATATTTATATACATGTCTTTACATGATTCAACCTATATAGAGTAGCTTAGTCATAGTGATGGCTATATGACTCTTCCTAGTATATGATTAAGTGTTTGACACTAATAGAAAAAATAGTTAGATATATCAAAAATCTCTCCCTTTGACATTAGTGGAAAAAAGACTTTTTCATGATTACATCATTACAATGCTAAATATGAGTACTCCTCCTAAGCCTATGACTTAGTTCATAATAGAACTTTTGTCTTATGTCGAATAAAAAAATAATGAATTAAATAAATACATGACTCTAAGTAGTCTGATGTATAGTGTCATACCATGTTTTCCTTTTAAACTTTTATTACCTTCTTATCATCATTTCATTCCCCTTGTTCTTCTTCCCTTCTTTTCTCCATTCAAAATATGTATTCACAATTACATCCCCCCTTGTTTTTGTCACTTATGTGTGTTGCTAGGGTTCAATAGGTGGAATCAAACCATATTTTTCAATAAAATATTTGTGTACTTGGTTGATCATAGAAAGTGCATGATCCCAAGCGGTTCTTGTTGATTCCAAAATGTGATTTTGCAACTATAACCTAGCTTCCAAGTCAACCAAAATATCAGCCACCAAAACAACATGATCTTCTTTAATAAGATATTATAATGATTTGAGCTCTCTCTAGATAAACTAAAAATGAGGTATCAACTTTGACTGAATGGAGATCCATTGTTATCTCATGGTGTTGTTAGTTGTCTGAAGCTTGACCAAATTTCCTTGAGCATTCAATAACTCATTATATTGTTGGGAACTAGATTCTGATGGTTACAAAATAGTGTTGTGTGTTGTCTTGATATCAACCTGAATCTACTAGATGTTTTCCTAAAGATCACTAGTGAATCTTGGAACATCACACAAAATATTGTACAAATGTTATACTTTTTGAATTAGTTCAATTGTGTTTTGTATATGTTCCTATAATTGAACTTTTTGCTTGGCAATAGTTGTAAAAACTTTGTCTACAACTTTATTCTCAAATTTTTCTGTTGACTAATCCATCATTTTTTCATTGGATTCAATATCTCCATCATTTATTTTCTCAACAATATTTACAAGCTAGGAAATTACTAGGGCTTTCCCATCAAAATTTTGAATATCAAATGCCTCAACAAAAATATCTTTAACATCATGTAATACCTTCATTTGTTGATTTTCTCTCCTTAGCTCTTCTTGTTTCTTCTTCTTTGCCAAAATTTTTTGCAAAAAACTTGTTTTCTCAAGAGTGAGATTTTCCAAATCCAATTGTGTCATCTCAATAACTTCATCTGGACTAACTTCAAAATCTAGATAGAGGTCATTTATTTCTCTCTTATTGTAATGCGTAGAAGGGCTATTTCTTCGCACTTCTTTGGGAGATGGTGAGAGGGTATCACCACTCAGTCATGCTTGTACATCATTTCTAGATATAGCAATAGGTGCACTTGGTACAATCTTATTTTATTCCTTATTTACATCAATGTGAGGTTTTAACATATTTGGTCCTTCTTGACCTTTGATAGAAATGTCTACGCTACTGTACTTATCAATGTCTTCTTCCTCTTGCCTCTCCTTTTCTATATCAGAGGACTTCTCTAGAGTATTAGGGGTGTTAGCATAAATTGGTGACACATGCTACCTTGTGGACTCAGCACACTTGAACTTAGTTCATCATTTTCATCATCTTTAATAGTAAGTATCTCAATATGCTTTTTTCTATTACCTCTTTTGTTATGAGACCAAAAATATTTTTCTAAAGCAACTCATTTTGTTGAATTACAATTTTTTTCTTATTTTGTAATTTCATGAAAATTCTATATTTAGGAAAAATTTGTTCCTATATTTCTTAGAAAATGTTTCTTTCTAATCTTATGACAAATGAGGCATAACTTTGGCTAATGTGCCAATTCTTATGTTTTTCTCTTCTACTTCTTCTTGTTGCCACCTTCTTTCAAGTCTAGTATACAAATCTATAGGTATCTTTTTCTCTTCTTCATTTGGAGATAACTTATGATTTTCTATCATATCTATCACTGCCTCCTCAATTTTTATTCTATCATCATTATAAAATGGGTCATATTTCACAAATATAAAACTAGATAATCTTGAAGATCTTTTTAGGTCTGCACATTCCTCATCAATAGATTCGGTTCTTCTTGTGGGCATTCCTTTAACCAATCTTCATCTCTTTGGTTTTGAGCTACTTGACTTTGTGATCTCCATTTCTTTTTCTTTCCTTGAAGATTTCTCAACACTAGTTGTTGCTCTAGTCCTCGGTTTGGTAGGTGGTAGAGGAGAGAGGGGTGTCACTTCTGGCTTCTTTGTGGTTCCTTTAGCCTTTTTTCTAGGTGGAGTGGCAACAACTAGGGATTCAATCTTGACTCCTTCTTCTTCTTTCTCATCCTGATCACCACTACCCTTTTCTTTATCTTTACCAAGTGATGTAGGAGTATCCTGGGTTGTATTGATATCTTGTATGTTTTTCATGTTTCTCTATTGTTGTCCAGTTGTAGTGCTTAGCATTTTTGAGTTTGTATTGTTGTCAAGTTCCTATTGTGGAGTGAGAATATTTTCCTTGGTCCTTCTTTGACCAAGTTGTCTGTGTCTAGTTCTAGTTTGGGCTAACTCTGGGCATATTTAATTTTGGTATTTGCATTTAATAATTATTGCTAGCCAACTTGCGGATGCATGTGCATTTAATGTAGGATTTAATTTCTATGATAGGCCAACCTATGGATACACAAGTATTTAAGGAGGTCAAGGATCAAGTTTTAGGTACAAGGAAGAGTAAGAAGGAGTTAGAAAGAAAAGATAGTTTTTTTTGGAGAGTTAGAATGCAAGGTTTAAGGAAACTTAGGTGCAAAAACAACTTCCTACACTAATCTCTTAAGGAAAGTATTGTGTAAATTCTATTTAAATCCTTATAATTTCAGATTTGATATTATGTAAATAACAATATTGTAATCAACCGTGAACACAAAAAATAGATAGAGAAAGAAAACACAAACACATAGCTTTGCTGGTGGGGAAAAACCTTTTGATAAAACAATACCACCCCTCCAAAACTTGCACAATATATTATCTTCAACTCTAATGTTACAACACACTTATAGTGCAAGCTATTTCAGGACACAAAAGACTTATCCAGTAGCTACAAAGAATACACTATTCATGTCTATTATCTATAGCCCTCAAAGTTCTTATATAATGTGCTTTCCATTTTTAGGGCATCTTGCAAAGATAGCTCTTACGCATCATACAAATCTGTCATAACCATTTCAGTTATGATTTCCTTACACATAATTGAATTTTCCAAAGATAGCTCTTACACATAATAGGAATCTGTCATAACTATTTTAGTCTTGATCTCCTTACACACAATTAAATATTCCAAAGATATCTCTTACGTGTCATAGGAATCCACCATAACCATTTCATTCATGATTTCCTTACACATAATTCAAGATGTTGACACATGCAAGTGTAGTGACACATCAACATGCCAACTAGACATGTATTGATGGAGACACAACCAAAGACCAAAATGAACACACACAAAAAGGTAAAAATGCCCTATGGGTTTACAATAGTATGATTCTAGAGAAAGAAATCCTCCACATAGTACCTTCTCTCTCACTCCATTGAGAACTACCTTTACAATGCCAGAAGTGTTCTTAAATAAGCCCCAAATAATTTAGGGTTGCGAATACATTCTAGAATATGCTAGTTGGCATCCACCACCGAAATGGAAGGTTCCATAGTTGCATTAGAAGTTGGTGTAAAATTAGAAGAATCTAGAAACGGTAGTCCAACTTTTAGGAGGCATAATTTTTTAACCATGACTCTAATTGACAAACCATTTACATTTTCAAAAAGCTCCCAAAGTGCTCTATAGCCCTATGGACCAGCTTTTCTCGTCCTCCATTTTTTGACCTTGTACAAGGCCATTTAGTGTCCCAAATCTGACTTTAAAGCATTCTTAGGAGGTCTCCAAGAAAATTAAAACTGTAATAACTTTCTAACCATAAAGCCTTTTGACTTGATTCTTTTTCTAGAGCATTTTTAACTACACATATAATAATCCCTCCAAATTACACCCTCTAACTCATCGTAATTTTGGCTCAACTATTAAATAACTCATTTTTTGCATTTACATGTATCCCAAGGTTCTTAAGGTGCTTAAAAACTCTAACCTAGAAAACTAATAGTGGAACTATGAGAGTTGGAACCTTTATTTGACCTAAATGGGTATTTAGAAATAAAAGAACATTAAATAAAAACTATCTCTAAGCATATTTTTGGGTGATACAAGATTGCCCTTACACCACTGGATGCTCCTCCATCATGTACACTAACACTTAATTACATTATTTGTAAAAAATACATTTAAAAAACAATAATAAGAATATTAATTATCCAAGGTTGAGACACCTTATTCCTAACATTCTCCCACTTGTTGAACACCTTATAAGAGCAATAGGAACATAATAAGAACTAACCACTATAGGTCGAAAGGTCCATAGACTCAGAACACCATCTGAATATGTTTGTGCCCACTAGTTTTGGTAATGCATCTACAACATTCTTCATAGTATCCACCTTCTCTAAATTTACCTTTCCATCTTCCACCATATCTCTCATAAAGTGAAACTACAGATCAATGTGCTTTGTTCTAGCATGGAAAGTTGGATTCTTTTCAAGGCAAATAGCACTCTAACTATCACAAAAAATAGTAATTTGTCCTACATCAACACCAATATCAGAACACAATATCCTAAGACAAATGGCTTCCTTACAAGCATAAGTAGTAGTCATGTACTTACCTTCTGTAGTGGACAAACCAACCAAAGGTTGTCACTTACTTACCCAACTGATGGCACCACCAAACATAATGAACACATAACCATCAATAGATCTCATGCTATCAATATCACCTGTCCAATTTGAATCCACAAACCCATGAATACAAACTAAATGCAAAGATCCAGAAGAGTTACCATGATAAAAGAATGGAGTAATATGATGTACACCTCAAATATCTAAATAGTTGTTTAACTACATCCCAGTGTATCCATCTAGGATTAGCCATAAAGAAACTTAGAACTCCCACTGCTTGGGTAATGTCTAGTCTAGTATAGACCATAACATACATAAGACTACCAACTACACTAGCATAAGGTACTCTACTCATGTCCTCCACCTCACTAGGATATTTTGGACAATCATCTACAAATAATTTTTTTCCCATAGAAATCAGAACACACAATGGTCTACAATCTGACATGTTGAACCTTTCCAACACAAACTTCACATAATTACTCCGACTCAACCAAAGTTTTATGTTAGACCTATCTCTACTAATTTCCATACCAAAGATGTACCTTTCTACCCCAAGATATTTCATCTCAAATAGTGTTTACAACTAAGATTTAAAATTAGAAATCATACCCTTACCATTCCCAAATAGCAACATATCATTAACATATAATGCAACAATAAGAAGGTGATCATTTTCAACTCTAAAATAAACACTATGATCTAATTTCAATCTTAAAAATCCAATTGACAACACAAAGGCATCAAACTTAAGGTACAACATCCTAGGAGATTGTTTCAAACCATACATAGACTTCTTTAATCTGCAAACCAAAGATTCTTTACCTTTAACAATGTAGTGCTTAGGCTATGACATATAAATCTCTTCCTCCAAATCACCATGAAGAAAAGTTGTCTTTACATCCATATGTTCTATCTCTAAATCATATGATGTAGCAAGAGATAACAAAAATCTAATGGATGTTAACTTTGCAATAGGAGAGAATATTTCACCATAATCTATTCCCTCTACATGTGAGTGCCCCTTCACAACCATTCTAGCTTTGTACCTTTCAACATTGCCATCTGCACAGAATTTCTTCTTGAACACCCATTTTCTACCAACGTGTTTCCATCCTTTAGGAAAAGGTACAAGGTCCCAATTTTTTTTTAATCCAATGAAGCCATCTCATCATCCATGGCCTCAATCTAGGAACTTTCATCTTCCATATCCAAAGCCTCTTTCACAGATCTAGGCTCATTAGTGTTAGTAATAAAAGAAAAAGCACAATTGGAATCTAACATAGAATAACCAAACCTTTCTAGATGCTTTCTTACTCTCATGGATCTCCTCAAGGGCTGAGGTTGAGGCTGTTCTTCCTCTTCTTCTAAACTATCAAAGCTAACTAGAGCTCTCCTCATCATTAGACCTAACATGGTCTTTATGTTCAGTCTTCTCAGGAGTAGGAGGCAACTAAACAATCACTAGTACATTTGACCCCATTTTTAGACCAAAAATTTGGACCATTTATTAAAAAATGTTTTACATTGGCTAGAATATGCAAGGAAAAATATGTTTTTTAAAAAATCCATGACCGTGTTGGTCAAACTTTTGACCAAAATAGGCTTCATCATGTTAAAATGAAAAAGATCAATTCCATCCTATTTCATTTTTAGTCCAAGGTTTAGTGCACGAATAAAAACACACCACTTTTAGGGAAAATGGAAATGCATATCTCTTCTATAGAGGAAGTGAAGACATCTATGCTTCCTTAGTTGGTTCTGATAATCAGAAATATGGATCCCTCAACAATGGAAAATCTTATACTAAGTAAGTCTCAAACACTTTTGATTGATCGATTGTTGATTCTAACACTGGAGATTGATATATTTCCTAGTTTTATTCTTTTGTAGTTATTGTCTTGGCTTGCATACTAGCATAAATTGAAGTGATTTTTTGCATACCCACAAAGTGTTACTCTGGTATATGTGGATCTAGAGGCCTTAATTTGGATCTAAGATAATATTCACACTTGAATACCCTATTGTATAGCCCTTATAATTGTATAACCATGTGGCCAATTTTACTATGTGCGGGAGCTGCATGCTGGTTGAATACACAAGCACAAGTGTGGGAATCGAGAATTGTGGGTTTTGCACCAACTCCCATGGCTTCAAAGCTTAAACTAGTAGATGTTTCTATATAACCCTAATTTCATTTTGCACATGCTTGATCATACATTTTTATGGTTACTTTCTAATGATGACTAGTAGGTTTTTTAGTAGGACAAATAATGCAATATGCAATTGCAGGCATGAATTCATACATGGGATTCTCCTGCTTCACTATGGTTTAATTCCACTCCTATTTTAAAGCATCTTTTTTTAGGAGGGCTATAGATATTGTATTCTGAAGAGGCCTTGATCTTGTAGCTATAAGGAGCACATATGTTATCACTTACATATGAATGATAGTTAAAAATATTTATCCTCACAAGGCCTCTCAAAGGATGGCTAGACAAAAGTTCTCAAGGTTTTGTCATATTGACACAAGGGCTAAGTAGATTTCTCAACCTAAATTTAATTTTCTTCAAACTAAAGCAATGCAATTGGGATTATTTCAAATATTTTCTACATACTGACATCTTGGGCTCTCTATTCCTATTGGATGATCAAAACCACCAGTTGTTTTGTAGACGGCATCTAGGTTCTTGTTAGCACAAATGGCATTAACAGTTGGCTAAGGAGACTATAAAGTGAGCAGCGCAGAAGATTAAGGGCATCCTCATTATCCTATATTCATTCTCTAGGTATTTTAATATTATGGTTTACAATCTAACTACCTCTCTCTATCTCTAGGGTTTATGGTTTCCCTGACTTATGGCTTCTTTTGTACTTATCACATTTTTCTACCATTGGTTCAAGTTTGGGGTTTCCTGCATGTTTGTTTACGTGAAATTGAATGTGTTTAGAATACTTATGGCTTTCAAAAAAATTATGTCTTTTTCATGTGTAATGATAATGGTTCTATGTAAAACCCAAAGCTCTCTACTAAATCTAGAAGATCTAAAACCCAAAACCATTACAAACAAATGGAGAAAATGTAGGGTAAAAGATAGTAGAAAATTGTTTATGCTTAACGAATTTTGAATCAGCACATTGAAGATCAATATAAATAAGTTAGATTAGTATAGGAGCCAATTTCAATAGGATCCAAAGTATCTTCTTTCTTTGTCAAATTAGGTGTTTGATGCTTCACTCAACTTCTTTCACTAGTATAATGGAAGTATTCAGAAACACTAATCATGGCATAAAGAGAAGCATAGATCTTTCTTTCATACATTCTTCTGTTAATGGCCTCCCTAAACATTGAAGAATCATGTTCTTCTAAACTTTGAAAAGACCCATTATAGTCAGAAGCTTCATCCACCATGAAAACATTAGGCATGCAACTATTAATATTGACAAGCTCTACCATTTCGTCAGTAATGGAGAAGGGAGAATACCCACTTGCCAAATCAGAGACATCAATAAAATCAAAGTCATTATCTGATCACACCATGTAGACTAGAATTGATATATGTGTCTTCCCTATTCATACATTCCACTAGTGTGATATGATTTGTTTCCATCAAAATTGAAGAACTCAAATTACCCTCTTCCCCACCTCCTTTCACACTACAGTAGCTTTTCTATAGCAGTTGAGGTAGCTCCTTATTAGAGTTTGTCTCAATAATTTTGAACACCCCATTACTAGGGTTTCTCTAGCCCATTCTTCTATTTATAGTGGGTGAGATAGGATTCAAAGACCCATCTTTATCTTCTAATAATTGAGAGAAGTCCTTATTAGGGTTTCTCTGGACTGCTCTAGGGATTATAAGGGTTTTCTAGACCAACTAAAGAAAATCCTTATTAGGGTTTATGTGAACCACTCTAGGGTTTAAAATGGTTTTATAGATAAATTGAGGCAAGGCCTTTTTAGGGATTATCTAGACCAATTGGGTAGCTCCCTTATTGGCGTATCTTTGGCCCATTCTAATGTTTGGCTCAATGGACAGACTAGGATTTAAAAACCCATGTTGATCTTCAAGATATTTCTCTTCATTTGAACCATTAACAATAGCATGAGGCTTGTTGGGCACTGTAGAATGTAAAATTCCATCCATCCTTGAAATCCCTGGGGTTAAGCTGTGGATTTGGGATGTTTTAGTTTCAGATAAATTTTCCTCCTCCAAGCTTGGCATTTTAACTTCAAGATTAAGTTTTGAGTGAATAAATTGATTACAAATACTATGATCCATTGAAGAATTGATTTCAAATATCATACCATCATTATTGTTTCTTGCTTTGGCTTCCTCAAGTCTAAGCTATAGAATCCTTGTAGTCCTTGAAGGCAACACTAAGGTCCCATGGACTTTAGTGGAAGGAGATGGCTAGAAATTTTTTCTTGTATTTTTCCCTCTTAGAATACAGGTAGCTTCATCATAGTCTCAGGAAGCATCCTCTACTATGTCAAAGGTGCCAAGCCAGTGTTTGATCTTTTGAATGGTGTCTTTAATCTTAGAAACCCATCTCCCTAATGGCCTCTTTCTAATTCCACCAAACTTCCTTCTCTTTCTCCCCAGCATTCTGCCCAAAAATGTAGCATGTCCCAATGTTGAATTGAAAGAATAGGTGGCAAACCTACTATTACAAATCTAGAAAGAATAGGATCAAATGAATAATCTCTAATTTTTTTGGGAGAAAGTATAAGGTATATAGTGAGAAGCCATCCTATACCCAAGCATATGACATCTAGATTTCCTATACCCTCCAAAATAACTTCAAATTTAAATCCTATGTTAGTGATGAAATGTGGTTTCTATTTCCACTCATTACAATTTCATGTCTGATTTTTGTCTTTTTTATTATGTTATAAGTTTTTTTTAGCATAATTAGGCTTCTATCTTATATTAGTTTGTTGTATCTCCTCAAATACGACTTATTTCAATTCATTTTCATCAAAGGATCATTTAGTAACTTAGTGCTTAACTCATATTTGAGCCTCTTGGGCCATCATCCTCTCCCTCCTCTTCTAATATTCTATGCTTCCATATTTCTCTTTAATTTACACCAAATAATATCAAATATTTTCAAATGGAAATAAACTTGATGAGGCTATAGGCTTGATTGAAGTGCATGTTTTAGATAGATCATTCTTTAATATTGAGGAGTTTATTAATCCATGAAGGGTGTGAAAGGAGTACACAAATCTCCTTTTATTAGTTAAAAGGGTAAGAGTTGTGTTATTGTAAGAATAAATTGCATTCCTTTTTACTCATGTTTTCCTTACCATTAAATATTATTTGGCTATGTTTAGAATATTGAGATCTCATTGAGCTAGTTATTAGAAATAGAAAACTAACAAGGAATACATATTTCTTTTTTTTTTGAGTAATTTTTTTTTCACGCTCCTCTACTTCCTTTTACTCTATCATGGATAGTTCAAGAGCATCATTTGTAATACCTTCATTTGAAAAATGTGATAGATTGACTAGATAATAAGAGAACATGTCAACTTGATGTATGTTCAAAGTCTCTTGCATTGATTCACAATTCAAGGGTAAAGGAAAGATGAAGAATAAACTTAAGATAAGAATTAATAGAACTTCCTACCTCTTCTCAAGATAATATTTACCTAAGAAGAAGATTTTGAATATGAAATGTAGCTATTTTTTAATAAGCTTGAGCATGCTAAAAATTATTGTTTTAGGAAACAATTTGATGACATGAAGTAGCTTGTGGCATGGGTCAATTACTTTTATGATGTCATATGAGTTCTATAAGTGATACACAAAATCAATAAAATAAAGAGTAGGAGGCTTTTCCAATTTAAGAGGAAGTTCTTCAGCAATGGGAAAACATCAAAAAACATGATTAGTTTGAAGTCAGTTAATAAATGATTAGGAGCCTAGTTTTGGGATTGACATTGACTTGGTCACTTTAGGCTTTGGCATGACAAGTTAAAAACTATATTTCAAGATAAATTGTTTTTTCATAATTTTCAATTCAAAATTATATCAGTAATATGAATAAAAAATGCAATTCTTCTCAACAATCTAGAGCAAGTTGCAAATTTTTATTTTTCAATGGACTAGTCATTGTGTTGCACTTATGAGATAATTCAAGAACTGCTTGTGATACAATGAATTTTATATTATTCATAAATTAGGGATTGACACTGACTTGGTCACTTCAGGCTTTGGCATGACAACCTAAAAACTATATTTCAAGATAAGTTGGATTTTTTATAATTTTCTAGTTCAAAATGATATTAGTAATATGAATAAAGAATGCAATTCTTCTCAAAAATCTGTAGCAATTTGAAATTTTTTTAATTTCAATGGACCAGTTGCTATGTTGCACCTAGGAGATACTCAATTGGAGAACTACTTGTGATACAATATATTTGACATCATTCATAGGTCAAACAATCTGCAAAGAATTTAAAGAAGCTGCTACTAAATAAATAACCACTAATGATGAAGATGAGTGTTGTAAGTTTTTTATGTTTGGGACTTTTAATTTTAATAATTTTTTGAGCTACTAAAGCAAGCTGAGTCCAAGATTAATAGAGTCTCGGACAAGTTTGACCAGAAGAGGCAAACATTTAGAAGCCTTTGTAGGTTTTTGAATTAAGATAGAAAAACTTTGGCTACTAGATCAAATCAGATCTTTTCAAGTCTACCACAAATTTTAATAGTGTTTCTTTGAGTTTTTGAGATAGGAAGATTAGTTTTAGACATCAAAATATTTTTTAGATTTGTAGATGGATGTAAAAATAAAATATGAAGATTAATCATTGATTTTTTTAAAAATTCATTACAAAAACTAATGAAAGGGCCACAATCTATCATTTATTTGTTTCCACACTTTGAATAAAAAAAGCTTAAATTTATATGTTGTACTGGTGTACCAAATTTTGGATCGTAGACAAAATCTTCATGCTTTCATCATCTTAATATTGAATTTTACTGTTAAGCCAATTTGTTCTATGTTGCCACACCCCGAAAATCAAATTTTGATGAATGACCCACAAACCCTAAGGACATGTTCTTCTTGTACACATGTTTAAGCATGCTACAATTTTCATAGCTAACACATCTATGCCAATACTTATCATCCAATGTACTGCCTCTTTATAATATCATGTGGTGGGATTCTACCAATGCTTTCTTGGTTTTATACAAGTATGTAGTGCAGGCTTATATTCCTTTAATAGTGAAAGCCATTTGCATTCTCTATTATCATATAGTCACAATTTTGTAAACATGATTAGCTAATAGGCTTTCCTTTACAATCTATCTCACATACATAAGTAGTAAGCCTGACATCAATTGTCTCATGCCTACTCCCATGGTTTCTGGAAACATTTTATAGCATTAGACATGTCCTAGGACTTTAGGAAACAAGCCCACATTGCTTGCAATCAGTGAAGTCAATGAATGCAATCAACACCTTACTTGAGTTTCTAGCATTGAGGATATAAAGGATAAGAGTCCATTTGATAGAGATAGGTGTCAAATAATTTGTTTTAATAAAATATATTATGCTTGCATTTATCAATAGGTATCTACTATTTGATACACCAAAAGTTTTGTATCATCTTGAGAGATTTATTTTCACCAATCAGTAATCAAGTATTTCATTTGACTTAAGCCACTATTTAAAAAGTAAACTTGGAAATAGTACCATATTTTAATTCTTTTTCTCCAACTTGTCAATAATTTTATCACACCAACTCTTTCAATTGAGAGTGTAAGAAAGAAAGAAATATAATTAAATACTAATTAATCTTATATACAATATGAATAAAAAAATATTCTCTTCATTCTCAAATAAAATTTGATATATGCACAAAAGTTTTCCAAATGCTTTGACCTATCCTTTATACTATATATAAAATTGTCCTTGTTTTTAATCCTTAATCTAGTGAGAATGATGAAAATAAAAGTTTTAAATTCAAATTTACAATTTATCTAATATAAACATTATACAATTGCAGATATAATAAATCTTGTCAACTGAAATAAAAGTAAACCTTTGTTCTATTGTAATTTCTATTCTTTTATTAAGATTGTCATGAATCCTAAAATCTACAAATTTTGTATTTCATCTATTATAACTTAGTAGTGTGACTACCTTAAGACTCATTTGTATTGGTCCATGTAATAGCACATCTTTGAAATAGCTAGCAAAGGTTAAAGAGAGGCCACGTATAGGCAAGGTATATCTCCCTATCTAATAAAATATACTTATGTTTAAATAGTTTGTGCTATTTGTTTTCCAATTCCTTCCTATTGGAAATTCAGGATTCTAGACTTCACTCTAGGTTTCTCCTAAACTTTTTTTTTGCAATTCATTATATACAGTTTACTATCATCTTTTTATATAAAACTCACACAAAATCATTGATCAGAAATTAATATGTATTTTTTTGTTATATGCTACCAACACAATTCATGTTGAAAAAATGCATAAAGAGCTAATTACAAAATCAAACTCTATAGACTGTGTACTAGTTGGATATCATAGATTATTGAATTTTACTTTATTTAACATGTTCTTGTAATTCAATTGAACTTTCTAGTCTAGTTATAAACATTATTTTCTATTAATATTTCTAAGTGAAGATCTGTTGCAAAATTTGGTGTTTGGAAACTTTGTAACAAGTAGATACTACATTTGCATAATCAGAAGATACTACATGTACATAGTTAGAAGATACTGAGCACTATATCTTACTTTAACTATCCAATTTGGTAGATCTACGAGCAGAAAATCTTTATGTTTTAATTTTTATTTTCCTTGTGATATTGCTACCAGAATTCAACTGTGTAGTTTTTAAGTCAAAGTCATTGATTCATATTTCATGGGTAGTGGCTTATACAAACCCTGTTTCTCATGTAGAACACTTAGCACTCATTAGATCTAGGTGATGCTCACAGAGGTGAAGCACAAACTTTCCAGGAGGTCACCCCATCTTAGTACTACTCCAACTTGAGAAAACTTAACTACGAAGTTTCCTCCATGATCAAACCCACTCTATTTGTAACCTCATTTGGTAGGATTTCCAAGAAATCAAAATATTTCTTTTCTAGTCTAAAAGTACTAGCATCAAATAGAATCTTAAGTTCAAAGAAAATTATTACTTTTTGAGATCATTGAGTAAGAATTTCTACAACAAAAATTATTGTCTAAATTTTATGCATAAGGAGTTTGATAAAGAGAGTTAATTTTTTTCTACCAATATCTTTAGAGGAGGAATCTAATATTTGTTTTATTAAACAATTTAAACTACCACAAATCATGCACCAATTCATGCATATTCCATCATTATCTCTACATGTTGTGTGATAGGGCTTGTCAGCCTTTACTTTTAGCTTGTTGTTATTTGTTAACATATTCTACTTATTTCTTATACCCATGAATACATGGTTAATCACTACTTCCATGTTCACTCTTCCATTATGATTTCACATTATTTGTTGTTTGGTTGACTTTAGTATCAACTTTACCATCTCTAAACTCTTTTCTAGTTGTGGCCTATATTATTTTTCCTATCCATGTTCCAAATGTCTATGATTTTGTGTTTTGAGCCAAGAATCTAGGGATCAGAATAGGCAACTACTTGCAAACATTCCTTTCTATCCATAATTAAGATTTGGATATGATTTTTTGGATAATGAATAGCTTTTCCAATAAAAATATCCTTTTAGGTAGACTTGTTAGCTCTATGGATCAATTTACATGTCTCTTCATTTTTTGGAGATTTGTTAAACTATAGGATAGGTGAGGGTTTGGACTTTTGTACATAGTCATGTTGATCCAATTATAAGTTCAATGTTTTCTATTTGCCAAACCTGTATTTACCCACTGGCTTTTGCTTGTTTAGTTTTGTAGTCTCTTTCTTAACACATTTCTTATATAGTCTTTGTTCAAATCATATATGAAACCAACATTTGTGGTTTGGAAGAACTTATCTTTTACTCTATATGCAAAGAAATATTTTAGAGCTTCTACAGCATGGCCATTGAGAATAAGGACATCAGAGTAGATTTTGACATTTTCCTATCAGTTTTGGAATTCTGGGAATATGAGAATGTTTACTGCAACAATATTAGGGACCACAAATTCTAGGTTTGTGAATTCCTTTGTCACCTCCTCTCTACATTTACTGTGGTAGAAAATTGCATATACATAGAATCTTCTACCTTTGTTTCTCAAAATAGCATGGTATTGATACAAATTTTAGATTTCTGCTAGCTATTTGATACAAATTTTTGTTTCTCAAAGTTCACATGTCTTGTTATTTGATGGTACATTTCTTCAACGAATCTTGTGTAATTTTTTTTATCTTGCTTAGAAAATCCATCAAGAGAAGTGTGGTTCCTAAGCTAATGGGCCTTAAAGCAAGTATTACAATACATATAGTAAGAGTTAATGCACACCATGGCCATTCTTCATTATATGAATTGCAATATTTCTATGAAGATGCATGCCATTTAGGCTCATGGCTATTTGAAAAGGAAACTACTAAAGGGCTCACTTGGATTAGTTAGATCATGGCCCTTGTCATACCAGCTAAGATTCCCATAAGATAGAATGTATGCATTTGAACTCTCAAAAGATTTTGGATTATCATGTGTCTAGTTGTGAGATAGGGCTAATAGGTGACACTCTTTTTATGTTTATGGTTGAAAAGCAGAACCATTTCCATGATAGAATTTATGTTTGAGGCTCTCATGCACAAAATATTTTGGTGAATCATGTTTTCAATTGCAAGATAGAACCACTAGATGACACTTCAATTATAATTGCACATATTGTTTCATCACACAATCACACATTTTGTTTGGAGTATCATGCTTATAGTTTAGTTTCAATTGGAAACCTCATGCTTATAGCTGATTTTTAGCATTGACAAATATATATTCTCTGGGATTGCTTTCACATTGGCATTCTATTTTTAAATAGATTTCTCATTTAGCGATATTAGATTTCCACAATTCATATCAATTAATTATTTTTTTATAGGTTTGATTGTACAATGGTAATGTTTTAGATTACACTATATGATCCAAAATATGACACTATATCACAATAGATTGTTGTGTGTAAATGCCAAGCATATTGAATTGTCTTGTTCCAAAAGCTTGTCCACAAAATGTTCTTAAAGTAATTCATATTCCTAGTTTCAATCTTTTAGTTATCTTCATTAGTCGATGCATTAATCACATTAGTCATTGCTATTAGGATTAGTCAAGGCATGCTATTGATAGTACCTAAGTAACTTTCACCTTGTGACATCTCTTTGAGGCATTTTGCAAATAATTAAGATACATTATCTATAACTCCACATTTTGCAAACATCTAGGCCTTCTAGAAATTATAGGATCATTTTAATTACATTTGAAAACATTACTAAAAAATTTCCATATGTGCAGATATAAACATTAACTACAACATGTCCAATTTATTTGCAAATATATTCTCCTATGAAGAAAGACCACGACTGACAATATGAACCTAGAACAAAATAATGAGGCAATGGTTGAATTGTGGGCTCAGTTTTAGAGAAAACTTGATAAATGTTATTGTCTTTGCAAAAAGTGTAAGGGCTTAAAGAATCAAAGAATTCTATTCAGAATAGCCTATAGTCATTGTAGGCAACATGGTCACATTAAAGGGGGCCACAATTTTTGTCCATTATTGAATTTGGATTTACTACTGGAGGAACATGAAGGTGTGAATATCCAAGATAAGGATAACACTCCCATGGAAGAGGATGATAATGTGCTAGAGGACATGATTGAAGAAGATGGTGTTGGGGCATGTGATGAAGAGCCTCACAATGATGGTACTATCAAATTTGATAATGATGATGAAGATGGTCTTGATATACCTTTACTTGAGAAGGCACATGAGCCCTTATACAAAGGCTCCCAAACAACTCTACTCTTGGCTATAGTGTTGTTGGTGAACTTAAAGGTTATGAATGATATATCCAATGTAGCAATGTCATTTATGCTAAGGTATGCCATTTTTTTCATCTTCAATGTTAGCATACAATTACTA
The DNA here is from genome assembly GCA_028749045.1 of Cupressus sempervirens. Taxonomy (NCBI): domain Eukaryota; kingdom Viridiplantae; phylum Streptophyta; class Pinopsida; order Cupressales; family Cupressaceae; genus Cupressus; species Cupressus sempervirens. The sequence continues at coordinate 781,427,676 of CM053793.1, read as the reverse complement.
TTCATTATATTAACAATGCATATTTGTTGTTGCAAGTTGATTAGTGAGTTTTTGTTACCACCATTAAACATATTCCCTCGTTCGTACTAAGAATTATCTACCATTATAAATTAGATCAGAATGTAGTATCAGACAATACATGCATGTCCCAATGATCACTTTCTATATCACAAACAACACAAATTTGCAACAGAATGCCCTAATTATGAAAATAGTAGATATCAATCACATCAAATAAAAAAAATGGTGCCTCACAAGGTTCTTTGGTACATTTTCATTATTCCACATCTTCAATGATTATCTAGGTGCGCTAGCTTGGCACAATTTATGGATTACCATGCAGGCAATAGAAGTCAAGATGACATTATGTGAATGCCTATCGATGGTTTTGCATTTAAAGAGATAGAAGAAATATGGTCACTCTTTAAAGAAGAACCTCATAATCAAAAGCTTTCATTGGTAGTAGATAGTGTCAATCCATATGGAGATATGAGATCTGTTTACTTAATGTGGACTATTTTTGTTATTAACAATAACATTCCTCATTGGATATCCATAAAGGGGGAGCACATAATGTTGTCAATGATTGTGCCAAGTACTTTTTCATTTTATAGTTATCTAAATTAATTTATAAATAGTGTATGAAAATGGTCATAATAATTATATAATGTTTATATTCATTTAATTACTAGGTAAGTACCAAGTTAAAGATATGAACATGTATATTGAGCCCCTAATTGACAAGTTTTTGAAGTTATAGAATAGTGTCACTATGTATGGAATCTCTAGACTAATAAGACACTTATAATTTCAATTCCATGTAATGCTGGTATGGACAATACATGATGCCCCTAGGCTAACTCATTTTTGCGGTATGTTATATTGTTAAAATAACATTTTTTGGTCTATTATAGTGCCTACACATTACTATCGTATGCTTAAGTTGCACATGATAATTGTACATGATCTTTTAGGTTTTTAGACAAAGGAAAAATTTGCATGTCTAGTTTGTGGTCCAAAGATGAAATCTTGTCATTTGAAAAACATCATTTCAATGGGAAAGAGGAGACATCATCAAGGCCACAAAGAATGACACCTAATCTATGGAAGTTGGAATATGATCAACTAAACTATTGAGGTAATGTCTAATTTGTCATCTGAAGTTTAAAATTTGTATTTTGATATTGTCTTATATTTACTAATGTTGTAATTGATGCTCATAAAGGTCATCAAGGCATCGATGACCAACTTCCTAGAGGAATGAAAAGTTATCCTACTCAATTTAGTAGGTTACCATACTACAAGGATCTTTCAATCATTCATTTTTTTGATGTTATGCATATTGGAAAGAATGTAACAGAGACACTATGAAAAATCTTAGGCTGAAAGCATGATAGAGAACAAATTGCCAAATTTGTATTGACATTCATGAACTCAATCATGCACTAAGAGATTTCATTGAATCAAATAGTAATGGAGACAACATAAATACAAGTGCCCTTCCTTGGTTTTTAATGGAGCAACAAAGTGATGCATTAAAAGAAGTTATAAAAAAAGAAAAAATTTCAACAAGATTTGTTGCAAATATGAGCACTCTTCTATCAAAGAAAGGTGATTTTGGGCCAAAGTTGAAAACACACAATTGGCATACCTTTGTCAAGGTAAGTCATGTTTTTTTTTTTACAATATATTTATAAAATTGAATATACTACCTATTTCATTATTTAATAATATATTGAAATGATCATTTTTAATGATTACAGTACATCTTACCTCTATCCCTTCCACACTAGTTTGAGAATAGTATTAAACAAGTTATATATGATCTTGGAAAATACATGAGGTTAGAAGTATTTTTTCTTAGATTTGTAGCTTTTTATCTAAAATCTATTGTATAATTTTATTTTAAATCTTGTTTATGTGTTTTTGCATGTTGAATCTCTTTTAGGTGGTTATAATCTAAAGAAATTGATAAAAAAAATATAAAATATTAGAAGAGAAAAATTCTACAGCTTATGTGTGAAATGCAAAAGTGTTTACCTCCAACCTTTTTCAATTCTCAAGAACACTACCTCATACATAAGTTGAGGAGACTAAATTGTGTGGACCTATACAAACTAGGTCAATCTAGATGGTTGAGAGGCACTTGAAATTTAGGAAGGGCATAGTTCGACAAAGAGCATGTCCTGAGGGTTCTATGGTAGAGGGATATATGATATACTAGACCATGTTATATATTAGTGAATATCTTCCAAAGTTTGTAGCAAATATCCATGTAGATCACATTTGGGATCCTAGCTCTAATGACAAATTTGAAGGGAAGTACCTAACGGGGAAAGATAGATTGAGGAGAGTGTGAAGTAATTATAAATTATTAGTTTTGTATTTTAATAATTCTTATCCATCATATATATATATATATATATATTGATCTGATTAGGATCTAGGACTATTACAGAGGAATGCTAATTTATTACATAGAATTAATTTAAAAATTTAAAAAAATTAAATTAATGTAAATGAAATAAGAGAACAACAAGATTAAGTTGATAAAAGAGACAATGAGAGAAAGAAGACGCAAACAATTTGATCTCGGAGTTCATCCGTATGGACTATGTCTCCAGGTCTAGCTCCAATAGGGGGACCGATCCGATTATCTCCAGAAATCAGGTACAAATGTTTACAAAGTCATTCCTTTGAAGTACAAAAACATCATGCTATTTCAAAGTATAGGAATAAACAATTCAAAAATCTCCCTTACTCTCAGCACTTCGACGTTCTCTCCTTTTTCTGAATGCCTCCAAGAGTCTCCTAAACCCCCTTTTTATACATGAAATTAGCCAAAATAAGGCTATAACCAAATTTACAAAAATAACCCCTTCAATTAATTCCCCTCTCGGAATAACTTGTTAGCCAATTTAGAGGATTTGGCCCCATGTCATTTTTGGGGTCAAAAATAAACAATAACCTCATTTTACTAAGGTTAGGTGGGATTGAGATAAGAAATAAATAAAACAATGTGCATTCTTATCTTCAAGTGCTAAAATAGCGCAGCGATGGGTAACCATTTTGAATGGCCAGTGGTGGGCGGTTCAAACCCCACCACCGGCGGCCTTTGTTATCTGAAATTAGCGGCTAAACAGACTCAAATACAATATCGTGCATTAATATCTTTGAATGTGAGTTGCATTCAGTTGGTTATTGGCTAAGCTTTGGAGACTAGTGGTCAAGGTTTTGAATCCCATAAAACTTTTGCCACCCGCCGACTTGGCTGAAGAACGAGGTCATGCTGACATCATCCCCATTTATACTTCTTTGTTAATTTCAAACTACCATATCTTTTACATACGGGCTCCAAATTTGATGAAACGAACGCCGCTAGAAATCTCTTGACGAGATCTTCAATTTGAAATCCATTGTTGTGCACTTTGGAGATGATTTTTTTTTTACCTTTTTTATGACCTCCGTACTTGATTTGACCAACCTTTGACTAACTGTAACTTTTGCATATGGACTCCATTTCTATCCATTCAAATTGCATTGAATTTAGAATTTTGAGAACTTTAACTTGATGCTGATTATTGGATTTTTGAAGATACTTCAATTTTGACGAAAGTATCCCCCAGATCAAGCCTCCCCACTGAGAATCTTTCGGACCACCAAAAGTTTGGATTACTTGGAAAGAAGGTGAGGGTATAGTTCCCTCACTTTACCAATCTCCATCCATCTTGCCTTGCTTGGATGCATCCCCTTCAATCCCACTCTGAGGTATTCAACTGGTCCTCTTCATGAAGTTCTGACATTCTTGTCAAGGATGACATCTTGTGGCAATTCTGACATGTACTCTAGTGAAAGGTCATCAATTGATGGAACCTGAACACTGACGTCTTCATCCAAGATCATAGGAGGCTCATACAACTTCAGATTCTCAACATTGACAACTGAGTAAATTTGCATGTATGGAGGAAGATTAAGGCGGAAAGCATTGGTACCAATCTTTTCCAAGATCTCAAAAGGACCATACCTGATAGGTTTGAGCTTCCTTCCTTCACCTTGCATTCTTTCCTTGCTAATATGTAACCAAACTCTGTCACCAACTTGGAATTGGTGAACACTGTGATGCTTATCATGGCGAGCCTTGTATTTTTCTTGGCTCTGCTCTAATTGTGCTTCTACTACCTGATGGATTGCTTGGACCTTTTGGATGAACTTTAAAGCCTTTTCTGCATCATGGCATCCATCTACAACATCCTCCTTCCCAAAAGCAAAATCCATTGGTGTCGTAGGCAAGTAACTGAAGCAAGTCTCAAAAGGAGACCTCTTTGTAGAAGAGTGTGCCGCATGGTTGTAAGCATGTTGCACATAATGAAGACTTTCATCCCACAACTTAGGATGTTTGCTGCAGTAGCCTCTAAGTAGATGCACAATTGTCCTGTTCACTACCTCTGTCTGTCCGTCGGTCTGCGGATGGAAGGTTGTACTCTTCTTCAGCTTGGTGTCCGTGAGTCCCCATAAAGATGACCAAAATTCCCCTAAGAATCAAGAATCTCAATCCGATACAATAGAAGTGGGTAACCCAAAATGAACCCATACATTTTGAAAGTACAAATGAGCAGTCAGTTCAGTAGTAACTTTCTTTTTACAAGGCATTAAAATACACATTTTGCTGAACCGATCAACTACTACATACAAATAATCATGATCCTTCCTAGAAATAGGTAAACCTCCCACAAAGTCCATAGATACACTTTCCCATGGATGGGATGGTACAAGTAATGGTGTGTACAAACCTAATTTCCTATTACTTGGTTTACTAGTTTCTCCCATTACACATCCTTTTATATACTTGGTGACAGTTTCCTACATACAAGGCCAGTAACAATATTTCTGCAATTGAGCTAATGTCTTACTTACCCCAAAATGTCCTGCAATTAAAGAGGTGTGTGCTTCACGGATGACATGTCCCTACTCATCTTTAGGAATGCATAGTTTTCCCAAGTGGTACAAAAAATTATCTTGCACATAGTAATCTTTCTCTTCTACATGTTTACCCTGGATTAAAGCTGCATAGATATCCTTAAAGTTCTCATCATTAGCATATTGTTCCTAAAAACTTTCATGAACCATAGAACTATTCCGAAGGATTATCAAAGCATTCTTAACAGGAGGCCTAGAGAGCATATCTGTTACTTTATTATGGGAACCCTTCTTATACTTAATCACCAAATGAAACTGTTGTAGAAAACCCATCCACCTAAAGTGCCTACTTTGTTACAACTTAGATTGTGAGTCCAAATATTGTTGTGGCTGGTGATCAGTGTGGATTACAATTTCTTTTCCCACTAAGTAATGTTTCCATTTTTTAACACTCTGAACTAAAGCATAAAGTTCTTTATCATATGCAGGATAGTTACTTACTGCTCCTAAAAAAGTTTCAGAGTGGTAGCAGATTGGTTTACCTCCTTGCATGAGTACAGCTCCCATGGAAAACCCGCTTGCATCTGTCTCAATCTCAAATGGTTGATGTAAATCAGGTAGAGCTAGAACTGGTGCAGTGCTCAACTTTTCCTTCAAAGTGTTGAAAGCCTTTTGTTGCGGACCTCCACACTAAAAAGTTGACTTGGTACTAGTTAATGCATGCAACGGTGATGCAATGAAAGAGAAATTTGCAATGAACTTCCTCCAGTACTGAACTGCACCTAAGAAACTCCTAATTTTTGTAACTATACTTGGCTTAGGCCATTGTACAATACATTTGACCTTCATAGGGTCTACTTTCAGTTGACCATTCCCTACGACATAGCCTAAGTACACTAAGGATGTCTTTGCAAATTTTCATTTTGACATCTTTACATATAGTTTTTCTTTTCTCAGTATTTCAAATACTTTCTTTACATGAATTACATGATCATCCCAAGACTTACTAAATGCAAGAATATCATCTAAATAGACTATGAAAAAATCATCAATAAAGGGACGAAAGACATCATTCATGACTCTCATGAATGTAGCTGGTGCATTACAAAGCCCAAATGGCATGACCAACCACTCAAAAAGTCCCTGTTTTGTCTTAAAAGCAGTTTTCCAAATATCACTTTCTACAATTCTTATTTGATGATATCCACTATGTAAGTCTAGGTTAGTGAAATAAATTGCATGTTTCAACTGATCAAGTAAATCATCAATTCTAGGAAGAGGGTACCTGTTCTTTACCTTTATCTTGTTCAGAGCCCTGTAGTCAATACACATTCTCCAAGTCCCATCTTTCTTTGGAACCAACATAATAGGAGAACCACAAGGAGAAGTACTAGGACGGATAACTCCTTTCTCGACCAACTCTTGAACTTGCTTCTTGATTTCTTCATTTTGTAACACTGATAAGTAGTACATGCCAATATTAGGAAGTGGTGCATCTTGCTGCAATTGTATCTCATGGTGTATCTCTCTCTTAGGAGGCAATCCTTTCGATTCCTGAAACAAGTCATCATAAGCGAAAACAACTTTGACTATTTCAGCCTTATGTTTTGGATCACATCCCTTAAATGCCTTAGATGTTTCATCTTCTTTGGCTTTTACAATCATCAACACAAAATTCTTACTAGAGTTGACTAACCTTTTCATTTGACCAACATTGACTAATGCCAGGTTAGTCTTAACCTTATGTGCCCGTACAATGTATTCAGTTTTATCTTTAAACAGATGATACTTATTTCCCCCCCTATAGAAGATAGCCTGTCAATCATACAAATAGGGACTCCCAAGTACAAGACCACAAATATCTAAAGGGACTACATCAGCTTCTACCTCATCCACAAAGTTTGCAGTGATAGAAAATCTTAACTTGCATTGTTTAGTTACTTGTAACTGTGCATCATCACAAACCCATCCAAGAGGGTATGGTTTTGGATGAGGCATTGTAGTCAAATTAAGCTTTTTAACGACTTCTTTAGATATCAAATTAACTTGAGAACCCATGTCAAATAGTGTATCCACCTTAGTATGCTTAATAACAACTTGGATGTGAAATAATTCATTCCTTTCCTTATCATTCTTATGAGAAGATTCTTTACTTGTACTTGCACTTATGCTAGAAGAACTTGGAGATGATGAAAGAGATATACCTTTTCCTCTACCTTGAATCCTAGTAGCAACAATCTTTGTCTCATCTCCGGAGTCAGATCCAAGATCTTGTTGAATTACAGCAGCAATTTTCTATTTACCTTTGTTTCCACCATATCGCTTTGGCCTCTTTTCAGGATGTAACTTCCAGCACTTAGAATTATCATGCCCTTCTTTCTTGCAATGTGAGCATGTGGGTTTCTCACCCTCTTTCTTTATTGTTGCTATCTTTTTACCCTTTCCTTTTCCTTTGGACTTTTCCTCAAACTTAGATGGCTTTTTATTAGACTTATCAATGAAAGTACCATTACCCCTTGATTCTAAATGTGTTGCCTGGACACATACTTCATCCAAATTACAAGGATTCAGGATGAGAATAGAATGCCTTAGGTAAGAATGAAGACCACCTATATACTTGAGTAAGGTGTCCTAGGTATACAATGGGACATTTAATGAAATAGCCTTTTTGCAAAATTCATGGGTGTAATCCTGGACAGACTGACCTTTCCCTTGCCTAAAATGTTGCCAGTTCATCATTAACTGCTGCATATGGCCTAGGGGGTAGAATTGCTTTTTTAAACCAGTAACAAATTCTTACCAAGACAAACTAAACTTACCATGTTGTGAAGTTTCATCTCGAGACCTACTCTCCCACCAAGTTAGGGCTACACCACCTAAACGAAGAGTGGCTAACTGAATTCTATCAACATCATCTACAAGGTTTTGAACTCTACAGTAGACTTCTACTTGCTGAATCTAGTCATCTAGTTTCTTGGCATTTAACTCTCCACAATATTTTGGTAAGTCAAACTTTACATCCAACTTAATTCGAGGCTTATGTCCTCCTTTGAAAATATTAGAAGACTCAGAATGGGTAGAAGAAGGAGAAGAGGGGGAAGAAGGAGAAGAGGGAGAAGAAGGAGAAGATGGAGGTGTCTTTGGTGGATCACGATCAGCTCCTTTCTTTTTCCCTTTGTCCTTTCGAGTTGCATTTCTTTGCATCTTCTCTTCTCTTTCTCGTACCAAAACCTCTACCATTGTCTGCAAATTCTGAAGAGTCTTCTGAATACTCTTATCTTGAGAAGCTTGTCCACCTTCATCTGCCATTTGTGATGATGGTTTAGTCCTTCGTTTTCCAATCTTAGGATTGTATTCCTCGAGCTTTCCTTCATCTTTCTCAATCCTGGATCTTGTTAACATTCAAATCTGCAATACTAGTCCAACAAAAGCTCTGATACCAAATTTGATCTAATTAGGATCTAGGACTATTACAGAGGAATGCTAATTTATTACATAGAATTAATTTAAAACTTTTAACGAATCAAATTAGCGTAAATGAAATAAGAGAACAACAAGATTAAGCTGATAAAAGAGACAATGAGAGAAAGAAGACGCAAACAATTTGATCTTGGAGTTCATCCATATGGACTACGTCTTTGGGTCCGGCTCCAATAGGGGGACCGATCCGATTATCTCCAAAAATTAGGTACAAATTTTTACAAAGTCATTCCTTTGAAGTACAACAACATCACACTGTTTCAAAGTACAGGAATAAACACTTCAAAAATCTCCCTTACTCTCAGCACTTCGACGTTCTCTCCTTTTTCTGAATGCCTCCAAGAGTCTCCTAAACCCCCATTTTATACATAAAATTAGCCAAAATAAGGCTATCACCAAATTTACAAAAATAACCCCTTCAATTAATTCCCCTCTCAGAACAACCTGTTAGCCAATTTAGAGGATTTGACCCCATGTCATTTTTGGGGTCAAAAATAAACAATAACCTCATTTTACTAAGGTTAGGCAGGATTGAGATAAGAAATAAATAAAACAATGCACATTCTTATCTTCAAGCGCTAAAATAGCACAATAGCGAGTAACCATTTTGAATGGCTGATGGTGGGCGGTTCAAACCCCACCACCGGCGGCCTTTGTTATTCGAAATTAGCGGCTAAACAGGCTCAAATACAATATTGTGCATTAATATCTTTGAATGTGACTTGTGTTTAGTTGGTTATTGGCTAAGCTTTGGAGACTAGTAGTCAAGGTTTTGAATCCCATAAAACTTTTGCCACCCGCCGACTTGGCTGAAGAACGAGGTCATGCTAACATCATCCCCATTTATACTTCTTTGTTAATTTCAAACTGCCATATCTTTTACATACGGGCTCCAAATTTGATGAAATGAACGTCGCTAGAAATCTCTTGAGGAGATCTTCAATTTGAAATCCATTGTTGTGCACTTTGGAGATGATTTTTTTAAGACCTTTTTTTATGACCTCCGTACTCGATTTGACCAACCTTTGACTAACTGTAACTTTTGCATATGGACTCCATTTTTTTCCATTCAAATTGCATTGGATTTAGAATTTTGAGAACTTTAACTTGATGCTGATTATTGGAGTTTTGAAGATACTTCAATTTTGACGAAAGTATCCCCCAGATCATATATATATATATATATATATATATATATATATATATATATATATAAGTTATTTCTAATTGGTGCAATTATCTTCTTTATAGTTGGTCGTGAGTGAGATGCACTACATTTGTATATTGCAAACAATCTTGATCGGATGATGGTATGGATTGAATAGTCTCAAGAAAATAGTCGCTCATTAACATGGAATGGTGTTGCATCATTGGTTAAAAAAGCTCATCGTAATGGAGATCCCACTGTTACACCAATGGTACTTGATCTAATATATGAATTAAGAGATAAAAAGGTACACATAAGATTACTAATTATGAGACATAATTTTAATATCAACTCACAGATCAATGCAAAGAATCTTGACATGTTTGAATAATTGCAAGTCAAACACCACAAATCTATGTACTACCATGGGTATAAATTTTGCATAAAAAATTTAGACAAAACAAAGAAAACGTGTGATTTTGGGATAAGTTTTGTCTTCGCAATCACCAATATTTCATCTAGAACTAACATACATCTTCAACAATCTAAAAATTGATACTATGACATTTTGGATTATATACTTGAGTGTGACTTTAATTCATTCAAACTAGTTCTATTTTTTGTCAAATAGTTTAGGGTATGCCTAAATCAAAATGATCCTGATAGAACTGTTATTGAACATGATAGTGGATTTACTATGATTAATACAAGGTCATTTGAGCCAGTTAGAGATGAGCCCTATGTTCTTCCAAGCCAATGCGAGCATGTGTTTTACTTCGGTGTTCCACACAAACTAGGTTGGTCATTTGTTGTTAAACATGACCCAAGAGGAAGGCTGATAAAGCATAATGTGATGGAAGAAGAAGATATTGAAGAAGCACAAGATGAAGTAAATGATTATTAGGAATGATAGTTACCCAGTGATGAAGAAGAAAAAGATGGTGATGATTTTGGTCATGCTGACAATAATGGTGATAATAATGATGATGATGCTGATGATGATCATGATGATGCTAATGATCATGGAAATGGTGGTCATGATGTTGGAAATTATTGAAATAATCATAAGAAAAGCTGTTGGAATAATGTATGGAACTGGTAAAGAATGTCCTCAATCATTGTTTTGTCATTAATGTCAAACTTGCTACTTGCAGGAATGACAATTGCTTTAGTGATCCAAATACTATCAATTAGTTAATTGTCAAGGTGGAGGCAATCAATAAGATGTAACTAGAAAACCTAAAGAAAGGTTGAAGTTATGATTTTGTAATGTGATGCAGAGCCACACCTTGGAAAACTTAGGAGGAATCAGACACTCAACTGAGTTGCATCAAGGGGCATCTACAACCTTTAGGATCACACACTAAAATCCAACATCACAATGTATTAGTTGAGTTTCTTCATACACATTAAAAATGCATATACTCTCTAAATCCATTCTATATACTTTTCCATCCACTTAATCCATTAAACAAAAGTTTTAAAACAAATTGCCCAGAAAATACATTCTTGCTGCCTCCTGGATAGACCTGCACTCAGACATGAATAACATTCGAACTAAAAAATATTTACTCAATTCAACCATTGAGATTTGGCACAACTAGGTTTCAAACAATATATAAAAATTTGAGAGAAATCTAACAGTTCAAACTTGAGATATTGACCACGCATCAGAGTACATTTTTCTGCAAAATATTGCTTCTTGCTGTCTCTAGATAGACCTGCACTCAGACATGAATAAATTTTGAACTAGATCAAAACTCTTTGATCGCTCTAGTGAAGATGGGCGTAATTAGGCCCATAACAACATAGCCAAAGATCATCAAAATCCAACGGTGCATTTGGGAGATATTACAAATGCACTGAGACTAATTTCTGCAAACATACCGAATTCAACCCAAAAATAAAAACTTGTCTTCTTCCTCTCTCTTCCTCTCTAAAAATTGAATCCCTAAATAAGGAATATGAAACGTCCCTATCCAAGAATAGGAGACTATTTCAAAAATTATGAATATTCCTGCTGCCAACTATCTGTCCTTTTTTAAGATATGATTAGATTCTTAAATCATTGCACACTACTAACTCCACTAAAACAAACACACATGGTCCTAAGTGGCTATATTTGGAGAGTTTATCATTTCACTCCTCCATTTATGCCACCACATCATAGGACATTATTTTAAAAAATTTAAATTTAAAACACACACACAAAATGTAAAACATTACTTATCATATTTTTTGCTCTGCTACTGCAGCATAATGAAGTACAAGGATCAACTAAGCCATTGATGAAAAAGTGTATTTGATGACATTTTAAGATACAAAAGATGGGTACACTAAAACGTATCAAAGAGTTAAAGTTTTAGCTAAGTCTTTTGTAAAGCTCAAACTAAGTTCATTAGAGAAGGGGCCGAGCAAGCTAGTAAGAGCTGAGCAAATTTTTAGTTAATGCCGAGTAAACTTCAGATGCCGAGCAAGTTCAGATGCTGAGTGACACAAAGTTAACCAAGTGCTGAGTAGAACTAAGTGCCAAGCAGAACCAAGTGCCGAGCAGAATCAAGTGCCGAGCAGAACCAAGTGCTGAGTAGGTATAGGTTGCTAAGTGACATAGAGTTAACCAAGTGCTAGGCAGAACCAAGTGCCGAGCAGAACCAAGTGCTGAGCAGAATCAAGTGCCGAGTAGAACCAAGTGCCAAGTAGAACCAAGTGTCGAGCAGGTATAGGTGCCGAGTAACACAGAGGTGTCGGGCACTAGTAACTCAATAATGCCGAGTTACTGCATTATTTTGGAAACCAAAGATTCACCAAATCTAAGCTAACAAGGTTGTTATCTAGAAATTTGTAAATTAAAAAGAAGATAAGAATGATGAGTTGGTGGCACAGAACACCATGTAGAACATTTTTAAGGATACAACTGACAAAGTTTCTAGAAGAGAACAAGATATGAGGTAGATACATTGTATCCTACCTAATCCATTTTGAAACCCTAAAATTGGAGAGCGAGAATTGAGTGGCAAAGGAAAATCAAATTTCTATTTAAGGAGACAAAAGTTAATGAAAAAGGAGAGAGAGAGGTGGTCAAGCATAAAATAATGAAGTACTGAAGAAGGTGCTAAGGGAGAAGACAGCACAAGAATTCTGTATGGATAGATGACCACAAGGATGATTGCATTGGCAGAATGAGTAAGAAGACTCAAGGAGATGAAGCTTGAGAGGAAGACAAGCAGACAGAGCTGGAGTGATTGAAGCCAAGCATAAGGATTGAATTGAAAGTGTGATCTAAAATCTACAAAGTATGTTGTAAGTTATATCAGATCAAGAGACCATTATCATTACTTTCTAGAAATTGTAATAGTAAGTTTAAATCCTATGGACTTAGGTTGGTTTAATAGCCATTAGATAAATCCTTTAACCGGGTGACATTGCAAGTGAATGTTCTAAGACCTTTAACCAGGCCCATTCCTAATAGTTTGGTGAAATCCTTTAACAAGGTCACATTTAATAGTGTGTTTTAAGCCTTTAATAGGGCAGGCTTTTAATAGGGCATCACTTCAGAAGAGTGAGAATCAAGTAGCATGTTACTAGTGGTTTTTCTCAAATTGGGTTTCCACGTAAATCATTGTGTCATTTGTTGATCTTGGATGTTTTATCTTTGCATGTTGATTTACTGTAACTTGCTTATATGATTGATAAAAGTGTATGGATTCATTAAGAATAGTAAAAAGGGATTAATAGGGCATTTGGACCTTGAATAACTGATTCACCCCCCCTCTTAGTTATTCTAAAGAATTCTAATAATTGGTATCAGAGACAACTGCTAATTCAGTTTAAATGGACTACAAGCAAAAAAGATCAAAATGCAAAAAAGAGAAGTTCCCAAGCTCAAGAAAGACAACTTTGTTGCATGGCAAAGTTTGATGAAGCTATATCTTGGATTTATAGGATATTATGCCCAAAATTTAATTGTCACTAAACATGTAGATCCAACAAGTGCTCCTACTGTAGAAGACATGAAAAACAAGCAAGAACACAATCAGACAATGTTGGAAATTGCCTCTGCACTCAGCTATGCTAAATTTGATGATATCAAAGGATGTGACACTGCATTCAAAATGTGGAAAGCCCTATCAGACATCTATGGAGGAGATTAGAATGTACAAAGAGCAAAAAGAGAAAGTCTTAGAGGAAAGTTTGATGACATGAAAATGGAAGAAAATGAGAATGCTGCTCAATATGGTGCAAGAATAAAGGAAGTGGTAAGTGCAATAAGATGCTTGAGTGGTCAACTAGATGAAGATACTGTTAATAGTAAGTTCTTAAGAACCTTGCTCCCTATCTATGCTATTAGAGTATCAGCAATACAAGAGCTAAGATGTATACTAGGAAATAATCTAAGCTTTGAAGGTATAATAGGTAGACTCATTGCATTTGAGTTATCTAACTTTGACAACTACAGACCTAAAAATGTTGAATTTTCTTTTAAGGCCAAATTATCACTGAAAGATGCTGAACAAGTGAAATCAAAGAAAGGAAAAAAAATGAAGTATGTATCCAGTGATAGTAGCACTGATGAGGAAGATGTGGAACAACTGGAACCATTGCTCGCTAGAAGATTTCATAGGGGCAAAGGAAAATTTGAAGGTAAGATGCCTATCATTTGTTTCAATTGTAATGAAGTAGGTCATATTGCTGCAAGGTGTCCATAGAAAAAGGATTCCAAGGAAGGCAAAAAATACAAGTATAGAAGAGATGATGACAAGAGAGATTACAAAGAAAAAGGTAAGAAGTGTTATATTGTTGAAAAAAATTCTGATGACAATGATGATGAAGTTCTTTATGTAGCCATGAAGGACCAATATGATGAAGAAGACCCCACAACACTGGTAACATGTATAAACAAGAATGACAGATGGATCATAGATAGTGGATGCTCACATCACATGACTGGAGACAAAAGTAAGTTTGTTAACTTTACTCAGTATGATGGAAATAGTGTTAGATTTGGTAATGATACTCCATGTCAAATCAAAGGAAAAGGTTCCATTAAGCTCACAGAACAAATTTCATGTGACAATGCATACTATGTTGAAGGATTAAACTACAATTTACTGAGTGTCTCATAGTTAGGCAATATAGGTTGCAAAGTGGAATTTGGAAACAAAACTACAAAAATCTATGATACTGATGGTAAACTGATAGGAAAAGGAGATAAAACAAAGAGTAATTTATTTTACCTTGATATGGATAATGTTTCTTATTTATTTGCAAAATTTGATGATGAATGGTTATGGCATAGAAGGTTATGTCATGTCAACTTTGACAATCTAGTCAACATCAGCAAAATGAAGAAAGTCAGAGGTTTACCAAAATTGAAGAAGCCTGATAATATCATGTGCAAACAATGTCAGCTAGGAAAGATGACAAAGTCAAGCTTCAAAAGCAAAAACTATACATCTAAAGAGATACTTGAGTTAGTTCACACTAACTTATGTGGTCCAATGGAAATACAAAGCTATAGAGGAGATAAATACATAATGCTATTTTTTGATGACTATTCTAGGATGATGACTGTTATGTTCTTAAAACAAAAATCTTATGCTTTTCAAATGTTTAAGTGGTATGTGGCTAGAGTTGAAAAGGAAACTGGAAAAAGCTTGAAATGCCTAAGATCAGATAGAGGTGGTGAATTTACATCAAATGAATTCAAGATATTTTGTAATGACAAAGGAATCAAAAGACAAATGCTAGCTCCTAGAACTCCCCCACATAATAGAATTGTTGAAAGAAGAAACAGATATGTGATTGACTATGCCAGAACATTAATGATGGAAAAGGTTGTTGCTCTAAAATACTGGAGAGAAGTAGTAAGTGTAGTTGTTCATACACTGAATTGAGTACAAGTCAAGAAAGGTACAAATACAACGCCTTTTGAATTATGGTATGGTTACTCACCTAATGTAAAACATTTCAAAGTGTTTGGTTGTAAATGCTTTATCCTTAAAGATGTTAGAAATGGAAAATTTGATGCAAAAAGTGATGAAGGCATATTCCTTGGTTACTCCACTAAAAGTAAGGCATATAAGTATTTGAATATTAACACTAACAAAATTGTGGAAAGTGCAAATGTAAATTTTGATGAGCACACAGAAGTTCAAGCTAAAGAACCAAAGAAAATGGAAGAGTACAGAAATTTTGTGTATTCTTATGAAGGAATGACTGATGATAAGTATGATGTCAATCAAATTGAAACTCAACAACAAATTTTAGTAGTAGCCGAGTCTCAACCAGTGAATGCCGAGTTGCATGTAGAAGCTGAGTTGCAGAATGAAGAAAATGCACAATTTGATTTTGAAAATAGTACACATGATGAAGAACAACCTAAAAACGAAGTGCATAGTGATCCTAAATCTAAAAGATCAAACATGGAAACAAGGACAGAGCCAAGATTATCCAAATATGTAAAAAGACATCACCCTACTGAATAGATAATTGGTGACAAAGATGCAAGACCAATGACAAGGAACAAACTAAGACAAGAATCATGTCTGATTAGCAAATCTAAACCCAGATAGTATGTGGTGGACAACAAGATGATGACTGGTATAAGGCTATGGAAGAAAAAATTGATCAAATATGAAAAAACAAAACCTGGAGTTTGGTTCCCAGACCAACTGACAAGAATGTGATTGGCACCAAATGGGTATTCAGAAACAAACTAGATGAGAATGGTGAGATTACCAGAAAAAAAGCTAGACTAGTATGCAAGGGTTATGCTCAAGAAGAAGGAATAGACTATGGGGAAACATTTTCTCCTGTTGCTAGAATGGAAGGAGTAAGAACTTTACTTGCATATGCTACCTACAAAGGTTTTAAAGTCTATCAGATGGGTGTAAAATCTGCTTTCTTAAATGGTATACTAGAAGAAGAAGTCTATATTGAACAACTAGAAGGATTTGTTGATGAAAACAATAGGGATATGGTATGTAAGCTACATAAAGCACTCTATGGTTTGAAACAAGCTCCTAGAGCATGGTACGAGAGACTTCACAAGTATCTAGTGCAAATTAGATTTGAAAGACCTGATGATAATAGCAACATGTACATCAAAGCAGAAGAAGGTAAAGACATTATTGTATCTAAAATATTTGTGGATGACATAGTGTTTGGTGGTAAGGAAGTACTTTGCAAAGGCTTTGCTGACAAAATGAAACATGAATTTGAGATGTCTATGTTTGGAGAAATCAAATTTTTTGTTGGATTGCAAGTACATCAACTCAAACATTGAATATTTGTTACACAATCAAAATATATCAAAAAAATTCTTAAAATGTTTGGATTGGAGGAATCCAAACCAATCAGCACACCAATGGCAACTAGAAATAAGCTATCCAAAAATGATGAGTCAGCTAAAGTCAATCAAACAATGTACAGATCCATGATTGGAAAACTACAATATGTTGTACATAGTAGACCAGACATAGCATTAGCAGTTGGAATAGTGGCTAGGTTCTCTACTAATCCCAAAGAAAATCATCTCATAGTAGTAAAAAGAATAATGAGATATCTTAAAGGAACTGATGACTTTGGTCTATACTACAAAAAGAATGGAAAATTTGAGCTCAATGCATATACAGATGCAGACTGGGGAGGTAACATTGATGATAGAAAAAGCACAAGTGGAGGTGCATTATTTCTAGGCAAAAAGCTGGTCACCTGGACTAGCAAGAAACAAACATGTACATCCCAGTCCACTGCAGAGTCAGAATATGTGGCAGCTGCAGTCAATTACACAAACATTGTGTGGCTCACACATCTATTGGAAAGAATGAAAGAAGACGTAACAAAACCTATGATATTGTATTGTGATAATACAAGTGCTATAAATATATCCAAAAATCTAGTAATGAATGCAAAAACCAATCATATTGCAATCAAGTATCATTATGTCAGAGAATTGGTAGAAGACAAACAAGTAAAGTTGGAATACATTCACACAAAGGAATAAACTACAGATATCTTTACCAAACCATTGCCCAAGGATGCCTATGAATATCTTAGAGGCAAGTTGGGGGTCATACCCCTAACTCAAGAAGTTTAAGGCAACATGGATGCTGCCTTGCATCAACAAGAATAAATCATTGAAATATTAACAGGTTGATTCAAAGGATGACAACAGGAGAAAAAACTCCAAATCAGTCACAAGCATGGTGATAGAGGGAGAAAAACAACAAGAAGCCAAAGCTTATATTTTGCATGATAAAGATGCTACATCTTTGGCATTTATGTCAAAGAGGGCAAAATATGCAGAAATTTTATCAATACAAAGAAAGAGGGAGATATATATGAAAGAGGGAGATATATGAGATCAGTAGTAAAAATACAACAAGACAACACATACAATCTTGGTGGTAACTAAGTTGATTAATTGATCAGTTTGGTTTGCCATCAATGCCAAAGACATAGATTGTTGGAAATGATTGAAATAATCATAAGAAAAGTTGTTGGAATAATATATGGAACTGGTAAAGAATGTCCTCAATCATTGTTTTTTCATTGATGTCAAACATGCTACTTGTAGGAATGACAATTGCTTTAGTGATCCAAATACTATCAATTAGTTGATTGTCAAGGTGGAGGCAATCAATAAGATGTAACTAGAACACCTAGAGAAAGGTTGAAGTTATGATGTTGTAATGAAGTACAAGGATCAGCTAAGCCATTGATGAAAAAGTGTATTTGATGACATACTATAAGATACAAAGGATGGGCACACTAAAACATATCAAAGAGTTAAGGTTTTAGCTAAATCTTTTGTAAAGCTCAAACTAAGTTCATTAGAGAAGGGGTCGAGCAAGCTAGTAAGAGCCGAGCAAATTCCTAGTTAATGCCGAGTAAACTTTAGATGCTGAGTAAACTTGCTCGGCATCTGAACTTGAGCAGAACCAAGTGCCGAGCAGAATCAAGTGCCGAGTAGAACCAAGTGTCGAGCAGGTATAGGTGCCGAGTAACACAGAGGTGCCGAGCACCAGTAACTCAATAATGTCGAGTTGCTACATTATTTTTGAAATCAAAGATTCACTAGATCTAAGTCGACAAGGTTGTTATCTAGAAATTTGTAAATTAAAAGGAAGATAAGAATGATGAGCTAGTGGCACAGAACACCATGTAGAACATTTTTAAGGATACAACTGATGAAGTTTCTAGAAGATAACAAGATATGGGGTAGATAAATTGTATCCTACCTAATCCATTTTGAAACCCTAAAATTGGAGAGGGAGAATTGAGCAGAAAAGGCAAATCAAATTTCTATTTAAGGAGACATAAGTTAATGAAAAAAGAGAGAGAGAGGTGGTCAAGCATAAAAGAGTGAAGTACTAAAGAAGGTGCTAAGGGGGAAGATAGCACAAGAATTATGTATGGATAGATGACCACAAGGATGATTGCATTGGTAGAATGAGTAAGAAGACTCAAGGAGATGAAGCTTGAGAGGAAGACAAGCAGACAGAGCTGGAGTGATTGAAGCCAAGCATAAGGATTGAACTGAAAGTGTGATCTGAAATTTGCAAAGTATGTTGTAAGTTATATCAGATCAAAAGATCATTATCGTTACTTTCTATCAATTGTAACAGTAAGTTTAAATCCTATGGACTTAGGTTGGTTTAATAGCCATTAGATAAATCCTTTAACCAGGTGACATTCCAAGTGAATGTTCTAAAGACCTTTAACCAGACCCATTCCTAATAGTTTGGTGAAATCCTTTAACAAGGTCACATTTAATAGTGTGTTGTAAGCCTTTAACAGGGTAGGCTTTTAACAGGGCATCACTTTAGAAGAGTGAGAATCAAGTAGCATGTTACTAGTGGTTTTTCCCAAATTGGGTTTCCACGTAAATCATTGTGTCATGTGTTGATCTTGGATGTTTTATCTTTGCATGTTGATTTACAGTAACTTTCTTATATGATTGATAAAATTGTATGGATTCATTAAAAATAGTAAAAAGGGATTAATAGGGCATTTGGACCTTGAATAACTAATTCACACCCCCCCCCTCTCAGTTATTCTAAAGAATTCTAACACATGATGATGATGGTGATGAAGATGATGATGATGGCAATGAAGATGGTGGTGGTGACGATGATGATCAAAGTGACAAGTATGATGATGGTGATGATGATGATGACATGGATGAAGATCATGATGATCAATGAAATGTTCAAGTAGGATCAATCTAACCTATGGTGAGGTCATATATGACCAAATTTTTCATTCCAAACCATATGTGCAGATATAAACATTAAGTAGAACATGTCAAATATTTTTTTAGATATACACATTAGTTACACCAAATTTTTGGCTAACTTAAGACAAATGATTTACATATACAATCTACTTTATTATTAATATCATTTTTATTAAGTCAGTTACTTTAATTTTGCTATTGATTTCTAAGACTTACTAATTTTTTTCATAGGGTGACATGGATGCACCATCTCAAACACCTTCAATGGATGTAAACATTAATTATTATAATTTTTAATGTTAATATAGAAATAAATGTCGTATTATTATATTCTTTTCTTTATGGCTTTGGAGTTATTTTGATGAAATTTTACTGATATTTGATGTCACAAATGATAGGAAAAAGATAGAATGCCTACTAATCAAATGTGATCTGAAATATAGGCATAATTTCTACATGACATCACCCTTAGTATTGACCCTATGTTCATGGCCCAACAACTCAAACAAATATACACTAATAAAATTGTTAACATTATCATCAAGGGTGACACAAGTGAGGAGAAAGAGGTATTGAGAAAAGAATTTGATTGTAGGGTCCAAACTTTGAAGGTAAGTAGTAATTTGACTAAAGCAATAATAGAAGTTCAATAGATGTTAAAATTTAATAGTATCCTATGGGTCATGATCTATAATTTTATGTGTTCTTGTATAGAAATATGTGACAATTACGACATCACATGGTGAACATGGTGAGGGTTGTAACGCACAACCTTCGTGTAAGTAACACTTTCCTCTTTTTTTTTCATCACCATTATAACACTTACCTTTTTTTTTTGTGAACACTTATAGCTAGTATCCCATTTGATCTTTATCCATTGTAAATGTCTAAGCTAACAATATTGTATTCTTCAGCTCATGATGAAATCCAGATGCCTGCTTCGATCGGTGGTCCAGTATTGCCTAGTGCATTATCAACAACAAGGACCATGCAAACATTCTCGTCTATGCCCACTAGAACTCTTAAAACCTTTTCAAATGATCATATGTAACTTTTAGTCCATCATCTACCAAATATTCCTACAAGGTTTGTTTTTTCCAAATTGGTTTCTCCTCAAAGAGCTTAGACAACAATTTACAAAATATAGTAGTTTGAACCCTTCACTACTTTATCCTCCTAGTTCATCTTTTGTGAAACTTATTCTATCTTGAAGTCAAGCCCAAAGCATGGAGTTATATCCATCCCCTATTGTTTTTGCATAGTTTTCTCTTGTTCTTTATTTTCTTTACAATTTTAGAAGGCTTTAGCTTTAAATCTTAGATAAGAACTACTTCCTTGTCCCATGCTCTCACTAGTTTATTGTGGTTGTCAATTACTCTTGTAATTTTTTTCATATTTGACCATTTATTTTACCAATATAGTAATTATTGTTCTAGTATTGGCCTATTTGTAGTGTTGGTAATCTATTTCTCTAAAAATAATAGTTTGAATACTTCAATTTCATCAAATTGAGAAGAGTTTCAAATTTGTAAGCCTTTCTAGCATCTACCTCAAAAATCTCCAACAACAACCATATTTTTATTAACAAACTTTGCACTAACCTAAACTCATGATAGAGGTTGTGTCAAAAATATAGGGTAATCCTAAGCTAGAACAATGTGCTAAAAAATATTCAAAACTCCTATTGTACTATGAGTTTATGATAACTAGTGCATGATAGGATTATTTTGTATGACATAGAAAACATTCTTTGACATTTTCCTTTATTTTCTAGCATCTTTTCTAAGCCTCCTACTAGTATTCTTCTTGAGAGCTATAACCTATTTGAGTTTTCTAGTGTGCACCTACACGAACAATAATCAAAATACCGTTAATAAAAAAATTCCTAACTATATTAGTTGTGATTAACAAATTATATGAATAAAGCATTGAAAATAAAGTCTCCCAGAACTTTGAAAAGTAGGCCTCACAATCAAAATGAACATCAATAGCCGCATTCAATTTTATGATATTCACTGCATAGGTTTGTTTTTACTTGTATTCATTATTGTTGTGAATGTTGAACATTAATTGTTGCACTAAACTTATGATTCTTTCCACAACATAGATGTTGATTATTATTGTTGCAATTTTATTTCCTTTCTTTCACATAGGTGTTCTTTATTGCTCAATAGATTTTCTTTTCTACTATGAATACAATAAAAAATAAAATTCATCATTTAGTACATCTAGATTGTAATTTTGATAAAAGTGTGTATGATGCCTACAATATTTATATTGATACATCTCTACAGCTCTTGTACAAGTTTGGGTGAAGTTTTCATTTTCATCAATCATAAATCATGCCAAAGAGTGTGGTGGGTTTCAAATATTTGTAACTCTTATTGGGAAAGAAGTCACCATGTGTCCCTAAGTTCATTTATGCTTCATCCAAATTTTCATTATTCAGATATAAGATGACATAGAAAAACTCTTGTAATCATTTAGGCATATATGTTTTCTTACAAGCTTTGGAAACTTTGAAATGCATATGTTTGGGAAGAGATGTATTCTAGTATTTGTCTTTTGAGCTTTTCATTTAAGGTTATGTTTGACAGATCTACACTCTAGTTTGAAGTAAAACAATTCATATGGCAACAATTTCAATGCTATGATTGGTGGCAGTACTTTCGTATGTTTTTATGTATGCATTTACCAATGAAGAAAGTGTGACTGGTGGTGTCTCTCTATCTTTAATTTCATTTGGTGTGTGCTTTAATTGTCATGATGTTTCATTTACATTTAATAAACTTCATATTTTGATCCTTTTGCATCAATGTTTGTTTATGTGTTTTCTTGGAAGGATTAAATGTGTTTCTAGGATAACATAGTTAGGCAGTCTTAACCAGAAGGTTCATTGATTTTACCAGACTGAACTAATGCATCTTGGAACTACATTTTATCACCTTTGGGACACATTTTTGCAGTTCTCTCCATAGATAAATATGTGATCCTAAGATAGAGTAGATAAACATTCGTTGATTTTATTGATACATTATGCGGAAAATTTATAGGCCAAAGGTAGTTACAAGTGCAAATTATTTGTAGGTAGTTAACAGTTACCAAATGGTAGTATTACCAAATAATGTAATAAAAAAACACCAAAATCCCCCCCCCCCCCCCCCCCCTTATTACATTGATCCTAAAAACATTAATTTCCCACATAGGGACCCCTCTTTAATGGTTACATAAAATATGTTGATGACATAATTTGAATGCATATTTTCAAAAAATGTTCTTCTAAAGTAGCATTCCCCGAACCAACCAAGATCCATCAAGTTGTCTTGTGACCCTCAATAAGGTGTAGCTTTGAGCTATGTTCTTAAATCATAGTGTAATCAATGTAATGGGGTTCAAAATACCATTATGGTGCTTTAGGATAAAAACTCTAACTCTATTATATTCACTAGACATCCATCGATTACCAATAGTCATAATGAATCCCAAAACATATTTCAAATGTAGGAATTATATATTTTCATTGATATTTGCTTCATTACACCATTTCTATCCTACCTCGACCACACTTCATTGATCAAGCCTCTCTACTAAAAGACATACAAATTGTCATTACTGAACATCAATATAATAACTTTGTTGAACCAATTTTTAACAACTTTTCTAGTCGATTTGATTTTGTCAAGAGTTGTCAACTCAAAAATTTCCTAAATCTTCCCTAATTACATCATTTAAATGGTCTATTAATGACCTCACATATATAGTTCATAAGTGAACCTTATAATAGTTAAAATGATGATTACAAGACCTTTATGAACATTGTCAAATTTCAAAGGAAACTAACTTTGTTCGATTTCATATATCTTTTGGATCATCAAATGAGCCATAGCATTATTTAAACAATCATTAATAAAATTCAAGGAAAATGGATTCTAATTCAAATAATAAGTAATCAACTAGTATCAATATTGATGAGTTGTGGAATGAAGCTAGCAGATGTGGTCATTTTCCTAGTCCTTTAAAAGTGGTGTGGGGACCTGCATCATAGAAAGCTCAAATGGAAATTATCAAAGCAATAAGTTTCTATGTCCATTAAAATCTATGCATCCTCACTATTCACTATGCCAACTACTTTCAAAGTTTGTGTCAAGGCTTTTACAATTATAATTGTTAGTAGTACCAAAAACATCCTGTAGTAATATTTAGTGAGATATGTAAACCCCATAGTATTTAAGAATGATATTTCTACAACAAAAATGTGATTGGTTGAATGGATGGTAAAAAAAAAGATGCTAAGCTCTCGATCTGTTCTTTTACTTCACAAAAAAGAGTGGTCATGTGTTAAACTACTAAAAGTAAGTATGTTTGTGGTCAATAAAACATCTCAATAGTCTAGGCGATCAATATTACTTGTAACAATTGTGAACTGCAAAAGAGCACCTCTTTCAAGTGATTTTTAGAGATAAGTAAGGTTTAACATAAATAATCTAAAATTTGAATTGCCTCTAGCAAAAGCAAAAACAAAAACCATAGTTCATTATTTTTTGAGACATTTTATTTGAACATTTGTTTGGGTTGAAGATGCTATTATTGCAAAACATTTCACAAGTTCAATGAATATTGTAATGCATAGTGTATAAGGATGGGTATAATGATTTGTGGAAATAAAGTTTTTTCTTTTATTTTTATTAATGGTTGAGATTACACTGTTTAATCAATATTAGCACTTATTCACCACTACTGCTAAATAAGTTCACCAATTTTTATCTAAAATTTTGAGATGAGGAGATGTAGTGATACAACCTACAAAAGGTTTCCCAAATTCTAATGAGCTAACTGGCAGGAGCAACTATTAAATTACTATAAACAAATTAAAAGCTAGGGGCAAAAATGTCAATGTAGGTAAAATGTTGGTTAGAATGTCTTTCACATGTTGTTTTAGCTACAAAACCATGCATTTTATCTTTTAAGATATCATTTTAGCTACAAAACCATGTCATTCAATTCCACTTTAAGGGTCACTGGATGTCAATGAAGTAAAATAATTTAAATCTTCAAACTCGTCATGAGGAATGGTAGTAAAAGAATAATATGGTCTATAAATGTTTTCCCTAATTCATCAGTGGATGTAACTAGTGATAAAATTTATGCCAGATAAATCTTACTGTAGTCCTATTTTGTGGACTAATAGATAGACCTTCAATTGACAGAGCAACAGAGAGCAGTACAATTGAAACTTATCCATTTCTTGGAGTAGTCCATGTGATTAGTACTAGTTCATATGTAGGGACATTGTTGCTAAACAACAAAACTATGTTTCTATTAAAAGAACAAAAGCTTCCAGGTACTTTAAAATTGTTATTATTTAAAGTGTAAATTTAGTTTACTTTTACATTACTCATTTTGGACTAATAATCCCTTTATGTTCTTGTAGGTAATAATGCTTCTTTGATCATTGTTTTGATATGAAATTGAGACTATTTGGACCCACCATACATAAAAGGTACTTAGTTTCATATCATTGTTACATAATTTTTCTTTTCTTCCATTTATTGTACTTTATTAAAGTTATTGATCTGACAATCTAATTTTATTTTTTAAAGCTGGAATTTACAAGCTGTGGAATTAAAAAATTAGTTGATTATGTCTTTTGAGGAGAAATTTGGAAAAAAATATTTTTGACACTAGCCTACTTCTCAAAGGAGCATTAAAGCATATAAAGACTGTGAGGGATCAATATAGAAGGGGTCTTAAGGAAAACCCAAAGTACAACCATCCTCCTATGATTCCACCAATGGAATGGAATGAAATAATAGAAGATGCAAAGGAGAAAAGGTTATGTGAAAATAGAGTAAATGAAGCAGCACAGGGCAGAAAAAAAGTATGTCATGATAGTATTAAGTACATTGGAATCATGCACTAATTAGTGATATTTGTAAATATATAATCTAAGATGTTTGAAATTGTTCATAGATTCTAGGGCACATCTATGGCCACAAAAGCGAGACTAGAAAAGGTTGGCCAACACAAACTTGGCTCTGGTGGCTATATGAATCTCTAGTCTCAACTTGTAAGAAGGAGCAATGAAATTTCATAATTATTTTTTTATATAATGTTGCAAAAAAATTTGTTTAATGAAACCATACATGGAAAAATGATGATATTAAGCAAAAAATACAGGGCATAGAATTCAATGTGGATCTCATGGATGAAGATATAAAAATTGCCTTGAAGGAAGGCTATAATATCGTGGTTGCATGTCTATGTGAAGAATCTGAAAGCCTTGCCCAAGAATCTAGTGCACCAAATGATATCTCATAGGTAAATTGGTTAGATGAAAATTAAATGAAATTGAATAGTTGAGAAGATTCTTTTTTGGTGTTAGTTTTGAATGTAAATTGACTACATAACAATGTGCATAACATTTTACTACAACCTTCATTTCCTATTACAGAACCTACTCATGATGAAGGCCATGATGTTGATTATAGTGGTGGAGGTATTAATTTGCTATTGGAAATTAATTATGCAATTATGAATACAATTTAACATCTTTAATTGCAATTTGACATGTATCCTTTTTTTGAATATTTTAGAGCATGTTGAACATTATGGTGAAGGAATGGAGCCTATTTCAAGTGTTCAACATGTTGACATGGTGACAGATCAAAATGTTAATGTACATGATGTGGCATTGTCAGATAAGAAAAATGCATGTTATGTTTTACTAGTACTTAATTATAGACTTGTAATAGTTAAAAAAAGGAAAAGAGTATTCCAGTTCATCCCATTTACTTGTTCTTGCAATAGAGCTCCATTTAGTGTAGTATCCTTCTACTCCTCCAAAGAGAAGGAGCCATCATAATTTGACATTACATGTGCCAGAAGAGGAGGAGAATGAGGAACATATGGATGCTCCTATGAGTATTTTTCTTAAGAGAGCTAAGAAAAACAAAAAGAAGAAATGATGTTTTAAAAATGCTCTTTGATAAACCTTGTTGGATAATGAAAGAACTTTGTTTTAAGTAATTATCTATGAATGATGCGTATTAATATTAATTTTTATTTTATGTTAATGAATATTTTTATGTGTTAATGAAGTCTTGATTAGTATTGTGTATTAATGAATTTTATATGATATTAATGAATGTTATGTGAGTGTATTGGTTGAATGTTATAGTTCATAAATGGATGAATGAATGAATGAAGTATGTAATTAGATGATAATGGGTAATTTAGATTGATGTTAGGGGGAGGGAGGTGAGGCTAGATGAGCTTCCACCTTTATGTGGTTGGCCTTGTTAAGTAGAAATATTATAGTATTCTTGAAACCAAGTGAAGCTCAAACTAACATACCAAGGAATCACAAAACTGCAAAGGCCTTGTGCCAAGTCTTTGTTTTGGTGCTATACGGACTGCCCCTTCCCTTGTCTTCTATATTTTTAGGAATTCAATCTTGGAAAATAGTGCAATAATGTTAAGTATCCTAAGATGATACAACATATTCTCATATAGGCCAAGGATCAATTTCCACTTACTAGAAAGGCCTTTCAACTTACATTTGCGAAAAGTGGTTTATTTGTATATTCCAGGTTACCTTAACTATTCGTTGATTTGTCTATAATCAATACATGAACTTTTCCTAATAGCAATTTCTTGAATGTTTTTCATATTCAAATTTGATTTGTTGCATTGTAATATTCCAATTTTCTTCTTGCATTTTGTTCCTAGTGAATCTGAAGAATACTTGGCCAGGGAGAACTCATATGCATATGTACATGTTTATAATTTTAGAATCACTTTATAGCATAAGCTGTAGTAATTGCTCATGATATTATTGTTTTAAACCTTGCCTTTTAGGAAGGACTTATAGTTCCATGTTTTAGTTACTACCTTTTTTTTTTATTAGAATAGTTTAATCACTAGATACAATCAGTCCAGCTGGATATATTCAGTAGAAAAGTATCAAAATTCTAGAAGTTTCTTCGAGAACTAGATACAATAAAGGAATACATCTTATTACATATCAATAACTTATCCCATGGAAAAAAATTGGGAAGTATATATAGCACGAGGAGTTAAGAGTAGGATTATAATCATTAGAGCACATCAAAACTTGATCGTATCAAACTTGATAAAGAAGTAACTAACATCCTTCATGAGGGCCCCAACCATCATTACTTTCTAGAGACTCCAAAAATTCTATAGCAAACAATTCATCATTCTAGCCTGCTAGGACATATTCCTTTGGTGCATTATCATCAGGGCCCATGAAATCTTCATGTTCATTCTTATCAAGAGCAGAGTTTTGGGTGTCATTAGAAATATTCAAATCTTTCATCATCTTATCTAGTTGATTTAGTTCAGTAGGATCCACCATATCTTTGTATTCATTTAGATAGTGGATAGCTTTAACATCTTCCTTGTGAATGAGAAGCATTCCATCTCGAACTAGCATCATAAATTGAGCCATAGAAATCTCCAAAAATGTATGAGTTTACCTATAAGCCCAATAAGTCTTCTAGAGTACTTGGATAGGGAGAAATCATATGCATGTGTACATTCTTATAATTTTAGAAAGGCTTTATAGAATAAGCTGTAGCAACTTCTTGTGATATTATTTGTGCCCACCTATTGCAACTCTAAACATTTCTAAGTGTTTAACCTATGGACTGACGGTTCCAGATGTCTTATGTTTGGAACCCATATGCTTATACTATTGTTGAATATTGCATGTTATGTTTTCTGTATGATCCAATCTATTTACCTATGATTTGAGTGCATATTTTAGTATATATTATTTTTGAACCTTCTCGTCAATAAAAAAAATGTAAAGCTTGGGCTAAAAGTGTCTAGAACATATTTTTAACTCTCTATCCCATAAAATGATTCAAACACACTCTTTCTACTATTCAATGTTCCATGTGTATTTTTTACTCTAAAAATGAACATATTAATATTTATCAGCAATAAAATTGTATGATTTTCTTGAAAACCTATTCAAATGCATCTTGTCTATGATGAATTTGAATATCTTGGTCATATGAGTGTTAATGGCTGATAAATATTAATATGTGTATTTTCAAGACATTTAATATTGATTCATATATAATCAATTAGGCCATTATACTACAGAACCTTCTCCACATCCTCTTCTGGAATTCTTTGGACAACTAATATGAATATCTTGCTCTAATACTATTTTAGGGAAATTATTTATATATATCCCATATCTGGATCCCAATTTTTTTGAAGTGTACTTTGTCTATGACCTATGTACATCTTGTTGCTCTATTTTTTTCCCCCTTTTTCTAGCATCTCTCTTATTGTAATTTTTTTATTAGTCAACCAGAGTAAGCCATTATCCTAGATGTTTAGATTCAATTTGGTAACTAATTCATGTTGTATTTCAAATTTTCATGTAATGCCAAAGCCCCACCATAGGTTACCTTTCTGGCTAAGTTTTCTAGTTACGAGGTTGCTCAAGACTAATTAAAGGGCTTTATTTATTTGCTTATAGGTTGAACATAGTATGGAGCTAATTATTGTCTTGGCTTCTACAACAGAAGCTATCTTGCTTGGTTTTCAACACTATTTGGTTATGTTAGGCACCACTATAATCATCCCCTCATTCTTTGCTCCTTAGATGGGTGGCTCAAATGTAAGTTGAAAATGCTACACACTTCTATAGTCTCAAAACTCTAATAATAGTCCATTATCGAGCTTCTTATGCTTCATATATCTTAAATTTTTTTTGAGGGTTTTGCTATCAATGGAATCCTAATTTCTGTTAATTTAGTGGAAGGTAAATTTGATAGCTTCAATAAGGTGTTTATAGCTCTTAATTAAATTAATTAAATATCCATGTAGGATGACAAAGCCAGAGTTATCCAAACATTACAGTTTGTAATAGGTCTTAACACCCTTTTATAATCATACTTTTGGACTAGGCTTCCTGCTATTTTAGGAGGATCCTATGCTTTCATTCTTCCAACTATTTCCATTGTTGGTTCTAGAAAATTTTAAAAAATAATGGACCCACATGATGTACATAAGGAAATTAGTACATCTAGTATTCTTCAAACTTGATTTGGAAACATATATGGTTTATTACTCTTTGCTAACCTGGGAATCCTTGTAGAGATTTATACATTCAATGTGAGGAGTGCAGGTTGCACTCATTGTTGCATCCAATTTACAAATTATTGTTGGATTCAGTGGTCTCTAGTCTATTGTTGCTAGGTCTATTTATTTTTTGCATCTTATATAATCCATAGGCTACAAAATTATTTTAGATTTCATCATTTTACAATCTCTAAGGCTTGGCATTATTATGTTGATTCTTAGGTTTCTAAGTCCGCTTTCTGTATTTCCTCTAATAACTCTTGTGGGGCTTGGCCTCTATGAACTTGGCTTCCCTGGGGTATGTATATGAGACCCATTTCCCTAGAACCCACTTGCTTAATCAAAGGTCTAAATATCATGGATTAATGACATCTTGCTTATAATAGTTCTGCTTGAATGAGTACTTTTTGAATAGGATGCTGATTTGTTTCAGCGACTCTTAATTCATACAATCCTTAATTTAGGATCATTGATGGGTTATGGTTGTGAACACCCAAATCCTAGAGCTATGTGTTGTGTCATGCCCTTGATAGTTCTACATCTATTACCTCAGACTCTGAGATTAGTTTAATTTACTGGATGGTATAGTACTTGTTTTGAAACATTGAATTTGTAGAAAACTATTTAGTTTCTGACATCATTATGTTGTTTTTTTTTAAACAGTATGAGAATTTAGATGTTTCTAAGATCTAATTCTTAGAATAAATGTTTTAATACTTTTAGTATTGTGTTTTTTATCAGGATTTCATTATTTGAATCAATTCAGATTCAGGAATCTTGCAATAAGGAAATAGTTTTCAGATAAGACAATCCAGTTTTAAAAATTCAATTTGGAAAGGTTTTGGTTTCAGAACATTTGTCTTTTTCATTTTTCAGATTTTTGAGTAAGGTGGGTTTAAAATATCACAGTACCTAGAATCTTTTATTTGCCAGTTTTTAAGTATATATACATATATAAATATAAGTGCATTAGTATAAAATAATCACACACACACACACACACACACACACATGTAATTATTTGTATATATGTGTGCTTGTATTTATATGTATATATATATATATATATATATATATATATATATATATATATATATATATATATATATATATATATATATATATATATATATATAGATATATATATATATATATATGTATATATACATATTGATAAGCAGTAATCTTAATATTAATTAGGATTAATATTAATATTAACATTAATACCTAATACTTTGTTAATACTAAGTTAGTACCTAAGCTAACCTAATGCATGTGACTAAGACTAAACTTGAACTAAGACCTAACCTAAGCTTTACCATGCGTGACCACTAGCCTAACTAAAACTTAGCATTGTTTTGGACTTGGCAAATGGTGGCAAGTTTATGGAAATTTAAGGCTAGTAGGTTCTTCGAACGTCAAGCTGGTACCATTATTGCCAAGTGTCGAAGAAGGCTAAGAAAGTGGGGATTAAGGGTTAAGCTCACAGTTATGAGCATTACTTTGCATGTCTAGTCTATCTTTTTGCTAGGTGTTAGTTGTAACATGATATCAATCTGCCATTGATGAACTCCAGTTGGAAAAATATGAAACCTCTGTTGAACGAGTTTCTCGGCACTAATATTTGGAAACTGTTAACCATGAAGGAGATTTTTGACTCACTCCATCTCTATAAATCCTCACGCTTTTATATTCCTCATTCTTCTGTCGTTCCATGGTTGTATTTCTCAGTTTTTGCTATTGAGAAAGTTTTGTGGTATCTCGGTATAATGGCATAGAAAGTTTGGAAACTTGGGCTACGAGTTTGAGGTAGAGGGTTCTCCAGGCAGCTTTTCCTTGAGTATCATCCCGCACTTACATAGGCAGGGGGCTTTTCTTTAACTCTATCCTATTTCTATTTTTATGTATCATTTAGATATGGTGAATATTGAATACCAAAAGTTGCTATGTGGAAAATTCGACACCCAACTCTATGTGTATGTAGAATTTGGTGTGTTCATCACTAAACTCTGTATAAATCTAGAATCAAGTGTGAGAATGTGAATACTCTATATTTTGTGTTTGCAACTGCGTTTATAATGAATATGTAGGTGATGCTAGTGAAATTGAAATGTTGAGCAGGACAAATTAAGAAGGGGTTTTATGTTTCACACAAAATGATTATGTGAGTATCGATCTTTCAAGACAGTTGCATCATATGCAGTTTTGATTGCTTTGTGATTGTTATTAAATAGAGACATTAAGAATAGAAGATGGTCATTTAGTCAAACAGTTGTTGCTAAAAGTTTTTCAATGTTATAAACTTTATTTTGGTATAGGATTTAGATAGAATTTAGTAAATAAAACTATTGCATGAGATGTAATACGGCTGTTGTCTATCATCTATGTTATTATGTATTTAGGGTCTGAGGATATAGGCTCACAATTATTACATTGGCTACTATTGAGGGTTTCAAAATTCTATGTGATATTTATACAATTTGGGGTTAATATTTCGAATAGGGTTTTAGAGTATCAGCTTGGGCTTCTAGTATTTTAGTTATCCGGTAACAGCAAGTTATTAGATTTATATAGTGGAAAAGATTATTTATCTATTTTAATTTTGACTTTAAACTAATAAGGCTTTATATATATATATATTGGTATATGTAAGAAAGAGTATATATATATATATATATATATATATATATATATATATATATATATATATATATATATATATATATATATATATATATAAATAATTGTCGTGTGTATATATATATATATGTATAAAAATATATGTATCAACATATATGTATTTCCTTATGAATAGATTGTTAGGATATATATATATATATATATATATATATATATATATATATATATATATATATATATATATATATATATATATATATATATATAATCATGAGGTTACTGTGGTTACTTGTTTTTTGAAATGGGAATTGTTTGAATCTGGTATTCAGATTTTAGTAAATTATGGAATGTGTGGATAGTGGTAGTATTGGCATTTCTATCTGAAATGTGTATAAATTTCTTAAAATTGTTTGCCATTTAGCTAACTTTTCTTACAATGCATCATTCTCTCAGTATAGAGGTTGTTCTTTTAATAGAGAGAAAATTGACTAAAATGGAAAAATCCTTTCTTTGTTAACAGTTTAAATGTTAAGATATAGTTAATGTGTAATTGAAAAGTTTGGTTACTTATGGCAAATAAAAGGGGCAAGGCTGCATTTGATATTTTGAAATATGGATTGCTTTTGGAAAATTTCAATTATGGTTTTGTTTGGTAATCTACTAAGAGATTACATTGGAAAGATTGGAAGTTTGGTTTTACATGATAATTTCTGGTTGCTGATTCAATTGTTATATTGAAGCAAAAGAAATAGTTTATTAATTGAAATTGAATAATTAAACTTTAATTTTCTTCCGATTAGTAAAACTAGAATTATGTGTGTATTAGATTATGTAAGTGTGATCCTTTAGATTAGGTGGCTATCATAAAGCGAGTATCTTGTGGTGATAGAATTATTTGCCAAATGCCCTTCGACACTAGTCTAGATCCTTATGGGACAGTTTATGATAGTTATTTAATCAAGTGGTAATATCTAAAATTCATGGGTTGGGTTTCATATAACAAGATAAGAACATTATGGTTTCACCTGACATATAGAATCCTATGAATGGATGAACGTAGATTCTTATGTTGAAACCCATGAACTGCAGGATCATTACCTTGGCATATTCTATGCGAGTTTATTTCTGCATATCTATTGTAAGAAATTATGTACTTGCTTAAATATGAATGTGAAAAGAAAAATTGTACTTTCAGTAATTGGTTATTTGGAAACATGTATAGTGTGTTGTTACTGATTTTAACATGCATGTTTTCTGGAGAACTCATCAGCTTATTTAGTGTGACTAAGCCCTGTTTGTTTGTTCTTCGGTTGTGTTTGTTTTGATTTCAGGTTGATATAAGTTTGGTTATGGACTTGTAAGAATACACTACTATGTATGCATTGAGGATTGTTTTAGTTCTATTCTTGGATACTGAGTAATTTTGGATCTGATTAGGATCAGTTGTCAATTTGCATGTACTTGCATATTATATTGTTTTGAAATTAGAGTATTTTTATATACTCAGATGTATTGATCAGAAATGTTTAATGCAATTAAGAGTACATTACAGTACCTAATTGTAAAAGTTATTGTGTAATGGAAATATGTTATAAAAAAAAAATGGTTTGGATTTTATACTTGTATCTATGTATGGATTTATCATTTATTATTTGTTTTTATTTCTTTGGTTATAGTTGAGTGTTACATGGTGCATCGTAATATGACTTTGTCACTTAGATATTAATATAAGTTTGTGTTTGTGCACACCTTTCAAGTTTACAATTTAAATTCAAGCTAGTAGAGATAATTTGTAAATAATTTTCATGTAATGAAATTGCAGGACCAAGAAATGGATGCTCTCTTGGCTTTAGTGATACTAATTAAGCTTGAATTCAGAGAGCATCTCATTGAAATGTTTTTTTAGTAGAAAATTTAGAGAACTTTAAGCCATTTAATTATTGGGCTATTGAACTTGTAAATCTCCTTATTCATGCCAGTTGGGATTTTTCACTAGATGAACTTCATCGATGGTTTTCAAGGTTTTGAATCCTATCTTTGTTTAAATTTCTACATTCAAAATATGAACTTGGTCTGACCTATATGTAGCACATCAATTTTTTTGAATTTCCTTATTATTAAGAGCTTTCTTTGGAAGTTATGGTTTTACAAAGTGTTTTATACATTTGTAATTGTAGGGTATGAACGGTTAACTTCTTTTTTAATTCAGTACAACCATGTTGAATTGCATGATTTTATTTATGTTAACACTTCCATATGTTGAATTTAGATTAAGTCTCTTGTTCATTTTGTAATGTTATTTGTAGGTGGGTAAATACATAGAGATAGGACTTCCACAGTTATCATTGGTCTTTTTTTCACAGGTAAAACCATCAGAATTTTGAATGAGACTATTAAATATGTTAGTTTATCATTTTTAAATTTTGAACTAGTAGCTTCTAGTTTAAAAACTCATACACAATCTATAGCAGGAGCTACTAATTCAAAAGATTAAATATATGATTTTAAAATTTGTAAAATGAGCATTTATTTTGGTTGGGTTCCTAAAAAAATTCATACCTCTTCAAGAGATTAGCTCTTTAAGTTCAAATTTAAAGATTTATATGTTTGATTTTATGCTTCTAGTATTGAGAGTATACATGGTGCTTTAACCTTGTACTTGGGTCTACAAATAATGTTTTGCAGTCTGAAAAAAGTATGGTATTTGCTTGAGGTATAATAGGCACAATAACTAATTGAATCCCTTTTTTGTCATTTCAGTATGCTTTACATATCAAGCCTGGAAAGAAACCTATTTTTGAGTGCTTTGCTATCATCATTGCTGTTACAATTGTTTGGATTTATGCTTATTTTCTCATAGTAAGTGGAGCATACAAGGATAGCCCTCAAAAAACCCAACTTCATCGCAAGACAGATAGTTCTAGATTGGTTACACATGCCCCATGGTATAGACTACTTACAAATTTCTCATGTTAAATCACATTTTTGAAAATAGTTTTCACTCATTCTTGTTATTCTACAAGATAAGGAATCCCTATCCATTCCAATGGGGAGTGCCCATATTTGATGCAAGATAAGCATTTGCAATGATGGTTGCTACTTTTGTCTCACTCGTTGAGGTTAGCTTGTCAAATTCCAAATTCCAATATTCATATTTAATTGTTTTTGTAGTTGCTGACTACTTTGTTAACTATCCATATGTTGCAAAGTGTATTGATTGTTGTGCTTTGAATTGGCAATCTAGTGGTGCATTTTATGTTGTGTCAAGGTATGCAAGTGCCATAGCTCCTCCTCCATCTATCCTAAAGAGGCATCCTTGTTGCACATTTCCTTAATACACTTAGATGCTTTAGGGAATCCACCTAGTTCTCCTTTGATGGTTCCACGTGGAATCTCCTTTCTTTGGCCTGATGGTGCATTTCCTCTTTAGCA
Source organism: Cupressus sempervirens (assembly GCA_028749045.1). Taxonomy (NCBI): domain Eukaryota; kingdom Viridiplantae; phylum Streptophyta; class Pinopsida; order Cupressales; family Cupressaceae; genus Cupressus; species Cupressus sempervirens. The sequence goes on along the minus strand of CM053793.1, from coordinate 781,391,698 downwards.
GCAGGCCATAGATCTATTTGCAATATTTATATGGTATCAATTTTGTCAGATCCCCATTTCCTTCCATGTAATTGTTAGCTCTTGAATCCTTTCTTGTTTGACAACTACATGAATTCTAGATTGACAAATTGAATGTTTGTTTGAAAAAAAAAATGATGTTTCTATTTCTATTGCAATGGATGACAATTTTTGGTCTATTTAAAAAAAATGTTGTTGATCTTTTATTTCTATTTTGTCTAAATTTGGTTCAGTAATTATTGTTTGTACTACATTAAAGGAATACCAGATTAACAAATATTTGGTCTGGTTTGCAATGAAATATGATGTTTCTATATCCACTACTTGTAGAGGGCTTGACTTTATTATGGTGGAAACAACATATGCTACATAAGCATGTGTAGAATTATTGTAGAGTAAAAGCCTTGGTATTGCAACATTTATGATACTAGTATGTTCTTTGCTAAAATGAGCTTTGAGTGAGTCTTATATGGAGATGCTCATCTTTTTTTTGTGAACTATCTTCTTATGTTTTTAAAATTTAAAATTGTTGAATATAGTTTTTAGGAACCAAGAAGTTACTTGCAAAAAAAAAAAAAACTATTGGAAAGTCAACATTATAGATATAGTGGCATCATATTTACTTGTTTAATCTCATTGGTATTGAAACATGTTTTATCTTTCTGTTTTCTATTGAATATGTTAATGGGTTCTATAGAGACACTATTTTTCGGTGTGCTAAATATTTCTTAAAAGCTGGTAGTTTTAGGACACCTATGCTACTCAATTGACTCTTTTTTTTTCTATTTTTTTTTCAAAAACCTTGAATATTTAATAAGAAACATGTATAGCGTGTGTTTTAATTTCTTTTCTTTGGTAGTTTTGTCATGCCTGACCACTACTTCGAGTTTTTCTACGTATTAGTACCTTGTTGTTATGAATTCCTTTCAGTTGATATGTTTTTATTTCTATAGAACTTGGTTATATTACTGTACTTTGAAACATGAGACTTATGCTGAACATATTTTCTGTTTTGAACTATGTTGTTAGCAGTGAAGGTGATTTAGGATTTTAAGATTTGAAACTAGCATATAAATAATTGCATGTTGATTGGGTATCGATTATGTTTATTATGTTTCAAACTCATTGTAAACTGCATTATGTTATATATTGTATGTTAACTTGACATTTCAAAATACATTTGTATGTTAATATGTTGTATGTATTTGGAACTTGTCATTGTATTTTCATATACGTGATTGAGAAGGGATGGAATTATTGCATTAGATTTGTTTTTCGTTTAGCATATAGACATATGATGTGAAGGGTTTAGATACTTTTTATTTCATAAAACCTCAGGTTGGTTTTGATTACATAACTTATATGCATTTTTTTTTTACAGCTTTAATAACCCGTAGTAGGTATAGATTATGCATATGTTATGAAAGAGGGGTTTAATATATTCTTAAATGACATGCAACCCTAAATGGGTATCGAATGTCATGAAAGAAGGAACATATTCATTGTTTTGAAAGCCAAATTCATGGCAGTGGTTTTGGCATTGCCGAATACACGGCTCTATGATACTTGATGTGTATTGAATGCTTGTTTATGAGGAATTATGGCACTTAAGGTTTGGTCGGCATTTTCTTGTTGTGATTTGGGTTTCTTGCAAAATTTGGGCCAAAAACTTGGCCGCATTGCTCTGTTTTGTTTAACATCTGTGATCTTGTTGCTGAGGTATCAGCATAATGAAGGATTTTTTTGGAAGGGAAAACTTGCATATGTGGTTAAGCATGATGGAGTTACTCATCAGAAGTTGTCTGTTGTTATTGTTGGGTTCTTCTACTTCACTCCGTTGTGAAGTCATTTGTGAGTTATATGTGTAAGCTGTGTGGAGATTGTTACCAGTTTTGACTCAACTTTTGGGGCTTTGACATCGAGCTAAATTGCAGAGCATTTTCCATTTTCAGTATTCACATAGGGGCAATTTCTTACCCTACTCTCTCTCTATTTACAATTGCATTGTGATATCTATTAGTATGTTGCAAATGGTTATCAATTTATATATATATTGTGTACTCGACACTCAAGAATGGATTTATGCGGAGCTTGGCTTTATGTGCATTCATACTTGAATGTGAAGAGAAGATATATCATTATGGATAGTGTTGTTTGAATTGGGCTTTGCCCCAAACATGTGTTTTCCACCGAGTTGAGCCCTGTGAGAAACACATGGTTGCGGTAGTTAGCTTGCTGGCTGTTGTGAAATAAAAAATATGTATTTGAGCTCCCATAGAGATGAGCTTTGTGAGAACCCATATCTCAAGCTCACTTGGTATTTTGCATTAAATATATGAGTGGCTCGGCCTCAGTCATTAGTTTTCTTTAAACTACGGGCTCATGACCATAGTCGAAGGCAGAGGCATTTTATCAAACAATTAGTATGAAACCAAAACAATGTTGAATTTACATTTTATAAGCATAGCATCTTTTATGGTTATTGAAATGTTTAAAAATTTCCAAGAATAATAGCCAATACACTGTCCAAATGTTGTAGTATGCTTTGAATTCCTTTATAATAGTTACATGAGGTTGCGTAAATTGGTAATAGGTTATTTTGTGTCACATCTTGTCTATTAGTATTTTAGAGAATCTAAATAGTGATTATGTTATCCATGGGTCAGAACTTGCAATTAGTAATTTGGAAATGAGTTTGTATGAACACTCGGTATCATCAATTATGTTCTTTTTCTTTTAAAAAAAAAATCAACAGAGCTCAAAAAATTTAGTTAACTAAATGTTGTAGGGAATTGTTAGACATGATTTTATTTGATTTGTTTTTGAAGCATTTTAGATATGCCAATGGTATTTATATTATGCTTTTGAGATGAAAATTATATATGTATGAATTGGAATCTATTATTCTAATGATGTTTTTCTATCCATTATTGAATTGGAAATTGTTTTCAATGGAAAAGATAGATTTATGACATATGTTTGATGATATGTCATTTAAAGAAAGAATATCATATGTGCATTATTTTAATTATCTTGGTCAATTCGAAGGATAAGTTTAGTTTATTATAACAGTAGGAATAAGTAGTGTAGTACTACGACTAGTAAATATCATTAAACTGATTTAACAGTTTAGTTATATTTACAAGATCGTAATATTGTAGTATTTATTTCTGTTGTTAAAATAACCTAAGTTTACTTTCAAATTTGGCATTAGAAGATGAGATTTTCAAAAGATGAAGAATGTAATATCATGTAAAAATTGACTTGTTATTCGTTACATGTGCATTCTTAGAATATCTGTTTAATGTGTATTTTAAGAATAGCTATAATGAACGTATATCGAGGTGGCTGAATGTCAAATTATCCTATTGAGTTAATTAATTCAGTGATAATTTTAAGATGAATTGGGTGGCTTAATTACATACAAAAGATAATTGGCCTTACCTATGACTTAAACCAGTAAGGTTAAGTACAGAGAACAAGGCAAGTCTCTATTATGTCATTTCACGAGTACCATAGAGAATCCCACTATGTGTTGTCTATGAGCTTACTATATACGGATTCAGTATCTTAGCACCATAGTGATGACACCTCAGTATATATATGATTCATTTACTGGTTATTCTTAGTGCGAGTTTAATTTTGCATTGTTAAGAAGATGGTTACTTCTTGCAGATTAATTTTAGAATTGCACTATGTTATGTGGTTCAAATATCTGCATTATGGTTTTGTATATGTTTATTCTAACATGTATGTAGGTGGATTGTGCTTTTCAACTCAGTGTGTACTAAGCCCTCTTTGTGTTGTGTTGAATTTTTGTGTGTGTTCAGGTGTTTCAAGTTGATTAACAAGTAGCTAACAATGACTGTTGAAGTTACTTCTTGAAATAGAATTTGTTACTTGTAGGGTCCATATGTTGGACATAGGTGTTTAAGAATGATATTGTACTTCATTATTGTATTGAACTCTTTATGTGTTAACATCATTATGGAAAATTATTTGTATGATATCTTCTTCTATTTTGAGGTTTACGTATTGAGAGTGACTCAATCATTGTTCGTATTCTTGTAAAAGTTGAATAAATTAAAAAAAAATTCTTTCGTTCATTATGCTTGTTCTTGGTTTCCTATTTATTTATTTTTTTTTAGTGCTACATTTGGTATCACAGCATGGTTAGAATAACCAGGACTCTTGGGTTATAGGGTTTTTCTCGTCATCAATGTGTTATTAATAGTTAATTGTTTTTAGGTTGCTATCATGCCTTCCATCACTAGAGGAGCTTGAGGACATAGCATTCCTGAGGATAACTTTGCTAGCAGAGGTAGAGGTAGGGGCAGGGTTCATGGTAGAGGTCCTAGGCACTAGATAATTATTGGGGATGATCAGTTTGATCAAAATTTTGGGGTTGGAAACAACCAAGATAACTAGGCAGATCAAGCTATGGTACTTCAATAGATACTGGAACATCTTGATAATATTGAGACTAACAACTAGATTCTTGGTGGGGGAGAGAATGTTAGGATACCTCTTGTACAGGGTATTAACCTTCCTATAGAGGATGATCCAGTGGAAAGAGCTTAGCTCAAGGATCTTTCCAAGGTGAAAGGGTTGTTATTTTATGGTATGGAGCAAGGTACAATAGTAGAAGCTTGGCTTCTGCATATTGAGTGGTGCTTTATCTTACACCGTTACTTGAGTAACGTGAAAGTAAGATGGACGGTTATGCATTTGAGGGGATTGGGTTCCTTGTGGTGGGAATAGGAGTTGGAGAAGCTTGGCATTGATATCTCTTTAGTTACTTGGGAGCTCTTTGTAGAGTGTTTCAAGGAGAGGTTCATGTCTAAATATTGGCATCAGGCCAGTGCAGAGGAGTTCTTTCAGATTATACAGTTTGGCTCTATAGTGGAAGCTTATGAACATAGGTTCTATAAGCTTAAAAAAAATTTTGGCTGGGTAGAAAATGATAAGGCCATGATACAACATTTCATCAGGGGGCTTATGTCCAAGATCAGGGAGGAAGTGAGAACTTTCAGACCTATGTCTATGCAAGAAGCTTCAGAGCAATAAAAGCTGATTGAGATGAAGTCTGGCTATCATGGGACTTCATACAAAACCAGAATGGATTTACCTACCCTAAATGTCAATAAGAATCAAAAGCCTCCTCAAAATAGTTCAAAATCAGGATTTTTAGTTGGGAAATTCAAGAAGAGGAAGTTTGATAAGAACTCCAAGGTTTTAGAATGGCCTAGACCATCTCAACCACCTCAAAGTGTCCAGAGTAATAATCCATCTCCTAGTCCTTCTGGTTAGAACATGGGATTCAAGAAATCTGTTGAGTGTTATCATTATGGTTAGATAGGTCGTTACCAGTCTTAGTGTCCTAACTGGGACAAGCCGAAGGTTGGACCTAAGCTAGCTAGGTCTAAAGTGATAGTTGGTGATTCTACTAGGGACCACCATGTTTTTGCTACCTTGGATCAGAAGTAGGCCAAACATCAGAACATGGTTATTGAAGCTTAGGGTAATACTCAAGGTATGAAAGTATCTATCTTATTTGACTCTAGAGCTAAAGAATCATTTAATTTCTTCTACTTTAGTTGCATATAGTGGAATTCTTTTGGTCATGGCAAGGAATAGATGGCAAGTGGAGTTAGCGCCAGGTTCTAGGGTGAACACTGATATTGTTGGTCCTGACTGTAAGATTCGAATGAAACCTTTTACTACTTCAGCGAATCTTAGGGTTATACCTTTAGGATCGTATGACATAGTTTTGGGAATGGATTGGTTAGAACAACATCAAGCTATTATGGATTGCAAGGATAAGAAAATTACTTGCTTGGATGATGTTGGATCAGCTAGGGTTATTGCTAGAATCAAGAGACCCATCTCTTTGCAGACAATTTTTGCCAAGAAATTGGCAAGGTGTGCTAAAAAAGGCTGTAGTTTGTTTGCCATATTGGTAAACAACTTAGAAGATTACATGGTTAAAGGTTCTTCTCTTGATCATCCAGTCTTGCAAATTTTTTTGGATGTTTTTGTTGAGGAGATTCTTGGAATACCTCCAAGAAGAGAAATTGATTTTCGAATCAATTTAGTGCTAGGAATGGAACTAATTTCCAAGACTCCATATAGAATAACAGCTCAAGAGCTGGTTGAATTTAAATTTTAGTTGGAGGAGCTTTTGGAGAAAGGTTTGATTCATCCTAGTGTATCACCTTGGGGTGCTCCGATAATATTTGTCAAGAAGAAAGACGGTTCCTTAAGACTTTGCATGTTAAGAACAAGTATCCTTTGCCTAAAATTGATGACTTGTTTGGTCAAGTCAAGGGTGCCCTAGTCTTTTCGAAGATTGATCTAAAATTTGGGTATCATCAACTTAGAATTTAGGAAGCTGATATTCATAAAACAACTTTACACACCAGGTATGGGCACTACAAATTCATAGTAGTACCTTTTGGGTTAACAAATGCACCTTCTGTCTTTATGAGCCTAATGAATGGTGTGTTTAGAACTTTCCTAGACAAGTTCGTAGTGGTTTTTCTGGATGATATTTTGGTGCATTCTAACACTGTTGAAGAGCATGACCAGCATTTAGAGAAAGTTTTGGAATGCCTTCATAGGAAAAAACTATATTCCAATCCTATGAAGTGTGAATTCTTCAAATTGGAGATTTGTTACTTAGGTCATATCATTTCAGGAGATGGAATTTTTGTAGATCCATCCAAAATTTGGGCTATTATAGATTGACCAGCACCTGCGAATGTGTCTGAGGTTCGAAGTCTCATGGGCTTAGCAAGCTATTACCGTAGATTTGTGTCAAACTTTTCTAGAATAATGCATCCTATCACATCTCTTCAGAGAAAAGGTAAGAGATTTGTGTGGATAGAGGAATGTGAGGAAGTATTTCAGAAACTTAAGGAAAGTTTGACCAGTGCATCAGTTCTGGCAGTTCTGATTCAGCTAAGGAGTTCATGGATTGTACTGATGCATCTTTGGATGGCATAGGGGTATTTTTGATGCAAGAAGGATGTTTTATAGCTTATGAGTCCAAAAAGCTAAAGAGTCATGAGGTGAATTACCCTACTCATGGTCTTGAACTTGTGGCGATTATGCATTCTTTGACCAAGTGGCGATATTTTCTTCAGGGTCAATGATTTGAGTTACATACTGATCATCAAAGCCTTCAGTATCTTTTCACACAATCATGAACCTAAAGTTGCATGCTTATGGGCCTCCAGACTACATAAATGAATAATATAAAGGCTTACTTCTAGTAGAATAGAGATGTGTATATTGTGTATTGTATGATGATTAAAGAGCACTACAATATAGTAGAATCATGGGATGTTGAGGGGTGGGCTGCACATGCAAGGTTAGTTGGAATTCCCTTGTAGGAGCTAGGTGGGTCTAGGGGTTTGAGCAGTGGGTATGTCAAGGTATTTGTAGTGGACATTTGTAACATTATATTTTGTATCTTTTGATGAATACTATAAATTTTATACTATAGATATATGTTGTTGATCATTGCATCAATTGATTGTCAATGTAATTTCAACTTCTTTAAATCATATTGTTTACCAAAAGTTAAAATGTTGCTTTTTTAATTTTTAATTTTTCAAAAATAATAGGTATATATTTAATTAATGATGGTCATGGCTTTCCTTAAGATCTTTTGTTCCATCCCTATTGTCCCTCAAACTCAGAGAAAAACTAAAGAAAGTATAATAACTTATCATTTTGTTTTTTTTTGTTATTCAAAAGAAGAAGGAGAACCATCTTCAAAGAATAAAGGAGAAATTTAGAACAGCAAAAGGTGTGCCATGCTTATTTGACTTAGTAACTGTTTAGGATGAGTGCATTAAATTGGTATTTTACTTTGCACTAGGAAACATTGTTGTAGCAAAAGATCTGGACTAGGTAGATTGCATTATTTACTTATTTTTTAATTGTCTCCTTCTTTGCCCCTTATTCTATGGTAGCATTCATTTTATTGGTTGGATTTGTAAGAAAAGATCAACTAGTTATAAAATTGAGGTTAGTTTTACATTTATTATAGAAAAAAATTTCAAGGTGCATGTATTTAGATGCCACTTCCAAATTATGCATATTCTAATTTCATATATCTACTAATGACAGTAATAAATGCTATTTTCAGCACTTCTTTCTTAAATATTTTGTATATTTCTATAAACTTGTCTATTTAATATTTTTAATTTTATTTATTGTGTTTTTTAGGCGACTCGAATTGCATATGGTCCAAACAAAGAGTCTAGATGTGTGGTCACATTGGATGGTGCAATTTTTGAGAAGTATAGTACAATGAGTGGTGGTGGCAGAATACCATAGGGTGGTAGAATGGAAACACCCATAAAAGCTTCCTGTGTTTTTGGGGAGGCTATTGCAAGTGCTAAAAAGGAACTTGAAAATTTAGTTGAATAGTTTAGAAACATACAAGAAAGGATGAGTTTTTTTGTTAAGCATTATTAAGGAGCATAGAAGGCCATGTCACATTTGGAACTGGAATTAGCCAATACATGCTTGGAGGTCTAGAAACTGAACAATAGTATTTTCAATCTATTATTTCTAGACATCATTGCCACTTTTTTAGCCATGGAAATGGTTTACCTTATCTGACCATTGTTCTAATTATAGATAGATGGACACAACAGTTAGCATGTTGACATTGAGAAGCAACTTGATTCTTTGAAGTCTATAGCATGGGCATCAAAGAGTGAACTAGACAGGCTAAAAGAACTTGACCAAGTCATCAAAAATGAAGAAAAAGAGCTTGCATGTCTTGTAAAAGGCTCTAAAAAGCTCAAGGAGAATGTTGGAAAGATAGGTTTTGATCCATTCATGTGAAATTCTATAAGCCATACTTTCTAATTAATACTATTATTCTCTTTTATGCTTCTGAGCTTCAAACCAAGATGGAGAATGCAAGAGGAGAAAAGCTATAAAAGAAAAAATCTAAAGTTGCAAAATTGCAAAGTGTAAGTAGTATTTGTGTGTTTTTTGGCTATGCTAAATTTACTAAATTTATTTGTTTGATTTGCCAAATTTTGTATTGTCTACATCAATTTGAGTAGGATATTGACAAGTCAAGCATAGAAATAAATTGTCGTAAGGTTCAGATTACCATAGGCAAGAAAACTATATAGAAATTACAGAAAGCTATCGAGGAGTCAAAAAAAGAAAAAAGAAAGCTTATGATTAGTTTGCATAAATTAATACTTGTAGTCAGAAAAATGGTAACTCCATGTTTTTTTCTAAGTTTTTGTGATTTTGATGAGCAGCTACTCGAGGGCTTAGCTTTCTCCAATATTACAATCTAATAGTTTTAGGACAATTTTTATCATGGGTTTCTCTTTGTTTTTGGGCTTATCTATACCTCAGTATTTCAATGAGTTCACAGTTGCTTTTGGGCATGGTCTAGTCTACACTGGATCCCAATGGGTAGGATTTGTATTCCTCTTTTCAAGGAGTTAGAGAAAGTTGATATCACATTTATTTTGGTGACATTGAGTTGAACTATGACATTTTGGAACTAAATTTTTTTTCTAACTGGATTATCATGCAAATCAACAACATTCTAAATGTGATTTTCTCATCACTAGCAATAGTTGCTAGATTTGTAGCAATAGTACTGGATAGCATTTTGCATGTACATGAGAGTTCAACAAGGAAATACTAGGGTTGGAATTAGTGGGAGAAGTCACGTAAATTCAAAATAGACCCTAGAAGTGAAGAATTTTATGCTCTTTCTTTTAGACTAAATAAGTTTTTCCCATCTATTTATAAACTCAGCTCTATTATGTTAAGGTTGGGAATACCTCTATTATGGGTAGGTAGGAAAATAATATTTTTTTATTCATTGGATATAATTTCATAGTGAGAAAGCCTTAGGTGTTAATATTTTACTTCTTTTCCCCATATAGGGAAGAGTTTTGAGAATTGCCTTAAATAAGTCTATACCTTGGTCAACAATCATTTAGATCTTTTTTATGGCATGTACTTCATACACAACAAAATAGAGTTGTGAATAGATAGGATTATTTACAAAGTATTTTTAGATGTCATCTTGATTCAAAACTCTCAAGATGTACATGTTGTACACAACTAGCTTAATTTGGAAAGTGCAATTATAAAGCTACGTAAATCTTTAATTGTTCATGCTTTTGATAGAATTGAACCAATGAGCATTTATTTTGGAACCCTCCTGAAAGAGGGATCAATTCAATTTTCTAAATCTCTCCTTTTCTTAGATAGAGGAGTACAGTAAAAACTATTGTATTTTTTTACTAGAAAGTAAAAAATGTGAGAACTTTAACATATTTTGAACATTTACCTACTTTTTATTCAAAATGATAATCATTGCAATATTTTTGGCTTTTGGAATTGTACTGAACATTTTTTTAGATTGGGTAGTGATAAATTTACTTGTAGTGTAGTCTTTTCTTCTAGAATCCATTCATGGAAAGAGTAATTATTATTTTTTTAAATTGATTTTGGCTTATAGATGGGGGAGCTGGTTTGTACCATCATAAATAACAATATGTTTTGAATATATTACTATTAAGGTCCTAAAGTTGTATTAGTTGCTTGTGAGTTTATCATTTGTGAATGCATGTTATAACTATTTTCGTGGTGCAAAGGTAATTGTATAAAATAGTTCATGGCTTGCAAAGAGACCACATTTCTTTGAGGCATTCTATAAAAGAATTTACATGCCTTACCTATGTTTTGACATTTTGCATGTATCCTACACTCTCTCATCCTGATGATTGATTACAAAGAGTGATCTGTAATGATGATGCTAAAAACACACATAATCAAATCCAAAATCAACTTGCATTACAAATGGATTGTGGAAATCTAATATTGTTAATTTTGCATGCATGTCTACTAGGACAATCACAACTTAAACATATATACAATAGATTTGATGAGATTATATATATTTTTAAATTGTGATTGTCTTGGTAAACATGCATGAAAAATTAACAATATCAAATTTTCACAATTCATTTGTAATGCAAGTTCTTTTTGGATTTGATTGTGTGTGTTTCTTAGCATCACCATTTCAGATCACTCTCTGTAATCCATCATTAGGATGAGAGAGTGCAGGATGCATGCAAAATGTCAAATCATAGGCAAGGCATGTGAACTATTTTATAGAATGCCTTAAAAAAAAAAATGACCAAGCATTGGTCAAAATTTTGACCAATGCTTGGAAGTTTTCGACCAAGCATTGGTCAAAATTTTGACGAAAGCCCTGGTGCAATTTCTACCAAGCATTGGTCAAAATTTTGATGAATGATTGGAATTTTTTGACCAAGAATTGGTCAAAATTTTGACCAAAGCTCTGGTGCAATTTCTACCAAGGATTGGTCAAAATTTTGACCAATGCTTGGCAGTTTTCAACCAAGCATTGGTCAAAATTTTGACCAATTCCTGGGAGAAATTACACCAAGGCTTTGGAAAGTTTTTGACCAACAAATTGGTCAAAATTTTGACCAAAAAGTATGTTGGTCAAAATTTTGACGAGGAAAACTTTGACCAATTGTTTGGTCCAAATTTTGACCAACCTAGTCAAAATTTTGACCAATATTGGTGAAAAAATGAGGTCAAATGTACTAGTGAATATCTTCTTTCTTCTCTTTTTCATCTGGTTGTAGCATAGTAGGAGAAGATGTTAGCTCTTTGAAAATATTTTTTTTTCTATACAACACCTTACTAGTCACAGGGTCCCAAAGCTTGTATCCTTTCATACCAACACCATATTGGATGAAAATACATTTGATAGCATTGTTTTCCAACTTTGATCTTTTCTCCTTTGGAACATGTGCATAAGCTTCACAACCAAAAATATGAAGATTTCTAATTGAAGGCTTCTTACCAAACCACACCTCCATGGGCGTCTTATCAACAAGAGCTAATATAGGAGATCTGTTAACCAGATAGCAAGCAGTGGCCACAGCTTTAGCCCAAAACTTTTGTTCAAGACCAACTCCACTAAGTATACTCCTACCCTTCTCCATCAATATCCTATTCATTCTTTCTACAAATCCATTTTGTTGTGGGGTATAAGGGGTTTTCTTATGCCTCTTGATATTGCTTGAACTCTGCAGAGCAAAACTCACCACCATTGTCAGTTCTCACACACTTAATCTTCTTACTAGTCTAATTCTCTACAAGGGCATTAAATTCCTTGAACCGACTAAAGACTTGTGTCTTACTTCTCAAGAAATAAATCCATGTCCTTCTACTATAATCATCTATGAAAGATACAAAAAATATAGTCTTGGAGATTGAAGGAACTTTTACAGGACCAAATACATTAGAATGAATAAGATCCAAAACATGAAAAGATTTGTTAGAACTAGAGTAAAATTGAACACAATTTTATTTTCCATAGAAACAATGTTCACATAAGTCAAACTTGAGATTAAAATCATTTAACCCCTCAATGAGTTTCTTATTTTTCAAGGTTTTGAGACCCTACTCACCATGTGGCCAAATCTCTTATGTCACAACATTGTCTTTTTTGCAAGAATCTTTCCTTCCAATGTGTTTGTACCCTTAGGTACACATGTTGCACTACCATCATAACCAATAACCATAGTCTTCTTTATTGCTTGTTCAAATGGTGGGGATGAAATGATAGCTTCTCTCTTCTTTTAAATAGAAGAACTATTGCATTGAGAAATTCATGCGTCAAGCTAAAACAAAGTACCTCTCTTAGTACCCTTAGCAAGCACCATAGCTCCTCTCATCATATTACATATATCTTTAGAAAAAACAACTTGCACACCTACATCATTCAACATACTTAAAAATAATAGGTCTCATGCCAAACTAGGGATGTGCATTATCCTATTGATCCCCTTTACTCATCCATTAAGGAATCTGATAGTGAACCATCCTTGTCCAGCTATCTTTAGGTTAGAATCATCACCCAAGTACACCTTTCCACCATCAAAAACTTCATACTTTGAGAACTAGCTTCAATGAGAGGTCATGTGAAAAGAAGCACCCAAGTCCATCAACCACACATCATCAAATGCATGCGCTACCAAGGCTACAATGAAAGCATTGTCATCTTCTTATGACTTTTTTGAACCTAAATTTGAGGCCTTCTTCTTCTTCTTTGGCTCTTTATAATCTTTACAAATGTGCCTAGTCTTATCACACTTCCAACATTTTGCCCTAGAATTTCTTGGAGTCTTTGATTTTCCATGGGATTTGGATCTACCCTTTCAAGACTTGTTATCATTTTGTTTGCCTTTGTCATTGGATCTATTGTGAACGGCAAGAGCTTCCTTAGTTGAATCTTACAACTTTCTCCTTGTCTCCTTCGATAATAGTGAAGACACCACATCAACCATTTTGAAAGTGACTAAAGTACTTCCAAGAGCCATCACAAGATGGCCCCATGAATCTAGCAAGGAACATAATAGGGTCATACATCAAGCCTCCTCCTCTATCTTGACACCATATGACATCAACTATGTAATTAGTAAATTAAAAGCATTTAGATGATCTATGACAAAACCTCCTTCCTCCATTCTTAGACAATGCAACTTATTCCTTAGGAACAACTTGTTCACCAGAGATTTGGCCTAATACATAGACCCAAGTTGTGTCCACAAACTATTTGTGGTCTTCTCATTAAGAAAATTTAGGAGAACTAAATCAGCTAGGTAGAGTCTAATGAGACCCTTAGCTTTTTGATCCTTGAGATCCCAATCTACTTGAGATATTATTGTGGGTCTCACATCAAGTGAAGTTGCCTCCCATAGATCATGATCTTCAAGCAAGTCTTCCATCTTGAGTTTCCACAACTCAAAATTACTACCATTAAATTTATCCACCTCCATTTTTTCGTATGATGAACTAGCCATCTCATTTTGCAAATTAGATTAAGAATGCTCTGCATGAATCTCCCACTTAGCTTGATATTAGCTCAAAAAACTTGACCTAGCAACTAGGATCAAAAGTTGATCAAGCTCTAATACCATTTGTAAGGAAACTTAGGTGTGGAAATAGCTTCCTGCAATAATCTCTTTAGGAAAGTATTGTGCAAATTCTATTTAAATCTTTACAACTTTAGATTTGATATTATGTAAAGAACAAAATTGTAGTCAACCATGAATATAGACAATAGATAGAAAAATAAAACACAAACAAAAAGATATGTTGGTGGGAAAAAACCTTTCAATAAAACAACCCCACACCTGTAAAACCTGCACAATGTATTATCTTCAACTCAAAGGTTACAACACACTAGTAGTGCAAGCTCTTTTAGGACACAGAAGACTTATCCAGTAGCTACCAAGAATACACTATTCAACTCTACTATCTATAGCCCTCAAAGTGCTTATATAATGTGCTTTCCATTTTTAGGGCATCTTCCAAAGATAGCTCTTACGCATCATAGGAATCTATCATAACCATTTCAGTCATGATTTCCTTACATATAATTAAATCTTCCAAAGATAGCTCTTACATGTCATAAGAATCTGTCATAACCATTTTAGTCATGATCTCCTTACACACAATTAAATATTCCAAAGATAGCTCTTCTGCATCATAGGAATCCATCATAACCATTTCAGTCATGATTTCCTTACACGCAACTCAAGATGCTAACACATGCAAGTGGAGTGACACATCAACATGCCAACTAGACATGTACACTCACACTTAATTACATTATTTTCGAAAAATAAATTTACAAAAAAAAGAAGAAAAGAATAGGAATTATTCAAGGTTGAGACACCTTATTCCTAACACAAGGATTATCCTTCACGATCAAATTTTGAATTGTATTATTGGTCATAACTCGAAAGGCCTCATGACTAGAAATGTATGTTGATAGTTTGGTGAATCAATAAGTGGTTTTCTCTTCTATCTCCTTTGCTTTTTGTTCTCTATGTTTTGTTTACTCTTGTAGGTGGCTTTGGTAGTTGGGTGTGGCTTTGGCCCTAGTTTCCTTTAGTCCCCCTATGTCAAGTGGTATCCAATCTTGAAGTTCATCCTTGTGGACATTGGATCGTGTAGAACTCAAAGTTGATTTGGTTTTAGGGTAGAAAATTTCAGGATTTGACCTATAACTTATAAAGGGTTATAATCTTGTAGGAACCTAATTGTAAAGATGGTTTGAGGTAGATGAAGTACTATTAATGATATATTAGATACATTGAGACAAGTTGTAGCTAGATTAGATTTTGTAGAGATAGCTCATAAGAGAGGATCACATCTTGATGATGTGAGCAATGATGAAATAGTAGCACCAATCCCTAATCTATAACTTGAAGAAGATCAAGATGAGGCAAAAATTTTGAGAGTATTGTTTAGGGCACATTCAAATCCTATTGTAGAAGTTATTTCTTATGATGGAAATTTGACACCAATGGTGTGTTGGATTGGATCTCTTATATGGAGAATTTATTTGAGTATGAAAAAATTCTTGATAATAGGAAGGTGAGAATCATAGTTTCTAGGTTGAAGGGTCATGCCTCACTATGGTGGGAGCATTTGCAAACTGATAGACAAAGGAGAGGAAAGGAGAAGATTAGGACTTGGCTAAAAATGGTGAAAACGGTGAAAAAAAAATTTCTTCCTACTAATTACCAAGTTAGCTTGTTGAGAAAGATGCAAAATTTGAGACAAAAGGACATGACTATAAAGGAGTAGACTAAGGAATTCTATAGATTGGACATCAGATATAGACATGTCGATGATGATGTGGAGAAAATTACAAGAAACATAAATGGATTGAGATCTAGGATTCAAGATGAAATATGTTTTGTGAAATTGGAAAGTGTGGGTGAAGCATATCAAGATTCCTTGAAAGCTGAGGAGATTTTGACAAAGAAGTATGAACAAAGAAAAATAGGAAGAGGTGGAAGATTCTAAAGAGGTAGAGGTAGATCTTATGGAGAAGGTGAAAGATCTAACAATTCTATAAAAGATAAGGGAAAATCTAAATGGAAGGGTGATGAAAAAGGAAAGATCGAGTGGAAAGGTGGTGATTGTTACCAAGAAGGTACTAGTTCTCACTGAGGAAGAGGTAATTCTTAATCTAGAGGTGGTTTTCATGGTAATTTTTTAGATGTGGTAAAGAAGGGCGTAGATCCTTTGAGTGTATATCATCTAACAATGAACAAGGTAACATAAATGATATGGTTTGAGAAGACATTAAGGGTTCACCAAGTGGACCTGAAGTTGGAGGAAATCTAATGGTGAGAAGAACCTTATGTAATAAGAGAAGTGATGAGGAACTTGTCCTAAGGAGAAGTATTTCCAAGACTATATGTAGGATGGTTGGAAAATATTGGAAGGTGATAATTAAAAGTGGAAGTTCTACAAATTTGGCATTAGAAGAGTTGGTTAAAATGCTATGATTGTAGAGGCTAAAACATCCTAAACCTTATCATGTTTCATGGATCAAGGATGAGGATATGATATTGGTAAGTGAACAATGTATTGTGAAGTTCAAGATTGGACATTATTTTGATGAAGTTTTGTGTGACATTATGCTTATGGATTATTGTCATATTTTAATGGGTAGGCCTTGGAAATATGATAGATATGCTATACATGATGAAATATTGAATCAATATACTCTTTGGGTGATTGGGAGAAAGAAAATATTGTTACCTTTGATTGAAAGTCTAGATGAGGTTAAATTTACTACTATCAGAATTTGCATGGTCAATGGAAATAAATTTGAAAAAGAAGTGAAGAAGAATAAAGTATTTTTTTCTATAATTTCTAGAAGGCCAAGTTGTCCTATTAGCAATCGAGTGATAGAAAATAGTGTTGACCAAGTAGTAGAAGATGGTAATGATCAAGTGATAGTAGAAACTAGTATAGTCTGAGTACCAATAGAAATTGAAAATTTGTTAAATAAGTACCATGAGATTGTTGTAGAGGATATACCTAATGGTTTACCACCAATAAGAAGTATAAATCATTGTATGGATCTAATTCTTGAAGCTAGTTTTCTAAATAAATCACCATATAGATTGACACCTATAGAGAATGAAGAACTTAACAAAAAAGTACATGTGTTGTTGCAAAAAGGTTTTATCAGAGAAAGTTTGAGACCATGTGTTGTAACTTTTGTATTAGCACCTAAGAAGAATGGATAATGGAGGATGTTTATTGATTCTAGAGCTATTAACAAGATCACAATGAAATATAGGCTTCCTATGCCAAAGATGGATGACATAATGGATTGTTTGAGTGGAGAAAAGTATTCAAGATTGAGTTGAAGAGTGGTTATCATCATATTAGAATCAAAGAAGGTGATGAATGGAAGACTACTTTCAAGACAAAAGATGGTTTGTATGAATGGTCGGTAATGCCTTTTGGCTTGACTAATGCACCTAGTACTTTCATGAGGGTGATGAATGGGGTTCTCAAGAGGTTTTTGGGTAAGTTGGTGATTATTTATTTGGATTATATTTTGATACTTAGTAAGATTAAGGAAAAACATCTTGAGCATGTTAGAAAAGTATTGCAGAGATTGAAAGAGGAGAAGTTGCTGATTAACTTGCAAAAGTGTTCTTTTATGCAAGAGGAGATTGTGTATTTGGGATTTTTGATTTTAGTTGACAGTTTGAGAATGGATCCTAAGAAGGTTAAGGAAATTTTGGAATGATCTATACCTAATAATGTGGGTGAGGTAAGATCATTTTATGGTTTGGCTAGTTTCTACAGGAAGTTTATAAATAATTTTAGTTCTATTTATAATGCTATGACTAAGAAAATGAGAGGAGACAAAAAGGATTTCAAGTGGACACATGGAGCTGATAAGATTTTTGAGATTTTGAAACAAAAGGTCATCAACTTACCTATATTGGCTTTACTTGATTTCAATAATGTATTTTAAGTTGAATGTGATGCAAGTGGTAGTGCAATAGGAGTTATATCGAGTCAAGAAGGTAAACCTATTGCTTTCTTTAGTGAGAATTTGAATGATGCTAGAAGGAAGTATTTTGTGTATGATCAAGAGTTTTATGATATTGTTCAAGTCTTGAAGAAGTGGAGACATTATTTGATTACTAAGGAATTTGTGTTGTATATTGATCATAAAGCTTTACTATATTTGGCGAGTCAACATAAATTGAACTAGAGACATATGAAGTGTGTTGAGTACTTGGAGAGTTTCAAATTTTTGATTAAGAATAAGTGTAGATTCACTAACCAAGTTGTTGATGGATTAAGTACAAAATGCTCTTTTTTGACTAAGATGAAGGTTGAAGTTCTTGGTTTTGATGAGATGAAAGAGTTATATGATACTAACCCAGATTTTTTTAAGGCATGGAGAGAGTGTAGAGCACCAAATCTATCTGATCATATAAGTATGATGAGTATTTTATTCAAGAATGTATTTCATTAAAAGGAAGTTAGTTATGTATACCAAGAAGTGCTATGAGAGTTAATTTGATTAAAGAAAAACATAGTGGTGGATTAGTTGGACATTTTGGAATTGATAAGACATTGAGTTTATCAAAGGACAAGTATTATTGGCCTCAGATGCATAAGGATGTTAAAATTTTTATAAAGTGTTGTGGAGTTTTTCAAGTTGCAAAAGGAGTAAGTCAAGATGCTAGTTTGTATGCACAAATTTATATTCCTAAGAAACCTTGGAGTGACATTAGTATGAATTTTTTTCTTGGATTATCTAAGACAGTAAAGTGGTATGATTCTATATTCGTTGTTCTAGATAGATTTTCTAAGCTAGCAGATTTCATACCATGTAAGAAGACATTAGATGTTGAGCATGTTGCTGAAATTTTCTTTAAAGAGATTGTTAGATTGTATGGATTACCAAGAAATATTATTTATGACAGAGACAGTAAGTTTGTTGGATGCTTTTGAAGGAATTTGTGGAAGAAGATGGGTACTGAGTTGAAGTTTAGTTCTACATTCCATCCATATGGACAGACAAAGGTTGTGAATAGAAGCTTGGGTAATTTTTTGAGATATTTAGTTGGAGATAAACCATATGATTGGGAGTTGGTCTTGGCACAAGCTAAAATTACGTATACTAATTTTTTGAATAGAAGTATAGGGAAAACACATTTTGAGATTGTTACTAGAATGCAAACTAGAGGAATATCAGATTTGAGGGATGCTATTTGTGAAGAAAAGAGAAATGATGCAGAGGAAAAATTTTGTGATTTTATGGATTCTTTGCATAAGGAAGTGAATTTGAGGTTGGAACAAAGTAATTAGAAGTATGAAAAGAATGCTGATAAATGTAGAAGACATCATGTTTTTCAAGTTGGTGATGAGGTGATGGTTCATTTGAAGAAAGGTAGATTTCCTATTGGAACATATGGTAAGTTGAAGATGAAGAAGTTTGGACCTTGTACGATCTTGAAATTTTTTTATAGTGGTAATGTTTATGAAGTTGAGTTACCTAATGACATGGATATATCTCCTATATTCAATGTTGCTAATTTTTATAAGTATCATGAGACATATGATGAAATTTGTGTATAAAAGGATTATCCTAAGAAGAAGATTAAAGAGGCTAAATAGGTATTGGGTTAGAGAGTTGGTAAAAGCATGAGAGGAGAATATTACTATGAGTGTTTGGTGAAGTGGAAGAACAGACTAGTTGAAGATGCTACATGGATTTCTCAATCTAATTTAGAATTAGCTCAAGTTGTGACACTTATATGATTCATGAGAACCATTTCTTTCAACCCTAGTTTTCTAATGTAGAAGCATTCTAGGTTGCATTGCTATCCTACATGTTTTTCACATTTGCCTCTTGCTACCAAGTTGCAGAGCCTAGTATTATCGAGTTCTTGTTAGTGCCAAGTTCTTGTTAGTGTTGAGTTCTTGTTAGTGTCATGTTCCTATTGGTGTCAAGTTCCTATTGATACTAAGTTCCAGTATATGTCAAGCATTGCTGAATGATAGTATTTTCCTCAGTCCTTCTTTGATCAAGTTATAAATGTTTGGTTCCAGTTTGGGTCGACTTTGCACATATTGAATTTGCTAGTTGTATTTAATAATTGTTACTAGTTGACTTCTAGTTGTATATGCATTTAATATAGGATTTGATTTATGTGATAGATTAAACTATGGTCACACAAGTATTGAAGGAGGTCTAAGATTGAGTTTTAGGTATGATGAAGAGTAAGAAGGAGTTTGAAAGAAAGGATGGTTTTTTTTGGAGATTTGGTATGTGAAGATCATCCTTGAAGATCAAAGTTTGAATTGTATTTTTGGGTGTAACCTAGAAGGCCTCACAATTGGTTATGTAAGTTGATAATTTGCTGAATCAATAAGTGTTTTGTGTTGGAATGTTTAGAATAACTAAGAAGGGGGGGTGAATCAATTATCCAAGGTCCAAATGTACAAATAAAACTTTTCACTACTTAACAGATTCATATTCATAAAACCATATCATGCATGCATCCATTAGAACATCCAATAACTTAACTTATTAGGTTATTGTTCTAGGTCAAAATAACTTTGCAGACATATAAGCATGAAATACAACAAACTCATTCACACAATTTGACACAAGGATTTTACATGGAAACCCAATTTGGGAAAAAACCAATAGTAACATGCTACCAATTTTAACTCTTCTAAAGTGATGCCATGTTAAAGGCTAACCTTATTAAATAATTTTAATCACCCTATTAAGAGTGACCCTTGTTAAAGGACTTTAGAACATTCCATTAAAAGTCACTCAGTTAAAGGATTTACAAATGACTGTTAGATCAACCTTAATCCAAAGGATTTATCAAGACTGATGTAGTCCTCCATTCTTCTTTGAATTCATACTCTTCATCTCTGACGGCTTGTTCACCCTTCAAGAATTCATCCTCTTAAGCTTTCTTTCTTTGTATACCAATTGTAGACTCTTCTATTCAACTACCATATGAAGAAACACCCTAAAACTTATTGTCTTCCTTAGGTTCTCACACATGACAAATTGTTTCTTTTGACTTACTATCTCTATAAATAGAGAATTCAGGTCTTTTAGCACTTAACCAAAATCGTCCATTCTAGGGTTACTTAAGATTCAATGGATCTACCCACCTTTTCATTTTAGTCCCTTCTAGAAACTTCTTCTACAATCCTTTTTAAATTTTCCTTAAAACAATTTATCTTGAATTCTATGCCACCAAATCATCATAGAAATCTTCCACACACTTCACATAATTCAAGAAATCAACTTTGTTAGATTATATTCATTAAATCTTGGATTAAACTCTTTTTACTATCACTCAACATCCATATTGTTCACTCGGTAATACTAGTCTTCTAATGCTCAGCCAACACTAGGTTGCTCGACATCAACTAATTCTTCCTTGATCAATCACTAATATTATTTACCTGATGCTCAATACATAATATATTTTTTTGATGCTTGAAACATACTATTTTTCTAATGATTGACACATACTAAATTCTATTATGCCTAAACTAGGTTTTCTTAGCTTGTACTATTTACTCAGCTAGGCTTGGCAGATACTTTTTATGAAAACTCTTCTTCTACGCTTAGCTTAAGTAACTATTTACTTTAGCTTTAAGTAGATCAACAATTCATAATATAATCAATGTCTTAATTGGTCTTAGTGCTCCTTTTATACACCAAATAACTCAACCTTTCTCTAGGTACTCTTTTTATCTTATCTTTTCAAATCCTCTTCATCAATCAAACAAATGATAGCATTCTATCAAAAAGAAGTTATCTCACCAAAAAGTAGAAGGTTTGAGTTGTCTCACTATAAAGTACTAGGTTTGACATCATTAACAAAATAATGATTGTTCCATTTTAGATTCCACAATTCAAATAATCTATTTTCAACAATCTCTCTCTTTGGCATTGATGGCAAACCAATACCAAGAGCAACACCAATACCAACAACAATAGCAAAAATAAAATTGAAATCTCCCCCTCTATTAATATATGACTCTTTCATTTTCCTTTCCTAATATAATCTCTCTAATATCTCCCTCAATACATTCTTCATATTTTAGGTACATCACTTTGTTATACATGCTCTTTTTCTTATATCTCCCTTAACCTTATATCTCCCTCTTTGAAAACAATGCCAAAGACTTGTCATCTATTCATACATATATAATCAATTTAGGTTCTCCCTCTTTCACCTTACATGTGATTGTAAATCTTCTATTTTAGCTCCTTCTTTACTTTAGGAAACTTTTAAAGTAAGATCCACTGCACCAAAATTTTAAAATGTGAGATTCAACTCAGTTGATGCAGGGAACTACTCTTTCTTCTTAAGTAGCTTTGGATGGGGGTATCACCCCTAGTTTGCCTCTAAGATATTCATGTGCATCCTTAGGTAAAGGCTTTGTTAATATATCAGCTATTTGTTCTTTTGTATTCATATAATCCATTCTCACTTCTTTGACTTGAATCAGCTCTCTCAAGTAATGATACTTGATTGCAATGTACTTTGTCTTTTTGTGCATCACAGGGTTATTTGATATGTTTATAGCACTTGTATTGTAACAATAAAGTGTCATGCCCAAAATATAGGGCAAGAACACACCATTTTTTTAAAATTAATTTAAATCCATTAAGTTCGATATGTTTGTTTTCACAAGTTAAAGTATAGGTATAATGTAAGACAGATATGGGTTCTCCTAACAATGTCCTGACATTCCATTTAAGTTTATAATCATCATCCAGGAATAAATTGTTAAATTAAACTTTCATTATTAAATTGATTAATTAAATTAAACAATCCAATTTCAATTAATTAAAAGATCTAACACAATATTACTTTTGTTTATTTTTAAAATATTATACTCACAAAATAATAGTATACCAGACCCACTAGTAAACATAATTTACAATCAACCAAAATATTAATTAACCTCATAAATTATTTTTTCTAATATTTCATAAATAAAACCAAACCTATCAAAAATCAAATTGAATGAAACTCTAAATTTAATACTAACTAAATCTAACACTAATCTTATAACACTTAATTAACCTACACTACCACTAACTTAAACATTAATACAATCTAATAAATTAATTACACTAATTTAAACATTAAATATAAAACTTTAGCTTTACTAATTTAAAATATTTAAAATAAAACTAACTAAACAAAACATATTCCAAACACATACTAACTAAATAAAATAATTAAAATTACTAACATCTAACATCTTATCTAACATAACATTATCTACTAGCTTTAACTTATTAAATTTTATAAATTGAACTTAAAACTTAACTACAAAGTTAAAATAAAAATAAAAACTAATAAATTTCCAAATTGAACTAACCTACTAACTAACCCCTAACTACTCCCTAAACTACATATCTTAACCCCCAACTAACCCACATCTGACTTAACTTCTAACCTACCCAACAACCCCACTTGCTTCCCCCCACCCAATACAAACCTTGGATGCTTCCCCAAGTCTTCCACACATTCCAAGGGCTATCAAACACAACAAACAAGAGTTGCAAGGGAAGATGTATGCCTATCCAAGGGGAAGGAAAAAAGGAAAAGGAATAATGAGTTTAAATTTAAAAACAAACCTGAACACCTTCAAATTGTCCCCTTAATTTCATTTGCTAACTTGATTGTTATGAAAAACTAACATAGGGGCATGTGCTGGTACTTTAATCCAGCCCAAAAAGGCCTTTTCAATGACTAGAATGGAGGAAGTAAGATAGAAGTTAAATTTTAAAGTTTTATAGGTGGGTAAGGATAGAGATAAGGAGTTATGTTTTAAAGTTAAGTAGTTAGGATATTAAGATATTTAGGATATTTAGAATATAAATATATGTAATTTATTTCTTTTCTATTTTTATTTATTTATTTAAATTTTAAAATGTTTATAGAAATCAACAAGGATAATTAAGAGAATCTTCAAGATTCTTTGTTCAAAAGGGGAATTAACTTCCTCCCCATACAAAATCCAGAGAGCATAATTGTTCTAGGGGATATAATTTTTTCCAAGACCATATTTTTTCTTAAGTATAGATTTAGAATGAAGTTTATATTTTCAAAGGCAAGGGGGATTATATTATTTTCTTCCAAGTCCATTTTTTTTTTTTAAGTATACATTTTTTTAATACAACTTTTACTTGCATGACAAGGGGAGTAAATTTCTCTTTTTAGTGTTGATTATAGCATCAAGTTTAATAATTTGTTTAAATAATAATGTAAGATTATTTTATCTCCTAATAATCATGAAAATAAATTGAAGTCCCAATCATAACATTTAAATTTTCTTTAACATATTTTTAACTTATAATTACATAACTATATTTCATCATTTCATCCAATTGACATTAATCAAGTGAATGCAATTTTGAAGTATATAATGCCACAGTAAGGTAAAACATGATCACATCTAATTTCAAGTGAACATATGCAAAAATTGAAATACCAGAAATATCATAAGCAAGAATATTACTCAATTTTTTTTATCAATATACGTGGACTAGCCACATCTCATTTATTTTATTGAACCACCTGATTCAAAGACTCTGTTGGGAAAGTACTAGGAAGAGAACCTGACATCATAGCCATTTCAACAATAAGTTTTTAAAAAATAACATTTTTACATAGGATTACTATCTTGAGGAGAAATCTCCTAACATATTTAAATTTCAATAATATTTATGAATTTCTTTATTGGTTCCACAATAGGAAAACCATTATGAAGTCTGTAACACATCAAGATGATTATGGAGAGAATAAAAACTGATCGGGAGACAACCAATATTAACATGAAGACAATTTCAAACATTCACTCCCATCTAGGTTTGCACAATAGGTTAGTCATTGAACTAGACTAGGAAGAAGGTGGATTTTTTCAATAGGAGATGTCAACCGCAACACCATAATAGGTTCCCTTTCAGGGCTATAACTCAAGAAATTTCATTCTTCCATTTCTTAAATTTCAAAACTCAAAACATGGCTTGTGCTAACAAGTAGGTGCCCATAACACCCTACTCTCTCTCCCTCTCTTCATCCTAAGAAGAAACTCTACACTATCAGAGTCCAACTAAAGACCTCCTCCCAGACATGGCCACTTTTGCCCTATCCAAGGGTGAGTAATTCCAATACAACCCATACAATCCCTTTGAAAATCAAAAAAAAATAATAAGAAAAAACATTTAAGAAAAACCCATTTCAATCCCTCCCAAACATTCTCAACAAACACACAAACATACATTTGTAAACAAAATGACTTAAGAATGAAACACAATGTGAACAATATGAGCTAAGGGATTTCTACTTTCAAAATAAGGTTATGGCAACTGAACAATTTGAGATGAGCTTCTCTTCCTTCTTCTTCTCTTTCAATCTTGAATTGCTCTCTATAACTAGAGGTTGGGTGTGTTGGAATTAAAGGTAGAGTAACTAAGAGGGGGGGGGGGGTGGTGAATTAGTTACTCATAAAAATTAATCTATAGATCCCTTAGATGTCTTAAAAATGTAGTTACTACTGATACTCGGTAAACAAATGTTGTAACTCTATAAATTAAACTATTAATTATCTTCAAGCATTCATGCATGCAAATGAAAATAGAATGAACACAAGAGACACCAGTTTTAATGTGGAAACCCAATATGGGAAAAACCACCAAGTAACTAGTCACCAATTTTTCACTCTTTTGAAGTGAGCCCTGTTAGGAGCCAACCCTGTTAAAGGTTACAATACACACTATTAGGTGTGACCCTGTTAGAGGATTTAATCACCCTATTAGGAGTGGCCTTGCTAGAAGTATTTATAACAATTCAACTGAACTATCACCTTGTTAGAGGATTTACAAAATGGTTGTTAAACCAACTCTGTTAAGATATTTGAAATCATTTCTACAATGGTTAGAAAGAAACAATGAATTGACTTGAACAAGATGCAACTAAATTTGTTGGCTATAGGTCTCTGTTCAGCATCATTAGATCCTCCTTGATCAAATATGGCTCTGCTACTCCTCAATGATCTCTGATCATCCTTCAAATTCGCTTCCACAATAATCAGTATTCATATCACATTAATTCCACACACTTCCACACACTTAGAATTCACAACTTGACCTCTCACTTATACCATTTAGATTGTCAAGTCAGCCCATTTACATATTACATTTACCAATAAACCATACATCAGTCGGCTACAGATATTACTCTAAACAAATAAACTTTATTTTATAAAACAATGAAATCCTTTACTGGCCGACCTTGCTCGATAAATACTTCTTCCAAAAATTTCCTGAGTTAACCTTCTTGACTTAGTTAATATTGTCGTATCTTTAAAATCCTTTGGCTGCCGATTTTACTTAGTAAGAACTAAATTCCTTCATGAGAACTCAGTAAGAACTGCTTCTACCACATTCCCTTTGATGATCAAGTGAGCTCGATAAGAACTATTTCTGCCACATTTCCTTTGATGACCGAGTGAGCTTGGTAGATTCTGTCCTTTTGCCTCGCTGACCATCTAAGCTTGATAAACACTATCTTTTGCCTTGCTAACCTTCTAAGCTCAGTAGACACTATCCTTTGCCTTGCTAACCTTCTAAGCTCGATAGACACTGTCCTTTTCCTTGCTAACCTTCTGATCTTGGTAGACACTATCTAATGACTAATATGACATTTGTGTGACATCAAAGATAGCACACAATTGAACAATTGTATCTAACAGGGTGAACTCTCATTCTCTCTCGAATTTGCCTCTAAATAAGATACTAACTCAACCACCTTCAAAATGTGATAACTCCCCCACTTTCCTAAGGTTCTAGAGACTTCTAACTCAACATGTCATAAGGCTAACCTCAAGGTGGAGTTAAACTTATCCAACTCATGGTGAAAACATTCAATTTTCACAATAAAGCAAAAAAGAGATATTTGGGTGACCATAAAAGTCAACAAAGGGGCTAGATGGGTGGAACATGTCCCCAACCCATACCCATACCCCTTAGGTACTTAGTTTTTACAATTTTTGGCTTCTAGGACTATTAAGGGACCTAATAGAAGCTTGGAAATTTTAGGACATTCTAACAACTCAAAAAAATGCAGATTAATCACTAATCCTTATTAGGGTAATTAATCTCGATTACTAACTTATTAGTAAAAATGTCACTAACCTAGTCCAACTTAGATCTTTAGGTTACTCAATTAATCCTAATTGTCATGCTGAAATACATATACAAATCATGAGTGTTAAGCAACACCACAAAATCATTGTTACAAAATATTAATGTTTATTGATTATAGAATGATACATTCATTCCACTCACGATACAAATAAAATACGAACAATAGGGTTTGCATCTTTTGTTAGACTCAACCCTGATTTCCACAAATGGTACATAGGGTTCAGTTCTAATTCTCTGTTAAATTTCCCAGCTAAAATATCCTACACACTCATTGAACACATTAGTAGCTCAAGAAAATCACATGCATATATATATATATATATATATATATATATATATATATATATAATCAGGATAATCACATAACTCAAAACATAATCTTTCAATTAATTAACTATTTATCTCTCATCTGCTCATATACTTAACCTACTCAAATTGCATAATCAAAGTGTTAATCATAGTCCAAATTTTGCATTCACTTTCTGTACATCATCATCAACATACATGTTTATAAAACATCAAATAGCATAATTAATCATCTGAAAGTAAAACATCACACAACATAAAATAACATAATAATGTTTAGTGTATCTGGTAGTGTCTCGACATATCATGTTATGAGTATCAAAATAATAATGTATCAACTATACTATGATGGTTCAGGGTGAGGCCTCACATAAAGTACCACAGGTTCAGTAATTTCCTCCTTCATTCCTTTAAGTAACTATTTGATCCATACCAGTTTTTTACAATTCACTGCAACAACCACATATTCAACTTCAATAGTAATTGTGATATACAATTCACTTTCTTACTAGTCTAGGTGACCAATCTCTTTCCTAAGGAAAATGCTCCTCGACTTGTACTTTTTTTGTCATCAATATTTCCATCCCAAACAAAATTTGAATAGGCTCTTAATTCAAAATTATTAGTCTTCTTGTAGTATAGACCATAGTCTTCTATTCGTTTCAAGTATTTCATGATCCTTTTAACAGCCATGAAATGATTCTTCTTAGGATTTGTAGAAAACCTTGCAACAATTCCAATAGCTAATGTAATGTCATGTCTTCTACAAACTATATATTGTAATTTTCCCATCATAGACCTATATAACATTTGATTTACTTCAGCAGAATCATTAGTTTTGGATAATTTGTGTCCTATCACCATAGGAGTATTGACAAGTTTTGAAACCTCCATATCAAAAAAATTCAATATTTCCTTTACATACTTGGACTAAGTGATGTAAATACCATATTTCATCTGATATACTTGCAATCCAACAAAGAACTTTATCTCTCCAAACATAGACATCTCAAACTCTTTCTTCATTTCATTTGCAATTGTTTTGCACAATGCATTTTTCCCTCCAAATATGATATCATCAACAAATATGTAAGCTATTAAAATCCCTTAACCTCCTTTTGGTTTTTCAATATAAAACTTCTCTTCTAGTATAGCATTTAGAAATGCTGACTTAAAATCTATTTGATAAACTTTAAAACCTTTGTATGCAGAGTAAGCAAGCAAAGTTATTACTCCTTCCAATCTTGCAACTAGGGAAAAAGTTTCTCTATAGTCAATTCCCTCTTCTTGATCATAACCTTTGGAAACTAATTTTTTCTTATTCCTTATGACTTTATCATTGTCATCTAGTTAGTTAATATACACCCACTTGATTCTAATCACATTCTTGTTCTCTAGTCTGGGTACTAGAGACCATGTTTTGTTCTTCTCAATCTTCTCAATCTCTTCTTCCATGGATTTACTCTAGTCTGCATTATCTTATACATCCTTGACCAACTTAGGTTCATGCATGCTTAAGAATCATATATCACTTATCAACCTATTCCTTGTCATTGGTCTAGCTTCTTTATCTCCAATCCTTTATCCAATAGGGTGATGTCTTCTACCATACTTTGAAAATATTGATTTTGTTCTTCTTTCTTCAGTAATAGATCTTTTAATTAGTTCAATCTCAGAATCACTATGCACTTCTCTATCAAGTAAATTGATATTTCTTTCATGTACATTGATCTAAGCATCAAAATGTACCTTGGCTTCTATCTGTAACTCAGTTGCTAAATGCAACTGAGTTCCTAAATACAACTTGACATCCATTATATGTGACTCAGTAGTCACTCATAATTATTCTTGTTGATTTACAACTTGGTTCTTAGCTTCATCAACATTCATGTCTCCATAGTAGTACATGAAGGTTTTTTACTCTTGAGTTTCCTTCTTAGGTTCAGCTTTATGTACCTCTATATATTCATCAAATTTTACATTTGAACTTTCCACAACTTTGTTAGTGTTAGTATTTAAATACTTACAAGATTTACTTCTTGTGAAATGGCCTAGGAATATTCCTTCTTCACTTTTTGTATCAAGTTTAGCATTTCCATTATCCTTAGGGATGTAACACTTGCTCCCAGATACCTTAAAATATTTTACATTGGGTGACTATCCATACCATAGTTTGAAAAGTGTGGAATTTTTAGCTCTCTTGACTTGTACTCAGTTCAAGGTATAGATAACTATTCTTACATCTTCTCTCTAGTATTTCAAAGAAAAATTCTTCTCCATCATTAGTGTTCTAGCACAATTCGTTGTAGATTTGTTCATCCTTTTAGAAATCTCATTTTGTGGAGGGATCCTAGGTGCAAAAGTTTTTCTTTTAATACCTCTATTAGATTTCATGCATTTAAAGCTTTTACTAGTCTCCTTTTCAACTCTTGCTAGGTACCACTTAAATATTTGAAAAGCATCATATTTTTGTTTCAAAAACATAACTTTCATCATCCTAGAATAATCATCAACAAATAGGATAATGTACTTGTCACCTTTATAGCTTTTCACATCAATTTTTCCACATAAATCAGTATGAACTAATTCCAAAATTGCTTTTGAGGAGTGATTCTTACTTTCAAAACTAGATTTTTTCATCTTGCCTAATAGACATTGTTTGCAAATCACATTATTACATTTCTTCAGTTTTGGCAAACCTATGACTCTTTTCATGTTATTGATATTGACTAAGTTATAAAAGTTAACATAACATAACCTCTTATGCCATATCCACACATCATCAAATTCTACAACAAGACAAGTAGCATCATTCATGTCAAGATAAAACAAATTACCTCTAGTCTGATCTCCATTTCTAATTAGTTTTCCATCAATGTCATAGATATTTTCTTTCTTGTTATCAAATTTAAATTTGCAACATGAACTATTCAATTGTGACACACTCAAAAATTTATAATTAAGTCCTTCTATATAGTAAACATTATCACACATGATCTTTTCTGCTAGTTTTATTGATCCTTCACCTTTTATCAGACATGGTGCATCATTACCAAATCTAAAACTATTTTCATTTTAATACTCAAGGGTAATGAACTTACTTTTTTCTCCAGTCATGTGATGTCAACATCCACTATCAATGATCCATCTATCACTTTTGTTCACATAAGATATTAATGCAATTGTCTCATCTTCATTAGAATCATCTTTCATAGAAACATACACAACTTCATCATTATGGTCATCAAATCCATCTTTTGATTCTTCTTCAAGAATGTAGCAAGCCTTCTATCCTTTGTCCTTATAGTATTTTTTGTCATCATCTCTTTTACCTCCATATTTATCTCTACTTATGTTCTTCTTCTTCTCTGGACACCAACCTCATTACAATTGAAACACATGATAGCTAACTTACCTTTATATGTCCCTTTGTCTCTATGAAATCTCCTAGCCAAAAATGCTTCAAGCTCTTCTACATCATCTTCATCTATATAACTGTTGTATATGAGCAATGTTAGTATGCTAATAGAAACCAAATTTAAATAAAGCTTCTACAAACTAAACAAAATTCATAAACTTCAAGATAGACTAAGATGAGCTCTCAATTGAGAATATGAGCCATTAATGGACTCTCTCAATGAGAAGCTCTCTTGTTGAGTGGCTTTGTCTAAATAGATAGGATGTATGCTCAAGCTTATGCTTCAAAAAGGGCTTCAAATGGAGTTGGAATTTGGATGTGAGTGTATGGTTTGGATGTAAAATGGCTTCTCAAAATGGCATTATGACTTTACTTCATGGATTGTGTTATTTTGCAAAGGGGAAGGATCCAATTTATAGGCAAGAGGCTTGAGGGATTGAGGGCTAAGATTCAAGGATGGGAAAAATCTCATGGAGGGCTTAGATTGCATGAGAGGAGAGCACATAGATTGTGTTTTCTTACAACCAATCAAGGAGTGACACATGTCACATGGTGAGAGGATGGAGGAAAGGGGAAGGATGAGTCAAAAAAGGAGGCTCAAGGGATAAAATCTTCATAAAGACCCTCATAATGACTTGTAAGAGCAATAAAAGGGCTTGTAAGAGTCATTTATGACCTAGTGGACTTCATAAAGTTTTATGGTTGAGATATTTTGAGGGTGATGAGAGCAATTTCGACTTGGACTTGATTAGGAAAGTTTTAAGCTTGTTTAGGCTTGTGCAAATGATTAGAGGATGGATTAGGATGGTTTAGGATTAGCTTAGGGATAGGCAAGTGGATGGCATTTAATGAGGGTGGGTGAAGGAGGAGATATTTGTTAACTTTGGCTTGGGTTAGTAAGTCTTAACCCATGTTTAGGGAATATGACAAGGTTAGGAGGGGATTAGGATTAGGTTTAAAGACATCTTCTAGAAGAGTCTAGACTTTGGATGAGGATAAAGACTTTCTAGAATAGTCTAGAATTTCCTAGGATGAGGATGACAAGGTTAGGAGGGGATTAGGATTAGGTTTAAAGACATCTTCTAGAAGAGTCTAGACTTTGGATGAGGATAAAGACTTTCTAGAATAGTCTAGAATTTCCTAGGATGAGGATGAAGACTTTCTAGAAGAGTCTAGAACTTCTTAGGATGAGGATAAATTAGATTTTTAGGAAATAAATAAAGTTTTATTTATTTCAAGGGTTTGGGTTGAGGAGATATTTATTAAAACTTTTTTAATAAACATGAGGATTAATATTTAATTTTAATTAAATATTTTGAGTTGGGATTAGGGGTAGGAAATGATGGGATTAGCCTTTAATCAAAATTAAAGAACGATTAGAAGATTTTGGAAGAGGTTATTGGTCATAAGGAAATTGGCCAACTTTTGGGAAAAAAATAAATTTTTTATTTATTTTAGGATTTTTGGTCAATTTATTAATTAAATAATTAATAAATAAGGAAATATTGTTTAAATAAGATTTAAACATTTTTGGGAGGGATTCCTTAATTAAATATTTTTAATTAAGATAAATGGATTTAATGGCATAAAAATTAATTAATTAATTAATTAAATAATTAATTAATAAATGATGATGTCATCAGGTGTTTTTCAGGAAAATAAAAATACTTTATTTTCTAAAGGTTTTTAGGTGTCTACATTTTGCCCCTCTTTGATGTGATGCCGCAAGTGGCATGGCATCAAAGATAAGAAAATAAGATGCCCAAGGTTAGAGCAGAAGAGGAGAGAATGGACTGTGAGATGCCCCCTCAAGAAGGTAGCGAGGAGAGAAAGCGAGGCTCGATGGCTTCTTGAAAAGTACAAGAATCCGAGATGAGCAAGGAGACTCAGATTGGCAAAGAGAAGGGGCTGAATTAGCTCAAACTCTCACTATGGGAGAATGATAAAGGAGAATCAGATGCACAAGAGGAAGCAAGCTTAAGACCTTAGGGAAGGTGGAGGATGAAGGAGAAAAGCGCTATAAAAAGAATCCAGGATGGGGAGATGGATGAGGGGATTATAAAGCAGATGCAACAGGATTTCAAAGAGTCAGATTGGTGGAAGATGGGTTTCGGAGATCCCTAGGACTAGGATTGTGGATCTCGAAAGATGAGGCTTGGTGGATTGATTTGGATTGGTGGATCCCTAAGACTAGGATTGTGGATCCCTAAAGCTAAGAGTGATGAGTGATTCAAAGAGATACTGATGCATCAGCTGGGGTAGGAGAGACGGATGCTGGATATGGATGGGGGATAATGGAGATGAAGGAAAACCATTGAAGCTTTTTTGAGCAGGGGGATACTTGAAAGAGAAGTACCACCATGTGGTTGAGCACTAGATTTTCTATAGGACTGTTGGTTAATTGCCAAGGTTACCAAGAACATCAAGGCCTTTTCACCAACCGTCCAAAGGACTGACAAACTAACTCAAAACAAACATGCAAGGATTTCCCCAGCATCACACATGAATCCTAGAGGAAGCAGCGTGGAAACGACACTGGAGAACCCACAAGCAGAAAAGAAAAACAAACGAAAGACCTAATCAAGACCTTACGCTCTAATTGCCCCATTCGCAGCATACCATGATATGGAAGATCGTGGCAACCTTGAGGAGGGAACAAGGAGATTGCTTGGAAAAGATATTTCAAGACCCAAAAAGGAAGAGTCCAAATCAAAAGAAAGCGAAAATCCAAAAGAGAACCGTTTGCCAACGAGATGGGTAGGACGAGGTACTAACGGACCAAGATCAGACATGAGGAAAGCTATATCCTGCAAGGACCTATCGGAGAGCACCTAAGTTTGTGGATTTGGATGAGTGATGTGTCTGGCAAGCTGAACTAAGAAAGATAACACTTTGGTGATAGGAAATCTAGCTAAAGGATGCACTGGAATATCTAACCAAAGTGTGCGATGTGTGCAAGATGTTGACCAAGGACGAACTGACACGAACGCTGGATAGATACAATGGTACTAAGCTAAAGAGGATGTACAAGCTGACGGACCAAGATATTTACAAGCTGAAGCTGAACAAGATAGTTACAAGCAGGCAAAAGCTCAGGATGATAGGATAGCGAGATGGTTCGATGTTGTGCAAGATGCGAAAGCTAAGGGTGGGGTGATAGAGAAAGATATGGATTTGGCAGGATGCATCCAATGATGAAGAAAGATTTTGTGACCAAGGATAGATAGAGGAGCAGGATGAGATGGTTGGATAGGATGGTAGATAGCTAGGATTATGATGGATATAAAGAGATGTCATTGGGTTTGCATGAGGATAGCCTAGAGCTAGATACCAATGACAAGGGAGGATGGACAAGACAAGATCTCCAAGGAAAATAGTGCCCCCAATCAGAAGATAACATGTGGAAGGAGGTCTTATGATGGATGTGATAGGATTGAAGCTAGGATGGAAAAAGCTAAAGGGGCTAGGGAGATGGATGATAGCTAGGATGGTTGGCTGAAGCTGCAGGAGATAAGTGGATGGTGTGAGATGGAATATGGAGGGTGGAGGATGGGTGGATAGATTGGAAGATGGAGTTGGATGTCAAGAGATGACCAAAAGCATGAGGGTGATAAGCTAAGTTGGGGATGGCAAGATTATGCATGATGCTTGTTTGCCAAGTTTTCATCATGGTACTTGTCCAAGGTGCTTGAATTGCCAAGTTTTCACCAGTGGACGCTTTATTTTTCTTTTCTTTTTTGACTTTTTGACTTTGTACTTAGCTGGAATGATTTTGGCTTTCTTCAGCTATTTTGGCTTTTTTGGGATTTTTCACTTGCTATTGGAATGTTCAATTTTGTTGCTAGCTGTTGGTACACTGGATGTGTGATTTATGCAATAGATCGGATTAGATGGGATTGATGGTAGGAGATGGAGGGATGCAAATGCTGGAAAGGAGCATGAGATGGGGATGCTTGCAAGAGAAACATTGGCACATGTTGGAATGGGTGTGAAAAGAGCATATGGGGGATAGATGGTAGATGCGGGCGTGATGGAGGATTTGTGGAAGTGTGCTTGGGGATATAGGCACCCAAGATGGAGTTAGGAGATGGGGGACATGAGTCACTAGATGGGGGATTAGCAATGGTGGATGCCATTATGCATTGGGTTTCAACTTTTTTCTTGGGGATCCACATGGTTTTGGATTTTCTTTTCATAGGCTTTTGCATTGTTTTGCATTCTTTGATTGGATTTTGCCTTTTTGGAGTATGTCTTTTAGAATAGACATATGATTGCCTAGGATGTGGATTTTTAGCTTTATGCATTTTGAAGTTGGCATTCACATTGCTGTGGTAAGCTTTGGGAAGATGGTTAGGAGAAGCTTTGTGAGATGGAGAGGATATGAAAGAGCATGTAGGGGGATGATGATGGATGATGTGCCCTGATATGTGCCTTTGTTGATCTTGCATAGAAATGGATGGAATAGGATTTTTATGATGGCTGATAGGAGGATGGAGGATGGTAGATTTTGGGACATAGGGACCCAAAATGGATTTAGCGGATGAAGGGGGGATATGGTAGGTTGTTTTGGGTTGCAAAGATGGTGGAGGGGGGATGACATAAGATTTCTTGAAGGAGTGATGGGAGGTTGGCATGGTGGGCTTGGTTTGGGGGTGTGGTGTACCAACACCTTTAGATGGTGAGCCTTTGGATACATATCCAAGACCATGAAATCCTAGATTTTTTTGTGCAATAATAGGCTCTCTGATTCCTTGCTCTTGTGGTCCTAAACCTTGACCTTGATAATGCCATCGATTGAGCATTTGAACAAGTTGAGGAAACTTTTTGCTTGCAAAAAATGGTAGAAGTGATTTATTAGGTGTATTGCAATGGGGAGATACTGTTCTTAATTCTTCTGTTGAGAGAGGGCCACCGTGGATGAATGTAAGTGAACCAAGAGGGTAGATTGTAGATGGTGGAATAGCTTGGATAGGTGGTAAGATGGAAGCATGGAGCGGGGGAGATGGAAGGATAGGATCTTGATGTAGCTGGTGGGATGACAAGATATCTTGTAGTGGAGGAGATATGGCTTGAGGTTTTGGAGATGGAGGAGATGGTGACCGCACTATGGATGGAAGACATGGTACGATGATATCTTCATTTATTCTTTGGGGGATGTCAACATGCTTTTGGGCAAGATCTTGATAGGATTGGTTTGGAGTGGATGGTGCGATAGGAGGTGAAGGGATGGATTCTTCAAAGGCAGTGGATGGATAGATAGGAGATTCAGTAGTGGAGATGGGTGAGTAGAAGATGGATGCATAAGGGTCATTACGAGAGATTTGGGAAATGCTTGGAGGCGACGTGGATAGGATTTGGAGGGATTTGACAGGTGGTGGGATTTTGATGCTTGCAAGAAGTGGAAGGATTTTAAGCAATTTGATGGATGGTATGGGGATGATAGCTATGGGAGATGGAGGTGATATTATAGATGGGAAAGCTTCATCACTGACTACTTCACATGGTTGGATTAGATGACATGGCTTATCGACTGTTGGAGGCAACTTTTCTTGTATTTCCTCTAGGAGATTCCTTGGAGACTCATGTGTTGAAGGTGGAGGTGGATTGACAGGAATAGCTAGTGTGATGGGGGTGGAAGATTGGAATCTTGGTTGATGGGGTGATGGAGGGGAAGCTAGAATATCAGATGGCATGACTAGATAGTTTGGAATAACTCTTGGATTTTGGGGGATGCTTGGGGGAATGTTTCTAAGGCTTTCAATATACCCTTCATAGTCAACAAGATTTTCATCATCATTGGAATAGGAGGTGGCGGGAGCAAGGACAATGCGACCAAACACATCATGATAGGATTAGTACTTCATGCTTTGATGATGAGTTTGATGGGGATGGGGTCTTTCATATGGATGAACACGGAAGCTCATGGTTGGATTTGGATTAAGCACAGATTTTGGATTGGCTGATGAAAGATTTCCTAGGGAGAGTCAAAGCTGCATGACAGACCTAAGGAGGATTGGCTGGAGATTTTTGGCTTTCCTATGGATGGAAGACTTCAAGGGCATGTTGTCAAAAGGTGAGAGTTTTTCTTTCCTATGTGCTAGATTTGGTGGTGGCTGTGTCCACTTGAGGATAGACTAATGATCCTATGGGCATGACATGAGATTGACCACTTGTGGATCCCAACCTTTAGCTCAAGGTGATGAGGGATGCAAGTGACAAAGCTAGATTACCCTAGACAATGCTCTGTCAGAGGGATAACCTTGGTGAGATTGGTTGATTGGTAGGATAGATTGATTGGATAGCAAATTTTGGCAAAGTGACAACAACTCTTTAAAGGCTTGGGTGATTTTGGATTGGGTTGCTAGCTGGCTGGGGGGGGATGATTTGGAGAGACTTTGGATTTGGGATTGTTCTAAAGAAAGGAACTAGATAGATTTGGTTGCAACGGGGGAGCTTGGATGATTTTTTGATGAGGCAGTGACTACGCTAAGTATGCCTTGAGCTGGGAGATTTCTGCTTTTTTGGGATTTTGACCAAAGTTGGCAAACATTCATTCAAAAGCTATGAACAAATAAGCAGACAAAATTTTGGAGCAAGCACGTCAAACACACCAACATCCTAGGAAGCTTTCTACAAGGATGAAATTTGGTTTAGCTAGGGAGTCCTCGATATACGCAAGGTACGTGAGGCCCAAATCCGTAGATGAAACCAAAAAGATGTCACACAGCCGAGAGGAGCGGTAACCCACTTCTCCTCTTTCACTTCTCAAGGGTATAAAGTTCCTTGAGGCTTAGCCCGAGTGACAAAATTTTGATCCCAAGAGAGGTGTCTTTGGATTCACCTCCCGATCTTTATACTCCGCCGGAACGCTGGAGTTGAGGTCGTCCCAAGGGGTGATGAAATCCCCAAGCAGGCCTCCTAAAACTAAAAACAAGGTTTTGGATCCTAGTCTTATGCACCCAAGATGGCTTGCAAAGGCGACAAGGGGAGAGAAGATTCAGATGACCTTGGGCTAAAAAGTAGAGTGCTTTTCCAATTGATGATTTAGATTTTGTAAGCTATGATTGAAGACACTTGTGATTATGGCATACAAAGTTCATTCCAACTTGATAGCGTCGTCAGCATAATGGAAGTCGAGAGATCGTCAACATAAGAAATGCGAGCGCCATTGAAAATGCGTCAAGACCATGCGATGTTCATTGATTGTTAGGCATTCAAGATTGAGTGTGAGTTTGTTTTAATCATGCATTCATAAAAAAAAAAAAAAACTTGATTTTAATCCATGGCACTCAAGAGTGATTTTAGCAACATGCATTCAAAGACAACTGATTAAACATTCAAGTTTTTTTTTCTTTGAGCATTCAAGATTGAGATTTTGTGTGTTGTTTTAAGAACTTTGAAGTGCTTTGTTTTAACCTTAGATCATTCAAGATTGTTTTTGGACTCAAAAGTGAAAATGACTCTTTGGACTTTGCTTTTCATTCAAGATTTTGTGTTCTAGTTTGCATGTTTTAAGCCCAAAAATGATATTCCTAGATTGTTTTGATGCATGAAAAACCTAAGAAACGTTCAAGATTTTGCAACAAGACATTTGTTTGGAACAAATAACAAAGCTTTTTAGGACAATTTTGGCAACCATTTAGGACTCTTATTTTTCATGAGATTTTTAAAAGAACTTTAAAATATTTGCAAATGAGGTTCATTTTATCCTTTATTGATTCTTTGAGTTTGATTTAGATTTTAGTGTGCACTTAGTGTTGATTTTGAACCTTTTGAAATGGAAACTTGAAGTTCTTTTTAAATTCCCAAAAATGAAGTGTTCCTAATTTTGCATGAATGCATCTAAAACCTTGATGTTGCAAGGATGCAAATGATTAGATTGGTTTAGTTTCACTTGTTAAAAAAAAAATTTCTTTTTTGCAAATTTTTAATTTTTTAATGGATTTAAGTATGATTTGGGGGTTCATTTTAAGCACTAAAAAGAAGTGTGTATGATTTTGCTTCCTTAAAAAAAAATGGCCAAGATCTCCCACAAGAAGAAGAAGAAGAAGTAGATGGAATAAGAAGAATATAGACAAGAAGAGGAAGAAGAATTCCAAGTGCTTTGTCCACCTATAAGCTTGAAAAATCTGCAAATACTATGAGATAGACTATGAGTTCCTTTGTCTTCTTCATGCTCATGTAGACCTACAAAACCAATTTATACAATCCTACCAATCACAAAAACAAGCAAAATTAGCCAAAATTAGCAAATGACATACAAAACTTGACTAAAAAAGCTAATGAAGATGACCCATGTGAGGTCCCACCGGGCGTGCCAAAATGTATATGAGCAATGTTAGTATGCTAATAGAAACCAAATTTAAATAAAGCTTCTACAAACTAAACAAAATTCATAAACTTCAAGATAGACTAAGATGAGCTCTCAATTGAGAATATGAGCCATTAATGGACTCTCTCAATGAGAAGCTCTCTTGTTGAGTGGCTTTGTCTAAATAGATAGGATGTATGCTCAAGCTTATGCTTCAAAAAGGGCTTCAAATGGAGTTGGAATTTGGATGTGAGTGTATGGTTTGGATGTAAAATGGCTTCTCAAAATGGCATTATGACTTTACTTCATGGATTGTGTTATTTTACAAAGGGGAAGGATCCAATTTATAGGCAAGAGGCTTGAGGGATTGAGGGCTAAGATTCAAGGATGGGAAAAAGCTCATGGAGGGCTTAGATTGCATGAGAGGAGAGCACATAGATTGTGTTTTCTTACAACCAATCAAGGAGTGACACATGTCACATGGTGAGAGGATGGAGGAAAGGGGAAGGATGAGTCAAAAAAGGATGCTCAAGGGATAAAATCTTCATAAAGACCCTCATAATGACTTGTAAGAGCAATAAAAGGGCTTGTAAGAGTCATTTATGATCTAGTGGACTTCATAAAGTTTTATGGTTGAGATATTTTGAGGGTGATGAGAGAAATTTCGACTTGGACTTGATTAGGAAAGTTTTAAGCTTGTTTAGGCTTGTGCAAATGATTAGAGGATGGATTAAGATGGTTTAGGATTAGCTTAGGGATAGGCAAGTGGATGGCATTTAATGAGGGTGGGTGAAGGAGGAGATATTTGTTAACTTTGGCTTGGGTTAGTAAGTCTTAACCCATGTTTAGGGAATATGACAAGGTTAGGAGGGGATTAGGATTAGGTTTAAAGACATCTTCTAGAAGAGTCTAGACTTTGGATGAGGATAAAGACTTTCTAGAATAGTCTAGAATTTCCTAGGATGAGGATGACAAGGTTAGGAGGGGATTAGCATTAGGTTTAAAGACATCTTCTAGAAGAGTCTAGACTTTGGATGAGGATAAAGACTTTCTAGAATAGTCTAGAATTTCCTAGGATGAGGATGAAGACTTTCTAGAAGAGTCTAGAACTTCTTAGGATGAGGATAAATTAGATTTTTAGGAAATAAATAAAGTTTTATTTATTTCAAGGGTTTGGGTTGAGGAGATATTTATTAAAACTTTTTTAATAAACATGAGGATTAATATTTAATTTTAATTAAATATTTTGAGTTGGGATTAGGGGTAGGAAATGATGGGATTAGCCTTTAATCAAAATTAAAGAACGATTAGAAGATTTTGGAAGAGGTTATTGGTCATAAGGAAATTGGCCAACTTTTGGGAAAAAAATAAATTTTTTATTTATTTTAGGATTTTTGGTCAATTTATTAATTAAATAATTAATAAATAAGGAAATATTGTTTAAATAAGATTTAAACATTTTTGGGAGGGATTCCTTAATTAAATATTTTTAATTAAGATAAAGGGATTTAATGGTATAAAAATTAATTAATTAATTAATTAAATAATTAATTAATAAATGATGATGTCATCAGGTGTTTTTCAGGAAAATAAAAATACTTTATTTTCTAAAGGTTTTTAGGTGTCTACAACTGTCTCTAGAAAAAAGCTTGAACTTTTTCTTCTTCTAATCTTTAGATTCTTTCAATGTTAGTTTAGCTTTAAAAGTAGATTCAACATTTTTAATTTTGAAATTATCAAAATTAGAAAGTTCAAAAGAAGTGATTCTACCCATTAGTCCTTCAAGGATTAGATTACTACTAGGAACACAACTTAGTTCTTGTGTGGAAAAGACTCTAAAAGCATAGATAAGCAGTAGGGTTCTCAATACATTATTGATCATAGTCTCATCTTCAATAACACCATTTTCTCCTCTGATAGCATTCAAAACATCTTTGATTCTTATTGAATATTAGACTATAGTCTCACCTTCTGGCATCCTCATGTCATCAAAATGTTCTCTTAGACTTTAACTTTGGCTCTCAGAACATTTTTGTCTCCTCTATAGATCATCTCTATAGCATCCCACATCTTCTTAGTAGAATTATATCCTTTGATGTCATCAAACTTTGAGTAGCTTTTGGGAGATGCAAACTCTAACATTTCTTGGTTGTGTTCTTTCTTCTATTTTTAGATCATCAATAGTAGGGGCTCCATTAGGATAAACATGCTGAGTGTTAATGGTAGATTGTGCATAATCTCCAAGTCCTCTTAGATGTAGCTTCATCAAACTTTTCCATGGAGGAAAGTTTTCCTTGTTCAGTTTGGGCACCTCCTTTCTATACATCTTGATCATTAGCTTTTAGTGCCTTCAAACTATTTCCTTACAAGAACCAATGGCTCTAATACCAATTTTTGAAATGTTTAGAACAAATGAGAGGGGTGGGGAGTGAATCATTTATCAAAGGTCCAAATTTAAAAATAATTTTTTTAGTAGTTAACATATTCATATCCATAAAAACATATCATGCATGTGTTGGATTAACCACTAGCCTTCCCCTTTGTGGTTTATGACATGGCTTAACCACATCCTATGTTCTATAAGTTTAGTGGTTCTATCAAGTATTAGCAGGTTGATCTTTTGATGCAATAATAACTCTAACTTATAACAAGCGGTATCAGATCTTGGTCACAAGTTTGAATCCCTTTAGGTAACACTAAGGGGTGAATTTTTGGACTAACTTCTAGCCTTCCCTTTCAAGATTCATGACATGGCTTAACTGCCTCCCATGTTCTATACGTCTAGTGGTTGTATCAAGCATTAATAGGTTGACCTTTTGGTGCAACAACAACTCTAGCTTGTAACAACATGCATCCATTAGAACATCCAATACCTTAACTTAGTAGGTCACTGTTCTAGGTAAAAATAAGATTTTAGAAATGTAAGCATGAGATACCACAAACTCATTCACACAATTTGGCACAAGGATTTTACATGGAAACCCAATTTGGGAAAAACCCACCAATAATATGCTACCAATTTTCACTCTTTTGAAGTAATGTCCTATTAAAGTCCAACCCTATTAAAGGTTACAATACACACTATTAAATGTAACCTAGTTAAAGGAATTCAATCTCCTATTAGGAGTGAGCCTTGTTAGAGGACTTTACAACATTCCATTAGAGTGTCACCTGATTAAAGGATTTACAAATGACTATTAAGTAAACCTTAATCCAAGGGATTTATCTAGACTAATATAGTTTTTAGAAAGTAATAGTAGAACTTGATCTAATAATAAAACACAACTCACTTGTAGATTACAGATCTTTGATTTTTTCCTCCATTGTGCTTGGGATTCATACTCTTTATCTCTGACAACTTGTTCACCCTTCAAGCATTCATCCTCTTAAGCCTTCTTTCTTTGTATGTCAATTGTAGACTCTTCTATTGAGCCACCATTTGAAGAAACACCCTAAAAATTCTTGTCCTCCTTAGGTTCTTTTACATGATAGTTGTTGCTCCTGGCTTTCTATCTCTATAAATAGAGATTTTAGGTTTTTTCACTTAACCATAATAATCCATTCTAGGGTTAGGTAAGATTCAATGAATCTACTCACCTTTTCATTTTAGTCCCTTTTAGAAACTTCTACAATCCTCTTTGAGTTCACCTCAAAATAGTTTAACTTGAATTTAGTGCCATCAGCTCATCATAGAAATCTTCCACATGCTTCAAACAATTCAAGAAATCAGCTTTATTGGCTCAAATTTGTCAAATCTTTGATTAAGTTCATTTTATTGTCACTCAACATCCACATTGTTCACTTGGCAATAATAGTCTTTTGATGCTTGGATAACATTGGGTTACTCAACATCAACTAAGTCTTCCTTTCTCAGTCACTACTTTTATTTACCTAGTGCTCAACACATGCTATATTTTTTTAATGCTAGACACATACTACTTTCTGACACTCATCGAATATTGAATTCTACTTCACTTGAAGTAAGTTTTCTTGACTTACACTACTTTCTCAATCAAGCTTGGCAGATACTTTGAATGAAAAAATTTCTTCTAGGGTTTAGGTTAAGTTGTTGAAAATATTCAAGATATGATAGGTTACTAAGAGGGGAGGGGTGAATCAGTAACTTTAAAATGTTTCTTTAAATTTACCACACATCCATCTATGCTACTACATACATTAGTTCTAAAACATAAAACATTCATTACAAAAAAGAACACAATATTTTGGTGACCCAGAAACCTGCCAAATAGAAAGTAAATCTAGGGTGGGGATGGTACCTAGAAAACTTTAATACTGCAACATAAAGTTAGCCTATTAAGGCTTACATTGACCACTTCTGGTGATATGCCCTATTAGGAGCACAAACGACTGCTAGGTCCACCTTGTTAGAGGATTTACAAATATACAATGAAGTATGTACTTGGTTAGGAGATTTATACAAAGACTGTTAAGTGGATTTAGAAAACTGATTCACCTATTAAGATGAAGCAATGGATCTACTTACAACTAATTTTTGATAAGATCCTTTATGCATTGATCACCTTATGTGATGAATATAACGTTTCTACCTCTGTA
The DNA here is from genome assembly GCA_028749045.1 of Cupressus sempervirens. Taxonomy (NCBI): domain Eukaryota; kingdom Viridiplantae; phylum Streptophyta; class Pinopsida; order Cupressales; family Cupressaceae; genus Cupressus; species Cupressus sempervirens. The sequence continues at coordinate 781,347,922 of CM053793.1, read as the reverse complement.
TTGACCTTGCTATATTCCTTGAACTGCTGTTGAAAATCCTTCACAAATACTTTTCAAAATTACTTCACATTACTTCACTATTCCTTCATATTTTTTGATATCTTACATATATACCTTTCAAATTTACAAAATTGCAAGGTCAGCCAAAATATAAGTGAACAAATACATTACAAAGTTTTCCCAATAGTAAATAACTCGGGTTCACTGAACTGACTCGGTGACCTTCTGATACACGACATCCACTGCATTACTTGACATTGTCATGCACTCAGTAAAAGTGAAAGCTCGGTCCATACTAATCACTTGATGTAGTTCTAAACTCGGTAACCACTGGTGACTCAGTAGATACTACACATTGAGTTTACCTTGCTTCACTCAGTAAACACTACTTCTTCCAAAATTTGGTTTACATTGAATCTCCATAACACAAACTTACTACTTGGTAGACACTATTGGTCTTCACATTGCCTATATTTACTCAGTAGCTTCAAGAATGCTCGGTGTAAATTGCATAACTGCTAAGCTTACAAGCTAACCACTGGATGCTTGGTAAGCATTCAAAATTGAGTAAGTGTTGTCACTAATGACAAAAATAATCATAATTCCAAGAATGTCCCCCTTTGGCATTAGTGACAAAAACACTTATGAACCAAAACTTATGTTAACTGACATTCTGATTTTGATTTACCAAAATTGATCTTTGTAAATCTGCTATATATATATATATCTTAGATGTCTCCCCCATACATATGGCATACATAGATTTTATCTGTAAATATGTCAATTTATTTTTTATTTCTTCACAAGTCTCTTTTACTCCCCTTGCTCTCTTCTCTTGTTCATTTCATACTCCCCCTTTTTGACAATAATGTCAAAGAATATATACAATAAATTCAAATAGAGACACTAAAATGTGAGAGAAATTCAGAGTATACCTTGAGAATAAGAGATAATGTCTTATCCCAATTGTATTGCAAAATTTTGTAGGTAGAGAGAGCCACTTGAACTTTTATAGAAAGTTAGATCATATGATCTGCTATAGAAAAATTGTTGTCTTGAATTGATGTTTTTGAATAGGCAATATGTTTCTACATTTGGTCCATGATTAGAAGGATCATATTCTAGATGTCAATGAGTGTAGATCTAATCTTGGCTTCTTCTCTAAGTAACTCTACAAATCATATTGTGGATAATTCTACCTGCTTTATTGCAATGTGCTCAAGCACCTTATTGTCAAATTTCCTCTCTACCTTTTTGATGAGCTTCTCTTGCCTAGAGGTGTCCTCATTGAACTTATTTACAACCTCTTCTAATTGTAACAAAATGTGTTGAGATGGAGAAACATCAACACCTATAGCTTCAATAATTATATTTTTGGCATACTCGATTATTGTGTATTCTTTATCCCTCTCTTCTCTTAGCTGCTTCTGCCTTTCCATTAGCTCTAAAAGTTAACTGACCATTCTTATTTTGTTGGCTAAGGCAGTGTCTAAATCTATCTTCAGAATAATAATTTCTTTATCCAAGTCTAAATCTTCATCAATTTCCTTACCAGTAAGTAGAAATTATAGAGGAGTCTTAGGTTTTACTTCAGTGCTTACTTCCTTGGACTAAGAAACAGAAACAATAGTTGATATAGATGTACTAGCAGAAAAAAATTGAATTGGTCCAACTGGAGGAAAATTGAGAGAAGTACCAATTATATCCAAAATTGATGTGCTTCCCAAAAATGATGTACCAATAGGTAATGTACAGTTTGGAATATTTATAATTGAAGTACTAATAGAGATTGGTGTAGTCAGAGCTATGGTAGAAAAATTTGTAGAATGGGCTGTCGAACTTACTGTACATGGAGTAAAAGAAGTTGACACAGTTGATGATGTTGTGATTGATTGCTCGAGTGTTGATGAAGAGGGCTATAGCTCGATAGATGAAGTAACTGATACTTCCCTAGAAGATTCTTGGAGCTGTGGGGTGGCAGGAGCAGATGATATTTCTGATGTAGATGCAATCAAACCTACTAAAGTTGTCTCCAACCTTGATGATGTTGTTGGCCTAGGTGGAGAGTGAGGAAGGGAAGTAATGACTTCTACATTGGGTCATCTTCTTCATCCACTTCCTCCTTGTCTTCCTCTTTAGCTTCTTCCCCTTTCTCTTCATCATTAGCCCTTAGTGCCTGATAATCTTCAATATCAGTAGTAGCACATGGAGTGTTGCCATCTTCTTCATCATCACCATCACCATCATCATCCTTGATCACAACTAGATCATCACTAGGCTTATGCAGATGATAGATATTCTTCCACATGTTTGTTGAATCTCTTACAACATGCTCAATGTCCTTAATTAGAATCAAACATGCATGAAATCTAATCATCATTTTACCTTCATTATTCTTCACGGCTACCTTTACTTCTGCCTCAGTGAGATTCGGTAATAGATTCTTCAAGGATTGTTCATAAATGTCTTTTTCTATTTGTGTGGCTGATTCCCACCTCGGTTGCAGTCTTACTAATAATTCTTTTGAGATCTAAGGAGCAATCTAGTATGGGGAATACTTCCAGTTTCCCATTTTGGTGAGTACCAGCTCCTTAATCTGCATCTTCTCTGCATCAGTTCTGGTTTCAAACTTTAAAGCTTTGAAGTTTGTGATGCTAGCTCCTTCTTCCATCTGTTTCAACCTTTCTTGGAAAGTAAGTTGGGGTTTGTTGAATACTACGTCACCTTTATTTTTTCCTTTTCCTCTCCTAGTGAAAACAACTATGGAGGCCTTTGGAGGTTTATTAATGATAACCCTCCCTTTCTTCTTTTTTGGCTCTACCTCTTTTTCTGATTCTTGCTCTTCATCTTCTTCTTCTTGATCCTCTTCTTTGTCCTCTCCTTTTCCCTCGATAAGCATTAAGGGACTAGTGACAATTTTCATCTTCTCTTACCTTTGTTGATTGCTTGAGGTAGCTTAATTTCTAATTTAATTCTTGCTTTTGCCTCATCATAAGTACCAAAGACTGGTTGCTTGGGATCTATAGGCTCATTTACCAATGCTTCAATGATGTCCCTGGTTTCATCAATATTGACCTCATAAGGGAGAGGTTTCACCCATGCAACTTGGGGCCTAACTATGTGAATGTATACTCTATCACAATCTACCATGAAACATACATCATCTTTATAGTTCTCAACAAGTTTAGGAGGAATCCTGAACTTGTTGTTCATTCTTTCTTTGAAGTCTTCAAAATAATTATCCATTATACTATCAAATTTTACACCTATTTCTTCTATAAACTCATTTATCTAATGCAAAATGGGAACATCCTTTCTCCATATGACAAAACCTTTGGATGGAAAGAATTTTTACACATAAAAGAAGAGACGTGTTAACAAAGAAAAAATTTGTAGGGATTGTTCTTTGATGACTTGATGCTATCCATATTCTTGTTTAGTTGCCTTAGTAGTAGCTTTGATAGGTCAAATTCCAAGCTTTTCGTCACAACTTTGAATGCTGAGTCTACTACCTCACATGGCACACTATTCAAATGATTGGAACTATAAATCTTGTGAGCAATTATATGAATTCCAAACCTTAGCTCTACATCAGTAACAGTGCTAATTTTCAAGCCTCTATTGTCCCACTCGGCTAGGGTTTTGGTGGATTTATCTTTGCTTAGAATGGGAAGGCTAGTAATCTTATGAATCATCTTTTTGGTGATCAATGCAAGCCGCTCCAACCATAACTGACCATTGTGAACATGGCTAAGAATATGCTTAATCCATTTTATCTGAAAGCTTCTTGGTAGGTGTGATATGTGAGTCAAGTCTTTTGTTTCCAAATGCTTGTGCTTGGGTTTTAATGAGCCATCAATACACATTTCTTCTAAGGTGCTATCCATTTCTAGGGTTCCTATCTCTTGAATTGAACATTTAAAATGAGTGTAGATATCATTAATCAGAAATACCTTTGGTGGAATTTGTGATTGCGTAGCATTAGGGTTGAATGCCTCTGCCACTATAGGAACTAACTTAAAATTTGGTGCTTTCCATTCTACACCCTTGACCAACATCTCTAATCCTCTTTTCAGCTTATTGCTACTAGTGCTTCTGGATGCCATTGCTACTCAATAAGTGATGGAAATCTTCAAAAAAAATCCCTAACTGCAAATTCACTCAAAATCACTTGAAATTACTTGAATGCACCTAGAGACCTCTTTTCTCTGAAGATACGATGAAAAATGAACTTGAATTTCATCCATTTTGATGAAAAGTTTTCCATACTGCTAGGTACCATACTATTGTAGTGCGTGACAAACTGTCATCCACTAACCTAACTCGGTAAGAGTATCAACTCGATAGAAAAACCAAATTGCTTTTACTCCTAACCTTTCTTGGTAAGGTCTTTAACCACTTTCCTCTATGGAGTCTAATGCAACTCAATGAAAGATAACCTTTCTGTGATCCTGGTGTATCTAAAATACTAATTGGATCATTTGTATTCCTCATATTTCTTGAAACTAGTTATGATTTCCTTGCTGAGTACAACTCCAACACATTCTTAGGAATTTAGTTTGAGGGGATGGAGTCACCCACTTCTTGAGTGACTTCACTTCCATGATTTGAGGTTGTATCTTTAGTGGATTTAGGAATCCATTTCCACTTCATTTGTTTCCTTATGTTTTCAGCCCTTGCTTTCTTTTCATCCTCACTTTTTCCTATATTCATGCAATTTTTAGCTATATGACCAAGTTCAGTGCATGTGTAACACCTTATAGTAGTGTCCTTCTTCCTTAGGTGATTGATGCAGGAGCATTTAGAGGCATAAGAGAAATCTTGTGTCACCAAAAAAAATGTACTTTGATTTAGTTTTTGTTTCGTGTGTTTTCATTTCTAGATACCCATTTGGGCCAAATAAAGGTTCCAACTCTCACAGTTCCACTATTAGTGTTCTGGGTTAGAGTTTTTAATCACCTTGTGATATGTGTAAATGCTGAAAAATAGTAGTATGTAATTGAGCCATCATTTTGGTGAACTAGAAGGTGTAAATTGGTTGGATGATTTTAATTATAATTTAGAATATTCTAGAAAAAGAATTAGGTCAAAAGGTTGCACGGTTTGAAAGTTATTACAGTTTTTTGATTTTTGGAGACCTCCTAAGAATGCTTCAAAGTCAAGTTCAAGGCATTAAATGACCTCAAACAGGGCTGAAAAATGGGGGATGAGCCTAGTGCATAGGGCTGTAGAGTGCTTTGAGAGCTTTCTAGAAATGTAAATGGTTCATCAATCAGAGCTACAGTTCAAAAGTTATGCCTTCCGAAAGTTCGGCTACCATTTCTAGATTCTTCTAATTTTGTGCCGACTTCTAATATGACTTCTAGAGCCTTCTATTTGGGCAGTGGGTGTCAACTAGCACTTTCTAGAATGTATTCCTAATCCTAAACCCTTTAGGGTCTATTTAAGAACATTTTTGGCATTGTAAAAGGAAGTTTGGAGTGGAGTTTGAGAGGAGGTACTAAAAAGAGAAATGATCTCCAGATTTATACTATTGTAAGCCCTTAGGGCATGTTTTGAAGTCTATTTTCTCTGTACTAAATGTATTAGCATATTTACATAGTTAATAAAATTTTCCCCTTTCTTGTTGTGTCCATTATGTTATTTGGCTTGACCCCATTAGTGATGTCTTGCACAATTTATACCAGTGTGTCCATATTCTCCACAATAATGGCATCCGCACCAGGTAGTGTAGTCCCATCCAAATATTTCTTTTAGAAGTTGTTCATCTAGATTGAATGATTTGGATCTGCATTGAGATGCCTTGTGACCATGCTTTTTGCATTTGTGACATTTACCTTCAAATTTTGGTTTCTCCTTGCATTCATTGGCTTTGTGACCATGTTGATTACAGTTATAACACTTTCCATTGAATTTTCCTTTTCCATTGCTCCAACATTTGTTTGATGTATGACCAATTTTCCACAATGATTGCATGAGGGTTTTAGATTCCTTTTTGCAACTTTCTTGGAAGATTCACCTTGTTCTTCATTCTATCCAAGTCTTGCTTTACATTTTTTCTTATAAAGATTCTACTCATTTTGCTGAATCAATTGATTCATGTCTTCTTGTGATTTCAACATTCTTTCATTGATTTTTTTTTTAGTATTTAGGTCATTCTTTAATTTTTCAACAATTTTTTTTTCACATCTCAATTCTCTCAATATTCTTTCATTAATTTCCCTTTCATAATTTAGATCACTTCTTATTCTTTCATTCTGTGCTTTGAGAATCCTAATTTCTTCATTTGCTCTGGTGATTTGATCAATGAGGTCTTCATGCTGATTGGATTGATTTTGTCTTTCATTTTTTCTTGCCTCCAAGTATTGATTTTCCTTATTCCTTTGTTCCAAAATTTCAAATACCTTGATTGATTGGGTTTCTTGTTCTCTTTTGAGTTTTCTTACTTCTTCCTGCAGAGAGCCATTCTTTGCTAGGAGTTCCTTGATTGCCTCATTAACTTCATCTAAGCTACTTGATGGTAAAAGGTCTTCAATCTTTTCTTCAACATACTAATGGTCATCCATTTGTCTTGCAAGTTCCTTCCTTCTTTTTAGGGATTGGGAAAGATGCTCCTTTATTTCTTTGAGTTGAGCTATGGACATCTCTATAACTAGCTTTTCATTTTCAATTCCCTTGTCAAGTTTGAATATCTCCATTTGTCTTTTCGATCTTTGCTCAAGCTGCCAAACTTTTATCCTGAGAACCACAAAGCTCTGATACCAATTGTTGAAAATATTCAAGATATGACAAGTTATTGAGAGGGGAGGGGTGAATCAATAACTTTAAAATGTTTCTTTAAAGTTACCACACATCTATCTATACTACTGCATACATTAGTTCTAAAACATAAAACATTCATTACACAAAAGAACACAATATTTTGGTGACCCAAAAACCTTCCAAATAGATAGTAAAACTGGTGTGGGGATGATACCCACAAAACTTCAATATTGCAGCATAAAGTTGGCTTATTAAGGCTTACATTGACCACTTTTGGTGATCTTCCCTATTAGGAACCCAAAGGACTACTAGCTCCAACTTGTTAGAGGATTTACAAACATACAATTAAGTATGTACTCAGTTAGGAGATTTATACAAAAGCTGTTAAGTCTACTTTGTTAGAGGATTTAGAAAACTAATTCACCTATTAAGATGAAGTAGTGGATCTACTTGCAAGTTATTTCTAATAAGATCCTTTATGCACTAATCACCTTATGTGATGAATATAACTTTTTTGCCTCTATATTGACTTTGTTGTATTCCTTGAATTGCTATTGAAAATCCTTCACATATACTTTTCAAAATTACTTCACATTACTTCACTATTCCTTCATATTTTTTATATCTTACAATACATCTTACATATATACCTTTCAAATATACAAAATTGCAAGGTTGGCCAAAATACAAGTGAAGAAATATATTACAAAGTCAGCCCAATAGTAAATAACTCAAGTTCACTGAACTGACTCAGTGACCTTATGATACATGGCATCCACTGCATTCCTCAGCATCATCATGCACTCAATAGAAGTGAAGGTTCTATCCATACTTATCACTCGATGTAGTTCTAAACTCAGTAACCACTGGTGACTCGGTAGATTTAGTGTCACTCGGTAGATACTGCACACTGAGTTTACCTTGCTTCACTCAATAAACACTACTTCTTCCAATGCTTGGTTTACACTGACTCTCCATGACACAAAGTTACTGCTCAGTAGACATTGTGAAGCATAGTAGACACTAAGAAACTCAGTAGACACTTCTGGTCTTCACATTGCCTATATTTACTCGGTAGCTTTAGGAATGCTTGGTGTAAACAGCATAACTGCTAAGCTTACAAGGTAACCACTGGATGCTCAGTAAGCATTCAAAATTGAGTAAGTGTTGTCACTAATAATAAAAAAAATCATAATGCCAACATAAGTAACCACTTTCTTTAGTGTTAAGTAGATCAACAATATATAATATCTTCAATGTCTTACTTGGTCTTAGTGCTCCTTTTATGGTCAAACAACTCAACCTTTATCTAGGTACTCTTGTTATCTTATCATTTCAAATCCACTTCATCAATCAAACAAATGATAGAATTCAAACCAAAATATAGTTGTCTCAATAGAAAGTAGTAGGTTTGAGTTGTCTCACCAACAAGTAGCAAGTTTGACATTATTGAAAAAATTATGATTGTTCCATGATAGGTTCAACACTGCAAACAATCTATTTTCAACATTTTTCTCTTCTATCTCCTTTGGTTTTTTTTCTTCATATTGTGTTTCTATTGTGTTTACTCTTGTAGGTGTCTTTTGTAGTTGGGTGTGCCTTTGGCCCTAGTTTCCTTTAGTCTACTTGCATCACCAAGACCTTCTTTAATCTATAAAGGTTCACTTCTCTTGCCTTGGGTGCCTGGCTTTTCTTCTAGGTCTTCAATCATTTTCTTCCTTTTCTTTTCGTTGGAAGCTATCTTGATATCTAATGTAATTCTTACCTTAGCTTTGTCATATTTCCTAAAAGGTTTAGCTTCATTATCAATTTCTTCTTTTAATAATGTAACAATGTTTACATTTACTATGTCACTATCAATCTCATAATCAAATTCTTCTAGCCATGCATTTCTAGTCTTCACTACTTGCACATATGTGTTATCTATGTCTAATAGGAAACATACATCATTGTAATGTCTTATTACTAATTCTTCTAGAATTCTCATCCTTATACTCATTCTCTGCTTGAATTCTTTAAATATGTATCCATAACATTCTCAAAATTCTCTCCTAATTATGTATTCATTGATTTGTGTTATTACTAGTTTTCCTTGTTCCCAAACAATATTTCCAATACTAGAAAATTACATTTAAATGTAAAAGAAAATACATATAGTAAGTGAACCAAAATTAAATTCTTTGACTTCTTGATAGATGTGAAGTTTTTTTCTATTTGTAGCTTCTGCAACTTGGGAAGATCATATTCATGATCCTTCATGATTATCTTCCACACTTGATCCACTACCATACATGATACATAGTTCAATCTTCTTGATTGATAGAATTTGTGAGCAGCCACTCTCACTATGAATCTAATAAATGGATTAGATATGTTTGTAATGGACAACCCTCATCCATTCAACTTAGCACCTATGTTTTCTTAAACTTCTTCTTGACTCAGACTTCTCATTGTAGTGTAAGATAGCTAGTAACTTTATGAATCATCTTCTTGGTCATTTTGATTGGTCCATTTCGTAGCCAAAACTTCATGTCATGAATTCTAATAATGTACACAACCTTAATCCATTGGATCTTGAAATTTCTTGGGAACTCTAGGGTACAAATTAAACCTTTCCTCTCAACAATTTTGAATTCCTCCTTCAAAACTCCTTTCTCATGCAATTTCTCATAAGCTTCTTGAATTTCAAAGTCACCTACTTCTCCAAATTTACACATGTAGCAAAGATAACACACCCATTGAGTCACATTTCATTGCAATCTTAGGAATAACACAAAATTTAGGTTGAGGAGAAGCATCACTTTTCACCAATTGAATCTTACTAACCTCTACTCCTTGAATTTTTCTTGTAGATGATGAAGCTATCATTTTTCTCTTTGCTAGCGTTCATCAACTTTCTTCCTTTAGATCACTCAACACTACTTCAATCTACACTTGATCAATCCTCTTTTATTAAATCTACTCTCTAAATCACCTTAGGATGTCTTTTTCCTCAAATCAGTTTGTACCCTCAAATTTTGTATGCAAGGTATTAAACAATGCTTTCAAATTTTGATATACACTTCCTTTTACTCAATTTAGGGTCTCCATTAATGTTATATGCTCAAGTAGGTGAAAGCTAGTTGTCTTAGTTGATATTGTGCCTTTGAACTAGGTCTTCACTATACAACTTGATCTCTTCCATCTAACTCAACCTGTTTATTAGTTTGACTTTTGAAGTACTCAGTCCATATTGCAATGCTTAGTTCATATAGAAAAGTTTACTAATGTTTGGCATTGTCTGTATAAATTATTCCTTTTCCACTAATCCTCTCATAGATCCATTCTTTTGCATCTTTATTTATGCAAACATGAACTTTAGCATATTTTATGTTAGGAATTAATGTAAGATGTATCATTAGATTTACAATTCCTTACATATCCTTCTCACTTAGTTTGAGATGACATAGTTCTCCATTGGATTGAGTGATTTCAACTCCATTTGTTCCACTACTTCCATATTCTATCTTTTTCTTCCATTTTTGGTTCATCTCCTTCCTTCTTTGATCAATGTCCTATTTTCTTTTACCCTTGGTGTTGTTTTGATTTGTTGTTGGTACTTGAGTTTTGTAGTATTTTCTTGAATGTCCAAACTTATGATATTTGGAACATAAATTGTTAGGTGTGTGGTTGTGCCTTTGATTAGTCTAGTAGGGTTTTTTTTGTGATTTACATTCATATGCTCTCTCTCCATACATTTGACAGTTGTAACAATAGCCTTCAAATCTAGGTGTACTTGATACATTCTTCATTCTTAACCTACATTCATGTATTTGATGTCCTTGATTTTTGTAGTAAAAATAATAACCAATAAACTTAGGTTTAAGATTTTTCATACCATTTTTTCTTTCACATATGTTTGCAGTATGACCATGTTTTCCACAGTGATAATAAGTGGGTTTACCCTTTGACTTTGCATTTCTCCGTTCTTCTTTTCTGGATGATTCTCCTTGCTTAGTAGATGAATGCCCTAATCCAAAAGTGTGTCCAGATGACCTCATCAATTGTTCAAAGTATTGCATTTCTTCATTTGGCTTATTGAATCTTTCCACATATTATTTTTTAGCTTTTAGTTCATTCTTCAATAGATCCTTATGTGATAACAAATTTTCTATTTTCACATCCTTTCTATTCAACTCTTGATTTGCAAGCATTAGTTGATTCATCATATCAAGTTGAGTGTTTGTTGGATTTTGTACATCAGATATCCTTTCTTTAAGTAGAGCTTCCATTAGCCTTTTTTCTTCCTCAACAACAACCTTGTCTTCCTCAACTTTCTTCCTTTCTTCAATCACTTCACATATCCTTACTAATTGGATCTCATATTCCCTTTTTAGTCATTCAAAATTTTGTTCTTATCTAGTAGATATGTAGATGTTATGTCATTTAAATTTACTATTTCAAATAGTCCTTCATTTTCAAATTCTTCATACGAAAATTCTTTGTCCTAAATAACCAATTCCTTTCTCCTTTTTAGGGATTTCTTCAGATTTTGTCATATTGTGTCAAGTTTCTGTAATATGAGCGAGAGCTCAATCACCTACTTGTCAATAGTTTTGTCCAATTTAAAAGCCTCCTTCTCCAAGATCTAAACTCCAAGTTTTTAATATTCTCCAACAAAACTTGGCTCTAATACCAATTGTTGAAAATCTAAATTGGAAACCAAGATACTGAGGGTGGGGGGGGGTGGGAATCATGATCTATGACACCTTAATGTTTTCTACAATTCTATCATGTATTCACCATATTTTCCATCTCATATCCAATTTATTATGCATGTGTAAATTATATAATCAAAATGTAATAGCATATGGATCTAATCTATCAATCACATGCATTTAAAGTATCACATGACACAAAGATTTTGGATACCCAAAAACACTTCAAAATGAAGGTAAAACTGGAGTGGGGATGACTCCCACAAATCTTCACTACTATAGTAATAAAGTTAACCTATTAGGGTACAATTTTTGACCATATACTATGATCTACCCTTAGACGGGTTTTCCTTGTTAAAAGATTTTGAGACTATTAGATCTCACTCTATTAGAGGATTTCACACTTACAAAAAAGTAAGCCTTATATTAGGAAATTTACAAAGATATGTTAAGACCACTCTATTAAGATATTTACCTTGTCTCAATCTTTTAGAACTAATTTAGTACCTAATCATAGGTTTTCTCTAATACATTGATGTTGGATCTATTGGAAATATAAGAGGAGTAACTAAGAGGGGGGATGAATCAGTTACCACAAAAATAAATCTTAGATCCCTTACATGTCAACTATAAAATTCAAACTGATAAAACATATTACTACTATTACTTGGTACAAAGAAATTGTTGTAACTCAATAAATGCAGAGTGTGAATTACTTTAGTGAATCTTAAGATGTTATCATTAATTACTTGCAAGCATGAAAGAAATAACATGAACACATGAGACACCAAGATTCAACATAGAAACCCAATTTGGGAAAAACCACCAATGTAACTAGTTACTATTTTCACTCTTCTGAAGTGAGCTCTATTAGGAGCCAACCCTATTAAAGGTTACAAAAGACACTGTTAGGTGTGACCCTGTTAAAGGACTTAATCACCCTATTAGGAGTGGCCTTTCAAAAGGTCTTTAAAAAATTTAAAAAAAAATCAACCTTATTAGAGGATTTACAAATGGCTATTAAACCAAATCTATTAAGAGATTTTAGATCACTGCTACAATGGTTAGAGAATAACAATGAAATGACCTGATTGTGATGCAACTGAATTATTGATTATAGATCTTTTCTCTGATTCATACTTGATCCTTCCTGATTGAATAACACTGTTTTGCTCCACAAGGACACCTACTTATCATTCAAGTTCACTTCCTCTTCTTATCTCTTTTCAACTCATTCAACATATCACACTCATTCTTGAAATCACAACTTAGCTTTTTACTTATACCTTTCAGATTATCAAGTCAACTCAAATACAAATTAGAATAACCAATATTCATCATCTTAGTTAGATAGAATTAATAGGTACAATAATTAAGCTTTATATGCAAAAACAAGAAAATTCTTTGGTAGCTAACCTAGCTTGGTAGAAACTGGTTCTAAAGCGATTCCCTATGCTAACCAACAGAAGCTTAGTTAACACTGTAAACTTACAAAATTCCTTTGGTAACCAAGTGAACTTGATTAGCACTAACTCTGTTCAACTTTCCCTTCATTAACCAAGTGAGCTCAATTAATACTCTTTTCAGCATAACTTCCTGCGACACCTAAGTGAGCTCAGTAGAAATTGCCTTCTATATAGAGTAAACTTAGGAATGCTTAGTAGACTAGGAAAAATGTCTTCATTGACCAAGTGAGCTTGGCATGCACTTACTGCCAACATCAAAAACAATACACAATTGATCAATTATATCCAACAATCTCCCTCTTTGGCATTGATGGAAACACAACATGTCATAACACAATAAATTTTTGAGAACAAGACTTCCTCTATCAAAAAATTTCTCCCTCTTTGATTATGGAACCTCTCTTATAGTGTTCTCCCTCTGAAACATTTCAAAAAGATATGATAGTAGACTTCTCCCTCTTTAAGAACATATACCAAAGACAATTATAATTAGTGCCAATGTACCTTGAGTATAGATTCATCTGCAATATGTTTTTTGTCACTATTGCATCAATTGATTGATCTTCAACTTGGTTTATGTTGATGCATCACTAAAATTTAATTAGTGAGCTTCAGAAAGGGGAATGACCCCTAGCTTACCTCTTAGATACAAAAATGCATTCTTAGGTAATGGCTTTTTGAATATATCTACAATTTTCTCTTTTGTATGCACATATTCCAATTTGATTTCTTTGTCCTTTACTAATTCTCTTACAAAGTGATATTTGATAGCAATGTGTTTTTTTTTGGAATGCATCATTGGATTCTTAGATATGTTGATTGCACTAGTGTTATCAAAATACATCACTATTGGCTCTTTGATTTCAACCTTCATCCCTTCCAACAATTGTTTGAACCAAAAAATGTTAGAACAATTCACTGTTGCTACTACATATTCTGCTTTTGTTGTAGATTGAGATGTGCAATTTATCTTCTTGCTTGTCCAAGATACCAACATTTTACCAAGAAAGAATGCTCCACCACTAGTGATTTTTCTATCATCATCATTTCTTGCTCAATCAAAATTAGTAAACACTTTTAAGTCAAGGATACCTCTAAGTTTGTACCATAAGCCATAGTCTTCAGTGCCTTTCAAATATCTTAAGATTCTTTTAGTTGCCATGATTTGGTTTTCTCTAGGTTTAGCTGAGAATCTTGCCACTATCCCAACTGCTGAGGCAATGTCAAGCCTTGTATGTATCACATACTATAGTTTCCCAATCATTGATCTGTATAAGGTCTTATCTACTTCTTTAGAGTCATCATCTTTTGTAAGCTTGAGTCCAGTACACATGGGGATTCCAACTAGTTTTGAGTCTTCCATTCCAAATTTCTTGAGTATCTCTTTGATGTACTTAGATTGAGTGATATAGATACCATTTATATTCTTTTGTATCTACAATCCAACAAATTTTTTTATTTCTCTAAACATGGAGATCTCAAATTCCTTATTCATTTATTCTAAAAATGATTTGCATAAATCATCATTCCCTATGAATAGAGTGTCATCCACAAATATTTCTACTAGCACAATCTTCTTGTCTGGTCCTTCCTTGTTGTATGTACTTATATTGAGAGATATAGATAAAAATTTCTATTCTTTTGTATCTACAATCCAACAAAGAATTTTATTTCTTTGAACATGGATATTTCAAATTCCTTATTCATTTATTCTAAAGATGCTTTGCATAAATCTTCATTCTCTATGAATAGAGTGTCATCCACAAATATTTCTACCAGCACAATCTTCTTGTTCTTTGAAAACAAATCTCTATCAAGTAGTTATGTAGTCTTTCATACCAGGCTCTAGGAGCTTGTTTTAGACCATATAGGGCTTTGTGTAATTTGTAGACCATATCCCTTTTTGTTTGGATCAACAGAACCTTCTAGTTGTTCAATGTAGACTTCCTCATCAAGAATTTCATGTAAGAATGCATATTTAACATCCATCTAATATACTTTAAATCCTCTATATGCTATGTAAGCCAATAAAGTCCTAACACCTTCTAATCTTGCAATAGGGGAAAAAGTTTCATTGTAATCAATACCTTCTTTTTGAGAATATCCTTTACATACCAATCTTGCTTTGTTTCTTGACACTTTTCCATCTTCATTCATCTTATTTCTAAATACCCATTTTGTACGAATTATATTTTTGTCTTTTGGCCTAGGTACAAGAGTCCAAGTTTTGTTCTTTTCTATCTATTCTATTTCTTCATTCATAGCCTCTATCCAACTTTCATTTTCCAATGCCTCTTTAACACTTCTAGGTTCAAATTCAACAAGTAAACATGTACATTTTAGTTTGCTTCTTGTCATTGTTCCATCTAATTTGTCTCCAATAATCTAATCAGGTGCATGATTCCTTCTGACATATCTAGCCAATATAGGTTCTTTGACTTTTGAATGAATTGTATTGTCTTCATTTTGAATTTCAACTTCTGGCTTGGGTCCTTCTATTTGTAGCTTGGGTTCTTTAGATTTGGTATGCACTAACTCGGTAGACTGTAAATGTGACTCAGGACCCTATAACCCAGTTTGAACTTCTTGCAACTCGATAGCTAATGAAGATTTGGTCAACTTGGAGATGAAGTCTCCTTTTTGTCAAATATGTTTGGTAATGTATCAAGTTCATAGTAGACAAATCTTCTATAATCTCTGGTTCTTTTTTTCTTTCTTCTTCAATCTTTTATGAAAACTCATCAATTCTCACATGTGCACTTTCTATGATTTTGTGAGTGGATAAATTCAAACATTTTTATGCTTTACTTCTACAAGAATATCCTAGAAATATACCTTCATCACCTTTTACATCAAATTTTTCTTTTCTTGATTCTTTTAAGATATAACATTTGTTGCCAAATACTTTCAAGTAACTTAAATTAGGCTTGTAGCCATACCATAGCTTATAGGAAGTTTTGTTTGAGTCCTTCAACTAAATTCGGTTCAAAGTATGAACTGCAATGCTGATAGCTTCCTTCCAGTATTTGATAGCAATGTTCTTCTCAATCATTAGTGTTCTTGAACAATCCATGATGGATCTGTTTCTTCTTTGGGCCATTCATTTCTGCTCAGGAGTACCAAGGTCTAATACTTGTCTTTTGATTCCTCTTTTAATGTAGAAATTATTGATTTCATTTGAGATGAATTCACCACCTCTATCTAAGATTAAGAATTTTAATCTAATTCTAGTTTCCTTTTCTACTCTAGCAAGATACCATTTGAACTTCTCAAAAGCTTCTAATTTTTCTCTTAGATACATAATAGTCATCATTCTAGAATAATCATCAACAAAAGGAATGAAAAAGTTCTCTCCGCTATAAGTTTCTATTCCAACGGGTCCACAAAAATTAGTATGCACAATTTCCAAGACATCTTTTGACTGATAGTTTTTTTTTTTTAAAACTAGTCTTTCCCATTTTACTAATTGACAATTTTTGCATAATCCAACATCAGGTTTCTTTAGATTAAGAAGACCTCTTACTCTTCTCAATTTTCTGATCTTGACCATATTATCAAAGTTTACATGACATGGCTTTTTATGCCATAACCAACTTTCTTCTACTTGAGCAATGAAACATGAACTATCACTAAGATCAAGATAAAATAAGTTACCTTTTGTTTGCCTGCTGATCCAATCAGATTTTCTTGGTTATCCAGTAGTCTTGCTTTGCCAATCATGAATTCTACCTTGAATCTAATGTTTTTCAATTGTGCCACACTCACCAAATCATGTTTTAGTCCTTCAACCCAATAGGCATTATCACATACAAGTTCATTGGTTAAAGAGATTCGGCCTTTCCCTTTTATGCAACAAGGTTCATTGTTTCCAAATCTTACACTACCTCCATCATAGTGTTCAAAATGTTCAAACTTAGTTTTGTCTCAAGTCATATGATGAGAACATCCACTATCTATGATCCATGTATCATTTTTATTAATATGAGAGACAAGTGTCATCTTATCTTCTTCATCATCAAATTCATCTTTTACAACAATGTATACTATTTTATCTTCACTATTATTAGAATCTTTAGCCATAAAACAAGTTTTCTTACCTTTGTCTTTGTAGGATTTGTGACCTTTGAATTCCTTCTTTCCTTTGTATTTGTAGCTTTTCTTCTCTTCCTTGCCTTCTTTGTTTGGGCACCTAGCAACAATATGACCAATTTCTTCACAAGAAAACCATATTAGAGGGATTTTACCTTTGTACTTTCCTCTACTCTTGAAATATTTCTTTAGAACTAAAGCTTCAACAATTTCAAGATCATTGTCTAAAATTTCTTTAGTTTATTCTTCACTTTTTGATTGATTATCTTTTATTTTCTTGCCTTTTTCTTTGAGTGATAGTTTAGCTTCAAATTCAAATTCAATATTCTTGGAGGTAGGAACATAGTTGTCAAAATTGTCAATCTTCCTCCTAGGGCATCCAAACTTAAATTGTGATTTGGATCACATCTCTTTTCTTGAATAGTAGATACTCTAATTGAATAGATAGGAAGCAATTTTCTGAGTACTTTACTTACAATAGTTTCTTCTTTGATTTCTCCTCTAGATGCTCTAGGTGCACTAACACTAGCCTTGATTCTTTCCACATATTTTGCAACATTTTCATTTTCTCTCATCCTTATTTGATCAAATTGTCCTCTAAGACTTTCTGCTTTGGCTCTTCTTACAGTGTCATCTCCTCCATAGATTTCTTTTAGCTTGTTGCACATATAAAAAGTAGTTTTATAGTCTTTGACCTCATCAAATTCAATATAACTGAGAGCATATGTTATCTCAATCATCATGATATTATGGTTCTTCTTCTTAGCAATGTCATCAACTAATAATGTTCCAATGGGAGTTTTATATTCTTAATCAAGATATTTGCATCTTGAATCACTTATGGTAGCTAGATGAAGCCTCATAAGTCCTTTCCATGCTACAAAGTTATCTCTATTCAACTTTGGAGGCTCTCTATTGTAAGACATTCTGATCTTAAGCTTCGATCCTTGAAATCTTCTCTACAAGCACCAAAGCTTTGATACCAATTGTTGGAAATATAAGAGGAGTAATTGAGGGTTGGCGTGGGGGTGAATTACTTACCATAAAAAAAAATCCTAGATGCCTTAGATGTCAACTATAAAATTCAAACTAATAAAATAGATTACTGTTGTTATTGGGTAAACACACATAAATTGTTGTAACTCAATAAATGCAGAGTGTGAATGATGCAGGAGCATCTAGATGTATAAGGGCAATCCTGTGTGACCCAAAAAAATGTACTTAGACTTAGATTCTGTTTCATGTGTTTTCTTTTTTTGGATACCCATTTGGGCCAAATAAAGGTTCCAACTCTCATAGTTCCACTATCAGTGTTTTAAGTTAGAGTATTTGACCACCTTGGGATACGTGTAAATGCCAAAAAAAATTAGACTATGTAATTAAGCCATAATTATGGTGAATTAGAAGGTGTAAATTAGAGGGAGGATTAAAATTTTAATTTAGAATATTCCAAAAAAGGAATAAGGTCAAAAGGTTGCACAGTTTGAAAGTTATCATAGTTTTTCAGTTTTTGGAGACCTCCGAAGAATGCTTCAAAGTTAGGTTTAGGGAATTAAATGGGGGATGAGAGAACCTAGTCCATAGGGCTATAGAGCGCTTCAAGAGATTTTCAAAAATGTAAACAATTCGTCAATTGGAGCTACGGTTCAAAATTTATGTCTCCCAAAAGTTCAATTACCGTTTCTAAATTCTTCTAGTTTTGCACCAACTTCTAACGTGACTTTTGGAGCCTTCTATTTGGTTGGTGGATGCCAAATAGAACTTTCTAGAATATATTCCTAATATTTAACCCTTTGGGGTCTATTTAAGGACATTTTTGGCATTGTAAAAGGCAGTTCAGAGTGGAGTTTGAGAGAAGGTACTGGGAGAAGAAATTATCTCCAAATTTATGCTATTGTAAGCCCATAGGGCATTTTTTGGAGTCTATTTCTCTGCACTAAGTGAACTAGCATATTTTCATAATTAATAAAATTTTCCCTTTCCTATTGTGTCCATTTTGTGCTTGGGTCATGTTCCCATCAAGTGGTATCACAGCAAATTTTCCTGATTGTGTAGACAGAGCACTAACTGTGAGGCAGTTTGCACCAGGACTGTGTCGTTGTGGAATTTGAATTAAGAAGATGCATCTATGAAGAGAGCATGGTAGAAGTGTCAAAGCTATTAATCCTATGGAGGTTAGAGCCCTCCAAAGGTAGGTTCAAGTGTTGTAGGAGGAGCTCCGTAGAGGAACAAATGTTACTGTAGGTGACGAAAGTGAGGATGACAATGAAGAAGAAGAAATTGGACTAGAAGGGGAAGTTGAAGGAGAAGTTCTGAATTAGGTAGAGGAGAGGCTTTTTAGAGCCATTACTAAGTTTGAAAAAAGACCTACAATTGATGTGGGTGTATTTTTAGAAAATCTAAAACTAGATGAGTTGATCGATTGGATTAATGAATTGGAAGAGTACTTTGAGTATGAGGATATTAGGGATCCAGATAGGGTTAAGTTTGAAAAGGCCAAACTAAAAGGCCATGCCAAAATTTGGTGGCAAGAGGTTCAATTGGAGAGAAATAGAAGAGGAAAGGGGAAGATCACAAGGTGGGATCGCATGGTGGGCAAACTAAAGAAGCAGTTCATTCCTACTGACTATGAGCTTGATTTGTTTAAGAAGATGCAAGGGTTAAAGCAAGCAGGAAAATTAGTCTAGGAATATACAAAGGAGTTTTATAGACTTTTGATTAGAGTAGGGCATGCAGAAGAAAATAAGGAGAAGGTTGCTTGTTATATCAATGGGTTACGACCTAGCATCCAGGAGAAATTAAGTCTAATAAGAATGACCTGCGTTGAAGAGGCATACCAATTTTCCCTATGAGTTGAAGAGAAGCTAAACAAAAAGTTTGAAGGGATATAAAGAGGACATGATCAAGGAGGAAGGGGTAGTGGTAGGTCATCTAGAGGTCGAAATGAGACCCAAAGGAAAAATGAAGATGTGGGTACTAGCAAGAACTAGAGGAATGAGGATTTCAACCGCTCTCGTTATCAAAAATTTGGAGATCAGACATGAAGAGGTAGAGGATGTGGACAAGATTCAGGAAGAGGAGGTTTTTGTGGTACCTATTTCCATCGCAATGAACAAGGCCATCATACCTTTGAATGCCCTCAATGACAAGGAAGAACAGATAGGAGAGCTAAGGGCCAAGCTAGGGTTGCTCATGTGGATGAGGATGCACATTCATCACATTTAGAGGATGCAAAAAGAGGAGAGACTTTAGTAAATGAAAGGGTTCTACTAAGTGGGGATATTGAACCAGGACAAAGGAGGAGTCTATTTCGTACCAGGTGCAAATGTGAGAATAAATGTTGTGATGTGATCATTGATGGTGGTAGCACTAACAACTTGGTGTTAGAAGAGATGGTCTTTAAGTTGAAGCTCAAGAGGGAGAAACACCCCCAACCATATCAGATCACTTGGGTGAAGTATGATCATAAGGTCTTGGTAAGTGAAAAATGTTTAGTGAAGTTCAAAATTGGGAGTTACCATGATGAAGTTCTCTGCGATATTATTCCAATGGATGTCTACCGTCTATTGTTGGAAAGACCATGGTAGTTTGATAGGCATACAATACATGATGGTCATGCAAACACATACTCTCTAATAAAGGATGGAGTTTGCCACAAACTAAAGCCTATGGTAAAGGAAGGTGAAAAGGTATGCAACAGTGCTAGGATTTGTCTTGTTGATGGAAGAAAATTTTTAGATGGCATGAAACATCAACGTATGTGTTATGCTTTGATTCTTAGAAAAGATAAGGAAGGTAATAGTGAAATACCACTTGAAGTTTCAAATTTATTAAGTGAGTTTGGAGATATAATTTCTGATAATGTTCCAGAAGGACTGCCACTAGTAAGGCAAATTAGTCATCAGATAGATTTAATCCCTAGAGCTAGTTTACCTAACAAGGTGGCTCATAGGATAACTCCTACTGAAACTGAGGAGCTAAATAGATAGGTTCAGGAGCTATTGAAGAAGGGTTTGATTTGAGAGAGCCTGATTCCATGTGCAATACCTACAATACTGGCACCAAAGAAGGATGGAGAGTGGAGAATGTGTACAAACTCTCGAGCTATAAATAGGATAACCATCAAGTATTAGTTTCCTTTGCAAAGAATGGATGATCTTATGGACTACCTGAGTGGAGCTTAGTACTTCAAAAAGATAGATCTCAAGAGTTGCTATCATTAGATATGGATTTAAGAAGGAGATGAGTGTAAAATAGCCTTGAAGACCAAGGAGGGTCTTTATGAGTGGCTAGTCATGCCCTTTGGATTGATGAACGCCCCAAGCACCTTCATGCAGCTTATGAATGAGGTACTTAAGAAGTTCTTGAGAAAATTTATTATTGTCTATTTGGATGATATTTTAATTTTCAGAAAGACTTTGGAAGAACATTTATTGCATATTCGTAGTGTCCTTGAAAGGTTAAGGGAAGAGAAACTGTTAATTAATCTAAAGAAGTGTAACTTTGCTTAAAAAGAGTTAGTCTACATGGGGTTTTTTGTATCACCTGAAGGTCTCAAAATGGATCCAGAGAACATAAAATCCATCTTAGAATGGTCTACTCCAAGGTTTTCTACTAAGGTGAGATCATTTCATGGTCTGGTCAGTTTTTATAAGAAGTTCATTAAGAATTTCAATGGCATATATGCACCCCTAACTAACACAATAAGAGGGGATAGAAAAGAGTTCAAATGGACTGTGGTAGCTACAAGAAGTTTTGAATTGCTAAAGAAGAAGGTGATAGAACAACCTATGTTGGAACTTTCTAATTTTGGCAAGGTGTTCCAAGTGGATTGTGATGCTAGTGGCAGTGCTATTGGGGTTGTATTAAGCCAAGAAGGTAAGCCTAATGCTTATTTCAATAAAAAATTGAATGATGCAAAAAAGAAGTATTCTGTTTATGATCAAGAGTTCTATGCAATAGTTCAGGCCTTAAAGAAATGGAGGCATTATTTATTGCCAAAAGAATTTGCTTTATATACTAATCACCAAGCATTATAGTATCTAAATAGCCAAGGTAAATTGAATCAGTGGCATATGAAGTGGCTAGAGTTCTTGCAGAGCTATACATTTGTGTTGAAGCATAGAAGTAGAAAATCTAATAGGGTTGCAAATGCATTAAGTAGGAGGCAATTGTTTCTTATAGTAATGTAGGTTGAAGTAGTTGGATTTGATGAACTTAAAAATTTGTACCCTAAGGAGCCTGATTTTGCTGAAGCATGGAAAGCTTGTAAAGAACCTATTGCTATAGACAGAACTAAGTTGTTACACTATCTGATTCAGGATGGTATGTTGTTCAAGGGCAGTCAATTGTGTATTTTAAGAAGTTCTATGAGGGAAAATTTAATTAAGGAGAAACATAGTGGAGGGATGGTAGGACATTTTGGTCGAGATGAGACCATTACCATTCTTAGAGAACATTATTTTTGGCCTCAGATTTCATAGGATGCGAAGAAGTTTGTACAGAGTTGTCAAATTTGTTTAGTGGCCAAGGGATTTAGTCACAATACTAGACTTTATCAGCCATTGCATGTTCCATCAAGGCCATGGGAGGACATAAGTATGGATTTTGTTCTTGGATTGCCAAGGACACAAAGGGGTAATGACTTAGTATTTGTGGTAGTTGATAGGTTCTCCAAAATGGCACATTTGATTCCATGTCATAAAACTCATGATATTGTCCATATTGCAGACTTGTTTTTCAGAGAGGTGGTAAGACTACATGGCCTCCCAAAGAGTAGAGTTTCTGATAGAGACACTAAATTTGTGGGGTATTTCTGGAGAACATTTTGGAAGAAGTTGAGAACGGACTTGAAATTCAGTTCCACACATCATCTGTAGATTGACAGCCAAAGTCTGGGCAATTTGCTGAGATGTTTAGTTGGGGGTAAGCCCAAAGGATGGGATTTGTTTCTACCACAAGCGGAATTTTCTTACAATAACTCTGTAAAAAGGAGTACTAGAAAATCACCATTCCAAATTGTATATGGAAGTAGCCCAAGGATTGCACTAGAATTGAGGAAGATGGAGCAAGGGGAGAGGACAAGTGCTGAAGAAGAAGAGTTTTCTAAACATATCAAGTGCCAACATGAGGAGGTCCAAGCACACATTATCAAAATGAATCAACAGTATAAAGCTAGGGCTGATCAAAGGAGAAGACATAAGGAGTTCCAAGTAGGGGTCCTAGTCATCTTACACTTAAGAAATGAGAGATTTCTAGTAGGTACTTACAACAAGTAGAAGATGAAGAAATTTGGCCCCTGCAAAATTTTGAAAAAACATGACTCAGGAAATGCATATGAGGTGGAGTTTCTAGATGGAATTCACATTTCTCCTATTTTTAACATTGCAGACTTGACAGAGTATCATGATGATGGTGTAGATGGGAGCTGATGTTAGAGCCATGGCCAATTCCCACTTCTAAGAAGGAGGAGATAGAAAACATTATGGATCATTGTGTGGGAAGGAGTACCAAAAATAGGCAATATGAAGAGTATCTGGTTAAGTGGAAAGGCTGACTGATCGAGGACTCAACTTGGATATCAGTAGCTAAGGTTTCCCATTTGGGATTTCCTCTACCATCCATAAAGTGATAGGGTCACTTTTCAATCTACCTTGGGTGTTTGATGCAGTAGTATCTAGAGGTATAAGGGCAATCCTATGTCACCCAAAAAAATGTTACTTAGACTTAGTTTCTATTTCATGTGTTTTCATTTCTGGATACCCATTTGGGTCAAATAAAGGTTCCAACTCTCATAGTTCCACTATCAGTGTTCTAGGTCAAAGTATTTGACCACCTTGGGATACATGTAAATGCTTAAAAAATAGGTCTATGTAATTGAGCCATAATTATGGTGGATTAGAAGGTGTCAATTTGAGGGAGGATTAAAATTGTAATTTAGAATATTCTAGAAAAAGAATCAAGTCAAAAGGCTGCACGGTTTGAAAGTTATCACAATTTTTCAGTTTCTAGAGACCTCCTAAGAATGCTTCAAAGTCAAGTTCAGCACATTAAATTACCTAACACAAGGCTGAAAAATGGGGGATGATTGAAGTTGATCCATAGGGCTATAGAGTGCTTCAAGAGCTTTTTGAAAATGTAAATGATTTGTCAATTGAAGCTACAGTTCAAAAGTTATGCCTCCCAAAAGTTCGGTTACTATTTTTGGATTCTTCTAGTTTTGTGCCGACTTCTAACGCGACTTTTGGAGCTTTCTATTTGGTCAGTGGATGCCAATTAACACTTTTTAGTGGGGTCTGTTTAAGGACATTTTTGGCATTGTAAAAGGTAGTTCGGAGTGGAGTTTGAGAGAAGGTACTGGGAGAAGAAATTGTCTCCAGATTTATGCTATTGTAAGCCCATAGGGCATGTTTTGGAGTTTGTTTCTCTGCACTAAGTGTACTAGCATATTTTCATAGTTAATAAAATTTTCCCTTTCCTATTGTGTCCATTCTATGCTTGGGTCATGTTCCCATCAGTGAATTACTTTAGTGAATCTTAAGATGTTATCATTAATTACTTGCAAGCATGAAAGAAATAACATGAACACATGATACACTAGGATTTAACATGGAAATCAAATTTAGAAAAAACTACCAATATAACTAGTTATTGTTTTCACTCTTCTAAAGTGAGCCCTATTAGGAGCCAATCCTATTAAAAGTTACAAAGCACACTGTTAGTTGTGACCCTATTAAAGGATTTAATCACCCTGTTAGGAGTGCCCATGCAAAAGGTCTTTAAACAATTCAAAGGAATTGTCACCTTGGTAGAGGATTTACAAATGGCTATTAAACCAACTCTATTAAGAGATTTTAAATCACTGCTAAAATGGTTAGAGAGTAACAATGAAATGACCTGATTGTGATGCAACTAAATTACTGATTACAGATCTCTGCTCTAGTTCATACTTGATCCTTGCTAATCGAATAACACTTTTCTACTCCACAAGGATACCTACTTATCCGTCAAGTTCACTTCCTCTTCTTATCTCTTTTCAACTCATTCAACATATCACACTCATGCTTGAAATCACAACTTGACCTTTTACTTATACCTTTTAGATTTTCAAGTTGGCTCAAATACAAATTAGAATAGCCAATATTCATCATCTTAGTTGGCTAGAATTAATAGGTACAATACTTAACCTTTATATGCAAACACAATAAAATCCTTTGGTAGTTGACCTAGCTTGATAGAAACTGATTCTGAAGTGATTCCCTATGTTAACCAATAGAAGCTCAATTAACACTATGAACTTACAAAATTTCTTTGGTAACCAAGTGAACTTGGTTAGCACTTACTCTATTCAACTTTCCCTTTATTAATTGAGTGAGCTTGGTTTACACTCTTTTTAGCTTAACTTTTTTCGACACCCAAGTGAGCTCGGTAGAAATTTTCTTTTGTACATAGTAAACTCAAAAATGCTTGGTAGACTAGGAAAACTATCTTCATTGACCAACTAAGCTCAAAATGCACTAACTATCAACTAATATGAAATTTTTGTAACATCAAAGACAACACACAATTGATCAATTGTATCCAACAAGATCTCCTCTTTCCAATATGATCTTTGATCTTTGATTTGATATAGATTTTTTGCGCTTCACTACTTGACTAGGTCACTTTCTCTATTATGGAATAATAAAATTCTTTGTGTCTTCTACAATGTTCACATAATAATACTTGAATCACATGCATATCCTTTTTAGTCTTTTGTATAATACTCTCCACCGTCATCATCATACAAAACTAGTTTAAGTTCTGTTGTATTTGTAAACACTAAAAATTATCCCAAATGACTTTATTAATTTAATTAATAATGGTCACATTCTTCTACTTATTTAATTAAAATTATTTTAATTAAATAGGTTCATTTTTTTCTTAAGTATTTAAATTTAATTTAAATACTTCCTAGCCTTAATGTGTTAAATTTAATTTAACACATGATTCTCCATTTATTCCCTTTTTTTCAAAAATAAATTTTATTTATTTAAATCCTCCATATCCTATTAATTTCTTCTAGACCTAAATTAAATTAAATTTAATTTAATTTAATTTTTATCCTAATCTATAAGCCTAAGAGTATGTGTATTCTTATGAGTTGTCATCATAAGGTTTTATATTTCTTTTTAAGCACATGGTGTCTACAACTTGAGAACTTTCTACACACATGTGCCACCTCATCATTTTATCCTCCCAACTAAGGATATGAGATAAGGAGATAAGGTGCTTAATTGTTAATCCTTATCCTTATCTTTGAGACACCCTCTAGATGTTTCCTGAGAGTCTTTAAATAGAAGCCTTATCTCAAGCATTATATATAGAGGATTATTTGGATTACATTGACACGCCATCGCTTTGAGTCTAGAATCACCTCATTGAGAGCTTGCATTATAGCTACATTTCCATATGGAGTTCATAGGCTGCATATTAGTGATTTGATAGTTGGTAAAATTTACATTTTGTATTGCATCTTAGTTTTTTTTGTGCATTCATATTTAGTTTACATTCTAGTTTTAGTTTTCATTCTAGTTATAGCTTGCATCCATAGATAGTTTTCATAATTTCATGTTCATTGCATCATAGAACACCTTTGAGTGTGACTTCCTCCATAGTCATATCTTGAAAGTATTCTTCTTATCATATAGTCTTGGATCATATTGCATATTCACTTTGCACTCACACTCACATTTGCACTTCCACACAAGGGATTTACTTATTGTTGTGTTTGTGAGAGCATACCAAACACACCCTCAATCAAAGATACACCAACAATGGCTACACATAGCTGCTCTTGTTGAGTAGTAGAGGTGGTTGGAATTATGGTTTGTTGGTTGCTTTTGTGATTTTCTTTTAAATTAGCTTGATTCCTTAGGCTTCCAGCAATTTGTACA
The DNA here is from genome assembly GCA_028749045.1 of Cupressus sempervirens. NCBI lineage: Eukaryota > Viridiplantae > Streptophyta > Pinopsida > Cupressales > Cupressaceae > Cupressus > Cupressus sempervirens. The sequence continues at coordinate 781,320,973 of CM053793.1, read as the reverse complement.
TTTTTCCAGCACACATTTTGGCACGCCCGATGGGACCCACATCCCTGATCTCACTTTAGAAGTCTGCCAATAAAACTTTCTGCAATTCAGATTAGTGTTTTGTCATCTCTGATAGTCTCAGTGTCGTCTACATTGCATGTCTTCGCATATCAGTGTCTCTGAAGATCAGTTTCTCTGAGAACAAGCATCTCCGCCGCTGCCAAAAAATTAGGTTTTTTTTTTTGCGTCTCCGTCTAATTTATTCTGTCATCTAAGTTAGGGTTTTATCGTCTGTGCTTATTTCTCTCTCATTTTTGTGCTGTGATCTGTTGTCTGCGATCCAAAATTGGCATCTTCGCTTTTTATTTTAGCATCTGCGCTCTGCATTTTGGCGTTTGCGCTCTACACTTTGGTGTTTGTGCTCTACATTTTGGTGTCTGCGCTCTGCACTTTGGCATCTGCGCTCTGCACTTTGGCGTCTGTGCTCTACATTATGGCATCTGCGCTCTGCATTTTGGCATCTGCACTTTGCAGTTTGGCGTCTGTGCTTTGCACTTTGGCGTCTGCGCTCTGCACTTTGTCGTCTTCATGTTTTAGCATCTGTGATTACTAGCGTCTGCGAGTGTTGAGGTTTAAACTAACGATTAACGTTTTCTTGAGCATTTTGTGAGTTTGCAGGTCAAGGATTTGTGTTAGAGGGTGAACTCAAGTGTAAAAGACTTGGTTACATTTGAAATTGGAGCATTTTAAATGGGTACATTTAGTATAGAGCACATTTGGATTTGGGCCTTAAAATGAAATCACATCCAAAGCCTTAAGGAAAATTAACTTCATTTCAGCATTTTCATTTTCAGCATTTTCTTTTAGTATTTTACTTTTTGCTATTTAAAGTTGGAAAGAACCTTGTATGCTCTAAACACGTGTGTCTTCAATTAGAGTAGCAAACTTAAATTTTTGTGGATAACAAACAAGTATCTTTTAAACCCCAAGTCCACTTATGTATTCTCTCCCCTTGCGCCTTTGGGCGACCTTGGGTGCACAAGAAATAAGTGGATTTATTTTTCATTTTATTAGGAGGCTTGCTTGGGGATTTCATCACCCCTTTGGATGACCTCAACTCCAGCGTTCTGGTGGAGTATAAGAATCGGGAGGTGAATCAAAAGACACCTCTCTTGGAAGTGTAAATATTGTCACTCTTGGCTAAGCCCCAAAGAACTTTATACCTTTTGGAAGTGAAGGAGGAGATTTGGCCTACCGTCTACCCCCGGCTGTGTGGCAGTATTTCCTTTCATCTATAGAATTGGGTCTCACGTACCTAGTGTATATCGAGGATGCCCTTTAGCTAAGCCTTTTACAGCCTAGTATCAGCCTTATTAGGATTGTTGTTGTGTTTGGTGTGTTTGTTCAAATAATCAAAAAATCAAAAAATCAAAAAAAAAAAAAAAACACAAAACAAAAACTTCAAACAAGCCAAAAAAAAAAAACGAGTGAAATTGTGAGGGAACCTTTGCAGTAAGATAGGTTAGGTGAGGTCTCTTTGACTCACAATCATCTTTTGGAAGTTTTTGCACTAGAGTCACGTTTTGAGTTTTGGTTGAGTTTATTTTTGATGTCAAAAAGTTTGAGTCTTGTCTTTTTCTTGCCATGAACAAAGAAGTCAATCAGACCAAGCATAAGAAAGTGAAACTGTCCAAACCACTTGTCTACAAAGAAAGGAAGAGACTAACACAGGGTGACAAACAATTCAGCTACACGATCAAGGACATTCAAAAAGAGGAAGCTAGGCAAGACCGCTACGATAGGATCACCTATAATAGAAAACTTCAGAACTAGTCTGCTTTCCCAGGTGTAAACCCAAGGTTCTTATTTCCCATAAACGAAAATTGAATCAACCGTATAAGTGGCCATCATACATTCATCTTTCTTATTCATTTCCATTTCTTCCATCTTCAAACTTTCTTCTAAGGGAGCTAAAAACCTAAAAACATCTTTTTATCGTGACATTAGACCTTACATCCATAAGCAAACACTTTATCCTAATCACATTCTCTTATTTGGGACCACAAGTTAGTCTCCAAATCGCAAGCAATCCATTTAGTGTCCTATCTTGCCTATAAGATCATATTTGACTATCTTTGGTGAGAGAAAGATACTCAAGTCTTACTTATTTGGGATCACGAGTCAATCTCCAAATAGTAAGCAGTCCACTCAATACCTTACCTTGCTTATTTGGGACCACAAGTCAGTCTCCACATAGTAAGTGATCCATTTGGTGTCTTATCTTGCCTACAAGATCATATTTGACTATCTTTGGTAAGAAAAGGACACTATTATCTTTCAATATCATTTTGTTTGCTAAACTAAGGTCTCTTGTTCAAATTTGGGTAGTTGACCCACTGATCATCTAAGGTTAAGAGCTCTCATTTTCATTTTCTATTTCTCTCATAAGCCTTCATTCATCATTTGGCCATTCTTGTATGGTAAACACACGATCAGGAAGGTTTACATTCAACCCCAAAACACATTTGTGGGAATCAACAAAGCAATCAGAAATGGAGAATCTTCCTCCCTCAGCTACAACTTCATTAGGGGATGTGCTTCCCTCTAATCCGAACCTTGGTATGCCTAATATCCAAGAGCCACAACAACCTTTTCATAATAGAAATCTAGGTGATAATGATGAAGAAGTATACCAAGATGAAGACCCTATTGATTTCGGTGATATTTCTAGTGAGGCTAAGACCTTCCTTGCAGACCCTTACAATGTAGAGATGATGGAGAAATCCATTAAGGAAAACAAGACCGACATATTCTTAATTCTGATCAAGGATGGTGTTAACGTTCCTACAAGTTTTGATGAGAACATCCTATTTACTCAAGTCAAGAAAGATGGTGCTCCCTTAACACCTAGTTCAAGTGCAATGCCAACATCAAGCAAAGGAAAAGGACCTACGGTGACAACTAGTGTAATGCCCACATCTAGCACTTTACCACAACCAATGCTTCAAACCAACTCTAAAATCTTTCAATAATTCATCAATGCTCTATCTAATCTTGCCACATATGCTAATGCTCCACAAAACATCTCAACAACTTCAAATGTAGGAGGCCTTGGTATTAGTCAAGCACCAACTCAACCAATGGTCATTTCTACATAGCCTACACCTTCACCTCAGTTGCATGTGCCTACAATCATGGTAACAACATCGGCGCCAAATGCAATGAGTGCATATCAACAGGGTGGTTCAAATGGAGCAACTCCACCACCCCAGCAGTCACAAGCCCAAACGAACTCTGAAGTAACACATCTCGCTCAAATGTTTCACGAACTATGAAATGAGGTGCACAACATAAACAATAAAGGGGTAAAACACTTGTCTCTTGATGAGATTTGTCCTTTTGATAAATCTATTCCTGTTACTCCATTCCCGGTTGGTTTTGAGATTCCAAAGTTTGACAAATATATGGGAAAAATATGCCCTATCACACATGTAAGGGAGTTCTATATTTTGTGTCAAGAGGTGGCATACAGTGATGATTACCTTAAGAGACTCTTTCCACAAAGTCTCGGAGGCCCTGCATTTGAGTGGTTCATAAATCTGCCTAAGGATTCTCATTCTACCTTCGATGAATTGGCAAATAAGTTCATAGCACAATACTCTTACAACGCAGACAATCAGGTTTCATTAAGTGACTTGTGTAATACTAAGCAACGAAATGGAGAAACTTTTTCCAATTTCTTGCAAAGATGGAGACATCTTGCTAGTCGTATGCCATACAAAATTGAGGACTCTCATCTTGTAGATATGTTCATCAAAAATTTGATACCTAAAATGTCCTTTCACTTAAAAATGGCGAGTCTTGAGGACTTTCCTACTCTAATCAAAAAGGGTAAAAACATTGAAAGTGGACTTTTAGAAAAAGGCACCATCAAACATTATAGTTCTTCATCTTCCCATAATGAATCGAACAACGATAACAAGCCTAGATCATGGTCTAATAATAGGGGTGTTACACACGATGGTGTTACGGATGTCAAAAGCCTTTGAGGAAGTAGCAACAATAATTACTACAACCGTAACAACAATAACTCAAATCAAGACAACCAGGGCAATCAGCAAACTCAATTCTTTTTGCGTAACAATTACAATCATGATTATGATTGAAATAGGACATTCACCAACTTCCATGAACCATTGGAAGCCATCTTTCAAAAGGTGGTAGATCATAACTTGATGGTGTTTCCTAATACACGTCCTTTTGATGAAAATCAACCAAAACCTAGGTGGTATCAAGAAAATGAATATTGCAAATACCATCGCGTCAAAGGACATGATACCAATAAGTGTTTCAAACTCAAAGTGTTTATCCAAAACCTTGTTGATAATGGAGAAATTGAAGTGGAAGGAGGTCCTTCCTCTAAGAATGCTAAGTTGAAAATATTTCAAAAGCCATTTCCCGATCACAACGATGGTAACAATAATACGAATCAAGCCTCCACATCAAATGCTATACCTTATGATTACTCTACTAACCACATATCAGGGTTTGACTCCTTGTGTAGTAAAATAGATACCAACGATATATGTGGTTTTGAATCCTTATGTGGTCACATCGAAAGGGTAGACACTCATGTGAATACCCTTGTCTTACAAGCAGCTAATTGTGATGCAACCACTCGACGTGGAAGACTCATTTTGCAAGCTGCTACTCCTAATAACAGTAATTCACTAGCTCCACATGCACCTGCTACGCCATCCACTCCATAAAGGCCCGCTTCACGCTATGATGTATTATCCCAACTAGGTAAGACTCCTGCACAAATATCCATCCTTGAGCTTCTTACCACCTTGCTTGTACATAAGAAAATCTTGGAAAAGGCCCTTTTAGAGTCCCGTGTCCCTGATAATATTAATGCCGCCCAATTCACTGCCATGATTGGAAACCTTGCCGCTCAACAACATTTGGTCTTCATAGATAAATATTTCCAAGCTCCCAATTCCAACCATAATATGTCACTCCATATTGAAGTCCTCATACAATGACATAAAATAAAAAGAGTCCTCATAGACAATGGATCCGGTCTAAATCTTTGTACATTAAAGATGATTCATTTCCTGGGACTTCCAGAGGATCTCCTCGATTCTAGCAAAAGAATTACTATAAAGGCATATGATGAAAGAGAAAGGGAATCAAAAGGAGTTATTATGTTGCCTCTCAAAGTTGGACCAGCCATTATCAATACTGAATGTCATGTCCTAGATTTAGATCTGCCATATAACATCTTGCTTGGTAGACCATGGATACATACTCTCAAAGCAGTGCCTTCCACATATCACCAATGTTTGAAATTCCCACACCAAGGATGAGAAGTTATAATTCCAGGGGATCCTACACCTTTTCAATTTTGTAGAAGATTGGAAGGTACTCCGGAAAATCTTTGTCCCATAAGTGAGTTTTTTGCAGTCATACCTAAGCCTCTTCTCATTAAAGAAACTACTTCCCTTACAGTACCAGAAGAAGCCCATGAGAGTTCAAATTCCCATAAAGGAAAAGAGAAAGTTGAAGATTCTAAAGTTAGCACTACAGGGAAAAAGACCACCTTTACTGACTTGGGAATGGGCGACTATAAGTTCAAAAATGACTTGTGTATTGGACAATTACCACTATCCCCTCGTTCCCTTGGAAAGCCTTCACAATTGCCATCCTCTACTAATAAGGAAACCATGCAAGTTAACAAAATGAAATTTGAACATTGGGGTTCCCTTAATGATGAACACATGGAAGATAATATTTTAGATTGGTTATATTATGATGGCAAAGACGAACCTGTGGAGTTTCCTAAGGACAAATATGTCAAAGCACTTCCCATTGTTGAAAGCATGGGATATCATGGTACTGGTCTTGGCCCAAATGAAAATGGAATTAGAAAACCCCTAGAAGCTAATAGCTATCCTAAAAGATGCGGTTTGGGTTCCCTCAAACCTAAGGTTACCTTTGTTGACAACTATTTGGCTGAACCTGAATCTGAGACTGAAGAGGAGGAATTCTTCGAAGTGCCTTTCCAATATGTCGAAGATGACCTAAATAATCGTGTCCATACCATTACCATAAATGACCTTTCATCCATTGATCTACCTCTCACTAACCCTGACATGATAGACTGGGACCTTCAAGATACACCACCAAGTTTGGACATTTGTAAGTCTGATGAGGCAGTGATGGCACTTTTTGGCCTTAAGAATCTTCTAGATTACAAGCATGAGATCCAATATGATGAAAAAGCCTACTTTGGTAGCCAAATCAACTCTCTTAGTCACAAAAATGAAAAGGAAAACAAAAATTAAAAAATCAAAGAAACATCCTCTAGTGAAAACCCTTCTAGGGCGCTTTTGGATGATGAAAAAGATAAAATAAAGGACGCATCTCCTGGTGAAAACCTTGTAGAGGTGCCAGAAGAGGGAGAGTTGAATTTTCCATTCAAATCCTTGCCACCAGAAAAGTCATCCATTTTGAATGAAGACACTATTCCAATAAACTTGGGAACAGAAGATTCTCCACAGATTACTTACATTGCTGCCACCTTGAGTCCTGAAGAACAAAAAGCTATGACAATATTCTTGAAAAAAAGAAAGATCAAATTTGCTTGGACCTATAAGGATATTCCTAGATTGGATACAGATTTAGTGGTACATCATTTGACAGTTGATCCCAAAATCAAGCCAGTAAAACAAAAGTTGTGTAAAATGCATCGTAAGGTAGCACTTCTAGTCAAGGCAGAATTACAAAAGATGCTAGAAGCAAAGTTCATTCGACCCATTGACTATCCTGAGTGGATCTCCAATATTGTTCCTATGGGAAAAGCATTTCGGGGCATTCGTGTTTGTTTTGATCTTTGAGATTTGAATCTTGCATGTCCTAAGGATGATTTTCCACTACCCAACATAGACATTATAGTAGATCTGACAGCTGGACATGAGATGTTGTCTTTGATGGATGGATTTTCCAGTTATAACCAAATCAGGATTGCAGAAGAAGATCAACATAAGATGGCATTTATCATGCCTTAGGGAACCTTTTGTTATCAAGTTATGCCCTTTGGTTTGAAAAATTCGGGTACTACATATCAATGTGTGATGACTACCATATTCCATGATCTTCTACACATCATAATGGAGGACTATGTTGATGACATCTTAGGAAAATCCAAGACTAGAGAAGCCCACATTGATGTCCTTACTACTATTTTTGAAAGATTGGAAAAGTACAAAGTGCGCCTTAATCCAAAAAAGTGTGTATTTGGGGTCAAATCTGGTAAATTAATAGGTTACATTGTATCCAGAAGAGGAATTGAAGTAGACCCTACAAAAGTAAAGGCCATCATGGATATGCCTCCTCCTTCCACATTAAGAGAGCTTCACAGTTTTCAAGGAAGATTACAATCAATCAAAAGATTTGTGTCATAGCTAGCTGATAAAGTTCATCCCCTTCAGCATTTGCTTCGTAAAGGAAATCAATTTCAATGGGATTGCTTGTGCCAAAAAGCATTTGAACAAATTAAGGCATATTTGACTAATCCTCCAGTCTTAGTCCCTCCAGTAGTAGGACAACTATTGATCTTGTACATTTCAGCTACTTCAGTTTCCTTAGGAGCACTCCTGGCACAATTAGATGATAATGGAAATGAACAAGCCATATATTACCTCAGTCGAACACTAGTTGGTTATGAGTTGAATTACACTGCTACTGAAAAAGCATGTTTGGCCGTGGTCTTTTGTACACAGAAACTACGTCATTATATGCTTAATCACACTACATTTCTCATTGCCAAAATTGATCCACTCAAATACCTATTGTCAAAAGCCGCCCTCACTGGTCGAGCAGCAAAATGGGTCTTAATCCTAAGTGAATTCGACATTATGTATAAGGAGCGTAAAGCTATTAAAGGACAAGTCATTGCAGATCATTTAGCTGAAGCACCTCTTCCAGGAAGTCACCCTATTGTGGTAGACTTTCCAGATGATACCATTATGACTATAGCCCCTAGTATATCATGGAAACTATTTTTTGATGGATCCTTTACACAAAAGGGATCGGGGACAGGAGTTTTTTTTGTAACACCACAAGGGGATTTAATTCCTAAGTCCTACAAAATTTCATTCCCTTACACAAATAACATAGTTGAGTATGAAGCATTAGTGACAAGAATGCATCAAGCCATTAAATGAAATATTAAGAATCTTCTTGTCTTTGGAGACTCACAACTGGTTATTAAACAAGTGACTGATGAATATCATACCAAAGATGAGAAATTGTTTCCCTACCACCGAATAGTTGAGAATCTTAAGCAACACTTTACAGAAATTGTCTTTCAACAAGTTCCAAGGGCTAACAATAAAGTAGTGAATGCCATGGCCGCTATTGCTTCTATGATTGCCATGCCAGAATATAGTCCAAAATGTGAGTTTCTTGTTGAGAATCTTGTTACTCCTACTTATGAGCAGAATGATCCTGAAGTGGTGTGCGAGATCGATGGTCCTGAGTCTCCATGGTATGTCGACATTTTTGCCTATCTAAGTCATAAAACTATTCCCATAACCCTCACTCCAAACCAAAGTAAGACCTTTATTCACCGAGCCGCTCGCTATACCATTATAGGTGATACCCTTTTCCAAAAACACTTTGATGGAACCCTCCTTCGATGTCTCAATTCAGATGAAGCTAAAATGACGTTAGAAGAGGTTCACCAAGGGATTTGTGGTGCCCACTCTAGTGGCTTTACGTTAGCAAAAAAGCTTCTTAGGACAGGTTATTATTGGCCCACTATGGAAGCAGATGCATATCATTTTGTGAAAAGATGTATCCCTTGTCAGCAGCATGGCGATTTGATACATGCTCCCGCCCAAGACTTCCAACCTACCATCACACCATGGCCCTTTTCCCGCTGGGGATTTGATATTGTTGGTCAAGTGTATCCTAATTCTGCTAATGGCCACAAGTATATTATTGCCGCAACTGAGTATTTCACGAAATGGGTTGAAGCCATTCCCTTAACCTACATCACTGGCAAGCAAATTTCTAAATTTATCCTAAACTATATTATTTGCCACTTTGGTATACCTCAAGATATTATCACTGATAATGGAACCCCATTTAAAAACCAAGAGGTAGCCACATTATGCCAGAAATTTGGAATAACCCATCATTTCTCCACCAGATACTACCCTCAAGGCAATGGCCAAGCTGAAGCCACAAATAAAACCCTCCTAAAAATCCTAAAGAAAACTATTGATGCAGCTGGTCGTAATTGGCATCTCCAGATTGCTCCCGCACTTTGGGCCTATCGAACCTCCATTTGTACCCCCAAAGAGCCACTCCATTCTCCCTCGTCCATGGTTCTGAAGCCATATTACCCATTGAGATTGAGTTACCCTCCCTTAGAGTCTCTCTACAAAACCTCATATCCGATGAAGAATACCAAGTTGCTCGCTTGCAAGAGTTGGCACTCCTTGATGAGAGACGCCTCTGTGCCCTTAATCACCTCTGCATGTATCAACATCGCCTCTAACTACAATATAATAAGAGGGTCCAGCTGAGAGAATTTGAAGTGGGTGATCTAGTGCTACAACATAATATGAGGAATCTCCAGAACCATGAAAAGAAAGGAAAATTTGAGGCAAATTGGCTAGGTCCATTTGTTGTTACAGCCAAATATGGTTCTGGGGCATATTAGATTGCTACACCTGAGGGGGATCCGCTACCTGAACCTATAAATATTCAGCATCTCAAGCACTTTTATGCTTGAGCATTTGTAGATCTTGTATAGTCTTTAAAAGTCCTGAAAAAACCCAAAAATAAAAAAAAAATTTAAAAAAATGAAAAAATGCCAATCCATTGTCTATCCAAACCCTTTCTTTCATGTCCTACCGTTATTCATTTTTTTTCATTTGTGCAGAGTAGTACTTAGTCTTTTGCTTGTTGCTAAATCCAACAAAAGACCTCTTGTCTGCGAGGCCTCATTTTTCATTTCCATTCTTGCATGCTTCCTGTCAAAGGGTTGTTTAATCGCATTCTATTGCACACTCTTACGATAGTGACCACACTTGGATACACATAAAATCACCTTTTGGAGGCTTAATGATTCGGGAAGTTCATTCGTTTCACAAACCCTACCAGAATCACATAATCATATTATCACAAAACACTTGATTCAACATTTCCCCGTAGGTTGACTCCTTCCTGTAGGCGATATGGGGACTTTCACTTTTCTGGACTTAAGGCTCTTGGCAGGAACTGTGAGATAAATGACTACTTGGTCATGAAGTCTCTTTTTTTTGGTTTATCATATTTTCTTTATGTCTTTTATGGTTTTACTATGTGTATGTCTCGGATATTAATGCCCACCGCAATGGGGGCAATTATGCAAAGGAGCTTTAACATTTATGCTTCTATAGCATATAATGCATACACTCTTTTGCAAAATAAAAATAATGGTGTGCTCTCCACATAAACACAATAGAATCCCTTGATTTCACTTAGTTAGGGTCCATGTAATATAGGGTTTCATTCAAGTCGTGCTTGAGACAAGGTTCTATTTATGTCCTCCTCCTATGCTATGCTCCTAGATCTTTATGGGCGATGATTTTGACAGATATTCATTAGGTTGCATCTTTAGATGGAGTGGTCATTTTTTATCCTTTTAAGTTACATTAATTGTTCAGTATAGATTGCATTAGTTTACTCATCAAATTACATTTCTTAGTACTCATTAGATAGTCTAGTTCATTTTAGCATTAGCATTACATTTAGGGGCACATACATATCATAATGCATATGTCTCATAATCGCTAGCCAATCTGCATCACACAGGTTAAGCATTATATAGTATATAGAAAAGTTACATCACATCCTACATCATAAATGTCAGTCTCATAAGCATCACATAAAATCCATACATATGCATCATAAACACTCATACACATATAGAATCATCGACTCATGTCATGTATATATATCAAAAGAATCAATGTCTGTACAGTCCAAATACATATAGAATCATATAGTACAAATGCATCATCTGCACATATCTATCAAAATATTAGATCTCTATACAAAATCCAGGAGCCATGCTATGAGCATCCTGCTCCTCCTGTGTCACCCCCTCGAGGTGGTCGGCTTTGCCCTACTGACTGCTCTGATCTGGCTCTGCCACCCGTGGTCCAAGAACTAGCCCCTCTCTCAAAATCAGGTTGCCGCTGGTCGGAAGGTACGACATCATGATACAGTGACCTGTAATAGGCTATCTCTTGTACTGCCCATGCCTCAGATTGCCTGGCTGAGATGGCCTCCTGCATCACTATCACACTGGCCCCCGGCATAACCATCTGTCTCGCTATGTCTCGCTGCCTGCGATACTCATCGACCTGAGCCTGATATGTCGCCCGCTCGGCATGCAAGGTAGACACCTCTCCCTGTAACCTCGCTAGCTCCTCAGCATCAGCATGCACTGCCATACCCGCAAAATCCCCTGCATCCACTCATGCTTGTAAAGCTGCTAGTGCCTCCTATGTGCTATCTGCTCTGACTCTCTGCAACTGTACCTCTGCCTATAGCCTAGCAACCTCTGCCCATAGGCTATCCCGCTCAGCCCTGACTATGTTCGACTCCTCTCTCGGTACCTATCTCTATGGAGGTGCCTGTGGTGGTACCTATGCCTATGCCTGTACCTGTACCTGAGGTCCCCTCTGTGGTGGTACCTGTGCCTATGCCTATGCCTGTATTTGAGGTCCCCTCTGTGGTGGCACCTGTGCTGCTACGACACCCCTCCTAGCAACTTCCCTGCGACCATGTGGTCCATGCTGTGCCCCTTGAGCTGGCACTACTAGCATACCAGCCTGTCCCCCATCTCCTGCACCATCTCCCTCTCCTTGTGCCTGCTCTGCTGGTGGAACTACTCTAGCCACTGTCAGTCTGACTGGCTGGTGTGTTGCCCACCACTGCGCATATGCCGGTGTCATACCAGCATCTCCCCTGTCTTGACCATGAACCCATGGCACTCTATCCATCGGTAACCATGATGCTTGGGAAAATCGTAGCATCGTCCCCCGACCCCACAGTCGATCATACTCACAAGTCACTACAGGATACAAGAATCTGTCTGGAACCACATCCTGGATACACCCAAATTGTCGTTGCACCCGAGAAGGCATATATCGCATGATCACATGAGCGGATCAACCAATAATCCAACAATTGATCGATGTAAATGGGAGATACATCTAATCCTTTGTATCATCCTCACCCCCTGCTACCTGTACTCTCCCCCAGTGCTCTACTCCATCATAAGGAGTCCAGTCAAACATGATAATCTCATCAAGGCACCTGCACCAGAATCCCACTGACTCTATCGATGTATACTGGATAGGAGGTCGATATCTGCATGCATATGGCTCTCCAGGCTGCCTGGTCTCTCTCCATGTGATGGGTCAAGTAACCTCGATGTGCTCCCAAGACCAGACCATCAGTAGTGTCAGTCCTGGTCCCATCGTGCGCTATGTCCAATATGCACACATGTGTAAATCATGATACAACTCAGCTAGGATGGTGTGTCCCCAGCAGTAGACCTCGCCATCCTCCTGTAATAGGGTGCTCAACACCCGTGCCCAGCCAATAGGCCACCCATGCCCTGCATGATTAGGTAGCATCCACCATATCAAAGAGGCTAGAAATACTACTAGTCTCGGTAGTCTCTGCTCTAAGGCTCCCCGCCAAGATAGCCAGGATCGCTCTACTGGTAGTCTCTGTCGTTGCCTACCGAAGCACTCTCTCAAGAAGGGATCAGCTCCCTCACCTACATACTCTGGATATGTGCCTCTGATAGGCACTTTAAGGATCCGCCATACATCTAGGAGAGTGACGGTAGCCTCCCCTGTCGGTAGATGGAAGCTCCCTGTGGGCGTATGCCATCGCTCTATGAGAGTCGATAGCTATGTTGTCTGAGCTCTCAAGTCTGGCCACTCGTGGACATGCTCTAGTCTGCACAAATGCATGTGTCCCCAATCCGTGTCTGTAAGTCTCTCCTGTATTACCATGGCCGGTGGATAGTGCTCCCGTGACCTAAAAAGCATCGTACTGTCCTGCAGCATGAACATGTAGTAAGTCAGTTATTTCATTTCTAGAATGGGGCATTTCATGCTTGCCATTTCTCATTTTTGTGGCATCAGGCAGAGACGCTGATCCGCACAGACGCAAATTCGCGAAGATGCTGGTCGTCCCCGCCCTACTTTCAAAGACGACATGGCAAGGTCTGTCATCTCCGACGCTGCTATCCCTATCGCGTAGACGATAGACTATTGTCTGTCATCTTCATTAGTCTTGTTGCAGCCTTAGCGTCTGCACAGACGATAGGATGTACCTTGTCGTCTCCGCAGGTGCCGTATCCCTCCTTTGTCGTCTACGCAGACGACAAGGTGGAGATTGTCGTCTCTGCTTGGGACCGGTTTTCATCACTTTTAGGGCATCATAAATGCCTCTAACCTAGTTTAGCTATCAAATTACCAAGAGGATCAAATGACTCACCGGTGCCCCCATCGCGGCTGGTCTCTGGTGCTCCCGAACGCGCTCACCAAGCTGCAATCTCTCAATCGGGTCCATAGCTGCTCTGGATGCTCTTCTTGTAGTGTGACAATGACCTTCCAATGGGTCCCTTGGAGGCTTATGTAGGTCCCTTGGACCCCGTTTGCACCCTTCTCCGCTCTGAGCCGTGTCTGTCTCATGATTTCTCCATATTTTCATTCTATTTTTCTCATTTCTTCTTTCCCTTCTTTCCGTTCCAAGACCTTTTCACGAAAATTGCCCAAATTTGTATTTCTTGCGCAATTTCCATGAGGGGGCATCAGGATTCTCCTTCCTTCTCTAGGCCAACCTGCATTTTATTTTCTTTGATATGATGTCGTGCCGACACCACATCAAAGAGGGACAAAATGTAGACACTAAAAATTGTCCCGAATGACTTTATTAATTTAATTAATAATGGTCAATTTCTTCTACTTATTTAATTAAAATTATTTTAATTAAATAGGTTCATTTTAGGCCTAAGTATTTAAATTTAATTTAAATACTTCCTAGCTTTAATGTGTTAAATTTAATTTAATACATGATTCTCCATTTATTCCCTTTTTTTTAAAAATAAATTTTATTTATTTAAATCCTCTAGATCCTGTTAATTTCTTCTAGACCTAGATTTTATTTAATTTCATTTAATTTAATTTTTATCCTAATCTATAAGCCTAAGAGTATGTGTACTCTTATGAGTTGTCATCATAAGGGTTTATATTTCTTTTTAAGCACATGGTGTCTACAACTTGAGAACTTTCTACACACATGTGCCACCTCATCATTTTATCCTCCCAACTAAGGATATGAGATAAGGAGATAAGGTGCTTAATTGTTAATCCTTATCCTTGTCTTTTAGACACCCTCTAGATGTTTCTTGACAGTCTTTAAATAGAAGCCTTGTCTCAAGCATTATATATAGAGGATTATTTGGATTACATTGACATGCCATTGCTTTGAGTCTAGAATCACCTCATTGAGAGCTTGCATTATAGCTACATTTCCATATGGAGTTCATAGGCTGCATATTAGTGATTTGATAGTTGGTAAGATTTACATTTTGTATTGCATCTTAGTTTTTGTTGTGCATTCATATTTAGTTTACATTCTAGTTTCAGTTTTCATTCTAGTTATAGCTTGCATCCATAGATAGTTTTCATAATTTCATGTTCATTGCATCATAGAACACCTTTGAGTGTGACTTCCTCCATAGTCATATCTTGAAAGTATTCTTCTTATCATATAGTCTTGGATCATATTGCACATTCACTTTGCACTCACACTCACATTTGCACTTCCACACAAGGGATTTACTTATTGTTGTGTTTGTGAGAGCATACCAAACACACCCTCCATCAAAGATACACCAAAAATGGCTACACATAGCTACCCTTGTTGAGTAGTAGAGGTGGTCGAAATTATGTTTTGTTGGTTGCTTTTGTGATTTTTTTAAAATTTAGCTTGATTCCTTAGGCTTCCAACAATTTGTACATTTTTCTAGCACACAGTATTAAAGATTCATAAAGAGTTTTCTAGATGCTTCCTTCTTTCACCTCTCTATCTAATTTGTTCATCATAGATCATAGGGATCTCTGATCCATGTCATAAAATGTATAAAACTCTTTGTAACAGACTATACAAGTATTAAATATCCTATCCATGTTGGCCTGAAATGCTTTACCTCAAATTTTGCATCATTCCCGACTTGAATGTAAATTATGTGTTTCTCAATACTCACTTTGTATGCTACTTATGCTTGGTCTCTACTATACTTGGAACCTTCTATCTAACTTAACTTTAATGTGCTTAAATTGCTTAGTTAACATTAGTCTAAGTTTACATTGTAAATACTCGTCAACCATATACTTTCTTTATTCCTATAGAGCTCAGTATATACATGTTTATATACAAGTCTTTACATGACTCAAGCTATATAGAGTAGCTTGGTTGTAGTGATGAACATCTACCTCTACCTAGTATATGACTAAGTGTTTGACACTAATACATAAATAATTACACCGAGAGGCATTCTATACAATGGCAGCACAAATGCCCAGCACGGGAATATGCCAAGATTCTTTGTCAATAAAAAAGAATTGGGAGCGGTTACAAACTTAAAAATTAAATATTAAATTTTTTTTTTGAAATAATAGCTAGCTGAAATAATAGGAAGCCAAATGGAGGCCAAAATAATAGGCCCAAAAAAGTAGGGCCCAAAAAAGTAGGACCTGAAAAAATAGGGGCAAAATAATTTCAATATGATTTTTTTTTGTTAAATATAATTTTGCATGCACATTCACACTTTTTTTTTGTGGGGAGTGGGGGAATTTGAAACAAATTCATGGAATGTGAAGAGACGTCTGTTGGGGGATATGAGGAGCCTCTCAGAAGTTATAAAACCAAGGCTTCTCATTTCATTTTCATTTTATGTTTTTGTAGGAAGGAAGAGGTGGAGGTTATTGGAGGATTAGATTGGAGTTTTTGAATAGGAGTAAATTGAAGTTTTGGAGTAACATTTTTGCAGGTGAAATTTCTATTTTTTATTTACATTTTCATTTAGATTTAGATGTAGATATAAATTGAAATTCAAAATTAGTTATAATATTCTACTTTGATTTAGATTTCAATTTTAATTAATTTCATTTAGATTTAGAATTCTATTCATAACTATTTAGGCTTACATTTAATAGTTTAGTCTTGCATGTTTGATTTAGATTTAGATTTGTATTCAAAATTTATTTGATATATATATTTTATAATACTTTTCATTGTTAATGGTGCTTGATGAGAGTGTTTTAGGGGTGTCTTCTTTTCTATTTCTGAAATATTTTGGTCCAATATGTACTTTCCTAACCAGATCTATCGATTTTCTTTTGATTCATGCATGGAGCTTCCTGACACTATTAGCGCATTGTTGGGACTAAATGGGAATGGATTAAAGATAAATGACTAATTCTGGATCTAGATATGCATTTGGAATTGGCTCTGTTGTGGCTCCAATTTATAGGTTCCTTCCTGCTACCTATTCTTTCGGTGGTTTAATTTGGTTAAGTGCGGATTGAGAGGTTCTAGCTCATTCCCACCGGTTTGTAATTTTTTCACGATGTCTAGTGTGTGGCATTCTGATGGGATTCTTCATTGGAAAATGGTGCAAATAATTATGTCAATGCTAAATGACTTGTCCAATGTGATAATTGCTCTAGATATAGAATGCGGCCATGGTGATTTTCTTATCAATATGATCGAAAAAAAGGGAAATCTGGTATTAACACAATGTTCTAGGAAATCTCTGAGTAGAAGTGCTTATAAATACTTTCAAATTTCTTTTGTAACTCATAATATCAGTCTCACTTTTTCTTGTGCTCCTTTAGTCGAAGAAAGATAACAGATTGGAGTAACAAATTGCTTCTATAATGGCAGTTGTAGGTGCAATTATTTTAGCAATTTTGGGCATTCTAATTGTTCCTGTGATGGGTACTTATGTTTTAGTTCTTAGATTATGTGATTTGGTTGTATTTAGAGTCTTTTTAATAATGTTTGAAACTACTATTAAATATAATAATAAAGATTAATTTAATGTTAAATATAACATGCTACAACACTTATAAAAAATATCAAAAAAATAATTGCTACAAAAAAATGAGAATGGAGAAAAAATTTCAGTTTTTGTATTAATTCGTTTGCTTTAAATATATTACAATTTCCATATTTTATATTGAGAAATGCCTCATATGGGCTTTCGCATGCTTGTTTAACTACACTACAATCAAGACTAACTTTGTACTTAATCTAATTTTATCGAATGAGACTGGCCCAAGATTCCTATGTAACTGTTGTTATAACAAACATAGATAGCTGCAAAACTTGTGATTAATAATTTATAACTGCTTGATTCTTCGTATTTCATGTGTAAATTCATGATTCTAAAAACTCAAAGTTTAAACTGCATGTTACATTCTCTTCCTTATTCGGTGAATTGGTGCATGACTATTAGATTAAACGGTGCATGGAAGAGACAAAACACTAAAAGAAATTACTCTTTTCTTATTATTATTGTTGTTACTATTTTAAATTTTTTTATAATTATTGTTAGTCTTGATGTTGTTTTTAATTTTATTATTACAAATATTGATTATTAATATCTCTGAGTTCATCCAAAGAATAGTACTAAATCTAGAAAATCTTAGTAATAACAGTTTGAGATAACTGCAGAAAGTTTTTATTTTCACAAATATTCTCTCTTTTGAAAATTTGCTATTATTTTGGTAATGAATTGTAAAGTAGAAAGGAGAAACTTTCTGTAAATCTTTTTTGGTTACTGTTTCGCTTGTAGTTTTCATTTTATATGAAAGTTTATTATTTTTTCAAATCGTAAAAATAAAGATTTTTATGTATGTAATTTTATTTTATTATTAAAATAATAAGATTTTGGAGGTTGTAAAATATTGAAGTTTAGAAATTATTTTAGATTTTACAAATGAATTTTAACATAATATTTATATTAAAGAAAGAAAAGATAATAAAATTGTTACTTAAATCAAATATAAAAATTATAAAATTTTACTTAAATTTATTAATAGTATAAAAAACTATTAAAGATAATTAAGTTCTATTAAATGTACCTGATTTTATATTATAGAAATACAAACAAAAATTATAAATTGGGACAAACTTTAGAAATGAAGTCAAATTTAAAGAGAGACAAATAACATGAGGTGACATGTGTGTGTGTGTGTGTGTGTGTGTGTGTGTGTGTGTGTGTGTGTGTGAGAGAGAGAGAGAGAGAGTGAGTGAGTGAGTGTGTGTGTGTGTGTGTGTGTGTGTGTGTGTGTGTGAGAGAGAGAGAGAGAGAGAGAGAGAGAGAGAGAGAGAATAATCTTAGAGGGGGTAGAAGGAAAAGGGGAGAGGGGGAGAGATGAGCCATGGAGAGAAAAAGCATAAGAAGGGTCCAAAATAGATGGAGATGGAGATGGTGGAGAGAGAGGGGCCATGAGTGAGAGAGAGAGAGAGAGAGAGAGAGAGAGAGAGAGGAGGGGAAGAGGTTGAGAGACATGAGGTAGACATACATAGAGCATTTTTACAAATATATAAACATGAAGATGGTGTGTGTGTGTGTGTGTGTGTGTGTGTGTGAGAGAGAGAGAGAGAGAGAGAGAGAGATCACATGAGGTGATGTGGTAGAGAGAAAGAGTGAGACAAGGGGGAGAGAGTGAGAGACATGAGGTAGGCATAGATAGATGTAGTGAAAAATAAGGAGAGAGAGAGAGAGAGAGGGGTAGGGGAGGGAGAGAGAGAGAGAGAGAGAGAGAGAGAGAGAGAGAGAGAGAGAGAGAGAGATGATTAGAGGGGGCAGGAGATGTAGATATATAGAAGGGGAGTAGCGAGAGATGAGCTAAATAAGAAAAAGAATATATAAGGCCCAAAAGAGATGTAGACAATGATGGGGAGAGGAAGAGTATGACGGACAGTGATAGACAATGACAATAATTATGGAGGGAGAGATGTATATATGTAGAGAAAGAGATGGACAAAGAGAACAACGTAGGGGGAGTGGGGAGGGTATACATTATTGGGGGGGGGGGGAATTATAGAATGGGAAATTTAGAGAGAGTGTGATTACAATTAACCCTAACCCTAACCCTAACTCTAAATTATAATTATAATTTAGAGTAATAATATTTATTAATTATAATTTTATTAGCTATAATATGATTAGTAACCCAAAAATTATCTTAACAGCAATAATAACAAAAAACCCTAACTCTAACTCTAACTCTAACTCTAACTAGATAATTCTAATTTTAACCCTAACCCTAACCCTAACCCTAACTCTAACTCTAACTCTAACTCTATCTCTAACTTTAATTATCCCCCTAACCCTAACCTTAACCCTTTATGATCCTAAATCTAATGCTAATTCTAACCCTAACCCTAATTCTAATCCTAATCCTAGCCCTAACTCTTACCCTAACCCTAAATCTAATCAGGTAACTTTAACCTTAACCCTAATCTAACCCTGATCACAACTGTATCTCTCACTTTAACTCTAACTCTAACTTGAACCCTAACTCTAACTCTAATTCTAACTCTAACTCTTATATGAACACTAACACTAACACTACCTCTAATTTTAACTCTAACTCTAATTGTAACGCTAATCCTAATGCTAATCCTAACCATAACCCTAACCCTAATGCTAACCCTAACCATAACCCTAACACTAACCGTAACCCTATCTCTAACACTAATTCTAATCCTAACCTTAATTCTAACCCTAAATATAACCTTAACTCTAACTCTAACTCTAACTCCAACCCTTATTCGAACTCTAATTCTAACTCTATCTCTAACCCTAACCCTAACACTAACCCTAACTATATTTGTAACCCTAATTCTAACCCTCACCCTAATTCTTACCCTTATCCTAACCCTAACTCTATCTCTATTCCTAACTATATTTCTAACCCTAATTCTAACCCTAACCCTAATCCCAACTCTAACTCTAATTTTAAACCTAACCTTAACCCTAACTCTAACTCTAACCCTAACTGTAACTCTAACCCTAACAAGAACCCTAATTCTAATTCAAACCCTATCCCTTACCCTAATTTTCATCCTAATACTAACCCTAACTTTAACTCTAACCCTAACCCTAACCTTAACACTAACCCTTACCTTAATTCTAACCTTAACCCTAACCTTAACTCTAACACTAACCCTAACCCTAACTTTAACACTAACCTTAACCATAAACATTAATTTGTCCCTAACTCTAACCCTAAATCTAACTCTACCATAATTGGACTCTAACCATAACCCTAACCCTAACTTTAATCTTGGCCTAAAACTTTTCCCTAACCATAACTCTAGAACCTTAACCCTTACTCAAGCCCTAACCCTAACCCTAACCCTAACCCTGCCCTACTATAACCTTAACCCTAACCATAACCATAAGTCTAACCCTAACCTTAACCATGAGCATAACTCTAACCCTAAACTTAACCATAAACATAACTCTATGCCTAACTCTAACCCTAAATCTAACTCTACCATAACTAGACTCTAATCCTAACCCTAACTCTAACTTTAATCCTAACTAGAACCCTAACCCTAAACCTAAACCTAACCTTAACCCTGACTCAAACCCTAACCCTATCCCTACAATAATCCTAATTAGAGCCCTATAATAACCCTAACCCTAAACCTAACCTTAACCATGAGCATAACTCTAACCCTAAATCTAACACTACCATAATTGGACTCTAACCCTAACCCTAACCCTTACTTTAATCTTGACTCAAACCCTAACCTTCACTCTAACCTTAACCTTGACTCAAACCCTAACCCTAGCCTTACTATAACACTAACCCTAACCATAACCATAACTCTAAACCTAACCTTAACTATGACCATAACTCTAACCCTAACCTTAACCATAAACATAACTCTAATCCAAACCTTAACCATAACCATAACTCTAACCCTAACCTTAACCATAAACATAACTCTAACCCAAACCTTAACCATAACTCTAACAATAACCATAATTGTAACTCTAACCCTAACCTTAACCATAACTCAAACCCTAACCTAACTCCAGCCCTAACCCTAATGCTAACCCTAACCCTTATTCTATCCCTAAGGTTAACATTAATTGTAATGGTAACTTTGTCCCTAACCATAGATCTATGTTTGACTATAACATTTTACATTACAATATGCCGAAAAGAAAATTACTTTTTTAAACCATAATCCTACCCCTAACTCTAATCCTAAATATAACCCTAACTGTAAATCTAACTCTACCATAATTAGACTTTAATCCTAACCCTAATCCTTAGTTTAACCTTCACTAAAATCGTAACCTAACCCTAACTCTAACCTTAACCCTGACTCAAAACTCTAACTCTAACCTTAACCCTTACTTTAATCTAGATGAAAACCATAGCCCTAACCCTAACCTTAACCCCAACTCAAACCCTTACCCTAACCTTAACCCTAATGTAACTCTATATACAACCCTAACTCTAAATATAAACCTAACCTTAACCATCACCCTAAAACTAACCCTTTCTCTACCCCTTTCTCTAACTCTAACTGTAAATCTAATTTTAACCCTAACCCTAAGCCTAATTTTAACCCTAATTATAACCCTAATTTAAACTCTAACTCTAACCCTTATTTGAGCTCCAATTCTAACTCTACCTCTAACTCAAACCCTAACTCTAATTCTAATCCTAACCCTAACTATATGTTTAACCTAAACCCTTATTCTTACCCTTGCCCTTTCCTTAACCCTAACCCTAACTCTAATTCTAACCCTAACTATATTTGTAACCCAAATTCTAACCCTAATCCTAACATTAACTCTAACTCTAATTCTAAACCTAACCTTAACTATAACCCTAACAAGATTCATAATCCTAAATATAACCCTAGCCCTAACCCTAATGCTAATCTTGACTCTAATTGTAACTCTATTCCTAACCGTAACTCTAACCCTATCCATAACTCAAACCCTAACAATAGCCCCAACCCTAACACTAACCCTAACCCTAACTATAACTCTACTCTTCAATATAACATTTTACGTAACAATATGCTTAAAATAAAACTAAATTAAAGTGATGCAAATAAACACCATATATAGAATTAAAAAATAAAATATTCAAGAATAATTTTATAGTAAGTTTATACAATTGTATTTAAAAAGAAATAAATAATTCAACACTTCCCTTAAAAAAATAGAAAAAAATTTAAAAATACTTTTCCTATTGCGTTGTGATTGCCACTAGCTTATATATACCTCTATATATATTATGCCAAGAGTAATCATTCTCGAGGCACCTATTTTCATTTTCATAAATCCCAATTGTGATTAAAACAACCTTGGGATTAAATTAAAATAGGTGCCTCGAGAACGATTACTCTTGGCATAATATATATAGAGGTATATATAACCTAGTAGTTAGAGATATCAATAGTCTAGTGTAGAGCTTGATGAGTCCTCAAGTGGGAGATTGTTACTTTGTCATGATTTATTAGGGAGGTATTGTACATACTCCATAATTTTTGGGCCAACATGTAACTAATTTAAACCCTAAAGTGGAAAAAGTACTTGTATAAAATGGCTTAGGGTTAGGGATTTCATAAGGTGTGATGCGATAATTGCTTCTTGTAGTGGTATTAAGATGTAAGGGATTATAGATTGTAACTAGGTTGTAATCATTGGATAATAATAATATTGGACTCACTATTTGGTGGATGTAGCTCAGGGATTGGGTGAACCATGTTAAATATTTGTGTCTTGTGTTCTCTTCTGTGCAATTTATTATTTTTTGATATCGGTTATATTGGCATGTAATTTTTATTTCTATCTATGGTTAATCTTGACAAGTGGTTGAGGGTTTTAGAGTTTTTATTGAGGTTGATTTACATGATATTGTTTTTGCTAATATGGATCTGAACTTATCTATTGCTGAGATGCTAAAGGATGTGAATGTTGCTATTGATGTGGGTTTTGATGATGTTTCTTATCTATATTTTGTTGGAGGAATGCGTGTGTGCATGCACAAACACACACACACACCCACACACACACACACACACACACACACACACACACACACACACACACACACACACACACACACACACACACAATTATGAGAATGGATGACATAGGGTTATTGTTGCATGTTCCTAATATGTATTCACTTACTATTTATTTGGTGGAGGATTTATGTGTTATGGATTTATATCTTGCTACTATTATAGATCTGAGTTCATATGTTGTGTTGGCTAGGTTTGTGATCTAGATATTATTTTTTATTTGGTTTTCATATATGAGGACA
The DNA here is from genome assembly GCA_028749045.1 of Cupressus sempervirens. Classification (NCBI taxonomy): domain Eukaryota; kingdom Viridiplantae; phylum Streptophyta; class Pinopsida; order Cupressales; family Cupressaceae; genus Cupressus; species Cupressus sempervirens. Next base: position 781,297,526 of record CM053793.1, on the reverse strand, counting down.
TTATTATGGTTTTTTGTGATGATAAGTTTTAAATATCACTTGTGAATCATTGTGATTTTTAGTTGAGTGAGTATGTTGATTGGTTGGATGAGATTCTAATTTTTAGATGGATGAAGCACAAATGGTTGATTTACATATTTGATCTTTTATCCTTGATGGAGTAGAAACCTTTGGTGAAGATGAAGATTAGAGTAGAGTTGTCTTTTGGAAGCAAGGTGGGACACATTTTTCTATTTACCTCATGAGTCTGATATAGGAGCATCTAAGGTCTTTTCCATTTACCCCAATAGTCTGATGTAGGAGCATCCTGGTCATCATGCTATCCCATAGATTTTTTTAGTCACTACCGAGTTATAATCATTGTCGAGTGCCAAGCTATTTAGTATCAAGTAAATTGCAATTTTCCAATACCGTGTTGACCTTCTAGTTGTCATGTTATCCTATTTATTCTACCAATAATAATCGAGTGTTCCTTCAAGTGTTGATTTGTTAAGTTGTAGTATTGTTGTGGTTCTATAATGCACACCTCATTTCCTAATAGAAGTGGGACCCCCTATCCTTTTTGGGCTTTTAGACTCCTAATCTGGGATCCGAACCAATCTAAGGTCTCACCCTTTGCCATAATCATGTCTAGGTCTTATCATTAAAAAAAACTCCAAGGTTGAAATATCAAAAATGTCAATAGAAAAAGCTAAGCATTTAAAGGGTGCACTAGTGCACCTTATGAGGTCTGTTAGTATGCCCAAAAAAGAGCTTTGCATTATATGTGCATAGCTACGAATGTGCACATCTATGCACCAGCGTAGTTGCACCAAGCCCTAAAGTCTATATAATTGGAGGGGGGTCCCCATACCCCTTACTTTGCACTTAACTTTACTCTCGATCATGCCTTTGTGTTTCACCAGCTACACTCAACTGCATCTGCTGAAGTCTTCCAATACTACATTTGCACACTAAAGTCTTCCAACAAAGGAAAGAAGTAAAAATATATAGGTGTACACTAGCACACCTCACTTGGTGCACTAGTGTGCACAAAATCCTATCCAAGATTTCCATACCAAAAAGTTAAACAAAGAAAATCTTGGGTGCCCATGGTTGTACCTAACTTGATGTGCTAGTGTACACCCGAGTACCAAGAGAAACATAAAAGGCTTCATTAAACACCCAAAGTTAGGTGCGCATTAGTGCACCTCCTCAAGTGTGCTAGTACACACCTCCACATATGCAATGAAGAAAACATGTAACTAAAAACATGAAACCAAGGGTTAGTTGCACACTAGAACACCTAATCTAGTACACTAGTGTGCACCTTGTGTATTTAGAGTGTGGTTTTAAAAATTGTGCTTCTGGTGCACCTTATATGGTGCACCAAGTGTATCAATTATTTATTGTTAAAATAGGGTTTTCTAGTGGTTTATCAAGGAATATGAATTTTTCAATTTTGTGCGAGTTAATTTTAATTCATTTGTTTCTTCTCCAAACTTAGACTAATGGAAATATTTCTTTTTTTCGTGAAAATATAATGGCACCTTCATCGGGTGAGAAAATGGCACCAAAACTCGTTGTGTTTGAATTCCAAGGCATTCCATCAAAGTTGAGATTCTAACATGATTACTCTAAAATTAGGGACATAGATTTGGGAAACATTGATTTGGAGGAGTTCCTAAGGATATGTAACAAACCCACTAAGCGATCGACTATGGTTTTTGCATTGATCCAATTGGGGTTGGTAAATATAGCTTCACACCCAATGTCAGTGCAATCCTCAGAGCTCATAATGACACTTGCACAAAATTTTGTCCCTAAGGAGAGGGTGGTGAAGAGTGTGACTAGAGAAGTTTTCCTAGACCTCTGACCGGATAACATTGAAAGAGTATTCCATCTCCCAAGAGCATATCAGTTTATCAGGTTGACCTATGAAGCAAAAGAAAGGTGGTATAGAGAGCACTTGAAAGAGGCTTCTAAGATCATTTAGTCCTCTTATCTAATAGAGAAGACTCCCTTGGGGAAGCTAACTAGTAAGGTGGATATGACAAGGGGATACATGAAAGAAGGTATTGGATAATCAATCATACTTTTGAGTAGGTTGATGTGTCTACCTATAGCCAGATAGCTAAATGTCTTCATGATACATTTCATCGAGACTATTAAGATGGTGAAGCTACCACTTGACTAGGCCACCACATTGAGTGAAAATCTATGTGAGCAATTAGGAGCAATAAAGGATAAAAGGAAGTTCTATATGACCTCATATTTTGTCTATCTATTGGCTACAAGAGCGACGGATTATTCCAGTTTGTATAAAAGAGGCAACATGCAGGGTCTAGATGCTTGGCCATATATTTATACCCCCAATTGGTAAGGAACAAGCTCTTGGGGAAAAGAAAGGAATACAGAAATGTGAATGATGCATTCATATTTGCTATCATCTGATTCATAGAGGGAGATATGAAAAAAGATTATCTGATGATGTAGTGGTGTAGATAATAGCACTTGGGTCATATTAAATTTAATTTAAAACATTCAAATATTTAAGGGTAGTTGGTGCCACTATCAACCCAAAGAAGCTGCCAAGATATCCTAGTGATAGACTTGTTCTTTTGGATATTTCTCAACAAGCTAAGTCAGCATATGATAGAGTGAGGAAATAGTGTAGACCATGTTGGACATGGCCTCTGAACATAGGGCCTTATCAAGTATAAAGGAAGTAGGATACTCCTTTTGAATGGAAATGGGATAAATATCCCCTAGAAGAGTACAATTCCCCAAGGTTGTGCTTTGACAACATCAAGAAAGTCTAAAGTTTGGTAGGCAAGGAATTTCAGCATGAAGAAAAATGACTATGATTTCCACAGCAAGGATTATTGTAGGATGACTTTGTATTTGGTAGAAAAGGCTCTAAAGGTCCAGATTCCATTGTAGATACTACAACAAGACTCGGGGGAGCTTCTTGACCCTCTTTTTAGCATAGATAAAATTGGAGAAAGGCCTATAATGAATGTAGAAGTTGACAAGGAAGAGAATGATGACATTAATCATTGGGTGAGGCATGCTATCAAGTTAATGGAGGATTGGATTAGGAAACCATTTCAACTTGATCCAATACCTATCATAGTAATCTTTCACGTGCAAGCCTACCCAACCATAGGTAGAGGGAAGAAAGTTACCATTCCTACCTTTGTAGCATAGTCACCTATAAGGAT